>OY997274.1:381600258-382850258 GCA_963921465.1 Triticum timopheevii
AAGTCAAGAAACTCAGAAAGATTGTTAGGATAAAGAAATTAGCGACAAAAAACAACAAGATCTTTGTCTGCACAATGAAGAAGACATCAGTTCACTACAGGATGGTACTAACTATTATTACCTTGTCTTTTTTATTCCTTTACCCCATTTCCAATATAGACAAGATATTTATGCACATCCTTATTTTCAGGCCTTCCCAAAACAGTTCACTAATGATTACCTCTCAAACCACCTGTATGGACAGGAGGCGAGGAAGGTATTCATACAACACCCACGGTTCAATATTGAAGTGTTCCTGAAGAGGACGAAGGATGGACTGGTCAATCATCCACAGGCACTGGCCTAAAGTTGCAAAGATCTTCAACATCAATGAAGGCTCAATATTCGCCTTCTGTTTCAGCAGTTTTCCCGATGAGATGCATCTTTCTATGTACCGTCTATGATGCTAATTTCGAAAGGTTCTAGATGTTGCATGTGAAACTTGGTGCTGGTGCAGTTGTGTAATGGGGTAGCTGAGTGCTGAAGCTATATCATGTTGTACTCTGATGTATTTCAATTATGAAATCCTGCTTCCTTAATATGGGAATGAAATCTATTATGCGTTTAATATGAATGTCAATTAGATTAATAAATGGATTATTAATATAGGGCAGTTAGCCTGCTAATGGCGAATTAGCCTGCTAATTGGTTTTTGCTATTGCAAACGGGTATTGAGAAAATACCGTGGGCGATGACCTAAGGCAACACACACAGTTTTTAGGAATAAACTGTGTTGGATTGATGAACAATCACACACGACATTCTCTTCAAAATTGTTTGCATTAGGCCACCTTGCGCAAACATTTACCGCATAAAAACTGTGTGTGATGGACAGCCTTTGCCACACAGTTTCTTCTATGCACCGTGTGTGATGCATTCAATAACGCAAACGATAATTTTTTTTAATATTGAGTGCGATGGGAACGCCATCACAAACGATTTAACGGGGAAATTGTGTGTGATGTACCTACGAACGGAAACATTTTGCGGGGACTAACTATGTGGGATATACTTACGATCGTAAATGATTTTGCCTGTATAATTGTATTTTTTAGCACTACTATATGTATAACCGTATTTGCTCGCCGGTCGCACATGACCTCATTTTGTCGAGTGTGTGTGCCAGGAGGGCATATCCCGACGGTTTCTGGGTCGTGTGGGAAGGACCCCCTAATCACCTATAGTCACTAGGCGATGGTTCCAAATACCACCACGGAAAGGGGTTTAAAACCATTTGTATAGCACCGACGCGTACCAGGTGAAGGTAGTTCATATGTCAGTGGTAGTACCGCACCATGAGGCGGACGTAAAAAGTTATAGCTGCTCTAGCCGTGGTAGTACTGCGCTGGGATGGCACGGTAGTACAACGCCTAGAGCAGAAGTAATTTTTACTTCCGCGCGATGGGCTCAAAATTTTGCTAAGTTCTTTCCCCCCTCTCCCCTATCCCCCCACTCCTCCATCGTCGCCGTCGATCGCCCTTCCGCCCTCGACCTCACCGCCGCCGCCCGAGGCCGTCCTCGACCTCACCGCCGCCGCCTAAGGCCATTGTCGACCTCACCACCACCGCCCGAGGTGCTCACTGCCACCGCCCTCGACCTCACCACCGTCGCCTGAGCCTGCCTTCAACCTCACCGCCGTCGCCCGAGCCCGCCCAGGACCTCCACCGCTCGAGCCCGAGCCTGCCCTCACCGCCGACCGTAAGGCTCTCCCTCTCCTCTCGCCTACCCTCCTCTCTCTCTCTCTGCTAGGGCGAATAAACCCTCCTCTCTAGGTTAATTAACTTAGGTGAATTTAGTTATGAACCCTAGGAATTAGCAGTTGTGGTACTAGTAGATGTTAATTAGATTAACTTAGGTTAACTAGGTTAGGGCAGTAGAGCAGCAACATATAATAGGACCCTAGGAATTAACTTAGGTTAATTAGGTTAGGGCAGTAGTGGTACTAGTAGATGTTAATTAGATGTTTTTTAGTTAGGGAAGTAGGGTTTTACTAGGTTAATTAGGTGAAGTTAAATGAATGACCTAAATGAATGAAATTAGTATTTAACTGAATTTTTAGGACAAATTTGTATATGCTTAAGTACTTAACTAAATGTTATTTTTAGGACAAACTTGTTTATGCTTAAGTAGTTAACTAAATATATTATAGGGTTTTATATATAGTTTCTTAAGTACTTATATAGTTGTTGTGCACCCAATATATGCTTAAGTAGTTGTATAATTCCTAGTGTTCATCAATGGGTGCTTAAGTAGCTAGCTAGGGTTCATCTAATTAGTTAGTACTTGTAGATGCTTAAGTACTAGGGCAGTAGGGTTAGGGCAGTAGGACATAATTTGAATTGAGTTCTAGGGTTCATAATTTGAAATTTGTGTAGATTTTCTTGAAGTGTGAAACATTTAAGTGGTCATGATATATGAAAATTCCTCGATTGTGCCCAAGTGGCCTTTTGTTGTTTCCAGGGAATGAAGCCGAGTGGCCTATGTTTTGCCAGAATGTTGATTCATTTCCGTTCCGACAAATTTCAAGTGCTCGATTTGTCCACTTTTTAGCAAAGGTCATGCCGAAATTTTCCGTGAATTTTCGGGATGTCTTATGCTATAAACTAGGACATATTGAGTGCCCGGGATTTGCTGCACCGGGAAGGAATCAATGTTCCTGCAAAACATAGGCCTTTTTACGTCATTATTCATTTTATTAGGTATAGAATTAATTGACTAGAGTTAATCGTAGGAAACATGGCTAGCAACAATGAAGGACAGGGTTCTGGTGATTGCGACGACGTCTACCTGGCGGCAGACAAATATTTGAACCTTGCCAACGATCAATAATTGTTGTCGCCGGGCCCACCTGTCACATCCGAGACCGACATTGATACCGGTACCAAGACTGGCATTGAGACCCAGACCGGCACCGAGACTGGCAAAGCCACAGAACCGAAACCGAAGAGGATATGTTGACGCCCAAACCAGGTCCTCACTACTAGACTAGTGGTCATGGAGGTGGACGACGACAATTTTGAGCCAAAACTGCCTGTGGAAGCGTGCTCCTGCTAGGGCAATCAAATAGGCTGCGTCGTACAGGCGTGAGCCACCATCAACGATGAAGAAACTAAAGAAGAGGCCAAATATGAAGCACTCCCTCCTAACCCTGCTGCACCAGATATTCTTGTTCCCAGGCCGGGATGAAATCCAATATACTAATCCAGAGAAAGACCCGACAATGAAGAAGATAAACAAATGCGCCATGACCAAGTTTAGCGATGCGTTGGCCACCTAGAAAGTAAGGGTGAAACACGCCATCGACAAAAAGGAACCCTACTCCGAGATTGTAAAGGATAATCCGACAATCAAGGAAGAGCAGTTTCAAATATTCAAGGCGGCTTGTGATGCCGAAGATGCCAAAGAAAAGTCGAAGCACATGAAGGGGCTTCAACAGAGGAACATGGGGTGCCACCAGCTCAAAAGCCATGGTTACGCGGAGAAGAGGTCCATATGGGCCAAGGAGGACATAGAGCATGAAAGTCTGGGCATCCCAGACCCCTTGGCGGAGTTCACCGTCCCGCAGAAGCATGACGTCCTCAGGGCCCAGTACCGTTGGGACCCAGTCAAGAAGGTTTTTGAGACGGACCCGATCACGACGGAGTTCATGAGACTGTTGGTAATTTTAGTTTCTGATCAATTTGACTGCACGTTTAGTCATATTTGTAAACGATCCTTGTTCCTTTTGCAGAGAGAGCAGCACAGGATTGTGGCCGAAAGCGACTCATCGTCTGAGGCATTGGCGAGGCCCAAGTGGGACACCCCATTCAACCGAGCGTTGAACATATTGAAATGACTCCTGGTGGACACTCGGCCATCGTATGGATGCGTGCACGATGTCGGAGACAACGCCACGTGGAAGAAGTACTACGGTGAGACCACGGAGGAGAGAAAGGAAAGAAGGAGGTTAACTGAAGAAAACATTGACAAGAAGGTTGAGATTGCGGTTGAGAAGAATTCAGCTAAGACAGTCGCGACAATGGTAGCTACCGCAAAACGGGAGCTGGCAGCTACGTGTGGTGTCTTGGTTCTGGCTATCGTCAGTTGGAGCAGGCAAAATCCAAATAAAGATGCAACAGACTTTCCGCTTGCCGACTTCTTCGGGAGCAGCTCGACTAGCGTTGCACCAGCACCAGCACCAGCACCAGCACCTGCTCCTGCACCGGCTCCTGCACCTGCTCATAGCAGCCCGTCCTCCGTCTTGGACGTGCTTGGCGGTGCTTCATCTTTGGCTGAGCTCGACGCCCTCACGGTACCTGTCACACCGGCCCTCTTCAATAAATGTATAATATCTCGTTTCCGTTGCCTTTCGGATGTCTCACATCGCAGACATGTCTTTGCAGGCCGACGCCCCGTCCACCATATTGTACGACATCCACGGCTAGAAGGTGGACGTGGGGAAGGCGACGATAATGAAGCCAAAGGAACAATTGTTCCACAGCCGGTCGATCCCCCTCATGTCTTCAAGGTTTCCGTGGCCAGTGTCAAACCGGGCCACGAGAATTTGGCTCCTCCGGCACTAGGGGGAGATGACGACGAGACCCTGCGGCGGCTTGGCGATTGCAAGATGTGGGTCCTATTGTGGCCAAAGAGTCTGCTTCGTCTAGAGGCGGCCGGGAGCACACCCACAACCACGCAGCCTCCGCAAGGTATGAACATCAGCACCCCACCTACCCAATTAGTGTCGCCTGTCGTGCTAGGTGATAGCGGACAGGGTGAGGAAGAGGCTCCATTAGTCGCTGATGATGTCGCCATAGATGAGGATGATGATGATGATGACACTTAACAGTATCTCAATACTGGCGCCATTGATGACGGAGGATTGATGGCTCAGCAGTATGAGTACTCCGGGTTTGAGCATCATGAGTCGGTGCCTGAATTGCCGCCTCCGGAGTCTGAACATATTATAGACGACCTTCCACCAAAGAAGCATTGGAAGAGAGCGAGGAAAGGCAACAATAAAGCTGCTGCTATGATCCAGCCGCCTCCGTAGCCTTGGGTTCAAGACCGTACACCTACCGACGGTGCGGCGAAATACCATATACCTGGTGAACCAATCCTACCCAAGGCATCGGTAGAGGCCATACACGGCGATCTAAGGAGACTTCATGATGATGTGCTGCGGAGAGAGAAAAGCCTAATCACCTCGGAAAATCCAGGATACCCACTCTACGTGGTTAACATACCGCGGCAAAGGTTGTATGTCAACTCATTCCCCGCGGAGAAGTTCTTCCTTCGATTCGATTACATCTTCGACATGTTACACTTGAAGAAGCTGGATTTTACGTTTGTCCGCCTTTATGCCGTGTACATGAACTGCATCATCGAGATTGAGCAGATACCTTATATCTGTGTCGCTGACCCATACTTCATGCACGCGGGCTTCTTGGCAGTCTGTGCAGAGCACCGTGAATACGCGAGGGACTACATCATCGATTTCATGGTCACCAATAAGGACAAGGTGATGATTCTCGTGCCTTATCATCCCCTGTAAGTCATCCGCGCGGATATCCTTCCTTCGATTTTAATCATTCATTTGCACGAGGCTAATTAATTTGAGGTGTACTTACTTTGCGCAGCCATGGGCGCGCCGTCCTCATCATCCTTTACCCTCGATACTCCCACACTCTTTACTTGGACTTGTCGAAGAACATGAAGAAAAAGGATTACACCCACATCAAGTCTGTTCTCGACAATGCTATCTTTTCTATGGCGTACGGGGTGGAGAGATCAAGACCAAGAAGAAGAGGAACGACAGGCCCGCCTTCAGCCATAAGACTGACTTCTGCTACATCCAGCAACCGAGTGATACTCTTAGTGATGGATTCTATGTCCTACACCACATGCTAGAGTACAGATGGGATCAACAGAACCTTCGCATGTCACCTACATCTGGGGATTCCCATATTCTGCAATGGGAAAGGAACATAGGAGATATCGAGGATCATCGGCTTCGAGCTGAGTTCTATCACATCCAGCGTGAACTTGCCCAAATCATCATGAAGGAGGTCCTCGAAAAAGTAGGGATGTTCTACGAGGAAGGGCAAACGTCGCGGGGAGACGTCCGAACACACGTAGCCGCTCAGTGTCTCGACCTGAAGCCTTTCACTAAGCTCGAGGACTATCTCCCTGACTTGGATGGATGTCACGACATGTTTGAGTGATTGTTGATATATGACAGTGTGTCTGTTTAGTCCATACTTTCTGTATGATGAAACTTTGAGTTATGCACGACGAAACTTCATTTCTGATGTAGTTAAACCGTCCTCCTCGACTAGCAAAGATCACTCTAGTTAGGGCATTTTGGGTACGATGAACTTTGTTATTTATGCTTATGATATGTTGCTTCTATTTTTGCCAAGTCTGTCTCTTTCTGTTGCTCAACTATATATGTTGCATATCATCGACTCATGTGACGATACAGGTGCATAGATCATCGATGGCGAAGAAGTGCTATGCCAGGAATATACAATGAGTGGCTGGAGTGTTAGGCCCAGGTGTACCGGTTTCTAGTTTCCGAGCGATAGCCAGTAGTTAGTTTAGGTTCACGCTAGTGCGAGAGAGGGATACAAACTCATGTATTGCATACTTCCGCTCTCACTCATAGTGATAGCTCTTCTTGCGTATATCATTGTTTAGATGGATGATGATGTAGTTGCAAGTACTCGAGACTTGTGTCGCTATTTTCGAGATGATGACAAGAGACCACTATGAGTGACATGATTTGGATGATGATTATGTTGGATGATGATTATGATGATGACATGATTTGATGATGATTATGTTGGATGATGATTATGATGATCACATGATTTGATGCTATGATTACATTGGTATGTGTATGATATGCTAAAGATTATTGTATAAAGCCTGTTCAAATACAAAACAAATATGCAGAAAAAACAAAAACTAATAAAACTAACATTAGCGAGGGGAGTAAAGTTAGTAGCAACGCGCTCTTACCAGTAGCACACCCTAGATAAAAGCGCTGCAGATATTAGCAGCAGTGCATTGTGCTAAAGCTCGCTGCTGCTAGCCATGTATAGCAGTAGCATGGGTCAACACGCGCTACTAATACATGTTAGCTGTAGCGCCGTATCAGTAGCGCGGTACCCCATGCTACTGATACACCTAATACGCGCGCTACTGCTAGGCTTTTCCCTAGTAGTGGCTCTTTACCCCCACTCGCCCGCGACGGCACGGTAGTACCGCGGGTCATTGCGGTTAGTACCACCCAGGCGGAAGTACCGCACATAGGGCGGTAGTACCGCTCTTCCAGCGGCAGTAAAAAAATTACTGCCGCGATGGAAGCAGTAGTACCATGCCTGGGACACAGCTGTGCAAGCACATGAGCAACCCATCTCCAGCGGTAGTACCGTGGCTTGCCACGGTAGTACCGCAATCCCAAGATAGTGCATGTTTCGACACAACAGAAAAAACACAGCCTTTGCAATGCAAACTACAAGCATCCGGACACGCAAACGAGCACACACACTAGGCAACTCAAACACAAACACGGATCAAAAGAAGGCAAAAGACAACGAGGATCAAACACGAAACAATACCTCTCAAAAGGAGAGGGTGGTGGCCGGAGCCACCTGTGGTTGAGTCAATTGGTATGGCACCGTGAAGAATTATCCTTGGTCCCATGACCAAAACTCATCTTTGAAGCACAAGTACCATAAAAATGGCTAATGTGAAAGAGTTGATCAATTTATGCATAATGGGGGGAGGGAGAGTTCATTGATAGAATAACACTCCCCCTATGTCCATGCCTACACCTAAACAAGATATCAAGATGAGTATAGTGGGGTGTGCAAAGGTTCAAGCCACATTGCTCGAATCAATGATATTTAGCTCATGCCTTAACTCGCGAAATCTTGCTTCATCCAAGGGCTTCATGAAAATATCTGCAAGGTTATCATGTGTGTTGACATATTTGAGCTTGATCTCCCCTCGCCTAATGTGATCCCGGATGAAGTGATACCGAATCTCAATATGCTTCGTCTTGAAGTGTTGCACCGGGTTGAGAGAGATCTTGATGGCACTTTCGTTGTCACACCAAAGAGGCACTTTGTCACAAATGACACCGTAATCCTTTAAAGTTTGCCTCATCCATAGAAGTTGAGCACAACAACTACCAGCGGCCACATACTCCGCTTCGGTTGATGAGAGAGACACACAACTTTGCTTCTTAGAAGACCAACTCACCAAAGAGCAACCAAGAAATTGGCACCCTCCGGAGGTTGACTTCCTATCCACTTTGTCTCTCACCCAATCCGAGTCCGAATAGCCCAAAAGATTGAAGTTAGCTCCTCTTGGGTACCATAAGCCAAAGTTTGGGGTACGGGCCGAATATCGAAGGATTCGCTTGACCGTCACATAGTGGCTTTCCTTAGGTGCGGCTTGAAACCGTGCACAAATTCCCACACTCAACATGTCCGGTCTAGATGCACAAAGGTAAAGCAAGAAGCCAATCATGGAACGATATACCTTTTGATCCACCGCTTTACCATCGGGATCAATGTCAAGTTGGCATTTGACTTGCATTAGAGTGGAAGCCGGCTTGACATCACTTAGCTTGAATCTCTTGAGCATGTCTTGAGTGTATTTGGCTTGGTTGATGAAGGTTCCTTCTCTTCTTTGTTTGATTTCGAACCTGAGAAAGAACTTCAATCTCCCATCATGGACATCTTGAAATTCGAGGTCATGAGAGCGGCAAACTCCTCATTGAAAGCTCTATTGGGAGAACCAAAGATAATATCATCAACATATAGTTGGCATACAAACAACTCCCCTTTGACCTTCTTAGTAAAAAGAGTGGGGTCGAATTTCCCAATTTCAAACCCACGATCTTGCTACAACTCGGTAAGGTGCTCATACCACGCACGTGGGGGCTTGTTTAAGGCCATAGAGTGCCTTATCGAGTTGGTACACATGATTTGGGAACTTGGGATCCTCAAACCCCGAGGGTTGTTTGACATACACCAACTCATTAATAGGACCATTAAGAAAAGCACTGTTCACATCCCTTTGTTGCAACTTGAAGTTATGATGAGAAGCATAAGCAATCAACAAACGAATAAATTCAAGGCGAGCAACGGGAGCAAAGGTTTCAGCTAGTTGATACCCTCGACTTGGGAGTAGCCTTGTGCTACCAAACGAGCCTTGTTGCGAATGATAATCCCATGAGCATCTTGCTTGTTCTTGAATATCCACTTGGTTCCAATGACATTATGATTCCCCGTTGGCCTTGGCACCAATCTCCACACCTTGTTGTGCTCGAAGTTGTTGAGTTCTTCATGCATGGCATTGAGGCAATCCGGATCCTCGAGCGCCTCATAGACTTTTTGGGGTTCAACACAAGAAACAAACGCGTGATGTTCACAATAGTTTGATAATTGTCTACGAGTGCTTACCCCCTTCCTCAAACTTCCAAGCACATTCTTCATAAGATGATATTTGGTAGTGAGCTTGGAAGCAATCTTGGCGGCACGACGCTCCTATTCCTCCTCAAGAGATAGTTGAGGAGCAGTAACTTGATCATCTTGAGCGTCATCTTGAGCTTGTTCTTGATCTTGATCTTGAGCTTGCTCTTGATCTTGAACTTTCTCGGGAGGGAGAACTTGACCTTGGGCATCAATTGGTGGTTCACCACCATATGGAGATTGATATTGCCCTTGATCTTGTTCACTTGGTTGAGGGCCTTCACTTTGTTCTTCGAAAGCATGTGGGTCTTGGGTTGGTGATGGCTCCACTTGAGTGGAACTTTGTCCTTCTCCTTCGACCACAAGGGGTTCCTCAATGGGTAGGATATGACCAACACCCATTCTTCTTATGGCTTGGGGAGGAATTTCATCACCTACATCACAAGTACCACTTTGCTCCACTTGGGAGCCGTTATTCTCGTCAAACTCCATGTTACACGTCTCAATGAGTCACGTGGACTTGTTGAGGACACAGTAAGCATGAGATTTGTAGCATAACCAACAAATATGCCCTCATGAGCTCTAGCCTCAAATTTAGACAAACGAACACCTTTCTTGAGAATGAAACACTTACAACCGAACACCCGGAAGTACTTGAGGTTGGGCTTGTTACCGGTAAGTATCTCATATAGAGTCTTGTTCGAGCCTTTGCGGATATAGAGCCAATTGGACGCATGACAAGCGGTGTTGATGGCTTAGGCCCAAAAGTTGTAGGGAGACTTGAACTCCGCCATCATGGTCCTTGCCGCATCCATGAACGTCTGGTTCTTTCTCTCTGCTACACCATTTTGTTGAGGGGTGTAAGGTGCGGAATATTGATGCTTGATCCCCTCATCACTAAGAAACTCATCCAAGGTGTAGTTCTTGAACTCGGTACCGTTGTCACTTCTTATTGTTGAGATCTTTGCATTGTGTCGACATTGAGCTTCATTTGCAAAGTCGATGACGGTTTGTTGAGTCTCATTCTTCCTCTTGAAGAAATATACCCAAGTGTATCTTGAATAATCATCCACAATCACCAAGCAATACTTTCTACCCCCAAGACTATCAAAGGATGGAGGCCCAAAAGAGATCCAAGTGAAGGAGCTCCAAGGGCCTCTTCGAGTAGATGATAGTCGTGGGAGGGTGAGCCTTCTCATGTAGCTTTCCTTCAATACAAGCACTGCAAGCACGATCTTTGGCAAAACTAACATTTGTTAGTCCATGAACATTGATGTAGGGTAGAACCATAGAGGCTGATCTTTCACGTTTGGAGAGGATCCCTACGAGCAACACGAAGAACACGAGGAGGGGAACGTAAACACTCAACCAACAAGAATAAAAGTCACACATGTGCTAGATCATCGAGGCACGAGGTAATATACAAGATCCAAATCCAACAAGAGACGATACAAAGGGTAACCGGTTGTTCTCCATGAGGAGGTCTCGATGATGGTCTTCTCCGGATGGAGGTCTTGAATCAAGGTGGATCTTCTCCAAAGAGGTGTCGGTCCCTCACGAGGAGTAGATCTGGATGGATGAGCAAGGCTCTATCTCACAAATGAGCTAAATCAACGCTAACCCTCGAAAGGATGAGGGGGAGGTCTATTTATAGTCTAAACCCTCGAAGGGGTAAGAAAGGGGCGAAACGAGTACATGGGCCTCGGCCCGGATACGCTGCATGCAAGCAAGGCAGTAGTACCAGACCCTCGGGCGGTAGTACCGCTTGTAGAGCTTCAGCGGTAGTTTGTCGGGTTCGGCGGAAGAAGGGCGGATGTCGGGCGGTAGTTCCACTTGGCTGGGATCAGCAGCAGTACCGCTTGGCGTGGGCGGTAGTACTGCTCGTTCCAGGCTGGGCAGCTTCTCCTCTTGCTCTTGACGTCCATCTTGTACCGTAGCTTCTTCTAGGTTGGTTCCTTGATACCTAAGCACACAAAGCATCCCCGTTTGAGGTAGTAGCCATGTCTCAAGTGGGTCAAAGGGAAGTTCAACAAGGAGAGAGTTAACCTCGGATTGAATAGCACGTGCTCGAGCTCTTGTCATGGGTCCACTTGGAGCTTGTGTAGTCGAAGTAGTGTCCATGGGGATGACTGTAGGATGCTCCGCATCATATCCCCTCCCTTGGGAAAGATCCGACCTCGGATTGAAATCCTCATCACCATGGTACGGGGAGAGATCTTTGATGTTGAAGATGTCGCTCACGGAGTATTTGTCGCGTGGGATGTCGATCTTGTAAGCGTTGCTGTTGTAGTGTGCTAGCACCTTGAATGGTCCATCGGCTCGAGGTAGAAGTTTGGACTTGCGTTCGTTGGGGAAGCGGTCCTTACGAAGGTGTAGCCACACAAGATCACCAATGTTGAAGATCATGGGTTGCTTGTTGACGTTGAGCTTGGTCGCTAGTCGTTGTACTTGGCGCTCGATGTCGTGCCTTGTATCTTCATGCATCTTCTTGAGATAGCTTTCTCGTGCACTCGCATCGAGGTTTGTGCGCTCTTGTAGAGGAAGAGGTAGAATGTCCAATGGTGACAACGGGTTGAAGCCGTAGACAAACTCGAAGGGGGACTTGTCGGTAGTCGAATGTCTTGCACGGTTGTAGGTGTACTCGGCGATGGGTAGACACGCCTCCCACTCCTTGATGTTCTTCTTGATCAACACGCGAAGTAGAGTGGAGAGCATACGGTTCGCCACCTCTGTTTGGTCGCCGGTTTGAGGATGGTATGCGGATGAGAACAAGAGCTTGATTCTGAGCTTGGCGCATAGCGTCTTCCAAAAGTAACTCAAGAACTTGACGTCGCGGTTAGAGACGATTGTCTTTGGTACTCCATGGAGGCGCAAGATTTCCCTACAAAAGAGATTTGCAACATGTGAAGCATCATCTATCTTGTTGCATGGAATGAAATGTGCCATCTCAGAAAATCGGTCCACAACAACAAACACGGAATCCTTTCCATTTTGAGTTCTAGGCAAGCCAAGTACAAAATCCATGCTAATGTCTTCCCAAGGTTGATAAGGAATAGGAAGAGGTATGTAAACACCACGGGATTGAGCTTTAGACTTATCTTTGCGACATGTGGGGCATTGGTTGGTGAAGCATGAGACGTCGCGGAACATCTTGGGCCAAAAGTAGTTCTTGGAGAGCGTGGCGAATGTCTTGTCGCGACCAAAGTGTCCCATGAGCCCGCCTCCATGAGCCTCTTGCAAAAGGAGCAAACGAAGAGAAGACTCGGGAATGCAAAGTTTGTTAGCTCTCATAAGATAATCATCCTTGATGTAATATCATTCCCAAGATGTATGCGTCAAACACTTAGCATAAGGAGTAGCAAAGGAAGGATCATTCGCATACAAGTCTTTTATGTGCTCAAAGACAATAACATTCAACTCAAGTTTAGTGACAAGCGTGCATATGCGGGAAAGGGCATCCGCCACTACGTTTTCCTTACCCTTGATGTACTTGATCACATAGGGAAAAGATTCAATAAATTCACTCCATTTGGCATGACGCTTGTTCAACTTAGTTTGACCTTTTAAGTACTTAAGCGTTTCATGATCGGTATGGATGACAAACTCATGAGGTCTAAGATAATGTTCCCAAACATGTAGCACACGCACTAAAGCATACAATTATTTGTCATAGATTGGATAGTTAAGTTGAGCACCGGAGAGTTTTTCACTAAAATATGCAATAACTCGTTTTTCTTGCATCAAAACTCCGCCAATTCCGGTACCACTTGCATCACAATGAACCTCAATTTTTTTGTCAAAGTTGGGTAAAGCAAGAATCGGAGCATGAGTAAGCAAAGACTTGAGCTCATCAAAAGCAGTGGATTGCAAAGCTCCCCAAACAAATGGAGCATTTTTCTTAATCAAAGCATTCAAAGGTGCGGTGATGATGCTAAAGTCTTTCACAAAGCGACGATAAAAACCCGCAAGGCCAAGAAAGCTACGCACTTGTTGCAAATTGGTGGGTTGGGGCCAAGTTTTAATTGCCTCAATTTTCGATTCATCAACATGAACACCCTTGGAAGAGGCAACGAAACCCAAGAAAACAAGCTTGTCAACACCAAATGTGCACTTTTTCATGTTGGCATAAAGAAGTTCCTTGCGAAGAGTTTGCAAAACAGCCCTAACATGCTTTAGATGCTCTTTCATGGATTTGCTAAAAACAAGAATGTCATCGAAGTAAACCACAACAAACACTCCAATGTACGGTCGAAGCACAAAATGCATAAGACGCATGAAAGTACCAGGAGCTTCCGATAAACCCATAGGCATAACCAACCACTCGTACAAGCCAAATTTGGTTTTGAAAGCGGTATTCCATTCATCACCTTCTTGTATGCGTATTTGATAATAGCCACTTTTAAGATCAATTTTTGAGAAAATGGTGGCACTGCTAAGTTCATCAAGCATATCATCTAAGCAAGGAATGGGATGCCTATAACGCACGGTAATAGCATTAATGGGTCTACAATTCGAGCACATGCGAAAACTACCATCTTGTTTGGGCACAAGTATAACAGGAATGACACAAGGACTTAAGCTTTCACATACATGTCCGTTGTCGATTAGTTGTTGTACTTGCCATTGGATCTCCTTAGTTTCTTTGGGGTTGACACAGTATGGAGCTTTGTTCGGTAGAGGTGCTCCGGGGATGAGGTCGATTCGGTGCTGAATGCCTCGAAGTGGAGGTAGACCCGGAGGTAGCTCATCGGGGAAAACATCTTGGAATTCCTGCAAAAGAGAAGAGAACACTAAAGGTAGATCGTGAGAGGTGTTAGTTTTTGGTTCCCCATCCTTGCACACAAGGACAAAGTGCATAACACTCGATGGGTTCTCACACACTTATCTCATCTCACTTCTGGTGGCAAATAGGATGAAGTTTTTCTTGTCGCTCATCGTGGAGGCACTCGGTTTTGGCTTGTGGCTCTCACTTTCCTTTGGGTGGATCACTTTCTCACTCTTCTCTCCATGATGGATGGCTTGCTTGTTGGCTATCACTTGACTAGGATACATAGGTCGTAGCACATATTCCTTCCCTTTCATCTTAAAGCTATAGTGATTGGTACGCCCATTGTGGATGATGCCGCGGTCAAATTTCCATTGTCGACCAAGAAGGAGGTGGCAAACGGACATCGGGACGACATCACACTCCAAAGTGTCTTCATATGCTCCAATTTTGAAGGAGACTTGGACCGTATGATCAACTCGTATAGTGCCGGAATCGCTTAGCCATTGGACCTTGTATGGATGCGGGTGCTTCATCTTGACCAATTGTAGCTTGGAGCATAGTTCTTCACTTGCTAAGTTGTGAAAACTACCTCCATCGATGATGACCTTGATGGACCTTCCATTAATGCCGGCCTTAGTGTGGAAGATGTGGCATCGTTGGTCTTCTTCTTGTTGATGTTGAAGAGTCATGACTTTGGAGACAACGAGAGCGAGGCTCGAATCCTCATCATAAAAGACTTGGTCATCTTCATCTTCATTCACGCGTCGTGGCATGGCCACTTGCTCAAGGGCTTCCATTTCCTCTTCAGTCATGGAGTCATAGGTTCCATCATTGTTGAGGATCATGGTGCGCTTGTTGGTGCATTGGAAGACTGGTGGCCTCAGCCACCGCAAGTGAAACACTTGAAGGATCTTGTCTTGACGGTCTCATCGGTTGGAGTAGATGATGAAGCATACGGATTGAAGTTGCTTGTAGTAGGAGGAAGGCGACTTAAGGTTGTAGAAGTTTTCTTGTAACTTGGCTTGTCGTCATTGCTTGTAGATGGCTTGGTTGAGATAGAAGTTGGAGGAGTCGTTGAAGCTTGGTTGTTGGAGAAGCCGTAGGTCTTGGATGACTACTTGGCGTACTTGAAGTCATCTTGCACTTGACGTTCCGCTTTGGTAGCTTGATGCAAGAGCTCAATGAGGTTGGAGTAGGGTTGGAAGTCGGCAATCTTCTTGATGGGATGATTGAGGCCATTCAAGAAGCGTGCCATAGTTTGCTCATCATCTTCCGTGACATTGGCTCGTATCATGGCTATCTCCATTTCCTTGTAGTATTATTCAACACTCTTTGTTCCTTGCTTGAGGATTTGGAGCTTCTTGAAGAGATAGCGGTTGTAGTAGGTGGGCACAAAACGTGCTCGCATGACATCTTTCATTTGAGCCCAAGTGGTGATTGGTGATTCACCTCTTGCTTCGCGGTGCTCAAGGACTTGTTCCCACCATATGAGCACATAGTCTTGGAACTCAAGGGATGCCATAGCAATCTTCTTCTCTTCCTCATAGTTGTGCAAACGAAAGATTTTGCCGACCTTCAATGCCCATGATAGGTACTCTTTGGGATCACTGCTTCCATTGAACTTGGGCATGGTGAATTTTAGCTTGCCGTAGTGTTGCTCTTCATTGTGTTGTTGTCGAGGGTGATGATGACGCCCTTGACGTGGAGGATAATCAACCTCATGTTGCTCTTGGCAGGGAGGAAGTCCATGATCAACTTGCTCGTGGCATGGAGGAAGTCCATGATCATCTTGCTCTTGTTGAACTTGAGGTTGAGGAGGAACTTGTCGGGCTTGTGGAGGAGCTTGAGGAACTTGACGTTGCACTCGCGATTGGTAGTTCTGCTCTTGGATTTCTTCTTGAAGTGCTTACTCTTGATTGCGCCGATCTCGATTGCGGTTGGCGATGGCTCAACTTGATTCTTGAAGGGCACGTTGCGCCTCAAGAGCTTGTGCTTCACGTTGTTGTTGTTGAAGATGTTGAGCCTCTACGCCTTGTTCCTCTTGATGTAGATGCGCTCATTCTTCCTCTTGGCAATGTTGACGTTGTCGTTCTTGAGCTTGTGCAAAAGTAACTTGGTGTGGTTGAGGACAAAGTACATGCTCGTCGACTTGCTCTTGTGAATGCTTGTCATGTAGAGGATTGCGAGATGCATGACGGTTTGACGCGTGGCTCGTTGAAGAGTGTTTGATGTCGGTGTACTTGAGCGGGAGAAGGTGTCGTCGGAGTGTCGACTTGAGTGGCTCCGTCTTGAGTATGAAGAAGTGGAAGGAGGGCGGTTCACCAACAAGGCGCGGATCTCATCCATTCTTGCATCGTTCTCTTGCTTGTGAGCGTCGAGCTTGTTGTCGAAGTAGTCCCTTGTAAGTTGCTCGGAGAGTCTCAAGTCGGTGGCGAGGTTGTCGATGCGGTCGGTCATCGCTTGTTGCTCTTGATGCAATGCTCGTTATGCACCAAAGATGTAACGCCCCAAGACCGGCGCTTCAGACGCCTTCCATGTTTTTCGTTTTCGTTGTGTGTTTTTATTTGTTTGTTGCATTCATCATCGCATCATCCGCATTGCATCGGCACTTTGTTGCCGTCATTTTTTCAAAGCTTGCACTCGTTCGTAGTTGCCGCTTCATCCTCGCCTCCGTTGACCTTTCTCAGACCAACCGTCCTTTTGTTATCCGACCGTTTGACCCTCTCTACATAGTGTATTGACCCCCTCGCGTGCGTCCGAAACTTCCCTGAACCCGAACCGTCAATCGTGACCGATGGGTCTGAATCATCCCCAAACATCCCCTAAATATCTTCATTTATTTGTTTGGACTCCCAAAGCATTTTATTCCCGAGCGTCCGATTATGATCGGAGGGACGAGATGACCCTAAGCCTACCCACTCGCTATATATAGCAGACTAACCCTAGATCCTAGGACGCTGTCCCATCCAATTCTCCACCTCGCGCCGCCACTCCTCTTGTCTCCCCTGTTCCTCGGGATCCTTCCCCGATCCAGACAACCAGTCCCCTCCTTCCTAATTTTCAGCGCCGCCCAATCGCCCCAGCCATCCATCCTCCCGGTCCAGACGCAGCTCACCCCGAGCTCCCCTGCTTGCACGAGCGCCCGCGCTCCCGCAGGAGAGAGCCAGGGGCTCGATCCCCTGCTCATACCCAAGCTCCTCCCTCCATGGCGCCGTCGCCACTGGCGAACCCCACCACCTGGACTGCGCCCCATCTTCCTCGTCGACCAGGCCAGTGCTCCGCCGTCCCACACCCTTCCCTCTCCTTCCTTCTCTCATCTCGTTTCTTCTCCTCCTCTCATGGTCTCTCTCCCGTGGATCATAGCAACCCCGCCACCGCCGTTCGAGCTCTCCGACCGGATCTCCCTCTCTGCTGCTGGGAACGGGTTCCCGGCGTCCCGATCTACCTTCACCGCGTCACCGCACGATCACCTCGCCTCCTTGTCGGCCTCCTCCACCAACCCACCGTGCCGAGCAGCAGCTCATTGGAGTGCAAGATCCACCCGGTCCGCCTCCCTCTGCCCATTGAAGCCACTAGGATCCCGCTTCTGGAGCAAGCGGCTCCTCCTTGCCGCCCGATGCGCTCCGGTGAGCCTTGCCGCCGCTTGTCTCTCCCTTCGCCTCGCGCCCTTTCTCCTTCTCTCACCTCTCTATCACTCTCTGTGTTTGTACACAGGAGTAGTAGCCGCCACGGATGCCAGTCCCGCCGCCGCCCTGCCAAGTCCGTCCCGCCGGAGTTCCTCGTCGCCGGGAACCGCCTCCCCGACCCTCGGACTGCCCGTTTCCGCCGCGCCCGCGGGTCCCTTGCCTCTGTATCTTGCCTCTGCCCGTCTCTGGCATCGCCATGACCTGCTGCTGCTGCCTCTGTTGGTAACGAGCAGCAGGAGCCCGTTCGTCCGCGTTGACCGCGGCCACTCCACGCGCGGGCCGCGATCCTCCCGCAGTCCGGCTCCCTTCTCCACCAACCTGGGCTTGGCCCATGGGTGAGCAGCCCCCCAGCGCCCCTCTGTTTTTTTCCGCCGATTGGGCCAACCAGATTTGGCCTGTTGTGTGTTTTTTCTTGCTAGAACGATTTGTCTATTTATCCAATGAATTAACAGATATGCAGAAACCCCCTTGCACTTCATGCATATAATAACTCATGATCTATGCATCATATGTAAAAACTTTATATATGTAAAATGCTTAGTTTTTCATCTAGTTTCATAATCTGCTACTTTCATCCATGTTAAATTGGTTTAACTTGCTGTTTGTTTAATTTTGCATAAATGCCATGCTAAAATGCTTTATTTCATAACTAATTAACCGTAGCTTCGAATATAATAAACTTTTATATGTAAATGGGGTGGAAAAATGCATAGATTAACTTGGTGCACTTTGTTTTGCATGTTTAACAACTCTAAAATATGGTTTAGGGCAAAACAGTACCAAATTCGAAATATGGACATGAGGATTTTCCGGAATTGTTGTTTGTTGTTTCGGCCTCATTTAAACTTGCCTAGATAGGTAGTTTTATTATGCTTCACCTCTTGCCATGTTTAATAACATTTAATATTGTTGGGTACATAACCAAGAGAGAACTAAATAATTGATGTGGTGTTTCGTCAATATGCTACTCGTTGCATATTGAGCTCCACTTAATTTGTAGTTTTGTTTGTGCATATTGCCATGCCATGCCTCATTAAACCGGACATGCATCATACTTGATTGTGCATCATGCCATGATTATGCTTGTGTGTTTACCATGTTGTTTATTTTCTTTCTGGTTTTTCTCCTTCTCGTTAGTTCCTGTTTCGTCGCGATCGTGAGGATTCGTTCATCTACGCTTGGTTCGTCTTCGTGGCTTCATCTTCTTCATGGACTTGTTCTTATTCCTATCGGGATTTCAGTCAAGATGACCGTTACTCTGGATCTCACTACTATCATTGCTATGCTAGTTGCTTCGTTCTATCGCTTTGCCGCGCTTCCTATCTCTTGTTGATCAAGCCTCCCAAACTGCTATGTCAGCCTCTAACCTTTTTCACGCTTCCTAGCAAACCGTTGTTTGGCTATGTTACCGCTTTGCTCAGCCCCTCTTATAGCGTTGTTAGTTGCAGGTGAAATTGAAGATTGCTCCATGATGGACTGGGTTATGTTGGGATATCACAATATCTCTTATTTAATTAATGCATCTATATACTTGGTAAAGGGTGGAAGGCTCGGCCTTAGGCCTGGTGTTTTGATCCACTCTTGCTGCCCTAGTTTCCATCATACCGGTGTTATGTTCCTTGATATTGCGTTCCTTATGCGGTTGGGTGATTTAAGGGACCCCCTTGACGGTTCGCTTTGAATAAAACTCCATCAGGAAGGCCCAACCTTGGTTTTACCATTTGCCTCACCTAAGCCTTTTTCCCTTGGGTTTCCGGAGCCTGAGGGTCATCTTTATTTACCCCCTCGGGCCAGTGCTCCTCTGGGTGCTGGTCCAAACCAAACGGTGTCCGGCGCCCCCTGGGCAACCAGGGTCTATGCCAACCCGACGTCTGGCTCATCCGGTGTTCCCTGAGAACGAGATACGTGCGACTCCTATCGGGATTTGTCGGCACATCGGGCGGCTTTGCCGGTATTGTTTTACCATTGTCGAAATGTCTTGTAAACCGGGATTCCAAGACTGATCTGGTCTTCCTAGGAGAAGGAATATCCTTCATTGACCGTGAGAGCTTGTGATGGGCTAAGTTGGGACACCCCTACAGGGTTTAAACTTCCAAGAGCCGTGCCTGCAGTTATGTGGTAGATGGGAATTTGTTAATATCCGGTTGTAGAGAACTTGACACTTGACTTAATTAAAATGCATCAACCGCGTGTGTAGCCGTGATGGTCTCTTTTCGGCGGAGTCCAGGAAGTGAACATGGTTTTGGGTTATGTTTGACGTAAGTAGGAGATTATGATACATTCTTGAACATTGCTAGCTTCACGACCGTTCCGTTGCTTCTCTTCTCGCTCTTATTTGCGTGTGTTAACCACCATATTATGCTTAGCCACTGCTGCAACCTCACCACTTATCCTTTCCATACCCAGTTAAGCTTTGCTAGTCTTGATACTTGAAACTTGAAACTTGAAAAAGTATCTTGAAAAAGTTTCAAGTATTCAAGTTTCAAGTATCTTGTAGAAGAAGCAGAAGAAGCAGAAGAACAACTCCAAAAAGTTTCAAGTATTCAAGTAACCTAACCAGAAAGTTTCGGGAGTTTATAAGTGGGAATTCAAGTATCACGTAGGATATTTTTCCAACAGACACATGATACGATATGTAATCTATCATATGTTTGTTCCGGCTTATTCTGCAAGCCAATCTTTATTTTCTGAAACTTTCTAGTTATGCAATCTGGTGTTGGGGATACAGGGGAAGCAATATATCTCACCCAAACTAACAATCCCTACATCCAGCTGTATCCCTCCGTCAACACATAACCAAGAAAACTTCGGAAATCGTGTACCTCAACCTTCGAAAAGCATCCGTTATACGAGCTATGGCAATACTCCCAAACTCCACAGTACTGGGTGGCGTCGAGGTTATCTCACCAACAACTGCATAAAAGAGATTTTTGATGTCGGCAAAACTCTGGTATTCCAGAACTGCAACGATAAAATTATGACGACAACACCTCGGAGCTCAACTCCCCAGGACAGTGCCACAACCCCTAAATGTCAGGAGGCACCAAGAACAATGTTCTCGTCACAAGAATATCGGAACGATCCCAAGATACCCACGTGATCCTAACATTTTTTTGTGAAAAATTGAGGAGAGGAAAGACAAAACATCTACGTTGAGAGTCCTCACTGGAGAGACGAAGGGAGCTGAGGAATAAAAAGAATCCTACTCTCTGATATATATAATCTTAAGTCTCAAAATAGTTTTCTTCTAGACTCAACAACGGCCAACAATCAAGGGGGCTCCTATGGTCGGTCGAGGCTCTGATACCAACTTGTCACGCCCAATATGCGACCCTATCCTAAAGGAACTCGAAGGTCCCACCAAGGATAGAAGCGCATATTGGAGATGCTTTTGCAAGGTGGATATCATTACATCGTACCATTACATAACTAGTTGGGGATACATACAAGAGGCACATAATGTCACATGAATACAACAATATCATACATAAGAGCACCATCCGACTACGGATGGAACACAAACAGAAACTCAAACGACATCACCCTGCTAGCCTAGGATGCTGACCTGGAACCTATCCCCTGATCGAAGAAGAAACAGAAGAAGAACTCCAAAACAAGCAAACATCGCTCTCGCGTCATGATCATCACATAACCTGCACCTGCAGTTGTTGTTCTAGTAATCTATGAGCCACGAGGACTCAGCAATCCCATTACCATGGGTATCAAGACTAGCAAAGCTTAACTGGGTACGGAAAGGATAAGTGGTGAGGTTGCAGCAGCGGCTAAGCATAATATGGTGGCTAACATACGCAAATAAGAGCGAGAAGAGAAGCAACAGAACAGTCGTGAAGCTAGCAATGATCAAGAAGTGATCCTAATCTCCTACTTACGTCAAACATAACCCAAAACCGTGTTCACTTCCCGGACTCTGACGAAAAGAGACCATCACGGCTACATACGCGGTTGATGCATTTTAATTAAGTCAAGTGTCAAGTTCTCTACAACCGGATATTAACAAATTCACATCTGCCACATAACCACAGGCACGACTCTCAAAAGTTTAAACCCTGCAGGGGTGTCCCAACTTAGCCCATCACAAGCTCTCACGGTCAACGAAGGATATTCCTTCTCCCAAGAAGACCCGATCAGTCTCGGAATCCCGGTTTACAAGACATTTCGACAATGGTAAAACAAGACCAGCAAAGCCGCCCGATGTGCTGACAAATCCCGATAGGAGTCGCACGTATCTCGTTCTCAGGGCACACCGGATGAGCCAGACGTTGGGTTGGCATAGACCCTGGTTGCCCAGGGGCGCCGGACATCACTCGGTTTGGACCAACACACAGAGGAGCACTGGCCGGGGGGGGGGGGAGTAAATAAAGATGACCCTCAGGCTCCGGAAACCCAAGGGAAAAAGGCTTAGTTGAGGCAAATGGTAAAACCAAGGTTGGGTCTTTCTGGAGGAGTTCTATTCAAAGCGAACTTTCAAGGGGGTCCCATAAATCACCCAACCGCGTAAGGAACGCAATATCAAGGAACATAACACCGGTATGACAGAAACTAGGGCGGCAAGAGTGGAACAAAACACCAGGCATAAGGCCGAGCCTTCCACCCTTTACCAAGTATATAGATGCATTAATTAAATAAGAGATATTGTGATATCCCAACATAACCCTGTCCATCATGGAGCAATCTTCAACTTCACCTGCAACTAACAACGCTATAAGATGGGCTGAGCAAAGCGGTAACATAGCCAAACAACGTTTTGCTAGGAAGGGTGAAAAAGGTTAGAGGCTGACATGGAAGTTTGGGAGGCTTGATCAACAAGAGATAGGTAGCGCGCCAAAGCGATAGAATGAAACAACTAGCATAGCAATGATAGTAGTGAGATCTAGAGTAACGGTCATCTTGCCTGAAATCCCGATAGGAAGAAGAACGAGTCCATGAAGAAGATGAAGCCACGAAGACGAACCAAGCATAGACGAACGAATCCTCACGATCACAATGAAATAGGAACTAACGAGAAGGAGCACAACCGGAAAGAAACAAATAACATGGTAAGCACACAAGCATAATCATGGCATGATGCACAATCAAGTATGATGCATGTCCGGTTTAATGAGGCATGGCATGGCAATATGCACAAACAAAACTACAAATTAAGTGGAGCTCAATATGAAACGAGTTGCATATTGGCGAAACACCACATCAATTATTTAGTTCTCTCTCGGTTATGTACCCAACAGTATTAAATGTTATTAAACATGGCAAGAGGTGAAGCATAATAAAACTACCTATCTAGGCAAGTTTAAATGAGGCCGGAACAACAAACAACAATTCCGGAAAATCCTCATGTCCATATTTCGAATTTGGTATTGTTTTGCCGTAAACCATATTTTAGAGTTGTTAAACATGCAAAACAAAGTGCACCAAGTTAATCTATGCATTTTTCCACCCCATTTACATATAAAGTTTATTAAATTCGGAGCTACAGTTAATTAGTTATGAAATAGAGCATTTTAGCATGGCATTTATGCAAAATTAAACAAACAACAAGTTAAACCTATTTAACATGGATTAAAGCAGCAGATTATGAAACTAGATGAAAAACTAAGCATTTTACATATATAATTTTTTTACATATGATGCACAGATCATGAGTTATTATATGCATGAAGTGCAAGGGGGTTTCTGCAAATCTGTTAATTCATTGGATAAATAGACAAATCGTTCTGGCAAGAAAAAACACACAACGGGCCGAATCTGGTTGGCCTAATCGGCGGAAAAAAATAGAGGGGCGCTGGGGGGCTGCTCACCCATGGGCCAAGCCCAGGTTGGTGGAGAAGGGAGCGGGGCTGCGGGAGGATCATGGCCCGCGCGTGGAGTGGCCGTGGTCAACGCGGACAAACGGGCTCCTGCTGCTCGTTACCAACAGAGGCAGCAACAGCAGGTCATGGTGATGCCGGAGACGGGCAGAGGCGAGATGCAGAGGCAAGGGACCCGCGGGCGCGGCGGAAACGGGCAGTCCGAGGGTCGGGGAGGCGGTTCCCGGCGACGAGGAACTCCGGCGGGACGGACTTGGCAGGGCGGCGGCGGGACTGGCGTCCGTGGCGGCTGCTACTCCTGTGTACAAACACATAGAGCGACAGAGAGGTGAGAGAAGGAGAAAGGGCGCGAGGTGAAGGGAGAGACAAGCGGCGGCTTGGCTCACCGGAGCGCATGGGGCGGCGAGGAGGAGCTGCTTGCTCCGGAAGCGAGATCCTGGTGGCTTCAATGGGCAGAGGGAGGCGGACCGGATGGAGCTCGCGCTCCAACGAGCTTCTGCTCGGCACGGTGGGTTGGTGGAGGAGGCTGACAAGGAGGCGAGGTGGTCGCGCGGCGATGCGGTGAAGGCAGATCGGGACGCGGGGAACCCATTGCCAACAGCAGAGAGGGAGATCTGGCCGGAGAGCTCGAACGGCGGCGGCGGGGTTCCTGTGATCCACGGGAGAGAGACCATGAGAGGAGGAGAAAAAAATGAGACAGGAGAAGGAAGGAGAGGGAAGGGCGTGGGACGGCGGAGCACTGGCCTGGTCGACGGGGAAGACGGGGCGCAGTCCAGGTGGTGGGGTTCGCCGGTGGCAACGGCGCCATGGAGGGAGGATCTTGGGTATGAGTAGGGGATCGAGCTCCTGGCTCTCTCCTGTGGGAGCGCGGGTTCTCGTGTAGGCAGGGGAGCTCGGGGTGAGCTGCGTCTGGATCGGGAGGATGGATGGCTGGGGTGATTGGGCGGCGCTGAAAATTAGGAAGGAGGGGACTGGTTGTCTGGATCGGGGAAGGATCCTGAGGAACAAGGGAGACAAGAGGAGTGGCGGCGCGAGGTGGAGGATTGGATGGGACAACGTCCTAGGATCTAGGGTTAGTCTGCTATATATAGCGAGTGGGTAGGCTTAGGGTCATGTCATCCCTCCGATCGTAATCGGACGCTCGGGAATAAAATGCTTTGGGAGTCCAAACAAATAAGCAAAGATATTTAGGGGATGTTTGGGGATGATTCAGACCCATCGGTCACGACTGACGGTTCGGGTTCAGGGAAGTTTCGAACGCACGCGAGGGGGTCAGTACACTATGCAGAGAGGGTCAAACGGTCGGACAACAAAAGGAGGGTTGGTCTGAGAAAGGTCAACGGAGGCGAGGATGAAGCGGCAACTACGAATGGATGCAAGCTTTGAAAAAATGACGGCAACGAAGTGCCGATGCAATGCGGATGATGAGATGATGAATGCAACAAACAAATAAAAACACACGACGATAACGAAAAATATGGAAGGTGTCTGAAGCGTCGGTCTTGGGGCGTTACAAAAGAGGTGGCTCTTGGTGATGAATGATGACATGTCGTCGTCTTGCTCGATGAAGAGTGGGTTGGTAGAAGAACTTGGCCTATCCATCATTCCAAGTAAAATGTGAGTGGGAGAAGGAGAAGAACTTATACCAAATGTACCTTGACCGATGTTGAAGGTGTATCAAGATCACTCAAATGCAGACAATGAAATAGCACAATTGGTACCAATCCTTGTCGGTTCTCACACCTACAAAAGTAAAAGCTTATAGTGGAGCTTGGTTAGGATGGTGGCACAAAATTTGATGCAATTGTTAGTTTGACTCAAATATGTTGAAAAGGATTCCCAAATTCGCAAATGCAACAAGTAGACCAGGCAAGTAGTGGTACACGGAAACACACACACACAAATAGATTAGTGGGATTGTGCAAACCAAAAATGAGCCAAAATGTGGAGTCCACGAAAATGCTCTTGTTGCACAATACTAGAGAGACGCTAGCACGATTGCACAATAGGCGGATACGAAACTTGTGCACAACCTACTAGGAAAAAATGCAACGACCTCTATCCCAAGTATGCTATATGTATGTATTTCGGTGATATGATCCAAGATGATCGGATATGACAATATTAATGTAGTATGATGCTATGGTTCTTGCTTATAAGCTCTTTGATTATCTTTCTCTTTTGCTTAAAAGCTTGTTTGGCTCTTTCACTTTTGAGCTCTTTTCTCATGCAAAACTTCCCGAACCAAGGTAGCAATTGTGTATGCGATGACAACTTTGTGACACAAGAGATGATATGGTATGTATGCTTATGGAAAGTATTATCACTAATGTGCACAAGTCACATTGCCGGCAATACTCAATGGCTAGTCTCGATGGGTAAGCAACGCAGAAGTAAGGCTATGTGGTGATCAATGCAATGGCGTGGTATGACAAAGATGTCGACGAGGTTACCGTCCTTGGCGATGATGAGTCCTTGGCGAAGATGAGCAGTGGTGATGTTGACGTTGAACCGTACCTATATAGCCAAAACACAATAGGACACGGGAACCACAACTCAAATTCTCAAAGACCAAAAGCAATAATGGTGGTAGCGGAAAGCGGAGGTGGTATAGCGGATGATGTGGTGAAAGCCCTAGGCAAAGATGCCAAAGTTCGGAAAATTAGATGGTGTCTATTTATGGTGGAACCGATCTAGGTGGATAGGGGATGTCAATAGCTTCTCAACGAGCTAAAGAACTCGAAAATCAGTCTCCGGATGTGGGAGTTATGGGTAAAATGGTGAAGTGCTGGCGGCTGACTCTGGGAGGAGCGGTAGTGCCGCTTGGGAGGGCGGTAGTACCACTTGCGGTGCTCAGCGGTAGTACCGTGTGGAGGGCGGTAGTACCGCTCACGCAGATCGAAATCGGGGCGATTTTGGGGCGGAAAAGGATGATTTCAGGGGCAAAATTGGATGGATTTCGTGGATGGAAAGAGGTGAAACTTGGGGAGATGCTAGATCCACTCGAAACCAAGCAAATCCACGAATCAAAATCAACAAAACATCATCAAAACCAACAAATCACAAAAAAATTTGGGGGCTATTTTTGGTGGGGATTTTCGGATTTAGGACAAAATCAACAAAATCAATCTAGAAAAAGAGGGGTAGGGGCTCCAAAAACGTGATCAACGTGGCTTTGATACCAAGATGATGTAGGGTAGAACCCTAGAGGCCGATCTTTCACGTTTGGAGAGGATCCCTACGAGCAACACGAAGAACACAAGGAGGGGAACATGAGAGAAACACTCAACCAACAAGAATAAAAGTCACACATGTGCTAGATAATCGAGGCACGAGGTAATACAAGATCCAAATCCAACAAGAGACGATAAAAAGGGTAACCGGTTCTTCTCCGTGAGGAGGTCTTGATGATGGTCTTCTCCGGATGGAGGTCTTGAATCCAGGTGGATCTTCTCCGAAGAGGTGTCGGTCCCTCACGAGGAGTAGATCCGGATGGATGAGTGAGGCTCTATCTCACAAAGGAGCTAAATCAATGCTAACCCTCGAAAGGATGAGGGGGAGGTCTATTGATAGTCTAAACCCTCGAAGGGGTAAGAAAGGGGCGAAACGAGTACATGGGCCTCGGCCCGGATACGCTGCACGCAGGCAGGGCGGTAGTACCGGACCCTCGGGCGGTAGTACCGCTTGTAGAGCTTCAGCGGTAGTACCGCTTGGAGGGGGCGGTAGTACCGCTCGGGTGCCGTTCGATCACAGGAGTTTGTCGGGTTCGGCGGAAGAAGGGCGGATGTCAGGGGTAGTGCCGCTTGGCTGGGATCAGTGGCAGTACCGCTTTGCGCGGGCGGTAGTACCGCCCGTTCCACGCTGGGCAGCTTCTCCTCTTGCTCTCGACATCCATCTTGTACCGTAGCTTCTTCTAGGTTGGTTCCTTGATACCTAAGCACACAAAGCATCCCCGTTTTGAGGTTGTAGCCATGTCTCAAGTGGGTCAAAGGGAAGTTCAACAAGGAGAGAGTTAACCTCGGATTGAATAGCACGTGCTCGAGCTCTTGTCATGGGTCCACTTGGAGCTTGTGTAGTCGAAGTAGTGTCCATGGGGATGACCGTAGGATGCTCCGCATCAGACATGGTCCCCCTTGAGAAGACTTTGCAAAGATCTCATATTGACGTGGGCTAAACGGCTATGCCAAAGCCATCCCACGTCAACTTTAGCCATTAGGCATGTTGTGGTCTTAGTGGGCTGCTCCGAAAAGTTAATAACATAAAGACCGTTCTCGACATGCCCAACAAAGGCTATTTTAAGAGTCTTGCTCCATAAGAGGGCCACGGTATCAATATCAAAGAAAGTGGCAAAGCCCATGAGTGCAAAGTTGACGAACGGAAAGTAAGTTGTATGCAAGGGACTCAACAAGCAATGACAACAAGATCATGAGATCATGAGATCATGAGAAATGACAACAAGATCATGAGATCATGAGATCATGAGAAATGACAACCTTGCCAAGCCCCAATACCTTAGAGGATGAAGCATCACCCCATTCAACATTGGTGGGCATAGATAAAATTTTATGCACGTCCACCACCAAGTCCTTGCTTCCTGTCATATGATTTGTGGCTCCGCTATCAAGCAACCATGATCCCCCACTGGAAGAAAACACCTACAAGAGATCAATGCTTGGTTTTAGGTACCCATTTTGTAGTGGGTCCTTTGATGTTAGCAACAAGGATCTTAGGAACCCAAATAGGCCATTCAATGTACTCATAAGAAGAACCAATTTTTTTTGGCATAAACATGCCCATCACTAGCACGGCATAACACATAAGAAGGGTTAAAATCGTAGGTTTTATTGGAAGAAGTAGCATTGCCCTTCTTGACACCGCCACACTTCGTGTTGTTCTTCCTCTCCTTAGGAGTACCCTCTCCCTCATTCACAAAGGTTTGCTTAAGAGGAGGAGGTTGCATGGTCTTGTCATTCTTCTTCTTCTTTTTGGACTTGGGTGCAAACCCAATCCCCTCCTTGGCCACAACTTCCTTTTGATTGCTCAAAAGGTCGTTGAGGTTCTTCTCTCCTTGTATGCACAACACAAGGCCTTTCTTAAGTTTCTCCTTCAACTTGGCATTCTCCTCCACAAGATGCACATGCTTACAACACGGGTTAGTAGCATTTGCATTATCAATTATAAAACCATATGAGGAAACATGGCTTTCTCCTTGGTTAGCTTCACTTGGAGTTGATCATGAGACTCTTTGAGGCTTGCATGAGCACCCTTCAAGGCCTTGTGAGCCTTGTCAAGTATGTCAAACTCCTCCTTGAGTCTAGCATGGTCAACCCCAAGTTTAGCCTTCTTGGAATTGAATACACGAGATACAACAAGAGCATGGTCAAGATCTTTCTTTAACTTAGCATGATCATCGTTGTGTGACTCCTCAAGAGCCAAACGACGACCACACTCTTCCTCAAGCACATTAGAGAGATCAGATATCTCATCAGCATAGTCACGACTATGCTCTTCCATCTTAGAGATGGTTTCTTCGTGAGCCTCGATCATGTCATTGGCTTCACCAAGTTGTTCCAAGAGAGCAATGAAGTGCTTCTTGGATTTACCCTTGAGCTTACTCATAAAAGACTCAAATTCATTTTCTTCCTCCTTCGACCCCTCACTTTCATCAATGCAATCTGTCAAGGAAGGATTAGTAGTGATGGTGGTTTCGATGTTGGGGGTTACCTTGTTGGTGGCTTTAGCCATGAGGCACTTGGCAGTGATGTTCTCATTGGGTGAGTCGAAGAGGGACACCCGTGGAGTTGTTGCAATGGAAACAGAGGCCATGGCAACCGTCTCACCGTGTTCATCATCATCATCATCATCATCATCATCATCATCATCATCCTCATTGTACTCTTCTTGTGCCACCAACCCCTTGGGAGGAGTCTTCTTGGTGAAGTTATTCTTGTTGGGGAAGGACTTGGCCTTGTCTTTTCGGATAAGCTTGCCTCCATTGTTTCCCTCTTCTCATACGGGCATTCCACAACAAAGTGGCTCACATTGCCACAATTATGGCATGTACTCACACGTTGTTTGCCCTTGGTGCCACTTGAGTTGTTTTGTTGAGTTGGGCCTTGTATTCTTCTTGCTCCAAAATTGCCATGCAAGAGCCATGTGCTCATGATAAGCATACTTGGTATCTTCGGGGCAACATTCCTCTTCTTCCTCCTCACTCTCTTCTTCCATACTAGCCTTGGCCTTCAAAGCAAGTTTGGGATTCTTTTATCATTGAGAATGCAAGACTGCATTGTCGACGGTCTTGTCCAAGACCCTCATAGCAACAAACTCATCCAACACTTCACTTGAGGAAAAGGCATGAAAGTCCAGCCTTTGACGGATGACGGATGACATGGCCTTGTGGTAAGGCATCATGGCCTTGAGAAACTTGCGCTTGATCTAATTGTCATCTATATCCTTGCTCCCATGATCTCGGAGTGAGACCGTGAGAGTGGTTAATCTCCGGTAAAGCTCACGAGGTTCTTCATCTTCATTCATAACAAACTCATCGGCTTCATATTGTACCACTTAAAAGTTGGAGCGTTGAATGCTAGCACTTCCCTTGTAAATGGAAACAACATCTTGCCATGCGTCCTTGGCCACGGTGAAAGGTCGGAGGTGTGCAATATCTTCGGGAGGGATTGCTTCTTGGAGAATGAAAAGAGCGTACTCGTTGAATTGATGATCCGCAACTTCTCTATAGTGAAGTTGCTTGGGTTGTGCGGGTAGAAAGCTTGCTCAATAATTCTCCAAAGATTAGTGGAACTATGATTTAAATGACATTTAAAGCAATACACCCAAGAAGCAAAATCCTCATTTTTCACAAGCTCAGGAGGAGGACCAACATGATTCATATGAGCAGAGGGAACCGGTCCTCCATAAGTAAGTGGAGGTTCAACATGGGCAAAGATTCCACTCCCACTTCTACCACTAGGCATAGGAGCATGCTCGTTACTAGCTTCCCCCTTTTTGGAGTTAGCATCCGTCACCTTGTTAGTGGGATCACCCACTTCCAAAGGTTCGGTGGATAATTTAAGTCCATCAAGAAACTTTTTAAACATGTCTTTAACCTCGGCCGTCATGGAGGTTTTCAATGTGTCCATAGCCACATTGAACTCCTCACGAGAGACCGTGGATCCCGCATCGGCCACAGACAAAGTGGGATTCGCACCGGGTTGACCCGCCACTTCGTCCGTGGTGTCAACCATACTCTTCGGACGACAAAATCCTTAATAAAGAGACGAGGCTCTGATACCAATTGAAAATGATCGATATGGTTGACTAGAGAGGGGGGGGGGTGAATAGGCAACTAACAATCATTAGCTTTTCTTGACCAAATTAAACTTAGCATCAAAGTAGGTTGTTTAGATGTGCAACTAGGTGAACAACCTATATGATGCAACAACAACAAGCACACAAGCAAGCAAAGGATACAACACAATATAAGCTTGCACAAATAAAGGTGAAAGTTAACCAAGGGTGGAGTCGGTGGAGACGAGGATGTGTTACCGAAGTTCCTTCCCTTTGAGAGGAAGTACGTCTCCGTTGGAGCGGTGTGGAGGCACAATGCTCCCCAAGAAGCCACTAGGGCCACCGTATTCTCCTCACACCCTCACACTATTGGTGCCCTTGAAGGCAACCAAACCTTTACAAACAAGGTTTGGGCTATCTCCACAACTTAATTGGAGGCTCCCAACGACACCACGAAGCTTCACCACAATGGAATATGGCTCCGAGGTGACCTCAACCGTCTAGGGTGCTCAAACACCCAAGAGTAACAAGATCCGCAAGGTATTAGTGGGAGGAATCAAATTTCTCTTGGTGGAAGTGTAGATCGGGGCCTTCTCATCCAATCCCTAGAAAATCAACAAGTTTGATTGGCTAGGAAGAGAGATTGGGCAAAAATGGAGCTTTGAGCAACAATGGAGCTTGGGGAGGGAAGAGGTGGTCAACTTGGGGGACCACGTTTATATAGTGGGGGGAAAGATCCAACCGTTACCCAGTTCATCAGCCCACGACCTGCGGTACTACCGCACAGACTCGCGGTACTACCGCAAGGTCTTGCGGTAATACCGCTCGACGGTGCGGTACTACCGCTCCCGCGACAGAGACCAGATGAGGCCCTGTTGCGTTAAAGCAACGAGCGGTAGAACCGCCGGAGCAGTACTACCATGCGTCCTTGCGGTACTACCGCAAGGCAGGTTTCAACTAGGCTGGGAAGGCACAGACTAATAAAATTACATCCGTGGCTACTTCCGCAGAGTTTCGATCTGTGCAAAAATTTGGCATGGTACTACCGCACGCTGGGAGCGGTACTACCGCGTAGGGCGCAGATGTAAAAAATTACTTCCGCGCCTACTTCCGCGCACGTCAGTGTTCTGGGCTAGAGGCCATGGTACTACCGCTCCTAAGGAGCGATACTACCGCATAGTGCGGTACTACCGCTTCACTGGCCAGTACTACCGTGTGCCACTGCGGTATTACTGCTCCCTTGAGCAGTACTACCGCACACCACAGAACTATAGCACTTGGAGGCCTTCATTTTGTAAAGACATGGATAAATGGACGGTGCTCCAAAGAAGCAAAGGAAAGGTGGTGCAAAGGAACATACGTGTACGTGTTGATTCCACCCTAACCTTTCTAAAGCGGACCCCTCTTAATAGTAGGGCTTTCCTACGACTCAAATCCACCGAAAAGAAACATAGAGAAACGCCGTCTGCACTAGGCTCTAAGGGGCACCGAATTGTCTTGTGCCTAGACATGAGATATTTGAAATGCTCAATGCACATGATTAGTCCGCAAATGCATTGTCATGAATCACCAAAACCACATAGGGAGAAATATGCCCTTACAGGTTCCAATTGATTATGAGAACAAAGTTGCTATCTATGATGATTATTGTGATAACATGTATGCTATAAAGAATAACGATAACCATGAAACTTGTCATCATGATTAATTTTTCAATTTAATTATGCCTCACATGATAGTTATTTTTTTGAGTCCGCTCCCACTACTATTCATGAGAATAAGTTTGCTTATGTGGAGAGTAATAAAATTATGCTTGTGGATCATGAAAATAATGCTTTATGTCAAAGTTATATTGTTGAATTCCTTCATGATGCTACTAAAATTTATTATGAGGGAGGAATATATGCTTGTAGGAATTGCAATAATATCAAGTTTCCTCTCTATGTGTTGAAAATCTTAAAGTTATGCTTGTTTTGCCTTCCTATGCTAGTTGATTCTTGCTCCCATAAGTTGTTTGCTCACAAAATCTATATGCATAGGAAGTGTGTTAAACTTAAATGTGCTAGTCATATGCTTCGTGATGCTCCGTTATGTTTCAATTCTTATCTTTTATATGATCATAATTGAAATCATCATGCCTAGCTAAAAAGGAATTAAAGAAAAGCGCTTGTTGGGAGACAACCCAACAGTTACCCCTACTGTTTTTGTGTGTCCACATGATTAAGCTACTGTAGTAATCATGTTTTATAGCTTTCGTTTCAATAAATTGCCAAGTAAAGCCTTTGGGATAGTGTGGATGATAGTTGAATTGATTCTATGCAAAAACAAAAACTTTTGCGTCCAGTAACAGAATTTCTAAAATTCACTGGAACACGATAAAATTCGATTTTTTTACACATGATTGATATACGAATTGTACATGTTTTCCTATTTGTTCAGAATTTTTGGAGTAACAGAAGTGTGGTTGTTGTCCAGATCATTACAGACTGTTCTGTTTTTGACAGATTCTGTTTTCAATGCATAGTTTGCTTGTTTTAGTGTTTCCATAGCTTATATTAAGTGATATAATATGTGTAAATGATAAGATACAGCAGGCATTATGTGAGAACAATTATGAATCTTATCTTGACAGTACTAAAGTGAATGATTTGTTTTTATCATACTAACCCATCTCATGAAGTTCCGTTAAGTTTTGTGTGACTGAAGTTTTCAAGTTTTGGGTGAGATATCGGTATGTGGAGAATAAAGAGTGGAAAGACCCTAAGCTTGGGGATGCCTAAGGCACCCCAAGGTAATATTCAAGGACAGCCAAGCATCTAAGCTTGGGGATGCCCTGGAAGGCATCCCCTCTTTCGTCTTCAATCCATCGGTAAATTTACTTGAGGCTATATTTTTATGCACCACATGATATGTGTTTTGCTTGGAGCGTCTTGTATGGTATGAGTCTTTGATTTTTAGTTTTCCATAATCATCCTTGCTGTACACACCTTTCGAAAGGGACACACATGCATCGTGAATTTAATAGAATACTCTATGTGCTTCACTTATATCTTTTGAGCTAGGCAATATGCTCTAGTGCTTCACTTATATCATTTTAGAGCACGGCGGTGGTTTTATTTTATAGAAAGTGTTGAACTCTCTTGCTTCACTTATATTGTTTTGAGAGTCTCTCTAAACAGCATGGTAGTTTTATTAGGTTATGAATGTAGTCCTAATATTATGGACATCCAAGAGGGATATAATAAAAACATTCATATAAGCGCGTTGAATACTATGAGAAGTTTGATTCCTTGTATTTGTTTTGAGATATAAAGATGGTGATATTAGAGTCATGCTAGTGAGTAATTGTGGATTGGTAGAAATACTTATATTAAAGTTTTTGATTCCCGTAGCATGCACGTATGGTGAACCGTTATGTGATGAAGTCGGAGCATGATTTTTTTGGTTGTCTTCCTTATGAGTGGCGGTCGGGGACGAGCGATGGTACTTTCCTACCAATCTATCCCCCATAGGAGCATGTGTGTAGTATTTGTTTTGATAGCTAATAATTTTTTGCAATAAGTATTTTAGTACTTTATGGCTAATGTTGAGCTAATGGATTATACACACTCTCAGCCTTCCACCATTGCTAGCCTCTCTAGTACCGCGCAATTTTCACCAGTGCATTACACCCACCATATAACTTCGTCAAAACAACCACCATACCTACCTATTATGGCATTTCCATAGTCATTTCGAGATATATTGCCATTCAACCTCCATTGTTCCATTTATTCACGCTTCATCATTGTCATATTGCTTTGCATGATCGTGTAGTTGACATCGTATTTGTGGCAAAGCCACAGTTTATATTTTTTATACATGTCACTCTTGAGTCGTTGCACATCTAGGTACACTGCCGGAGGCATTCATATAGAGTCATATATTTGTTCTAGTATCAAGTGGTAATTCTTGAGTTGTAAAGTAAATAAAAGTGTGATGATCATCATTATTAGAGCATTGTTCCATGCGAGTAAAGGATGATGGAGACTATGATTCCCCCACCAGTCAGGATGAGACTCCAGACAAAAAATAAAAAAAGGAGAAAAAAGAGTAAAAAAAGGAGAAAAAAGAGGCCAAAGAGCCCAAAATAAAAAAGGAGAGAAAAGAGAGAAGGGGCAATGCTACTATCCTTTTCCCACACTTGTGCTTCAAAGTAGCACCATGATCTTCATGATAAGAGTCTCCTATGTTGTCACTTTCATATATTGGTGGGAATTTTTCATTATAGAACTTGGCTTGTATATTCCAATGATGGGCTTCCTCAAATTGCCCTAGGTCTACGTGAGCAAGCGAGTTGGATGCACACCCACTTAGTTTCTTTTGAGCTTTCATACACTTATAGCTCTAGTGCATTCGTTGCATGGCAATCTCTACTCACTCACATTGATATCCATTGATGGGCATCTCCATAGCCCATTGATATGCCTAGTTGATGTGAGACTATCTCCTTCTTTTTGTCTTCTCCACAATCACCATATTCTATTCCACCTATAGTGCTATATCCATGGCTCACACACATGTATTGCGTGAAAGTTGAAATGGTTTGAAAACATCAAAAGTATGAAACAATTGCTTGGATTGTCATCGGGGATGTGCAAGATTTAATACTTTGTGTGATGAAGATGGAGCATAGCCAGACTATATGATTTTATAGGGATAACTTTCTTTGGCCATGTTACTTTGAATAGACATGATTGCTTTATTAGTATGCTTGAAGTATTACTGTTTTTATGTCAATATTAAACTTTTGTTTTAAATCTTATGGATCTGAATATTCATGCCACAATAAAGAAAATTACATGGATAAATATGTTAGGTAGTATTCAACATCAAAAATTCTGTTTTTATGATTTACCTACTCGAGGACGAGCAGGAATTAAACTTGGGGATGCTTGATACGTCTCCAACGCATCTATATTTTTGATTGTTCCATGATATTATACTATCTGCTTTGGATGTTTTATGTGCACCAATATGTTATTTTATATTATTTTTGGGACTAACCTATTAACCTAGAGCCCAGTGCCACTTTCTATTTTTTCCTTATTTTTGAGTTTTACAAAAAAGGAATATCAAACGGAGTCCAAACGAGCTGAAAATTTACGGTGATTTTTGTTAAACCAAAAGAGACCCCGAAGCACCGGAGCTAGACCAAAAGAGTCCCGAGGAGACCACAAGAGAGGGGGGCGCACCCTGAGAGCTTGTGGGCCCCTCGGGCACCTCCTTGACTTGTTTATGATGCCAAAAATTCCTAAGTATAGAAACCTCCAAAAAAACCCTAGATCGGAAGTTCCGCCGCTGCAAGCCTCTGTAGCCGCGAAAAACCAACCGGGAGCCCGTTTCGGCACCCTGCCGGAGGGGGAAACCATCACCGGAGGCCATCTTCATCATCCCGCGGTCTCCATGACGAGGAGGGAGTAGTTCACCCTTGGGCTGAGGGTATGTACCAGTAGCTATGTGTTTGATCTCTCTCTCTCTCTCGTGTTCTTGATTTGGCGTGATCTTGATGTACCACGAGCTTTGTTAATATAGTTGGATGATATGGTGTTTCTCCCCCTCTACCTTCTTGCAATGAATTGAGACTTGCTCTTTGAGGTTTCTTTATGTTGGATTGGATATTGGATTTGAGAGCACTTAATGTATGTCTTGTGATGGGATATCTGTGGTGACAATGGGTTGTTCTATTGATTCACTTGAAGTATGTTTTGGCACTCAACTCACGGATTCCTGAGGTGACATTGGGGTAATCTATGCATAGGGGTTGATGCACGTTTTCGTCCTACGTTCTCCGATAGAAACTTGGGAGTGATTCTTTGTTGCACGTTGAGGGATTGTTATGTGATCCATTTATGTTATCATTGTCGAGAGAACTTGCACTAGTGAAAGTATGAACCCTAGACCTTGTTTCCAAGCATTGCAATACCGTTTTGCTCACTTTTGTTACTAGTTAACTTGCTGTTTTTGTATTTTCAGATTACAAAAACCTATATCTACCATCCATATTACACTTGTATCACCATCTCTTCGCCGAACTAGTGCACCTATACAATCATTGTATTGGGTGTGTTGGGGAAACAAGAGACTCTTTGTTATTTGGTTGCAGGGTTGTTTGAGAGGGACCATCTTCATCCTACGCCTCCCACAGATTGATAAACCTTAGGTCATCCACTTGAGGCAAATTTGCTGCTGTCCTACAAAACTCTGCACTTGGAGGCCCAGCAACGTCTACAAGGATAAAGTTGCATAGTATACATCACACGCCTGTAGTCACGCAGGACCTTGAACTTGGTGTTGTCGGCCCATGCGGCGTCGGTGGAGCGGCGATCTGTGGCCATCGCCGGAGGAGTCGCGCGCGCTGGTGGTGGCGTAAGTGGTAGCGGTGTGTTGGAGCGCGTCGCCATGTCCGGTCGTCTCGATGGTTGGAGCCGTTGTGTCTCTGTGTCTGCACCATCGGCGACCTCTTCTTGGAGCAGAGCTAGGGCGCATGCCATATCCAAGTCCGGTGGTCGTTTCACCATGACCACCACCCGGATGTCTGCCCGTAGTCCTTCTACAAAACGTGTGAGGAAATAAAATTGGTGAATGAAGTCTGAATATGAACTTAAATGATTGATGATCAACTCAAATCACTTAATAAAATCAACTACAATGTATGTTTGCCTAACAATATAGAATTGGCAAATTAGGAGCTGGTGGTGATCGCTCCCAAAGCGTGTGCCCAAGAGTGCTGAAAACGACTCCCAGTCGAAGTCGTTTAGCTTTTTCTGAATGGATTATAGCCATATGGCTGCGGCCCCAGAGAAGTTGAGGGCGGCCATGGGAACCCAGAAGGATTCATGGATACCAAACATGGTGAAATACTGCTCACACATTGTTTTCCACAGGTTTGGGTTCTCCCTCGAGAAGTAGGGGAAACGATATGGATGGATGAGCTTGCCCCAGACCCGCGAGCATTTGGCTAGCATGCACAAACAAAGATGATAGGGGTTGGGGGGAAGGGAACTCGATCTGACTGTTGGCTGAAAGCGGCGGTGGCATGTCACGCCCAATATGCGATCCTATCCAAGAGGAACTTGAAGGTCCCACCAAGGATAGAGCCGCATATTGAAAACACTTTTGCAAGGTGGATATCATTACATCATACCATTACATAATAGATGGGGATACATACAAAAGGCATACAATGCCACATGAATACAACAACATCATACATAAGAGCAACATCCGACTACATATGAAATACAAACAGAAACTCAAACGACATCCACCCTGCTAGCGCAGGCTGCCGACCAGGAACCTAACCCCTGAATGAAGAAGAAGAAGCAGAAGAAGAACTCCAAGAGAATCATACATAGCTCTCACGTCATGATCATCACATTACCTGTACCTGCAACTGTTGTTGTAGTAATCTGTGAGCCACGAGGACTCAGCAATCCCACTACCATGGGTATAAATACTAGCAAAGCTTAATGGAATGGAATGGACAAGTGGCGAGGTTGCAGCAAGCGACTTAGCATGTATGGTGTGGCTAACTTACGAGTACAAGAATAAGATGAGAAGCTATGCAAACGGTCGCAAACTAGTAATGATCAATAAGTGATCCTAAACTACTTACGTTCAAACATAACCCCACCATGTTCTCTTCTCGAACTCACCTGAAAAGAGACCATCACGGTTATACACGCGGTTGGTGTATTTTAATTAGAATCTGGTGTCAGTTCTCTACAACCGGACATTAAAAATCCCCATCTGCCACATAACCGCAGGCATGGCTCTCGAAAGTTTAAACCCTGCGGGGGTGTCCCAACTTAGCCCATGACAAGCTCACGATCCGCGAAGACAATCCTCCTTCGTGGGACATCCGATCAGACTCGGGATCCCGGTGCACAAGACATTTTGACAATGGTAAAACAAATCCAGCAAGACCTCCCGGCATGCCGACACCCTGATAGTGCGAAGCGTACAGGTACCAGATACCCCAAGTTGCCAAGGTGCGGTCCCGCATAGTGCTCTAGTTTGGGACCACCACCATCAGCACGGGCCCCCCCCCCTATTTATGTGGAATTACACCTTGGTTTCATGAAGCCGTATGCCAATTAGTTAATTAATTTAGTATTATTATGTAGGCAAATGTTAAAACCAATGTTTGGCCTTGCTGGCAGAGTTTTATTCAAAGCGAATTGTCAAGAGGGGCCCATAAACCCTCATCGTGTTAGGGTTGCAAAATCAAGGAACATAACACCGGTATGATGGAAACTAGGGTGGCAAGAGTGGAACAAAACACCAAGCATAAGGCCGAGCCTTCCACCCTTTAACAAGTATATATGTGCATTAATTAAATAAGAGATATTGTGATATCCCAACATATCCATGTCCCAACATGGAACAACCTGCACCTGCAACTGCACCTGCAACTAGAAACGCTATAAGGAGGGTTGAGAAAAGCAGTAACATAGCCAACCAATAGTTTGCTGGGATGGTGAAAAAGGTTAGAGGCTGTTTCATTGCATAATGGGAGGCTTGATAAACAAGTGGTAGGAAGCGCGACATAGCGATAGCATCGAGACAACTAGCATAGCAATGATAGTAGTGAGATCTAGGGTAATAGTCATCTTGCCTGAAATCCCGCTAGGAAGAAGAACGAGTCCATGAAGAAGACGAGTGGGCGTAGACGAACCAAGTGTAGTCAAACGAATCCTCACGATCGCAACGAAACAGGAACTATCGAGAAGAAGCACAACCAGAAAGAAGCAAACAACATGGTAAACAGACAACACATAAACAAGACATGATGCTCAACCAAGTATGATGCATGACAAGGCTATATGATACTACTCATGGCAAGAGATGATGCACACAAGAACATCACATCAAAGCAAGTGTAAATGAGGCTGGAAACAACATATAACAATTCCAGAAAGTCCTCATATGAAAATTTCGAAATTGGTCCAGATCTGAACAAAACATTAAGTTGAAGTGCACCATGATGATCTACATGATTTTCTTGTCAAGTTACATATAAAGTTCATTTAATTCGGAGCTACGACCTAGAAGATATGATCAAAACAAGTTAAACATGGCATAGATGCAAAATGCATACAAACATCAAGCAAACACACTAAAAAATGGATGCAACAAGATAATATGAAACTACATGCAATTCTAAGCAAGTTCCATATAGAGCATGCTCAAAATGGAGTGACGGTGCAACACATACACTCCAAACAAGTTATAACAACAATCTATCCAAAACAACTAGGCACTTTGCAATCATCAAAACAACATGCTATAGTAATCATATGAATACAAACTTGATATACACTCAAAATACAGATAACATGCTTCTATTATCATTAAGGTTCGGGTTCATAGGCATCAAGATTAATCCAAGATGACCGATGCAAAAAGCAACTTGATAACACATATTAAGACAATAAAAAACAGGGCATATGCATGAGCAGAGTTAATATAATGACATGTTGGAGGCATGAAACAAAGATTCTACAACAACTATACATAGCAACCAAGCACATGGCATCAAAGTACACATAACAAATAGAAAATAACATCAAGGAATCATATTCATATGACTCATGGATTAGTGGGAACCAACAAGACAAGTTTGAATGTTGAAACAGTTTCAGCAAGTGTAAAACAGCAACATTATGATAGCATGTTTGCAAGCTTGAAACATAAATGAAAGTCCAAAATTATTAAAGTTGGCATCTGGAAAAATTACTCATAGTATATTTCAATTCAAGTAATTGGAGCATCTCCAAAAGAGGCATAGATTGACTAATATCAAGCTCACAACATGGCATCATGAAGTTAATAGAAAACTGGAACATCATTTAGGCATGTTCATGGCAATGAAAACATATTCTACAAGACATGTATGAGGCATCAAATGACAAGTCATGATAGAGCATAATATGGACATCAAAACATGTCAACTAATCATCTCCAGGTTATGCATGGATTTGATGGTAGCATCGAGCAAACACAGCAACATAATATAACAGATTCAGACTTGACAGAACATTAACAACAAGTAGCCCACTTCACAAGCTTGTTGTACTCACCACAAAGCATATCAAAATGAATGGATTGCACCACTGTAAATATGACATAATTATTCTCCTAAAACATGTTGACATGATTCTCAAAAGAAAATCACACAAAAAGATATAAAAATGACAAGTTACATCAGTTTTCAGCAGTTAACATCCGTAAGCACTTTTGCAATAGATGTAAACATGTCAAGATGCACCCTAACATGAATTCAAAGTAGACCAACATGTAGAGCATGAAGATCAGAACATTTCCATATCAATATCATAACCATAGAATGAACAGGGACAAAGTTACAACACTCACAAGATGCATACATGATGTTAACTGACAGCAGATTTCAGCAGTTTATATCACTTAGCAGTTTTGCAACGAAGATTAAGCATCAATATTAACAGTAGCATGAATGAAAATTACACTATCATGTAGAGCATCAAGAGTTGAACATTTTGACATATCATACATGGAAAACAGAGCCACATGCACAAAATTATGATATGATGAAGATGCACACATGATGCTGAACTTGACAGGGACAGTGAAAAAAACGGCCAAGTCTAGAAGTGAGCGTGGAATAGCTATAGTGCGCATGGGCAGGGGATAGAGGGGTTGCTCACCATGGGCTTCGGCCTAGTGCCGGGGAAGAACTGACCCACGGACACCTATGGGGCCGGCGGACCGGGCCCCTTTCGGTTCGGCGGGGGGTGGAGATCGCGCAAAGAGCAGATTGAGGCGAAGCACACGAGCGGTTTACCCAGCTTCGGAGCTCTCTGGAGAGATAATACTCCTACTGCTGCATGTCTGATTGTATTGAGTTCTTGCTCGGGAGCGCTGGGTGCTACAGTACACACTAGCTGCTAACGAGACCGAGCGTGAGTGTTTTCTGCCTTCGAACCCCCCCTCTACGTTGCGCATGGGCCTCCTTTTATATGCTCAAGGGGTCACCAACAGGTAGCAACGCAGGCAAGGGTAAAAATGGAAAAGAGTTGCAGTTGGTACAGCTACTTGTACAGTGTATCATACCTAACCCTGACGGTAGGGGACAAAGGCATTAAATGCCCGTCTGCGTCGCCCAAACAGTGCAAAAAGGGACCGTCAGGGGTGCCACCACTTGCCACGATGGCAATCTTGTCAGCGTCGCTTGCCACCTCGCACCGCTGGCTGCACAGCCTCTTGCCACGCGCGCCTGGAAAGGTCCCAGGGCGACACGTTGGTGGGTGTGCTGGAGCGCGGGTACAGAGTGGTAGCTTGCCGCGGCAAGCGCCTTGCCGCGGTTGTTGTCTTGTTGTGTCCCAAAGCTTGTCGCTCACCGGGCCTTGCCGGGACGCGTGGCGCGTCGCGGCAAGTTCCTTGAGATGCCTTGGTTGGCCTTCCCGGCAAGCTCCTCTTGCCGGGGCCTTGTCTCCTTGGCTTGAACACTTTGTTCTTGAATGGCTCCAAAGGAACCACGGAGGAGCTTGGCGGTCACCCGGCAAGCCTTGCCGCGGGGTGCTGCGACTGCCCGTGCACAAGTTCGGGATACTAGGGTACCCCTACTCTAGTACACCGACAGGAGCCCCCGGGCCTGGGCCACACATGGTGCCGAGCGCTGTTGGGCCAGGCCAAAAATAGGGCACGGGCACGCGCGGCCTGGGTTACGCCGTATCTCACTCCGTATCCACCGCGCCCTCCCCGAACGGCACGCATTGAATGCGGCGTCGTGGGAGAGATCGTGGGTGGTTTCTTTATTCGGAAAGATGGAACGTCCGCCCCTCCCTCTTTATAAGCAGGGGAAACAGAGGTAGTTCACCCATCTCGCCAGTTGCTGTTCCAATCTCAGAAACTTCCGGCGCCCCTCCCTTTCTTCCCAAAGCTGATAGAGAGCAGCGCTCCGCCCCCCATCGCCACCAGCACCACCAACACCGTCGATCTCCCCCACCACCTCCGCCATGGCTCCGAAAGCCGGCAAGGGGAAAGCCGTGAAGACGACCGAGGCACAGCGGCTCGCGGTGCTGCGAAGGGAGCGGACAACCTCCCCCCCCCCCCAGCTCGCCGTGAAGGAGCTGAGGGAGTACTACTACCTCTTCTGGTCGACGGAGACGCGAGCGCATCCGCGCACGAAGGTACTCTCCGCCGCCGGAACGGGCTCCGAATGGATATCCCTTCTTCGCGTTGTTCTTCTACTGCGGGCTCTGCCCGCCTTTCTCTGAATTTTTCTGCGACATTATGAACACCTATGGGTTCCACCTCCTTGACTTCACCCCCAATGCCGTTCTGACCATGGCAGTTTTCGCACATCTCTGCGAAAACTTTGTCGGAGTCCATCCAAATGTAGCCCTTTTCCGCCACTTCTTTATGCCCCGAGTTGAGAGAGGGGAGCCTCTATCCGGCGGAATCGCTTGGATCTCGAGAGCCGGCAAGAAGGAAGCTTATCTGGAGGGAGAGCTCCGCGGCAAGTGGGAGGAATGGAGAGCAGACTGGTGCTGGATTGTCGAGGAGAACTCGCAGCCATTTATCGCCCAACGCCAAGCCCCAGTAGCACGCGGCAACGATTGGAGCAACATGGCCCCGGAAGACGATAGGCTGAAGATTGTCGTCACCCGGATCCTACGCCTCAGGCTTGCCGAGCTTACTGTAAGCGCCGTTGGCGCAGATTTCCTTCGCCGCCGCATCGCACCCTGCAGGAGAGGAGGAGACCCGCCTGGGAGTTCGGGGGCGCGGCGGACATCATGAGGCTGTGCCCGGGCCTCAACTTCAACTTCACTGTCCTGGAACTGGACGCGATGCTCAAGGAATTGTTCAAGCACGACCCTCAACATCCCGAATGGTTCAGGTTGCCGAAGGGTGTTGTTCCGCTGTGCAACAACTCCTCGCTCGACTGCATCCATGCAATGATGCCGTTGTGCGATTCGCATGGAATTGTCCCAACTTGGCAAGAGCCTGCGGACTACGTCGTGCAGAGTTCTTCGACGGCTTGGTAGAAGTGGCGGTCCGCGCCGATGAACAGAAAAGCCTCACCCGCGACACCACCGATGCGCATCGCCACTAGGGCAAAAGAGGCGGCGGCAGCCGCTGCCGCGGGTGAGTTTGGATTCACCGTGGAGGAGGTAGAGGCAGCAGAGGCGGCAAGCCTTGCTGATCGAGATGAGCTTGCCGGCGAGGGAGAGCTTGCCGAGCCTGAAGCCGAGTCGAGCGAGCCTGCCGAGGGTGCAAGCGGCTCGTTGGAGACCAACTCCTCTTCCTCCTCATCTTCAGATAGCCCGCCGCAAGCAAAGCCCCCAGCTCCACCAAGAAGGCGTATCCGCAAGGTTGGGGACATGGCGGGGCGGCGGACAAGTCAACAGCTGCCGCGCCGCACGACACGCTCCACCGCGGCAAGCACTGTTGCCACGGGAGCGCCTCACGCCGCTGCAGCAACTGGAGCGGGGTCCTCCCGGACCGCCGCTTCTGCTCCTGCCGCTGCCCCCGCCAAGCGGTTAAGGGAACCCACTCCTCCGCCTCGTCGCGCCGAAGGTGGGCCGGACTTCGACCTCTCCGCGCTCAGCTCCGACGAGGAAGAAGAAGAGTAAGATTCTTTGCTGTACTTGTAGTTCTTCAATTCTTGCTGTTTTTGTCTTGTATCTGATTAGCTTTACTCCGAACTCATTCCTTTTCAGGACTCTGGCATAGAGAGCAGCGAAGAGAGCCAAGGTCCTGGTGATTGTCATCGAGGACGAACCCACTGCGACAGCAGGGGGTGCGCCCGAGACCACCTTGCCGGACCCGGCAATCATTCCCCAAAGCAGCCCCCAGCGCAGCCCCCAGCGTAAGTATATGGTTTACTTCCCGCTGTTAGGCGCGCATGGGTGCTCTTTCTTTGCTGATATCTGATTCTTGGTTTGTGTAGGAGCAGAGCAGCCTCACCAGGAGCGCTCGGAAGCCGCCCCCGACATGACATCTGCTTCGACTACACCGCCAAGGGATGGTTCCCCGGCAAGGGAGCGTTCTCCGGCAAGGGAGAAGTCTCCGGCAAGGGAGAGTTCTCCGGCAAGGGACAACACCAGCGATCCCCCGGTGGCGGAGACCATGACTGCAGAACCCAGCACAGGTAATCCTCTTGCTTGAAAACTTCCCTTGGGTTCTTCTTCTTCTGATTTTCTTTTTGGATATTTTTTTGACTTTTCTCCCTCTTCCGGCCTTCAGATCCACCTGTCACGGAGCCGATGGAGACCGAGGTCGCCGGCGAAGAGAACGCGCGCGGCAATACCGACAACGCCGCTGCCACCGAAGAAGCAGCTGACGCTGATGATCCCGTTGGCGAAGAGGCCGCCAAAGCTGCTGCCGCAGAAGCTGGCGAGGGGTCTGGCGATCGCACTGACGACCCCGAGGCCGCAGGAGCGCAAAGCGCTACGCCGACCGCCGATCCCTCCGTCGCTGCCGTAGCGCCAGGCTCTGAAGAGCCCCAGCCCGGCGCCTATTTGAAGGCCGGCGATGGCGTCTTCGTCAAGCTCCCCTGGGCGTCAAGCTCCAGGGCGCCGGTCGAAGGAGAAACCTTGGATGGAGAGGTGCTCGCCTGCGCTGGGCTAATGCTGGTTGATGCGCTGAGCAGCAGCAGCGGCGAGTTTGAGGAGGAGCAGCTGCTGCGGAAGCTGGTGTCGCTCTACCGCGCTCGGCAGGCCAAGGTGGAATCCCGAGAAGCGCTTGTCGCGTAGGCGGGAGTGGACATCGAGAAGCACGCGGAGGAGCTCCGGGGTCGCAACCAGGAAGCTCTCCGGTCCCTGGCAGAGAAGCGGGAGCAACTCGCCGAGGAGCGGAAAGCCTTCCTCCTCGAGAAGGCCGAAGTTGAAGAGCAACAGCGGCTTGCCGCCGAGGAGCTGTTTGCGCGGGAGGGCGAGTTGGCGCAGCGGAAAGTCAATCTTGACAGCCATAAGGAGGAGCTTGCTGCACGCGAGCAAACATTCGGCGGGGCTCTCAAGGAAGCAGAGGATACTGCCGCAGCTGCCGAGGCCGCCAAGAAGGAGCTGGAGACGAAGGTGGCGCAGCTGGAGGCTGATCTCAAGGCGAGTGGCGAAGAGCTTGCCGCGCTCAAGCGTGAGCGCGAGAAGGAGGCCTACACCCTTGGCGAGCTGCAGGGTAGTCTCGCCGAGAAGGGCAAGGAGCTTAGCGCCGCCAAGGACTCCAACGCAGATCTTGAGTTGAAGCTGACTACTTTGACCAAGATGCTGGACGGCGCCAGGGAGCAGGAGGTGGCCTTGAAGAAGCAGATCAAGGCCGACGAGGCGCTGCTGGCGAGTGCTGCTGCCACCCAGAACACCTTCAGGGAGAATGTGGAGCACTGGACGGAGGGTCTCGTGGATGTTGCCGCATCCATCGACAGAGAGCTGGCGCAGCTGGGGATGGAGGATTTCGGGTATTCCTCTAATGAGAACCTCCAACCCAGCGCCAAGCTCACCTTGTTCTTCAAAGGCGTGGCGACGGCCCTCCAGCGACTCCGGGAGAGGATCCCAAAGCAGCTGGCTGACGAGTTGCGCCAGATCTGCGCGGGAGCTCTTCAAAAGGTGTTGGTGAAGGTGGCCTTTCGCAACCCGGGCCTCAACCTCACCAACGTCCTCAAGACCTTGCCGCCGGAAGCTGATCTGGAAGCGCTCAAGACCCTTGTCGCACCCATTGTGGACAAGGTGAGCGAGATCAAGAGGGTTGATGGCGATCGCGTAGATTAGGCCGCCCGTTTTCTCCTTTTCTTGTCGCTGCTGGTCATGTTACGAGAACAATCTATTAGAGCTGCGACAAGCTATCTTGTAATATAACTTTATTTTGGGTATCGATTGCTATGTTATTTCCTTTACTTGATTTCATCCTTTGTATGTTTTTGCCCTACGCTTTTAGGGAACTGCCGATGCAGGCACCTTAGCCGCGAGCGCTGAGTGCGGGACGTCAGCAACCTGCTGGCGGTGCTGGTACCGACAAGAAACCTTGTCGCAACTAGTCGCAGCTCACTTAAGTTGTTGAGCGGACTCGAAACAAAGTAAGGGCGCAACTAGCTACGAGTAGGTTCCTCCGCGCATAGGTTTTCCATACAAAGCACGGTCGTTCGAGGAAGATAACTTGAAAATTTTAAAACTGATTGCTCAAACTTTGGCAACTTAGCTTTTCTGTCGTTTGCGTCCCGGTAAGGCGAAACTTTCTTGAACGACGCCTGGTCCACACCATTATCTTCTCCTTTCCCCCTGGCAAACTTGTGGGCGAGGGAACCTTCCTTTCTTTGAGAGAGAGAGAAAGAAGAGAAAATAAAGATATGGAGCCTTACGGCTCATTATTGCTTACCGGTGTAAGCACTGCACAAAGTGTCAGATAACATATGCAAAAAATAGAAAGCATGAAATTGAGAAGATGTGCGGAGCACATGAGCTTTACTTATGCACGGGGTCTGCGCCCGGCTTTGTACAAAGGATTACATGCAACAACGGCAAGACTTATACAAAAGGTGGTTGCCGAAACAGGTTCCGGCAACCGCGCCTTACGGGTAAAACTTACGAAGATGCTCAATGTTCCAGGAGTTGCTCACCGGAATGCCATCTTCGGTCTCAAGGCGGACAGCGCCAGGCCTAGTGACTCGTTTCACCCGGTAAGGGCCTTCCCACTTTGGCGTCAACTTGTTGGAATTCTTGGCGGACTGAACGCGCCGAAGAACAAGGTCGCCTTCCTCGAGACTTCTGGCATTAACTTTGCGGCTATGGTAGCGGCGCAAAGCTTGCTGGTAGCGAGCAGCTCGTACAGCGGGCTGAAGACGGTCTTCCTCAAGGAGCAGCGCGTCATCTTGTCGCAGTTGCTCTTGCTCAAGCTCATCATAAGCGAGCACTCGAGGCGACCCGTATACGAGTTCCGTGGGGAGAACTGCCTCTGCTCCATAGACTAGAGCGAAAGGTGTCTGGCCAGTGGCTCGATTTGGCGTCGTCCCGATCGACCAAAGAACCACTGGCAGCTCCTCAATCCAGTTCTTTCTGCACTGGCGCAGCCTGTCGAAAGTCCTGGTCTTGAGCCCGCGCAACACTTCAACATTTGCCCTCTCCGCTTGACTGTTGCTTCTCGGGTGAGCAACAGAAGCGAAGCAGACCTTGGTGCCAAGATCTTGGACGTACTGCATGAAGGTGCGTCTCGTGAATTGCGTGCCGTTGTCGGTGATGATCCTGTTAGGGATCCCGAAGCGGCAAACAATCGACCTGAAGAACTTGACTGCTGACTGTGCAGTCACCTTCCTCACTGCTTCCACTTCCGGCCACTTTGTGAACTTGTCGATTGCAACGTACAAGTACTCAAAGCCCCCGACAGCTCGGGGAAAGGGGCCGAGGATGTCGAGCCCCCAGACCGAAAATGGCCAGGATAAAGGGATCGTCTGGAGAGCTTGAGTTGGCTGGTGTATCTGCTTGGAATGGAACTGGCACGCTTCACACTTGGTTACTTGTGCAGTTGCATCCTGGAGGGCTATCGGCCAAAAGAAACCTTGCCGGAATGCTTTGCCGACAAGCGCTCTTGCGCCAATGTGGTGACCACATATGCCTCCATGTATCTCTGCCAACAACTTTTGTCCATCTTCCCGGTGAATACACTTCAATTTCACACCGTTGAGTCTTCTTCTGTACAGTGTGTTGTCGACAAACTGGTACATACTTGACTGCCGGGCTACTCTTTCCGCTTCTTCTTGCTCTTCGAGAAGTTCTCCTGTCTGAAGGAAACGGACAATCTGCTGTGCCCATGCTGGAGCTTGTGGCTCGACAACAAGGACTAAAGGCACATCTGCTGCTGCGAGAACATCCGCTTCTACGGCGAGAACCTGCGGCTCAGCCGGAGCTTGACGTTCCCTGGCAAGCTTGCCGGAGCAAAACTTGTCGGGAGTGTCTACTTCAACGTAACAGACCCTAGGGCTTGCCGGAGCAGACTACTCCTCAGCACTCTTGGTGTTGATCTTGGGGACCTTCTTGGCGGCGGCTTCGGGGAGCTCTGCCGGAAAATAGTCACCAGAAATCAACTTCCTCTTCTTGCTCTGTCCAGTTGATGGCGTTACAGACGGTTGAGTCAGTTTGAGCACAAAGATCCCTGGTTCCACAGGTAACTTAAGTGCGGCGCACTTCGACAGGCTATCGGCAATGTCGTTCTGAGCTCTTGGAACATGTTCCATCTGTAGGCCGTCAAAGTGCTCTTCTAACTTTCTCACTTCATCAACGTAAGCTTCCATCAACGGACTCTGATAATTCTTGTTCACTTGGCGGACGACAAGCTGCGAGTCACCCCTGACAATGAGCTTCTTGATCCCAAGGTCTGCTGCGATCCTGAGACCGGCAAGCAAACCTTCATACTCTGTGGTATTGTTTGTTGCTTGCTCCTTGGGAAAGTGCATCTGGACTACGTACTTGAGGTGCTCTCCGGTGGGCGCAACAAGTAGCACGCCCGCACCGGTGCCTTGCAGAGAGAAGGCACCATCAAAGTACATTAGCCACTCTTTGCTTGCTTCCTTGACGGGGATGCTTGTTTCTGGAATTTGTTCATCTGGTGTTGGCGTCCACTCTGCTATGAATTCTACCAATGCTCTGCTCTGGATAGTTGAAGTGCTCTCAAACTTGAGGCCAAAGCTTGACAGTTCCAGTGCCCACTCGACAATCCTACCTGTTGCTTCTGGATTCTGCAGTATCCTCTTCAGCGGAAAACGAGTGACAATTGTGATCTCATGTGCTTGGAAGTAATGGCGCAGCTTTCTCGAGGCCATGAGAAGGCCGAAAAGCAATTTCTGCACACCAGAGTACCTTGACCTAGCCCCCTGCAGAAGGGAACTGACAAAATAAACTGGGCGCTGCACCATTCTCTTCTGTATCTCTTCACGCGTCTGCGCAGATCCATCTTTGTCGGGACCAGAGCTTGTCGGTGAAGTCCCCTGCTTGTCGCTGGATGCATCTACCGTGGTTGCTGGCTCATCATCTGCCTCCCTTTCCGCTACTAACGCAACACTAACCACTTGATTGGTTGCTGCTATATACAGCAGCAACTTTTCTTGTGGCTTAGGTGCGACAAGTGTTGGAGTGGAGGACAGGTATCTCTTCAAGTCCTGCAGCGCAGCCTCCGCTTCCGGAGTCCATTTCATTGGACCTGCCTTTTTCAATATTTTGAAAAACGGCAGGGCGCGCTCAGCAGACCTAGAGATAAACCTGCTGAGAGCAGCCACGCAACCGGCAAGTCTTCGTACATCCTTGACGCGCTTTGGTGCTTCAATCTGCTCAATGGCCTTGAGCTTGTCGGGATTGGCTTCAATTCCCCGCTGAGACACGAAGAACCCGAGAAGCTTGCCGGAGGGGACTCCAAACACACACTTCTTGGGGTTAAGCTTGAGGTTGATCTTGCGAAGATTTGCAAAGGTTTCGTCTAAATCTTGAATCAGAGTTGCCTTGTCCTTGCTCTTGACCACTATGTCATCCATGTAGGCTTCCACATTTCTGTGCATTTGTGGCTCAAAAGCGGCATGGACTACCCTTGCAAATGTTGAAACAGCATTCTTTAAACCGAAAGGCATCCGTATGAAACAGTATGTGCCACATGGAGTGATGAATTCGGTCTTCTCCTCATCCTCTTCTGCCATGAAGATCTGATGGTATCCTGAATATGCGTCAAGAAATGAAAGCAAGTCACATCCAGCCGTGGAGTCAACAATCTGGTCAATGCGCGGCAAGGGAAATGGGTCTTTGGGACAAGCTTTATTGACATCGGTAAAGTCGATACAAAGCCTCCATTTCCTGTTTGCCTTGCGCACGACTACAGGATTGGCCAACCACGTAGGATGGAGCACTCCTCTGACAAGGCCTGCTGCTTCCAACTTCTTGATTTCTTCTGCGATGAATTCTTGGCGCTCCACTGCTTGTTTCCTGACTTTCTGCTTGACAGGCCGCGCATGAGGACAGACGGCAAGATGGTGCTCGATTACTTTCCTGGGAACACCGGGGATGTCAGACGGTTGCCACGCAAACACGTCGACATTCGCCCGCAGGAAAGCAACGAGCGCGCTTTCCTATTTAGGGTCGAGAGTGGCACTGATGGTGAAGGTACTACCAGTGTCGTCCTCCTTGGCGAACACCTTCTTGGTCTCTGGCGGAGCTGCCATTGTCTTCTTATGCTTGCCGGTGGAGCTCGATGGTGCATCCTCGACGGTAGCGCAGCACTCCGAAGAGGTGCGCTTGCCGGAGTGGGCATCAGAACTCTTGCCGGACTTGGTCTTCTTCTTCCCCCCGAGAGCTTCAACGGCAAGTGACTTACGATCTGTTGCGGCTGCTGCTTCCCGGTAGATCTTGTCGGCGCAGATAAGAGCATCCTTCTTGTCGCCAGGGACAGAGATGACACTTATCGGGCCTGGCATCTTCAGCACATTGTATGCATAGTGAGAGGCTGCCATGAATCTGGCGAGTGCTGGACGGCCGAGTATCCCATTGTAAGGCAATGGAAAATCAGCAACGTCAAAAGTGACCCTCTCAGTCCTGAAGTTCAACTCGCTGCCAAATGTCACCGGCAACGTGATCTTTCCCTTTGGCTTGCTCCTTCCCGGATTGATTCCTTGGAATGTGCCGGTCTCTTCGAGCTCGCTGTCAGGGATCTGGAGTTTCTGGAGTACCGCGGAGGAGATCAGGTTCAAGCTGGCCCCGCCGTCAACTAGCATCTTAGTGACCTTGAGGTTGCGGATAGTTGGTGAAACCAACATCGGCAAGCACCCGACTGCAGTTATGCGATCAGGGTGGTCCTCAATATCAAAGATGATAGGCGTGCTGGACCATTTCAGAGGCTTGCGTGACTCGACTGGTGGTTCTGCCGCATTGACTTCCTGCACCCACTGCTTGAGCTGGCGGTGTGAAGTATGTAGAGAAGCACCGCCGTCAACGCACAGGACCTCTGTGGCTTTCTGGAACTCCTGCTCACCGGTCTCGTCATCCATGTCCTCATCGTCGTCGTCATCTTCATCCTTGTCGCGGCCGCGGGGAGGTCTGTCTCCTTGCCGCTGCTTGGCCTTGCCGCGGCATCCTCCTCGGCCGGGACGTTTCTTGCCGGATCCTCCTGTACCTTCTTGGGCCTTCTCCTTGTCGCGTCGCTCGTATTCAGCCTTTTGCTGCTCGACAAGCTGCCCGACCTTCTTGCAGCTCTGGAGGTCATGGCCCTTGGTGCGGTGGATCTTGCAGTACTGTTTGTTGGTGCCGTCCTGCTTGTCAGCGACCGCCACAGCTTCGGCTTCCTTGGCGCCACCTCCGTTGCCGGACTGCTCAACGACTAGCACATCTTTGCCTTTCTTCTTCCTGTTGTTCCGCCGCCGGTTTCTCTTTGCCGGGGCAGCATCCTCGCTGTCAGATCCTTCTGCTCCTGTAATCTCTCTGGGAAGTTTCCTCCCTTCCTCAGCACGTGCACACTTGTCGGCCAGGGCATATAGCTCACTGACGTCCCTGATCTTGCACATAGCCATCTCCTCCCGCATCCTGCGGTTTCGCACGTTCTGATGGAACGCGCTGATGACCGCGGCAGGGTGGACATCTAGGATGTTGTACTGTACACGGCTGAACCTCTGGATGTACTTGCGCAGGGGCTCTCCTTCCTTCTGGGCGAGCAGATGAAGGTCGCTCTCTTGGCCATGAGGTTTTTGGCCGCCTGTAAAGGCGCCGACAAACTGATGGCATAGGTCTGCCCAGGAGGATATGGAGTTGTCCGGCAAGTGCATGAGCTAGGACCTGACATTGGGCTTGAGTACCAGCGGGAAGTAGTTGGCAAGGATCTTGTCGTCTCGCCCCCCAGCAACTTGCACCGCGATGGTGTAGATGATGAGGAACTCCGACGGATGCGACTTGCCGTCGTACTTCTCTAGTATGTCTGGCTTGAAATTCTTCGTGTTGGGCCACTGGACTTGCCGCAGCTCACGAGTGAACGCAGGGCAACCTACCGCGTACGGCAAGTCGCCTGGTTCCCCTGGCGCATGCATGTCGACAGAGGGCCCAGCGCGCTGGTCCGATTGACGCCGTGCTTCTCTTTGACGCTCGATGCGAGTACGAGCGTCTTCTTGCTGTCGTTCATGGAGAACTTGGCATTGATCGCGACGAGCTCGTGGATCTGATGATGCGGTGGAGTCGTTGTCGAGGTAGATCCGGCGAGTCGGCGATCTTGGCCTTTGGGACGGAGAGTGCACGGTGGTTGCACCCCCACCGGTTTTGTCGCCATCGGCTCGTGCCTGGCAGTCTTGCCGCTGCTGCAATGTACTCGGCTGCCGTGGAGTGTCGCCGTTGGCGAAGCCAATGAGACTCTGAATGGTAGCCCTCCATTCGTCGATCTTGTCTGCCGTTGGAGGGTAATCCAGGAGTAGTTGAGCTCGTGCCAGAGCTTCTGCTGGAGTGGTGGGTGGCAGTGGCGAACGGTGCGAGGAGCAGGATATGCTCGGACTTCTAACTATGTTAGAAGGAGCAGTATCCCGTCCGGGCGACCGTGTCTTGCTCGTGCCAGCATGTTGGCGTGCATGCTGGTCTTGAGCACCCCGAGATCCACCAGCTCGATCTTGGTCCAACGAACGTATGGTACCGCGAGTACCATGATGCTGTTGGTCCCGCGTCTCCTGAGATGGGCGCGGTGCATGTACGGACGCCGAAGTCTGCGCAGCCTTGTCCTTGGACCTGGCAGCACCGTGAGCTCCCTCGTCGACGCCCGTTCTTCCGCCGGCGTCTACCCCACCACCCGTTTGCTTCGGTGGTGGTGGGATCGACGTGGACGGAGCAGCCACCTCCGAAGCCTTCTTCTTCGGCGGCATGTTGATGAAGAAGATGAAGATCTAGCTCCTGCGAATGTCGGATCAGGTTCACACAACCTCGACGCCCCCTACCTGGCGCGCCAAAGATGCCGGGGAAGAACTGACCCACGGACACCTATGGGGCCGGCGGACTGGGCCCCTTTCGGTTCGGCGGGGGGCGGAGATCGCGCAAAGAGCAGATCGAGGCGAAGCACACGAGCGGTTTACCCAGCTTCGGAGCTCTCCGGAGAGATAATACTCCTACTGCTGCATGTCTGATTGTATCGAGTTCTTGCTCGGGAGCGCTGGGTGCTACAGTACACACTAGCTGCTAACGAGACCGAGCGTGAGTGTTTTCTGCCTTCGAACCCCCCCTCTACGTTGCGCATGGGCCTCCTTTTGTATGCTCAAGGGGTCACCGACAGGTAGCAACGCAGGCAAGGGTAAAAATGGAAAAGAGTTGTGGTTGGTACAACTACTTGTACAGTGTATCATACCTAACCCTGACGGCAGGGGACAAAGGCATTAAATGCCCGTCTGCGTCGCCCAAACAGTGCAAAAAGGGACCGTCAGGGGCGCCACCGCTTGCCATGATGGCAATCTTGTCAGCGTCGCTTGCCACCTCGCACCGCTGGCTGCACAGCCTCTTGCCACGCGCGCCTGGAAAGGTCCCAGGGCGACACGTTGGTGGGTGTGCTGGAGCGCGGGTACATAGTGGTAGCTTGCCGCGGCAAGCGCCTTGCCGCGGTCGTTGTCTTGCCGCATCCGGAAGCTTGTCGCTCACTGGGCCTTGCCGGGACGCGTGGCGCGTCGCGGCAAGTTCCTTGAGATGCCTTGGTTGGCCTTCCCGGCAAGCTCCTCTTGCCGGGGCCTTGTCTCCTTGGCTTGAACACTTTGTTCTTGAATGGCTCCAAAGGAACCACGGAGGACCTTGGCGGTCACCCGGCAAGCCTTGCCGCGGGGTGCTGCGACTGCCCGTGCACAAGTTCGGGATACTAGGGTACCCCTACTCTAGTACACCGACACCTAGATTGTAGGGGAGGCAGGCCGGGCGGAGCAGGCCGGGCGAGGTCGAGCAGGCCGGCGCAGAAGCGGGGCCGTGGGAAGGCCGGCCCAAGGAGGAGGCAGCGGCCTCGTGCCCTGGCACGCATGCGCCAACGAGGGAGGCCGCGCCGGCGGCGGCTTCCGGCAATGCAGGCGGCAAGTCTGCGAGGGGCGGTGTCATGGAATTGTCAGATAGATGTCCTAGCGAAAGGACTTAGTCGTGGAGCCATCACAACTAGGAAGCTTAAAGGGGTTAAAACGAGACAAAGGACACGGGAGTTTATACTGGTTTGGCCCCTTGTGGTGAAGGTAATGGCTTAATCCAGTTTGAGGTGGGATTGCTTATGTCTCGATTACCAGGGAGCGAAATCGCTTGACCTAGCTCTCGATCTGATGTTACTTGTCTTGAACCGCCATCGGGTCGTCCCTTTATATACAGAGGTCGACGTCCAGCGGCTCGCAGAGTCCCGGCCGGTTCATAATCAGTGTCCGGCTCGGTCTCTCTCTATTCTTGCCTTACAATACAAGTTACATACATATGGCGGTTTATCTCTACGGGCCTTGAGTCGCCTTTGGGCTCAGGGCCCTTAACTGAACCGCCATCTTCGAGTGTCGTCTTGGGCTTCATATCTAGAATCGCCATAGGTATAACCCGGACCCTCCTAGGTGGATCATACCTAATAGTTATATCCCCAACATTAGGCCCCAGATTGATTTGAATTGGTTCATGTCAATCTTAAACACTTAGAAAAAATCTTCTGCTCTTCATTGTGTGAGAATATATAACCCACCATGATGTCATATTCTGGATTTGCGATAACCCGCCATGACGTCATCTGTCATTACTTCACACTTTATCCAACATATCTCAATGGATCCTTATCTTAATGACCACCCCGAGAATCGAGGCATCCTGGTAGCCGGATAACCATATTTTCAGCCTCCTCCTTTTTCGCGCCCACTTAAGAGTCTTTCCTTATAAATAGGCACGACCGGTCTTTCCTCATTCTCCCCCTTTCCATTGTCTTCCACCTCTCGCACCATTCTGCCACTCGAGCATCGCCGCCATTGCAGAGCACACCGTCGTCCTCATCCAGGTCGCTGCATCACCCTGAATCGATCTAGAGAATGGCGGCGACCCTCCGCAGTAGATCTGCAATTGTAAGTTTTTGCCTTCCCGCACCTCAGATCCGCATTAGGGTTTGCGAGTTTCTCTGTGTTTCGTAGTTCATTGTAATTCATCTTCAATGCTCGTACCGCGAGCCTCTTTGATCCAAAAACTGCATATAACCAATGTCGTAGTTGTTTTGCTTCCACTTTTAATACTCGCGGATCCCCTTTCTCTTTAAAGAGATCTCATTAGAACTTACGAACTCATCTGTACTGGTTTTTAGGTCTAGATTATTTCCTTTATCTGAGCATCCGTTGATCTAGAATAATGATTGCAATATGTGAAACTTGTTTGTATGACACTTAGCCAAACATCTGTGTTTTGGTAGATCCACCTAGCCCTGGCGGCTCTAATCACTGACTTAATTTACAATGCTCAATAGATAACATCAACCAGGCATGGCGGCTTAAATAACTTGACTGCTCATGGTGGTTTAAATAATCTAACGTAATTAGCCATATACCATTAGGCCCCTTCATAAGCCGCCATTCTGAACATGTGCATTAATACTTTTCCTCTGGCTTAAATTTGAACCGGCAATTTTTACTCTTTGTTAGGCGTCCTTCGTCACAATGCCGCCCAAAACAGCCACTTCATGCAATTGGGTCAAGTCCATCGTCATAGATAGCACACTTGATGACTTTGTGAAAACCGGCTATCTGCCAAAGAAGGAAGTCATGTCATACCGTGCTCCTGACCCAACAGAGGAAAGCCTCAGCCCAAAGAGGGGGAAGTCATCGTCTTCACTGACCACATGAACTGGGGCTTTTCACCACCTGGCTCAAAGTTCTTTAGAGACGTCCTGCACTTTTTTGACCTCCATCCTCAAGACATCGGACCCAACTCCGTGTCTAACATTTGCAACTTTCAAGTGTTCTGTGAGGTGTACCTTGAAGAGGAGCCCAGCTTGCTACTCTTCAGAGAGTTATTTTATTTGAACCGCCAGAATGAATGTGCCAATGGACCTAGTTTGGAACTTGGCGGGGTCTCATTCCAACGACGGAGAGACACCATCTTCCCTTACGCAAATCCATCGAGTCACCCTCAAGATTGGAACCGGACATGGTTCTACTGCCAAGACACTTCTCTGGCTGATGAGAACCCTCTACCCGGCTTTCGCACCCTGCGCCTCGAGTCTAATCATCGTCTTCCAGACAAGTTGTCAGCTGCTGATCGCCAGAAACTCGCCCCCACCATGGCTAAAGTCAAGGCTCTTTTGGGGGACGGTCTAAATGGTATCGACTTGGTCCGAGTTTGGCTTGCCTGGCGGATCATTCCGTTGAGCCGCCGTTCTGGTTTGATGTGCACTTACACGGGCGAGAAAAATGATCCTCTGCGGCATAGCTCTGACAATTTACCTGACGACGTCATCAATGATATGACAAAGTCGCTCTTGAATGAAATCCTAGCAGACTGTGGCAAGGTGAGCTTAAGCCCTTTCTGCAAAGCTAACCCGGCTCCAGCGGTAAGCCGCCAGACTGAATAAATTTACCTTCATCCTTGATGTTTTGTCTTTACTCAAACCTTTGCTGACTTTCACAGGATGACGACCAATTTTGGAAGAAAAAATATGATCATGAGGCTGCAAAGAGAGCCAGGGAGGCCAAGAGAGCTGCCAGGAAAGCCGCCACCAAGAAGAAAGGAAAGAAGGCCAGCGCCTCTGACTTGCTTCGACTAGAAGATTCCTCTGAGTCAGAGGTAGCTCTTGACTCTCTTGGCTCCTTTTTTAACCACCTTATTGACACTGATTATCATCACGGTGACACGGGAATGAGTCGTGGAGTGGACGAAGAGGTAACTATTATTTCCTCCGACTTTGAGCCTTTGCCAAGACAGAAAATCCAAAGAGTAACCCGGAAAGTAAGATTTTCACATCCCTTAGCTTATCAGGATCCTCAATTTCTTTTGAAGCGACAGATTCATGAGAGCCGGAGGCAGACCAGGACCAGCAAGGACGCGGAACTCTCCTCTGGCTTACCTAACATACCAAGTAAGCGCCGGAATGAGGTTACTTCCGACTAAAATCCTTTTTATCCTTTGGCGGGTCTCACTCGTCAACCAATCAATTCTTCTGATTCAAATTATCAGTAAACTTCACCTTCCTCCGGCGACTCAATCCAGTCCAACATGCCGGCTTTAAGACCGCTCCAGGGTAATGATGATTTTCTTACCCTATATTCACTTCAATTCTTTATATTTGTACTGACCTTTTTGATCTTATGCAGCAGAAAAGCCAAGCCCAGCAAGAGGGTGAAGAAAAACAAGCCGGCCGAAGAGCCAACCTTCAACGAGCCGGAACTCCAAACGTCTGCACCTGAGACCTCTGTTCCTGAGACACCGCTTGAACCGGCTCATGACACGCCAACGCCAACCGCTGACCCGCTTGCTGATCAAGCCTCCGACGGCTCTATCAACCCTGAAGCTTCTAGCCCAGCCAAGATAGATGACCCACAAGATGCTGATGTTGAAATTACCAAGATCGGCTACACTGAGCCGGGAAGACCTACAGAGGAGCACCTGGAATGTTGTAAGGTCAGATTTGATGTTGTTGATTATACTCACATGAGCATCGGGGAAGTTTTCTCTGGCTGTCTTAGCCAAGTGCACAGCAGCCGTGACCTCGAAGTTGATATGGTGAAGCAAATGCACCAGAAATTTGAGGTATAAACTCTTCCATTCACTGAATTATCCTTACTATGCCAGCCCCCAAGTCTATTTCTTATGATGAATATGTTGTAGACTTTAGAACAAACATATAAACATCAGTAATATCCTTTGGTCCAACCTGTAAAAATCCGGCTTAATCCGTAGTCCCCAAGGGCCAGTTTAATCAACATGAATGAGCCGGTCCTTCACATGCTTATGTAGAATGTAGTACTAGTGTAGATTTAACAGCAATATGCATTAGCCCCCAAGTGCCAAGTACTCTTGCTTGCAAAGTGCTTGGGACTTACTCTCATGAACCACCACTTAGATAGAATCCTTCGGTAGACATTAGCCCCCAAGTGCCAAGTGTTGTTGCTTGCAAAAGGCTTGGGACTTAATATTGTATGGTAATATTCATGATTTTGACCCGGTATTTGTACATGCCACCACTACTCAACTTCAATCACAACTGTCTGAATTGAAGAACCGCTTGGAGGCACGGGAAATTGAAACCCAAAGAGCCAATTCCTAATTTGAATTCAGTGTGTCTGAACAAGAGAAACTGAAAACAGACGTTGAAGTGGAGAAAAAGGCCTGGGCTGAGAAAAAAAATCGCCTTAACCCATAGAGCTGAGAAAGCCGAGGTGGCTCTTGAAGAGGTGACTGATAACCCACAAGTGTAGGGGATCGCAATAGCTTTCAAGGATAAAGTATTCAACCCAAATTTATTTATTCGACACAAGGGGAGCCAAAGAATATTCATGAGTATTAGCAGTTGAGTTGTCAATTCAACCACACCTGGATAACTTAGTATCTGCAGCAAAGTATTTAGTAGCAAAGTAATATGATAGTAAAGGTAACGGTAGCAAAAGTAATGTTTTTGGATTTTGTAGTGATTGTAACAATAGCAACGGAAAAGTAAATAAGCGAAGAACAATATGTGAAAAGCTCGTAGGCAATGGATCAGTGATGGATAATTATACCGGATGCGATTCCTCATGTAATAGTTATAACATAGGGTGACACAGAACTAGCTCCAGTTCATCAATGTAATGTAGGCATGTATTCCGTAAATAGTCATACATGCTTATGGAAAAGAACTTGCATAGCATCTTTTGTCCTACCCTCCCGTGGCAGCGGGGTCCTAGCGGAAACTAAGGGATATTAAGGCCTCCTTTTAATAGAGAACCAGAACAAAGCATTAGCACATAGTGAATACATGAACTCCTCAAACAACGGTCATCACCGAGAAGTATCCCGATTATTGTCACTTCGGGGTTGTCGGATCATAACACATAATAGGTGACTATAGACTTGCAAGATAGGATCAAGAACACACATATATTCATGAAAACATAATAGGTTCAGATCTAAAATCATGGCACTCGGGCCCTAGTGACAAGCATTAAGCATAGCAAAGTCATAGCAACATCAATCTCCGAACATAGTGGATACTAGGGATCAAACCCTAACAAAACTAACTTGATTACATGGTAAATCTCATCCAACTCATCACCGTCCAGCAAGCCTATGACGGAATTACTCACGCACGGCGGTGAGCATCATGAAATTGGTGATGGAGGATGGTTGATGATGATGACGGCGGCGAATCCCCCTCTCCGGAGCCCTGAACGGACTCCAGATCAGCCCTCCCGAGAGAGATTAGGGCTTGGCGGCGGCTCCGTATCATAAAACGCGATGAAACTTTCTCTTTGATTTTTTTCTCCCCGAACGGAAATATCTGGAGTTGGAGTTGAGGTCGGTGGAGGTCCAGGGGGCCCACGAGACAGGGGGGCGCGCCCAGGGAGAGGGGGCGTACCCCCCACCCTTGTGGACAAGGTGTGGGCCCCTGGTCTTGATTCTTTCGCCAGTATTTTTTATATTTTCCAAAAAGTCCCTCCGTGGATTTTCAGGACATTCCGAGAGCTTTTGCTTTCTACACATAAAACAACATCATGGCAGTTCTGCTGAAAATAGCGTCAGTCCGGGTTAGTTTCATTCAAATCATGCAAGTTAGAGTCCAAAACAAGGGCAAAAGTGTTTGGAAAAGTAGATACATTGGAGACGTATCAACTCCCCCAAGCTTAAACCTTTGCTTGCCCTCAAGCAATTCAGTTGATAAACTGAAAGTGATAAAGAAAAACTTTTACAAACTCCGTTTCCTCTTGTTGTTATAAACATGAAAAGTCAGCATTCAGGTTTCAGCAAATATTATGAACTAACCATACTCACAATAACACTTAGGTCTCACAATTACTCATATCAATAGCATAATCAGCTAGCGAGCTATAATAATAAAACTCGGATGACAACACTTTCTCAAAATAATCATAACATGATATAACAAAATGGTATCTCGCTAGTCCTTTCTGAGACCGCAAAACATAAATGCAGAGCACCTTTAAAGATCAAGGACTGACTAAACATTGTAATTCATGGTAAAAGAGATCCAGTCAAGTCATACCCAATACAAACCAATAGTAATGAATGCAAATGACAGTGTGCTCTCCAACGGGTGCTTTTTAATAAGAAGGGTGATGACTCAACATAAAAAATAAATAGATAGGCCCTTCGTAGAGGGAAGCATGGATTTGTAGAGGTGTCAGAGCTCGATTTTAAAATAGAGATTGAATAACATTTTGAGCGGCATACTTTCGCTGTCAACGCAACAACTATGAGATGGCTGTATCTTCCATACTACATGCATTATAGGCAGTTCCCAAACAAAATGGTAAAGGTTTATAATCCCCCAACCACCAACAAGCCTCAATCCATGGCTTGCTCGAAACAACGAGTGCCTCCAACTAACAACAGCCCTGGGGGACTTTTATTTAATTATTTTGATTTGCTTTGATCTTTTTGGATCATGGGACTGGGCATCCCGGTTACCGACCCTTTCTCATGAATGAGGAGCGGAGTCCACTCCTCTTGAGAATAACCCACCTAGCATGGATGATATAGGCATCCCTAGTCGTAACATGAGCTGCTCGAGCATACAAAACAGAATTTCATTTGAAGGTTTGGAGTTTGGCACATACAAATTTACTTGGAACGGCAGGTAAATACCGCATGTAGGAAGGTATGGTGGACTCATATGGAACAACTTTGGGGTTTAAGGAGTTTGGATGCACAAGCAGTATTCCCACTTAGTACAGGTGAAGGCTAGCAAAAGACCGGGAAGCGACCAACTGAGAGAGCGACAACCTTCATAAACATGCATTAAAATTAATTCACACCGAGTACAAGCATGAGTAGGATATAATCTACCATGAACATAAATATCATGAAGGCTATGTTGATTTGTTTCAACTACATGCGTGAACATATGCCAAGTCGAGTCACTCAATTCATTCAAAGGAGGATACCATCCCATCATACCACATCATAATCATTCTAATAGCCTGTTGGCACGCAAGGTAAACCATTATAACTCATAGCTAACCAAGCATGGCACAAGCAACTATAATATCTAAATGTCATTGCAAATATGTTTACTTCATAATAAGCTGAATCAGGAACGATGAACTCATCATATTTACAAAAACAAGAGAGGTCGAGTTCATACCGGCTTCTCTCATCTCAATCAGTCCATCATATATCGTCATTATTGCCTTTCCCTTGCACGACCGAACGATGTGTATAATAATAAGAGTGCACGTGCATTGGACTAAGCTGGAATCTGCAAGCATTCAACTCAAGAGAGAAGACAAGTAATAAGGGCTCTAAGTTAAATAAACAATCATGCATATGAGAGCCACTAAACATTTTCAATATGGTCTTCTCGACCCCCAAAGGAAAGAAAAGAAAATAAAACTATTTACACGGGAAAGCTCCCAACAAGTAAGAAGAACGAGAAATCTTTTTGGGTTTTTATTTTAATTCTACTACAAGCATAAACTACTATTTTTTTGGTTTTTCTCGAGGTTTATCAAACACACAAGAAGAAAGCGAGAAAGAAAATGAAACTAGCATGGATAATACAATGAAAGAGTATGAGCACCGACGAATAGTGTGTGAACATGAATGTAAAGTTGGTCAGAAATACGTACTCCCTCAAGCTTAGGTTTTTGGCCTAAGTTGGTCTAATACCAAGGACCGCCTGGCTGATATCCGTAGTTGTAACTAGGGTCGTACTGAGATGTAGCGGCAACCGCCTCCTGAGCTGCGGCGTGTTGGCGAGCTGCCTCCGCTCTCCCCTCGTGTTCAGCTGCTTCCTCCATGGTGACAACATATCTTCCTTTTGCCTGATAATCAAAAAGGTGGGGAGTAGGAAGAGTAACATGGACGACGTTGCGTCTGTCATAGATTAGTCCATAATGGAGGAATTGTTCGTTCCTCCTAAGAAATTGATGATTGACCATAGCGTCATAATCTAAATAAGGAGGTATCATCATATCCCCCTCTAGTGGGGCTATACCAAGATAATTAGCCACATGGGTTGCATAAATTCCTCCAAATAAATTTCCCTTTCTACTATTATTCTGCAACCTACGTGCAACTATTGCCCACAAGTTATAACCTTTATAACCTAAGACAACACTCTGAAGGACACATAGATCAGGGACACACATGTGACATGCTTCATCTTTACCATTAATGCATCTACCAATGAAGAGAGAAAAATAATGTATAGCAGGAAAATGAATGCTCCCTATGGTAGCTTGTGCTATGTCCCTGGATTCTCCCATAGTAATACTAGCAAGGAAGTCTCTAAATTCAAATTTGTGAGGATCATTAATATTACCCCACTGTGGGAGTTTGCAAGAAGTTGTAAAATCCTCTAAGTCCATGGTATAAGATGTATCATAAATATCAAATATGACACTTGGAGAATTACGCGTACAGTTATATTTAAACCTCCGCACAAAGGAATCAGTCAATTGATAGTACTGAGGACACTTATCTTGTAAGAAGTCCGCCAGCTCGGCATTACGCGCAAACGCGTAAAATTCCTCCTTAAAGCCTGCTTCGACCATAAAATTATTGGATGGCCACTCACAAGCTCGTACATCCGCGTCCCTCGGCAATTCAACATCTTGCTCACGTATAACAATCCTGGGCCCTTTCTTCACCGAGGAACCACCTTGGTACATTCTCCTAGACATAATTCTTTTTCTGAAAAATTTCTGAAATTTTAGTAACTTCAAAATAAAAGTGAATAAAACTATACAAGATTGGTAGCAACTACTCCTACAAGTGCCTAGAGCCTATATCATGCATTAGAATTACTTGGGACCTCATAAATTTAACATGCAAGCTCAAGAACATGGTCACCTATGCAGCAAAAAAATTTGCAATGAATAAAGCACTAGAACAAAAAATAATTGGACCAATGGAGGAGTCACATACCAATCAACAATCTCCCAAAGCAGTTTTGTGAATGGAGCTTTGAGCAAGGAGATCGAAAATCACAGCTAAATGAGCTAGAACTCATGCTTGAGCTGGATTGGGATTTTTTGGGGTAGAAGATGAAGTGTGTGGGTGCTGGCATAAGTGGAGGGGGGCCACCAGGGGCCCACGAGACAGGGGGGCGCGCCCAGGGGGGTGGGCGTGCCCTCCACTCTCGTGGCCTGGTGCTTTCCCCTCTTGCAGTGATTTCAGTGCCTAAAATCCTCAAATATTCCATAAAAAATCGTACTAAATTTGCAGGGCATTTGGAGCACTTTTATTTTTGGGATATTTTTTTAAAGCACGGATAATTCACAAAACAGACGGATAATACTATTTTTGCTTTATTTATTCTAAATAACAGAAAGTAAGAAGAGGGTACAGAAGGTTGTGCCTTCTAGTTTCATCCATCTCACGATCATCAAAATGAATCCACTAACAAGGTTGATCAAGTTTTGTTAACAAACTCATTCCGAATAACACGGAACCGAAGAAATTTCGAATAACACTAAGTTACCTCAACGGGGATATGAAAATCACCAACAATAAGAATATCATACTTTTTCTTGACATTAGGGAGAGGAAATTCAAAACCTCCAATAATGATAGTTGGAACTTTTCCAATAGAATTGATGCTATGAACTTGATATTGTTTCCTCGGAAAGTGTACCGTATGCTCATTACCATTTACATGAAAAGTGACATTGCCTTTGTTGCAATCAATAACAGCCCCTGCAGTATTCAAAAAGGGTCTACCAAGGATAATCGACATACTATCGTCCTCAGGAATATCAAGAATAACAAAGTCCGTTAAGATAGTGACATTTGCAACTACAATAGGCACATCCTCACAAATACCGACAGGTATAGCAGTTGATTTATCAGCCATTTGCAAAGATATTTCAGTTGGTGTCAACTTATTCAATTCAAGTCTACAATATAAATAGAGAGGCATAACACTAACACCGGCTCCAAGATAACATAAAGTAGTTCTAACATAATTCCTTTTATTGGAGCATGGTATAGTTGGTACACCCGGATCTCCAAGTTTCTTTGGTATTCCACCTTTAAAAGTGTAATTAGCAAGCATGGTGGAAATTTCAGCTTCCAATATCTTTCTTTTATTTTTAATGATATCTTTCATGTACTTAGCAGAAGGATTTACTTTGAGCATATCAGTTAAGCGCATACGTAAGAAAATAGGTCTAATCATTTTAGCAAAGCACTCAAAATCCTCATCATCCTTTGACTTAGATGGTTTAGGAGGAAAGGGCATGGGTTTCTGAACCCATGGTTCTCTTTCTCTACCGTGCTTCCTAGCAACAAAATCTCTCTTATCATAACGTTGATTCTTTGATTGTGCGTTATCAAGATCAACAACAGGTTCAATCTCTACATCATTATTTTTGCTAGGTTGAGCATCAACATGAACATTATCATTAACATTATCACTAGGTTCATGTTCATCACCTGATTGTGTTTCAGCATCAGAGATAGAAATATCATTAGGATTTTCAGGTGTGTCTACAACAGCTTCACTAGAAGCATGCAAAGTCCTATCGTTTTTCTTTTTCTTCTTTTTAGAAGAACTAGGTGCCTCTAAATTATTTCTCTGAGAATCTTGCTCGATACTCCTAGGGTGGCCTTCAGGATACAAAGGTTCTTGAGTCATTCTACCAGTTCTAGTAGCCACTCTAACAACAAAGTCATTTTTATTATTTAATTCATCAAGCAAACCATTTTAAGCTTTAAGTACTTGCTCAGCTTGAGTAGCAACCATAGAAGTATATTTGCTAATGAGTTTGAGTTCACCTTTAACTCTAGCCATATTATCGCTCACGCGTCCTATCTCGAAAGCATTATTCTTTAACTCTCTACCAACATAAGCATTAAAGCTTTCTTGTCTAGCCATAAAGTCATCAAATTCATCTAAGCATGGGCTATGAAATTTAGTAGAGGGGATTTCAACTTTAACATATCTATAGAGATAATTTACCTTTACTACCTGAGTCGGGTTATCAACACAATGTGGTTCTTCAACAGGAGGTATATTAAGACCATGTATTTCTTCAATAGGAGGTAGATTCTTAACATCTTCATATTTAATACCTTTTTCTTTCATTGATTTCTTTGCCTCTTGCATATCTTCAGGACTGAGAAATAAAACACCTCTCTTCTTCGGAGTGGGTTTAGGAATAGGCTCAGGAGTTGGCTCAATTGGTTCAGGAATTACCTCAGGAATTGGCTCAGGAAGAGTCCAATTATTTTCATTAGTCAACATATTATTCAATAGTAATTCAGCTTTGCCGACTGTTCTTTCCCTGAAAACACAACCAGCACAACTATCCAAGTAGTCCTTGGAAGCATCGGTTAGTCCATTATAAAAGATATCAAGTATTTCATTTTTCTTAAGAGGATGATCAGGCAAAACATTAAGTAATCGGAGAAGCCTCCCCCAAGCTTGTGGGAGAATCTCTTCTTTGATTTGCACAAAATTGTATATTTCCCGCAAGGCAACTTGTTTCTTATGAGCAGGGAAATATTTAGCAGAGAAGTAATAAATCATATCCTGGGGACTACGCACACAATCAGGAGCAAGAGAATTATACCAAGTCTTAGCATCACCCTTTAACAAGAACGGAAATATCTTAAGGATATAAAAATAGCGAGATTTATCATCATGAGTAAATAGGGTGGCCACGTCATTCAACTTGGTAAGATGTGCCACAACAGTTTCAGATTCAAGACCATAAAAAGGATCAGATTCAACTAAAGTAATAATCTCAGGATCAACAGAGAATTCATAATCCTTATCAGTAACACAAATAGGTGAAGTAGCAAAAGCAGGGTCAGGTTTCATTCTAGCATTAAGAGACTGCTGCTTCCATTTAGCTAATAATTTCTTAAGATCATATCTATCATTGCAAGCAAAGATAGCTCTAGCAGCTTCTTCATTCATAACATAACCCTCGGGAACAACAGGCAATTCATAATCATTGGGAGAATTTTCATCATCACTATCATCAATAATAGCATCTTCAATAATTTCATTCCCCCTAACTCTAGCAAGTTGTTCATCAAGAAATTCACCTAATGGCAAAGTAGTATCACGCACAGAAGTAGTTTCATCATAAGTATCATGCGTAGAAGAAGTGGCATCATCAATAACATGCGACATATCAGAATTCATAGCAGTAGCAGGTTTAGGTGTCGCAAGCTTACTCAAAACAGAAGGAGAATCTAGTGCAGAGCTAGATGGCAGTTCCTTACCTCCCCTCGTAGTTGAGGGAAAAATCGTAGTTCTGTCGTCTTTCAAGTTCTTCATAGTAATCAAAAGATATAAATCCCAAGTGACTCAGATAATAAAGCTATGCTCCCCGGCAACGGCGCCAGAAATTAGTCTTGATAACCCACAAGTGTAGGGGATCACAACAGCTTTCGAGGATAAAGTATTCAACCTAAATTAATTGATTTGACACATGGGGAGCTAAAGAATATTCTTGAGTATTAGCAGTTGAGTTGTCAATTCAATCACACCTGGATAACTTAGTATCTGCAGCAAAGTATTTAGTAGCAAAGTAATATGATAGTAAAGGTAACGTTAGCAAAAGTAATGTTTTTGGGTTTTGTAGTGATTGTAACAATAGCAACAGAAAAGTAAATAAGCGAAGAAAGATATGTGAAAGCTCATAGGCAATGGATCAGTGATGGATAATTATGCTAGATGCGATTCCTCATGTAATAGTTATAACATAGGGTGACACAGAACTAGCTCCAGTTCATCAATGTAATGTAGGCATGTATTCCATAAATAGTCATACGTGCTTATGGAAAAGAACTTGCATGACATCTTTTGTCCTACCCTCCCGTGGCAGCGGGGTCCTAGAGGAAACTAAGGGATATTAAGGCCTCCTTTTAATAGAGAACCGGAACAAAGCATTAGCACATAGTGAATACATGAACTCCTCAAACTACGGTCATCACTGAGAAGTATCCCGATTATTGTCACTTCGGGGTTGTCGGATCATAACACATAATAGGTGACTATAGACTTGCAAGATAGGATCAAGAACACACATATATTCATGAAAAAATAATAGGTTCTGATCTGAAATCATGGCACTCGGGCCCTAGTGACAAGCATTAAGCATAGCAAAGTCATAGCAACATCAATCTCAGAACATAGTGGATACTAGGGATCAAACCCTAACAAAACTAACTTGATTACATGGTAAATCTCATCCAACCCATCACCGTCCAGCAAGCCTACGATGGAATTACTCACGCACGGCGGTGAGCATCATGAAATTGGTGATGGAGGATGGTTGATGATGACGACAGTGACGAATCCCCCTCTCCGGAGCCCTGAACGGACTCCAGATCAGCCCTCCTTAGAGAGATTAGGGCTTGGCGGTGGCTCCGTATCGTAAAACGCGATGAAACTTTCTCTCTGATTTTTTTCTCCCCGAACATGAATATATGGAGTTGGAGTTGAGGTCAGTGGAGGTCCAGGGGGCCCACGAGACAGGGGGGCGCTCCCAGGGGGAGGGGGCGCGCCCCCCACCGTCGTGGACAGGGTGTGGGCCCCCTGGTCTTGATTCTTTCTCCAGTATTTTTTATATTTTCCAAAAAGTCCCTCCGTGGATTTTCAGGACATTCCGAGAACTTTTGCTTTCTACACATAAAACAACATCATGGCAGTTCTGCTGAAAACAGCGTCAGTCCGGGTTAGTTTCATTGAAATCATGCAAGTTAGTGTCCAAAACAAGGGAAAAAGTGTTTGGAAAAGAAGATACGTTGGAGATGTATCAGTGACCACTGAATTGTCCGACTTAAAACGCCATGTATCTCAGATGGTTTCAGCAATCTTTGGTAAGTCGCCCTGCGAGTGTCAAATATTGAATCTTTCTAGTGATCATATGAATTGTCATTAACTCACCTGATATTGCTATGCAGGTCCCAGGAGCACAAATCTCAATCAGGATATGCTGGTGAAGCTGAAGGCGGTTTACACGCTCGTGGAACAACTTTGCACTGGATCTCAGCGTGCCTTAGCCATAGTTGCCCTATCAAACGGAGTCCCCACACTCTTGGTGGATGTGCTAAAGAAGTTTTCTGTGCTGCCCAGCGATTCAATGAACTAAGGCGATCGTTTGCGAGAGCCGGAGCCATGGCTGCCTTAAGCCGGGCCAAAGCTTGGCTACCGGAATTATGCCCAGCTGACATGGCCTTTGGGTATCCAAGCCTTAAAGAGGATGGCACTTCATTTGAACAGGAGGACTTCGCTGCTTGTGTGAAGGAAATACGCCCTGTGGCCACCCTGATTGCTGATGAGGCGGATCTCACCAAGTACCATCCGGGTTATGACGCGGAGAATCGGAGGATGCCGATGCCGCATTATAAAGTGACAAGCCTGATCCCATCAATCCGTAAGCATACCTTCGCCCCTGAAGTTGACCCGGCCGGACTAATTGATGATGAAGCTGAATTTGAAGCTTTGAATGGCATTGACTAGTCATCATCAACCTTCCAGGACAGGGAACAGGGCGAAGGATCGGAGGGGGCTGACCCAGAAGCTTCAGTTCAACAAGAGAATTGATCCGCCGGGCGGCTCATATCTGTAACCTGCTAAAAAAACAATTTAATCATTTGGACTCGGGGAATCATGTAATAGGGTAGAAATGACTTTGCTTTGTCGTGCCATCGTGCATGTTTTGGTGCTCAACACTCTTAAGCCACTGTCTTATATTCGCCCCTTTTTATACTTATCATATGTTCTCCTTATGCATAAGAAAGTCTTTAAACTGTCCTGCACACAAAAATAGATCACAAGAACCCTTGGCGGCTTACCGCAGGGCGGGTCATAATATCTTACATACAACCACTAATATGGAAAAAAGAGTCACAAATAAGCCTGTTATGAATTATAGCTTTGAAACACAACTATAATATCATACCTGCGATTTTGAATTTGCACTGCCAATTTATGCGACCTGAACAATAAGGGTGATAACCCAATCTTGATAAGCGAACACTTCCAAATGTATGATGATTGTCATATGCTGGCGTCTTATCAGCCAAAGCTAAGCCAGGTTTAAATTTAAACCATACTTATACTTAAATCTGAACAAAAAAGTCTCAAGACAAAACCAAAGATTGTTTTCAATAAACTTAAGCCAAATAGAAAGAAAAATTGAGGCTTTCTGATTAGAATACGATTGGTAAACCGGACCAAAGGGGTTAAGCTAGGATTCGAATACAATCATGTAACCCCCAGTGGTTTTGGCGTTGCGCCGATCAAGAGGGTACCGAGAGCTATGTTTTCTTTGGTTCGAATACGACCTATGTTTGAATAGGAAGCCCCCAAATGACCTTTAGAGTTTTTTAACGACTCTGATTCGAATATGATCAAAGTCGGACCTAAAGGGGTTAAGCTATGATTCGAATACGATCAAGAAGCCCCCTAGTGAGTTTGGCATTGTGCCGATCAGGAGGGTACCGACAGCTATGTTCTCTTTGGTTCGAATATGACCTATGTTTGAACAGGAAGCCCCCTAGTGATCATGAGGTTTAACAGCTAGATTCGAATATGATCATGAACCAGACCAAGAGGGTTAAGCTAGATTCGACTACGATCAGCCCCCAGTTGGTCATTGGAATTATGATGATGAAAACATATGATCATTGAGGATGAAAAGGACAAAGGTCCTGCTTTATTACTTATCATAATATATACATCATCAAAAATATGTACATCATGAGAGCCGGTGGCTCAAGTGTAGTAAGGCCGAAGATGAGCGATATTCCATGGTCGGCGGGTCTCCTCCTCCGACTTACGTGAGTCTTTGCGCTCTCGAACATCGATAATATAGTATGACCCGTTGTTCAAGTTCTTGCTGACCACAAAGGGCCCTTCCCAAGGTGGGGATAACTTATGTGCATCAGTTTGATCCTGGATGAGCCGGAGCACCAAGTCACCTTCTTGAAAGGTTCTAGACTTAACCCGGCGGCTGTGATAGCGGCGCAGGTCTTGTTGATAAATCACCGAGCGGGCTGCTGCCTAGTCACGCTTTTCATCTAATAGGTCAAGTGCATCCTGACGCGCCTGTTCTTTATCAGCTTCAACGTAAGCCGCCACGCAGGGCGAGTCATGACGGATGTCACTAGGGAGAACCGCCACTGCTATGTAAACCTTGAAGAAAGGCGTATAACCCATAGACCTGTTGGGGGTAGTATTGTTGCTCCATATCACAGAAGGTAACTCCTCCACCCAACAACCCGGCGTCCGTTGCAAAGGAACAATAAGCCGAGGCTTGATAGCTTTCAAGATTTCCTGATTGGCTCTTTCATCTTGACCATTGGATTGGGGGTGAGCTACTGATGAAACATCAAGCCGCATATGCTCATGTTGACAGAATTCCTCCATGGCACCCTTGGACAGATTAGTGCCATTGTCAGTTATAATGCTGTGTGGAAAGCCAAAACGAAAGATCACCTTTTTCATGAATTGAGCCGCTCTGGCTGCGTCACACTTACTAACTGGCTCTACCTCAACCCACTTTGTGAATTTGTCAACCGCCACCAAGAGGTGGGTCTTTTTATCTTTGGATCTTTTGAAAGGCCCAACCATGTTGAGTCCCCAGACTGCAAACGGCCAAGTAATTGGAATCATCCTCAATTCTTGAGCTGGTACGTGAGCCCGTCGTGAGAATTTCTAACAACCATCACATTTACTGACCAAGTCCTCCACATCAGCGTGAGCCGTCAGCCAATAAAATCCATGACGAAAAGCTTTGGCCACAAGGGACTTTGAAACCGGCATGATGGGCACAATCTCCTTCATGAATCTCACGAAGAATTTCTTGACCTTCTTCAGGAGAGACACAACGTTGAAATGCCCTAGTGACACTGCGATGATGCAACTCACCATTGGCAATCGTCATTGACTTAGACCTCTGGGTTATCTGCCTAGCCAAGGTTTCATCCTCAGGCAACTCGCCCCAGGTCATGTAAGCCAAATATGGCACTATCCAATCGGGGATGACGTGAAGAGCCGCCACCAATTGTGCTTCCGGGCCAGGAACAGCCAAGTCTTCCTCTGTAGGCAACTTGACAGAAGGGTTATGTGGAATATTCAAGAAAGTGTTAGGTGGCACCGGCTTACGCTGAGACCCCAGCCGGCTTAAAGCATCAGCGGCCTCATTCTTTCTGCGATCAATGTGCTACACTTGCTAACCCTTGAAGTGTCCAGCAATGGCATCAACTTCATGACGATAAGCTGCCATAGGGGATCCTTGGAATCCCACTTGCTCGAGACTTGCCGAGCCACCAAATATGAGTCGCCAAAGCACCTTACACGGCTTAAGCTCATCTCCTTAGCCATCCGAAGACCATGGAGCAAGGCCTCATACTCAGCTGCATTGTTAGTACAAGGAAACATCAACCTTAGCACATAACAAAATATGTCACCTCGAGGGGAAGCTAAAACAACTCCAGCCCCCGAGCCCTCCAATTGCCTGGACCCATCAAAGTTAATAGTCCAATATGTGTTGTCCGACTTCTCTTCACGCGTTTGCAGCTCTGTCCAATCGTTGATAAAATCCACCAGTGCTTGAGACTTGATAGCAGTGCGTGGCACATACTTTAAACCATGAGGCCCAAGCTCAATGGCCCATTTGGCGACTCTGTCGGCGTTCTGGGAACGGGGGTCCCCAGACTTGCCTGCCTGCGGCCCACGGCATGGCTCCACCAAAGGCCCAGTACGACTCGTCTTCGTCAACCAACACTCAAGACCCTTGTGTGGGGCCAAGCCTCGCGAGGCGGATGACACAAGGCCTCCTCAGGAGTGGCCTCACTAGGCAGGCTCGCGAGGGGGCGGAGAGATCAAGGAAAGGGGTACCTCGTGAGGTTCCCGTGACGCAAGCCATGATGACCAAGGCCAGGCGGGTGCCAGCGTGCAGTGTCCTCGTTTCCCCTTTGGTGTTAAGGGGGCAAGCGCAGGCGCGGAGTACTGAGGCATCAGGCAAAGGTTTCCATATCGGTGCAACAAGACCAAGACCAGCAGGACGGCAGGACGGAGGTCATCATGGAGCCCAAGACGGCGTCACCACCAGCGCCTTTGACAGGCGAAGACCACCTTTAGTCAGGATAGCTTGTACTAGCTGTCCCCTTTAAAATTGGCCATTGTTGGATCCCTTCCCGCTCAATATTTGGGGAGAGGACCAGGGCCCATATAAATAGGACTAGCCACCACAGTAGAAAGGGACGGAACAAAAACTGACGGGAGAACGAACTCAGTTCATCCTCGCATCCACCAAGCACAAGAACACCTCTCCTCAGGAGGCTGTTCTTCCCTTGTATTGTTCATCATCAGCCCAAGAGGCACTCCACCACCACCACACTGGAGTAGGGTATTACACCACAATGGTGGTCCAAACCAGTATAAATCTTGTGTCTCTTGTGTTGTGAATTCATCGAGCTAAGCTTACAGATCACGTCGAGGCTGAGGCGAGATTCGGTAGGGGAAATCTTCGTGCGCACCCTAGTGTTCGAACCTCAAGGGTTTTGTCGAAACCCTAAATCCGACATTTGGCGCGCCAGGTAGGGGTGCGCCGAAGTCTTCCTTCCGCTGATCCGCATTCCATCGCTTCATCGCATCCATATCTGACGCCCGCCGAGCCCGCGCTGAGCGCCGGGCCGCTCTCGCCGCTCGCGCCGCCCAGACATCTCCTGTCGGCGGGCCTCCCCGTCGTTCTCCGTCGCCTGCCGCCAACGCCGCCACCGGCCCGGCGAAGAACGAGCAGCAAGCATCCTCGCTGAGCCCCTTGGTGCGGCGGGACGGCCGCACCACCACTCCGTCATTAACCCCAGCCGGTTCGTCGTCCCACGCTCATCGCGCCCCCACGGACGCGCAGGCCGTGCTACTTATGGCATGTGAGCTCCCGCGTTACCGCCTTGTCGACGACCTCTACGAGGAATGGCTCGCTCGCATCACCGAGCTCGCCAGCGTCATAGGGGGCTCTCCCGTGCCATCCCTCTCGTTGCCTCGCCCTCTGCCAGGAACGGGCGACGTGGCTCATGGAGCGCCTCCACCACCTTTGCCCCAAGACGGCTCCCTGGCGCCAAGGCCCGCGGCCCCTGGGCGTGACCCACCGCGTCCGGCGCCCGCGCGAGAAGAAGGAAGCTATCAAGAATCCCTCAGCCTCAAGAAGGCGGCCCCATGCTCCCTGCACCGGTGCGACAAGACCATGTACTGCCTATGACAGCGGTGTGCGGGTACCATCAAGGGCAAGCTCTGCGTCAGCAAAGGGCCCCGGTGACCACAGCAGGCTGCCGCGCCTTCATTCCCGAGCTGCGTAGCGTCGGCTGGCCGGGCAAGTTCAAGCTGGACCAGCCTCCTCGCTATGACGGTACCCCCGACCCCGCGGAGTTCTTGCAGCTCTACGAGTTGAGCATCGAAGCGGCCAAAGGCGACGAGAAAGTCATGGCGAATTGGTTTCCCATGGCACTCAAGGATGGTGCCCGCTCGTGGCTCCTGAACCTGCCCCCCGGCTCGATCTCCTCCTGGGACGAGATTCGCAGCCGCTTCATCGCCAACTTCCAGGGCCCTCGCGACCGACCCCCGGCCGCGGGTGACCTACGCTGCATCAAGCAGCAGCCTGGGGAGAACCTGCAGAAATACATCCAGCGCTTCAACAGCGTTCACCTCAAGATCCCCAAGGTGACGGACGAGGCCATCATCTCAGCGTTCTCTGATGGTATCCGTGACATCAAGATGAAGGAGGATCTCGCCATCCACGAGGAGTTGTGCACATCCCTGGAGCTGTTCAACCTGGCGACCAAGTGCACCAGAGCTAAGGAGGGACGCCTCTCCCTCCTCGAGCTCCCAGCTACCGACCCGGAAGAAAAGAAGACCAAGGCCAAGGACGTGAAGCATAAGGGAGTGGTCGTGCTCGCGGCGGAACCAGACACAAAGCGCGTCAGGGACCAGCCGGAGTCATCCAAGGGCAGCCGACCGTTCTACGCCTACCACAACCTCCACACCCACAACACCAACGATTGCCAGGAGCTTAGGGCCGTTCGAGAAGGATGCTTCGGTCGACGCCCCGAGCGCAACGACCGGGGCTACGACCGAGGAGGAGGACATGGCGGAGGACGATGGGATGACCGTGGCCCTCGCCAGGAGTTGCGTGACCGACCTCATGAGGATCGCTAGCAGGACCAGCCTCGTGAGGGTGCCTGGAGGGACCAGCCTCGCGAGGGCGCCTGGAGGGATCAGCCTCACCAGGACCGCCCCCAGGGTAATGCAGGCCTTCCTCCGCTGCCGCTGCTGCCAAGAAGGAATGACGACCATCATCGGGACGAGGGGGCTGGGGGCTTCCAGGAGCCACGTTCTATCGCTTGCATCTTGGGCAGAGCTCAGGCCCCAGCCTCTCAGTGTATCTTCAAGCAGTTTGCTCGCGAGGTGAACGCAGCCCTCCCCAGTCTCGAGGCCATGCGCCCGCTCAGGTGGTCCAAGTGCGCCATCACCTTCAGCTCAGCAGATCAACTCAAGTGCGCGTCTACTGCTGGCGTTCTCCCAATGCTCTGTTCACCCATCATCAGCAACGTGCAAGTCACCAAGACCCTCATTGATGGCGGTGCAGGGTTTAACGTCCTGTCCATTGAGATGTTCGACAACCTTCAAGTGCCATACGATCAGCTCCAGCCTACCAAGCCCTTCTCAGGAGTTAACGACGGTTCCACCACCCCGATAGGGCAGGTCCGCCTCCCTGTCACCTTCGGACAGTGCGCGACAACTACCGCACCGAGCTCATCGACTTCGATGTAGCCCACATCCACCTACTGTACAATCCCATCCTTGGGTATCCAGCCCTGGCCAAGTTCATGGCAGTGACCCACCACGGCTACAATGTCCTCAAGATGCTAGGAAGCGGCAGAATCATCACGGTCCCCTGCGAAGAGAGAGATGCGGTGTGCTCTCTCGAGCGTGCCTTCCAAGCCGCAGCAATCGAGGACCCGGACAGCAAGGGCGAGAACCCTCCTGAGGCCTTCCCCAAGAAGAAGAAGCAACCGCTCCGAACAAGTCCACAGGAGGTCGGCATCTCGGGTGGTGCCGCGTCAGGATCAGCGCCCGTGCCTGGGGCGCCTCCTTCCATCGCATAGGAAGGCGTGCTCGGCGCCCTCCTATGGCAGGCCTCGGGGGATCTCTTCTGGAGGGCCTCAGACCTCGCCAACCTCACGAGGGAGGCACTCGGGCACCACTTGGAGGCGTGCTTCGCGACACATTTCCCTTAGGAAGACACAGGCGTGGAAATCCCAATGGTCAGGAGTTCATCGCCAAGACCACTTAGGAGCTTCAGGAAGCGAAGGCCATGCGCAGCGAGCGCTGCTCGCCTGCCATGGCTCCCCATCCAGGCGAGGATGGTGGGCTGCGCGTCTGCATTGATGTCCCAGGGCTCAACCGAGCCGCATCTCAGGAGTGCTTCTGGCCTTCGCGCGTGGGACGCTGTAAGGGTCCGCCGCACAGCTATGTTCGCATCCCTTTCGGCCTGCCGAACGCGGCTGCCACCTACCAGCGTCACCTGCGGAGCATCCTAGCGGCTTAGGAGGCCAGGCCCCACGCGATCCTAGCAGAGATGGAGATGGTCCTCAAGGAACCACCTGGACCCCCAGAGCCTCCTGAGGCTCAGGGCCCCGTTGGCTCGTGAGGGTCGGCCCCTTCACCGTGCATCTTCAGCTGCCCCAACACCCCCTCTACAACGGAACTAGGTGACATCTCCCAAGTTCATTTCAGCTGGGATCACCCTCAGGACTGCATCATTCCCAGGCCGCTTGGGTCCGTCCCTGCGACATGTATCTCTTTTTATGTCTTTAGCTTACCTTGATGGGGGCGCCCCTCGGGCTGCATCATCCCCAAGCCGCTTGAGTCTGACCCAGTGGCATATATGCATTATGCATTTACCTAAGCTGATTCGCCTTTCATGCCTAATCTACCTGTGATTATCACGTGCTCGATTACCACCTACCACGGGAGCCGCTCGCGCTGGCACGGTGCTTGCGCATGGGTCCGTCCCTGCAACACCGACAAATCTGAGCGATCGAGCACTGGCCCGTGGCATGCCCCGCGCACGTCACCTCACTAGGCCCTCATTGCCCTCACCCTTCTCTCAGAGCAACCAATGGTCAGCCGACAATCATAATGGCAACCCGTGCCTTTCTCATGCTGATTTGCAGGAACCTCCTGAGGTCTACAGCGGGCGGCACCACGAGCTCCCTCTCTTTCCCATGTGATCCGCTTGCGCGTTAAAAGGGGGGCTCCTGAGCATCGCAACACAGGAGCTCTTACTGGCTCTCCAGCCCTCACCCCCCGGCCTTGACGACAGCATCGCGACCTGGCATACCAGCGATGGCTAAGCTCGCTCGAGGGCCGGGACCTGAGGACGTAGACCACGAAGGAGAGTGCGGGGAAGAAGGGGGAGGCTCACACGGGCCGAACCTAGCTGCGCCACGACTGCCAACGCACAAGTCTGGTACAACGCAAGGGAACGACTCCAGATTACCAAGATAAGTTTCGTGCTTGGAACAACTGATCATTACGACACAAAATTCTCACTTGATGCGGCCCTATGGCGGCAACGTTGCCTTCCTTTCTTGCCTCACAGCGGCTGCTTGCACACTAAAGGGGACCTCCTGAGCATCGCGCATCAGGGGCTCTTACTGGACCTCGGGCCGCTCACCTCCTGGCCATGACCACGGCATTGTGACCTGGCATACCAGCAACGGCTGCAGCCTGCCTGGGGACCGGGACCTGTCAGTGTAGAGTGCCAAGTCGTCGCGAGGTTAGAAGGGGGAACAAAGCCGGGACAGGACAAGCACTCGCACAATTTCATAATAAGGATAACATCAACAAAAGACATGGCAGACCCTTTACACGCCCCCGCGGGGTGTTTCTCGATTCCTTGCAGGTAACAAAAGAAAGGAACTTTGAGGAGCCCTAACTACACGCGCCTTCATGGCCGACGCCATCATCAACAGTGAGCCACAGGAGACCGATGCCAACCCCATCCAGATCAGCGACGGCGACGGCCCGATGCTGTAGCCGTGCTCCGGGCGCGGCGAGAGCTCGGGGGTGCGTAGTTGTCGTCGCTCGTATTTGGAGCCTCGTATAGTTCGGGAGAGTCGCCGGACTCCCAAGCGTTGCTGCTGTTGCTAGAGGGGCCGTTGTAGGAGCGGACGGCAGGCCCGGCCCCTGCCGCATTGATATCTTGACTGCCCCCTTCGTGGCAGCACTCCAGGCGGCAGCCTTCCGCGTCGAAGACCTTGAAGGATAACGTGGAGACGCCATCGTATTCAAAATGGATCGCGAGGGCGCTCCCCGTTCAGCAGACGCGGGCGACCTCGCCCTAGCCTCGGGTCATGAAGATATTGCCCGAGGGAACGACTTCAACCTCCGCTCCGGTCGCTGGGGCGCCACAATCGGCGTGCTGCAGCCAAAGCTCGAGAGGCCCCCTCGGCGGCATCTCGGTGGAGAAGAATGAAGGGAAGCAGAACCAGGTGCTTCGAGGCACCACCGCCCACAGCACGAGCTCGTGAGAGGAGTCCGCGGCATGGACTCCAGGGGAGACGGCGCGCGCCACCACAGCGCGCCGACCGTGGCTGCGGCGCGGGCAGCGCCACTCGCCGCCCCTTTCTCCGGAGCCCTCGGCTTGGGCGCACTGGGGTAGCGGGTACCCGGGGGCGGCCGCTCGCACCAAGGCCTTGTCATCTCCAGCCTCACGACCTCGCCACGACGGTGGACTGGCCTCTTCTTTGGCGGGAGCAGATCGGGTCCGTCCCGGGGGCCTTCCCCTTCTCTTCGGCCGAGAATCAACGGATCGACGCCATTGGTGTCAAGACTGGAGGTGGAGCAGGGGAGAAGAAGCAGGCAGAGCAGGAAGAGATGGGTGACGAGGGCTCTCACCCCTCCTCATTTATAGCCCAGGGGAGGCCAAGCGTCGACCTCCACGATCGCAGGTAATGATAACCCTTTTTGCATGCAGCAGAGACTCATCAAGTCAGGCAGTTGCCGAGGCAGCGTAGGGAAGCGGAGACATCCACGTCCAATCAGTCGCCATGTGTCGACCAAGGCCGCTTGCTGTTGGGGCCCGCGGCACTCCGCACTTGCCCTTTGGCTCGCCGCCAAGCCAAGTCCAAGCGCGCCTTAGGCCCGGGGGCTACTGTCGGCGTTCTAGGAACGGGGGTCCCTAGACTTGCCTGCCTGCTGCCCACGGCGTGGCTCCACTAGAGGCCCAGTACGGCCCGTATTTGTCAACCAACACTCAAGACCCTCGCGAGGGGACAAGCCTCGCAAGGCGGACGACACAAGGTCTCCTCAGGAGCGGCCTCACCAGGCAGGCTCGCGAGGGGGCGAGAGATCAAGGCATGGGGTACCTCATGAGGTTCCCGTGATGCAAGCCATGACGACCAAGGCCAGGCGGGCGCCAGCGCGCGCAGTGTCCTCGTTTCCCCTTTGGTGTTAAGGTGGCAAGCGCAAGCGCGGAGTACCGAGGCATCAGGAAAAGGTTTCCATATCAGTGCAACAAGGCCAAGACCAGCAGGATGGCAGGATGGAGGTCATTGTGGAGCCCAAGACGGCGTCACCACCAGCGCCTTTGACAGGCGAAGACCACCTTTAGTCAGGATAGCTTGTGCTAGCTGCCCCCTTTCAAAGTGGCCGTTGTTGGATCCCTTCCCGCTCAATATTTGGGGAGATGACTAGGGCCCCTATAAATAGGACTAGCCACCACAGTAGAAAGGGACGGAACAAAAACTGATGGGAGAACAAACTCAGTTCATCCTTGCATCCACCAAGCACAAGAATACCTCTCCTCAAGAGGTTGTTCTTCCCTTGTACTGTTCATCATCAGCCCAAGAGGCAATCCACCACCACCACACTGGAGTAGGGTATTACACCACAACGGTGGCCCAAACCAGTATAAATCTTGTGTCTCTTGTGTTGTGAGTTCATCGAGCTAAGCTTAGAGATCGCGGCGAGGCTGAGGGCGAGATTCGGTAGGGGGAAATCTTCGTGCGCACCCCAGTGTTCGAACCTCAAGTGTTTTGCCGGAACCCTTAGTCCGACAAACTCATCCTGTGGCCTCTCTGTTTTGGATGATATCCCCTAACGGAGCAGAACTGACCACAGTGATGGGATGACCTAGAAAATACTGCTTAAGCTTTCGGCTGGCCATGAACACCCCATAAACAAGCTTCTGCCAATGCGGATATCTCTGTTTGGACTCAATAAGCACCTCACTGATGTAGTAAACTGGCCGTCGAACCGGATATTCCTTGCCAGCCTCCTTGCACTCCACCACAATGGCCATACTGACAACACGCGTGTTAGCAGCCACGTATAACAACAATGGCTCCTTATCAATGGGAGAAGCAAGGACCGGCGGCTTAGCTAGCCATCTCTTTATATCTTCAAAGGCAGCGTTAGCAGCATCACTCCAGACAAAGTTGTCTGTTTTCTTCATCATCTGATACAGCGGTATGGCCCTCTCACCTAACCGGCTTATGAACCGGCTTAAGGCAGCAATACGACCCGCCAAACGGTGAACAACATTGACACACGCCGGTTTAGCCAAAGAGGTGATGGCCTTGATCTTCTCCGGGTTAGCCTCAATGCCTCTGTTAGAAACCAAAAAACCCAAAAGCTTGCCTGCTGGCACACCAAAAACACACTTGGCCGGGTTAAGCATCATCTTGTAGACCCAGAGATTATCAAAGGTTTCCTTCAAATCATCTATCAAGGTCTCCTTCTCTCTGGACTTCACCACAATGTCGTCCATATAAGCATGAACATCGCGCCCAATCTGATTGTGAAGACAGTTCTGCACACATCACTGATAAGTCGCCTGGGAACTCTTGAGCCCAAATGGCATAGACACATAGCAGAAGGCTCCAAATGGAGTAATAAAAGCCGTCTTCTCCTGGTCCTTAACTGCCATCTTGATCTGATGATAACCAGAATAAGCATCCAAAAAGCTCAAACGCTCGCAACCTGCCATAGCATCAATGATTTGATCAATACGAGGGAGAGCAAAAGGATCAGCCGGACAAGCCTTGTTTAAGTCCGTGTAATCCACACACATACGCCAGGTGCCGTTCTTCTTAAGCACTAGTACTGGGTTAGCCAACCACTCTGGATGAAAAACTTCAACAATGAACCCGACCGCCAAGAGCCGGGCCACTTCCTCACCAATGGCCTTACGCCTCTCCTCATTGAACCGCTGGAGAAACTGCTTGACCGACTTAAATTTTGGATCAATATTGAGCGTTTGCTCAGCGAGTTCTCATGGTACACCTAGCATGTCAGAAGGTTTCCATGCAAAGATGTCCCGGTTCTCACGGATGAACTCGATGAGCGCGCTTTCCTATTTGGGATCCAGGTTAGCACTGATACTGAACTGCTTAGATGAATCGCCCGAAACAAAATCGACGAGCTTGGTGTCGTCGGCCGATTTAAACTTCATCACCGGCTCATGCTCTATAGTTGGTTTCTTCAAAGATGTCATGTCCATCGGGTCAACATTATCCTTGTAAAACTTTAACTCCTTTGTTGCACAGATAGACTCACGTAAGCAGCACACCTTCCTCACATTCCAGGGCTATCTTCTGACTCCCATGCACTGTTATGTTTCCTTTATGACCCGGGATCTTGAGCTCCAGATAAACATAACACGGCTGTGCCATGAACTTTGCATAAGCCGGCCGTCCAAACAGAGCATGATACAAGCTTTTGATTTTGACCACCTCAAAAGTTAACTTCTCAGCCCTGGAATCATGCTCATCTCCAAAGGCCACTTCCAGCTCAATCTTGCCCACTGGGTACGCCGACTTACCAGGCACCACTCCATGGAAAACAGTGTTGGATGTCTTAAGGTTTTTATCAGTCAACCCCATGCGACGAAAAGTCTCATAATAAAGGATGTTGATGCTGCTGCGTCCATCCATGAGCACTTTAGTGAACTTATATCCACCAACCTGAGGTGCCACCACCAGAGCGAAGTGACCCGGATTGTCAACCCGGGGAGGGTGATCCTCCCTATTCTAGAGAATAGGCTGCTCAGACCATCTCAAATAACGAGGAACTACCGGTTCAACAGCGTTCACAACCCTCTTATGAACTTTCTGGTCTTGTTTGAACTAACTGGTGGTAAACACATGATATTGCCCACTATTCAGCTGCTTCGGATTACTCTGATATCCAGATTGCTGCTGTTGCTGACCTCCCTGGCGAGATTGCTGATTATAACCACCTTGATTACCTTGAGGGCCTTGAAAGTTGGAATTTGAACCGTCACCCGGGCCATGAAAACCACCACCACCTGAGCCGCCGCCCGGCCCGTGATTGTTGTCAAACATCTTAGAGTTCTTGAAAGCTTTCATGATCATACAGTCCTTCCATAGGTGAGTGGCCGGTTTCTGCTGAGTACCATGCAATGGACAGAGCTCATTTAACAACTGCTCAAGAGTGGGACCTGACCCGCCGGACCGAGGTGGCGGTCTCCCCTTACGTCGTTGATTGTTTCCCTGCGCATTGGTGTTAGACACATACTCCGAGCTACCATCAGCCTTACGTTTTATTGCCTCCTTGATTTGCCGAGTTATGCTGATGACCCTTGGCGTTGCCGTTCTTCTTTCCCTTCCTTGTCTTCTCATCGTCAGACTCAGGATCCTTGGTGCTATCAGAGTCGACATATTTGACTAGAGCCACCACCAGCTGGCCCATGTCATTACAATCGCGCTTGAGCCACCCCAGCTTCTGTTTCAGAGGCTCAAAACTGCAATTTTTCTCCAACAATAAGACTGCAGAGCTGGCATCCATCTTATCAGATGAATGTATTATGGCCTTGACCCGGCACACCCAATGGGTCATAGACTCACCCTCCTCTTGCTTGCAATTAGTCAAGTCCACAATCGACATGGGCTGCTTGCATGTATCTTTAAATTTCTGGATAAACTAAGTCTTTAATTCTGCCAATGAACCGATGGAATTAGGTGGCAGCCCCTTCAACCAAGTGCGGGCCATCCCATACAGCATCATGGTGCATTGCAGCGTCACTGACTTCTAGTAGTTCCATGGCCATCTCATAGCCTTCGATCCATGCCCCGGGTTGTAAGTCGGCGTGTAATTAGGCACCTTTCAAGGTCCCTTGAAATCCTTGGGCAACCGCTCATTACGCAGAGCCGGTACCAAACAAGGTAGGCCTCCAGTCCTAGTGGCCATGCCTGCTTCAACTGAAGTCGTCGGATAAACCAGAAATGACTGGTAAGCCGCTCGCTGAGCCGTCTGCTCAGCCGCCTGCTGAGCCACCCGCTCAGCCTCTTGACGTATCCTGTCTTGATCAACCAAATTAAGAGCTCTATCACGAGCCGGGTCATGCCCGCCTAGTTGGTCACGGCGCCGGGCGTTGCTTGAGAAGGCTGCTGAATCCATGTGCCTGCTATAGCTCGGGCTCCGGCTTGGGCGAGGGGTCGAGTGAATCCCATCTCGACTATAAGAATATGCGTCCTCCTGCCCCAAAGCTGTCTGAAGAAGTTCTTTGACCCTTCGTGTTTCAACCGCCGTCGGAGAGTCGCCATCCACTGGGAGAGCCGCCAATCGTGCCGCCGTAGCGATCATGTTCTCCAAAGGGTTAGAATAGTGACCTGGTGGTGTTGGTACATAGTGAGGTGGAGCAGTATTCAGACGAGGGGGTTCCGTCACATGTGGCTTAACCGGCGTCCCAGCCCCGGGCGTTGCAACCCACTTTATCTCTGGTGGGTTACTGGGCCCTGCACCGGGTGTCCGAAAGAGGCTTCTAGGATCATAGACCGGAGGCAGACAAGATTGAGCCTTCTGGTGCCTTCTCCTCATGACCTCATTTGACACGTTCAGGTCCATGGTAAGCTGAAGAGCCTCTGATTGAATCTGCTGGGCCTGAGCATCCAGAGCCGCTCCTCTGCGGCCATCCTGACGTCCTCTGCTGCTAAGTTTTCCTTGTCTTGTGCTACCTCCTCACGTAACTGTGCCACCTCCGCATCATGTTGAGCTTGATCCGCCGGATTGACCACGACGGTTAAAAGAGTTGTCATCTTATGCATCAAATCCATCAGAACCTGAGCCGATGGGCGCGCAGGGCCTCCTACCCTGGCTGCCGCCACCGCTGCTCACCCAGAGGTCATTGCTGCCGCAGCCGTAGAGTTTTGAACAGGTTGTGTGCCAGCCATGAAGATCCTAACTCTAGTCGGCGGCTCAAAGGGGTCCAGAATACTGCTGCCACCAAAACAGCTCCAAGCCCGCCGTCTTGCAGTTGATACAATGAATCTGTCTCACCTGTGGATGACTCACCATCAGAGTAGATGGCCGTCTCACCGCCAGACACAGATCCTTCAGAAAATTCCCCTCCATGAATGCATCCCACGAAGGCACGTTTCACGGCAGGCTGAGCTCGGGTGGATCTCGCACGCTGAGCCGTCTTGACGATGTCGGTGCAGATGTCCGGCTCAGGGCCCGGCTCGCCGATCTTGCCGATGAAGACGTGGATTCCACTGAAGGGGACCCGGTACCCGTACTCAATTGAGCCGGTGTCGGGGCCCCAGCCTGCGTCGTTGATGTAGAGCTTGCGGCGACGACTCTTAGTCCTTCGGCCCACAACGTATCCTTTGAGCCCTTCGAAGCTGCCCTTCAAGAACTCAAATCCACCGTGCACTAGCCCCACGGTGGGCGCCAACTGTCGTGGAATTGTCACGACAGATGTCCTAGTGAAAGGACTTAGTCATGGAGCCATCGCAACTAGGAAGCTTAAAGGGGTTAAAACGAGACAAAGGACACGTGAGTTTATACTGGTTTGGCCCCTTGCGATGAAGGTAATGGCTTAATCCAGTTTGAGATGGGATTGCTTATGTCTCGATTACCAGGGAGCAAAATCGCTTGACCTAGCTCTCGATCTTGTGTTACTTGTCCTGAACTGCTGCCGGGTCATCCCTTTATATACAGAGGTCGACGTCCAGCGGCTCGCAGAGTCCCGACCGGCTCATAAATAGTGTCCAGTTTGGTCTCTCTCTATTCTTGCATTACAATACAAGTTACATACATATGGCGGTTTATCTCTACGGGCCTTGATTCGCCTTTGGGCTTGGGGCCCTTAACTGAACCGCCATCTTCAAGTGTCGTCTTGGGCTTCATATCTTGAATCGCCATAGGTATAACCGGGCCCCTCCTAGGTGGGTCATACCTAATAGTTATATCCCCAACAGGCGGCATCAGGCGAGGTGGAGGCGGTGGATCCAGGTACAGCTCGAGCGGATCTGGTCGGAGGCGGGGCCGATGGCGATGGGAAGGAGCAGAGCTCAAGGCGGCAGCGGCGGATCCATGGCAGGCGGCTTAGGGTCGCGGCGAGCGGACAACGCTAACGAGGAGGGGGACGGCGAGGGCGGTCCGGCAATGCAGGGTCTACTACCTGGGGTCAGGGAGCTGCTGCGACCGGGAGCTCCTACTCCGGCGAGGCGGCGCGCAGGAAGCAGGCGGCGGGGCTGGAGGCCAGGGGAGCGGCGCGGCGCTCGGGCTGCGGGGGCGCCCGGGGCCCGGTTCTGCCTGGCTGCTGGCTGGCCATGGGCTGCGAAGGGCCGCGGCAGTGGGAGGAGCGGGGCGAGGTGGCGAGGCCATGTGGCGGCGCGTGGTTGGTGGAGGGAGGCAATTGCGGTGGTGCAGGCCGCTCAGGCGGCGCCAAGTGGCGGCGGGGGTGTCGGATGTTGGGTTCCGGCAGACCCTTAAGGTTCGAACTCTGGGGTGCGCGCGAAGATTATCCTCCTACCAATCCACGTCCAATCGCCTCGCGAGAATCTAAGCTAAATGATGAACAACACGAGAGACACAAGATTTATACTGGTTCGGGCCACCGTTGTGGTGTAATACCCTACTCCAGTGTGTGGTGTGGTGGATTGCCTCAGGGGATGATGATGAACAGTACAAGGGGAAGAACAGCCTCGCGAGAGGTGTTCCTGATCTAGTGTGGTGTTCTTCGTAGGGAAGGATTCGGTCCCCGTTGGCTTGGTGAGAACTTGATGATCCTCCCCCTCTACTGTGGTGGCTATCTCTATATATAGAGGCCCTGGTCCTCTTCCCAGGTATTGAACAGGAAGGGTGCCAACAACGGCCATTTAGAAGGGGAACATCTAGTACAAGTTATCCTGACTAAAGTTGGTCTTCGGCTACCAAAAGCACTGGCGATGACGCCGTCTTGGGCTCCACGGTGACCTCCATCCTGCCACTCTGCTGGCCTTGGTCTCATTGCACCAATATGGAAACCTTTGCCTGATGCCTCAGTACTCCACACATGTGCTTGCCCCCTTTGCACCAAAGAGGAAACAAGGACACTGCGCAGGCCGGCGCCCGCCTAGTCTCGATCGTCACGGCTTGCGTCACGAGCACCTCGCGAGGTACCCTTGCCTTGATCTCTCCGCCTCCTCGCGAGCCTGCCTAGCGAGGCCGCTCCTAAGGAAGCCTTGCGTCGTCTGCCCTGCGAGGCTTGGCCCCTCGTGAGGGTCTTGAGTTTGCGTTGATGAAGATGGGCCGTACTGGGCCACCATTTGAGCCACGCCGCAGGCCGCAGGCAGGCAAGTCTGGGGACCCCCGTTCCCAGAACGCCAATAAGGGGAGAGGGGCTGCGCGAAAATCAAGGTGGGAGGAAGGAGAAGGCCAAAAATGGCAAGGGGGAGGGGGTTTAAATAGGAAAGGGGGCTAGGGTTAGGGGTTTAGCTCCATTTTTGGACCGTTCGATCGCCATCAGACGGCTCCGAAGCGGAGAGGGACTAAGTGAGTGGCTAGTGGGCTGTGTAGATGGGCTAGGCTTTAAGGAGAGAAGAGATAGTAGCCCGGCATGGGTTTTCGGAGACCAAAAATAGCAAAGTGCAACACGCCAGCGAATGACATGGCAATGACGGCAAATAACTCGAAGACATCTGGCGCATCGGTCTCAGGGCGTTACACGGCGTTTGGAAGGACGCCACCGGCGGCCCTCGTGAAAAGTTGAAGCCACCGTGCTCCTTAGACCCTTGAGATGTGCCCGCCACGCCAATCACCACGCCCTGCGCGGCATTGCACGTCGCTCGCGATGGAGCCGCGTGCTGCTGCTCGGGTGCGCCTTCGTCGATGTCGTTGGTGCGGGTGGGGTGTGCCTATTGCAAAGTCGAGACCGTGTCACTCAGATCGGAGACATGGCGCTCCAGATCCGGACGCCAGCTTACCAGGTCGTCAAGGCGGGCCGTGACCACGGTGAGGACCGCGGTGTTGGCTTCTATCATCGCGGATAGCTTGTCGTGGTAGGTTCTTGCGGCAGAATCCATTGATTCGAGTAGCTGACAGCCATGGCGAGTGCCTCTGGTCTCGATGAGATGAGGCAGATCGGGATCAGGGGAAGGGTGGTGAGTGATGCCTGATACCAGATGTTAGGAACATTGAGGTGGATCGATCTATTGTCTTAGAAATAACTCAAATTGCGATTACAAGCTAGGATACACGAACCGAAGAACAGGAAAAGGGGAATAGGGTTCATGCCGCCGCCGCTATTTCTGATCCCCTAGATGGTGAGCGAAGGGGACGGTGCCTGGCTTAAGTATGGTAGGTGATGGGCTGGGGCGTCAACGCCACTTTGGGGCAAAGAAGCGGTGGTTGCTGCACCTGGTGCGGTCGGGTCGCGCCAGTGTCTTGCTGTTTGATGGGGTCAGCTCATCAGGAGTGTTGACATTTCATGCTTTATTTTTTTTACATTTTTTTATATTCCAAATACTCTAAATATATGCATTACAAAAAGCTCTACATAAAACATTGGAAAAATGTTAATCTAGCATTTTTAAAATGTTAAATGTGCATAAAAATGTTTCTCATCAAAAATAAATGTGTGTGAAAAAAGTTGATAACATATTTATAAAATGTTAATCAAGCATTTGACAAAATGTAACAATCTATTTAAAAAATTTAAACGTGCATAAAAAAGTTCTTGATGTATACCAAAAATCTATAACATGCATTAAAAATTGAACATAAAAACATAGATTTATAACAATGTTGATTGCGTATCATAAAATTGTTAATCGTATATTTCTAAAATGTTAAATGTGTATTAAAAAGATGTTCAGGATATACATTGAAGATGTACAATGTGTATAAAAGAAGAATTATTTAAAAATTGGCGGATTCATGGATTTATTGGCCGATTTACCTCTACTCATGGGGTGTGTGATAAGATTGTGTCATTTTTTCGATAAAGGGTAATTTATCGACTCATAATAGAGCATGGATGGATACAGTTATAATGAGTAATACACGACCTCTCTACACAGCTAATGATGCGGAGCATCCTATGGATATCACCATGTAAAGAGTCCTTTTGGCAAGTGACACATGCGACATCTACTTCTCATACATAAAGGTGAATCTTCTCCTTTACACGTGTTGACTTGACCCCTTTGAGGATGCTATACTACTTTACACTTCCCCCGTGTGCATGCATAGGTATTGTCGAAGCTTCACGGATGTCGGGGAGGAGTGCAAGCGCCAAGGAACGACTACACTGTTCGCGAGGGAAGCATGGAAGAGAAGGAGGAAGAGAACCTGGCCGCTCCAGAACGAGCGGGACTACCGCCCACTCCAAGCGGTACTACCGCTGAGGTCACCCAAGTGGCACTACCGCCCAGCATCCGCCCTACTACCGCTCAACCCGACAAACTCCAGTGATCGAGCGATATAAGTCCGGTACTACCGCCCCTCCAAGCGGTACTATCGCTCAAGCGATACTACTGTCCATGTGTTTGGTACTACCGCCCTGCCTGTGCGCAGCCGCGGGCCTTTGGCCTTGTATCCCTCTCCCACTTACCCCTTAGTGGCTTAGACTATAAATAGACCACCTCCACCTCCTTTCTAGGGTTAGCCAAGTGATAGCTCATTCTTAGGTGAGCTTTGCTCCTACCTCCTCCTCTTGAGAGAGAGAGACCACTCCCATGGAGTTCAAGACCTCCATGTGAGAAGATCCCCGAGGGATTCAAGCCCCCTTCATGGGAAGATCCTTCTAGGATTCAAGCCCTCATCTCTTTCATAGGATTTGGGATGAACTCTACCATGTATCTTGTTTCCCTTTGATTGTTCATGTACCTTGTGGATCTTGTGTGTTTGATTGTCTAGTGGATGTGTGATTGGACTTGTTCTTGAGTGTTCCTCTTGTTTTCCCTCTTATGTTCATCTTGTTCTTGGGGATTGGCCCTCCAATTCGTGAAAGATCTCCCCATAGGGTTCCACCATACAACATCTTGGATCAGAGCAAGGTTGATCACGAATTTGGAGCCCCTAGCCCTCTTTTTCTAGCCTCTTTTGCCTGATTTCGTCCTAAAATCCGAAAATCCCCACCAAAAATAGCCTCAATTTTTTTTGTGATTTGTTGGTTTGATGATGTTTTGTTGATTTTGATCCATGGATTTTCTTGGTTTCGAGTGGATCTAGCATCTCCCCAAGTTTCCCCACCTTCCATCCACGAAATCCATCCAATTTTGCCCCTGAAATCATCCTTTTCCGCCCCAAAATCGCCCCGATTTTGATCTGCATATTTTCCCGACACGAGCGGTACTACCGCCCCTCCAAGCGGCACTACCGCTGAGCACCACAAGCGGTACTACCGCCCCACCCACTTTCAGCGTTCCGAGTTTCACCGTTTTGCCCATAAGTTCCACATCCGGAGTCCGATTTTCGCGTTCTTTAGCTCGTTGAGTAGCTATTGACATCCCCCATCCATATAGATAGGTTCCAACACCTTTTGACTCCATCAAATTTTCCAAAATTTGGAAAGTTTGCCTAGGCCCTCCACCATATCATCCGCATAGCCACCACCGATCACCGCAACCTAACCCATTTTGTTCCCCTTAGCATTTGAGGTTGTTTTAGTTGTGATTCGAGTCTCCTAAGGTGTTTTGGCTACTTAGGGACCATTTCTTCAACTCCGACACCGTGTATAGTTCACCACCTTACCCTCCACTTCCGCATTGCGTCTCAAAACCCATCATTGCATGCCCGCAATCCCATTGAGTTTCCGCAACCACCACCGCTTTCCCGCTACCACCATTTGACATTTGTCATTTGAGATTTTGAGTTCACAGTTTTTTCCATTTCCTAAGGTGTTTCGGCTACTTAGGGACGAGTCTCCATCATCTTGGTATCTACATCAAGAACACCGCCACTCATCATCGCAAAGGACGGTAGCATCGATGACACCATTGTATTTTCCCATTGCAATTGCATTGATAACCCCTAGCCCATTTTGCATTACTTTCCTATAGAGACTAGTCATTTGAGTATTGCCGGCAACGTGAGTTGTGCACATTAGTGATCATACTTCCCATAGCATACATACCATATCATCATGGTGCATATATTGGTATCATATCTTGTGTCACAAGTTTGTTCCCGCATATATTCAATTGCTATCTTGGTTTGTGCATTGTGGAAAAGTGGCCATACAAAAAAAGAAGAAGAAATAAAGCTTTTAAGCAAAAGAAAGAGATCAAAGAAGCTTGTAAGCAAGTGCCATAGCATCATACCACATTGCGCATAAGATTGTCATATACGATCATCTTGGATCATCTTGAGAGAACACCGGGAACCATACATAGATAACATACTTGGGATAGAGAGTTTATCCATTTTGCATCTTATAGGTTGTGCACAAGTGTCATATCTGCCTATTGAGCAATCGTGCTAGTGTCTCTCTTGAGTTATGCAACACGAGCGTTTTCCGTGGATTCCACATTTTGTGCTCATTCCTTGGTTGCATGACCCCATTTATCTATCCGTGTGTGTGTTTCCGTGTGCCACATTGCTATTGGTCTACTTGTTTCACTTGCGAATTTGTGAATCTCTTTCAACATTATTGACTCTTGCTAAGATTTTGCATCAAGTTTTTGTGCCACTATCCTCACCGAGATCTACCATAAGCTTTACTTGATAGGTGTGAGTGAACAAGTCCGATACCAATTCCAGTATTCTTTCATTCACATTGAGTGAAACGGGATACATCCTCAACTTTGGGAAAAGGTAACTTGGTATTTTTTTATCTCATTTTCCTACTCACCTCTACTCGAGTCTTGTGATGGATAGGCAAGGCATTTCACCTTCGGTCTACAACAACAACGACGAGTTCGATGCCACGAACAACAACTCCGACGCCAAGATGCAAGCTCAAATGGGGGATATCAAATCCCTCATCAAGTCCTACAAGAAATGTTCCTCATCTTTGAGAAGACGCTCAAGAGCACATGCTTCCGAGCTACTATCTCCGGCAAGATTACATCGGCATCGACACAAACACCAACAAGAATGTGAAGGTCAAGAGCTCAACACCAACTACCGCTCAATGACTTCACCATCTCCCCTGGATCTTCGCCAAGCGACTTCAAAGCATCTTCGCCTACGGAAATACGACATCTTCGCCAACAAGCACCCCAAGACTATGCACAAGAGAAGCTCCCCAAGCTCAAGTCCGCAACTTCCACAAGCTACTACGACCTCGACACCAACCACAAGATTCCTTTCTATGGGACTCAAGAACCCGAGGAGTACCTCGAGTGGGAGCGTTTGATGGACGACTACCTCAAGCTACATCAAGTTCATCCCGAAGATCAAGTGAAGTGCGCCACAAGAAACTTCCACAACTACACCTCGACATGGTGGCTTCACACACCTTCGGAGAGCTACGAGATGAGTTTGCCCAAGACGAAGAGATCTTTGCGGCGAGAGTTCGTGCCTCCAACCTACACGGAACAACTTCGACGCCAATTGGAGAACACCATCCAAGGATCCAAGTCCATCTACAAGTACTTCAAGAAGATGAAGATTGCCTTGCGACGAGCCGGCATGGACGACCCCATTTCGATGAAGTTCCACTTCATTATGGGATTGAACAACGACATCTCCAAGACTATCTTCCTCGAGAACTACAAGTCCATCGACGACTACTACATTGGTGCTCTCAAGGTGGAAGAAGAACTCATGAAGGCCAAGGCACACTTCGCGGCGACCAAGCTCTACGACAAGCATGAGGCTAGTACCACCAAGATGTCCAAGCCCGACGAGCTCCAAGATGATGCTCCCAAGTTCGACTTCACCGCCATCCCTCTTTGTGGCATTGATGATGCCGAGTCTACCTCGACTCTTTTTCAAGATGGTGTGGCGATGAGTACGACTAGGGAGACCCTCAAGGACCAAGCTTTGGAGGCGAGTGACAAGGTGGCGAGCAAGGATGATGTTTCCATCTTTAGAGGCGAGAGTGATGATGTGCCATCTTCGGCCTTCATCCATGGCGATGACGATGAGATGGTTGAGCATGGGATTATCCCTTCGACCACGGCGGTGCATGATGACTTGAGTGACTTGTTCCACCATATTGAGAGTGAGAGTGACTTCACCACTAGCCCCACATATGATGAGTTGCCACAATTCCCATGTGAGGAGAGCCACAACCCCCACCACTTAAGTGAGATGAGTGACTCCACCATATGTGACTTTGAGTGCACCTATTTTGAGGGAGTGAGTGAACCGCCACATAGAGAGAGTGAGATAGTTGATAGGTCTTGTGAGGCCATTTGCATTTCTAACAACTTGACCTCTACCTCTATTTTGTCTTCTCATTTGGTGCTAGCTCCCATTTATGATGACGCGCCGATTCATGATGACTTCGTCCTTCCTTTGGACAAGACGATGGCCATGGTGAAATATGATGCACCCCCCACATGGTTCCATCAAGATGAAGATGACCACCATTTGGTCTTTCCCACCTCACCTACACCACTTGAGTGGAATGAAAACGGTAGCATAGGTTAAGGTGATGCTCTAGTCCCACTAGTGGACATTCTTAACATTTATTGCTTGCATGATGTTGATCCACCTATTTCCATGATTCATGCTAGTGCGAATTCCTCATGTGATGATTTCTTGCCCATTTATGATGAGTATGATGATTCTCATGTGGAGTCTATTAGTTGTGATGCCATGTTACATAGGATTTCTTGTGACAATTCCCTTGGTCACATCATGTTTGATAATCCGCTTGAGTTGTCATATGCTATGCATGAGATCAACCATATGTCTTATTTGCAATCTCTTCATAGTGACTATGCATATGCCATTAAAATAAACCCAATTTGCACATATGGCATAGATGACAAGCCCATGGTTATTGGCATTTGTTTTTCTTGTGATGATATTGATATGCTCCTTTGCACCATTTATCTCATATGCCATGCCATGACCACATAATTTCGGATATGCTTTGTTTTGCATGTTGTCCATTGTCTCCATATGATGTTTCCGATATTCCTCATGAGGAGACCCCCATAGTTTCCTCATACATGCTAGGAGATTTTGATCCATCCCATCCATTACATGATCCCAATAATTATGTGCACCATATGTTTCCCATGAATAAACATGCTATTGTTGTGCCATATAATTGCATTCTCAATTTGTGTCCCCATCGTGTCATACACAATAACTATTCTTTCATGATGCATGACATGTTCTTATACCATGCATCAAATTTCTTTGAGCGATGCTTATCTTGTGCTAACTCAATTGTGCACATACACATCATGATGGATGATGTGTACATTTACCACACACACAATTTTTTCGATTTGTGTCTCTTTTGTGTAGGTACCCATGAATACTTGTCAACCTCGCAATCCCACGAGTTGACAAAACGAGCTCTAGAGAGCAACGAGGACTTGGGATCCCATGGATTGAATTCCCCACCGCTCTCTTCGTGCAAAGAATTAGCGCATTTCTTCTACATGGCCCTCACTTGGCTATGTGTTGTTGTCCATTACATATCCTTTGCCCATCTTGCCATGTTCACTTTGCATGATATGCTCATTACTATGCCTTTGCCATGCATTTGTGACACATGCTTTGCTTTACACATGATGATTGACTCTAGTACTTGTATGTGTATTTGCAAGCTTGGTGGAGATATCACTTGTTATTGCCATGTTCTATTCATGACCCATTCCTGTGATGATACTTTCATCTTGCTTTGTGTTCATGCTTGCGATATGTCATGTGCATTGCCTATATCTACTATTTGCTCACACGACATGATTGCCATGATTTACTCTAGTGTGTTGCATCTTTGCTCCACTTGTTTGCATGACTTGATCTCTGTGCTTGCTCGTGTTGCATCACCCATGATTCATACTTGATCATTTCATGCGGTTGATGACAACCATCTATATTCTTTGCACATGATTCATGTTGTTTCTTGTCATGTATCTCCATGTGTTGCCTCTCTCATGCTAGATGATTTGCCATGTATTGCGTGCAACAATGATTCTCTTCTTGCTCATGAGATTGCCCCCATAGCATTCTCTCATATATTTGGAGATTTTGACATAATTCTTGTGAAGCATGCTTGTCTTACTTCTTTGCACCATATACCTAGTGCCATGAACATAGCCATTGTTGCATCATACTATTCATGCACTTGTGCTTCTAATGGTTATGTGCAAAAGATGAGAACCATCATGATGGATGATGTGTTTGTCTACCATGCGCATACGTTCTTTGCTTTGTTTTGTGCATGTGTAGGATACTTGGACTTCGTGTCGACTTCCACTTCACGTGAGTTGACCATTCGAGCTCTTGAGAGCGAGCCTCGTACATTCTACCACGACTCGCTTCTACACCGCATTCTCTACCACTTCGGCATTGTGAAGAATGCTCAAGGACACACTTTCAAGGTGACATCCTTCTTGAGCTTGGATATTGTCGATCATACTTCATGTGTTGCTTGCACCATTTGCACGCATGTTCGAGATATTGCTTTCACCCATGTCTGCCACATTCCCATGCATCATGATATATATGCCTTGTGTGTTGCATCCAATTCTTGGATTACTTGCTCCTACCATATGTTTGGTTGCAACAATGTCACTTCTTCACATATGCCATGTCCCATTGCTTGTCTCATGTTTGAATTGATTGCCTCACACATGATGAACAATTGCTCTTTATATTGTGTTGAGTGCTACACTATATTCACTACACCGTATGCATGTTATGTTTGGATCGTCTTGCACTTGACCCATGTGTTTAGACACTTCATTTTATTTGGTGTTGTGAATCCTTCCTATGCCTACCATAGACCTTTCTTTGAGCAATTTGTGAATACTTGCTATGAACTTGGGGTAGATGCTTATTCTCTTGTCACACATATTTGCATCTCTACCTCACATTTGCATACTTGTCCCCATGATATCTTTGCTTGTGCTCGATTGACATGCTTGCCATGTCACAATCCTTTGTCACACCCTATGCTATGCTTGATGACAACACTTGTTTGGTGAATCACCTCTTGAATGCTTGGTTTTGCACTAACGTTAACCACATTTGTTTTCCAAGTGTTTTTTCTATTTGCTCCTTTTGAAGGAATCACAAGACAGTGCGACATTGGAGAGTGCCCATTTCGAGCTACTAGACGATGAGTGCTTGGTGACCGACCAATTCGACACAACACCGCCATCTCTTTCCCATGGTGATTTGGTTTTCGATCCAAGGTTGGATCTTTCCCAAGGGGGAGGGGATGATGCGGAGCATCCTATGGACATCACCATGTCAAGAGTCCGTTCTACAAGTGACACGTGCGACATCTACTTCTCATACATAAAGCTGAATCTTCTCCTTTACACGTGTTCACTTGACCCCTTCGAGGATGGTATACTACTTGACACTTCCCCCGTGTGCATGCATAGGTATTTTCGAAGCTTCATGGATGTCGAGGAGGAGTGCAAGCGCCAAGGAACGACTACACTGTCCGCAAGGGAAGCATGGAAGAGAAGGAGGAAGAGAACCTGGCCGCTCCAGAATGAGCGGTACTACCTCCCACTCCAAGCGGTACTACCGCTGAGGCCACCCAAGCGGCACTACCACCCAGCATCCGCCCTACTACCGCTCAACCCGACAAACTCCAGTGATCGAGCGGTATATGTCCGGTACTACCGCCCCTCCAAGCAGTACTACCGCTCAAGCGGTACTACCGTCCATGTGTCCGGTACTACCGCCCTGCCTGTGCGTAGCCGCGGGCCTTTGGCCTTGTATCCCTCTCCCACTTACCGCTTCGTGCCTTAGACTATAAATAGACCACCTCCACCTCCTTTCTAGGGTTAGCAAAGTGATAGCTCATTCTTAGGTGAGCTTTGCTCCTACCTCCTCCTCTTGAGAGAGAGATAGACCACTCCCATGGAGTTCAAGACCTCCATGTGAGAAGATCCCGAGGGATTCAAGCCCCCTTCGTGGGAAGATCCTTCTAGGATTCAAGCCCTCATCTCCTTCATAGGATTTGGGATGAACTCTACCATGTATCTTGTTTCCCTTTGATTGTTCATGTACCTTGTGGATCTTGTGTGTTTGATTGTCTAGTGGATGTGTGATTGGACTTGTTCTTGAGTGTTCCTCTTGTTTTCCCTCTAATGTTCATCTTGTTCTTGGGGATTCGCCCTCCAATTCGTGAAAGATCTCCCCATAGGGTTCCACCCTACAACAGCTAAGATGCACACATCGAACACACGCATAGATAGAAAGAAAATCTCACCTGTAAAGAGCTAAGTCATGTAAGACCGAAGCTATGCCTAGGGGGAGAGAAAAAAAAATCTGGAAGCAATGAAAACAACGATTGGTGATGTATCGTGACGACCATTGACACTAACTATCTTATTACAACGCATGGACTATGAGTGAAGTTCTTCAAAAGCGACGCATCCAGGAAGGAAATGACACACATGTTACGCCGTCGCCGGGTCCAACACCAGAAGGTGAGATCATGGGTTTTCACCTTTAAGATCAAGTCTGGTAAGATTGTTTCATATCCTCGCTATTTATCGGTTGGTATTATTTATCGCTCTCACAAGCGATTTATAAGGAATGTACGATAAATCCTAAAACTATGTGTGTTTTACTTACATTTACATTTCCTGGCAATTTATTTTGGTTGTGACAGTGAGAGAATCAGATAACTTCGGATTTTAGTGTTTTACAAGGATTCAAAGACAAGGAATAAAGGATATACTTATGCCCACTATTGTTTGTTTAATATAGCACAATTTAGTGTTGTTAACATGTGATTTGCAAAAATAATGTTTGATTAATCCTGAGCTGACCGAGGCGCTAACGATAAACTATGTCATGAACATTGGAAAAAAGTTGTCATCAAACACAAAAAATTGAAAAAATGCTAATCATCTATTTCAAAAATGTTAAACGCCTAGTGTATATGAAAAATGTAGAACATGTATTAAAAAACTCAACATAAAAATATAGATTAAAAAATGATCATGTATAAAAATATGCTAATCATATATTAAAGAAAATGTTAAGCATGTATTTAAATATGTTCCTGATATATACCAAAAAATATATAATATGTATGAAAGAAGTAGTCACAAAACACAAAAAAAATATTAATCATCTATTTCAGAAAAATTAATATGTACAAAAAAATGTTCATAGTGTATACGAAAATTGTATAATTTGATTAGAAAATTTAACATAAAACATAAATTTTAGAATTTTTTTATCATTTATAAAAATATTAATCATATACTTAAAAAATGTCAAACTTGTAAAATGTTCCTGGTATATACCGAAAATTGATACGTCCCAAACGTATCTACTTTTCAAACACTTTTGCTCTTATTTTGGACTCTATTTTGCATGATCTGAATGAAAGTAACCCGGACCGACGATGTTTTTAGTATAACTACCATGGTGTTGTTTTTGTGCAGAATAAAATTTGGATTGGGTTGAAAATTTACGGAGATTATTGCCGGAATGTATAAAAAATATTGGTGAAGAGAACTACTCGAGGGACCACCCGGGAGCTACGAGCTTAGGGGGCGCGCCAACCCCCCAGGGCGCTCCCGATGAGCTCGTGGGTCCCACAGGCCTCCGTTTGCCCTGACTTCAACTCCGTAAGTAATGTCTCGGGAAGAGAAAAACCAGAGAGAAGGAATCACCGTGTTTTAGATACGAAGTTATCGCCACCTCCTATTCTTCATCGGGAGGGTAGATCTAGAGTCCGTTCGGGGTTCCGAAGGGTGGAATTTGTCATCATTTTCATCATCAACCCCTTCTCCATCAACAATTCCATGATGCTCACCATCGAAGTGAGTAATTTCTTTCCTGCAAAAAAGGGAGTGAGTAATTCCTTCATAGGCTTGCTGGACGGTGATGGAGTTGGCTGAGATTTGTTATGGAATTGAGTCAATTTGTTAGGACTTGATCCCTAGTAGCCACTGTGTTCTAAGATTAATGTTGTGATGGCTTTGCTATTCTTAATGGTTGTCACTAGGGCCCGAGTGTCATGATTTCAGATCTGAAACTTCTATGTTTCCATGAATATATTTGAGTTCTTGATCCTATCTTGCAAGTTGTATGCACCTATTACGTGTTATGATCCATAGACCCCAAGGTGACAATAATTGGGATTCAGTCTGGTGATGACCGTACCATGTGGAGTTCATGTATTCAGGAAGTGCTAATGCTTTGTTCCTGTTCTCTATTAAAAGGAGACCTTAATATCCCTTAGATTTCCTTATGGACCCCGTTGCCAAGGGAGGGTGGGACAAAATATGTCATGCAAGTTTTTATTATACGCACGTATGACTATATATGGAATACATGTCTACATTACATTGATGAATTGGAGCTATCGTGTATTGCTCTAGGTTGTGAATGTTACATGAAGAATATCATCCAACACAAATATCCATCGCTAACCAATGCCTACGCTTTTCTCGTATTGATCTTTGCTAAGCTACTATTGCTAATGTTGTTACAATCATCACAAACAACTACGGTTACTATTCATGTTACTATTGCTACCGTTACCGCTACTATCAAAACTATCAAACTACTGTGCTATTAAACACTTTGCTGCAAAATATATTTTCCCAGGCGTGGTTGAATCGACAAATCAACTGCTAAGGCTCATAAATATTCTTTGGCTCCCCTTGTGTTGAATCAATAAATTTGGTGAAATACTACCCTCGAAGACTGTCGCGATCCCCTATACTTGAGGATTATCAAGATCTTTTTCTTGCGCCGTTGCCGGGGAGCAAAGCTCTATTTATTGAGTTCACTTGGGATTTTATGCTATGAATAATCTAAAAGATGATAAGACTAAGATCGTACCCTTTAAGACGGGGGGGGGGGGGGGTAAGGAACTGCCATCTAGCTCCGCACTTGATTCACCTTCTGTTTTAAGTAGTCTTGCGGCACCACCACCTGCTATTCATTCTGATATGTCGCAAGTAATTTATGATACTACTTTTGCTATAAATGAAATTTGTAATGATGCTAGTACTCTGCTTGACGATACTGTGCCACTAGGTGAATTTCATGACGAATAAATTCCCAAGGCTTAAGAACTTGAAACTGATGAAAATTGAGATTCACCTATTATTCCTAGCTCCCCCACTAGAGTTGAAATGCCTAAGATACATGAGGATTATGTTATAGATGGGGAGATAGCTAGAGAACTTCTTGCTTGTAATGATAGAGATGATGATAATAAACTACTGAGCAAGCTAAAAGAAAAGTCTATGATAGAGAGAATGAGATATGATCCTAAGTTTGCTACTTCTCCTATCTCTACTACCTATAAGGATTATGAACTCTCTATCTACCCAGAGTTAAACTGTGATGCCCCCGATTCAATCATACACTAATCATACACAAAAACGTGTACAATCAAGATCAGGCACTCATGGGAAGATATCACAACACAACTCCAAACACAAATTTAAGTCATACAAGCTTCATATTACAAGCCAGGGGTCTCGAGGGCTAGAATACATAAGCTCGATTATAAACGAATCAGCGGAAACAACAATATCTAAGTACATACATAAGTTAAACAAGTTGCCATAAGATGGCTAGCACAAACAGAGATATAGATCAAAGATGCGCAGACCTCCTGCCTGGGATCCTCCTAAACTACTCCTCGTCGTCGGCGACCTGCACGTAGTAGTAGGCACCCTCAGGGTAGTAGGAGTCGTCGTCTGGCTCCTGGGCTCTAACATCTGGTTGCAGGATCCGAGAAGAATGGAAAAAGGGGGGAAAGACATAGCAAAGCAATCGTGAGTACTCATCCAAAGTACTTGCAAGCAAGGATCTACACTACATATGCATTGGTATCAATCAAAGGGGTAGTATCTGTGGACTAAACTGCAGAATGCCAGAATAAGAGGGGGAGAAGCTAGTCCTATCGAAGATTATGCTTCTGGTAGCCTCCATCTTGAAGCATGTAGAAGATAGTAGATGGTATGTTAACAAAGTGTCAACTCATAGCATAATCCTACCCGACGATCCTCTCCTCGACACCCTGTGACAGAGCGGTCACCGGGTTGTATCTAGCACTTGAAAGGGTGTGTTCTATTAAGTATCCCGTTTTGGTTGTAAGAGGTCGGAATACCATTCCAAGCGTCCTGTTACCGTGGACATGGCTATTCGAATAGATAAACTTCCCCGCAGGGGAGCACCACATTCCCCAACACGTTCAAACACTCTGGCCGGACACACTTTCCTGGGTCATGCCCGACCTTGAAGATCAACACGTCGCAACCCTACCTAGGCCCAACAGAGAGGTTAACACGCCGGTCTAAATCCTAAGCATGTAGGGGTCTTGGACCCATCGCCCGTTGTACTCCTGCATGTTGCGAGGGCGGTCGGGATCAGTCCTGACAACCTCCATTACAAAGGCGGTTGTTTTACATGGACCACTCTGGCGCGCACCGCTTAGTCGCTGACGTCTCGAAAGCTTCAGCTAATACTACGACGTCGAGTGCCCATAAGTGTCCCTCCGTGGTGATTTATGACCCACAAGTATAGGGGATCAATTGTAGTCCTTTCGATAAGTAAGAGTGTCGAACCCAACAAGGAGCGTAAGGAAATGACAAGTGGTTTTCAGCAAGGTATTTTCTGCAAGCACTAAAATAGTCTGTGACAAGTAGTTTGAATAATGGTAATGGTAAATAAAGTGCAGCAAGGTAGCCCAATACTGTTGTGGCAAAGGTGAAAGGATCGAGAAGATGTGCCTAGAGGGGGGGGGGGTGATTAGACCCTCAACAATTGAAGGTAGCATTTTTTAGGTTTTTCAAGTTAAGGTTGGAGATAGGCACAATTTCAAGCATCCACAATACAATTCAAGTAAGCATGGCAAGAGTATATGAGCAGCGGAAAGTAAAGCATGCAACTTGCAAGAAAGTAAAGGGATGGGATTGGAGTGTGCAAACGCAATTGGAGACATGGAGATTTTTGGCGTGGTTTCGATAGGTGGTGCTATCGTACAACCATGTTGGTGGAGACTTCAACCCACGAAGGGTAGCGGTTGCGCGAGTCCACAGAGGGATCCACCCACGAAGGGTCCACGAAGAAGCAACCTTGTCTATCCCACCATGGCCATCGCCCACGAAGGACTTGCCTCACTTGGGTAGATCTTCACGAAGTAGGCGATCTCCTTGTCCTTACAAACTCCTTTGTTCAACTCCACAATCTTGACGGAGGCTCCCAAGTGACACCTAACCAATCTAGAGACACCACTCTCCAAAAGGTAATAGATGGTGTGTTGATGATGAACTCCTTGCCCTTGTGCTTCAAATGATAGTCTCCCCAACACTCAACTCTCTCACACAGATTTGGCTATGGTGGAAAGATGATTTGAGTGGAAAGCAACTTGGGGAAGGCTAGAGATCAAGATTCTTGTGGTTGGATTGGAATGTCTTTGTCTCAACACATGAGTAGGTGATTCTCTATCAGAAAATGAGTAGTGGAAGCGTAGGCACGTTCTGATGTCTCTCTCACAAATGGAGAATGGGGTGGAGGGGTATATATAGCCTCCACTCAAAATCTAGCCATTACACACAATTTACCTAACTTGATGGGACCGAATAGTGAAATTTGGTCAGACCGATCTGGTTCAAAATGTGGACGTTAGTGTTTTCGGTGGGATCGACAAGGTCAACTTGGTAAAACCGATGTGCTAGGGTTAGGGAAAAACCTCATCTCCGTGAGACCGATTGCATGAACTCGGTGAGACAGGTTTTCAACAATAAGCAAATAGAGACTTGGTCAGGTAAACTCGGTGGGATCGACTGCGCATTTTCGTGAGACCGAAATAACTGCAATAGGTAACCGAGAGTATGGAAGGCCATCTCGATGAGACCGAGATCCCATTGGTGAGACTGAACTGATTAGGGTTTCTGGCAGTGGCTATGTCAAGAGAACTTGGTGGCGCCGGATAGATCAAATCGGTGGGGCCGAGTTTGACTTTTAGGTTTAGGACATATGTGGAAATGAGAAAGTGGTTGAGGGTTTTGGAGCATATCACTAAGCACTTTGAGCAAGAAATCCATTAAGCAACACCTCATCCCCTTTTAATAGTATTGGCTTTCCTATGGACTCAGTGTGATCTTGGATCACTGAAATGAAAATGTAGAGTCTTGAGCTTTTGCCAATATTTGTCCTTAGCATCTTGAAGGGGTTCCACATCCTCTTGTCCTGCCACTCCAATGTTGAACTCATCTAAAATATACTAGGTAGAAGTATTAGTCCAACAAGAGATATGTTGACATTAATTAGCAAAATCACCCAGGGAGCACTTGTTCTTTCAATCTCCCCCTTTCTGGTAATTGATGACAACATACATCAAAGCTTTAGATAAAGATATGAAGTATAACAAGTAAAGCTTTGGAAGAACATGCAACATGCATTAGCTCCCCCTACATGTATGCAATCATGTGAAGATAGATTAGAAAAGAATGTGAAAGCATAAAAAGGTCAGAGCAAGCAGTGGGTTACATGAATCTTGGCTATATGTGTCAAAGCAAATGATTTGAAATGCAGAAAATATACCTACATGTTCATGAGTCCTTCTTGCAAACAATATGCACATCAGCAAGAGATCCTCATGCACACGAGTGTGATGCATATACTTACCTTGTGATCTTGAGCTAACTTTGGAAGAGATGAACCTGAGAAAACAGGGTTAGACAACACAAGAACATCTACTGAACAAAGCAAGAACAAGAGACCACAGGAGTACCAAGACTGGGATGACATGTAGAGAGTGAGTACTTAGTACTCTAGTTGGATATTGACATGTCCCCAAGGATAAAGATATGCCATGAATTCCAAAGATTTTCTTCCCTTAGATGTCTTTCTCCCCCTGAATCTGACATTGGATAATGGGAGAAGATAGGGTAATAGAAAATCAGAGCAAACGAAAAACAGAGCAGAAGACATAACATCTTCTACAAACATGCCTTTTCCCCTCTTAAAGACATGTGGCTTCTCTCCTCTTTGAATACCAAGCATCAGGGAAGACTAAGAAGTCTTTCTCTCCCATAGGGTCTCTCTCTCCCTTGATGTGCTTAAGCTTTGATGTGATATCTCTCTCCCCCTTTGACATCGATTTCCAAGAAGGGATCTTCTGGAGTATAAGTCAAATAGGTCCGGTCCTTGAGTCACATGACAAAGCAACATGTAGAATGTGATGCAGGTAGAGGATAAGAATCATCGAGTGGAGCTGGATTAGATATGTAGGATGCAAATGGCAAAATGTTTCCATAGTAGTGAAATCGGTAACACCGAGTTCTTTTCTTCGGTGACACCGAGTTGTTTCGGTCTGGCCGAAAGAAAAGATCAGTGAGGCCGAGTTCATCACAGAGAAATATTTTGTCATCTGAGCTCACTAGGCAAATATGATCTCACAAAGATTTACAGAGAATTAACTAAAGGATTTGCAATGAATTAAATGCAGGGAATGCAGAAAATAAAAGAGAAGAAATCTAGATGAAGTTTTTTTGAAAGGGGAAACAAACATGCAAGAGACAAATGCAAGAACACTGAGAAACACTAGAGAACTTCATCTATAATTGGTCGGCGACAAAGTCACCTATCACTACAAAAAAATACACTTCCGTGATGATACATGTTTGTCATAGTAGGTTGCATTTTTTTTCATGCATGTACATCCATGATGATTTTATGATAGAATCAAGATAGTCATACCTGTGCTGTCGTAGAAGTGTTCCATGACATTACCAAAATTATCATCACGGAAGTGTCCACTTCCATGACGATAAATCGTGCGTCACAGAAGTGCTTTCGTCAAGGGTGACCGACACGTGGCATCCACCGTAACGGAACACTGTTAAGCTATCGGGTCCGGTTTTGTATCCGATAACCCGTTAACAGCCCGGACCAATGGGGATTTTCCACGTGTAAAATCATCATTGGCCGCAGGAAACACGTGTTGCCTCACCGTTGGGACAGATGTCATCCACTCATTGGATAGGAGGCGCCTACGATAGGTCGACATGTGGCACGACCCAACATTGGCCCATTCCGGTGAAAAAGGCCGGCCCAGTAAAAATTAGCAGGCCGGCCCATATAAGGCCTACTTGTGTCAGGTGCATTTAAGCCAACAGCCCATACGAGATGTGCCAATTCGGCCCGTCAACCGCCCGTTAATGATTTGACACCATTGCAGCCCATCGTCAGTTCGAGCCCGTTAACAGCCCGCTATATATTTGGGCTCAATATCGGCCCGATGAGATTTCAGCCTGTTAACGGCCCATTCAATGGATGGGCAATTTTCAGGATGTAGATCTTTCGGCCTTTTAGCGACCCATTTAAATGTTGGGCTAATTTCCTGCCCGGTGTGTCTTTCAGCCTGTTGACGGCCCATAAATCTGATGGGCCATTTGTAGTCGGACCTGAATTTCGGCCTCTTAGCGGCCCATTTAAGTGTTGGGCCAATTTCTGGCCTGGTGTCACTTTCAGCCTGTTGATGGCCCATAAATCAGTTGGGCCATTTGTAGTCAGACCTGAGTTTTGGCCTTTTAGCGACCCATTTAAGTGTTGGGCCAATTCCCGGCCCTGTGTGCCTTTCGGCCTGTTAACGGACCATAAATGAGTTGGGCCATTTGTAGTCGGACCTTAGTTTTAGCCTTTTAGCGGCCCATGCCCTTCATGGTCCAATACCAGCCCGGTTTCACTTTCGGCCTGCTACAGGCCCACAACACAGTTGGGCCATTTATAATACGACCTGACTTTCAGCCTCTTAGCGGCCCATGCTCTTCATGGTCCAGTACAAGCCCGCTGTCTCTTTCGGCCTGCTAAAGGCCTACAACCTAGTTGGGCCATATGTAGCCCAAACTTAGTAATGGCCTGTTAACGGCCCGTGAAATAAATTGGGCCCACCTATTGCCCGCTTCGATGTCGGCCTGTTAATGACCCCGGAGGTAAGAGGGCCGACCATTAACTTTCGGCCTAGTAACGGCCCATTAACTTAATGGGCCCACTAAAGTTCGTACATGTCTTTAGGCCAAATTAGATAATTTGAGCCCATTACGACGAGTAATTATGCACAGGACCAAAACCGATCAAGCAAAGGTACGACATACAGGGAATAACGTTGCACATCCAGCATATATTACAGGAAATTACATCCACTGGGCAATCAAAGATTGATGCCAGTGCAAATAAATGAGCAGAACCTAACCATCTACAATGTCACAATCTGCAACCTCAGCACGGATGATGCCCATAAGCATGTGGGCAAGTACTTGCCGCTTTGCTACACTGTCTGTGAAAACATTGATCTGTTGTGTCGCACGACTCTGCACCTCTGATTCATCCACCATTTCCATTATTGCTTCAACCATTAATTGGTTCACAAACATACATTTATTTCGTTGCATTCGAGATAGAGGATACTGAACAGATTAAAATGGCGATTTTGGCAGGCTTGTATTATTAATAGTGGAGAGTGTCTCGACCACTGCATCATAAGATAAATTAGGACGGGAACCAAACAGATTAATCATGAGTTATTGCTATATTACCTGGCCTAGATTTACTGGAAAGAAACAATGGGGTTGCCTTGCTGTTTTCAGAGTTTGTCTTCTTATCTTCAGCAGCCTGCACAAAATTAACACACTAGCATTGCTATCATTGGCCAAGTCAGATAATAGGAAAGCAACATTGACACAATGAATGTTTGGGCAACTAGCCTACACCAAATTAACACAATATGGCACAGTTATCATCAGCCAGGTAAGGTAATATGAAAGCAACATTGACACAATGAATGAGTAGGCAACCAGAGAAGCACTACACATCAGTAATGTGCATGATATGAGATAGTACACTCATGCAGATCAGTATGCAAAACTACCAGGCTGTTTTCCTTACAAAAATCAACATTGGCGCCTTTAACATTTTGCTACAACTAATTTTAGATCAGATAAAGGTTAGATTCACGCCGATTAACAAAATACATGCTGATCTAAAAATATAGTGATATACAATAGGTACTTACATCAGCATTGGAGCACAGAGAATTCCCGCAAGATATTTTCCTCAAAAACGATCCCAATGGAGGAAGTCTTCTATCATTTAACCTTATTTTCTAAAAGAGAGATGGGTAAGAAACATGTAGAAAATATGATCAGAATGCTATAAAATTTCATGATGCGAGGATACGCACACACTTCTTAGAATGGAGTTGACATTCTTTTGCTAGACTGGAGCGGACTAGTTCTTTGGCCACTGGAATCTGCTTATTATCAGTGGGAGTTGGGTTTCTCTGTGCTGGAGCAGTATCTATGAGAAATGGAGTTGGTTTATTATCTCCTGGTGTTTGGATCTTTTGCAAAGACCTGGTTTGTAACCCTTCAGATTCTAACATAGCCGCCTTACCCTTGCATGCCTTATATAGAAGAATGTGATTCAGTTATAAAACATGCTACATCAGAGATGGAATAGGTACTGAAGAATAGAAAGGCATGACATATTGACATGTATTCCCTCCATCCGGAAATAAATGGATGGGTCTAGGCGTATTTTATTTCTAGATACATCCAGTTTTATCCATTTCTGTGACATGTAATCCGGATGGAGGGAGTATGATGTAAGAGCTAGGGATACGATAGGACAACATAGTAAAAAAATTGAAAACCCACTGGAGAACCAAAGTATTCAAACCCACTGATATGAGATAGTACACTCATGCAGCTCAGGATGCAAAACTACCATGCAGTTTTCCTTACAAAAATCAACATTGTGGCCTTTAATCATACATTTTGCTACAACTAAATTTAGATCAGATAAAGGTTGGATTCACGCCGATTAACAAAATACATGTTGATGTAAAAATATAGTGATATACAACAGGTACTTACATCTACACTGGAGCACAGAGAATTCCTGCAAGAATCTCTCCTCATAAAAGATACCATTGCAGAAATTCTTCTATCTGTTAAGCTTATTTTCTAAAAGAGAGATGGGTAAGAAACATGTAGAAAATATGATCAGCATGCTATAAAATTTCATGATGCAATGATATGCACACGCTTCTTAGAATGGAGTTGACATAATCTTGCTGGACTGGAGCGGACTAGTTTTTTGGCGACTAGAATCTGCTTAGTATTAGCAGGAGTTGGGTTTCTCTGTGCTGGAGCAGCATCTATAAAAACTGGAGTTGGTTTATTATCTCCTGGCGTTTGGATCTTTTGCAAAGGCCTTGTTTGTAACCCTTCAGATTCTAACATAGCCGTCTTCCCCTTGCATGCCTTGTATAGAAGAATGGTGCTTTAATTATAAAACATGCGACAACAGAGAGATGGAATAGGTACTGAAGAATAGAAAGGCATGACATATTGACATGTATTCCCTCCATCCGGAAAAAAATGGATGGGTCTAGGCATATTTTAGTTCTAGATACATCCTTTTTTATCCATTTTGGCAACATGTAATCCGGACGGAGGGAGTATGGTGTAAGAGCTAGGGATACGAGAGGACAACACAGCAAAAAAACACTAGTTGAATGTAAAACTGTATGCTAGCGGAATACGTACAGAAATGACTAAGGCAACATACACGTGTATGATTGGGAAACTAAGATGGCATTGCAACAGAGCACTAGAACAACACTTCAATGTAAAAAACATGGTATGATAGACAGATGAAGTACATACTGATGAATAACAGTGCATAAGATATTCATAAGCATGATGTCCAAATTTAGCAGATGGCATTGCGATAGAGTAGAATGACAGTACTTGAATTTGAAAACATGTTATCATGAATGGAATAGGTACTGAAAAATAGGAAGGCATGACATATTTACATGCATGATCAGCATGCTAAGCACATGGCATGGCAACAGAGTAGATACACTCCAGGACATTATATGCATGTTGTACCCATATCACATGCCAAGTTAGAGCAAGGACCTTGTGGGGTGAAGAGGATTCATCATCTTTCTGCAAGTCTTCTGAAGAACTGCCTTTACATGTTCCATCATATTGGGTATCATTGACATCAAGTTTATTGGCCTTTACATTGCTCCGTGAGGTTCTTGTGGATATATCAGTGTGTGCAATTATATCTGACATGCATGGAAGACAACTAGTAGTTAGATTTATGTAATGAGTGCCTCTAGGAGACGACATAAATAGTAGGCTGGGGTTAACTAGCAGCAACAGTTCTCATAAACTAAAGGGAGAACACAAATGAAAGCTACAGAATATGTATCGTTTGTACTCGAGATTAACTAGATGGCACACAAAAGTATTAAAGAACAACATAGGTAATACTAGAAGTGGTATAATACTATAATCACCAGCCTGTGAGATAGCATTGGCTAATGGATGATAACTATGGAACAACGTTACCTCTAGAACAAGTATCTTAGCTGAACTATGGAACAACGTTAACTCCTGAACAAGACCCGTAAGAGATCTGCATCAATATACAGAGAAATGTGATGATCTATTTTCCATGCTTAGATGAATAACAAAGCCATAAATGTTGCACACAAGTAAGATGAGGGTACAACCTATCTGGCTGCCATCCATAGGAGTGAGCATCATGTGCTGACTTGTTGATGGCCCTGCAGTTGTTGTGGCTGTCCATTTCGGGCACACGCATTCGATGCAGGGAACTGTTGAGTGGGGACTATAGCTCCCTTCTGGTGTATGCTTCCCTTGTTGGAGCAGTTGCGGTGAGTCGGAAGACGGTGTGTCTGGAGATGCAGATAACGCATAATGTTAAGAACGAGATATCTCTTTCATCTGAAGAAATACACTAAGAGATCAACAGCAAGTTACGAGAGTGGTCACACGTCTGTTGACTGAAGACTAAATTGGGGTCACACGATTTTATTTTATTTTGGTACTGTCCGATCTACGCTGGATGGCTTGATGGCCGTCTTGTGCCTCCCGGCTGACACTGTTCGGAATCTTCCCCGAAGAGCCAGCGACCAACGGCAGAGCAGCCTGCCTCCGCCGTCCGTGGCCCCAGCCAAAACCCCGCTCCCTGCCCCACCGCACTGCCGTGGTTGCGCCGCCCCCAAGCCAATCCACAAAGACTCCCCGTCATCCAGATCCGGCGGCGGCAGTACCTTCAACCCACGCAACTCTAAAAGATAGCCATCTAAGCGCTGCTTCCGCGGTGAACTTGCAGCCCCACACCCTTACGTTAGACACCAGGCAACCGGCAGCCTAGGAGCTCCGCCGCCTCGAGGGGTGCTGCTTCGCATTGGGAATCGATTGGCCCGGAATAAAAATTCAGACAACTAACGCCTAAATAAAGTGATTTGAGATGAGGGTGCGACCTATCTGGCGGCATGGTGAAGTAGGCAGGTCCAGCTGCCGAGTCGGTGAGGCCGGCGCGGTTGCGGTGGCGACCGGCGGCAGGGAAACAACGATGTCGCGACGGTCGACGGCTACAGGGAAGTAGCGCCAAGACTCTGGATGGATCCGAAGTTGGAGCCGCTCCAGCGCCATGAACAACGGCGGGGGTGAATCGTCTCCGGTATGGTTCACGTGGTCGTCGTCGAGGAAGCTCCAATAGCACGGAGTAAGAGGCACACAGCCCAGTGCACGATGACAAATGGACAGCGTCTCCGGCATTACGGAGGAGGGCGGCTGTGAAATTGGTGCGGTGGGGGGCGCCATGGAGGTGGGGCTGAGGTTTCGCGGCTCAAGAGAAGGGAGCTTCCTGGGGAGAAGGTGATTTGGCACCCACGAGGTATGAATGGGGGTGGGCAGGGGGGGGGGATTGGGAGGGGAGTGGAACCATGTCTTACGGACGCATTTGTCTGAAATGTGAGGGAGACTTACAGTTCTACCCTTGCCTTTAGGCTTCTCGGCTTGGGTCTGTGTACTGAGGGTCGGGGATAGTAGAGTAACTTTTCTTCTCCCCAAATAGTGGGCGGGAGCGATTTCGGGCGAGGAGGGTGTGTTTTGAACTATAATGGGCGCGAGCGATTTCGGGCGAGGAGAGCATGTTTTGAAATAGTGGGCGCGAGCTATTTCGGGCGAGGAGAGCATGTTTTGCCAACCGTGGTTTATGAATTATTAGGCACATGTCATTTCGGCCGAGGAGAAGGCGCGCTTGGATGAAGTTACGAACCTACCCTCGATGTACAACGGGCCAATTGATGTGTGTCCCACATAGGACGGTAATTTCGCGTCTCCCATTTATTTGCTCCGGCGAATTCCACCGAGCAGAGAGGATGTTTTAACGGTTTGTTCAAATTTAGGGAGAACGAGCATCCACGTCTACCTTACCAAGTCGATTCGAATCAAATTTTGAAATATTAGCTTGCCACTTCTTTTTTAGATGGAGAGATGATGCTCGGGAGTAATGTGGTTTTACATGCTCGTTACTAGCGATTTACTATATGACAAATAGTTGACCCACTCAAAAACGCGAATCAAACCCAAAATGAAATATCTCGATTCAATGAAATAGCTCGTTCACTAGGTCAAAATAGTGAACTAAATCCAAAATTGAACACCTCAATCGAGTAGCATGTTGTACAGTATTATAGTACTCCATGAACATGTTGAAAGTCAAATTAATGAACTTGTTTGATATATGCATATATCCGTTCATGTGTGGATTGCAGACAACATGTTCTCCAATTTAAATATTTGAATGCAAGTTTATATCGAAACATGGTTTATATCAGTCTTTGATGCATAAAACGCGACCTCCCCCTCACTCGGACTCCTGTTCTCTCTCTCTCTCTCTCTCTCTCTATCTCTATCTCTCTATCTCTCTCTCTCTCACCGACAATCTTCAATTCTATCGCACGCATCCGACACAAAAACCTTGTTGGTCCCTCTCCCTTTCTCTCCATCTCTCTCTCTTTGTGTGTGTGTGTGGGGGGGGGGCTTTCTAGTTCGCATGCATATATACACCATCTATAGGTCTCTCTCGCACACTATGTATGATACTCTAGCTAGTCCAAGCTAGATATCTTGGGTGCACTCATCGTACACACACAAATTCCTTGGCTCTTTGCCCATAAATCTCTCACGCACCACTCTGTCATCTCGGAGCTCTCCCCCCCTCTCTCAAACTCTCCATCCACCTGGGTCACACATACACATGCATATCTCACTCGCACTCGATAGGCCCATCTAAAACTCTATCTCTCTCCCTCATTCTCTCTCCATCTCACACGCACACACATACACAATCTCATGCCTAGCTAGCCAAGTATGATGGTCTCTCACTCTATTGTAGGCACACGCAGTCCCCCTATATGTATATGACTAGCTAATCTTAGTCTCCATCACAAACATGTGCATGGTCTATCTCGATTTCTCTCGGGGCATCTTTCTATCGCGCACACACACCTCCCTCGATCTCCCACCCATATAGTCCCCTCATAATCTCGAGGGGATCTCTCTATCACAAACACACCCTCTCTCCCTCCCCATGCGTCCATGTCCTCCATGTGTCCCTCTCGACCTTTGTTCCTTGTTGGCCAGACCTCTATTGGACATGTGCTACAGGGGTGTCTCTCTCCGTTGCAAACAATCACACACTAGCTATCTTCGTGTATCTCCTCGCCTAGCTTTTCTATCTTGGAGATGCATGCGTGATATGTTCGCATAAGAAACGAAAAAACACACACTCTCTCTAATTTATCGTTTTTTGTCACTTTCTCTTTCACACACATACTCTTTTTGCACACTTACTCATTCTCCTTCACACGCACTTGATCTATCTCGACTCAGGCACTCTCCTCGGTCCATAGGATATAGATTTATTGAAAAGTCAAACATCACAAAGTTTGACCATGTACATGGAGAAAAACAATTACATCTAGTATAGCAAACATATACCATTAGGTTCACCATGAGATGTAGTTTTGTATGATGTATCTTTGGTATTGTAGATATAAATAACATTTGCGTAAACCTGATCAAAGTTTCCAAAGTTTGACTTCTAAAAAATTTACATGCACTGCATTATCGAGCGGATGGAATATCTCTTTCCCCCTCTCAGCTATCTGAGGCACCACTCAGCCTTATTGGGGTTCCTCAATCTCTCTCAAACTTTATTGGTCAGTTTGGTTCGTGACCTGACCCTCATGCCTTGATGGCCAGTACTGCCTGGTGTGGACGTGAGATGTAAAATATTTCTGCCTGGCCATGCTTGTGTGGTGCTGAAGCGTTTGGTTCATGCCTGGGCCAGGCAAAGCATCAACGTCCCATCAATCAATCCTTGCAGCAATTATTTAATGCTAATATCCATCCATGTTGATGTTAGCCTCGTGGCCGCACGACCAAGCATGGCCAGGCGTTCGAAATCGGTCGCCTAGGCCAGGCTACTTGTAGTGTCTAGAGTCCAGCCAGGCTAATTAAAGTGCAAGGGAACCCAGGCCAGGCGGGCTTTCTTTTTCACAGGGTAGAAACCAAACAAGCGTGCATGAAATCCAGCCACAACCCCAGGCCAAGCACAAAAGATGCTCAGGACACAAGCCAAACTGACCTTATATCTCCCTGGTTCACACATAGACATGTCTCGCTCGCACTATACATATAGACCCATACAACAATCTCCGCCCTTGTTCTCTCTCCATGTGACACGCACCCCCTAAGTACAATAATCCCTCACTTCATCATAGGCGCAAGCATTCCCCCCTCCTAAGTATGATTATCTCTTACTAGCCATCAGGAACACACGTATTGTCTCCTTCCATCCACACGTCTATCTCGATATCTCTCGGGGCATCTTCTATCACGCACACACCTTGTCACTCGATCTCCCACCCATGTAGTCCCATCATGATCTCCAAGGGATCTCTCTCTGACAAACATACACTCTCTCCTCCCCATGTTTGCATTTTTTCCGTACGTCTCTCTCGACCTCTCTCCCTTGTTTGTCAGACCCCTCTTGGCCACGTGCTAGGGGTCTTGCTCTCTCGGTTCCAAACAACCACACACTATCTCCTCACCTTGCCTCCGTTGTCGAAGATGCATGTGTGATATGTTTGCATAAGACACACACGCTTTTTCTCTACTTTTATCGTGTGTTGTCCATGTCTCTTTCACACACGCACACACACTTTTTTCACTCACTCTTTCTCTCTCTCTCTCTCTCTCTCTAGTTAGGGACTCTGTCACGTCCATAAGCATATGGATTTTTGGAAAAGTCAAACCTCAGAAAAGTTTGACCAGGTATATGTGGAGAAAAACATTTACATCTGGAATGATCATTAGATTCATCACAACATGTACTTACTTCATACTATCATTTATCTTTGGTATTGTAGATATAAGTAATTTCTTTATAAACTTGGTAAAAGTTTCAAAAGTTTGACTTTAAAAAAAATGTTGGAACTACATTATCGAACGGAGGGAGTAGCTCTTTCTCTCTCTCTCTGCTATCTCTCACGGGCCTCCCCTCTCACTCGAACTCTCTATACCGATGGATTATACGCTCACTGTGTCAGCGTATGGCTCCGTATATTGTTTAGTTGACCGGTCAACCAATCTACATGCTGCCTTGTCAGCTCGTGTTCTGTATCTTCGTGTGCTGGCTCATGTGGCAGTGGGTGAAAATAAGTAAACTAGAGGCCCATCTGACATGCGGTGAAGTAAACAAAGTTGAAACCACTCGGGGTAGCACCCCGCTCGCTAGTAAATTGAGGGCGCATTGAGAACACACTTCTTGCGCATGAAGGACGCACTCGCGCACAATTCACCACTGTGCGGCGGCATGCACAGAAGGACACACTCGCGCACACCCAGCACACAACACACACCAGCACACGTGTACACCCGGCGTCGCTGCCGGTTGAGATGGACGGCGAGGAAGCCAACAAGCGGAGGCGGCTCGAGCCAAAACCGCATCCGCCGAGCCTGGACTTCATCAGCAACCTCCCCGACGACATGTTGCTCGCCATCATCGGCCTCCTCCCCACCAAATCTGCCGTGCAGACCACCCTGCTCTCCCGGCGGTGGCGCCCCCTCTGGCGCTGCGTCCCCCACAACCTCACCGTTGACAGCTGCCTCTGTGACGGGGTTTGCAAACGCATGGCCGCAGTCTCCAAGATCCTTTCATCGCACCCTGGCCAGCCAGACGCCTTGACATCCGCATGTTCAGTACCAACTGCAAGGTCCAACCCAAGTTCGACGAGTGGTTCTTATCCCCCGCCCTAGATCAGCTCGAGGAGCTCAACTTTGAAGCTGGACGATGTCCCTCTCTGCCACCGTCCACGCTCCGCCTCACGCCAACGCTGCGCCGCGCCAGCTTCAGCTCCTGCTATCTTCCCCAGATTAATGCCGCGCCCGCCCTTCTTCTCCCTCAACTCAAGCAGCTCGACCTCTTCGACATTGTCATCTCGAAGAAGGCTATGGAGCACCTGCTCCACAGCTGTACTGTGCTCGAGTACCTTCATCTTGAGCAGATCCACGGGTTCATTAGCCTCCACATCGCCTCGACAAATCTCCGAAGGATTTATGTGTCTTGCTAGCCCCGCAACAGGACATCAATTGGGAAGAGATCACTCCAGTTGTTCCACATTATGGTCATTGAGAATGCGCCTTTCCTTGAGAGATTGCTTGTATCGGATCTAGAAGGTCCAACAAAAATCAGGGTCATTGCGCGCCAAAATTGACAGCGTTGGTGTACTCATCTGCCAAATTCTCCGAACTCTTTATTGGATCCGTAATCGTTCAGGTACAAAAATCATCTTCTTCTCCGTCTTCTTGAAATTCACATTTTTAACTTTCTTCTTGATGTATTTACGACCGTCTTCCAAAAAATGATTCCCACAATCTTGACCCAGTCCATGCGCACAGTGAAGATCTTGGCACTAAAATCTATCGGCCCCAATCTGGATCAAGTTGTTGGATTCCTTACATGCTTTCCGTGCACGGAGAAGCTACTCATCGAGGTGAAACTTCTTTCCTATAAGTAAATGGTAATCACAACGTAGCTCAATTTTTTCGTAATTTCCCCAAATGACGATGACAAGTGTAGTGTTCAAAACTGCATCTACGCACTGCACCGAAAGAAATGTTTTTAGTAATTTTTTCTCACGTGATCACCTGCATCGTTTTTATGCTGTACTACTATAGTAGCCAAGGCTAGTCATAGTGGAAAGTAACTTAGACTACTCCAGTAACTCTATGGTTACCCTAAGAGCAAGTACTACCTCCGTCCTGGTTTACACTTCCAATTATGTAGTATCAAAATTTGACCATAGATTTAACTGACAAAATGTTAATGCATGTCACTAAGAACTATATCGTTGGATTCGTATTTGAAAATAATTTCAAATGGTGTAATTTTTAGTGACATGCATTGGCATTTTCTTAGGTAAATCTATGGTCAAAATTTTATACTAAATACGAGGTAGTATTCTCTCCGTCCCAAAATTCTTGTCTTACATTTGTTTAGATACGGATGTATCTAACACTAAAATGTAACTCGATACATCCGTATTTATACAAATTTAAGACAAGAATTTTCGGACGGAGGGAGTACAAAAGTGGGCTATGTAGGCCAAAACACGTGCCAAATTCACTTGTGATGCATTTGGCATCGATGCCCCTCCATTTCTCACCTGGTGCCCCAATCTGGATCACGTACTTTGCTCCGGTGCCAGATGAACTCACGCAATGAAAAACACTGCGTGGGAGAGAGAGGGCTGAGGCAGTAAAAAAACACTTGTTTGGGAGAGTGAGAGGCTGGTGTAGTTGGTTTGATTGATTTGTTTATACATGTGGGTCTGTGTGCACAGCGGTGCCAACTCTCTCACATCGCGAGAGCGGTGCCAAAATCTTTTGATTTGACATCGATGCGTATTATGTGGCATACTTTTGTGAAATATGGCACCGACCACATGGTGGAAGGCAACAAATGCCCAAGCTCTTCACGTGCTCCTAGTTAAATGAGAGGAAACAGAGAGAGAGAGAGAGAGAGAGAGAGTGAAAAAATATCACTAGCCAGCCAACCCTAGTGTATGAGTGAATGATATTGGTTCCTCTTGATGACACGACAATCTTATACAGCCAGCTGCTCTAATATGTTCTCTTCTTTTGCAGATAAAAAAAGACCCGAAAGTGAAAAATGTGCTGCACTATAACAATCTCATCGAATGCCTTGATCTCCATCTTACAGAAATTGATTTGATCGACTACCGAGGCAGCACATCTGAGATTAAATTGGCCAGGTTCTTTGTTCTGGAGGCAAGTGTGCTCAAGGTAATGAGGTTTGGCGTTCTCTGGCACAACATTGAATGGTGTGCTGATCACCGCAAGCGTCTAAGCCTAAATGACAAAGTCTCCGCAGAAGCTGAATTTGTTTTTGAAACATCGAGTGGCCAGAGACTCGAAAACTTATTTGCCCGTTAGTGACTTGTCAGGGCGGTCGATTTTAGTTTGTACAATAATGCTGCATCCACCTAAAGTAACGAAAGTTCTTACGTAAACTTCCTAGTAATTCCCTCTTTGTAGGTGCAGCATTACTCCTAACATTTGTAATATCAGTTTGAAACTTGTAATATTGCCATGTCCTATTCCTGCATTTTCAAAATCCTGCGAATCAAACAGGTCCTCAGTTGGTGATGATGTTGTACCTCCCATCTTTCACCAATAGCCGTCAGATCTAGATCTGATGCATACGAACCAAGCTTCTCCATTTTTGCAAAAAGATGCCCGCACTTGTTCCCTATTTACAAAAAACTCCTTGTCTCTCACAATCAGCCTTATCTCCTCCCCACCACATCTAGAAAGCCATGGAAAAATCTGGTGTGATGGCCGCTGTCGGCGCCGTCCACCCCCAATCTTGGTGTTCCGTGCAATGCACGGGCATCTACACACGGGAAATTATGTTGAACAGGGCTAGCTGTAAGCAGGCTAGCTCTATAGCCATGATGATAGTGACTGCAGATGGTGAGGCTGACTATGGTATGCCGAACACGGCGCCTATACTCAGGTGTCATCTGCGGCGCAGGGTCTTGTCACTTCACTATGAGGAGCAGCACGTAATAATTTGACCAACGGGTAGTACAGGGCTAGTACTCCTACTACATTGGTACTAATACTACTAGTACTAGTAGCACCACGGTCTGGATTTAGGAGTACTACCACGTCCGTTTGGATTTTAGTTTTTGACTAGCAATATCTAGTAATGCATGTCACAAAAAATGTACTACTCCCTATGTAAATAAATACATGGTGTATTGTTTTAGGGCCATTTGCATTTCTGTCCCTAACTCGAACCACCTAATCAGATATACCCCTAATTCAAAAGCCTGCTCAAATTTGCCCCTCCGCCGTTAGTTGCACTTATAAAAATGCCCCTCCGTGCCGTTTCGTCCAGTCAAAGCTGTTTGACCGTTATCTGGCTGTTTCTTTGACAATTTTACCCATGTGTCCATGTGCCACTTAGTAGTGGGTCCCACTCTTAAAAAATAAAATGAAGAAACACTTTCTCTCACCCTCTTTGTCACCCACACTTACATGTGGGGCCGATCTTGAAAAAAAAGAAACAAGAACATGACTATTCAAACTAGTCCGACGGTTGCCGGCGGCGACCAAATCCCACGGCGGAGGCATGCTGGGAGGCTGCAAGGAGGCCAGCTGAGGGAACAAGGTGATAACCCTTGCTCAACCACGTGCAGCGATGTGCTCTTCGGACCATATGGTTGCTAGAGCAAACGGCGGTGACCATTCTCGCGGCGGCTCCGGGCGGTGCAAGTGCGGCAGCTACCATGCGAGAGGGAGGGAGAGGAAACCATTCGTGTGCCATTAAGGATCTCACTAGGAGCATGATGGCGACGCAGCTGGGGCTCAGGGAAGACTGGAGCGACGACTTCGACGATGGCGGCCATGACCGAGATCAGAGCTCATGGGGAAGACGGCCCGAGGCCATGGAGCTTGCTATGGAGGACTCCCAGGTCTTCTTTGGTACATTAGGATGCCATAGGAGCCGCTTGGAGCGGCTCACGTGCTTGAACGGCGTCGAATCGAAGGCGGCGGTCCGAGATCGGCAGTGGGGTAGATGTGTTTTGGTGCTCTGTCCTGGACTTCTCTGGTCAAAATCATAGGCTGTTAGGATGAGGTCATGGCGTATGAGATTCCTGGCGAGGTGGCGGCGCTTCGGGTTGTCGTTGGCCATGTACTTGATAGACGCCGGCGATGGAGCACTCTCTAGAGTGCTTGCGTGACAGGGCTAGAGGGCGGGACAGGAACGAAGGCAAGCGGCGGAGAGAGAACAAGGGAGAGAGGGTTGTAGCGTTAGGGGAGGCCAGCGGCCAAGGCGGCGCCCGTTCGGCAATCTCGCCGGAGTTGAGAGGTAGCGGCCGTCGGGCTGTCGTTCGGCAGGGAGAGAGACAGAGAGAGGGGGAGGTGAGAGAGAGTTTTGTTTTTTTATGGATGAGGGGCCCCACATGTAAGTGTGTGAGAGAGAGGGGGTGAGAGAAAGGGCTTTTCCATTTTATTTTTTGAGAGTGGGTCCCACCAGTAAGTGACACATGGAGGGAGGGGTAGAAATGTCCAGTAAACGCCCCATAAACGGTCAAACCCCTTTGACCGGACGGAAACGGAGCGGAAGGGTATTTCTGTAAGGGCACCTAACGGCGGAGGGGCATTTTTGAGCAGGCTTTCGAATTAGGGGCAAATGTGAGTAGTGGGTTCGAGTTAGGGACACAGATGTAAAAGACCCATTGTTTTATTCCTATCAGCGAGAGAACTTAATGTCTTTTTGCTAACTAAACACTGCATGTCATGTTTGGTAGTCTGAAGTCATTGAAAGCATGCACAGCCCACATCTCTCATTAGTTGATATGTCACGAAATATGAAAAAGGGAGGGAGTTAATGCACCGTGTGTCAGTGTGAAAACCGGCGGATCTCGGGTAGGGGGTCCCGAACTGTGCGTCTAGGCGGATGGTAACAGGAGACAAGGGACACGATGTTTTTACCCAGGTTCGGGCCCTCTCGATGGAGGTAAAACCCTACTCCTGCTTGATTGATATTGATGATATGGGTAGTACAAGAGTGGATCTACCACGAGATCAAGGAGGCTAAACCCTAGAAGCTAGCCTATGGTATGATTGTTGTTGTTATTGTTGTCCTACGGACTAAAACCCTCCGGTTTATATAGACACGGGAGAGGGCTAGGGTTACATAGAGTCGGTTACAATGGTAGGAGATCTACATATCCGTACTGCCTAGCTTGCCTCCAAGGAAAGTCCCATCCGGACACGGGACGAAGTCTTCAATCTTGTATCTTCATAGTCTTGGAGTCCGGCCGATGATGATAGTTCGGCTATCCGGACACCCCCTAGTCCAGGATTCCCTCAGTAGCCCCTGAACCAGGCTTCAATGACGACGAGTCCGGCGCGCATATTGTCTTCGGCATTGCAAGGCGGGTTCTTCATAGAAGATTGTGAACACCAGGATAGTGTCCGGCTCTGCAAAATAAATTCCACATACCACAATAGAGAGAATAATATTTGCACAAGTTCAATCTGCTGACGTATTTTGTGGCGTGACGACACACCACTACCAAGCCTTTACTTGAATCATTTTTATTATACCACCTCAGCGCGTTTAGCGAAGCGGTTTCCTTGGCACGTCTTGTCGAAGCAGAGATCGTGTTCCCCTTATTCCGGGATTCCCATCAATATGGACGTGGTTAACCCAACCGCGCCATTGATTGCGGCGCTTGGGAGATAAGCGAGTTTTACCAGGCTAGTAGGGACGTATAGTTTTATCCGCCCATATATAAGGGGATAAGGATCCATCTCCTTTACCTACGCCTTCTTCCTCCTTTGCTTATCCATCTCCGCGCACTCGAGCTACAGCACCCAAGTCCGCACATCTTACCTCAACCTTCTCCAGCCATGTCCGGAGCGGGAGGAAAGTGGATGGCCTCCTCCGTTACGGAGGGGCACATCGAGAAGTTGCGCAGCGCCGGATACCTGTCCAGCGACATCGCGCACCAGCTGCCCGACGAAGGGCAGCTCGTCCCCACCCCTAGGCCCCATAAGAGGGTCGTATTTCTTCCCCACTTCCTCTGCGGACTGGGCTTCCCACTTCACCCCTTTGTCCGGGGGCTCATGTACTACTACGGCCTGGACTTCCACGATCTGGCGCCAAACTTCATCCTCAACATCTCAGCGTTTATCGTCGCGTGCGAGGCCTTCCTCTGCATCCAGCCCCACTTCGGCTTGTGGCTAAAGACCTTCAATGTCAAGCCGAAGGTTGTGAAGGGCAGCCAAGCAGAGTGTGGAGGCGCCATGGTGGGCAAAATGCACAACGTCACTTGGCTCGAGGGTGCCTTCGTGGAATCCATCAAAGAGTGGCAATCGGGGTGGTTCTACATCACCGAGCCGCGTGACCCTAAATGGGTAGCGGCCCCAGAATTCAGATCTGGCATCCCCATGCAGCTCACCTCCTGGAAAGAGAAGGGCTTGCTATGGGGTAGTTCGGAGGAGCTGACCGGACTCCAGTCCTGTCTCCAGACCCTGGTAACAAGAAGCTTAAGCTTGTCAATGTGATCTAGGTCATGCTCGTCCACCGGATTCTCCCCTGCCAGCAACGGGCCTTCAATTTGTGGGAGTTTGATCCGGCACAGCACCGGACCTTGAGCGGGCTCTTCGACACGACGTACGAAGCTGCCTGGAGGGTGCTGTTCAAGGGCGGAGAAGCCCCCGCATCCGCAACCGAAGATCGCGGGTTCAGCACGCAGCGCCCGGCCGGCGAGGTAAGCTATGCTATCCTTTATGGGACACTCATTTCTTTCATAGTTTGACTATGTGGGATCTAAACTCCCAATGCCTTTAACAGGACTGGCAGAAGACGTCCGGACGGGTTAACTGTCCGGCTCCCCTTCCAGAAGACCCAGTGGACACCCGTTTGACGGGGCTGCTGGTCCCGGCACTTTACGTGGTGCCGGAGAAGAAGGCCAAGAAGAAGGCCACGGGAACCCAAAGGAGTTCCCGGCATCAGGTGATATCGGACTCATCATCTGATGACTCCGAGGCGGACTCCTCCCACGAAGACGAGGAGGAGAAGAGAGAGGCTTCTCCCCCAGCGGGGGGAGAGAAGAAGAGGAAGGCCTCCCCAACGAGGGAGGCCGAAGGGTCCAAGAAGGGAAGGACCCTTCCCCCGGACTGCTCCACCAACGTTGGCGACGGCATCGAGGAGTGGCCCTCAAGGGCCAAGCCCCTGGCGAGATCGTAAGTATCCGGACTCCTAGATAATTTATAATTTTTCTTTTTGCCACACGGTGTCTTTCTAATGCCGCATACAACCTGTAGTCCGGCCAAGGATGATCTTCCCGCTTCGTCGAGCGGGTCCTTGGACACGTCGGATATGAATTCTCTTCCGACCGCCTCCACGCCTCGCGACGCCGACGACGCCGAGGTGGGATCCCGGGAAGGGACCCGCCAGGAGGAGGAGGCCCCGGAGGTGCCGCAAGGCAACCTCCCGGGCTGTACCGGACTCCGCCCCGGAACCTGCAGTGGTTCCGGAGTCCAGCGAGCGGCCCCTTCGTAAGAAGGGCAAGACTGTGGCGGCCTCTGTCCAACCAGAGGCGCCGGATAACTTGCTGGAGGCGCTCAAAGGCGCTTCCATTGAAGAAGAACACCGTACTATTATGAGTGCGGTGATTCAGAAGGTTCAGCTCGCCAAGAGCGGGCTGACTGAAGCCTGCAGCAGCCTTCTAACAGGCTTTGAGGTAAGAATTTTAAGATATGTAATATAATACCGCATAGATAGTAGCCCCTGATGCTCCGTTCGGTGTTCGGAAACAAAAGCCGGACTGAGGATCTAAAAAGATATACGCAGGAGTTCTAAAAAATATGTCAATATGGGATTGCAGGCTGCGCTGCTGACCTCTGCCGCGCTGACTGCGGAGGTCGGTGCTTTGAAGCAGAGCCTCAAGCGGTCCGAGAGCGAGCTCGGCCGTGCCAAGAAGCAGCTCGAGGACAAGAAAGGTGAGTAACACCATATTAAATTTGTACCTTACAGAAAAGGATTTGGTTGCAAGAGAAATAACAAGGATAACATGGGTACTACAGGGGCCACAAACAAGGTGGTGACCCTGAAGGAGGCGGTGTCCGCGGCCGAACGCAATGCGGCCGCGGAACGAGCCGAGCGAGAGAAACAGGAGGCGCGGGTGGCAGCGGTACAGCAAGAGCTCTAGGCTCTCGTGGAGAAACATGAGGGTTTGGAGCGCGACTCAAAGACTCGAGAGTCCGAGCTTGCATCGGCCCTTGAGAGTGCCAAAGCCGCTAAGGCCGAAGCCCACAAGGCCCTCCAGGAAATCGAGGCATTGAAGAAGATAGCAGCGGGTAAGACATTTTTCATGCAAAGCAAGCATGTGAATGTGAATTACCTATTTCTTACCCGAATTCGGAGCTCTCCAGGAGCATTCGCAGATCTGCCTAGCAGCGTGTCTGATGCCGCCGCTTTCTACCGGGCCGAGGAGGGGAGCTCGACGGAGAAGGTCTTCTGGTCTTAGTATGCTGAGGCCGGACATCCGGTGCCCCTTAGCGACCAGCTGAAGCAGCTGGTCGAGCTCCACAAGGTAGCCGAACAGGCCATGAAGGGCCTCATAGTTCGGCTGTGGCCCAAGGAGGCCATGCCTGGGAGCTACTTCGGCCTGGTGCGGTGGCTAGTGGACGCGTGTCCCTGGGTTGAGGTCGTCAAGCACTCCGCCTGCATTGAAGGTGCCCGTCGGGCCCTTGCCCGTGCAAAAGTGCACTGGGGCAAGATGGATGCTGAGAAGCTGCTGACGGATGCGCCGCCGGCGGGCAAGGAGTATCGTACGCCCGAAATGTATTATAAGAGTGTCCTGAAGGGTGCCCGCATGATTGTGGGTGAGTGCTCCAAAGATGTAGTATTTGAGTAGACTCGCATTTTGTTATCCTGTGCGCTGAAACTTTGTTTATATGCGCTAAGCAATGCTTGTTAATTTAAAATATTACCTTCTGTGCGGCCGTTTATCAAATCTGAGATATGGCAAGTCGTCGGCTTCAGTCCCCATGCCACTAGTGATGGGGTGTTCGGGATAAACTTGAGCGCTCTTGTTCCCATGTTTGGGTCCATCTAGGGAGGCGCTTAACGCAATGAACGAGGCAACCAGACTTATAATGCTTGAACACTCTCACTTAGCCATAGAATTCTATAATTTTAAATTTTGGCGAAGCCCCTAGTGTTCGGAAGACCGAGTTCGGGGCGCTATCCACGCCTGGGCCAGACAAAAGCCGGTTCCTCGCTCTAAGCGGCATAAGTCTTTAGGGACTCGAAAAGACCTCTCGAACAGCGACCAACTCTCGCCTTATCATGACGGTCAGTTTTAGCTTTCTCCACTGAGGCGCTCTCCCAGCTCAACCGGGGTGCAATCGCAGTGGTTCTCCCAGTGCTACCTTAGCCGATATAATGGAACATAAGGTACCAAAACAAGGGAGCCGGGCAAACCCAACTATTGACCCAAGACATGATTCGGAGCCGATGCATATAATGCTATAAGTTCGGGGTGCCGCACTTGTGGAAGTGTTCGGACTTATCACACCATAATGTGGGGAACTTAAGCCCCTGGTGTATTCAGCCGTACCAAAGTGTACGAATGCAGCATGTCATAGATGAACATATATATAAGAAAGAAATGCAATTATAAGCAAAAAGCGTTGCATTGTTTATTCATGAAATACTGCCATGAATGCGGAACGATACAAATAGTGCAGTAAGCAAGGGATGGGACTATTAAACATGCCCCCCTCGAGGGGTAGGCCACGGAATGGTGTGTAAAACAGATTTAATGCTCATAATGGAGACCACCTGAGTGTTTGTTGTAGCCTTTCTCCTTCCCTGGCTGTTGTATCGTGAGTTCGGCAGGTCTACTGCCGGACAGGCCCTCTAGTAAGTGGAGTCCTATGGATAAGAAAAAAAAAGAAAAAGGATGGCACACTTGGGAGCCCCTGGTGCGGTTAAGCCGCATTCCGTGCCTGTGGTGGTCGTGCCCCTCCCCCTATGCCCATGGTATCTCCAAAGCGTAATGATGTACGCGAAGGACTAGTCTTGCAATTTTGCAAGGGCTGGGGTTAGGGCCGCATTGCTACGCATGCTCGGAACGTGCCTGGTGGTCTTGTTGTAGGTTACTCCGGGCGCGTTTGGCCGTGTCCGGTCTCTTAACGGCCAGACTTGAAAATTGCCTTAAGAGGCTGCTCTATACTTCTGCCGCGACAGCCGCTGTGTGTTCCTCCGTTCGGAGGGAGCGTTTAGTATTTCAGTTGACCGTGATGACTCCTTGAGGGCCTGGCATCTTGAGCTTGAGGTATGCGTAGTGCGGCACCGCGTTGAACTTTGCAAACGCGGTTCGTCCGAGCAGAGCATGATAGCCGCTGCGGAACGGGACTATATCGAAGATTAACTCCTCGCTTCGGAAGTTATCCGGGGATCCGAAGACCACTTCCAGTGTAACTGAGCCTGTACAATTGGCCTCTACACCTGGTATGACGCCTTTGAAGGTCGTCTTTGTTGGTTTCATCCTTGAGGGGTCTATGCCCATCTTGCGCACTGTATCCTGATAAAGCAGGTTCAGGCTGCTGCCGCCATCCATCAGGACTCTAGTGAGGTGAAATCCATCTATGATTGGGTCTAAAACTAATGCGGCGAATCCCCCGTGGCGGATACTGGTGGGGTGGTCCCTTCGATCAAAAGTGATCGGGCAAGAGGACCATGGGTTGAACTTCAGGGCGACTGGCTCGATCGTGTATACGTTCCTGAGTGCACGCTTACGCTCCCTCTTGGGTATGTGAGTTGCGTATATCATGTTCACCGTCCGCACTTGTGGGGGGAAACCCTTCTGTCCTCTATTGTTCGGCGGCCGGGTTTCTTCCTCGTCCTTGCTATGCAGCCCCTTGTCATTGTTTTCGGCAATTAACTTGCCTGCCTGCTTGAATACCCAACAATCCCTGTTGGTGTGATTAGCTGCCTTTTCGGGGGTGCCATGTATCTGGCAAGAGCGGTCGAGTATTCGGTCCAAATTGGACGGACCCGGAGTAGTTCTTTTGAATGGCTTTTTCCGCTGACCGGGTTTAGAGCCTCTGAATCCGGTGTTGACTACCGTATCCTCAGTGTTATCGCCGTTAACGAGGCGTTCGTTTTTGTTTCGACGCGACCTGCCATTGCGGTCCTTGGTATCCGGACTGCCAGAATTTTTGCTGAGGTTGTTACCGCGGGCTAGCCAGCTGTCCTCTCCCGCGCAAAAGCGGGTCATGAGTGATGTGAGGGCTGCCATGGATTTCGGCTTTTCCTGTCCTAGGTGCCGGGCCAGCCACTCATCGCGGATGTTCTGTTTGAAGGCTGTGAGGGCCTCTGCATCCGGACAATCGACGATTTGATTTTTCTTTGTTAAGAACCGTGTCCAGAACTGTGTGGCCGATTCATGTGGCTGCTGAATTATGTGGCTTAGGTCATCAGCGTCTGGTGGTCGCACATATGTGCCTTGGAAGTTGTCAAGGAATGCGGCTTCCAGGTCTTCCCAACACCCAATTGATTCTGCTGGCAAGCTGTTAAGCCAATGCCGAGCTGGTCCTGTGGGCCATGTGGATATGAAGGAGATAGTCTTCAATCCAAACCGCGGGGTCTGTTGTGCCATCATAGGATTCAATGTTCACGGGTTTAAACCCTTCGGGAATTTGATGATCCATTACTTCATCTGTGAAGCATAGTGGGTGTGCGGTGCCTCTATATTGGGCTATATCACGACGTAGCTCAAACGAGCTTTGTCTACTGTGTTCGGCCCGGCCGGACTTGCTGTGTCCGGCGCGACGGTTGTCATCGCGTGCCATGGGGTGCCCACGCGATCCGTAGATCTATCTTGATTGTCTTGCCTTATCCTCCAATATGTCTCGCAAGTCCGGAGCGTTCCCCTGTGGCCTTGTGCTTTTCGAGCGATGCCGGGGTATGGTTCTAATGGAGGGCCTAAAGGCCTCTCTGTCTCGGCCACGAGGTGGTCGGTCAGCCGTATTATGCTCTGGTGATGCAGGTTTATATGCCTCATCCTCTAATCGGGGGAGCAACTTGCGTTTGGGGTAGCTTTTGGAGGGGCGTTCGAGTTCATACTCTTCGGCCGCAAGGACTTCAGTCCATCTGTCGGCTAGCAGGTCTTGATCAGCTCTAAGCTGTTGCTGCTTTTTCTTTAGGCTGTTCGCCGTGGCCATTAGCCTGCGTTTGAAACACTCTTGTTCGATGGGATCCTCAGGCATGACGAATTCGTCGTCGTTGAGGCTTGCCTCGTCTCCAGAGGGAGGCATGTAATTATCATCCTCTACCTCTTCGTCTGCTGCTCTCTCATGAGGGTTGGCTTCTCCGTCCTCCTGTGCTGAATCTTGCTGGAGGGGGTTGTCTTCGGCACTCTCTGGGGTGTTATTATCTCCGGTGCCGGAATCTCCATTCTTGCAGTGGCGGGATTTAGAGCGGCGCTGTTGACACTGTCGCTTGGGCTGTTTCTTGGAGGAATCTGCCTCCGCTGCTTCTTCGCCATTCCCATCCTTTGGGATGTCCACCATGTATATGTCGTATGACGAGGTGGTCTTCTAGTGCCACGTAGGCGCTGGTTCTTGGTCGTCTCCGGCATTGTCGTCCATACCGTCGATGTCTTCGGAGTCGTAGTCTAGCATGTCGGTTAGATCGTCGATAGTGGCTACAAAGTGGGTGGTGGGTGGGCTTTGAATTTCTTCGTCGTCCGCATCCCAACCATCCTGGCCGCTATTCGGCCAGGGCTCTCCTGATAGCGAGAGATATTTTAGCGAATTCAGGATGTCGCCAAAAGGTGAGTGTTGAAAGATGTCCGCGACAGTGAATTCCATGATCGGCGCCCAATCGGATTCGATTAGAGGGGGCGCGGGAGGTTCGGAGTCCGGAGAGGAGTCCGGCACCTCGGAGTCACGAGCCTCACAAGGGACAAAGTCAGTATTCGGCTCCATTGCCGTAGCGGTTGCAGCCCCCGTGGCGGTGTCTAGCCACCCATCCTCGATCTGTGTGGTCGGCTCCGAATTGAGGATCGGAGAGGACTCATGTGCGGCCTCCAGGGCACTGTCCGGCAGCAGAGCTAGATCATGCCCATCGAGACAGTGCGGCACGCTCGGCTGTGGCTCGAATCCATCGAAGATCAAGTCTCCCCGGATGTCAGCCGTGAAGTTCAGGCTTCCAAATCTGACCTGATGGCCAGGGGCGTAGCTTTCGATCTGCTCCAGATGGCCAAGCGAATTGGCCCGCAGTGCAAAGCCGCCGAATACGAAGATCTGTCCGGGGAGAAAAGTCTCACCCTGGACTGCGTCATTGTTGATGATCGAAGGAGCCATCAAGCCTATCGGTGACGACACAGAGGAACTCTCAATGAAAGCACCAATGTCGGTGTCAAAACTGGCGGATCTCGGGTAGGGGGTCCCGAACTGTGCGTCTAGGCGGATGGTAACAGGAGACAAGGGACACGATGTTTTTACCCAGGTTCGGGCCCTCTCGATGGAGGTAAAACCCTACTCCTGCTTGATTGATATTGATGATATGAGTAGTACAAGAGTGGATCTACCACGAGATCAAGGAGGCTAAACCCTAGACTAGCCTATGGTATGATTGTTGTTGTTATTCTTGTCCTACGGACTAAAACCCTCCGGTTTATATAGACACCGGAGAGGGCTAGGGTTACATAGAGTCGGTTACAATGGTAGGAGATCTACATATCCGTACTGCCTAGCTTGCCTTCCACGCCAAGGAAAGTCCCATCCGGACACGGGACGAAGTCTTCAATCTTGTATCTTCATAGTCTTGGAGTCCGGCCGATGATGATAGTTCGGCTATCCGGACACCCCCTAGTCCAGGACTCCCTCACCGTGCCTAAGTGTTTTGGGATTATTTGGTTTTCGTAAGGTGACTTACACAACATTTGTGTTTACATGGATTAACATTTTATTAGTTAAATCAAAGGTCAAAACTTGGTGCAAAATGCAAAGGGAACCAATAAACCAGTAAACATCAAACTTCTCTCGTTTGGCCCCAACTAGAGCTCCGGTGAGATGACTATACTGCACCAGCACGGAGGGGGACGCAGCTTCATTGACTTACTGCAACTGCCTTTGGGTGAATGACACGTGGGCCCAAGGGGTGGCTAGCCCACCTATCATACAGCCAAAGGCAGGTGCAGTAGAGGGCCGAGGAGTAGTACGAAATCCTACGCACCTACGCACGCTAACCAAGGGCAAGAGTGATCACTCGAATCGCAGGATCAGTTGACTAGAATCTAACATGACGCCGGCCTGCGGCCCGACACAGAGGAACGTCTCCAGGTATTGCTTGAGGCCGCCAGGGCAAGGGGCCGCTTGGACGACAGCTTCGTCTCCTTGTTCGACGAGTTCCTCGTCGGTTTCCTCGACAAGTTCACCGTCGTCAAGAAGCTCACGGACGACTTTGACGTACGCCTCCAGCCGATGCGCCCAGGCTCTGCGATGCCCACCACCCTCAACGGCCACTATGGTGACAACCTCTTTGATGCACTGGTGGCCCTACGACTGCCCGCCGTCACGCCGGAGAATGTCCACCTCGAGGTCGCGCTCGCCACGTAGCGCCTGGCGCAGCAAGACACCATCGACATAATCACCCATGTCTACGCGCAAATCGTCCACAAGGACTACTAAATGCAAGAGGAGGATGATAGGACGCTGGCCTTCTTGGACCATAGGGCAACCTTGGACGGCATTGTTCAGAACCACGTTGAGCTCGCCGCCAACGCCGCTGCTCCTCACACGTCGGTTGGTGACCCGACACACTAGGGCGTGAGGATGTCGTTGATGGATCCGTATGTATTTTTATCTTTCCGTCAAATCCATGTAGTAGTATATGGTACTACCAGTAATTATCTTACCTTTCGCATCAACTTCATAATTTTTGTACGTACTCCATGCATGAACGGCGCCAGAACCAAACTTCTCATTACTCTAGGCAAAATCGTTATTTTCTATCTATCGGTCGCGCCATGGAGTAGAACCAAATTTTACAAGTTACGAGTTCAAAAGGAAAAGCCTGTCGTGTTCGCGTCGCACCCCCACACGGTTGGTCCGGCACGCCGCTCAAGGGGGAATGCGTGCGGTGTTGCATTTTCACTTGCAAGTGGGACCGCAGTTGAGCAAACCGACTATCGGCAAACCCCCACCCCGCCCACCGCGACGATGGCTGAGAAAACAGGAGGGAGAAGAGATGGCTGTAGCACGGACTCCAAGAAAATTGGTGTCGGATGGGACTCATGTGGGTGGCGTGTGCCGTACTACTAGACATGAATGCTAGTTATGGCCCATGCTACCCCACTATATCGAGCCTATATCGAGGTATAGTACGTAGAACAAATTTCCTGGAGTCCGTGCTCAGCCCTTCTCTATCTCTCTTCTCAGCTAGCCAGCAGGCGCCCAGAGCCCATCGTCTGTTTGCTCACATGCGGTCCCACATGTCAGTGAAAACGCAAGAGGACCCACTGAACCTGCACATCTTTCACCTCGACGTGCTGGTGATGAAAAACAAATCCAATAAAGATCTTCGGTGGCCGCTTTTGGAGTTACTCAAGAGTAGTAAGATTCTATTTAGAGTTTAACCCAAGATGCACATCACGTGGCTTCAACTACCACTCTATTTTCTTGCATGATATGACCTGGATGCTGGATGTCCCATGTGTCGGCAAAAGGAGGAAGAACCCGACCAAATCTTCGGTTGTGCTCTCGGATTATACTAATTGTGCTAACTTAAAATTTTTATTGTGTACTAGAATGGATGCAAGTTTTGGTATTGGGAAGAATAGTACATCGATATATTGATAGAGCGCAATTTAGTAAATGTTCTAGCACTTTTAGCTAGCATAGAGGCTAGAGATGAGACTAGTGCACTTGTTGATACTCCTACTAGAATAGAGGCTAGACATGAGACTAGATGCGAGGAAGCAATGTCTACTTCCTTACACTCGAAGAAGAAAGAAGCACGCAAGATCGAGCCTCTGCAGATCAACAATGAATGCATCGAGAAGGCACCAATCCTACTTACAGGAGCAATTATGGAAGTTGGATATCTTCTAGAGTAGTAAAATGTATTCTTGTGGTTCTTGTATTCTTTGGTCTTGCTTTTCTAGTCAAAATTATCATTGGAGTTCGTGCAAAACAGAGGTCCGTTTGGGGTCGTGCGTGGGAGTTGGCCTTACAAGTGGGACCGCAGTTGAGGAAACCAACTATCGGAAAACCCCCACCTCGCCCGCCGTGCGATGGCTGAAGTTAGAAAAACGACGAGGTTGAAGAGATTGCTCTAGCACGGACTCCAAGAAATAATATGGTGTCAGATGGATGTTGTGGTGGTGGCGTGTGTCGTACTCCTGGATGTGAATGCTTGTTCTGGCCCATGCCAGCCTACTACTCCTACTACTTACTATATAGTACTAGTATCGAGGATTCGAGGTGCTGGTTACGTACAGCGAACACAATAACATATGGCTACAGTAAAAACACCCGCCCGATGCGCGAAGCATGTGAAGCTAGTACAAATAGTGTACTACTATTGTTGATTGGCCTCATCCGATAACCTATTGCAATGCACGTACAATTATGTATTCAGAAAATATTTTTTTGCCTCGTCGCACCACTCACTCAGAGAAGCGACTCGAAAGCCATTCATAAATTTAGTAAGTTTATCACAGGCATATCATTTTATTACATACAACAGGTCATCAACCCACATCAACAACGGGGATACATTATAAATACTAAAGTGTTCATGACACAACAAATAACAAGCAATGAAATGAACTTCAACTCAACCATTCCTCAGCGTTGGAAACGCTTGCTTTGAACCACAAGTGATTCTCTAGGACGGGCCATCCATTGTCGATCTCGAGACCAACGCAGGACTGTTCCTCCAGGCTGAAGCGGCCTACTATATTAGTACCAGGGTAGGGAACCACCCAAATGTCCGAGGTATAGACAGAGTTGCTTCTCATAAATGGTAGTAACGTTGTGTGAACAGCAGTTGGATCGCCTTTCACCATCATTGGATAGTTTTGTCCAAGGAAGAGCGAGTTTTCTCCAAGACTATCAATTCTGTACCAAGGAGAAGGAGTTGACGCTAGCACACTAGTATCCATCCCGAATACCATGCAACGGGTGTTGGAATAGGTCCGGAGAATGCAACCATGGGAGACTACACCTGCTTCCTTAGTAATAACATCATCAATGGGTTGTTACACACAAGAAGAGGTGATCCATCGGAATTAGTTGCCAGGCGCCACAGAGTATATGGGCGCTGCTCGTCCTCATGCTCGTGATCACCATCGTCATCTCCCCCTTGGTTGTATAAATTTTCAAGTATAGGTGGTGGAATATTCACAGGACCTTGGAAACACAAGAAGAAGGTTAATTAGTAAAGCGAAATTTGCTAACCCGCATGCATGTGGATGAAACAATTATAATTACAGTGGAAGACAAACGTACCGAAAGCATAAGGATTCCATGCAAAAATAGGGCCACGAGTGGTGGCAGCAAACACAAGGCCCTCGTATTTAATTGCATCACAGTACTCATCCGTGTATAAAAACTGATTTTTGAGCAATATCCATCCAGTCGAACCACGAAGGATGGCAACAAGCTTGTCGAAGATAGCAACAACTTCATAGTTCTTGTAATTCCAAGAGCGGTTGGGAACTCGACAAATTGCTATCTTCCGTAGAAGACAGTCAGCATGATCGTATTTGAACGTGCGTACAATACATGTGTGCTCAACCTCTGGGTAGTCTGCTGAGATTTTTGGAAGTGGAAGCCGGTCACGAGTGTACACATTCACAAGTTCCCACTCGTAGTTGGACCCAATGTAAACAACCCAATCTCCATTTGCACCTGCCCAAGCCGTACCCTCAAGCGATGGCATCTTAACATCATACGTATCATTATCAAGCGGCATCAACTTGCACAAGGCAAGGCCTCCGTCATCCCCGCGCCAGTCATCAGGGTCACGGCGAAGAAGATAGGGGAGATCAAACCGCTCCTTGACTCTTGGGTTCCTTGTAATGATGTTATTAGTTGACTCGAGAATTGTCTTGAACAAACCTGCGATGCTAGCCGAGGTGATGACGTCGCACCGATCAATGAGTTCCTCCACCATGTCATCTTTCAGATCGGGGAAATAACGGGGTCATTTCTGGCATGTTCCCTCCATGGAGAAGACGATCGAAGAATGGTAGAAGAAAGGGTGAAGGGCTGAAGGAAAATGGAGGAGGGAGAGGAAGAGTGTGCTACAGCAGTTCCAAATCAAGAGGGAAAGGCGAAGAGTCGATGGACGGTTGCCAGTTTGCCACGGTTCACGAAGAGGCGCCCCAGCCTACACGTCCGTTCGGAAATACTAGTAGAAAAGGACTCGCTGTCGTCTCACTGGTTTGTTGGAACGGGACCACATGTCAACGAAACATGGTGTGTAATTTCTCGTACAAAATGCGATCTGGCCGCGTTGGCCCGAGGTGCCGCATTAGTTATCAACCTTTATTTTTTTCGTGGCGTGCCGTTCCGTTTTGAAGCACGACTAACTGGTACTGTATGCAGAGAAAATATAAACTACTCTACCACTACTCCACCTCCAGTACTAGTAGTATAAAGAAGATATATAGGCTGGAGCTTCAGCGCTTTCTTGCTAAGGGATGCCCACTTGCTTCTCACACTATCACCCTCTCTCCAGATCTAAAAAGACGGCCTCTCTCTCCCTCCTCACCGGTGGTCACACATCTGCCAGGGAAGAAAAGGACGTGCAGCGTTGACACACTCGTCGTGGGTGAGCGAGGTCACGCACTGACGACAAGGCCGTCCTCTCAGACCTAGCGCCCATGCAGGATGGCCTCCGTCCCCAAGCTCGCTGCCGTAGTGTGTGCGGAGGACGAAGACCACGAGCGAATCCACTTCCCGCCGACCCTCAGGTATGCTACCTCTTTTTGAACCATACCTTGTTCTATTGCCCCATCTACCACGTCGTTGCATGTGGATCTTTTTCCACTCCAGCATCTTCCAATTTGCTATCTTCTGCTCTGCTGGCCACGCAGACGAAAACCATAATTTGCACTATTAAAGGAAACCCTACTTCATGCAGACTAATCCATGTCTGGGTTGAATAAGGAAAGGAAGGGAGACTGTACTGTCTAAGAGAGTAGGCATCGAACCCGCATCTAGGTTGAAAAGGGAAAAATCAGTAGCTAAGGAACGAGTCTCGTGTCTCTCGGTTGAAGAAGGGTAGAAAGGCACGACAACGCAATAGAGAATGACCAGGTCGATCGGTTTGTTGTCCTCACATAGGAAAAAGGTGGCTAAAGAGAACAAAAATGGGACGTAATCCACATATGCTGCCTGGATATTTGTTGCTTTGGGCAACCATACCTCCCTCACCACTTTGCGTCCGTGGAGGTACATCGTACTGGTGCGCCCACTGTCCGAATGGGCCTCCCATGCTCTTATTGCAACTTTTTTGCTGTTAGTATAATGCTAGCAGTCAAGTCTAGCAATGCTACTGCTAAAGTGATGCCACATTTAACTAATGCCGCTCTCAGTCTAATGCCACCGATAAATTTAAGCAATGCCATTTAATGTCACTGGATTATTTCAGGGTTAGTTGTTGATTGTGGATGTATTAAAGATTTTTCATCTAAGGCATTCTAATGTTATTGCACAGCCAGTATATCAATGATGAAACTTGTTACTACCTTTAGATTTTTGCACTGCTAATGCTTATAGATTACATACCTCACTTTCATGAGATAAGTTAACTTTTTTGTACAGTGTCACCAAAATGCCAAGGCGCTGATGTCATTTTATTTTGGTTAAACTGCACAAAAAATTATGAAGACAGGAGGAAAGGTCAAGAGTGGGCACCTCCTCCTCCAGCTGTTCTCTTGATTCGTTCAATCAAGTTTTTATGTTTGATCGATTATCAAGATTGGGATAGCAATTTTTAAGGTCCCCCCGAGTTTGAAATGATATTTACCTTGGAGGTACATGGTTTGCAATTTTTTTATACTATCATTAGTTAATAATGCTAGTTACCTTCAGACTTTTGTATTTGGTTTAATGCTCATGCACATCTAGTATACCAATGCTGAAACTTGTTACCTTTACATTTTGTATTGTTAATTCTTATAGAAATCTTCCGGTGCTAGAGTTTATTGAAATCTATTCAGTAAAACCATTGTACTATACCCTGTAATAAACTAACTACTCTACTGTTGCACTAGCCACTGGATTAGTGTATATTTGTAGTATTCGAATGGTGTTGCATTAGCGTATGGACATAAATAAAGTGTGGCAAGCTTTCCCAGATATGTGCTCAAGAAAACTACTACCTGTTTTTCTAAATACTAGACATTTGGGTACTTTAAATTGAACCGCGAAAATGTCTTATATTAAGGAACAAAGGGTGTAGAGTTCACTCAAATTATCTCGGTAAAGCTAGTCATACCTTTCTTAAAATTAATGTTCATAATGTTATCGGAGGAGGTCTGTATGTTTCTCCCTAATGCCTGTCGACTACATACCTGACATCATGATGTAATGTTAAGTCATTTCCTTCTGTACAGTGTCACTGAATTGTCAAGGCGGTGATGGCATTTTATTTTAGTAGAATTGCACAAAATATGCTTAAAAAAGAGGAAAGGTCAGGACTGGCTCAATTTTTTAGAAAAAACTATGTACGCCTTCCTGACATCAGACGCCGTTGCTTTATTTTTCCTTCAAACAGGTGGTTAGAAACAGTCTTACTACCTTTTCCCATTAAGAAATTGGAATGCTTATATTTGTGAGTCTATGCTTCAACTAGTGCCACTTTTATAGTAATCACACTTTCAATATCTATGCAAACAGGGATGCTCGATTTTAGTGGAACTGCACAAAAAGTCCAACTGGTTCAACATTAGGAGCATGTTTTTTTCCAAACCTTTATATCCAATTGGTGGCACTATGAGCTATTCATTACGAAGGTACATGGTTTGATACTATCTTGCTACTCTTTTTGTACTGTCATTAGATAGTAATACTAGTGGTTTGCATGTAAATTTATTGGCAGGGTGGATTTACATTGGAGGTGCAGGACAGGATTCAATGATTGGATGCTCAATTTTGGTTGTATCGATTTCACCTCTTCCATCACCGCGAACATGGATATCCTTGGTCTGATGAAGAATAGGCGCTATATTTCTGCTCTAAACCAGCAAATCAATTCAGTATGAAATTGTCCAGGGCAAAACATAACTGTATCAGATTGTCCAGTGCAGAACATGACAGATGCTAAGCGGAAGAGACATGTCTAAACCGAAAATACATGGTGTGGCATATGTTTACTAGCTGCTTGATATTTGTGCAGACAGAGATGTCTGCCTATTGCTATTTGGCAAACAAACAAAGTGTCCGCAATTTTGGTTGAACTGCACAAGAGAATAGTATAGTCACTGCATGCAGTGCCATTTGAAAATAGACATAGAAAGATTGGATAGTCACTTCATGGACTGCAGAAAAGTAGTACTGTACTATTTATTGGCCAACACTAGGTGCTTCATTGCTTTGGTCTGATTATACAATGGGCATCATTTTGCCTAAGTTAAAGTTTGTATTCCGAAAATAGTCTCGCTGTGTGATCGAGAGAAGACCAAATCATATTGCAGTGGATGTTCCTCCATCATGTGTGGTTCATTCTCATGGTTCCAGCTATTGGTTAAACCACTTATGTTTGCAAGAGGAATTGTAGACTTCACAAACAAATTTGTCTTTCAGTCTACACTGAATGTTGGCCAAGAGAAGCATCCATGTTAGTAGGAAGAACAAATGTTTTTTCTAGATCTTTGCTTTTGGAGCTACATATTTGTATATGATCTGTGAATCATTGAGATGCATTAACATGTTGATCTTATGTATGGGAATCGTACTAGTTAGTTTTAGTTGCGATGCAGGATCTGAAGTGGCTGATCTTTGCTTTTGGAGCTACATATTTGTATATGATCTGTGAATCATTGAGATGCATTAATAGTTACTTATTTCTGTTCGCTCAGTGTTTACAAGTTACTAATCGATCACTAGCTAGCCTACTAATGCGCTCCTGGCAGTTTTATTTGCGACGCAAGATCCGAAGTGGCAGTTTTTTATTAAAAATGCCGACCTCTAAAGAAACTGACAAGCTACACTATCCTACCTACTCGATCCTACACGGATAAATAGTGGATCACGCACGTACTACCTCCTTTCCGGTTTGCAGGGCTCAATTCAAGAAATGACCTACTCGATCCTACACGAATAAATAGCAGATCACGCACGTACTAGTACTTCCTTTCCGGTTTGCAGGGCTTAATTCAAACCTCTCACCAACCAAGGTACTCCCTCCGTCCGGGTTTATTAGTCCCGTGAGCAAAACAACAAGACCAAGGCATGGCAATAATTAACGGCATGCAGAAGTTAAAGCCTAATTAATTCCAACGATTTAAGAGGCTACATGCGTGCCCTTGGCTGCGACTCGTTGCATGCTGCTCCGCATACTGGCTGCGAGCGATTCTGAGTGCCTGCAAGCAGCCGGCCGTAATTAAGGCAGCTAACTGATGTGAAAAAGATGCGCTTTAATTGTTGCGGGCTTTTTAAATCCGTGGAATCATTATTGACAAGGAGGGATATGATTCGAGTGCACTCGTTTGACCGCCATGTCGGCGTGCGACCCAGACGGGACGGGATGGCACAATCATAATTTTAGTTTCTCTAGTTTTCCACGGCAAGCTGGCGCGCTAATCCATTATGCATTGAATTCCAATGACCGTCGCGCTACCTTCCACCTATAAGTACTTTTCCCAGCCTTCTCCGGTGGCACCGTGACCCAACTCGCCATATCCTCATAAGCCCCCACCGGCCCGACGTCGCTCGCCACCTCCGCCATGCCCCCGCCCGTCCGCGGTAGGCAACGCCGGAGGCGGTCACCGCCGGAACTAGTGTTCATTTTTTCACCGGAAGGCCGACGGAGGGAGGAGGCATTCTATCTGTCTTTAGATGGCAATGCGGAGATCGAGGAGTTGTTAGAGCGCGATCGCCTGGCGGAGGAGCAGGAGTTGTTGGAGCGCGACCACCTGGTAGAGGAGCAGCGTATCGTCGATTTGCACCACCAACGGGACATGGAGCAGAAGCACACCGATGCTCTGAGTCGCGAGCAGAGCGCCCGCAACTGGGCTGACTACGTGGAGGCCGGCGCCCGACAAATAGCCCTGGAGGCTGTTGGGCACGCACGCGTTCGCGACGCTGATTTTTACTACCAGCTTGTCAAGTGGGTTTCCCGCTTGGAAGACGAAGCTTCGGTGGACCACGCCGTCATGGAAAGGGCCAACGCGCGCGAGCAACGCGCCCTATCGCACCTCTTGCAAGTCCGAGGCGAGGTGCAGGATGCCGGTGCCGGTGTTTAGCGTGTACCACAGATGGCGGCCGCCATCGTCTAGTTAGCTAAGAGTAAGTTAATACTTGTACGCTACTAGAGTATTTGTGGGAGTAGATAGTTAACTTGGCTATGATGGTTGTCAACGTGGAAGTTCAGTACTCTATATGTGGATCAGACCTGTTACTTTTCTCTGAATGTTGAACTTTCTGTTTGAACATATGGAATGGGCTGTTATTTTTTAAATGGGTTGTATTTGTCCTCCACGGGTTTAGAGGCTGACTTGTGGGCCTACCAAGTTGACGCGTACACAATCAGGAGATGATTGTACGTGGAGAGGATGACAGCAGGGACCCGCCAAGGTCATGGCAGTACGCAAGCAAGTGGCTCCTTATTTCAAGCCAATAAAAAATGGCTCCTCCTAGTGGATTTCTGACATCTGGGTCCCAAGCCATTGTCAACATAGTCAATAAACGAGAGAATTTCACAACGAGCGGCTGACACCAGGGACCCAGCAGCTCGCCCAGTTATTTTTGCTTTGGGTTAATTTGATAAATGCCACTCCAAATCTGGTGTTTCCGAGAATGCCACTGCAATTTCCAAACTTTGAAAAATGCCATTTCATGCCATTTCTAGTGGCATTTTTCGAAGTCTGGAGTGGCGTTTTTCAAAGTTTGCAAACTGCAGTGGCATTTTTCAAAGTTTGCAAAAATTGCAGTGGCATTTTTCAAAGTTTGGAAATTGCAGTGGCATTTTTATGAATCGCCATAATTGGAGTGGCATTTATCTAATTTGTTTTTGAGATAGAAGCAGGGTGTCAACTGGGCTGTGCGGGACACTCTGCCTGTCTAGACAGCCTTTTCTTTTATGCCACAGACCAGCCAAGTAGTTTTTTTCTTTCTGAAAATGGCTAGCCCAGTTTTTTTGTGATTTGTCAAGTAAGTCACTTAATCAGGCCTGTTGGGCTGCAAATCTTTCAAGACGAGGAGAGCTTCATTCGATTGGCCGAGAAAATGTCCTAATAGTAATGAGAAATGATGGGATGTACATTTTTAAAACACATCAAACCGGCAATTAGTTTCAAATATCTTTTTTTCATTTCAAGATTTTAAATTGCATTGATTTTTATGCGCGGACAATTTATTGGATTTTATATAGATATACATTTACTTTTAAAATTAGTCTGAATGTGACTCGAAATTTCGGGATTAAAAACAGTTTATACCGCACCGACATATGCAAAATTTCGTATAATTTTTTAACCGTGGCCACAATATGGGCTGTAATGCTAACAAAAAGAATATGGGCTCCAAAAAAACCCGTAAGAATTAGCAAATGGGCTGTAAATTATTTGAAATAATGGCAGATGGGCTGTATGCTGTTTTCCACAGATGGCCTGTATACTGTTGGATGTCCATCCAACGGCCGTCGTGCTTCTTCAATCTCTGCTCTTCCTGCTCTAGCCGCTCAAACAAGCGCCAGCAGGACTGCCTGCTCCCTCCTCCCCGCAGCCGGCTGTGCTGCCGCGCAGACCTCACCGCCCCACCGTACTCCCATCGCTGGCCTAGCCATCCCTCTACTCACGCATAGTCCCACACCTGTTGTTATTCTCCGACGACGGCAGACGAACCAGTAAACCCTCGTACAGTCGTACTCCCCTCAGCGTGGGGAACAACTGCCGAGTCTTCCCTGCCTCTGTGTCGTTCCCTTCCTAGGACTCGCTGTCGTCCACCGCCCTGGTGCTCTCGGTGTGGCGTGGTCAACGTGGTCAATGACCGACATGCATCTGAAGTGCACTGTATGTGGAAAGGCTGACAGCTGGGTCCACGTCCGCACACAAGGAAATGCCTCCTTATTATGCGCAAAATAATGATTCCTCCACCTGACATCTGGGACCCACCGAAAGGGCCTCTGTATTTTGCGAAAAAAACGTTACCGCCGCTGACAGCTCGGACCCACCAGCTATATCTTCGCACGCAAGGAAGTGCCTCCTTATTACGCACAAAAAATGAATACTCCCCCTGCTAGCTGGGACCCAGTATAGTGGGCCTACTAAGTTGACGGGGACGGAGGGCTTTGTCAACTTAGTCAATATGCGCGATTCTAGCTCGACTGACTGTACGATGTCCATCCAACGACCGTAGTGCTTCTTCAACCTCTGGTCTTCTTGCTCCAGCCGCCCAAAGCAGCGCCGGTCTTGCCGCCTGCTCCTACCAGCCGTGAACGACTGTGCTGCCGCGGAGGCCTCACCGCCCCCATACTACTCCCACTGCTGGCCAGGCCATCCCTCCACTCCACTCACCCACACCCCCTGTTATTCTGCGGCGACGGCAGCGCAGCCAAACCAGTGAACCCTTGTACTCCTCTCCGCGTGGGAATCCACTGCCGCGTCTTCCCCGGCTCCGCGTCGTCCCCTTCCTAGGCCTTGCCGTCGTCCATCGCCGTGGTGCTCTTGGCGCGGTGTGGTCAATGTGGTCAACGACCGAATTCCACCGGAAGAGTATTGTATGTGGAGAGGCTGACAGCTGGGTCCACGGCAGCCACAAGGAAGTGCCTCCTTATTACGCGGAAAATAATTATTCCTCCACCTGACAGCAGGGACCCACCAGACGGGCCACCAGTATTTCGCAAAAAAAAACGTTTCCCCCCTGACTGCTAGAACCGACCGGACGGGCTACTGTATTTTGCGAAAAAAACCTTTCCCCCTGACTGCTGGGACCCACCGGACGGACCACCATATTTTTCAAAAAAAGCGTTCCCCCGCTATCAGCTCGAACCCACTAGAAGTGCCTCCTTATTACGCACAAAAAATGAATACTCCCCCTGCTAGCTGGGACCCACCATGGTGGGAGGCTGACTTGTGGGCCTACTAAGTTGACTCGGATGGGGGCCTTTGTCAACTTTAGTCAATATGAACGATTCTAGCTCCAGTGACCGTACGATGTCCATCCAACGGCTGTAGTGCTTCTTCAACCTCTGGTGTTGTTGCTCCAGCCGCCCAAAGCAGCGGCGGTCGTGTCGCATGCTCCTGCCTCCCGTGGCCGGCTGTGATGCCGTGGAGGCCTCACCGCCTCCTACTACTCCCACCGCTAGCCAGGCCATCCCTTTACTCACCCACACCCGCTGTTATTCTATGGCGACGACAGGCTCACACCGCAGCCGGACCAGTGGACCATCATACTCCTCTCCGCGTGGGCATCCACTGCCGCATCTTCCCCGCCTCTGCGTCGTCCCCTTACTAGGCCATGCCGTCGTCCAACGCCCTGGTGCTCTCGGCGCGGTGTGGTCAACGTGGTCAAGGAACGATTTCCATCAGACGTGGACTGTACGTGGAGAGGCTGACAGCTGGGTCCACGGCCAAAGCAAGGAAGTGCCCCCTTATTACGCGGAAAATAATGATACCTCCACCTGACAGCAGGGACCCACTGGACGGGCCACTGTATTTTGCGAAAAAAAGTTTCCCCCCTGACTGCTGGGACCCACCAGCTACATCTTCGCATGCAAGGAAGTGCGTCCGGGCAAAAAAAATGATTCGCCCCCATGACTGCTGGGACCCACCAGCTACATCTTCGCACGCAAGGAAGTGCGTCCGAACAAAAAAAAACGGTTCGCCCCCCTGACTGCTGGACCCACCAGCTACATCTTCGCACGCAAGGAAGTCCGTTCGAAAAAACGATTCGCCCCCCTGACTGCTGGGACCCACCAGCTACATCTTCGCATGCAAGGAAGTGCCTGACAGTCGGGACCCACCTGGTCGAAGCATACGTAGTGTTGTCATTCTGGTCGCGAACGTGTACATACATACTGGGTGATGTAGAGGCGCGCATGTGTCGTAGTAGAGGCGCGCACGTGTCATAGTAGAGGCACGTACGTGTCGTAGTAGAGGCGCGCACGTAGCATGTACACGTACGTACAATGGCCAGTGTGCAAGAAAGAAAATACGGCCACGTATGTGTACATACGGGCGGGGTCTCGAACGCCTACTCGCGCATACGTACGGCCAGGGCTCGTGTACGTGGCTAGGTCGGAACGGAGAAACAACGTCGTCGTCGTGTTCATGGGGAGCCAACCGGCTGGGTTGGAATGGAATGAGTCGTCGTGTTCATCGGGAGCGCTTGGACGGAACAAGCGATGGAAATGAGGCCTGGCGTACCGCAGAACGGAGGAAACGGCCTTGTGTTTGACCGGCCATGTTCGAAACGGGATCCTTTTCATGGGGAGGGGTCTGGCGTACCGCAAAATGGAGGAAACGGCCTCCTACGGTCGAAACGGGGGTCCTGTTGATCGGGAGGGGTGTGGCGTACCGCACAACAGACGAAACGGACTTGTGTTGGAGCGCTACGGTCGAAACGGGGGTCCTGTTCATCGGGAGGGGTGTGGCGTACCGCAAAACAGGACTCCACGGGATACTGTTCATCTCAACCGTCGACCTCCTCCAGCCCCCATGGGCTACCGTTGACCTCGTCCAGCCTCCACGGGCTCCTGTTCATCCACCCTCCACCGCGCGCTCCTCCACCGGCTACTGTTCAACCACCCCTGCACGGGCACCCCTTCACTGTCTACTGTTCATCCAGCCCTCCACGGGGTCATCCTGTTCATCCAGAGGCAATGCCACGGGGTCCTGCATCGACCCCCACCGCTCACTTTTCATCCAACCTGAAAGTGCTAGTATCGACTAGAGGGTGGGGGGGTGAATAGGCGATTTTTATGAAAGTCTACAAAACTTAGAAGTTTTGAAGACAAACAACAGAAATGACCTAGTTGATATGCAGCGGAAGATAAACTACCATAAACAAGCCATAGTCAAGTATGCAATGATGTGAAAGTACAGGACTAATAGCAGCTAAGTAGTAAGGATCAGGATGGAAGATAGTATGAAGCCAATCAACAGTATTACTCAAGCAATGAAGTCAAACAGATACACAGATAGGCAATGACTTCACGCAGACAAACTTAAGTAAAGGATGGAAAGGGTTAGAACCAGTCACTTGTTGAAGACACGGGATTTGTTGGACCAGTTCCAGTTGCTGTGACAACTGTACGTCTGGTTAGGGAGGCTGAGATTTAACTCAGAAGACTGTGTCTTCACCTTATTCCCCTTGAGCTAAGGACACCCAGTCCTCGCCCAATCACTCTGGTAAGTCTTCAAGGTAGACTTCCAAACCTTCACAGACTTTGTTCACCGGCAATCCACAATGACTCTTGGATGCTCAGAACGCGACGCCTAATCGGCTGGAGGATTCACAGTCCTCAAGTGTAATAAGTCTTCAGGTCACACAGGCAGAAAGACTTCAGTGATGCCTAACACTCTTTGGCTCTGGGTGTTTGGGCTTTGTCCTTGCAAGGATTTCTCTCTCTCAAATGCTTCGAGGTGGGTTGCTCTCAAACGACAAAAGCTGTGCACAAACTCTGAGCAGCCACCAATTTATGGTGTAGGGGGTGGGCTATTTATAGCCACAAGGCAACCCGACCTGATTTGTCCAAAATGACCCTGGGTCACTAAGGAACTGACACACGTTCCAATGGTCAGATTTCAAACACATGCGGCAACTTTACTTGGGCTACAAGCAAAGCTGACTCATCCAGCTCTGGATAAGATTTGCTCTCATTGTCTTCGCTCGAAGACATAGGATTTATTTGAGCATCACTTCAGTCACTCTGAGTTAGTTCACTTGGACCCCACTTAACAGTATGGTGGTTCCTATGACTCAACAAAGAAGAAAAGGAAACAACGAAACCACACAGTCTTCGCGCTCCATAGTCTTCACGTAATGTCTTCTCATGTCATAGTCTTCAATATGAATATCTTCTCATACCACCATTGTCTTCAATGTCTTCATACATTTTTAGGGGTCATCTCCGGTAGGTAAACCAAATCAATGAGGGACACTACCTACGTTATCCTACAATTCTCACAAACGCATTAGTCCCTCAACCAAGTTTGTTGTCAATACTCCAAAATCAACTAGGGGTGGCACTAGATGCACTTACAATCTCCGCCTTTTTGGTGATTGATGACAAACTGGTTGAAGTTTTGAACGGGGATAAAGTATGTGAAATTGTAAGGATAGGGAATTGTCTTCATAAGTAGCAAGAGCTCCCCCTGAAGATGTGCATATAAGTAATTTGCTTTTGGAATGCAAAGGCACATGGTAGGTTGTACTTGTGGAGATCCTCTTCAACTTATGAAGATAATTCATCATGCATGAAATGATATAGCAAGTAGAATGACATGCATAATGAAAAATGGACGTCTGCAGAATGATCTAAGTGCGGAAGTTATCATCGCACATGCGGAATTTATCATCGCATCACAGTAAAGCAAATAAGTAGCAGACGACCATGAAGTTTAGGTGTTACAACTCAAAGAACCAAATGTTTTAAAAAGCAAGAGTTGTAAGCACGAGGCAGAATATAATGCAACCGCCCATATGAACCCGCTTGAAGACTATCAACTCATACGCTTCTCCCCCTTTTGTCAGTAAGGACCAAAAAGGTTTGAAGACATAGATCATCTACTCGTCCTCATGACTAGGTGAAGCAGCAGGGTTGTCGTCGTTGGTTGGCGGTGCAGACGAACTTGGTGCAGTGTTGATGCGTGCAGTAGTAGGAGGTGGTGAAGTAGCATCATCTTCATCATTGATCACTCTGGCATTTACTGTTGCCGCAGAGGAAGAATACTCAGAGTCTTCAAGAGATGGAGTGCGACGTAGGACAGCAGTCCGTGGAGGAGTGGAATCAAACTGGATCTTTCATTGAAGCCATCGTCTTAAAGATCTGCTTCAGCACTAAGCAGCGTCAAACTCTTCCATGATCGCCGGCAAGTCTCATGAGCAACAAAGGCATTCTTGGTGGCAAGGTTACGAATGCGATTGACATCCACCAAGAGGCTTTGCATCTGTCTCTTGAGCCAATAGTGATGCTTATCCTGTTTCTAATGAAGGGCCACAAGGAATTCTCGGTCATTGAGAATGCGAGAACGTGTCCGAGGCCTTTGGGCAATGGTGCTTTCAGTAGGTGCTCGATGAGGCAGACGAGTATTTCCAGCCAATGGATAGATTCGTGTTGCTTCTTGAACACCTTCAATGGGTTGAGTGAAGCTTTGGTGCTCGGCATTCTGAAGACAAAGAGGCCTCTTGGCAGGGTCAGAGTATATAGCTTCAACTGACATGTCAACCTCTGGCAAAAAGATCAGATGATTGCGAGTAGAGGGCTGATAGTTGACAGATGAGTGTCTCTTGATGAGGCGCATGACCCATGGAGCATAAAACTTCAGACCAAATAGGTCAGACCCAGAAGAAGCAAGTTTCCTGATGAAGAATTCTTGAGTATTGAAGCTGATGCCATTGAGAATGTAGAAGACCAAAGTCTTCATAGCTCCTTCAAGTTTGGCCGCTGATGAATGTCCTTTGATAGGCCATAGAGTTCACCTGATGATATGATATATGGTGTGAGGCATATGCTCAAGGTCTTCAACAAAGAACTCTATTGGATATTCAGCGTCAGATGGCAAAGGCTTCATCATGCTCAACATCTGGCTCATATTGGGTTCTGTCTTATGGAAGATGCTCTCCAATGCATTGCGGTGTAGCTGATAATCAGGTTCATATAGTTCTCCAAGAGTGGCTAGCCCTATAAGCTCGATGATGTCAAGAGCTTTGGCTTCATGATGAACATTTCCAGTCATCCACTCGAGGACCCATGTCTTGATATCTCTGTAGTAGCCGCGAATGTGTAGAGTAGCATAGAATTGAAGCAATAGCTCTTCATTCCAGTGTTCTTTGTCTGTCACAAAGTTGAGCAGACCAGCATCACGAAAGCAGTCAAGTGCTTCTTCTAAGCACGACAGTCCAGCAATGGCTTCAGTGTCAAGGCGCATATGAGGGAAAATGCACCCTTGATCATATAGAACGCAGGAGTAATAGCTTATTTGCTGATAGCTCCAGAACCGATCTGATGATATCCTTGGCTTGGAGTAGGGGTTCTTGGCGCTGTCAAAGAAGGTATTGTGGCTTTTGAAGCCATTTGCATTGAAGGACCCTGGTGAGTTTGCAGTACCTGGAAACCTTGGCAGTCTTGGCTTGGGCTTCTGGACCTGAGGCCTATGCTCTACATGATAATCAAATTGAGGTCCAGAGGCAGTAGGCGGAGGTACCAGAATGGGCCATCGGATAGTGGTTAGCTGACCATGACTGTATGCTTGCTCAATTGTATGGGGCCTTGGTGGTGGAACAGGAGCAGGGGCAACAACTGAGGCTTCAGGCTGCACAACAGGTGCTTCGGGAGCAGTTGTCTCATTAGCTTCAGGTGCAGTCGCCTCATTGGCTTCAGGCACAGTGAACTCATTGGTTTTAGGCACACTGGTTGGTGCAGGCTCCACATTAGCGTCAGCCATGACTACGTCATTGGCTTCATTGGCGTTGGTGGTGGTAGCTTCAACATTTTCAACCTCCTCTTGATGAACAGGAGGGTCGGGCACTGACACATTCATACCAGGAACAACTACTTCAATCACTGGGGGAGTAGGGACACGTTCGTCTTCTTGATTTTCCTCGGCTGATGCAGCCGGAATGTCTTCAACAGCTTGGGCTTCAGACTCGGAGACATTCACAGTAGGAGTCGGTTCAGAAAATACTTGACGTGCAATAGGTGGGCGTTGCACTTCTCCTTCTGGAACGCTCGACAGAGGGACTTGAGGCCTTTTTCCTTCGTGAAGCCTGCGAAATGCTGGCAATGCCTTAGGAGATGGAGTTGGCTGGGCCTCAAAGTCTTCATATTCTTCTTGCACGGGAGGTGTAGCTTGTTGTTGTTGTTGGGGAGTACTGGGTGAGTCTTGTTGTTGTGGGTGATCAGCCCACGATGCATCCTGAGCAATTGGCATCAGAGGACGACCAATGCTGATGAGTTCACTGTTCGTAAGAACAGGCGATGATACCACATTGTGTTCAATCTGAGGAAGAACTTCATCATCTTCAACATTGTCATCGTGACCAATGTCTTCAGCAGCGGTGGGTTCAGCTACTGGAATATCTTCAGCTTCACGAGCCTCTGTGGGAGCAGGCTCATGGACTATCATCCTTCTTTCTTGATGTTCTGACGCAGGGCGAACCACTGAAATGGGTTCAACAACTAAGGGCTCTGTGGGAGCAGCCCTATTTTTCTTGGTCTTGCGCTTCTTCTTGGAGGGAGCGGCATCAGAGGATTCAGTATTCTTCCTCTTTCTGGCTTCAGCCTCGGCAGCCCTTGTCTTCTTCTGTTCTGAAGCGGTTGTGGTGACCTTTGGCTTCGAGCCAGTCATGCTGCTTGGGAAGATAATGCGAGGGGCTTCTTGGCTTGAAGGTGTAGGCTGGTCAGCAGGAAGCTTCTTCTTTTTCTTTGCAGCCATCCTGGGGTCAATGCCAGGATGGCCAAGTGACTTGCGCTTCTCAGCCTCATTGTAGGCAAGCACACACTTATCAGCCAAACTCTTCATGCGCTCTCGAGAGCCCTGAGCTTCTTCACGCTTCTTCAGAAAAGCTTATTTAAGCTCATGTAGCATGACCTTGAAGTTTCTGACGTCTTGAACACTTAGCTTGGCCACATGCTTCTTGAATTGAGCCTTCTCATAATCAATCTTGTTCTTCAGCTCAACGATGCGCTGAGCGAGAGCTAGCTCGGAAGCAATGGTGCCATTGAAAGAGACGCTGAGGCCAATGGGAAGCTGCAAATCTTCAAAGCTGAGATTGGGGGTGTCGAACCACTCATCAATGAAGTTGTGGATGATTGCCACATCAAAGAGAGGCAAGTTGTTGAAGATTTCTGCTTCTTCCTTGCTCTTTATCAGTTGCTCAAGGGCATCATCAGCAAGATCTTCATCACTGGACAGATCAATGGGTTCTTCGCGCAAAATGGCGGCAGGAGTCAAGGCTTGATCAGTATGCCTGATAATTTGCTTTTTCTTCTCCGTTCTCTTGGAGATACGGGATTGATCTTCAGACTGCACACTGTCTTCAGGAGGTGCAGTGGCCAGTGGCTTCGCACGAGTAGTTTTCAGAGGTGCAGCTGATCTTGAAGCCTTTGGCTTCTTTTGCTTCTGCGGCTTCGGAGGAGGAGCTGGGGCTTCATCGGAGTCAGCATCATTGTCAGAATGATCCACTCTGGCACCCTGGACCACGATGTAGGTGATGAGGCCATCAAGGTTGGAGAAGGGGCCGATGACATTGGGTTCTGCATCATGGGAGCCGTCAGCACGGGGAGCAGAGGGACCTGGGTTGAAGTCTAATCCCAATGACTTCTTGTTTTTCTTGGCCGAAGCCTGAGCGAATTGAAGGTTGCGCTTGAAGAGAGCATCATCACGACACCAGAGTAATGATGTGGGATCGGCGTTCTTAGGCTGAGGTCCACGGACCATGCAAGGATAGAAGCCTTGAGCAATAACTTCAGGTCTGTTCTTGGGTTGAAGGCATCGATAGAGAATGTCACCCCAAGGTCTCTTGATAGCATTCTTCTCTGCATATTCCTTCATCACAAACTTGTACTTGAACCATTTTTCAGCCCAATAGCGTTGAATCCATTGGATTCGTGTCTTTCGCTGATGACAATTCTCTTCGGGATCCGTCTTGTAGAGTTCTGCTAGGTCATCAGGCAGATCTTTGGATGTTCCTTCTCTGCGCTGTCTGCCACCCTTCCTTGCTGATTTTTCTGCAGCCATGAACTTCAAACTGAATGGCTTCAATACGTTCAAGGGCTTTAGAGACTTACGCTTGCTGGTCAAGCAGGAACTGGCTTCTGGAGAATTGATATGATGCTGTAAGTATTCTGCAAACGAATGCAGACTATGAGAACCAAGGGATTCTCCCACGGACATGTACCTATGACAACATTAGAGATGCGAGGGAAGGGGAAGAGGTCATATGCATTCTCAGAAGATTTTGAAGATAAATCAGTTTGAAGACATTGACCTCATGATACGAAGACATTCACTTATATAGGTGAGTTGGTTCTAGATTTGTACCAATCCGTGAATAAGTACAAGTGAGGAATCAAACTAGAGGAAATCTAAGTGAATTGACTAGGCAGTATGAGATGCAGACAGAATAGATCTAACATTGAATAGGCAGAAACCACTTTCGATAAACAGGATGAATCTTGAAGATCAAAAAGATGGTAAAAATAGAGTTATAATTACCGCACGAAGAACTGCTAGATGGGATGAATAGGAGACCGAGCAGTTCAGCCCACCGTGCCCTAACTTGGCGACGGAGGACACCTATGGTGACGGCGGAGAGGAAGATGTCCGCGGCCGGCGTGAGGACAGCGTCGGAGAAGTCACGGCAGCTAAGCGCTTCGTCGCCGGCGTCGTCGAGAGCTAGCGGTGGCGCTTGGGTTTGGACGGAGGTGGAGAGGTGGAAGAAGGATTTCTTTACTGCAGGGGACAAGTATTTATAAGTAGGTGAGCAGCATAGCGCAATTACGCTGGTGCCCCTAGCGGTTTACATCTGAGGGGCACGTGGCAAGCATGCAACATACTCAGAGTTGTCCCACGTTCCCACGCCCGCCAGGCAAGTCAGAGAGTTGTTCCGGCTTCTCCGGATTTCAACAATAAAGATAAGTCATTTAAAACAGATTTAATGTTTGTCTCTTTGCCTTCTGCTGACTAGGACGCAGAGAAGACATTCGACAGTTTCAATAGAATGCATATGATTTGGACAGATAGAGTTTGAGATAAAAGCATAGAGAGGTTAGGGTCCGATCACATTCACTTAGTTCAAAAGATCCAATCTTGAAGACATAGCTATAAGTGACTGCTGTAGAGGACAGAACACTAGTATATATATATATATATATATATATATATATATATATATATATATATATATATATATATATATATATATATATATATATATATATATATATATATATATATATATATATATATCAGAAAGCAATCAAATCATCATAGTGTAGAAAATCATGAAGATAAATTGAAACTGAAGACAAACCAAATGTGAAGTTATTGCAATGTAACGCCAAGAGTGAAACACTTCAAACAGAGAAATATGGTGGTGGCGTTACCCACCGTATAGGAAGTATTAGACCCAGACACGACGCACAATTATTGTGGCGCTCCGGAGTCAAATTCCATGTTAATGTATTCACACTCAGAGTGTAAATCTTCATTGATTGAAGATATACATTACTTTGTGTGTTGCACATCTAAGTCATCAACATGCATAAGTGTTAGGATGTGTGCCTGATCACAGGACATTAGAGGATTCCAAGATATTTAGCTCACACCATAACTTGCAAAACCTTTTCTCATCCAAGGGCTTTGTGAAGATATCTGCCAGTTTCTCTTCAGTGTTGACGTGAATGATATCAATATCTTTCTTCATGACATGATCTCTGATAAAGTGATGACGAATTTCAATGTGCTTTGTCTTCGAGTGCTGGACTGGATTGTTGGCAATCTTGATGGCACTTTCGTTGTCGCAGAAGAGAGGTACTTGTCTCAGGTTGATGCCATAGTCCTTGAGAGTTTGCTTCATCCATAGAAGCTGAGCACAATAGGATCCAGCAGCAATGTATTCAGATTCAGCAGTTGAGAGTGATACACAATTCTGCTTCTTTGAAGACCAACAGACAAGTGATCGACCAAGAAAATGACATGTGCCTGATGTAGACTTGCGATCCACTTTGTCACCAGCATAATCAGCATCGGAGAATCCAACCAAATCAAATTTTGAGCCCTTGAGATACCATAATCCGAGTGTTGGGGTGTAAGCCAAATATCGAAGAATTCGCTTCACAGCTAAGTGATACGATTCCTTTGGTGCCGCTTGGAATCGAGCACACATGCAAACACTAAGCATAATATCTGGCCTAGATGCACATAGATAAAGTAAAGAACCAATCATGGAGTGATATACCTTTTGATCGAACTCTTTACCATTGTCGTCGGGACCAAGATGGTGTTTGGCTGGCATTGGCGTCGTGTAGCCTTTGCAGTCTTCCATTCCAAACTTCTTCAGACAATCTTTGAGGTATTTTTCTTGAGATATGAAGATGCCATTCCTTTGTTGACGAATTTGAAGACCAAGGAAGAACTTCAGCTCACCCATCATGGACATCTGATATTGCTCTTGCATCATGTACCCAAACTCATCAGTATATTTCTGGTTGGTGCAGCAGAAGATTATGTCATCCACATATATTTGGCACACAAACAGTTCACCATCATATGTCTTCGTGAAGAGTGTGGGATCGAGGGATCCTGGTTTGAAGCCTTTGCTCTTCAGGAAGTCTTAGATCGTATCATACCATGCACGAGGAGCTTGTTTGAGGCCATACAGTGCTTTGTTTAGCTTGTACACCATATCAGGATGTTTTGGATCTTCAAAGCCAGGTGGTTGAGCGACATATACTTCTTCTTCAATCTTGCCATTGAGAAATGCACTCTTCACATCCATTTGATATAGCAAGATGTTGTGATGATTAGCGTAGGCTAACAGTATGCGAATAGCTTCAAGCCTAGCAACAGGAGCAAATGTTTCATCAAAGTCAATTCCTTCAACTTGAGTATATCCTTGAGCCACAAGACGTGCTTTGTTTCTGACGACTTGACCATGCTCATCTTGCTTGTTTCGATATATCCACTTTGTTTTAATAATGTTATGCTTGCGAGGGTCAGGTCGCTTGACAAGTTCCCAAACATTATTCAGCTTGAACTGTTGAAGTTCTTCTTGCATGGCTTGAATCCATTCAGGTTCCATAAAAGCTTCAGCAACTTTCTTGGGTTCTGATATTGACACAAACGAAAAGTGCCCACAGAAGTTTGCTAGCTGTGTTGCTCTTGATCGAGTGAGTGGACCAGGTGCATTGATGCTGTCAATTATCTTCTCTATTTGAACTTCATTTGCAACACGAGGATGAATAGGACGAAGACTTTGCTCTTGCTGATCATTGTCATCGTTGGGAGGATTGTCTTCGGTCTGAGCATTGTCTTCAGGTTGATTTGGTGCTGAGATGATAAGTTCCTCTTCAGGCTGTGCTTCAGAAGGCATGATTTCACCAGTTCCCATCAGCTTGATAGATTCACTTGGATAAGCTTCATCTAGTGTACTTGGCAGGAGTTCTCTTTGTGAACCATTGGTTTCATCAAATTTCACATCCACATTTTCGACGATTTTGTAGAGATAGAGGTTGAAGACTCTGTAGGAGTGTGAATCCTTTCCATAGCCAAGCATGAAGCCTTCGTGAGCCTTAGGTGCAAATATTGACTTGTGATGGGGATCCTTGATCCAGCATCTAGCTCCAAATACTCTGAAGTAATTGACGTTTGGCTTCTTGCCAGTAAGGAGCTCATACGATGTTTTGTTCAGAAGCTTATGGATGTACACACAGTTGATGATGTGACAGGCTGTGTCAATAGCTTTAGGCCAGAACTTTCCTGGTGTCTTCTATTCATCTAGCATTGTTCGAGCCATCTCAATGAGGGTTCTGTTTTTGCGCTCAACGAGGCCATTTTGCTGAGGTGTGTATGGAGCAGAGAACTCATGAGTGATTCCCATTGTATCCAGATACAGATCAAGTCTGGTGTTCTTGAATTCATTGCCATTGTCACTTCTGATATGCTTGATCTTCACGCCATAATTGTTCATTGCTTGATTGGCGAATCGCCTAAAGACATCTTGCACTTTAGTCTTGTAAAGAATTATATGAACCCATGTGTATCTTGAGTAGTCATCAACAATGACGAAGCCATAGAGACAGGCAGTTGTTGTGAGGGTGGAGTAGTGAGTAGGTCCAAATAAGTCCATGTGTAACCGCTCGAAGGGTTGAGATGTTGTCATGATTGTTTTCGAGGGGTGCTTTGCCCTTGTCATCTTTCCAGCTTCACAGGCACCACACAGATGATCCTTCTTGAACTTGACATCCTCGATGCCAATGACATGCTTCTTCTTGACGAGTGAGTGTAAGTTCCTCATGCCAGCATGTCCTAGCCTTTGATGCCAGAGCCAGCATTCTGAAGCTTTTGTGAGAAGACATACGGCAAGCTGTGGACCTGCTGAGAAATCTACCATGTATAGATCATCTTTTCGATACCCTTCAAAGAGTAGAGATTTGTCAGATTCCATTAGTACAAGGCAACAATATTTTCCAAATAGCACAATCATGTTCAAGTCACAAAGATTGAGACAGACATTAAGTTGAAACCAAGGGATTCAACAAGCATTACTTTATCCATGTGTTGATCCTTTGAGATTGCAACTCTACCTAGACCCAATACCTTGCTTTTACCGGTGTCAGCAAATGTGATGTGACTCTTGTCGGATGGACGTAAGGTTGAGTCCATGAGAAGACTTCGATCACCAGTCATATGATTAGTGCATCCACTGTCCATAATCCATTCTGAAGCTTTTGGTGATGTACCCTACAGTGCAATTAGGAGGATAGGCTTCACAAGAGTGTTGTGAAGCATAAGCATTTGACACATATAGGGACTGATAAGCGATTCAGATGTGAGGTATATAGAATGACATTTTGTCATGCGTCCTAAACGTGTTTTAGGTCCCCAGCAATAGTATCGGACGCCATTGATTGCTGGCTGGAGACCGTATTCTGCAGAAGAGAGTTAGTTCTTCTTTGCCACCCACATCTTCAGGGGTGGCTTAGAAGCAATGAGTCTAAGTGCAGCATCTGAGAATTTTGGCTTTGGAGCCCTAGCAAATAGCCTTGCAGGAGATGAATGATACTCATATGAATAAGTAGAAAAGTTCTTTGTCCTATGAACATAGCGGTTCGTAGATACACGCTCATATTCATAAGTCTGAGCATGATTTCCCTGCAACACATTGGCGTTAGGGTGACTCATGTGAGTCATGTATCTGTATGAAGCCTTTGGGCCACATGAAGCTATAGGTCTGGGATTTGTCTTCTTCCTTGGTGGTGTCATGACGACATTCACAGAAAGATTCTCAATGTACTGCTTAGGTATCCAGATCTTCTTCATAGGTGGTCCATTCCTGCAGTTAGTACCAATGTACCTGGCAAACACTTCACCATTCTGATTCTTGAACAACTTATAGTTTGCATCAAAGGATTCATCAATGATAATAGGATTAGCACAGGTAAAGCCAGATAAAGTGGATGGATCTACTGAAGGTTCCTTTGCAGCAACCCATGTGGTTTTGAGGTACTGCTTAGGCTTCCAGTACGAGCCATCAACATTCATTTTCCTCTCGAACCCAACACCCTCTTTCCTAGGGTTTCGGTTTAGAATCTGCTTTTTGAGGACATCGCAGAGTGTCTGATGTCCCTTCAAACTTTTGTGCATCCCTGTTTCAAGCAATATCTTCAACATAGCATTTTCATCAGCAATAGCAGTGGTATCCTCCGCAGAGGGGTTAGTAACCACGTCAGTAGGTGAAGACAATGAAATAGTAGCAGCAGTGGAACATTCAGCAACAGATGTAGCGTTATCACGCTCAATGCATTTTAGACATGGTGGTTCAAATTCATCCTGAGCGGGACTGATCTGTTGAGTGTGAAGTGACTCATTCACTTTTTGAAGATCTTCATGAGCCGCTCTCAATTTCTCAAGCTCTTGTTTCGTTTAAAGATAATCATAGGAGAGCCTTTCATAAGTAGTTGAGAGCATTTCATGACGACCTTCAAGTTCTTGGTACTTAGCATGAAGATTTTTTATGTCATCAACTAAGGACTGTGAACGTGTCATTTCCGCGTCCAACAGGTCATCGCTTTTGTCTAACAGTTTTTGAGTATGTTCCATAGCCTTTTGTTGTTCAGTTGCAATTTTAGCAAGCATTTTGTAGCTTGGTTTGGATTCACAATCAGAGTCATCTTCACTTGATGTTTGAAAGTAAGCATCACGTGATTTTACCTTGGCACCACGTGCCATGAAGCAGTAGGTGGGAGTAGGATCGTCTTTGTCATTAGCTTCAGCGTTGGTGTGGAAGTCATTGTCTTCAGTGTTGAAGATGGACTTGGCAACATAGGCTAGAGCCAGACTTGCAACGCCAGGGTCAGAATCCTCTCCAGACTCCACCTCCGCCTCCTCAGAAGCAGACTCCTCCTCTGAATCCATTTCCTTGCCAACAAAAGCACGAGCCTTGCCAGATGAGCTTTTCTTGTATGATGAAGACTTGGAAGAAGACTTAGAAGAAGACTTTGAGGATTTCTTCTTCTTCTTGTCATCAGGATCATATTCCTTGCTCTTCTTCTTCTTCTTCTTCTCATTGTCCCACTGTGGACACTCAGATATGTAGTGACCAGGTTTCTTGCACTTGTGGCAGGTTCTCTTCTTGTGATCATGGGTGGAAGCTTCATAATTCCTTGAGCTGGATCGTGAAGACTTTCTGAAGCCTTTCTTCTTAGTGAACTTCTGGAACTTCTTCACAAGCATAGCAAGTTCCTTTCCAATGTCTTCAGGATCTTCAGAACTGCAGTCAGATTCTTCTCCAGATGAGGAAACAACTTTTGCCTTCAAAGCGCGAGTTCGGCCATAGTTTGGGCCATAGATATCTCTTTTCTCAGATAGCTGGAACTCATGTGTGTTGAGCCTCTCAAGTATATCAGACTGATCGAGTGACTTGAAGTCTGGACGTTCTTGTATCATGAGGGCAAGGGTGTCAAAGGAGCTGTCGAGTGATCTCAGAAGTGTCTTGACGATTTCATGCTTGGTAATCTCAGTTGCGCCAAGAGCTTGAAGCTCATTTGTGATGTCAGTGAGGCGATCGAACATGAGCTGGACATTTTCATTGTCATTTCTCTTGAAGCGGTTGAAGAGGTTGCGAAGAACACTGATTCTTTGATCTCTCTGGGTTGATACGCCTTCGTTAACCTTGGATAGCCAGTCCCAGACTAGCTTCGACGTTTCCAGAGCACTCACACGGCCATACTGTCCTTTGGTCAGATGACCACAGATGTTGTTCTTTGCAGTAGAGTCTAGTTGAATGAACTTCTTGACATCAGTAGGGGTGACACCTTCACCAGTTTTGGGAACGCCATTCTTGACGACATATCGGAGGTCGACATCAATGGCTTCAAGATGCATACGCATCTTATTCTTCCAGTAGGGATATTCGGTCCCATCGAACACGGGGCAAGCAGCGGAGACCTTGATTATCCCTGCAGTCGACATAGCTAAAACTCCAGGTGGTTAAACCGAATCACACAGAACAAGGGAGTACCTTGCTCTAATACCAATTGAAAGTGCTAGTATCGACTAGAGGGGAGGGTGAATAGGCGATTTTTATGAAAGTCTTCAAAACTTAGAAGTTTCAAAGACAAACAACAGAAATGACCTAGTTGATATGCAGCGGAAGATAAACTACCATAAACAAGCCATAGTCAAGTATGCAATGATGTGAAAGTACAGGACTAATAGCAGCTAAGTAGTAAGGATCAGGATGGAAGATAGTATGAAGCCAATCAACAGTAGTAGTCAAGCAATGAAGTCAAACAGATACACAGATAGGCAATGACTTCACGAAGACAAACTTAAGTAAAGGATGGAAAGGGATAGAACCAGTCGCTTGTTGAAGACACATGATTTGTTGGACCAGTTCCAGTTGCTGTGACAAGTGTACGTCTGGTTAGGGAGGCTGAGATTTAACTCAGAAGACCGTGTCTTCACCTTATTCCCCTTGAGCTAAGGACACCCAGTCCTCGCCCAATCACTTTGGTAAGTCTTCAAGGTAGACTTCCAAACCTTCACAGACTTCGTTCACCGGCAATCCACAATGACTCTTGGATGCTCAGAATGCGACGCCTAACCGGCTGGAGGATTCACAGTCCTCAAGTGTAATAAGTCTTCAGGTCACACAGACAGAAAGACTTCAGTGATGCCTAACACTCTTTGGCTCTGGGTGTTTGGGCTTTGTCCTCGCAAGGATTTCTCTCTCTCAAATGCTTTGAGGTGGGTTGCTCTCAAACGACAAAAGCCGTGCACAAACTCTGAGCAGCCACCAATTTATGGTGTAGGGGGTGGGCTATTTATAGCCACAAGGCAACCCGACCTGATTTGTCCAAAATGACCCTGGGTCACTAAGGAACTGACACGTGTTCCAACGGTCAGATTTCAAACACACGCGGCAACTTTACTTGGGCTACAAGCAAAGCTGACTCATCCAGCTCTGGATAAGATTTGCTCTCATTGTCTTCGCTCGAAGACATAGGATTTGGTTGAGCATCACTTCAGTCACTCTGACTTAGTTCACTTGGACCCCACTTAACAGTACGGTGGTTCCTATGACTCAACAAAGAAGAAAAGGAAACAACGAAACCACACAATCTTCGCGCTCCATAGTCTTCCCGTAATGTCTTCTCATGTCATAGTCTTCAATATGAATATCTTCTCATACCACCATTGTCTTCAATGTCTTCATACATTTTTAGGGGTCATCTCCGGTAGGTAAACCGAATCAATGAGGGACACTACCTGCGTTATCCTGCAATTCTCACAAACGCATTAGTCCCTCAACCAACTTTGTCGTCAATACTCCAAAACCAACTAGGGGTGGCACTAGATACACTTACAATCTCCGCCTTTTTGGTGATTGATGACAAACTGGTTGAAGTTTTCAACGGGGATAAAGTATGTGAAATTGTAAGGATAGGGAATTGTCTCCATGAGTAGCAAGAGCTCCCCCTAAAGATGTGCATATAAGTAATTTGCTTTTGGAATGCAAATGCACATGGCAGGTTGTACTTGTGGAGATCCTCTTCAACTTATGAAGATAATTCATCATGCATGAAATGATATAGCAAGTAGAATGACATGCATAATGAAAAATGGACGTCTGCAGAATGATCTAAGTGCGGAAGTTATCATCGCACATGCGGAATTTATCATCGCATCATAGTAAAGCAAATAAGTAGCAGACGACCATCAAGTTTAGGTGTTACAACTCAAAGAACCAAATGTTTTAAAAAGCAAGAGTTGTAAGCACGAGGCAGAATATAATGCAACCGCCCATATGAACCCGCTTGAAGACTATCAACTCATACGCTTCTCCCCCTTTTGTCAGTAAGGACCAAAAAGGTTTGAAGACATAGAGCATCTACTCGTCCTCATGAGTAGGTGAAGCAGCAGGGTTGTCGTTGTTGGTTGGCAGTGCAGACGAACTTGGTGCAGTGTCGATGCGTGTAGTAGTAGGAGGTGGTGAAGTAGCATCATCTTCATCATCGATCACTCTGGCATTTACCGTTGTCGTGGAGGAATAATATTCAGAGTCTTCAAGAGATGGAGTGCGATGTAGGACAGCAGTCCGTGGAGGAGTGGAGTCAAACTGGAATCTTTCATTGAAGCCATCGTCTTGAAGACTATGACATGAGAAGACATTACGTGAAGACTATGGAGCCAGTTTTCATTGTAGCCCGTGGAGGAGTGGAGTCAAACTGGAATCTTTCATTAAAGCCCAGGACAAAAAGCCCATTTTCTGTCATGATTTTTTGTCATAGAAGTATGAGCCCATCGCATCTATGATGATACCGGGTTTTTTCACAATTATTGTCATAGAAGTGTCATAAGTATGACAGATATTTTTTTCGTTCGGCCCAAAATGTCATGGATGTGTCTTTTTTTGTAGTGTATGTTAGAGTATATTGACTTAGGAGTCAAGTGAAGACACTTGATCATAGGTCATAGTCATCGTTTAAGCTCAAAATGGGGTTGCGAGTTTTTTTGTTTAAGCATTTTGTTGTACTCTCATCTTGTTGAGTCGCTTTGACCCATGTCTTGGGGTAAAACTTCTCTAAGATGGAATGACATACCTTGGTGGTGGTGTTGATCTTGATCATGTAATTGAACTTGTGTAGGATGCTCAAGGTTGATGTAGTTCATCAAGAGTTGGGAGCACCGCTTGTAGTTTGAGTTTATCTACCTACATGGGTTAGTATTGCAAGGAAGAGCACTCGTGTATCCAAAATGAAAATCATTAAATTTGATATATAGAAATTGTCAAAGGATATATTTAAGGGATTCATCCTTCCTTGTATTCAACCACCATACTGTAGAGACTTGGTGATGTAGAGTTTGCTTAGGTTGTGATTGAGTTGCAGTCTCATGGAGTGGGGCTTATCCAAGTACCTACAAGGGTTAGATGGCATGCAAGAGTACAAGTATATCCAAGACTTATGATCATCATCATAAGAGAAATATCTAGGATTAGTCATAGAAAGGCTCATGCCTTGCATGCATCCAAACGGAATTTCTGCTCCAAGTTTGAGGCATCAATGATGTTCAAATCACCTCTCAAACGGCAACATACTTTCTCATCAAGCGGTTGGTGAATATATCTGCCAATTGCTTATTGGTACACACATGCTTAAGATTGATATCTCCCTTAGCAACATGGTCTCGAATGAAATGATGTCGAACTTCAAAATGCTTAGTTCGAGAATGTTGCACGGGATTATGAGCAATCTTAATAGTACTTTCATTGTCACAAAGCAATGGAACATGTTTCACATATATCCCATAATCTTTAAGAGTTTGGGTCATCCAAAGTAACTAAGCACAACATGAACCGGCAACAATGTATTCCGCTTCGGCGGTGGATAAGGATACCGAGTTTTTTTTCTTGGAGGACCAAGACACAAGAGATCTACCAAGAAATTGACAAGTACCCGAAGTGGACTTTGTATCAACCTTGTCACCATCATAGTCCGAGTCGGAGTAGCCAACAAGATCAAAAGAAGACCTCTTAGGATACCAAATGCCAAAGTTTGATGTGTGAATTAAGTATATCACTATCCTCTTCACAGCCTTAAGATGACATTCTTCGGGGGCCGCTTGATATCGTGCACACATGCACACACACGGCATCATACCGGGATGGGAGGCACATAGATATAACAATGAGCCAATCATAGAGCGATAAACCTTTTGGTCAGCCAGTTCGCCATCCTTTGTCAAGTCAAGATGTCCACTAGTAGGCATGGGGGTACTCATACCTTTGCATTCTTGCATGTTGAACATATTGAATAAGGCCTTGGTGTTCTTTGTTTGAGAAACAAAGGTACCATCCCTAGTTTGCTTGATTTGCAAACCAAGAAAGAACTTGAGTTCACTCATCATAGACATCTCAAACTTATCCGACATTAGCCTTCCAAACTTTTCACTAAAATGAGGGTTAGTCAAACCAAATATGATATCATCCACATAATTTTGGCACACAAATAATTCACCATTAACCCTTTTAGTAAAAAGTGTAGAATCAATCTTTCCATTCTAAAAGCCTTTTTCAATAAGGAATTTAGTCAAGCATTTATACCATGCTCTAGGAGCTTGTTTAAGACCATAAAGACCTTTGTGAAGTTTGTAAACATGATCGGTTTTCTTGGGATTAACAAAGCCGGGAGGTTGTTTAACATAAACTTCCTCTTCAATTTCACCATTAAGAGAAGCGCTTTTAATGTTAATTTGATATAAGGTGATATCATGATGATTGGCATAAGCAAGTAAGATGCGAATGGACTCAAGTCTAGCAACGGGGGCATATGTCTCACCATAGGCCATACCTTCGACTTGAGCGTAGCCTTGAGCGACGAGACAAGCCTTATTGCGTACAACTTGTCCATGTTCATCTTTCTTGTTCTGAAACACCCATTGGTTCCAATGACATTGTGCTTCTCATCGGGCTTTTCAACCAACGTCCATACTTGGTTCCTCTCGAAATTGTGTAGCTCTTCATGCATGGCGTTCACCCAATCTGGATCATCAAGAGCATCTTCAACCTTCATAGGTTCAATACTAGAAATGAATGAGTAATGTTCACAAAAGTTAGCCAAACGAGTTTTTGAGCGAGTAATTTTCCCGGTTTGAATGTCATCATAGATTTGCTCGATGGGATGATCTCTTGAGACTCTTGCTCGAACTCGTGAGAGATTTTGTTTGGGTCGGGCGGAACATCCTCTTCATTTTCTTGTTCTTCTTCTTGCCTTTCTTCATTGTTGTTGGCGTTGTCGTTCTCTCGTGGAGGTGGAGAAGGTGGTCGACGAGGTTCGTCTTGTTATACATCCTCGTTTCCATCGTCTTGATGCGTCCCACTTGTGGATGCCTCCAAGTCAACTTGTGGTTCACCTTGGCGTGAAGTTGAGGCTTCCACTTGGACAGACGAGGTACTCTCCTTCAACTTCGTTGGGTGAATCTTGCCAATAGACAAGTCTTGTATAGCTTCTGAAGGATCTTTGTCACCTACATCAATTGGCAATTGCTCTACTTGCGAGCCATTAGATTCATCAAACTTCACATCTACCATCTCTTCAATCTTTTGGGTGAAATTGTTGTAGACATGGTAAGTGTGAGTGTTTGAGCTATAACCGAGTAGGAAACCTTCATGATATTTAGGAGCAAATTTTGAACGGTGATGCTTATAAAGAATGTAGCACTTTGAGCCAAATACCCAAAAGTATCCAACTTGGGGTTTGTTACCGGTGAGAAGCTCGTATGCCGTCTTGCCGAGTAGCTTGTAAAGATATAGATGATTCGTTGCATGGCAAGCTGTCTCAACCGCTTCCGCCCAAAAGTGTTTGGCGTCTTGTACTCATCAAGCATCATTCTCGCCATTTCGGTGAGCGTCTGGTTCTTCCTCTCAACAAATCCATTTTGTTGAGGCATGTACGTAGCCGAGAACTCATGTGAAATCCCTTCTTCGTCAAGAAAGGTGTCCACATTGGTGTTCTTGAACTCCGTTCCGTTGTCGCGCGAACCTTTTTGATCTTCACTTCAAATTGATTTTGGGCCTTCCTAACGAAGTTCTTGAAGATCTTTTGGACCTGCGATTTATCATCAAGAAAGAACACCCACGTAAATCTTGAAAAATCATCAACAATGACCAATCCGAATGAGTTACCACTGAGACTCTTGTAGGCGTTGGGACCGAAAGGATCCATGTGAAGTAGCTCGAGTGGTCTTCTTGTGGTCATGATGTTCTTCACGGGATGACTTCCTCCAACTCGTTTTCCTGCTTGGAAAGCACTACAAGTCTATCCTTGTCAAATATAACATCTTTAACACCAAGGATATGATCACCTTTAATATGCTTGTCAAGATTTTGCATGCCCACATGACCTAACTGTCTATGCCACAACCAGCCTTTAGAAGATTTAGCAATTAAGCAAGTTCTAAGTTGAGCCTTTTTAGTGAAATCAACAATGTATAGATCACCTCTACGTATGCCGGTAAAGACCATATTATGATTATCTCTTCGAAACACTTGCAATCTACTTTAGTAAATAGGACATTGAAACCGAAATCGGCTAGTCAAGATACAGAAAGTAAATTGTAGCCAAGAGATTCAACGAGCATAACATTTTGTATGGAGCTGTCATGTGAGATGGCCACCTTACTGAGGCCAACCACTTTACCCTTTGAGTTATCACCAAAAGTGACATACATTTGAGGGTCGTCGTTTTCGGCAAGCTCACGAAACATATCCTTGCCTCTAGTCATGTGATCGGTACATCCACTATCAAGAACCCATTCCTTTCCTCCAGCCATGTAGTCATGAAGGTTTGCCATAAGACCAAAGTGTCTCATAGACTCATCGAGGTCATAGTCACTATCACATCCTCATCATACTATCCAAGTTCAACATCATCTTGTGGTTGATCATTTCCTAGAGTTAGTGATTCATTAGTTTTGTGATTATGACAATGTGCATCTCTATGAATTCTAATGACTTCGGAAATGATGTTGCTAATGATTCCAACATCTCCTTTGGCACGCATAAGGTCACGAAGCTCAAATAGGAAATCACCATACTTTAGATCATTGGGACTCATCTTATTCAAAGTAATAGACTTGTGAAGAATCTCATCTAAGTTTTTCAAGGAATAGTTTGGAAATCGTTCCTGAAGAAATCTCCATATAGTGTAAGCACATTCAAGAGTTGGCAAGCAAGCAATCAAATTTCTAGGTAATCCTCTAGTGATAAGATTGATAGTTATAAGATTGAGAATCATATCAAGAGATTCATCAGGGGTAAGATGCAAGGGGTCAACAAGGGGCGCACATGTGATATTTATTGAAAATCTCAAGCATCTCATTTTTCCAAGCATTATAGAACTCTCCATCAAGCATAGGCACTCTACGTCTAATACTCCCAATATTAGACTCATCCATCTTCCTCCAATGGTGTTTAACCAAAGCAATGGACACCAAAGCTCCGGTACCAATTGAAAGGATCGAGAAGAGGTGTCTAGAGGGGGGTGATTAGACCCTGAACAATTAAAGGTAGCCGTTTTTAAGTTTTTTCAAGTTAAGGTTGGAGATGGGCAGTATTTCAAGCATCCACAATACAATTCAAGCAAGCATGACAAGAGTATATGAGAAGTGGAAAGTAAAGCATGCAACTTGCAAGAAAGTAAAGGGATGGGATTGGAGTGTGCAAACGCAATTGGAGACACGAAGATTTTTGGCGTGGTTCTAATAGGTGGTGCTATCGTACATCGACGTTGGTTGAGACTTCAACCCACGAAGGGTAACAGTTGCGCGAGTCCACAGAGGGCTCCACCCATGAAGGGTCCACGAGGAAGCAACCTTGTCTATCCCACCATGGCCATTGCCCACGAAGGACTTGCCACACTTGGGTAGATCTTCACAAAGTAGGCTATCTCCTTGCCCTTACAAACTCCTTGGTTCAACTCCACAATCTTGACGGAGGCTCCCAAATGACACCTAACGAATCTAGGAGACACCAATCTCCAAAAGGTAATAGATGGTGTGTTGATGATGAACTCCTTGTTCTTGTGCTTCAAATGATAGTCTCCCCAACAGTCAACTCTCTCTCACAAATTTTTCTATGGTGGAAAGATGATTTGAGTGGAGAGCAACTTGGGGAAGGCTAGAGATAAGGATTCTTGTGGTTGGATTGGAATGTCTTCGTCTCAATGCATGAGTAGGTGGTTCTTTCTCAGAAAATGAGTAGTGGAAGTGTAGGCACGTTCTGATGGCTCTCTCACAAATGTAGAAGGGGTGGAGGGGTATATATAGCCTCCACACAAAATCTAGCAGTTACATACATTTTACCAAACTCGGTGGGACCGAATAGTGAAACTCGATCAGACCGATCTGGTTCAAAATGTGAACGTTAGAGTTTTCTGTGGGACTGACAAGGTCAACTCAGTAAGACCGATGTGCTAGGGTTAGGGCAAAACCTCATCTCCATGAGACCAATTGCATGAACGCCGGTTTCAACAATAAGCAAATAGAGACTTGGTCACGCAAACTCGGTGGGACCGACTGCACATTTCGTTGAGACCAAAATAACTGTAATAGGTAATAGATAGTTTGTAAGGCCATCTCGGTGAGAACGAGATCCCATCGGTGGGACAAACTGATTATGGTTTCTGGCAGTGGCTACGTCAAGAGAACTCAGTCGCGCCCGATAGATCAATTTGGCGGGGCCGAGTTTGACTTTAGGTTTAGGACATATGTGGAAATGAGAAAGTGGTTGAGGGTTTTGGAGCATATCACTAAGCACTTTGAGCAAGCAAGCCATTAAGCAATACCTCATCCCCTTTTAATAGTATTGGCTTTCCTATGGACTCAATGTGATCTTGGATCACTGAAATGAAAATGTAGAGTCTTGAGCTTTTGCCAATGTTTCTCCTTAGCATCTTAAAGGGGTTCCACATCCTCTTGTCCTGCCACTCCAATGTTGAACTCATCTGAAATATACTAGGTAGAAGTATTAGTCCAAAAAGAGATATGTTGACATTAATTACCAAAATCACCCAGGGAGCACTTTTTCTTTCAAAAGTACATGCCAAAGTGGTCTCTTATAATAAGAAAAGTGTTCTTGAGGGCACAAGGGAATTTCATCTAGTCACTTTCATCATGTTGGTTTGATTCATTTGCTACTTTGATAATTTGATATGTGGGTGGACCGGTGGTTGGGTGTTGTTCTTACTTGAACAGCCTCCCACTTATGGTTAACCCCCTCGCAAGCATCCGCAACTACGAGATAATTATTAAGATTAAATCTAACCATAGCATTAAACATTTGGATCCAAATCGGTCCCTTACGAAGTAGCGCATAAACTAGGGTTTAAGCTTCTGTCACTCTAGCAACCCATCATCTAATAACTACTCCACAATGCATTCCCTTAGGGCCAAAGATGGTGAAGTGCCATGTAGTCGATGTTCACATGACACCACTAAGGGAATCACATCGACGTTCACATGACACCACTAAGGGAATCACAACATACATATCATCAAAATATCGAACACATATCAAGTTGACATGATTACTTGCAACATAACTTCTCCCATGACCTCAAGAACAAAAGCAACTACTCACAAATAATATTCATGCTCAAGATCGGAGGGGTATTAAATAGCATAATGGATCTGAACATATAATCTTCCACCAAATAAACCATATAGTAATCAACCACAAAATGTAATCAACACTACTAGTCACCCACAAGTACAAATCTAAGGTTCCGGTACAAAGATCGAACACAAGAGATGAACTAGGGTTTGAGAGGAGGTGGTGTTGTTGAAGATGTTGATGGAGACTGGCCTCCCAAAGATGAGAGGTTTGTTGGTGATGATGATGGCTTCGATTTCCCCCTCTGGGAGGGAAGTTCCCCCGGCGGAATCACTCTGTCGGAGGGCAAAAGTGCTATTGCCCAAGTTCCGCCTCGAAACGGTGGCGCTCCATCCCGAAAGTCCTCTCTTTATTTTTTCTAGGTAAAAAGACCTTAAGTACCAGAAGATGGGCACTGTAGGTGATCTGGGCTGGCCACAACCCACCAGAGCGCGCCTGGGGGCCTGGCGCGTGATGCGGCTTGAACTACGTCGGTATTTCCCCAAAGAGGAAAGGATGATGCAGCACAACTACAGTAAGTATTTCCCTCAGTGATGAGGCCAAGGTTATTGAACCAGTAGGAGAACCATGCAACACTACGTAAACGGTACCTGCACACAAAGAACAAATACTTGCAACTCGATGTAAAAGAGGTGTTGTCAATCCCTCCTGGGTAAAAAAAGATAGATAAAATTGTAGTAGATTGGATAAATAGATCTTGCGGGAACGCAAGATGGAATAAATAACAATAAATTGCAGCAAGGTATTTTTGGGTTCTTGGATTAATAGATCTAAAAATAAAAGTAAATAAAAATATATCTCGAAGGAAAATATGATAACGATGAGACCCGGGGCCCGTAGATTTCACTAGTGGCTTCTCTCGAGAAAAATAGCATACGGTGGGTAAACAAATTACTATTGGGAAATTGATAGAACTTCAAATAATTATGACGATATACAGGCAATGATCATTATATAGGCATCACGTCCAAGATTAGTAGACTGACTCCTACCTGCATCTACTACTATTACTCCACAAATTGACCGCTATCTAGCATGCATCTAGTGTATTAAGTTCATGGAAGAACGGAGTAATGCAATAAGAATGATGACATGATGTAGAAAAGATCTATTCATGTAGGAATAGACCCCATCTTGTTATCCTGAATAGCAACAATACATACATGTAATTTCCCCTTCTTCCACTGGGATTGAGCACCATAAGATCGATACAATCACAAAGTACCTCTTCCCATGGCAAGAAAAATCAATCTAGTCGGCCTAACTAAACCAAAGATTTGAAGAAGAAATACGAGGCTATAAGTAATCATGCATATAAGAGATCAAAACTCAAATAACTTTCATGGATAAAATAGATTTGATTATAAACTCAAAGTTCATCGGATCCCAACAAACACACCGACCATTGTATTGAGAATCAAAAGAGAGAGGACGCCATCCAGCTACTAACTACGGACCCGTAGATTTACAATGAACTACTCACGCATCATTGGAGCGGCACCAATGAGGATGATGAACCTCTCCATGATGGTGTCTAGATTGGATCTGTGGTCTCTGGAACTTGCGGCAGCTGGAGTTGTGTTTGGGCGTCTCCCCTAGGGTTTTTGGAATATTGGGGTATTTATAGAGCAAAGAGGCGGTGCGGGAGGCGGCGGAGGTGGGCACAACCCACCAGGGTGCGCCTGGGCCCCCAGGCACGCCCATCTCGGCTGTGCTCTCCCCTTGGAGCCCTCCTCTGGTACTTCCTTGGCCCAACTTTTGTCTTCTGGTCCAAAAAAAATCTCCAAAAAGTTTTGCTGTGTTTGGACTCCTTTTGGTATTGATTTTCTGCGAAGTAAAAAACAAGCAAAAAACAACAACTGACACTAGGCACTATGTCAATAGGTTAGTCCCAAAAAATGATATAAAGTTGCTATAAAATGATTGTAAAACATCCATGAATGATAATATAACAGCATGGAACAATTAAAAAATTATAGATACGTTGGAGACATATCAGCATCCCCAAGCTTAATTCCTGCTCTTCCTCGAGTAGGTAAATGATAAAAACATAATTTTTGATGTGGAATGCTGCCTAACATGTTCGTCACATATTCTTTCCTTTGTAGCATCGACATTTGGACTTGGGATAATTGGTTTTATACCATTTGTGACCCTCTCGTCATGATTGCCCCTAGTTTCTAGAAACTCATGCTCTTGTCCAACCCACTTAGGCCTCTTGTGCTTTTGCCCTTTGACCGTTTGACCATCACTTTGAAAACTTCATAACTAATTCATACTAAATCATAAAAATGCAGATAAGATACCAAAATGTTCAAAAAAATGTCACCTGTATGTCATTGTCACCTGCATTCATGACAAAAGTGTTGGTAAGTGCCCATCCAAGTTTTAGCTCTTATTATGCCACCATGAACAGTAAAATCTAAAACAATTCAAAAAGTTCAAAAAAAAAGTTGGTGGCAAAGAATGACAAATGTTTTAAGTGCTTGCCAAGTTTCATCAGGGAATGGCATTCATGGAAGTCGTGGCAAAAAAAACAGTCAACACTCAAAAATAGATTATTATTTTTGCCACGACTTCCATGAACGTCATTCCCTGATGAAACTTGACAAACACTTAAAACATTTGTCATTCTTTGCCACCAACATATTTTTGAATTTTTTGAAATTTTATAGACTTTACTGTTCACTGTGGTATGATAAGAGCTAAAACTCTGATGGCACTTACCAACACTTTTTTCATGAATGCAAGTGACATTGACATACAAGTGATGCTTTTCTGAACATTTCGGTATCTTAATTGCATTTTTCTGATTTAGTATGATTTAGTTATGAAGTTTTCAAAGTGATGGTCAAACGGTCAAAGGGCAAAAGCACAAGACACCAATGTGGGTTGGGCAAGACCACGTGTTTTCAGAAACTAGGGGTAATCCTGACGAGAGGGGGGGGGGCACAACTAAGGGTATAAAACCAATTATCCCTTTGGAATTTTATATGATTCAAAGCAATAGTCTAGTTTTCACATGAAGATTTCAATACTCAAGCATATCAACAAGAAACCATGTCTTTCAAAATATCAACACTGAAGCAAGTTATCCCTAGCCCATTATGCTCAATCATTGATCCATTCATGAAACGCACTCGCATATTAGCCCCAATGCTTAAGTACGATCCTTGTGCCCCTTAGTTGGTGCTTTACAAGAGAAGATGGAGACTCAAAGTAAAAAAATAAAAACTGCATAATGTAAATAGAAAGGCCCTTCACAGAGGGAAGTAGGGATTTGTAGAGGTGCCAGAGCTCAATGCGAAAAAGATTGAGATAAAACATTGTGGGTGGCATGCCTTTCCTGTCAACGAAAACAAACGAGTAGTTCCCAATACTTTCCATGCTAGATATATCGTAGGCAGTTCCTAAACAGAAAATAAAGTTTATTCCTTTTTCCACCATACTTTCACATTCCACGGCTAATCGAATCCACGGGCGCTGTCCATACCAACACATTCCAAGTAATTTATTATTTGATAACATAAAGGAAATTCATTTTCCATTTCGGGACTGGGCATCCCTAATACCTTTGCCGTACTATCGTGCAATGACAAGTGAAGAAACACTCATCTTGAGAATTAAACATCTAGCATGGAAAAATATCAGCCGCACCCTACCATTTCATGAGCAGTACGAGCACACAAAAAGGAAATTTATTTTGAAGATTAGAGATGGCACATACAAATTTGCTTAGAACGGCAAAAGTATAACACATATAGGTAGGTATAGTAGACTCATATGGCAAAACTGGTTTAAGGATTTTGGATGCACAAGTAGTAATCCCACTTAGTACAAGTGAAGGCTAGTAGATGATTGAGAAGCATCCAACCAAGAAACGAAAAATCTCATAAGCGAGCATTAAGCATAACTAACACCGAATAATTCACCACAAGTAGGATGTAGTTTCATTGCATAACTATTAACTTTCATGCTTGCATAGGGAATCACAAACCTTAACACCAATATTCTTACTAAAGCATAATTACTCATCAACACGACTCACATATTATATCATCATACCGCAAAACTATTACAAAGAATCCAGTTTATTTTGTCCAATGATCTTCATGAAAGTTTTTATTATATCCCTCTTGAATATCTATCAGTTTGGGACTAGTTTCATATGTTGCTTTTGAAAGCTCAAAAAAATCTAAGTGAAGAACATGAGCATAAAATTTTCTTCTCTCAAAATAATATAAGTGAAGCATGAGAGAATTTCTTAAAAATTTACTAACTCTCAAATAAATATAAGTGAAGCATGAGAGCGTTTCTTCAAAAATATTAAAGCACACCGTGCTCAAAAAGATATAAGTGAAGCACTAGAGCAATTCCAACAAGTCATAGCATAATTTTGGCTCTCTCAGATAGGCGTGTTCTGCAAGGATACTAGACTTAAAGCAAACAAGCAAATACTCATATCATACAAGACACTCCAAGCAAAACTCATGATATGTGACGAATAAAAATATAGTTCCAAGTAATATACTGATGGATGTTAGAAAAAAGAGGGGTTGACACTCAGGGGCATCCCCAAGCTTAGTTGCTTGCGTCTCTTTTAGATAATGGCTTGGGATGCCATGGGGCATCCCCAAGCTTAGTCTCTTCTTACTCCTTAGTCCTTCATCCACCGTGATCTCACCCAAAACTTGAAAACTTCAACCACACAAAACTCAACAAAACCTTCGTGAGATCTGTTAGTATAACAAAGCAAATCGCTACTCTAAGTACTGTTGCCAACCCATTTATATTTTATTTTTGCATAATATATACTGTATTCCAACTTTACTATGGCTTATACCCTCCAATACAAACCATAGATTCATCAAAATAAGCACACAAGGCAAAGAAAACAGAATTTGTCAAAAACAAAACAGTCTGTAGCAATCTGAAAACTTAGAATACTTCTGTAACTCCAAAAATTCTGAAAAATTAGGACAACATGGGAAATTTGTATATCAATCTTGTGTACAAAAATCAGGATCTTATCGCGCTTATGTGAATTTTCAAAATTGTTTTACTGGACACAAAAGTTTCCGTTTTTCAAGAAGATCAAATCAACTATCACCCAACATGATCCCAAAGGCTTTGCTTGGCACAAACACTAATTAAAACATAAGACACAATCATAACAGTAGCATAATTGTGCAAACACTCAGAGACAGAAAGAAAGATACAAAGATAAATTTTATTCACTGGGTTGCCTCCCAACAAGCGATATCGTTTTATGCCCCTAGCTAGCATAATGCAAAGATTCAAGTGTTGTCATCTTTAGTTTCATTTTCCTAAGAGCTGTTTTCATCAGGAGGTTTTGCAAAAACAACATAAAACACCTTATCCATAGAGACTTTAGCACTATCAAGTTGCTTATCATCATATCCCCTTTGATTTCTGGCAACAATCTAAGAATAGTGTTGATTGACATCATTGAAAACTTGTTGGATTATATCTAAACCAAGGATTTCTTTTTAAGATTCTCATCAAAGATTTGATTATCCCAAGCAAATGCCTTAGCAAATAATCACTATTATAATGAATCTCATATATCACAGGTTTTTCACGATTCATACCATAGAAATCAAAAATTTCCCTAGCTTCCCGTATTATGTAATCAAATTCATTCATAAGAACATGGGTGGCCAAATTTTTAGCCTTGGGATTCTTTATAACGGGTAACTCAAAAAACAATCTTTGCAAGGTAGGATGGGTACAGATAAATTTATTTTCATGTTTCAGGACTAGTGTTGAAATCAAGTTTCAGGACTAGTGCTGAAATAGCTTCCGCATAACATTTAGTCCTTTTAGATATAGGAACATCGTCAAGACTTAAATTTCCAACACAATTGTAAAATTCTTGGATACGTTCTTTTCCTATAACATTCCCTTGCACAAAAACAAAAGTTTTAGCATCCAGATTGCCAGATCATCCAATTTTAGGAGTTAGGCCCTCATCTGTTTTGCCATACCAAAGTCACTCATGGTGACAAATCCTAGCAAACAAAAATTCTAATGATAAACGCAGACGAAAAAGAGGGCGAATAAAACGACAATTTTTTGTGAAGTGGAGGAGATGAAAATGAGAGGAAAATGGCAAATAATGTAAATTGCAAGGAGGTGGGAACCTGGTAGATGTTGATGATGTCTCCCTGGCAATGGCGCCAAAAATTGGCGAGTTATCGCGATATTATCTCGACTTGATCCTCCCCCAACGGCGCCAAAAATACCTTTTGATGCGGCTTGAACTAGGTCGATATTTCCCCAAAGAGGAAGGGATGATGCAGCATAGCTACGGTAGGTATTTCCCTCAGTGATGAGAACAAGGTTATTAGACCAGGAGGAGAACCACGCAACACTACGTAAATGGTACCTGCACACAAAGAACAAATAGTTGCAATCCGACGTAAAAGAGGGGTTGTCAATCCCTCCCGGGTAAAAAAAGATAGATAAAATTGTAGTAGATTGAATAAATAGATCTCAGGGGAACACGAGATAAAATAAATAATAATAAATTGCAGCAAGGTACTTTTGGGTTTTTGGATTAATAGATCTGAAAATAAAGGCGAATAAAAATAGACCTCGAAGGCAAATATGATAAAGATGAGACCCAGGGGCCGTAGATTTCACAAGTGGCTTCTCTCGAGAAAAATAGCATACGATGGGTAAAAAAAATTAATGTTAGGCAATTGATAGAACTTCAAATAATTACGAAGATGTCTAGGCAATGATCATTATATAGGATCACGCACAAGATTAGTAGACCGACTCCTACCTGCATCTACTACTATTACTCCACACATCACGCACAAGATTAGTAGACCGACTCCTACCTGCATGCACCTAGTGTATTAAGTTCATGGAAAAACAGAGTAATGCAATAAGAACGATGACATGATGTAGAAAAGATCTATTCATGTAGGAATAGACCCCATCTTTTTATCCTTAATAGCAACGATACATATGTGTCATTTCTCCTTCTGTCACTGGGATTGAGGACCATAAGATCGAACCCATCACAAAGCACCTCTTCACATGGCAAGAAAAATCAATCTAGGCGGCCTAACTAAACCGAAGATTCAAAGAAAAATACGAGGCTATAAGTAATCATGCATATAAGAGATCAAAATTCAAATAACTTTCATGGATAAAATAGATCTGATCATAAACTCAAAGTTCATCGGATCCCAACAAACACACCGCAGAAATAGTTACATCAAATAGATCGCCAAGAGACCATTGTATTGAGAATCAAAAGAGAGAGGAAGCCATCTAGCTACTAACTACGGACACGTAGGTCTACAATGAACTACTCACGCATCATTGAAGAGGCACCAATGAGGATGATGAACCCCTCCGTGATGGTATCTAGATTGGATCTGTGGTTTCTTGAACTTGCGGCGCTTGGAATTGTGTTTCGTCGACTCCCCTAGGGTTTTTGGAATATTGGGGTATTCATAGAGCAAAGAGGCGGTGGCGGGAGGCGGCCGAGGTGGGCACAACCCACCAGGGCACGTCTGGGCCCCCTAGCGCGCCCAGGTGGGTTGTGCTCCCCTCGGACCCCCTTTGGTACTTCCTTGGCCTAACTCGTGTCTTTTGGTCCAAAGAAATCTCCAAGAAATTTCGCTATGTTTGGACTTCGTTTGGTATTTATTATCTATGAAGTAAAAAACAAGCAAAAAACCGCAACTAGCACTAGGCATTATGTCAAATAGGTTAGTCCCAAAAAATGATATAAAGTTGCTATAAATGATTGTAAAACATCCAAGAATGATAATATAACAACATGGAACAATCAAAATTATAGATACGTTGGAGACATATCAGCGCACGATGGTGTCTTTGGGTCACCAGGTGGCCCCCCTCCGATAGTTATTTTGCTCCAGTATCTTTTATATATTCCAAAATAATTCTCCGTAAATTTTCAGCTCATTCGGAGTTGTGCAGAATAGGTAGCTGCCATGGGGAACCACGTCCACCTATGGGGCCATGAGCCTCTTTTTTGTTCGACGGGGGGATAGGCACGTTGCACAAAGAGCAGAGAAGCGTAGCACAGCGCGACAGAGATCACACGAGCAGTTTTCCCTAGGTTCAGGCCGCTATGAGGCATAAAACCCTTCTCCTGCTTTGGTGGATTGATAGTGGAAATATGGTGGCGGACGTAGCGCACTTGCCTAGCAAGGTTGCCTTAAGGCAAGATTGGCTACGCGTGTATCAATGTATGAGGGTCTGAATCAGCCAAGCTTTGTATGGTCGCCATGGGCCTCCTTTTATGGATTAAGGGGTCACCATAGTGTCAAATCAGTCTTTACGCACTGTTTAGATAGCAAACAGTTCTACCACACCTAACTCTACAGGCTGAGAGAGCGCATTAAATGCGCCATCTAGTGTCACATCACGGTGTACCCGGCTACCCTTGTTGGGCTGTTTCACCAGCTTTGTACCTGCTCGCTTGACATGTCTCAGGACGGGTGTCATATGGAGGTGTTCATTGTAGGAAGTGGCTTCCATGTGGCAAGACGCATCCACTTAGTCACTTAGGAGCTTGACACCGCACTGATCGATGACTTGGGTTGCTCGTGAGGTGGAGCGGTGATGTTGGCTTGAACTACGTCGGTATTTACCCAAAGAGAAAGGGATGATGCAGCACAACAACGGTAGGTATTTTCCTCACTGATGAGACCAAGGTTATCGAACCAGTAGGAGAACCACGCAACACCATGTAAACTACACCTGCACACAAACAACAAATACTTGCAACCCCACGTAAGAGAGGGGTTATCAATCCCTCACGGGTAAAAAGATAGGTAAAATTGTAGTACTTTGGATAAATAGATCTCGCGGTAACGCGAGATAAATAAATAAAAATTGCAGCAAGGTATTTCTGTATTTTTGGATTAATAGATCTGAAAATAAAAGCAAATAAAAATAGATCTCAAAGGCAAATATAATATAGAAGAGACCCGGGGCTCGTAGATTTCACTAGTGGCTTCTCTCAAGAAAAATAGCATACGGTGGATAAACAAATTACTGTTGGGCAATTGATAGAACTTCAAATAATTATGATGATATCCAGGCAATGATCATTATATAGGCATCACGTCCAAGATTAGTAGACCGACTCCTGCCTGAATCTACTACTATTACTCCACACATCGACCGCTATCCAACATGTATCTAGTGTATTAAGTTCATGGAGAAATGGGGCAATGCAATAAGAACGATGACATGATGTAGACAAGATCTATTTATGTAGAAATAGACCCCATCTTGTAATCCTTAATAGCAACGATACATACATGTCGGTTCCCCTTCTGTCACTGGGATCAAGCACCGTAAGATCGAACCATCATAAAGCACCTCTTCCCATGGTAAGAAAAATCGATCTAGTTGGCCTAACTAAACCAAAGATTCGAAGAAGAAATATGAGGCTATAAGTAATCTTACATATAAGAGATCAAAAGACTCAAATAACTTACATGGATAAAAACATAGATCTGATCATAAACTCAAAGTTCATTGGATCCCAACAAACACATCACAAAAAGAGTTACGTCAAATAGATCTCCAAGAGACCATTGTATCGAGAATCAAAAGATAGAGAGGAAGCCATCTAGCTACTAACTACAGACTTGTAGGCCTATAATGTAGTACTCACGCATCATCAGAGAGGCACCAATGAGGATGATGAACCCCTCCGTGATGGTGTCTAGACTGGATCTGGTGGTTCTGGAACTTGTGGCAGCTGGAATTGATTTTCGTGGACTCCCCTAGCGTTTCTGGAATATCATGATATTTATAGAGCAAAGAGGCGGTGCGGGAGGCCACTGAATGGGCATTACCCACCTTGGCGTGCCTGGGCCCCCAGGCGCGCCCTGGTGGGTTGTGCTCCCCTCAGAGCTCCCCTCAGGTACTTTCTTAGCCCAACAGGTGTCTTTTGGTCCAGAAAAAATCCGCAAAAAGTTTCGCTGCATTTGGACTCCATTTGATATTGATTTCCTGCGATGTACAAAACTAGCAAAAAACAGCAACTGACACTTGGTAGTATGTCAATAGGTTAGTCCCAAAAATGATATAAATTTGCTATAAAATGATGTGATAATTGGTCTTATGCCCCTAGTTGTGTCCCACTTGACAGGATTGCCCCTAATTTCCAAAAGCCAACGGTTCTGTCCAACCCACTTTGGTTGTCTTGCGCTTTTGCCCTTTGACCGTTTGACCATCACTTTGAAAACTTCATAACTAATTCATATTAAATCAGAAAAATGCAAATAAGATACCAAAATGTTCAGAAAAACATCACTTGTATGTCAATATCACTTGCATTCATGACAAAAGTGTTGGTAAGTGCCCATCTGAGTTTTAGCTCTTATCACACCACCATGAACAGTAAAATTCAAAAAGTAAAAAAAATCCAAAAAAATTGGTGTGTGATGTCTGCTAGAACTACGTCGGTATTTACCCAAAGAGGAAGGGATGATGCAGTATAGCGATGGTAGGTATTTCCCTCAGTGATGAGACCAAGGTTACCGAACCAGTAGGAGAACCTCCTCACGCCATGTAAATAACACCTGCACACAAATAACAAATACTCGCAACCCGACGTGTTAAAGGGGCTGTCAATTCCTTCCGGGTATGGTGCCTCAAGTAGGAAAATAACGTGAGATAAAAAGTGGTAGATAGGATAAATAGATCACGGAACAAATAAATTGCAGCAAGGTATTTTTGTATTTTTTGTTTAATATATCTGAAAATAAATGCAAGAGAAAATAGATCGCAAAGACAAATATGATGAAAAGAGACCCATGTGCCGTAGGTTTCATTAGTGGCTTCTCTCGAGAAAAATAGCAAACGGTGGGAAACAATTACTATTGGGCAATTGATAGAACTTCAAATAATTATGACGATATCCAGACAATGATCATTATATAGGCATCACGTCCAAGATTAGTAGTCCGACTCTTGCCTGCATCTCCTACTATTACTCCACACATCGACCGCTATCCAACATGCATCTAGTGTATTAAGTTCATGAGAAAATGGAGTAATGCAATAGGAACAATGACATGATGTAGAAGAGATCCATTTATCTATTGCGGCAGATATAGATCTCATCTTGGTATCCTTAGTAGCAACGATACATATGTGTCGGTTCCCCTTCTCTCACTGGGATCAAGCACCGTAAGATCAAACCCACTACAAAGCACCTCTTCCTATTGCAAGATAAATAGATCTAGTTGGCCTAACAAAACCCAAATATCGGAGAAGAAATACGAGTCTATAAGCAATCATGCATATAAGAGATCAAAGAAGACTCCAATAACTTTGATTGATAAAAACATAGATCGGATCATAAACTCAAAGTTCATCGGATCCCAACAAACACACCGCCAAAAGACTTACATCATATGGATCTCCAAGAGACCATTGTATTGAGAATCAAGAGAGAGAGAGAGAGAGAGAGAGAGAGAGAGAGAGAAAGCCATCTAGCTACTAACTACAGACCCGTAGGTCTACAAAGGACTACTCACACATCATAGGAGAGGCACCAATGGAAGTGGTGGACCCCTCCATGACGGTGTCTAGATTGGATCTAGTGGTTCTGGACTCTGCGATGGCTGGATCAATATTTCATCGACTCTCCTAGGGTTTCTGGAATATTTTGGTATTTATAGAGCAAAGAGGTGGTTCAGGGGTCACCCGAGGTGGGCACAACCCACCAGGGCGCGCCTGGGCCCCCTAGCGCGCCCTGGTGGGTGCTGCTCCCCTCGAGCAGCCCCTTAGGTGCTTCGTTGGCCCATTGGCTTTCTTCTAGCCCCAAAAAAATTCCTCCAGGAGTTGCGTTGCGTTTGGACTCCGTTTGATAATGATTTCTTGCGATGTAGAAAACATGCAGAAAATAGCAACTGGCACTGGGCACTATGTCAATAGGGTAGTACCAAAAAATGATACAAAATGACTATAAAATGATTGTAAAACATCCAAGAATGATAATATAACAGCATGGAACAATCAAAAATTATAGATGTGTTGGAGACATATCAGCATCCGCAAGCTTAATTCTTGCTCATCCTCGATTAGGTAAATGATAAAAACAGAATTTTTGATGTGGAATGCTGCCTAACATGTTCATCGCATTCTTTTCTTTATAGAATGAACATATTGGCCATCCACTCGACTAAACAGAACTTGGTAGAATGAACTTACCAGCTCGAGAGGTGGCCTCTTCGTCTCCTGGTGCCTTGTTGACGTCCATGTCAGTGGCAGCAGAGGTAGGACTGGAAAGACACAAGGATGGGTTGGTCAGATCAAGAAATTTTTCAGGCGAATTACGGAAACACGAATAAGATACCCACCCTGAGGCAATGGGGACATCCATCTTGATGCGTGGCAGTGTCTTCCGAGCCTTGGAGGGAGCAACTCTAGGCTGCTTGGCCACCTTCTCCGTCGGCTCCGGAGTCGACGTCCGAGTGCGCTTCTGGATATTGGCACTCGGACCCACACCTTTCTCGCGCCCGCCGGCCGGGTCATGCTGCTGTTTGGATCGACGTTCGGAGCGTGGTGGCGAGTCGACTTCCTCCTCCTCGTCCGACTCCTTGCTCTCCTCCTCCTCCTTGTTGTCTTCCTGAGAATCCCACTCGTCATTATCTTCCGCGCTGTCCTCCCCCTTCTGGGTCTGCTCCAAAGCCTGCTCGCCATTGGGCATCGAATGCATCTCAGTGAACACCTGCAGAACAAGGTTGGTCAAACATGAGTCGGTCAATCTCAAGTACAGTCGGAACATGAATGGGAAATAGTCGGAGCGAAAAGCATACCTTGTTGGGTGGGTTGTTGCTGCTAAAGGGGACGACTCGCCTAGATCCTCTGGGATTGTCCTGATTGCCTGTAATACTTCTCAGGCACGAAGCTACTGTTGCAGACGGTACTTCTTCTGGATGAACCCGTGCGGTGTCGTCTGGTCCGGAATACAGCCACATCGGATGATCGCGGGCCTGGAGAGGCTAGATACGTCGACTGAGGAACACCTCCAACAGATCCAGACCCGTGACACCATCATTGATAAGCTGGACCACCCTATCTACCAACATCCTCGTCTCCATGGTCTCGCGAGTCGTAACTTTCAGCGGGGCAGGAGTCTGGACTCGGTCAAACGAGAAGCGGGGAAGGCCGGTCGACTAACCTGGAGCCGCGACATCCTGGCAATAGAACCAAGTCGATTGCTAGCCTCTAACGGAATCAGGAAGAGTCATAGCAGGAAAGGCACTCCCTTTTCTCTTTTGGATACCTAAACCCCCACACATCTGGATGACATGGGTTTTCGAATCACTCGACTTCGCCTTCTTTACTGATTGAGATCGAATAGCGAAGATGTGCCTGAAAAGGTTCAGTGCGGTCGACACCCCAAGAAGTTCTCGCACATCGACACGAAAGCAGCTAAATACGTGATGGTGTTGGGGGAGAAGTGGTGGAGTTGAGCACCAAAAAAGTTCAGAAACCCCCGGAAGAAAGGGTGCGGGGGAAGCGAAAAGCCGCGGTCGACATGGGTGGCGATCAAAACACCCTCACCCGGCTGAGGCTGGGGGCTCATCTCCCCCTCCGGCAGCCTTGCCGCTCCCTTGGCGAATAACCCCGACTCTGCCAACTCGTCCAGGTCCGCCTGCTGAATCGAAGACCAGATCCAATCACCCTGGATCCAGCCCGGCGGCAGCCTCGCGCATGATGATGACCCGCGCTGCTGCTTCCTGCCCTTCGCCACCTCCTTCGTCTTCTTTGCGCGCTCTAGCGCCGCCGTCTTGTCCTTCACCATGGCGACGCGGCAGCGGCGTCGGAGCGGGAGGGTAAGGTGTGGTGGAGAGACGGAGAAAGAAGAAGGAAGAGAAGATGTGCACAATACCAGCGCCTCGGTCCGGCCACCTTACAAGAGGTTGTTTCTGAGTGACTGACGCGTGGGACCAGGTGATCCCGTCAAATCCCGCAACAGTCACGCGCAGCGTACGTGGCGAAAAAGACAATGCAGGAATCGAGGAATCACTGTTTATCCGCTCCGCCCGCTTCGGCACTCCCCGTCTGGCGCGCTTCCCTAAAATTTCGTATCCCGCAGAATCCGGGATACACTGCAGGCAATCGCGCCCAGGATCCCGCACTCGAATGCGACACTCGGCACATAAGATCAACAGTTCACTTGACTATCCACTGAATGGATCAAGGCGACTGAGTCGACACCAAACATCGACGCGGGCACTCAGACGTGCAGAAAGAGCTCGCTAGATCCCTAGGCTCAGGTCAAGCTTAATTTCAGTCTGTTTTGCACTCGCACCTTAATCCATTCGGGGGCTACTGATGAGGGTACAGACCTGGGGTAGGGTCATAGGCCTGACCTATACGTCCTAGCCAAGGTCACTACCCCAGAAGATAAGAAGACCAAGAATCCACTCGACGGTGTAATCACTCGACCATCATTCCCCACTTTCACTCGACCGTATGGGGAATGAATCGACCATATTGAAGACCAGGAGTCGGAAGAGCACACAACGGCCAGACATTCATTCCTTAGTCTTCATGAGCATTAAGAGTATTTAAGGCTGTCGTTACCAGTAACTCCCTTACTTTATGTACATTAAGCCCCTTGTAATGGAGGTTGGTGGGGGTCCTGGCGCACTCTATATAAGCCGCTCCCCTCCTCTGGGACAACGGTTCGCACCCCCTGTAACACAACACACATAAACCAATCGACCGCCTCCGGGCACCGAGACGTAGGGCTATTACATCCTCCGAGAAGGGCCTGAACTCGTAAACCTCGTGTGTACATCTTCGCCATACCTAAGATCTTGCCTCTCCATACCTACCCCCCCCCCTTATACTGTCAGACTTAGAACCACGACAGGAACCATCAAGGCTGCTGCCGAGGAGGCCACCAAGGGGCCTGCCGGGGAGGCCGGCAAGGCTGCTGCCCGAGGAGGCCGCCAAGGGGCCTGCCGGGAAGGCTGCCAAGGCTACCGCCGAGGAGGCCGCCAAGGGGCCTGCTGGGGAGGAGGTGGTCGATGACCAATCCTGTTTCTCTACAGCCCCTGCCCCAGTCCTGAGCAAGTACTTGAAGGTGGGCGATGATCTGTTCGTCAGCATCCCAGGGATGGTAAGCACCGGAGCGCCAGCCGAAGGGGAGGTGTTTGATGATGAGGTCCTCGCCGCTGTCGAGCTCCAAGTTGTCAATGAACCGAGCACCAGCAGCAGTGGTTCCAAAGAAGACAAGCTCCTCCAGGCCATCAGCACCAATTTCTAGAAGCTTTAGGTGCTCTACCGTGCCCGCAAGGATAAAGCGGACTCCAGGATGGCCGTCGTGGACAAGGTTGTTGGATTTCGGGTTCTGCAAACTCTTGATAGGTTCGAACTCTGGGGTGCGTGCGGAGATCTCAACCTACCCAGCCTGCCTAATCGCGATCTTCTAGGCCTAGCGCGTCAAGCTCAAAGGGACAGAAAGACACAACACTTTATCCTGGTTCAGGCCACCTTGCAGTGTAATACCCTACTCCAGCGTTTTGGTGGATTGCCTCGAAGGGCTGAGGATGAACTAGTACGGTGGATGAACTGGCCTCAGGAGGTGAGGTGTTCTTGAGCTCAAGAGAGCTGGTGAGGTGGTCGGATGAGAATGGATCCAATCTGTTTGTCCGTTCGTCCGTACCCCTCTATGGTGGTGGCTAAGTCCTATTTATAGTAGCCTTGGTCCTCTTTCCAAATATTGGCGGGAAGGGATCCCAAAACGGCCAGATTTGAAGGGGGATAGGAAATACATGCTATCCTGACTAAAGTGATCTTTGCCTGTGAAAAGCCTCTGGTCATGACGGTGCGGTGGTCTCGGCGATGACCTCCTTCCTGCCGTCCTGGCGGTCTTGGTCTTGTTGCACCAGAATGGAATCCTTTGGCTAATTCCTCGGGGCTCCGCGCCTGCTGCTTGCCTCCTTTGCACCAAAGAGGAAACTGGTACTCGGCGCCCGCTGGCGCCTGCCTAGCCTTGCTCGGCTGAGCCTTGTGAGGTGCACCTTGCATAGAACTCTCCGCCCCTCGGGAGCCAGCCTGAGGAGGCTGATCCCCTCGGAGGTCTTGGTGTCGTCCTCCTCGCGAGGCTTGGCCCCTCGCGAGGATCTTGATATGTTGATGCTGAAGCTGGGACATACCAGGCCATCGATGGAGCCGCGTAATTAGCCGCAGGCAGTCAAGTCTGGGTACCCCTATATCCAGAATGCAGACAGTAGCCCCCGAGCCCAAGAGGCACTCGGACTTGGCTTCTAGGCGAAGCCAAAGGGCAAGGGCGGAGTGCCGCGGGCCCTAACCACCTGCTGTCTTGAACGACGCATGGCGATTGACGGGACGTGGGCATCTCCACTTCCCCATGCTGCCTCGACAATCGTTTCCGTCTGACAAAAGGGCTGCCATCTGCCGCCGTGCCTTCATTGCCTTCCCTTAGTCTTGCTCCAGATCCTCTTCTCCCGACACCGAAGAAATTCTCTAGATATGCCGATCCTTCCCTCCAATCTTTTGCCCGATGGCCGCTGAGGAAGCCAAAGCTCTAGCCCCGGTTGCCGACCCCACCTGGTTTGGGCCGACGCTGATCACGCCCTCCGTCTCCGAGGAGAAGCTCCAGTCCGCGCTTTTCCTGATGGTGAGCGATGATAGCGAATGGGGGAAGACAGCGCTCCGGGTTGCCTCCGCCGTGCTAGAGCCCGCGAACAGTACCTTTTTCCCTTCTTTCTGCACAGCGTCTACTAGGGGCTGATTCCTCTCTTCTCCCGCTTCTTCCATGCCATTCTCCACCATTACGATCTCCACGCGCTCCACATCCATCCCAACTCTGTCCTCCTCTGGTCCATCTTCGCCTTCTACTATGAGGCATTCGTGGGGGTGATGCCCTCCGTCGCCATGCACCACCACTTCTTCTACCTCCACTTGACTGGCCACCAGCCTACAGGGTGTGTTGGCTTCGTCGCGGCCCGGGGCGGCAACGCGATTTGCCGTGCCGGGAAGAAGGTAGAAGACGCCTGGAACAAGTGGGTCCTAATGGACGCCAAGTGCTCCCACGACCAGCGAGAGCTGCCGACCGGGCTCCTGACCTTCGAGAAGGGGTGGTTTTCCAAGAAGATCACCGACCCCCATCTGAGGCCGTTGATGAGGAAGATGGAGGCCGACTTGAAGGCCGAGAAGCTGATGGGGGGCATGATTGTCATGGTGTTCCTGACGCAGCACCTGGCACCGCTCCAGGGTTGCTCCCACCCCTTGTGGATGCTTGGGGGCACCGACGACAAAATCCGCCTACGCCAGGACAACCTTCATGAGGAGGAGCTGAGCAAGGTGCTGCTTTCCTTGACTGGGAAGGACCCGACCGGCTCTCCAAATGATTACCTCCCGCTGTACTATCGAGAAGATGGAGAGAAGATCGCCGCCGCCATGCCTATCTTCAACGAGCTCAGACTCGTGCCAATGGGGCCTCCCCCACCGGCCGCCTCCTTGGTGAACCTGTCCTCCGGCGACCAGTCCTTCGATGCCACCGAGGAGGAGGAGGGGGTGGGGGAATCATCTACCCCAAAGTAGGGAGGCCTACTCCGCAACTTATCTGATGTTGACAATGGGGACACGCATCCGATGGTGGAGCTGGCCCGTCCTACAGGGGTCACCACGAAATCCGGGGTGGCCTCCTCGAAGCAGCCAAAGCGGACAACCGGGAGGAGGGGCAGGACTGCGTTGATCCCTCATGGCAGCACTCCACCTTCGCCGTCACCACCCCGAGTGGCACCGACCGCGTGCTCTCCTGCTTCCAAGAGCGCAGCGAGACCCCGCTAATGAGCCTGAAGAGTAGCTACGTCGCCTCGGACCAGTAAGCGTTCTTTCTTGGCCTTGCTCTTGAATCTCGATGCGATGCTTAGTGTCTTAGTTCAATGTTAGGCCACAGTCATCGGCGAAGAAGAAGAAAGAGAGTGCTGAGGTCACCGTGGTTGAACATGCCATGGCGGCTACCGCTGCTTCAGCACAGAGGGGCGCTGCAGCTCCTAAGGCTCCAGCGGCGGCGGCGTCTTCTCGGAGCTCGGAGGCCCGGCCTCTAGAGGAGCCGGCGTCCGTGATAGGGCTGACCCTGGTGGCAGCCGTCCTCATCGCGACTGCTGAGGTAGCAAGGCCTCTAGAGCCCCCTGTCCTTCCTGCCGCTGCAACTTCACCTGTCTTGGCACTGAGAACATCTCCTCTTCCGCCCACCATACTACTGGGCCATGGTGCTCAAGCCACCTCCGAAGCTCTGTAGGAGGCCCGAGCCACGCTGGACCATCTCCAGGGTGATCTTCAAGGTCCGGACCAACGCGCAATGTTGGGGCGCATGGGGCTAATCTCAGGGTGGCTCCAGGCAGACACATCTATCCGGGTGGCTTGGAGTTCCGCGGAGGAGGCCCAAAAGGTGGCCGGTATAGCTTCTGCAGAGTGTGGCTTGGCACAGAAGGAAGCAAAGGACACTTAAGAGTGGTGCTACATGGTGGAAGCTGAGCTGAAGGCACTCCAGGATCAGCAGGCCGCCCAGGCCAGCCAGCTCCAGGAGCGAGAGGAGAAGCTTAAGGCCCAAGAGGCTGCCATTGTTAATTGCGACGCCAAGCTGAAGCAGGAAGCCAAGGAGTAGGCCATAGAGCATGACCGCCTGAAGAGGTTGAAGGAGGAGGCGGAAGCGGCCCAGGCATCCCTTGCTGAGGCCAAGGGGGCCACTGCCATGGAGCACAGCACCCTCGTCTCCTTCGAGGCGAGGTTTCACAAGGCTCGGTAGGCACTCTTTGGGAGCAATCCCCAGGGGACAGTGGTGACCCCAAGGGAGAGCCCTACCACCCTGGTTCCTGATGTCATTGACGCGCTCGAGGACATCGTCAACGGGTTCGGCTCCATGGTGGAAGGTGAGGCTCACATACTCTCTTCCACCCTGACGCGCGCCTTTAGCCACCTCTATCTCCGGGACGCCAGCTTTGACTTTGCCGCCTTCCTCGAGACTGTGAACCCCGACTCCTGCAACGCTATTGCTGACACTGTGAAGGGTTCGGTGGAGGCCCTGCTGGCCAAGTCGTCGGCCCTGCAGCTAGGGCTGAGGGCACAGGCAACACTGTTGATGACAAGGCTCCGCAGGCGGGCGACGGCGGTAGCCAGGGCTGAAGAGGTGACTTGATGGTGCTGCTCCTTCTTGTTTTTATTCTGCAATCATGTATCATTCCTCGTGGAGGTGTTAAAACTGGTGCTTGGAACAATGTGCTTTGTAATAATTAGCTTATGGTTTGGTGACTTCTTTTCTGTTTGCTTTGTTGTTCTGCGCCGGCAGGGCCTGACCCCGTGTGTACCTCAACCATCGATGGGTCGTCCGGATCACCAGGACGAGCCCAAAGGGTGAGGGGCTACGTGGCCAGTTAGGCTCCTGAGACGCGATGCTTAGGAGTCCCCCTTGACGTGTGAACAACTTGGGAGAAGAGGCGCGAGGGCAAGCCTTGATGTTCTGCGTCGGCAGGGCCCGGCCCCACGCATACCTCAGCTGCCGTTGGGTTGTCCGGATCACCAGGACGAGCCCAAGGGGTGAGGGGCTACATGGCCAGTTAGGCTCCTGAGGTGCGATGCTCAGGAGTCCCCCTTGACGTACAAACGGCTTGGGAAGGGAGGGACGAGAGTTAGGCCTTGGCGTTCTGTGTTGGCAGGGCCCGGCCCCGCGCATACCTCTGCCGTTGTTGGGTCATCCGGATCACCAAGATGAGCCCAAGGGGTGAGGGGCTACGTGGCCAGTTAGGCTCCTGAGACGGGATGCTCAGGAGTCCCCCTTGACGTAAGAACAAACCATCATACCTCTCTTCGCCGGGATCTCGCTCGGGAGGGGCGCGCAAAGACCTGGTCCATGGGACCTCGCAAGGTGGCGTACACTAGGCGTGACCTGAGCGTAGCCCCCGTGCCCAGCCACCTCGCGCTACCCTCCTCAGTGAGAGCAGTGCGGTGAGGCTAAGCACTGAGCCCGGAGGCTCCCTGAGGTTACTATAGTGGCAAGGCTACCCTTGGTTGTTTATCACCAGCGCGGAGCATGGCACTTCCACTCTTGCACGGGCATAGCCGCTCCTCGGCAGTGTCGACGGCCAGCGCGGAGCATGGTGCTCCCACTGGTGTGTGGGAGGGGTGAGGGAGTCCTGGACTAGGGGGTGTCCGGACAGCTGGACTATCATTGTCCGCGGGACTCCAAGACTACGAAGATACAAGATTGAAGACTCCGTCCCGTGTCTGGATGGGACTTTCCTTGGCGTGGAAGGCAAGCTTGGCGATACGGATATGTAGATCTCCTACCATTGTAACCGACTCTGTGTAACCCTAGCCCTCTCCGGTGTCTATATAAACCAGAGGGTTTTAGTCCGTAGGACATAACATCCATTACAACAATCATACCATAGGCTAGCTTCTAGGGTTTAGCCTCCTTGATCTCGCGGTAGATCCACTCTTGTACTACAAATATCATCAATATTAATCAAGCAAGACGTAGGGTTTTACCTCCATCAAGAGGGCCCGAACCTGGGTAAAACATCATGTCCCTCGTCTCCTATTACCATCTGCCTAGACGCACAGTTCGGGACCCCCTACCCGAGATCCGCCGGTTTTGACACCGACATTGGTGCCCCCTCTGAGGAGATCCCCCGGGGCGTGTACAGCCCTGCCCTGACGCGTGGCTTGCACGGCAGGGCTAGAGGAGGTGTGTATGGGCACTCATGAGCCAGCGCGGGACTCATGAGGCCCTATCTCAAGGCGGGTTGCACCTGAATTTGATCGGGAATTCTTGTGCTAGTCCTGCAAGATGGTTAGGCAACCTTCGTCGAATGAGTCTTTGGAGGTTATTGCATGAGAAGGCCAGACACCAACGACCCCAAGAGGTGACGTGAATGGGGCCAGCCAGCCAGACAAAGCTCAGTCGTTGGGTTTAGCGATGCTGCAGGGACAGACCCGAGCACAGACGCCGTGCCCAGTGTTCTCATGCAAAGATCCAGAAGAAAAACAACCGGCACGTGGCTCCCGTTGTGACGAGGCACCAGGTCGCGCACCCTCACTTATCCACCCGTGATTAGCTCATGCGAGGACAAGGCGCCAAGGGCCATGGTAGGTGACGTACACGGGAGCTGGCCCGTGAGCCAGAGCTCAGCCTCTTGGGTTTAGCAATGCTGCAGGGACGAACCCGAGCACATACGCCATGCCAGTCCTTAATCGTGACGCGGTCGTGGGTGGGCTCACAAGGACGCGAGACATTCTTGGCGACGAAGTGTTGGTCAGGCAGTTGATAATCTCAAGGCAGCTCCTAAGGGAAGGTAAACTTGTTCTGATAGACGCAAAAGATATACAGGTTGCAGGGACGGACCCACGCGACTTAGGGATAATGCAGCCTGAGGGGCGCCCCCAAACTGAACAAACCAAAAAGATGTCACCTAGCATCATGCTGAAGAGATGTCAGGGTAGCAGAAAATGCGCGCTGCTGAAGTCGTTCCTTATGAAACGCCCTGACCCTGAGCCTCGGGAGGCTCCGGGGGCCTGGGGGGCTCCTGAAGATGCATCTCCTTCTCCGCCAGGATCATCTGGTGCCTATCCTCTCGAGTCGCCAGGACGTCCCGCATGCAGTGCTGGAACGCCACAGCCGCGCTCGGCAGGCCGAAGGGCATGCGAACGTAGCTGTGGGGGGGACCCTCGCATCGGCCGACATGGGATGGCCGGAAGACCTGCTGAGATGCGGTCCTATTGAGCCCTGGGATGTCGATGTAGACGTGGAACTCCTTACCCTCTCCAGGGCAATGAGCTGCACCCGGCGGTGGGCAGCGATCGCCCTGCAGAATCCTTGCTTCTTGAATCTCCTCGACTGCCTTGCCGATGAACTCCTGAACGCATGGCGCCTTATGCCTTGCGCCTTCTCCTGGGAAGCGTGCATTGAAGCATGCCTCCACATGGTGCCCGAGCGCCTCCCTCATGACATTGGCTAGGCCCGAGGCCTTCCATAGGAGAGCCCCTGAGCCCAGCTGGAGAGGGGCGCCGGGCGCGCCTTCCTATGCGATGGGTGAAGGCGCCCCATCCAGGGAAGCGAGGCTCAGCACGACGTTGTCGGGCGATGCCTCCTCATGAGACCCCTGGCCCAGCTGCAGCTTCTTCGTCTTGGGGGCGACCTCAGGAGGGAGGACACCGCCCTTGTCTATAGGATTCTCGACCGCTGCAGCCTGGTAGGCGTGCTCGAAGGAGCACATCGCGTCCTTCTCCTTGCAGGCGACCATGATGATGCCGCCGCTCCCTGGCATCTTGAGGACGTTGTAGCCGTGGTGCGTTGCCACCATGAACTTGGCCAGCGCTAGGTACTCGAGGATAGCATTGTATGGCAGACGAATGTCGGTGACGTCGAAGTCGATGAACTCGTTGTGGTAGTTGTCGCGTTCGCCCAAGGTGACAGGGACGCGGATCTGCCCTATTAGATGCGTGGAACCGTCGGTCTCACTTGAGAATGGCTTGGTAGGCTCAAGATGGTGATATGGCACTTGGAGCCTGTCTGGATAGAGAGAACATTGAGCCCTGCTTCACCATCAATGAGGGTCTAGGTGACGACCACATTGTTGATGACAGGCGAAACGAGCATCGGGAGCGCGCCAGCAGTGGCCAAGCACTTCACCTGATCGGAGGAGTTGAAGGTGATGGTGTATTTGGACCACCTAAGCTGACGAGTTGCGTCGGGCTTGGGGAGCGTTGTGTTCACCTCGCTGCTATGTCTTGAGCTTGCGTTGGTTTTCCTTGAAGAGGAAAGGGTGATGCAGCAATAGTAGTGTAAGTATTTCCCTCAGTTTTTGAGAACCAAGATATCAATCCAGTAGGAGGCTCCTCAAAAGTCCCACGCACCTATACAAACAAAGAAAGAACTCACAACCAACGCAATAAAGGGGTTGTCAATCCCTTCATGGCCACTTGAGAAAGAGAGATCTAATAGAGATAGTATGATAAGATAAATATATTTTTGGTATTTTATAATATAGATGCAAAAAGTAAAGATGTAAATAAAAGTAGATTGAAAGCAAATATGATAAAAGATAGACCTGGGGCCATAGATTTCACTAGAGGCTTCTCTCAAGATAGCATAAGTATTACGGTGGGTGAACAAATTACTGTCGAGCAATTGATAGAAAAGCAAATAATTATGAGATTATCTAGGCATGATCATGTATATAGGCATCACGTCTGCAACAAGTAGACCGACTCTTGCCTGCATCTACTACTATTACTCCACACATCGACTGACTCCTGCCAGCATCTAGAGTATTAAGTTCATAAGAACAGAGTAACGCATTAAGCAAGATGACATGATGTAGAGGGATAAACTCATGCAATATGATATAAACCCCATCTTTGTATCCTCGATGGCAACAATACAATACATGCCTTGCAACCCTTTCTGTCACTAGGTAAGGACACCGCAAGATTGAACCCAAAGCTAAGCACTTGTCCCATTGCAAGAAAGATCAATGTAGTAGGCCAAACCAAACTGATAATTCAAAGAGACTTGCAAAGATAACTCAATCATACATAAAAGAATTCAGAGGAGATTCAAATATTTCTCATAGATAAACTTGATCGTAAACCCACAATTCATCGGATCTCGACAAACACACCGCAAAAAGAGTTTACATCGAATAGATCTCCACAAGAGAGGGGGAGAACATTGTATTGAGATGAAAAAAGAGAGAAGAAGCCATCTAGCTAATAACTATGGACCCGATGGTCTGTGGTAAACTACTCACAACTCATCGGAGGGGCTATGGTGTTGATGTAGAAGCCCTCCATGGTCGATTCCCCCTCCGGCGGAAACCCGACGAAGGCTCCAAGATGGGATCTCGCGGATACAGAAGGTTACGGCGGTGGAAATTGTGTTTCGTTGGCTCCCTGGATGTTTTCGGGGTACGTAGGCTTATATAGGAGGAAGAAGTACGTCGGTGGCCGCCGGAGGGGCCCACAAGACAGGGGGCACGCCCTGTAGGGGTGGGCGCGCCATACCCTCTCGTGGCCGCCTCGGATGCTTCTTGACTTGCACTCCAAGTCCTCTGGATCACGTCGTTCCAAAAATCACACTCCCGAAGGTTTCATTCCGTTTGGACTCCGTTTGATATTCCTTTTCTTCGAAATACTGAAATACGCAAAGAAAAACAGCAATACGGGCTGGGCCTCCGGTTAGTAGGTTAGTCCCAAAAATGATATAAATGTGTAAAATAAAGCCCATAAACATCCAAAAGGGGTAATATAATAGCATGGAACAATCAAAAATTATAGATACGTTGGAGACGTATCAAGCATCACCAAGCTTAATTCCTGCTTGTCCTCAAGTAGGTAAAATATAAAAACAGAATTTTTGATGTGGAATGCTACCTAGCATAATTCTCAATGTAATTTTATTTATTGTGTCATGAATGTTCATATCCAAATGATTCAAAATAAAAGTTCATATTGACATACGAAATAGTGATACTTCAAGCATACTAATCAAAGTAATCATGTCTTCTGAAACTAACATGGCCAAAGAAAGTTATCCCTACAAAATCATATAGTCTGGCTGTTGCTCTATCTTCATCACACAATGTATTTAATCATGCAAAACCCTGATGACAAGCCAAGCAATTGTTTCATACTTTAATAATCTCAAAACTTTTTCAACTTTCACGCAATACATGAGCATGAGCCATGGGCATAGCACTATATGTGGAATAGAATGGTGGTTGTGGAGAAGACAAAAAGGAGAAGATAGTCTCACATCAACTAGGCGTATCAACGGGCTATGGAGATGCCCATTAATAGATATCAATGTGAGTGAGTAGGGATTGCCATGCAACGGATGCACTAGAGCTATAAATATATGAAAGCTCAACAAAATAAACTAAGTGGGTGTGCATCCAACTCGCTTGCTCACGAAGACCTAGGGCATTTTGAGGAAGCCCATCATTGGAATATACAAGCCAAGTTCTATAACAAAAAATTACCACTAGTTTATGAAAGTGACAACATAGGAGACTCTCTATCATGAAGATCATGGTGCTACTTTGAAGCACAAGTGTGGAAAAAGAGATAGTAGCATTGTCCCTTCTCTCTTTTTCTCTCATTTTAGGTTTTTTCCTTTTTTTTCTTTTTTTTCTTTTCTTTGGCCTTTCCTTTTTTTTCTTTTGGCCTTTTTAAAAAAAAATCCAAAGTCTCATCCCGACTTGTGGGGGAATCATAGTCTCCATCATTCTTTCCTTACTGGGACAATGCTCTAATAATGAAGATCATCACACTTTTATGGATTTACAACTCAAGAATTACAACTCAAAGCTAGAACAAGATATGACTCTATATGAATGCCTCCGGCGGTGTACCGGATATGCAATGAATCAAGAGCGACATGTATGAAAATTATGATGGTGGCCTTGCCACAAATACAGTGTCAACTACATGATCATGCAAACATCAATATGACAAAAGTAATGCGTGTCCTATGAACGGAATGGTGGAAAGTTGCTTGGAAATATATCTCGGAATGGCTATGGAAATGCCATAATAGGTAGGTATGGTGGATGTTTTGAGGAAGGTATATGGTGGGTGTATGGTACCGGCGAAAGTTGCGCGGCACAAGAGAGGCTAGCAATGGTGGAAGGGTGAGGGTGCGTATAATCCATGGACTCAACATTAGTCAAAAGAACTCATATACTTATTGCAAAAATTAACAAGTCATCAAAAACAAAGCACTACACGAATGCTCCTAGGGTGATAGATTGGTAGGAAAAGACCATCGCTCATCCCCGACCGCCACTCATAAGGAAGACAATCAATAAATAAAAGTGTGCTCCAACTTCAACACAAAGCGGTTCACCATACGTGCATGCTACGGGAATCACAAACCTCAACACAAGCATTTTTCATAATCACCTCAACTAGCATGACTTTAATATCACTACCTCCATATCTCAAAACAATTATCAAGCATCAAATTGATCATAGCATCCAATTCACTTTCGATGATAGTTTTTATTATACCCAACTTGGATGCTCATCATTCTAGGACCAAATTTGTAACCATAGCAAATACCATGCTGTTCGAAAAGACTCACAAAAAGAAATAAGTGAAGCATGAGAGACTAGCAATTTCTTCAAAATTAAGTGTGACGCCCCAAGACCGACGCTTCATACGCCTTCCATGTATTTTGAGTTTCGTCGTCTGTGTTTTATTTATTTGTTGCATTCATCATGTCATCATTTGCATTGCATCGGCACTCCGTTGCCGTCATGTTTTAAAAACTTGCATTCGCTCATCGTTGTCATTTCTCCCTTTGCCTTCATCACCTCTCTTAGACCCCTCCCGCGCGTCCGAAACTTCCCGGAACCCGAACCGAGCTGTCGTTAGCGTTGGATCCGGATCATCCCCAAGCATCTATAAAACATCTCCGTTATCTTAATTGGACTTCCTAACCTATAATTATCTCGACCGTCCGATCTAAATCGTAGGGTCTAACCTAATTCCATTTCTCTATATATTAGTCCAACCCTAGACCAATCCCTAAAATCTAGCCTCTTGTCCCATCCTCCCAACCGCCGCCGCCGCCACTCCACTGAATCCCCCTCGGGATCCATCCCCAATCATCCCAGCTACCTTCCTCCAACCAGCTCCCACTGCCTCCTCCCCAGATCTGTGCAGCCATCCAACCAGCGAGAAATCCCTGCTGCCCCGACCAAGAGGGAGCTCCTCCCGTTTGCTCCTCTCTCAACGGCGTCGTTGCCGCCGGCGAACCCAACCACCACCATCACGTTCCTCGTCTTCCCCACCATCCAGCCGCAGCTCGCGTGTGCTCTTCATCCACTACCTCCTGGATGTCTGACAACCGCAGCCGTCTTCATCCATGCGACCGCAGGAGCAGAAGCTCCCGTAACCGTCTTCATCCACTCCCGCAGCCGCGGACGTCCCGTGGAGCCGCTCGGCCCTGTCCATTCCCTCAGTCACCACCCGAGTTCTTCCTCCTCGTCGCCGCTGCTCCGGCGACCACCACCAGGTTGTGGCACCCCTGCCCTCCATCTCTCCCTTCTACTCTCTTCTCTCCCGCTCACGTTTCTCTCTCTCCCTCTCTGTGTTCAGCGCTGGGTATGGAGCCCCGATGCCCAGGAGCTTCGTCCTCGCCCCACCTGGCCCAGATCCGGCCATCTCCGACGCCTCCTTGCCGGATCCCACCGTCATGTCCCCATCCCGTCACTGCGCCAAGGCTAGCGCCTGGCCTCTCCTTCCCCTGCTTCCAGCAGCGGTTCGGGATCGAGCATGCCCGCTCGCCCGGTCGTTGACCGCGTCGCACCTGGGCCGCCTCCTCTTCGCTCGTTGACCGATGCCCAGCCCCATCTCACCGATCTGGCCCAGGGCCTTTGGTGAGCAGCCCCTCGGCCTTTCCTCTATTGGGCTTCCTGCTCAGATGCGGCATGTATCATGTTTTTCCCCATTCTGCGATTTTGCTATTTATCAAGTGAATTACATAATTACAGAAATGTCCCTCTAGTTAATAAATTTAATAACTCACAAATGGTGCATCGGATTAAAATGTTTTGACATGTAAAATGCTTAGGATTCTGTCTACTTTCATAATATGTAGCATTCACCCATGTTAAAAATGTCTAAAATGCTGTTTGATTAAATTTGCTCAAATGCCATGCTAAAATGTTTTCTTTCATAACTAAATAACCGTAGCTCCAAATTTAATAAAATTTATATGTAAATGGGGTGGAAAAATGCCTAGTTTAACATGGTGCACTCATCTTGCATGTTTAAGAACTCTAAAATATGGTTTAGGGCAGAACAGTACCAAATTCGAAATATGGACATGGGGATTTTTCGGAATTGTTTTTTGTTGTTCCGGCCTTATTTAAACTTGCCTAGATAGGTAGTTTTATTATGCTTCACCTCTTGTCATGTTTAACAACATTTAATATTGTTGTGTACCTAAACAAGAGCGAACTAAATAACTCGAATGTGGTGTCTCGTCAATATGCAACTCTTTGCATATTGAGCTCCACTTAATTTGTAGTATTGTTTGTGCACTTTGCCATGCCAGACATGCATCATACTTGGTTGTGCATCATACTTGGTTGTGCATCATGCCATGATTATGTGATGGTTGTTTACCATGTTGTTTGTTTCTTTCCAGTTGTGCTTCTTCTCGATAGTTCCTGTTTCGTTGTGATCGTGAGGATTCGTTCGTCTATGCTTGGTTTGTCTTCCTGGCTTCATCTTCTTCATGGACTCGTTCTTCTTCCTAGCGGGATTTCAGGCAAGATGACCGTCACCCTGGATCTCACTACTATCATTGCTATGCTAGTTGCTTCGGTCTATCGCTATGCTGCGCTACCTATCACTTGCTCTTCAAGCCTCCCAAATTGCCATGTCAGCCTCTAACCTTTGCACCCTTCCTAGCAAACCGTTGCTTGGCTATGTTACCGCTTTGCTCTGCCCCTCTTATAGCGTTGTTAGTTGCAGGTTAAGTTGAAGATTGCTCCATGATGTTGGGATATCACAATATCTCTTATTTAATTAATGCACCTATATACTTGGTAAAGGGTGGAAGGCTCGGCCTTATGCCTGGTGTTTTGTTCCACTCTTGCCGCCCTAGTTTCCGTCATACCGGTGTTATGTTCCTTGATTTTGCGTTCCTTACACGGTTGGGTGATTTATGGGACCCCCTTGACAGTTCGCTTTGAATAAAACTCCTCTAGCAAGGCCCAACCTTGGTTTTACCATTTTCCTACCTAAGCCTTTTACCCTTGGGTTTTCGGAGCCCGAGGGTCATCTTTATTTAACCCCCCCTCCCCCCGCCCCGGGCCAGTGCTCCTTCGAGTGTTGGTCCGAACCGAGCAGCCTGTGGGGCCACCTCGGGGAAACTTGAGGTCTGGTTTTACTCGTAGCTTGACTTATCCGGTGTGCCCTGAGAACGAGGTACGTGCGACTCCTATCGGGATTTGTCGGCACATCGGGTGGCTTTGTTGGTCTAGTTTTACCATTGTCGAAATGTCTTGTAAACTGGGATTCCGAGACTGATCGGGTCTTCTTGGGAGAAGGAATATCCTTCGTTGACCGTGAGAGCTTGTGATGGGCTAAGTTGGGACACCCCTGCAGGGTATAAACTTTTGAGAGCCGTGCCTGCGGTTATGTGGCAGATGGGAATTTGTTAATATCCGGTTGTAGATAACTTGACACCAGATTTGAATTAAAACGCATCAACCGTGTGTGTAGCCATGATGGTCTCTTTTCGGCGGAGTCCAGGAAGTGAACATGGTTTTGGGTTATGTTTGAACGTAAGTAGTTCCAGGATCACTTCTTGATCATTGCTAGCTTCACGACCGTTCCGTTGTTTCTCTTCTCGCTCTTATTTGCGTAAGTTAGCCACCATACTTTGCTTAGCCACTGCTGCAACCTCACCACTTATCCTTTCCATACCCATTAAGCTTTGCTAGTCTTGATACCCATGGTAATGGGATTGCTGAGTCCTCGTGGCTCACAAATTACTACAACAACAGTTGCAGGTACAGGTTATGCGATGATCTTGACGCGAGAGCGATGTTGCTTGTTTTGGAGTTCTTCTTCTTCTTCGATCAGGGGATAGGTTCCAGGTCAGCAGCCTGGGCTAGTAGGGTGGATATTGTTTGAGTTTCTATTTGTGTACCATCCGTAGTCGGATGTTGATCTCTTGTATGCTGTTGATGTATTCTTGGGGCATTTGTGGCTTATGTATGTATCCCCAACTATCATGTAATGGTTTGATGTAATGATATCCACCTTGCAAAAGCGTCTTCAAGATGCGTTTCTATCCTTGGTGGGACCTTCGAGTTCCTTTAGGATAGGGTTGCATCTTGGGCGTAACAAGTTGGTATCAGAGCCTTGACCAACCATAGGAGCCCCTTTGATTGATTGTGTAGTTTGGCCGTTGTCGAGTCTAGAAGAAAACTTTTTTTTTGGAGTCTAGTTATATCGGAGAGTAGGAATTCTTTTTACTCCTCAGCCCCTCCGTCACTCTGGTGAGGAATCTTGATGTAGGTGTTTTGAATTACTCCTCTTCCCCTTCAAATCTTTCTTTAGGATCACGTGGTTAGTTTTCCAAATGTTGGTTCTCAGCTCTTTTCATCCGGTGCATTTCTCGTCAAGTTGAGTCAAGCCTCTTCATCTTTGCCAAGTTCAATCCTTAGTTGTTTTCTTTTCCCACCCGCCCACCCTTTTCTTCTTGGAGCCGGAGTCCATAATTGAGTATCCATCCTAGTCGTGCGAAGCATTTGCATTCTTTCAATCGATGTTTTCTCTTCAAGTTATTCGTTGGTTTCCCCGTCCAAGTTGCCTTTGTTTTCCCGCCCTCCCACCCTCTTCTTCCCAGAGCCCGAGTCTGTTTCGAGCATCAATTTCATTCATGTGGAGCCTCTTCAGTCTTTCCTCAATCACTTCAACCGGTGAATACTCGTCTCGGTGGACATTCTTCATCTCTTTTTCTTCTCTGGTGTATTCAATTCCAATTTTCGGTAGTGATTATATTCTTTCCCTCAGCTCAAGTGTTTTCCTTGCTCGTTCGCCTCTCGCCATTTAACTACTCCGGAGTTTGGAAGACATCTCAGGAGATTCGTCTGTGTTCCAATTAATTCGAGGTTGGCACCCCATTAAAATATTTTAATTGTTCCGGTGCATCATCTATCTCTTCAACAATCCTTTCCAACGGTGTTTTCTTCTAGTGGGCCCTAACACACAGGTCTTTTCCCAGGATCTTACCTGACTCTTCTAATTTTTTCCGGAGCTATTCTATAATTCTTTTTCAAAGTTGACGTAAGAATGAATTATCATCAGTCAAATGTCCTTCTCCAAGATCACATTTAAATTCTTTTCATTGTTGGTTCAACATTTCTATTATTCATTCCGGAGTGCCTCAAAAATCCATGGTGGTGTTTCTTGTCGTCATTCTCAGATTTGAAGACCGAAGAAGGGTTTTTCCTCCAAATCCTTACCCATTCTTCCAAAGATTCATGGTTCAAGCTGGATGCCATCCTCTCATAATTGTTTTCGATTGTGAGAATTCATTTCACCCATCCGGAGCAATTCAGGAGTATTTTCAGTTTGATTCTTCGGAGCCATCATCTCAGAATTATTCATTCCAGCTTTCAAATCTCATTCTCCAAATCTTAACGGTGCATCGTTCAAATATTCTCTAATCAATTCATGATCTCTTTGTTCTCTTGTATCTAAATTCTCTCAAGTATCTTCATTTTTTTTTCAATTCTTCCCGGTGAATTGTGCCTTCGCTACTTTTATTTTCAATTCTTACGGCGGTTTGTTCAAGATTCCTCTTCCTATGTTCTCATATTAATTTATTCGTTGTTTCAATCCTACCGGTGGATTGTTGAAGACCTTCTCAAGTTTATGCTATATCTCTCTCAATCCTTTTTCAATGGGAATAAGTAGTATGCCAAATCCGTTGCTTGTCATCAATTAAATTTGATGAAGGATAAGCATACAATAAATCTTATTCTATTTCCTCGAGGTGACTCAATTCTTTTTCTGGAGATTATTCATAATGAATAAATTCTTGATTACAAGTGATTCATCTTTCTTTCCGGAGTTGGGCATCATATCACATTCTCGGTTTGAGATGCTTCATCTTTCTTTTCGGAGTTCCAAGCTCTCTCAATTATCTCGTCGCGAAGTTCCATATAAATCATTGCAAGGCTTCACCTTGTGTTTTCAACTTCTCCTTCTTTCCACCATCCTTTTAATACCGGAGTTTCTTCATGGTGGTTCATCAAGGATTTAATTCATTCTGGAAGTGTTCTTCAAGATTCTTGTTGGAGGAGCTCAACCATTCTTCATCTTGCTTTCTGAACTGTGATTCTTATCCATTATCTTTTGAGGTGGTGTTATGTCATTCTGGATAATTTCGCTTCGAGTTTCATGATTCACAAAGTTTTCAAGAGTGACATATTTAAATCTGTCATTTTATCTTTGTTCAAAACATCTTTTCAACCAATCTATCTCTTCGTTGGAGTTATCTTGTGTCATATTTCACCTAAAGCCTTACCTAAGGAATGCTGCTATTGTGGTGCTTATCAATGATCCAAGTTATCTCTCTATCATCTTGGTGAAGAAGTTTTCATCTTCTTGTTGATCTCAATCCAATTAACTGTTTCCGTTAGTGGCGGGTTGTCACCTCATAATTTTGAGATGTGTTCCATAAGCCCACAACAAGCTTGTTCCTTTCGTTGTTGATAATCCAACAACTCCGTTCTAGCATTTCTTGTAAGCGTGCTCTTTGAAGATCTTGTTAACCTCCGTTCATTCCATTCCATTCTTTCATTCCTTCCGGAGGCTTTGTGATGTTGCTCTCTTCGACCTATCGTCTCGTTTTGTGAGGACCGTGTTCTTTTCGTGCTTATCCAATTAACCGGAGTGTCGTGCCCTCGTTTCAAGTTCTCCCCATTTTGTCAAGTTTTCCTTCCCTTTTCTACCGGAGTGCTGTCCAAATATTTCATTCTTGTTCCTTGGCTATCCCATTATACCGGTGTGGTGGCATATTCTCTTTGGTTTGTTAAGCTCTTGTTTCATGTCTTTCAACCAACAAGGTTCTCATAATGTTCCTTGTTACTCTCTTGTAACGGAGTGTTCTCAACTTCATTCATCTCCGTCGTATTCTTTCCTTGAAATTGTTTAACCTCTCAAGGTTCGTGGTTTCACTCTTTGGTCAAAGAAGCAACTTTGTTTTACCTCTTGCTCTTCCGCTTCTCTCTGGTGCCATCCTTAGATCTCGGGACGAGATCTCTTGTAAGTGGAGGAGTGTTGTGATGCCCCAAGACCGACGCTTCAGACGCCTTCCATGTATTTTGAGTTTCATCGTGTGTGTTTTATTTATTTGTTGCATTCATCAAGTCATCATTTGCATTGCATCGGCACTCCGTTGCCATCATGTTTTAAAAACTTGCATTTGCTCGTCATTGCCATTTCTCCCTTTGCCTTCATCACCTCTCTTAGACCCATCCCGCGCGTCTGAAACTACCCCGAACCCCAACTGAGCTGTCGTTACCGTTGGATCCGGATCATCCCGAGGAATCTATAAAACATCTCCATTATCTTAATTGGACTTCCTAACCTAAAATTATCTCGACCGTCCGATCCAAATCGTAGGGTCTAACCTAATTCCATTTCTCTATGTATTAGTCCAACCCTAGACCAATCCCTAAAATCTAGCCTCTTGTCCCATCCTCCCAACCGCCGCCGCTACTCCACCGAACCCCCCTCGGGATCCATCCCCAATCAGCCTAGCTACCTTCCTCCAACCAGCTCCCGCAGCCTCCTCCCCCGATCTGCGCGGCCATCCAACCAGCAAGAAATCCCTGCTGCCCCGACTGAGAGGGAGCTCCTCCCGTTTGCTCCTCTCTCCACGGCGTCGTTGCCGCCGGCGAACCCAACAACCACCATCACATTCCTCGTCTTCCCCACCATCTAGCCGCAGCTCACGTGTGCTCTTCCTCCACTGCCTCCTGGATGTCCGGTGACCACAGCCGTCTTCATCCACGCGACCTCAGGAGAAGAAGCTCCTGTAACCATCTTCATCCGCTCCCGTAGCCGCGGACGTCCCGTGGAGCCGCTTGGCCCTGTCCATTCACTCAGTCGCCACCCGAGGTCTTCCTCCTCGTCGCCGCTGCTCCGGTGAGCACCACCAGGTTGTGGCGCCCCTGCCCTCCATCTCTCCCTTCCGCTATCTTCTCTCCCGCTCACGTCTCTCTCTCTCTCTCTCTCTCTCTCTCTGTGTGTGTGTGTGTGTGTGTGTGTGTTCAGCGCTGGGTATGGAGCCCCGATGCCCAGGAGCTTCGTCCTCGCCCCGCCTGGCCCAAATCCGGCCATCTCCGACGGCTCCTCGCCGGATTCCATCCTCACGTCCACATCCCATCGTCGCGCCAAGGCTAGCGCCCGGACTCTCCTTCCCCTGCTTCGAGCAGCGGTTTGGGATCGAGCGCGCCCGCTCGCCCGCTCGTTGACCGCGTCGCGCCTGGGCCGCCTCCTCTTCGCCCGTTGATCAATGCCCAGTCCAATCTCACCGATCTGGCCCAAGGCCTTTGGTGAGCAGCCCCTCGGCCTTTCCTCTATTGGGCTTCCTACTTAGATGCGGTTGTATCATGTCTTTCCCCGTTCTGCGATTTTGCTATTTATCCAGTGAATTACAGAATTACAGAAAAGTCCCTCTAGTTCATGCATTTAATAACTCACAAATGGTGCATCAGATTAAAATGTTTTGACATGTAAAATGCTTAGGATTCTGTCTACTTTCATAATATGCAGCATTCATCCATGTTAGAAATGTCTAAAATGTTGTTTGATTAAATTTGCTCAAATGCCATGCTAAAATGTTTTATTTCATAACTAAAATGCCATGCAGCTCCAAATTTAATAAACTTTATATGTAAATGGGGTGGAAAAATGCCTAGTTTAACATGGTGCACTCATCTTGCACGTTCAAGAACTCTAAAATATGGTTTAGTGCAGAACAGTACCAAATTCGAAATATGGACATGGGGATTTTTTGGAATTGTTGTTTGTTGTCCCGGCCTCATTTAAACTTGCCTAGATAGGTAGTTTTATTATGCTTCACCTCTTGTCATGTTTAACAACATTTAATATTGTTGTGTACCTAAACGAGAGCGAACTAAATAACTTGAATGTGGTGTCTCGTCAATATGCAACTCGTTGCATATTGAGCTCCACTTAATTTGTAGTATTGTTTGGGCACTTTGCCATGCCATGCCTATCTAAACCGGACATGCATCATACTTGGTTGTGCATCATGCCATGATTATGTGATGGTTGTTTACCATGTTGTTTGTTTCTTTCCGGTTGTGCTTCTTCTCGATAGTTCTTGTTTCGTTGCGATCGTCTACGCTTGGTTCGTCTTCGTGGCTTCACCTTCTTCATGGACTCGTTCTTCTTCCTAGCAGGATTTCATGCAAGATGACCGTCACCCTGGATCTCACTACTATCATTGCTATGCTAGTTGCTTCAGTCTATCGCTATGCTGCGCTAACTATCACTTGCTCTTCAAGCCTCCCAAATTGCCATGTTAGCTTCTAACCTTTGCACCCTTCCTAGCAAACCGTTGCTTGGCTATGTTACCGCTTTGGTCAGCCCCTCTTATAGCGTTGTTAGTTGTAGGTGAAGTTGAAGATTGCTCCATGATGGATAGGATTATTTTGGGATATCACAATATCTCTTATTTAATTAATGCACCTATATACTTGGTAAAGTTTGGAAGGCTCGGCCTTATGCCTGGTGTTTTGTTCCACTCTTGCCGCCCTAGTTTCCGTCATACCGGTGTTGTGTTCCTTCATTTTGCGTTCCTTACACTGTTGGGTGATTTATGGGAACCCCTTGATAGTTCGCTTTGAATAAAACTCCTCCAGCAAGGCCCAACCTTGCTTTTACCATTTGCCTACCTAAGCCTTTTTCCCTTGGGTTTCCGGAGCCCGAGGGTCATCTTTATTTAACCCCCCCCCCCTGAGCCAGTGCTCCTTCGAGTGTTGGTCCAAACCGAGCAGCCTGCGGGGCCACCTCGGGGAAACTTGAGGTCTGGTTTTACTCATAGCTTGACTTATCCGGTGTGCCCTGAGAACGAGGTACGTGCGACTCCTATCGGGATTTATCGGCACATCGGGCGGCTTTGCTGGTCTTGTTTTACCATTGTCAAAATGTCTTGTAAACCGAGATTCCGAGACTGATCGGGTCTTCCTGGGAGAAGGAATATCCTTCGTTGACCATGAGAGCTTGTGATGGGCTAAGTTGGAACACCCCTGCAGGGTATAAACTTTCGAGAGCCGTGCCCGCGGTTATGTGGCAGATGGGAATTTGTTAATATCCGGTTGTAGATAACTTGACACCAGATTTGAATTAAAACGCATCAAACATGTGTGTAGCCATGATGGTCTCTTTTCGTCGGAGTCCGGGAAGTGAACATGGTTTTGGGTTATGTTTGAACGTAAGTAGTTCTAGGATCATTGCTTGATCATTGCTAGCTTCACGACCGTTCCGTTGTTTCTCTTCTCGCTCTTTTTTGCGTAAGTTAGCCACCATACTTTGCTTATCCGCTGCTGCAACCTCACCACTTATCCTTTCCATACCCATTAAGCTTTGCTAGTCTTGATACCCATGGTAATGGGATTGCTGAGTCCTCGTGGCTCACAGATTACTACAACAACAGTTGCAGGTACAGGTTATGCGATGATCTTGACGCGAGAGTGATGTTGCTTGTTTTGGAGTTCTTCTTCTTCTTCGATCAGGGGATAGGTTCCAGGTCGGCAGGCTGGGCTAGCAGGGTGGATATTGTTTGAGTTTCTATTTGTGTACCATCCGTAGTCGGATGTTGATCTCTTGTATGATGTTGATGTATTTTTGGGGCGTTTGTGGCTTATGTATGTATCCCCAACTATTATGTAATGGTTTGATGTAATGATATCCACCTTGCAAAAGCATCTTCAAGATGCACTTCTATCCTTGGTGGGACCTTTGAGTTCCTTTAGGATAGGGTCGCATCTTGGGCGTGACATTAAGTCAACATCGTGCTATAAAAGATATAAGTGAAGCACTAGAGCAAAAACTATCAAGCTCAAAAGATATAAGTGAAGCACATAGAGTATTCTAGCAAATTCTAATCAAATAGGATTCTCCCAAAAGGAGTGTACAGCAAGGATTATTGTGGTAATCTAAAAAGCAAAGACTAATATAATACGCGACGCTCCAAGCAAAACACATGTCATGTGGCGAATAAAAATATAGCTCCAAGTAAAGTAACAATGAACAAAGACGAAAGAGGGGATGCCTTCCCGGGGCATCCCCAAGCTTAGACTTTTGGCTATCCTTGAATATCTTGGGGTGCCATGGGCATCCCCAAGCTTAGTCTCTTGCCACTCCTTATTCCATAGTCCATAAAAGCTTTACACAAAACTTGAAAACTTCACAACACAAAACTCAACAGGAAATCTTATAAGCTCCGTTAATGAAAGAAAACAAAACCACCACATAAGGTACTGTAATGAACTCATTCTTTATTTATTATGGTGTTAAACCTACTGTATTCCAACTTTTCTATGGTTTATAAACTATTTTACTAGCCATAGATGCATCAAAATAAGCAAACAACACACGAAAAACAGAATCTGTCAAAAACAGAACAGTCTATAGAAATCTGTAACTAACACAAACTTCTGGAACTCTAAAAATCCTACAAAAATAGGAAGTCCTGGAAAAATTTTCTGTTGATCAGTAGCAAAAATAATCAACGCAAAAGCATGTTTCTGTGATTTAACAAAACTAAATTATTGCGCGCAAAGTTTCTGTTTTTCAGCAGAATCAAATCAACTGTCATCATAGGTTATCCTATAGGTTCTACTTGGCACAAACACTAACTAAAAGATAAAAACACATCTAAACAGAAGGTAGATTCAAGATTTATTACTAAACAGGAACAAAAACAAAAAACACAAATAAAATTGGGTTGCCTCCCAACTAGCGCTATCGTTTAACGCCCCTAGCTAGGCATAAAAGCGAAGGTAGATCTAAGTAGTGTCGTCTTTGGCACTAAATTCATAAGTAGCCCGCATGATTGATTCATAAGGTAATTTGACTTTCTTTCTTGGAAAGTGCTCCATGCCTTTCTTTAATGGAAATTGGAATCTAATATTCCCTTCCTTCGTATCAATAATCGCACCAATTGTTCTAAGGAAAGGTCTACCAAGAATAATAGGGCAAGAAAGATTGCAATCTATATCAAGAACGATAAAATCTATGGGCACCAAATTTCTATTTGCAACAATGAGAACATCATTGATCCTTCCCATTGGCTTTTTAAAGGTGGAATCCGCAAGGTGCAAATTTAAGAGCAATCATCAAGTTCATGGAAACCTAGAATATCACATAAAGTTTTCGGAATCGTGGAAACACTAGCACCCAAATCACACAAAGCAAAACACTCATGATCTTTAATTCTAATCTTTATAGTAGGTTCCCACTCATCATTAAGTTTTCTAGGTATAGAAACTTCCAAATTAAGTTTTTCATCATAAGATTGCATCAAGGCATCAATGATATGTTTGGTAAAAGCTTTATTTTGACTATAAGCAGGAGGAGAATTAACAACGAATTGCAACAAGGAAATACAATCTTATAAAGAACAATTATCATAATCAAATTCCTTGAAATCTGAGATAGTGGGTTCAATGCTATTTAGAGTCATGACCTCTTCAATCCCACTTTTACCAAATTTAGCATCAAGATCTAAAAACTTTGAATTCTTGGGTTGCCTTCTAGGTAAAGTTGACTCATCTTCAGTCCCATAATTATCAAGATTCATATTGCAAAACAAAGATCTAATAGGAGACGCATCAATAACTTTAAGATCTTTATCATTATTTTCATGGAAACTAGAAGAACACGCCTTTATAAAGCTATCTTTCTTAGCACGCAATCTAGAGGTTCTTTCCTTGCACTCATCAATGGAAATTCTCATTGCTTTGAGAGACTCATTGATATCATGCTTAGGAGGAGAAGATCTAAGTTTAAGAGAATCAACATCAAGCGAAAGTCTATCAACGTTCCTAGCCAAATCATCAACTTTGAGCAATTTTTCTTCAAGCAAAGCATTAAAATTCTTTTGAGAGATCATAAATTCTTTCACACTATTCTAAAAATCAGAGGGCATCTTATTAAAATTACCATAAGAATTATTGTAGGAATTTCCATAATTATTAGAGGAATTACTAGGGAACGGTCTAGCATTAAAGTTTCCTCTATAAGCATTGTTTCCAAAACTATTCCTACCAACAAAATTCACATCCATAGATTCATTATTATTCTCAATCAAAGTAGACAAAGGCATATCACTGGGATCAAGAGGAGTATTTTTAGTAGAAAATAATTTCATAAGTTCATCCATCTTTCCACTCAAAACATTGATTTCCTCTAGAGCATGCACTTTTTTACTAGAAGATCTTTCGGTATGCCATTGAGAATAATTAGCCATAATATTATCGAGAAGTTTTGTAGCATATCCTAACGTGATTTCCATAAACGTGCCTCCCGCGGCCGAATCTAAGAGATTTCTAGAAGCAAAGTTCAAACCGGCATAAAATTTTTGTATGATCATCCATAAATTCAAACCATGAGTAGGGCAATTGCGAATCATCAATTTCATTCTTTCCCAAGATTGGGCAACATGCTCATGATCAAGTCGTTTAAAATTCATAATATCGTTCCTAAGATTGATAATCTTAGCGGGACGAAAATACTTAGAGATAAAAGCATCTTTGCACTTGTTCCAAGAATCAATACTATTTTTAGGCAAAGACGAAAACCAAACTTTAGCATGATCTCTAAGTGAAAATGGAAATAACTTCAATTTAACAATATCATTATCCGTATCTTTCTTGTTTTGCATATGACACAAATCAACAAAGTTATTTAGATGAGTAGCGGCATCTCACTAGGAAGGCCGACGAATTGATCTTTCATAACAAGATTCAGCAAAGCGGTATTGATTTCACAAGACTCAACATCATTAAGAGGAGCAATCGAAGTACTAAGGAAATCATTATTATTGGTATTCGAGTAATCACACAATTTAGTATTATCTTGCGCCATGGCAACAAGTAATCCAACACACAAGCAAATAGAAAAAGGCAAGCGAAAGAGAGAGGACGAGATTGGGAAAGAGAGGTCGAATAAAACAGCAAGGGTGAAGTGGGGGAGAGGAAAACGAGAGGCAAATGGCAAATAATGTAAATGCGAGGGAGATGGGTTTGTGATGGGTACTTGGCATGTCTTGACTTGAGCGAAGACCTCCCTGGCAATGGCGCCAGAAATCCTTCTTGCTACGTCTTGAGCTTGCGTTGGTTTTCCTTGAAGAGGAAAGGGTGATGCAGCAATAATAGCGTAAGTATTTCCCTTAGTTTTTGAGAACCAAGGTATCAATCTAGTAGGAGGCTCCTCAAAAGTCCCACGCACCTACACAAACAAAGAAAGAACTCACAACCAACGCAATAAAGGGGTTGTCAATCCCTACACGGCCACTTGCGAAAGTGAGATCTAATAGAGAAAGTATGATAAGATAAATATATTTTTGGTATTTTATAATATAGATGCAAAAAGTAAAGATGCAAATAAAAGTAGATTGAAAGCAAATATGATAAAAGATAGACCCGGGGGCCATAGGTTTCACTAGAGGCTTCTCTCAAGATAGCATAAGTATTATGGTGGCTGAACAAATTACTGTCGAGCAATTGATAGAAAAGCGAATAATTATGAGATTATCTAGGCATGATCATGTATATAGGCATCACGTCCGCAACAAGTAGACCGACTCCTGCCTGCATCTACTACTATTACTCCACACATTGACCGACTCCTGCCTGCATCTAGAGTATTAAGTTCATAAGATTAGAGTAACGCCTTAAGCAAGATGACATGATGTAGAGGGATAAACTCATGCAATATGATATGAACCCTATCTTTTTATCCTCGATGGCAACAATACAATACGTGCCTTGCAACCCTTTCTGTCACTGGGTAAGGACACTTCAAGATTGAACCCAAAGCTAAGCACTTCTCCCATTGCAAGAAAATCAATCTAGTAGGCCAAACCAAACTGATAATTCGAAGAGACTTGCAAAGATAACTCAATCATACATAAAAGAATTCAGAGCAGATTCAAATATTTCTCATAGATAAACTTGATTATAAACCCACAATTCATCGGATCTCGACATACACACCGCAAAAAGAGTTTACATCGAATAAATCTCCACAAGAGAGGGGGAGAACATTGTATTGAGATCCAAAAAGAGAGAAGAAGCCATCTAGCTAATAACTATGGACCCGAAGGTCTGTGGTAAACTACTCACAACTCATCGGAGGGGCTATGGTGTTGATGTAGAAGCCCTCCATGGTCGATTCCCCCTCCGGCGGAGCGCCAGCGAAGGCTCCAAGATGGGATCTCGCGGATACAAAAGGTTATGTCGGTGGACATTGTATTTCGTTGGCTCCTTGGATGTTTTCGGGGTACGTAGGCTTATATGGGAGGAAGAAGTACGTCGGTGGCCGCCCGAGGGGCCCACGAGACAGGGGGCACACCCTGTAGGGGTGAGCACGCCCTACCCTCTCGTGGCCGCCTCGGCTGCTTCTTGACTTGCACTCCAAGTCCTCTGGATCACGTTCATTCCAAAAATCACGCTCCCGAAGGTTTCATTCCGTTTGGACTCCGTTTGATATTCCTTTTCTTCGAAATACTGAAATAGGCAAAAAAAAACAGCAATATGGGCTGGGCCTCTGGTTAATAGGTTAGTCCAAAAAATGATATAAATGTGTAAAATAAAGCCCATAAACATCCAAAAGGGGTAATATAATAGCATGGAACAATCAAAAATTATAGATACGTTGGAGACATATCACTCGCGCGCGAACTGCTTAAAGATGTGGTGAGAGGCTATGGCCTGAGAGCTGCCCAGGATGCACCATGGCTCGAGGCTCCTAGAAGCCCCCAGCCCCCTCGTTTTGGTGATGATCTTCGTTCCTTCTTGGTGGTGGAGGCAGCGGAGGAAGGATGGTGTTTCACTAAGGCCAATCCTCGTGAGGCTAGTCCCTCTAGGCGCCCTCGCGAGGCTGTCCCTGCCAGCGGTCCTCCCGAGGCTGGTCGCGCCACTCCTAGCGATGGTCGCGGCCATCCCAGCGTCCTCCACCTCGGCTGCCTCCGCGACCGTAGCCTCGATCGATGCGCCCGGGGCATCAACCGAGGCGCCCATCGCAGAGGGCCCTGAGCTCCTGGCAGTCGTTGGTGTTGTGGCTGTGGACGTTGTGGAAGACACAGAATAGTCGGTTGCTCTTGAACGACTCGGGGTGGTTGCAGCCACACTTCATCTCTGGCTCGGCTGCAAGCACAACTGGCCCATTGCGCTTCACATCCTTGGCCTTGGCCTTCTTGTCTTCTAGGTCAGCATCACGGAGCTCGAGGAGGGAGAGGCATCCCTCCTCAACCCTCGCACACTTGTTCGTCGTGTTGAACATCTCCACGGCTGTGCAGAGGTCCTCATGGATGGAGAGCTCCTCCTTCATCTTGACATCGCGGATGCCATCAGTGAATGCTGAGATGATGGCCTCGTCCGATAGAGGTTGGCGATGAAGCGGCCGTGCATCTCATCCCAGGAGGAAACATATCCCATAGGGAGGTTCAGGAGCCAGGAGCGCGCGCCATCCTTGAGGGACATGGGGAACCAGTTCACCATGATCTTCTCGTTGCTGCCGGCCGCCTCGATGCTCAGCTCGTTGAGCTGCAGGAACTCGACGGGGTCGGCGGTGCCGTCATAGCATGGGGGTAGATCGGACTTGAACTTGCCTATCCAGATGACGTTGCAAAGCTCTGCGGTGAACGCGCGACACCCTGCTGTGGTCATGGGGGCCCATCGAGGAGGTGGAGCTTGGTCTTGGTGCTCGCACGCCGCCACCATCACAGGCGGCACGCGGTCCTGACGTGGGGGCGTTGGAAGCACACATGCATCTTCTTGGGGCCACTGCATCACTTGGCAGCTTGCCTCTTTGCGTGTAGGCGCCTGGCACGGTGGGTCGTGCCGTGGTGCCACCCGCCTTGGTTTGACGATGGTGCCCTTGGCTGGAGGTGGTGGAGGTAACCCCGTGAGCCATGTTGCCCGCGGCAGGCGGCTGCTAAGGCAGTGAGCGGGCCGGCGCAGTGGAGTCTCCAGCGGCGCTGACGAGCTCAGTGATGTGCTTGAGCCACTCCTCGTAGAAGTCGTGGATGGGGCGGTAGCGAAGGATCTCCCACGCCATGAGCAGAGCAGCTAGCGTGTTCGCTGGGCCGCGACGCGCGTGGGAGGATGAAGCGGCCGGGGTCAGCGACAAAGTGGCGGTGCGCCCGTCACGGTGCACCAAGGGGTGCAGCAATGAAGCTTGTTGGTCATGGCTGGCAGGGCCTGTGGCAGTGTTGGCCGCTGGTGATGGAGGACGACGAGGACAGCCGTTGCCCGCCGGCGCCGTCTGAGCTATGCGAGCTGAAACCGCTGCCCGGTGCTCAGCGCGAGCCTGACGTGCATCAGCCATGGAAGTTTCGAAGTTGTGGTGGATCGATCGACAGAAGAGAGGATCCGACGCACCCCTACCAAGAATGCCAAATGTCGGATTTCGGGTTCCGCAAACCCTTGATGGGTTTGAACTATGGGGTGCGTGCGGAGATCTCAACCTACCCAACCTGCCTACTCGCGATCTTCTAGGCCTAGCGCATTGAGCTCAAAGGGACAGAAAGACACAACAATTTATCCTGGTTCGGGCCACCTTGCTGTGTAATACCCTACTCCAGCGTTTTCGCGGATTGCCTAGAAGGGCTGAGGATGAACTAGTATAGTGGATGAACTGGCCTCAGGAGGTGAGGTGTGCTTGAGCTCAAGAGAGCCGGTGAGGTGGTCAGATGAGAATGGATCCGATATGTTCGTCCATTCATCCGTCCCCCTCTATGGTGGTGGCTCAGTCCTATTTATAGTAGCCTTGATCCTCTTCCCTAATATTGGTGGGAAGGGATCCCACAACGGCCAAATTGGAAGGGGGACAAGAAGTACATCCTATCCTGACTAAAGTGGTCTTCGCCTGCGAAAAGCCTCTGGTCGTGATGCTGCGGTGGGCTCGGCGATGACCTCTGTCCTGGCGTCCTAGCATTCTTGGCCTTGTTGCACCAGAATGGAAACCTTTGGCTGATTCCTCGGGACTCCGCGCCTGCTGCTTGCCTCCTTTGCACCAAAGAGGAAACTAGTACTTTGCGCCCGCTGATGCCTGCCTGGCGCTCTCCTAGCCTTGGTCGTCATGGCTCACATCAGCTGAGCCTCGTGAGGTGCACCTTGCATAGAACTCTCCGCCTCTCGGGAGCCAGCCTGAGGAGGGCGATCCCCTCGGAGGTCTTGGCGTCGTCCGCCTCGCGAGGCTTGGCCCCTCGCGAGGGTCTTGAGTTGTTGATGCCGAAGCTGGGCCGTACCGGGCCATCGATGGAGCCACGCAGTGGGCTGCAGGAAGGCAAGTCTGGGTACCCCCGTATCCAGAACGCCGACAAAGGCAGAGGCAGATTTCCAGGAGTGCGTCGCCCAGTTGCAAACCTGGTTCGCCGAGGGCCAACAAGATCTGAAGGTCACTCAGGATCAGCGGAGTGAGCGCTAGCAAGAGCTCCTCTTGAAGCAGGCTGACATCGAGAAGGCTCAAGAGGTGGCCATTGCGCATGCCGCCAAGAATGAAGATGACCAGATGCAGTGTCGCATCTTACTTGACGCCCAAGAAGAAGATCTGGTTGCCCGTGAAGGGGCACTTGCCGCCAAGCTTCGTGCCAAAGACAAAGAGGTCGAAAAGCTTGTCGCGCAGTGGACCAGGATCTGAAACAGGAGCACAAGGACACACTTGATGCCCTGGCTCTGGACCATGCCGGCAAGCTGAAGGAGGCCATCAACAGCGTGAGGCCGTGGAGGCTACCAAGAATGAGCTGCCGACAAGGCGGAGAAGCTGGAGCTAGAGTTGGAGGAGCTGAAGAAGGAGATCTTGACGCTGAAGAAGGACAGGGACATGACTATCCACACCTTGGCGGATTTGCAGGTCACCATCTCCAACAAGACAAAGCTACTCTCCGAGGCTAACAATTCCATTGCCGATATGAAGCTGAAGCTCAACACCTTGGAAGGGACGCTTTCGGAGACCAGGCCCCGTGAAAAGACCCTGATAAAGAACCTCGCGGATGAGAAACAGCTACTGCAGAGTGCCGCCGCCACCCACAATGACTTTGTGGACAACACGAAGCTCTGGACCAGCTGCCTTATTGATGTCGCAGAGAGGATCACTACGCAGCTGTCTTTCTTGGGCATGCCAAACTTCAGATTCTCCCAGGAGGTGAATGTGAGCGGTAGTATCAGGCTGACCGTATTCTTTGAGGGTGTACTTGATGCCCTGGTGCTGCTCCATTCCAATCGAGCAACTTATTTGGCCAATGAGGCCCGGAAGCTTTGCCTGGGCGCCCTGATCAAGGTGCTCACCAAGGTGGCATACTGGAACCCCAGCGTCAACTTCGCCAACACGCTTGAGAGCTTGCCAGAGGATGCGGACCTCAAGGTGCTCGAAGAGCATATCGAGCCCATCATCAGCTGCGTCGATGGAGTCAAGAGGTTGGAAGGCCAGCGCCGGGACTAGCCACTCCATTCCTCATTGCCGCTGCGAATTCATACCCAAGACGATTTTATCTTAAGTTAGAACCGTGGCAACCATCGATGTAATATAACTTGCTGTGCTTTGAACTGAATGCATGTTATTTTCCTGTTTGATCTCTCTTTGTACTACTACACCCTACGCTTAGCCTTGCCGCGAGCGCTTTGAGGAACGGATCCTTAGCAGCCTGCTGGGGGTGTCGCTGCCGGCAAGACACCTCGCCATTCTTAGTGCAGCCACTTGAGCTGTTGAGAGGACTCAAAACAAAACAGGGGCGCTACCAATCGTGGCAGGGTTCCTTTGCGTGCAGGTTTTCCATACAAGAACCGAAACCATTCGAGGAAAATAACCTTACAAAAAGGGAATCACTCAAAGTTTGGCGTGACTTAGTTTTTTGTTGCTGTGCGGATCGTCGTCGCAGCTGTACACGGCACCGCTTGCCTGGCTGCTCGTACCAGAGTGATGTCGATGGTCCTGATCTCCTTCTCCACCAGCGTCTACTCTGTCGCCTGTTCGCGGTGACACAGGCGGACAGGCTCTAGACGAACCAATCGTCGTGATCGTCTTATTCTTCTTCAGAGCCATGGTGGTGAAGAAATTGATGCACTACCCACAAGACCAAATTTGAGCAACTTCTTACCCCCTACCCGGCGCGCCAAAGATGTCGGGGAAACGACACTTATGGGATCACAAGGATCCCTTCTACATTTGGCGGGGAAAGAGTTGCACAAAGAGCAGGTCTGGTGATCAGTGCGAGGGGTTTTTACCCAGGTTCGGGCCGCAATGGTGCATAAAACCCTAGTCCTTCTTTTTGGTGTATATTTTGTGTTCTTGAGTTCTTAGACTAGCTGCGGTGCATGCCCATTCCAAAAAGTCCGAATCCCCCTCCAGTATGCCTCGAGCCTCCTTTTATATGTCAAAGGGGTCACCACAGTGGCACACATGAGGTGTTAAGTAGCTACAGTGTACAAGTTTATCCCTGGCATTGTATGCCAAACGCATTTAATGTGATGCCTACGTGCCCTCTAACTTTATTGGGGACGACAATAGAACCCGTCCCGTCCTTCGCCGCCTCACCCTATTCTGACACGCGTCTAGGCTGACGAGGCATGCAGCGCCAAGTTGGCTGGTTAGCCAGTGCGCTGGCATGGTGGTAGAGCCTCCGCGAAGATCTGCATGACGCCATGCAGGCGTCTGCCTAGTTGGCAAGCTGGTCGTCGCACTCGAACGGCCGTGAGGTGGCGAAACCTTGTCAGGTGCGGGCCTGGATGTGTCCCCGCAATTATCCCCGGCAAGGGTCTTGCCAGGAGCCTCGCTGTCGTCCCCGGCAAGGGCCCTACCGGGGGTCTTTGTCTTCTACTCCCACGTGGACCTGTATGCCACCAGCCTTCACAAAGATCTGCATGCTACTACGCACGCGCCCCCTGAGTCTTGGCCTTGACGTTGTCGATGGTGTCAATGCTCTCAGCCTCAAGGGTGATGACCTTGTTGGTGCTTTGCAGGCTGCCACAGCAAGGGCCATGCCCGGGCTACATAAGTCGCACCGGCAAGGGCGTTGCAGGGGGAGATCCAGCTAGTCTTCCACTCTTTGTTTACTGGCTCGAATGTTGTCTTGGTAGTCTTGTATTTTGCCTTCTACTACCCCGCCAAGCCTTGCCGCAGGTGTGGCTACGAGTGCCCGTGCACAAGGAAGGGGTACAGAAAGGCCCATACTTTTGTACGCCAACAGACACTTACCAACACTTTTGTCATGTTTTTCCAAACATTGTGGTATCTTATTAATTTAGTATGAATTAGTTATGAAGTTTTCAAAGTGATGGTCAAACGGTAAAAGGGAAAAAGCACAAGACGACAATGTGGGTTGGACAGAACCGCTGGCTTTTGGAAATTAGGGGCAATCCTATGGAGTGGGACACAACTAGGGGCATAAAACCAAATATCCCTAAAATGATTGTAGAACATCCAAAAATGATAATATAACAGCATGGAGCAATCAAAAATTATAGATACGTTGGAGACGTACACTACAAAGAAAATACACTTCCGTGATGATACATGTTTGTCACAGTAGGTCACATTTTCTGTCATGCATGTACATCCATGACGATTTTATGACAGAATCAAGATAGTCATACCTGTGCTGTCGTAGAAGTCTTCCATGACATTACCAAAATTATCATCACGGAACTGTCCACTTCCATGACGATAAATCGCGCGTCAGAGAAGTGCTTTCGTCAAGGGTGACCGACACGTGGCGTCCACCGTAACGGAACGCCGTTAAGCTACCGGGTCCGGTTTTGGATCCGATAACCCGTTAACAGCCCGGAACAATGGGGATTTTCCATGTGTAAAATCATCATTGTCTGGAGGAAACACGTGTCAGCTCCGCATTGGCACATGTGTCATTCATCCAATGGGCGAGATGCGCCTATGATATGTTGACACGTGGACCGGCCCAAAAGTGGCCCATAAAGTTTAAATGGGTCGGTCCAACTAAAGGCCCACAAGATTTTGCGGACCATAATGGGTCGGCCCAGCTAAAGGGCCACAAGATTTTGCAGACCATAATGGGCTGGCCCAGCTAAAGGCCCACAAGATTTGCGGACCATAATGGGCCGGCCCAGCTAAAGGCCCACAAGATTCTGCAGGCCATAATGGACTGGCCCATGTAAAGGCCCATAAGATTTTTGCGGACCATAATGGGCCGGCCCAGCTAAAGGCCCACGAGATTTTGCCGACCATAATGGGCCGGCCCAGCTAAAGGCCCATGACATTTTGAGGACTCTAGTAGGCCGGCCCATTAACTGGCTGCCATGTTTTGGGCCAAATGCCGACCCATATTAGGTCTGGTCCATTAATAGCCTGCCACGTTCCGGGCCTAATAATGACCCGTATGAGATCCGGGCCGTTAAAAGCCTACCACGTTCTGGGCCAAATTACGGCCCAGATCAGGTCCGGCCCTTTAAGAGGCTTTGGGCTAAATTATGGCCATATCAGATTCGTCCCGCCAACTGGACGCTATGCTTTTGGGCCCACTTGCTAAAGTCCCATTTAGTAATTTGGCCAGATATTAGTTTCGTCATGTTAAAGGCCCATTTAACATTTCAGCCCTATATTAATTTTGACCTGTTAAAAGCCCGTCATATAGTTGGGCCTAACTATGGCCCGGTTTGCATCCGGCCTGCTTGCAGCTGATAATCTGATTGGGCCAAACAAGGACTGAGACAATTTTGGCCTATTAAAATCCCATGATTTGATTGGCACAATCATGGGCCGGGGTCCATTTCGGGCAGCTGCCGGCCCGTGAGCTGTTCGGCACGTTTCAGGCCAACCTACTTTTCAGCCTCCTAAAAGCCCATTGAGTTCTCTTGCGAAAAGAGGGCCGGCGGTTTACTCGGCCTATTAAAGGCCTGAATCTACTAGTGGGCTAGTTTACATTTAGGCCTTTTAGCGGACCAAGATGATGGGGCCCATGATGCGGATCATACATCGTGATTGCATAATGGCCCAATTATGTACCGTAATTTTACGGTTTGGCCGGTTTACTGCGAAGACGTGAATAAGAAAAAACCTATACTATACACTAAAGAAATTATGGCATATTACATCCACTGGGCATCAAAGTTCGCCACTATGATAATAAAGCACAAGCAGACAAAAAATTACATAAACTGGGCATCAAAGATCGCCACCAGTGCAAATAAACACGCCGACAAAATAATATACAAAACCGACAGCACTTCAATAGAGTTCAAGAAAGGTTAGCCCTACTCGGGAGCTACAACACAAGCAGCTGAGCAAGCTGATGAGACTGCGCTTGTTTAACACTTATATACTCCTCACTCTGAAAGATAAACAAGCAGACAGATGATAGGTTTTGTGCATAAAAGTATCAGTGCTGACAATTCATCACATTTCTTACTGACGAATAAAGTGACACGGTTTACAATTGCATTAACACAATATGGTATTGTTCAGGTCAAGACATGGCAGGAAATGACATTGTGAAGGAGTTGGCAGCTTCACAACACCACTGGATTACAGATCAAGAACTCATAAGTATCAATGGTTAGTGTGCCATCAATTTATCCGATTTTAGATTGGCAAATAAAGAGACGGTTTAAATAATAGTAGAATGATATGACAATGTTCATAGTTAAGACATTGCAGAATATGACATTTTGCTGTAGTGGGTAGGTTCACCACACCACTGGATTACGGATCAAGAACAGAAGCATGCATGCAGTGCAAAAGAAGATCACTTGCTCTGTATAGTTTAATTTACATGGTATGAAGAAGGAACTTGGTTGTACAACTGAAAACTTAAATTGAGAAGGACAAACTTTTGCTTATGAACTACATAATAAACTTTAAACATGCAATTTGATGCTAACACCAAAAATAAAAAGCTGTTGCAGTCATGCCTAACCAAATATACACAACAAAGTTTGAAGGCTTGAGAAGGACAAACTTACATTATTGGTGAAGACAGGCTCTATAAAGCCCTTGTCCATGCTGATGGGGGCGGGGGCAATTCAAGAAGTTTAGCACAGAATCTTCATCATAAGCATTGCCTTTATTCTACATTTTGTTAAGAGTAAATATAGATGTGATAATATAAGAAAAAATAGATAATATTTAAGATAAGATGAAGAGTGATGCTACATAACCAAGTAGCTATAAATGTAAGTACAGCGATACAAGCAAAAGGTACAACCAAGAGCAATGCATAGCTAAACTTCTTTAGTACCATCGGTGTTATCCAACCTTATGGTAAGAGTAAATATAGATCTGATGTGTAGAAAATGGAGGGCAAAGGAAAATAAGCTGCACAGTGATGGTACATGAACAACTACCTGTCAATATAAGTACACCGATAATGGACAACAAGTACTTACAAGAACAATGAAGAGCTAAAAAAATTCATTGGCATTGGATATATTCTACACTAATGTAACCATTGATACAGATCAGATAATTTGGAGCGAACTGATAAGCAAGCTATCATGCATACTGCTGTCACATAATGAACCAGGTATGTATGCAAGTATAGTGATACAGGACAACAGGTACTAACAAGAGCAAAGCAACGGGCAGCATATTTTCAATATCCTGTCATTCTTTTCAAACCGGAATTCTTCTTCGAGCAGATTTCCTGCAAAAAAGATCCATAAGGCACATGCGGAAAAGTAGAAGTTCAAATTGTCATGTGATTTGATAGATAGTACCTCATCCTAGGAACGAGACCAATGCATAACAAGGTTTTTCCATTCAATGTCTTCTAAATTTAGCACAGGAGACTTCACCTGGAATTCGTTTATAGACTTGCCATCAAAGTGTGATTTCCTCAGGTAACACCAATACTGCTGCAATGCTTCCTTGAAAAGCACAAGCAAGCTTTGCTCATCATGACTATCCAGATTGACCCTTGCCTACTTACAACAATGTAATGTACATCATTGGTGTGTTCAGTCAACAGAAAACAAGAAATAATAACCATGAATAATAGCACTTACACGTAAGTTGGACAGGAAGATGAGAAAATGGTGTTTGTCTTCACTATAATTTTCCCATGATGGGAATATATGCACGTAGTCCCTAACAATATTGAAACCATTGTCTTTTAAACTGGGAATAACTGGAATGGGGTTCCAATATGCAGGAATTGGCCGTCTCTGCAGTTGGGATAGGTCTTCGGCCGGTGGACTTGCTGTACTTTTTGCTGGAGTGGGATTTTTCTATGGTATGGCTGGTGCTATGGAAACTAAAATCGGTATACCTTTTGCTGGAGTGCAGGTCCTGTGTGGTGGGGCTAGTGGTGTGGCCAGTGAAGTATGGGTACAGTCTGCTGGAGTCGGTCCTGCATTTTGTGTCACTGGTTGTACAGCCAATATAAGTGGGGTGCTGTCTGATTTCTCTGGCACCACCATGTTTTTCAAGGACTTTGCTAGTTCTCCTTCAGGTTCGGCAATCACCCTCTTCCTTTTTGATGTATGATGCACAAGAACAACATTTGAGTGAAAAAAACATGGTATGATGATAGATGGAATATGTATTGATAATGGATGGACATGGCATCCTGACATATATAAACTAAGCAGATGGCGGTGCAACAAAGTAGAAGAAATGCAAGACAACATATGCAAGATACGTGCAATCAATAAAACCTTGCCAAATTAGAACAGGCACCTTGATGGGTGAACAGGACATGCCATCTGCCTTTGACTCCTCAAGGTTAGAATAGTCATTAGGATCATATTCTGAACAAGAATCAACAGGTGGGGAGCGTATGAGTTTCATTGCATCCAGAATGGCACTCAATGCCTTGGTGCCAATTTTGTAAGTCATTGCAGTGTTTAGCTTCAAGAGTGGACTGCTGCTAGTGCGACACAAAGCAGCTACACAGATCATAGTGTAGATATAATGGGAAAACCGTAAGCATCAGAGTAAAATCAGCAAAGTGGAACTTGCTCAAATATATGTGCTAGTATTGCTGGTACGGCTAGAAAGGCTTCAGATACCAGTTCTCTTCAACATCAGTGTAAGTCTCAAAGGCGACACAGCTCCCCGCATTTCCTTGCTATTTTTATAGGATTCAAGTGGGCATGCCACTACAAATCATATTCCTATGTTTACAAAATCCTATGAATCAAAGAGGCCCAAAGAGTTCAAAGTGTCCATCACAACCGACCGTATAGACCTGTACACTACAAATGTCCCTACTCATCTTCACTACAAGGAACATACTGTACTACTATCATACTCCCTCCGTTCCAAGATGTAAGTCTTTGTAGAGTTTTCCACTATGGATCACATACAGATGTATCCAGATGCATTTTAGAGTGCAGATTCACTCATTTTGCTCCATATGTAGTCCATGGTGGAATCTATACAAAGACTTGTATTTAGGAACAGAGAGAGTACTTATTAAAGAAGAATGGAAGAGGAACATGCTAAAGAAGAGCAAGCAGATTTTGGATAATAAAATGTTCGTTGCGTAGTGCCCACACATGATGAACCAGAGCGCATTAAGAATGCAACTCCCTGTTGTCTCTCTATATGTGGTGCACGTGCTTTTAGAAAGTAAAGTAGGAACATTAGCTAACCAATTAAATGTTATCTATTTTAGTAATACTAGCATCATATCAGATTCGTACTTGAGCAACAAGTTTGGAATTATGAGTGGCACGTTGTTTAGCTTGATGGATTCAGGAGCAGTGCTAAGCAGGTACGATGATGGTACAGAATATAAAGGCATGTCTGTATGCAAGTCGCGTGACTTGTCATTTGGGTCAGTCAACCATTTCAGGCGGTTGGATGAAGATCCTACGTCTCCTAACCCTTCTTCTTCCTCGTCTCTGATTCTTCCCATACAGAACACCGCACGGGCCGCCGGCCGGACCATCGGCCCCCACCGCCTATGTTCCTCCGCCACCCCCACCCCCCACCCCCACCCCACCCGCGTTGAGTTTTCTTCATTCGGCGAGGCCCCACCACTTCCCCCCACAACCACCGTCCCCACCCGAGCCCCTTCCTTTGCACCGGCGAACTTCGGCGAACTCTAGAAAATCAACTGACCCAATTTTGAAATTTAGGGGCCGTTCGGAGCGCCTCCTCCCCCACTCCACGATTTTGAACTGCCGCTTCTCCAGCTCCAGGAGCGGAGTTATGAAGGGGAGGGAATCCAAACAGGCCCTTAGTCTACTGTGATTTAACTAGTGTGGAATATAAAAGGGGAAAACCATAAGCATTGGGAGTATAGTGTTGAGCGTGCCATGGCGGATCTGAAGGTGCAAACCGGACAAAGGCAACTTCGCAACCAATGTTTGCTTTCAACTAGCAAGTAAGTGATGGACAAGAAATCATAGTAAAGCAGTGGCGATCTATTTTCTTGCTGCGATAAATAAGTTGAGCAGATACGAAAGAGTACCGCCTCTGGTGCGGCGCCGTGTATGCATCTGCTGAGAATTTGACGGTGCTGCAGTAGCGATGGCTGTCGGCAGCGTGGAAGTAGATCTAGGAGGGTAGACGGTGGCCGCGGGGAGCAGTGGATGAGACGGTCATAGGAGCGGCGCCGGCAAGGTGGACGATGGCAGGGATGAAGCGAGAGGACGAGATGCAAGGATCCCGGTCCAAAGCCGTGGATGAGAGAGGTCAATCTCTTGTAATGGACGGCGGCGGCGGGGTATCAGCTCCGGCATGGTGGAGGAGGACGGCGGTGGATGGGGTGGCGGACGGAGGAGGCTGGGGTGGAGAGGGTGTTTTGGCGCCCACGGAGTACGAATGGGGAAATGGAGGTAGAGAGGAAGGGGGAAACCATGTCTTCAAGGCGCGCTTGTCTCAAATGTGAGGAAATTTACAAACTTAGACCCCGTTTCAAATTTCCTACATCACAGCAATATTAGTCGGTTGGGGATAGGATGGTAATCTCGCATACACCAAATATTTGCCGAGGAGAGTTTGTTTTTGGCGCCCACCATGTATGAATCGGGGAGGGAGTCAATTTCGGCCGAGGAGACACTGTGTTTTGCTGCCCACCGTGTATGAATCCGGGTGAGAGGCGGTTATGTCACGTTGGAGTGAAATTACAAACCTACCCCTATGGAAACCTATAGAAATTGAGCAGATAGGCTTTGCGTGGCAGGGATAGGCAATAGTAATTTCCATCTCACAGATTTTGGTTTCGTCGGTTACTGCGACTTTCACCGCTTCATTCAAATTTTGCAGAGTGCACGCTTACCGTGCCAACTCAATTCGAACCCCGTTTGTATTCTATTTTTTTCGGGCAGGATCCATTTTGGATTGGAATAAAATTCTATATACATCATTTTTTATATATACTTTCAAAAGCACAATAAAGAATTCTGCTCCTTTATATGTATAATATGATTTACAAATACAATGATCTCAAAATCATCAGGTTGAATTCAAAAAATTTAAACCAAATTATGTTCTACTAAAATGTATGGATCAATAATATCTACATATTGAATAACATAGATGCGCGTGAATTCATATGAGTATGCATGTTTGATAGATCGATTTTGGTTCGAGTATGGATTACATGTATCATCATCTCGAATTCAAATATTTGAATCCCTTTTATGTTCACTCCTTTCACGCCCATCTCTCTCGCATGCATGCTCCTTCATGTAGCTATCACTCTCTTTTCTCCAGCTCACCCGCACGCTCACTTCATGTTTCTCCTATCCTCGCCAACATGGTCTCTCGACGTCTCCCTTGAGAAGTGTCACACTCTCCCTATCATTATACATTACACGGTTTTCATTATCTCTCACGTCTCTACCATTCTCTGGTATTGCTAGGTACCTAAGCTTTCTTTTTCACCGCCACAGACACAGTCTCCACTCGTCTTTCACTTTGTCTTTCTCTCTAAGGGATTCTTTCACACACCCTATATGTCTCTAGATATGACTCAGACCACTAAAATTACTCTCTCTCTCTATCTCCTGTAGACACAACATTTGTTGTGGTCTCCTTTTCGTCTCCGTCCCAAACTGACATTATTCATTTGTTTACCGATCAGACAAACTCCCCCCCTCTCTCTCTCTCACACACACACAACTCCTGCTTCTGCTCCCCTTCCTGACTACCGTCTCTCTCTCTCACACACAAAACTCTCGCTTAGCACCCCCGACTCATGCTTCCAGTATCGCATACATGTCTCTCTCCCGCTCCTTGTATCTATGTAGATTTTTCTTCCCTTCTTGAGACATGCCCTCTCGATCGTGCACACACACACTATCACCTCATTTTAAGCTGATACCTCTCGCAAACACACTCTTTGTGTCTTTGTCACACATGCACTCCGTCCTCCTCCTCTCTCCCTCTATCTCTCACACACACATGGGATTTTTGCAACAACTAGCAAGATGCACATGCGTTGCACAAAACATTAAGATGCATTTGTATGAGTAGTTTATCTTGTGGGAGAAAAGGATGAACGAGGGAAGGCCTTATTTGCAAATGTGGAGAGGGGTGTGGGTATCTTTTTGCAAAATTTCCATAGGTTCCTTCCTATCCGTCAGATATAGATCGAACGGCCTATATTGCAGGATGGCAGGCACACGGTCATCACCGACTATGCTTTTATAAGAGTAGGGATAAAAAACAGACTTGTTGATGATGGTGGGCCTACCATCCTGCAATATAGGCCGTCCGATTTATATCTGACGGATAGGAATGAAACTATGGCAATTTACCCGCACTCCTCTCCACATTTGCAGAGAAGGCCTTCCCTCATTCATGCTTTTCTCCCACAAGATCTTGATGTTCCGTGAAACGCACGAGCATCTTGCTAGTAAGAGTAGAAATTAGACATATACCACTTCTTGAATCTTGAAACTAACAACATTCCTCCCTTATCTCATCAAAATGGCCAAAGGAATATATTTTGAGTGAAACATAACATATTTTGAGTGATATACGTACTTCAAAACTAGAACTTTTTTTCTATCAAATCGGTGAATATGTATTAATCTACTTTATTCGTGTGGCAATGCATTGGCACATTGCTGGTAGTAATTATAATTTTTTGGACACCAGACAAACGGTGGAGTACATATACAAAGAGAAGAGGCGCACGCACGCAGTCGGTCTCTCGCTGTCTCGCACACATGAGAGTTACGTAAAGGCAATGTTAACAAATAAACCCTAAAACCCTAGGTGCACGATTGCTGCATTCGCGGGTACCGGGTACATGGTGGAGCACACCTTTGTAGGAATAGTCAGCTCGCGTGATAATTTGATCCGTAGGAGTTGATGGTCGGGACCATAGGTGAACGACTTGGAGGCGGTGGCTCGCCAGTTGCCACAGATCGAGTAGCCACGTTTAAAATATCATTTTTTAGCGGGGTCAAGAGTTCCGATTTTTAATCGCGCGTTATAAGTACTAAGTAGTTTTTAGAACGATTGGTATGGAGTGAAAATGGAATTCATAACTACTACTACGTACCTCCTCGGCATATGGTTGTATGGGTTTATGTTGTGAGATGTTGAACCTGGTAGTTCTAGGACAAATACTATGGTTCAGATGTTGGTTTTCAGTAATGAAAATCGGAAGGGGGAAACCCTTCTTTGATTAAAAAAACTACTACCTCCGTTCTGGTTTACTAGTCCCCATCGTATTTTGGGTCAAAGTTTGTCCACGAATTTTACTTGTAAAATGTGAATGGAAAACGAGATTTTGTTATACCCAGACAAAAAACGACTAGAGGGAGTGATTGCTCTAACACGGACACGACCTCTCATAGTGCAGGCATTGAACCGGCGTGCCGGCCAAGAGGGCCCCACTCGCTGCAGGCCCGCCTGAACATGCCTCCTCGCCGCATGCACCCGGCTTCAGACTGCCCCATCCGCCTTCATTGAATACGCGCGTGTGCCAACAACACGTCCTTCCGCGAGCTGACCAACATTTTAGAACACAAAAAATGACCAAAATATAGTTAATTACGCATGGTCTTGACTTGTTGTGCTCACACTGGTAGCAGGAACTAGAGGTTTTTCTTTATTTATAACTCTCCTCACATTTTTTTTGGCTTTGAAGTGAATCATGGTTGTGGACATTATGTATGAATGTGTAGATATCTATGAACATGAGTTTGATGTGGAAGTTGAACTTGGAATGTCGAGCTTGCGCGTGAACTATACCATGTCCAATGCTTCGTCTGTTATTGTTTGGAAAGTAATTGTTATTATTACATGACCCGAAAAAAATATTTTGTGCCACATCAGTAGATGCACGGACATCACAACAGGCATGCTGACTGGATAAACATTTGAACCTGGCTATTATGAAGGAAATTTTGTATTGACAACAGTTTTAGATAGCAGGAGATGCCTAGCCTGCTCTGCCTCTGCTAGCTTATTTATGGCTTCTTCCATCTCTTCTTTGGCTTGGGTGAAGAGAGCATCTGATTGCTCTTTTCGCTTCTTTAGGAACTCAGCTACATTCTCAAGGGCTACTGCATGCTTTCTTTCAGCCTTTACTACAGTCACGAGGACACGAACAGCTGACGAATCCACCTGGCTTGTGTGTAATCCAGCATCATGTGGGAATTTGCACCTTGTGTCTAATCCAGCATCATTAGGGAACTGACACCTTGTGTGTAATCCAGCCTCATTTTGGAAACATGATCTCGAGGTTGACCATACTTCCCTCCTCACAGGAACTGCATCCTGACATCAAGTTACTTCTTTTTTAGATCAATACTTAGAGCAACCCAGATCCATTTAGTAGAAGCCAGATAAACAAGACTCGGGGAAGTGAATTCAAAAGGAAAAAAAATATAAAAATAGACTACAAGGTGAGAACACCCACTTCCTACATCAAGATAAACACGAAAGCATTAGGACGATTAAGACTGTTCTTATTACACATCGAAGAACATGAGGCTAAGAGAAATACAAAATACAACATATGCACATCGAAGAACACGAGGCTAAACGAAAGTAATTGAAAGGGTGTTACTTACCAAAGCTCATTTTACAGGTTTGGTGCAGCTCCTCTTTAACTTGCCACACTCCTTGAAGATGTCCCCAATATCCCGTGTTTGGTCTTCGTTGCTCCTCTACATGTTCACACTCGTGGTTTTAAAATCTCAACATGGCAAGAAAAATATACTATTAGTAATACTCACGTATCTTGTGGGCAACATTAAAGCACTCGTCTGCCATGTTAGTGTTGGGGAACGTAGTAATTTCAAAAAATTTCCTAGGCACACGCAAGATCATGGTGATGGCATAGCAACGAGAGGGGAGAGTGTTGTCCACGTACCCTCGTAGACCGTAAGCGGAAGCGTTAGCACAACGCAGTTGATGTAGTCGTACGTCTTCACGATCCGACCGATCCAAGCACCGAATGTACGGCACCTCCGAGTTCAGCACACGTTCAGCTCAATGACGATCTCCGGCCTCCGATCCAGTAAAGCTCCGGAGATGAGTTCCATCAGCACGACGGCGTGGTGACGATGATGTTCTACCGGCGCAGGGCTTCGCCTACACTCCACGACGATATGACCGAGCTGGAATATGGTGGAGGGGGGCACCGCACACGGCTAAGGAACGATCCGTAGATCAACTTGTGTGTTAGGCCTAGAGGTGCCCCCTGCCCCCGTATATAAAGGAGCCAGGGGAAGGGGTTCGGCCGGCCAGGAGGGGCGCACCAGGAGGAGTCCTCCTCCCACCGGGAGTAGGACTCCCCCCCTTCCTTGTTGGAGTAGGAGAGAAGGAAAGAGGGGGAGAGGAGGAAGGAAAAGGGGGCTGCACCCCTTGTCCAATTCGGACCAGAGGGGGACTGCGCCCCTCCTTCCTTTCGGCCTCTCTCCTCTATTCCCGTATGGCCCAATAAGGCCCATATACTCCCCGGCGAATTCCCGTAACTCTCGGGTACTCCGAAAAATACCCGATTGACTCGGAACCTTTCCGAACTCCGAATATAGTCGTCCAATATATCGATCTTTACATCTCGACCATTTCGAGACTCCTCGTCATGTCCCCGATCTCATCCGGGACTCCGAACTCCTTCGGTACATCAAAACTTATAAACTCATAATAAAACTGTCATCGTAACGTTAAGCGTGCGACCCTACAGGTTCGAGAACTATGTAGACATGACCTAGAACTATTCTCGGTCAATAACCAATAGCGGAACCTGGATGCCCATATTGGCTCCTACATATTCTACGAAGATCATTATCGGTCAAACCGCATAACAGCATACTTTGTTCCCTTTGTCATCGGTATGTTACTTGCCCGAGATTCGATCGTCGGTATCCAATACCTAGTTCAATCTCGTTACCGGCAAGTCTTTTTACTCGTTATGTAATGCATCATTCTGTAACTAACTCATTAGTCACATTGCTTGCAAGGCTTATAGTGATGTGCATTACCGAGAGGGCCCAGAGATACCTCTCCGATAATTGGAGTGACAAAACCTAATCTCGAAATATGCCAACCCAACATGTACCTTTGGAGACACCTGTAGTACTCCTTTATAATCACCCAGTTACGTTGTGACGTTTGGTAGCACCCAAAGTGTTCCTCCGGCAAACGGGAGTTGCGTAATCTCATAGTTACAGGAACATGTATAAGTCATGAAGAAAGCAATAGCAACATACTAAACGATCAAGTGCTAGGCTAATGGAATGGGTCATGTCAATCACATCATTCTCTTAATGATGTGATCCCGTTAATCAAATGACAACTCATGTCTATGGCTAGGAAACTTAACCATCTTTGATTCACGAGCTAGTCAAGTAGAGGCATACTAGTGACACTATGTTTGTCTATGTATTCACACATGTATTATGTTTCCGGTTAATACAATTCTAGCATGAATATTAAACATTTATGATGATATAAGGAAATAAATAATAACTTTATTATTGCCTCTAGGGCATATTTCCTTCAGTCTCCCACTTGCACTAGAGTCAATAATCTAGTTCACATCGCCATGTGATTTAACATCAATATTCATATCTGTATATGATTAATAGCCGTAGTTCACATCGTCATGTGACCAACACCCAAAGGGTTTACTAGAGTCAATAATCTAGTTCACATCGCTTATGTGATTAACACACAAAGAGTACTAAGGTGTGATCATGTTTTGCTCGTGAGAGAAGCTTAGTCAACGGGTCTGTCACATTTAGAGCCGTATGTATTTTGCAAATATTATATGTCTATAATGCTCTGCACGGAGCTACTCTAGCTACTTGCTCACACTTTCAATATGTATCTAGATTAAGACTTAGAGTCATCTGGATCAGTGCCAAAACTTGTATCGGCGTAACCTTTTACGACGAACCTTCTGTCACCTCCATAATTGAGAAACATATCCTTATTCTACTAAGGATAATTTTGACCAATGTCCATTGATCTACTCCTAGATCACTATTGTACTCCCTTGCCAAACCAGGGCAGAGTATACAATAGGTCTGGTTCATAGCATAGCATACTTTATAGAACCTATGACTGAGGCATAGGGAATGACTTTTCATTCTCTTTCTATTTTCTGCCATGGTCGGGTCTTGAGTCTTACTCAACTTCACACCTTGCAACACAGGCAAGAACTCCTTCTTTGACTGTTCCATTTTGAACTATTTCAAAATCTTGTCAAGGTATGTACTCATTGAAAATCTTATCAAGCGTCTTGATCTATCTCAATAGATCTTGATGCTCAATAGAACTCCTTTCAAACACTCCTTTATGCTTTGCAGAATAATTCTACTTTATTTCCGATCAACAATATGCCATTTACATATACTTATCAGAAATGCTGTAGTGCTCCCACTCACTTTCTTGTAAATACAGGCTTCACCGTAAGTCTGTACAAAACTATATGCTTTGATCAACTCATCAAAGCGTATATTCCAACTCCGAGATGCTTGCACCAGTCCATAGATGGATCGCTGGAGCATGCACATTTTGTTAGTACCTTTAGGATTGACAAAACCTTCTGGTTGCATCATATACAACTCTTCTTTGAGAAAACCATTAAGGAATGCAGTTTTGACATCCATTTGCCAGATTTCATAAATTGTGGCAATTGCTAACATGATTCGGATAGACTTAAGCATCGCTACAGTTGAGAAAATCTCATTGTAGTCAACACCTTGAACTTGTCGAAAACCTTTTTGCGACAAGTCAAGCTTTGTAGATAGTAACACTACTATCAACATCTGTCTTCCTCTTGAAGATCCATTTATACAATATGGCTTGCCGATCATCGGGCAACTCCACCAAAGTCCACACTTTGTTCTCATACATGGATCCTATCTCAGATTTCATGGCCTCTAGCCATTTTGCGGAATCTGGGCTCATCATCGCTTCCTCATAGTTTGTAGGTTTATCATAGTCTAGTAACATGACTTCCAGAACAGGATTACCATACCACTCTGGTGCGGATCGTACTCTGGAAGACGTACGGGGTTCTGTAGTAACTTGATCTGAAGTTTCATGATCATCATCATTAGCTTCCTCACTAATTGGTGTAGAAATCACTGGAACTGATTTCAGTGATGAACTATTTTCCAATTCGGAAGGAGGTACAGTTACCTCATCAAGTTCTACTTTCCTCCCACTCACTTCTTTCGAGAGAAACTCCTTATCTAGAAAGGATCCATTTTTAGCAACGAATATCTTGCCTTCGGATCAGTGATAGAAGGTGTACCCAACAATTTCCTTTGGGTATTCTATGAAGACGCACTTCTCCGATTTGGATTTGAGCTTATCAGGTTGAAAACATTTTTCATATAAGCATCGTAACTCCAAACTTTAAGAAACGACAGCTTAGGTTTACTGCTAAACCATAGTTCATACGGTGTCGTCTCAACGGATTTAGATGGTGCCCTTTTAACGTGAATGCAGTTGTCTCTAATGCATAACCCCAAAACAATAGTGGTAAATCAGTAAGAGACATCATAGATCGCACCATATCAAATAAAGTGCGGTTATGATGTTCGGACACACCGTAGCGTTGTGGTGTTCCAGGTGGCGTGAGCTGTGAAACTATTCCACATTGTTTTAATTGAAGACCAAACTCGTAACTCAAATATTCGTCTCCGCGATCAGATCGCAGAAACTTTATTTTCTTGTTACGATGATTTTTCCACTTCACTATAAAATTCTTTGAACATTTCAACTATTTCAGACTTATGTTTCATCAAGTAGATATACCCATATTTACTCAAATCATCTTGTGAAGGTCAGAAAATAACGATACTTGCCACGAGCATCAACACTCATTGGATCGCATACATCGGTATGTATTATTTCCAATAAGTCAGTAGCTTGTTCCATTGTTCCGGAGAACGGAGTTTTAGTCATCTTGCCCAAAAGGCACGGTTCGCAAGCATCAAATGATTCATCACCAAGTGATTCTGAAAATCCATCTTTATGGAGTTTCTTCATGCGCTTTACACCGATATGACCCAAACGGCAGTGCCACAAATAAGTTGCACTATCATTATTAACTTTGCATCTTTTGGCATCAATATTATGAATATGTGTATCACTACGATCGAGATCCAACAAACTATTTTCATTGGGTGTATAACCATCGAAGGTCTTATTCATGTAAACAGAATAACAATTATTCTTTAACTTCAAATGAATAACCGTATCGCAATAAACATGATCAAGTCATAGTCATGCTCAACGCAAACGCCAAATAACATTTATTTAGGTTTAACACTAATCCCGAAAGTATAGGGAGTGTGTGATGATGATCATATCAATCTTGGAACTACTTCCAACACTCATCGTCACTTCCCCTCAACTAGTCTCTGTTTATTCTGTAACTCCTGTTTCGAGTTACTAATCTTAGCAACCGAACAAGTATCAAATACTCAGGGGTTACTATAAACACTATTAAGGCACACATCAATAACCTGTATATCAAATATACCCTTGTTCACTTTGCCATCCTTCTTATCCACCAAATATTCAGGGCATTTCCGCTTCCAGTGACCATTTCCTTTGCAGTGTAAGCACTCAGTTTCAGGCTTTGGTCCAACTTTGGGCTTCTTCGTGGAAGTGACAACTTGCTTGTCATTCTACTTGAAGTTCCCCTTTATTTCCCTTTGCCCTTTTCTTGAAACTAGTGATCTTGTCAACCATCAACACTTGATGCTCTTTCTTGATTTCTACCTTCGTCAATTTCAACATCACGAAGAGCTCGGGAATCGTTTTCGTCATCCCATGCATACTATAGATCATCACAAAGTTCTACTAACTTGGTGATGGTGACTAGAGAACTCTGTCAATCACTCTTATCTGGAAGATTAACTCCCACCTGATTCAAGCGATTGAAGTACCCAGACAATCTGAGCACATGCTCACAAGTTGAGCGATTCTCCTCCATCTTTTAGCTATAGAACTTGTTGGAGACTTCATATCTCTCAACTCAGGTATTTTATTAAAATATTAACTCCAACTCCTGGAACATCTCATATGGTCCATGACATTCAAAACGTCTTTGAAGTCCCAATTCTAAGTCGTTAAGCATGGTGCACTAAACTATCAAGTAGTCATCATATTGAGCTAGCCAAACGTTCATAATGTCTGCATCTGCTCCTGCGATAGGTCTGTCACCTAGAGGTGCATTAAGGACATAATTCTTCTGTGCAGCAATGAGGATAAACCTCAGATCACGGATCCAATCCGCATCATTGCTACTAACATTTTTCAACACAATTTTCTCTAGGAACATATCAAAATAAACATATGAAAGCAACAATGCAAGCTATTGATTTACAACATAATTTGCAAAATACTACCAGGACTAAGTTCATGATAAGTTTAAGTTCAATTAATCATATTACTTATGAACTCCCACTTAGACAGACATCTCTCTAGTCATCTAAGTGATCACGTGATCCAAATCAACTAAACCATGTCCAATCATCACGTGAGATGGAGTAGTTTTCAATGGTGAACATCACTATGTTGATCATATCTACTATATGATTCACGCTCGACCTTTCGGTCTCCGTGTTCCGAGGCCATATCTGTATATGCTAGGCTCGTCAAGTTTAACCTGAGTATTCCGCGTGTGCAACTGTTTTGCACCCATTGTATTTGAACGTAGAGCCTATCACACCCGATCATCACGTGGTGTCTCAGCACGAAGAACTTTCGCAACGGTGCATACTCAGGGAGAACACTTCTTGATAATTAGTGAGAGATCATCTTAAAATGCTACCGTCAAACAAAACAGAATAAGATGTATAACAGATAAACATCATATGCAATCAAAATATGAGATATGATATGGCCATGATCATCTTGCGCCTTTGATCTCCATCTCCAAAGTACTGTCATGATCTCTATCGTCACCGGCACGACACCATGATCTTCATCATATTGATCTATATCAATGTGTCGTCACATGGTCGTCTCGCCAACTATTGCTCTTGCAACTATTGCTATCGCATAGCGATAAAGTAAAGCAATTATTTGGCCCTTGCATCTTTATGCAACAAAGAGACAACCATAGGGCTTCTGCAGTTGCGATAATTTCAACAAAACATGATCATCTCATACAACAACTTATATCTCATCACGTCTTGACCATATCACATCACAACATGCCCCGCAAAAACAAGTTAGACGTCCTCTACTTTGTTGTTGCAAGTTTTACGTGGCTGCTACGGGCTGAGCAAGAACTGTTCTTACCTACGCATCAAAAACCACAATGATAGTTTGTCAAGTTGGTGCTGTTTTAACCTTCGCAAGGACTGGGCGTAGCCACACTCGGTTCAACTAAAGTGGGAGAAACTGACACCCGCTAGTCACCTGTGTGCAAAGCACGGCGGTAAAACCAGTCTCGCGTAAGCGTACGCATAATGTCGGTCCGGGCCGCTTCATCCAACAATACCGTCGAACCAAAGTATGACATGCTGGTAAGCAGTATGACTTGTATCGCCCACAACTCACTTGTGTTCTACTCGTGCATATAACATCAACGCATAAAACCTAGGCTCGGATGCCACTGTTGGGGAACGTAGTAATTTCAAAAAAATTCCTACGCACACGCAAGATCATGGTGATAGCATAGCAACGAGAGGGGAGAGTGTTGTCCATGTACCCTCGTGGACCGTAAGCGGAAGCGTTACCACAACGCAGTTGATGTAGTCGTACATCTTCACGATCCGACCGATCCAAGCACCGAACGTACGGCACCTCCGAGTTCAGCACACGTTCAGCTCGATGACGATCTCCGGCCTCCGATCCAGCAAAGCTCCGGAGATGAGTTCCATCAGCACGACGGCGTGGTGACGATGATGATGTTCTACTGGCGCAGGGCTTCGCCTAAACTCCGCGATGATATGACCGAGGTGGAATATGGTGGAGGGGGGCACCGCACACGGTTAAGGAATGATCCGTAGATCAACTTGTGTGTTATGCCTAGAGGTGCCCCCTTTCCCCCGTATATAAAGGAGCCAGGGGAAGGGGTTCGGCCGGCCAGGAGGGGCGCGCCAGGAGGAGTCCTCCTCCCACCGGGAGTAGGACTCCCCCCCTTCCTTGTTGGAGTAGGAGAGAAGAAAAGAGGGGGAGAGGAGGAAGGAAAAGGGGGCTGCACCCCTTGTCCAATTCGGACCAGAGGGGGGCTGCGCCCCTCCTTCCTTTCGGCCTCTCTCCTCTATTCCCGTATGGCCCAATAAGGCCCATATACTCCCCGGCGAATTCCCGTAACTCTCCGGTACTCCGAAAAATACCCGAATGACTCGGAACCTTTCTGAACTCCGAATATATTCGTCCAATATATCGATCTTTACGTCTCGACCATTTCGAGACTCCTCGTCATGTCCCCGATCTCATCCGGGACTCCGAACTCCGTCGGTACATCAAAACTTATAAACTCATAATAAAACTGTCATCATAACGTTAAGCGTGCGGACCCTACGGGTTCGAGAACTATGTAGACATGACCTAGAACTATTCTCGGTCAATAACTAATAGCGGAACCTGGATGCCCATATTGGCTCCTACATATTCTACGAAGATCTTTATCGGTCAAACCGCATAACAACATACTTTGTTCCCTTTGTCATCGGTATGTTACTTGCCCGAGATTCGATCGTCGGTATCCAATACCTAGTTCAATCTCGTTCGGCAAGTCTCTTTACTCGTTACGTAATGCATCATTCCGTAACTAACTCATTAGTCACATTGCTTGCAAGGCTTATAGTGATGTGCATTACTGAGAGGGCCCAGAGATACCTCTCTGATAATTGGAGTGACAAAACCTAATCTCGAAATACGCTAACCCAACATGTACCTTTGGAGACAACATGTACCTTTATAATCACCCAGTTACATTGTGACATTTGGTAGCACCCAAAGTGTTCCTCCGGCTAACGGGAGTTGCATAATCTCGTAGTTACAGGAACATGTATAAGTCATGAAGAAAGCAATAGCAACATACTAAACGATCAAGTGCTAGGCTAACGGAATGGGTCATGTCAATCACATCATTCTCCTAATGATGTGATCCCGTTAATCAAATGACAACTCATGTCTATGGCTAGGAAACTTAACCATCTTTGATTCACGAGCTAGTCAAGTAGAGGCATACTAGTGACACTATATTTGTCTATGTATTCACACATGTATTATGTTTCCGGTTAATACAATTCTAACATGAATAATAAACATTTATCATGATATAAGGAAATAAATAATAACTTTATTCTTGCCTCTAGGGCATATTTCCTTCAGTTAGAGCATCTCCAACAGAATCGCAATGCGCGACACTTTAAAAAAGCGTTTATAGTGCTGAGATCGAGAAGTAGAAATAGAGAGTAGAGACTAGAGAGTAGAGGATAGTTCTCAGCAGAGATAGATAAACAATATAATTCAACTACTCCTCGTCGTTCGACTCCTCCTCGGTGATGTCCTCCTCCGACGTCTGACTGTAGGCGTGAAGATATCGATCGTCATTGGATTCCTAGGGTGACGCTGCTCCTAGCCTCATGTTGAATTGAGCGTCCGCTTTTTGCCTATGCTTGTCCTCGCGATAGGCGGCTCGCTCCGCCCTCTCTTATCCCTTTCCGCCCTCCTTTGCGCATAGAACTCGCACTCGTTGTTGATGTCCTGCGGGAAGCGTTGGCGCCACAACGCCATGGCTTCCTCGTCCATCTCGGTGATGCCGAGATGGTGCTCCTGCCTCCGGTTGTCACGACGATCCTCGTCAGTGATAAGCCGCGGCAGAGGCGTGAGCTCCTGCGCCCGCTCCCGCGTCGGCACGTTGGGGAAGTTCAATGTTCTGTGAGGCCACTGAAGGCACCACACCGACGCGTCATATGCTCGGGCGGCCTCGTTGGCGGTGTTGAAATTCTAGAGGCCAAGGCGCATCCCGCGGAACCGGATCTCGGCGGAGAAGCTGCCGAAGGGGCGGGCGCGGACGCTACGGTATCCCCAATTTTCCCAGCGACACGGCGGCATGGTGGCGCGGCGGCAGCGAGGTGAGAAAGAGCGGGGAGAGAGCGGTGGCAAGGCACAGAGCGGTGGGAGGGCGTTGGATTTTATAAAGCGTGCCGGACACCGCGCGCCAAAACTAGCGCACGCCCGACCGCTTTTTCCCGCGCACACGCGATCCTTTCCCCAAGTCTCTGCTATCTCTACTCTCTTCTCTACATTTATATTTATTTTACATTTAATATTTATCTCTAATTCTCTACTCTCTACTTTTTTTTCTCTACTCTTATAAAAAAGAGAGTTGGTGATGATGGTGTGCCTGCCATCCTGCAATATAGGCCGTCCGATTTATATCTGACAGATAGGAAGGAAACAATGGCAATTTTGCAAAAAGATACCCACACCCCTCTCCAGATTTGCAAATAAGGCCTTCCCTCGTTCATCCTTTTTGCCCCAAAGAGAAACTACTCATACCAATGCATCTTGATGCGTGAAACGCATGGGCATCTTGCTAGTTCTAAAAAACTTTCCATCATTTGCCACACTACCGGTTGCAGATGAAAAACCTACCCAAGCACAGCGCGATACAAGAGCGATGCACAATTACAAGCTGATATTCTGTTGGACAATGGAGGCTATAATCAACTACTTTTACGGGAACAATAGCAACAAGGAAATTTGAAGGGTAGGTATGAACAAAATTGGAACTGCACATGTACTGCTAAGTGATTCAGTACACACATTACCAATCGAGGAGGAGAACGATGATCATGGCAGCCTCTATGAGTCATGGTCAGAAACGGGAGTCAGTTCATTGTCCACAACGGTGGTGTTTCTGCGCTTGGCGTCGGCTTCCGGGAAGCAGATCCGAGACCGTGGAAGACGGTGCCGGGGAAGAGGCTCCGTGTACGACGACAACGATGGACCGGCTCCAGTGCGTCGTACGAGGTCGTCAATGAGGCAGATGCGCTGTGGTGGACGAGTGCACCGACGTAGAAGGGGAGGAGCACGAAGGCTGCGGTGTCGTGGAGAAGTCTATTTTGCGGTGGGCATAGAAAATGGGGAGTATTCAGGTGTACTACTCTGGGTGCCTGGGTGGAGTTGGCTGGGTAGGGTGAACCTGAAGTTATGAAACAGCCCCCATACCAAGTGTCATCCGTAGCCCTGTTCCGAAGGCTATGATGGTAACTTCCCACTGCTCTAATCAGGGTCGCGGGACATTTTCCCGCCAACCTCAAAATTTTGTGACACTGAACTCCCCGTGTGGCGTGTTGGGTGATTCGGCTAAGCAACTAGCGAGTAGTACTCGTAACTACTAGTACTCCCTCCATTTTTATTAACTCTGCTATTAGGTTTGACCGAAGTCAAACTTCCTAAAGTTTGACTAAGTTTATAGAAAAATATAAAAATTTACCATAACAAATATGTATGATGTGAAAGTACATTCAATAATGAATCTAATGGTATTTATTTGTTATTGTATATGTTAATATTTTTTTGTTATAAACTTTCTGAGAGTTTACAAAACTAGACTTTGACCAATGCTAATACGCGGACTTAAATAAAATCGGAGGGAGTACACATTTGTTTTCTTAGTTTGTAGTGAATTAATCATTTGTTGAAATTGTGAAATAAATATATTAGGCTATTGACTTCGAATGTAATGGTCTATACAATTCAATAGTTACAATCATTGTCGAATTCCAAGATGTATGCGAGGTCTATAGTACTTCACAACATGCTCAAACTCCCATAATCCCAGTCAAATGAGAATCTAAATGCATTTCATAATTATTACTTTGTAGGATGCCACAAAACCAACCATAACTCTACATCATCCAGTATAAAAGCAACATTTTGAACATATCCCAATGTGTGAATGAAACGTGCAGAGACAGCTTGCGAAGATGGAGGAGATAGGGCGGGAAAGATTGTCTGTATGTGGACAAGAGAGTAGGAGACAAACCTAATGAGACAGAGAGAGAGAGAGAGATAGAGAGAGAAAGAGAGAGGAAGAAGTTAGGTCTGTGAGAAAGATGGAGACATGTAATATATGTGAGATGCGTGTGCATCCGGATTCTGTACACGTGGAAGGAGAAGAGACAATAGGTTTGATGAGAGAGCTGGAATGTGGCACCCAGGCTCAGAGCAACCGGTTTACCATGCATTGCCAGCCCAGAGACCTTGTCTTCTGGCAACACACAACATCTTGGTACAGAAAACAACCGCTTTATTGATGCTAGCGGATCAGAGTTTATATTACAACAGTTGGCGAGGCCAAGTTGCACACACGGTGCGACTGAACAATATGTACATTATTTAGTGAACATAAAGGGCCTCGATCACGACAACTACACGGCAGTGGAACAACGTCGTAGCGGAACTCCATAGCACAGGGACACCGATGTGGACACGATATAGACTCAGACAACACTCCTTTCCAATGGAACTTTCCTGAAATCTGGCATGACACGTTAGGTCAATACATTGAATGTACTTGCAAGCTCACAACAAGGTAAACATAATGACAAACAATATCATGACAATTAACCAATTAATAATAATGCAACAATATATCCAACATGTTGTGACCATGCTCTTGTGATAATCGTCCCTCGGACTGGCTTACCAACCGTGATCATTCCTGGATCAAAAACACGCCAACCCAGAGACATGTCGTGATCCTTACGGCGATCACAACCACGGCCAATATTTGGCCCGTGATCCTTACGGCGATCACAACCACGACCAGTATTTGGCCCGTGATCCTTACGGCGATCACAACCACGATCAGTATTTGTCCCGTGATCCTTATGGCGATCACAACCACGACCAACATCTGGTCCAAATCAACACGATGGCCTTCCCGCCACCAACACAATGCAAACTTCATACTTAGTGCGCAAAATTCATTAAATATTGACCCATGGTGTGACATACTTTCGAGCGTGTCCTTAACCGTGGACTCGGCTATCGATAGATTAATACACTCTGCAGAGGTAGCGCACTGTACCTACACCACGGAACCCATGGCCTCGCACTTCCATTTGGGTGGACCAACGACATTTTGACAAAACCCCTCCATTACCATGACACTCTCCCGGCCACTCTGACTCACTCTCCATCGGGCAAGTCCTGGGTGGGCCCGTGTCTACCCAAGACACAACGACCACTGTCGTGGCCACGATCCCACACGGGGACCCGGTACCAAAAACTTAACAATCGGCTCCAAAGGTTATGCCTGCTTACCGGGCCAGGGTACATCATGCCCATAACCTTCCCTAGATGGAGGCACTGACCAGAGGCATGACAATGAAACGAATAAAGGCCGTCCCATACCGGCAAATGTGGTTGCATTGGGAAGGACTCGATTCGGCGGTACCATGACCCAGTCAACAACATATTCAAGTTGAGTTATTAACAGGTTCAACTTAAAGTGAAAATAACCAGCGTCATAATGCCATGACATGCATCACCAACATATGCATCACATATCAATGGAAATGACTGAGTCAACTATGCTCACACTAAGCATCAACAACTCATGATACTTCTCTGGTTAAGATCAAACCTTACTTCAACCAGAATCTTTTCTAGCAAATTTATCATTTTTACTCATGCACGGAAATAATCTCACTAATTATTTATATCCATAACCATATTATCTTTCATCACACAATAATTAAATCATTGTTAATTTACTAACTAAGTTCACTTTAAACTTTCTGTAAATCAAGCATATTGACTTTAACAAGCATCTAACAGAATATAATTAACATACTAATAATTTAAATGCATGGATAATCATTTGTTCAAGTAGAAAATCACAAATATTGTAGTGGCACTATGAAAATGTTGCTGTGGCTTGCCTTAGTGCAGATGAGGTTCAGAAACCTCCTGGTGATCCTCAAGACAAGCCTGGTCTTCCGAAAATAAATAAAAACACAAAAAGAAATCATCAAGAAACCTTCTGAAATTCACCAGAAAATCTAGAAAGTGGGGGAAAATCCCAACTTTGGTGAGCTGCTAGATTTTTGGACAAAGAACACAATGCAAAAAGAATCAATGCATTTGGACTTACAGATAAAAAGTTGTGGCCATTTGAAGCTCTCTGGATTTAAATGAAATTTGAAATAAAAATAAACAGACTGGGGGGGGGGTGATGTCGAAAGCGTAAAAGCCCAGGGCGCCACCACTCTACCGCTTCGCGCGCGTGCAGAGTGGCCGACTAGCTGGCCCCGCTAGTCAGGTAAGGAGGAGGGGGAGAGGGAAACAGAGAGCAGCGAGGCTTCACCGGAGTGCACGCCCGTCGGCAAGGGCTCTTGGGCCAAAACGAGAGGGGGGGATGGAGAGAGAAGACAAAGGCGCACCTGCCCGTACCTGTAGGATGGCTAGGGGTGGTCGGACGGCGCCGGAAACAGCCTCTCCAGCGGAGGCAGAGAGCAGCGGTCGTCGGAAACAAAGACGACGACGGCTAGGGGCGACTCCAGGGGCTCCAACCGGGCGGAACGGCACCACCGGAGAGTGGCGGAGGACCTGGAAGGGTTGCCCTGGCTTGGGAAGGGCTGGAGCTGCGGGGACGACCCGAGGGGATCCCTGGTGAGCTCGAGCTCGGGGACGGCAGCCCGCGGCTTGCCCGGCCGGGCTATGGCTTTCTACTAGCTTGTGGGGTGTGTGGGAGTGGAGTGAGGTGCTCGAGGAGGCTGGGGGTGGCCGTATTTATAGGCGAGTGGCGAGGGGGGTTCGGGCTCCGTCGGAGAACACCTGTCTGCGGCGCCCGGCGATGAACAGTGTCAAAGAGAGAGGGGGAAGAAGATGTAGCTCACACGGGGGACTGTTGGCGAGCACGGACGAGCACAAGGGCGAGAGGAAGACGATGAGCATAGTGCGCTGCGCACTATGGCGTTGGCCGGACCGTGCCCATGCCCGCTGCGGCGTGCTCCGGCGTCGGCGAGTGCCAGGGCGGAGTTAAGTGAGTAGAGACGATTATGGTGGCCCAGTTTGGCACGCTCGGGCAGGCTGGGCAGTGAGCACGCGCGCAACAGAGCGCTCGGCGGCACTCAGAGCGCGTGTTTTGCATGCCAGCATGCCTGGACAAACGCAGTCATCGTGTGAACTATGACCTCAGGCCAACCTAAGCGCAAACTTCATGTCTGGCGTGTAGTCCGTGGTAGTTTTGAGTGTTACCAGGCTTGGGTTGGGTTTCAGGTGTAGTAGAAATGTGTTTAGATTCCAGGTAAGTTTCTGGACAGTAACTTTGAAGGTTTATTGTGGTAAACCACTGGGAGTTGAGGGCTGGGCCTTGGAGGCTAGCCAACATTTACTAAGATGAAGATGCACAAGAAAAACCAGCTACAATGGAGCTAGTAAAATGGTAGTTGCTGTAGAAACTACCATTTCTGTCAAGACATGAAAATATTTTCTGTAGCCAAAATATTCCAAAAAGTGATGAAATATTTTTGCTCAGAATGCCCTAGGGTTCAAAGAATAATTGGTATTTTTCTCAGGATTTTATGGGAAAGAAAAATTGGGGTTGCTTTGGAGCACATTGAGCTAGCTAGGGTTTTGGAGGGGAAAATGAATATTTTTCATTAAAGAAAAATATTCGAAAGGATATTTTGAGATGAACCAGAGATGGAGTGATGGTTTGAGAGGGAGATGAAGCACCTGGGTGAAAGTCAAGGGATACCCAAGTGGTTAAGTCCAAATGAAAGATTCAAAAACTCCAAACTTCAAAAGCAAACCAACGAAAATCAGGTAAAGAAGAGGGGGCAAAAACCAGGCTATCACAAACCCTCCCCACTTAGAATGAATCTCGTCCTCGAGATTCGGTTGCTTGGGAAAACTATTCTGGATAATGTGCCCTTAGAAATTCTTCTAATTCCCATGTCGATTCTGACTCTGTGTGATGCTTCCATTGGACTTTGTAAAACTTCCTTGCTTTACTGCGAGTGACTCTTTCCATCTGATCCAAAATTTTAACTGGTCTCTCTTCATATGTTAAATCCTTTGCCAGCTCTGTTTCTATCATATCAGTCTTTTTCTCAGATGGCGATATGCATCGCCGTAACTGTGAAACATGAAACACGTTGTGCACGTCTGACAATTCAGGGGGTAGCTCCAACTGATATGCAACAGTACCTACTCGTGACATAACTGGAAATGGACCAATAAATCTGGGTGCCAACTTTCTATGAGTCTGAAATCTCTTGATTCCTTTCATAGGCATGACTCAAAGGTATACATGTCCTCCGGGTTCAAAGCTGATCTATCGGTGCTTTGCATCATAATAACTCTTCTGTCGAGATTTGGCCAACTGCAATCTTTCTCTGATTTCCTTGACTTGCTTCTCGTCTTCCAGCATGAGATCCGTTCCGAAAATACGGCTATCTCCAGTTTGTGACCAAGTTATAGGAGTGCGACACTTACGGCCATACAAAGCTTCATATGGGGACATCTTTAAACTGGTCTGGAAGCTATTGTTATAAGAGAAATCAGCATAAGGCAAACAATCTTCCCATTTTGGTCCTTGGGCCAAAGCATAGGCTCGCAGCATATCTTTGAGTATTTGATTTACCCGCTCTGTCTGTCCATCAGTCTGAGGATGATAAGCGGTACTGTATTTCAATGCTATCCCCAAGGCTTGATGGAGACGGGACCAAAAAGCGGAGGTAAATAGTGAACCTCGGTCAGAAGTGATGGTTCGGGGGACTCCATGCAGACTGACTTTTCTGGATACATACAGTTGGGCAAGTTCATCTGCTCGATATGTGGTCTTGATCGGGATAAAGTGGGCTACTGAAGGAAATATGCCCTAGAGGCAATAATAAAGTTATTATTTATTTCCTCATATCATGATAAATGTTTATTATTCATGCTAGAATTGTATTAACCGGAAACATGATACATGTGTGAATACATAGACAAACATAACATCACTCGTATGCCTCTACTTGACTAGCTCATTAATCAAAGATGGTTATGTTTCCTAACCATAGACATGTGTTGTCATTTGATTAATGGGATCACATCATTAGGAGAATGATGTGATTGACATGACCCATTCCGTTAGCCTAGCACTTGATCGTTTAGTATATTGCTATTGCTTTCTTCATGACTTAAACATGTTCCTGTAACTATGAGATTATGCAACTCCCGTTTACCGGAGGAACACTTTGGGTGCTACCAAACGTCACAACGTAACTGGGTGATTATAAAGGAGTACTACAGGTGTCTCCAAAGGTACATGTTGGGTTGGCGTATTTCGAGATTAGGTTTTGTCACTCCGATTGTCGGAGAGGTATCTCCGGGCCCTCTCGGTAATGCACATCACTATAAGCCTTGCAAGCAATGTAGCTAATGAGTTAGTTACGGAATGATGCATTACGTAACGAGTAAAGAGACTTGCCGGTAACGAGATTGAACTAGGTATTGGATACCGACGATCGAATCTCGGGCAAGTAACATACCGATGAAAAAGGGAACAACGTATGTTGTTATGCGGTTTGACCGATAAAGATCTTCGTAGAATATGTAGAAACCAATATGGGCATCCAGGTTCCGCTATTGGTTATTGACCGAGAATAGTTCTAGGTCATGTCTACATAGTTCTCGAACCCGTAGGGTCCGCACGGTTAATGTTACGATGACAGTTTTATTATGAGTTTATAAGTTTTGATGTACCGAAGTTTGTTCGGAGTCCCGGATGTGATCACGGACGTGACGAGGAGTCTCGAAATGGTCGAGACATAAATATTGATATATTGGAAGCCTATGTTTGGAAATCAGAAGTGTTCCGGGTGAAATCGGCATTTTACCGGAGTACCGGGAGGTTAGCGGAACCCCCCGGTGACCTAATGGACCTTAGTGGGCCTAGTGGAGGAAGAGGAGAAGGGGCCAAGGGGCAGCCGCGCGCCCCTTCCCCCCAAGTCCGAATAGGACAAGGAGGGGGGCGGCGCCCCCCCTTTCCTTTCCCCCCTCTCCTCCTTCCCCCCAAGTCCTAGTCCAACTAGGGAAGGGGGGAGTCCTACTCCCGGTGGGAGTAGGACTCCTCCGGCGCGCCTCCTCCTAGGGTCGGCCGCACCGCCCCCCTTGCTCCTTTGTATACGGGGGCAGGGGGGCACCCTAGATACACACAAGTTGATCTACAGGTCGTTCCTTAGCCATGTGCGGTGCCCCCCTCCACCATATTCCACCTCGGTCATATCGTCGCGGAGTTTAGGCGAAGCCCTGCGCTGGTAGAGCATCATCATCGTCACCACGCCGTCGTGCTGGCGGAACTCATCCCCGACACTTTGCTGGATCGGAGTCCGGGGATCGTCATCGAGCTAAACGTGTGCTGAACTCGGAGGTGCCGTACGTTCGGTACTTGGATCGGTCGGATCGTGAAGACATACGACTACATCAACCGCGTTGTCATAACGCTTCCGCTTACGGTCTACGAGGGTACGTGGACAACACTCTCCCCTCTCATTGTTATGCCATCACCATGATCTTGCGTGTGCGTAGGAAATTTTTTGAAATTACTACGTTCCCCAACAGTGGCATCCGAGCCTGGTTTTATGCGTAGATGTCATATGCACGAGTAGAACACAAGTGAGTTGTGGGCGATACAAGTCATACTGCTTACCAGCATGTCATACTTTGGTTCGGTGGTATTGTGAGATGAAGCGGCCCGGACCGACATTACGCGTATGCTTACACGAGACTGGTTTCACCGTTACGAGCACTCGTGCTTAAAGGTGGCTGGCGGGTGTCTGTCTCTCTCCCTTTAGCTGAATCGAGTGTGGCTACGCCCGGTCCTTGCGAAGGTTAAAATAGCACTAACTTGACGAACTATCATTGTGGTTTTGATGCATAGGTAAGAACGGTTCTTGCTAAGCCCGTAGCAGCCACGTAAAATTTGCAACAACAAAGTAGAGGACGTCTAACTTGTTTTTGCAGGGCATGTTGTGATGTGATATGGTCAAGATGTGATGCTATATTTTATTGTATGAGATGATCATGTTTTGTGACCGAAGTTATCGGCAACTGGCAGGAGCCATATGGTTGTCGCTTTATTGTATGAAATGCAAACACCCTATAATTGCTTTACTTTATCACTAAGCGGTAGCGATAGTCGTAGAAGCAATAGATGGCGTAACGACAACGATGCTACGATGGAGATCAAGGTGTCGCGCCGGTGACGATGGTGATCACGACGGTGCTTCGAAGATGGAGATCACAAGCACAAGATGATGATGGCCATATCATATCACTTATATTGATTGCATGTGATGTTTATCCTTTATGCATCTTATCTTGCTTTGATTGACGGTAGCATTTTAAGATGATCTCTCACTAAAATTATCAAGAAGTGTTCTCCCTAAGTATGCACCGTTGCGAAAGTTCTTCGTGCTGAGACACCACGTGATGATCGGGTGTGTAGGCTCTACGTTCAAATACAACGGGTGCAAAATAGTTGCACACGCGGAATACTCAGGTTAAACTTGACGAGCCTAGCATATAACAGATATGGCCTCGGAACACGGAGACCGAAAGGTCGAGCGTGAATCATATAGTAGATATGATCAACATATTGATGTTCACCGTTGAAACTACTCCATCTCACGTGACGATCGGACATGGTGCAGTTGATACGGATCACGTAATCACTTAGAGGATTAGAGGGATGTCTATCTAAGTGGGAGTTATTAAGTAATATGATTAATTGAACTTAAATTTATCATGAACTTAGTACCTGATAGTATTTTGCTTGTCTGTGTTTGTTGTAGATAGATGGCTCGTGCTGTTGTTCCGTTGAATTTTAATGCGTTCCTTGAGAAAGCAAAGTTGAAAGATGATGGAAGCAATTACATGGACTGGGTCCGTAACCTGAAGATTATCCTCATTGCTGCACAGAAGAATTACGTCCTGGAAGCACCGCTGGGTGCCAGGCCTGCTGCTGATGCAACTAACGACGTTAAGAACGTCTGGCAGAGCAAAGCTGATGACTACTCGATAGTTCAGTGTGCCATGATTTACGTCTTAGAACCGGGTCTTCAACGACGTTTTGAACGTCATGGAGCATATGAGATGTTCCAGGAGTTGAAGTTAATATTTCAAGCAAATGCCCGGATTGAGAGATATGAAGTCTCCAATAAGTTCTATAGTTGCAAGATGGAGGAGAATAGTTCTGTCAGTGAACACATACTCAAAATGTCTAGGTATAATAATCACTTGATTCAACTGGGAGTTAATCTTCCTGATGATAGTGTCATCGACAGAATTCTTCAATCACTGCCACCAAGCTACAAGAGCTTCGTGATGAACTATAATATGCAAGGGATGGACAAGACTATTCCCGAGCTCTTCGCAATGCTAAAAGCCGCGGAGGTAGAAATCAAGAAGGAGCATCAAGTGTTGATGGTTAACAAGACCACCAGTTTCAAGAAAAAGGGCAAAGGGAAGAAGAAGGGGAACTTCAAGAAGAACAGCAAACAAGTTGCTGCTCAAGAGAAGAAACCCAAGTCTGGACCTAAGCCTGAAACTGAGTGCTTCTACTGCAAGCACACTGGACATTGGAAGTGGAACTGCCCCAAGTATTTGGCGGATAAGAAGGATGGCAAAGTGAACAAAGGTATATGTGATATACATGTTATTGATGTGTACCTTACTAATGCTCGTAGTAGCACCTGGGTATTTGATACTGGTTTTGTTGCTAATATTTGCAACTCGAAACAGGGACTACGGATTAAGCGAAGATTGGCTAAGGATGAGGTGACGATGCGCGTGGGAAATGGTTCCAAAGTCGATGTGATCGCGGTCGGCACACTACCTCTACATCTACCATCGGGATTAGTTTTAGACCTAAATAATTGTTATTTAGTGCCAGCGTTGAGCATGAACATTATATCTGGATCGAGTTTGATCCGAGACGGTTATTCATTTAAGTCAGAGAATAATGGTTGTTCTATTTATATGAGTAATATCTTTTATGGTCATGCACCCTTGAAGAGTGGTCTATTTTTATCGAATCTCGATAGTAGTGATACACATATTCATAGTGTTGAAACCAAAAGATGCAGAGTTGATAATGATAGTGCAACTTATTTGTGGCACTGCTGTTTAGGTCATATCGGTGTAAAGCGCATGAAGAAACTCCATACTGATGGGCTTTTGGAATCACTTGATTATGAATCACTTGGTACTTGCGAACCGTGCCTCATGGGCAAGATGACTAAAAGGCCGTTCTCCAGAACTATGGAGCGAGCAACTGATTTATTGGAAATCATACATGCTGATGTTTGTGGTCCAATGAATGTTGAGGCTCGCGGCGGGTATCGTTATTTTCTCACCTTCACAGATTATTTGAGCAGATATGGGTATATCTACTTAATGAAACACAAGTCTGAAACATTTGAAAAATTCAAAGAATTTCAGAGTGAAGTGGAAAATCATCGTAACAAGTAAATAAAATTTCTACGATCTGATCGTGGAGGAGAATATTTGAGTTACGAGTTTGGTCTACACTTGAAACAATGCGGAATAGTTTCGCAACTCACGCCACCCGGAACACCACAACGAAATGGTGTGTCCGAACGTCGTTATCATACTTTACTAGATATGGTGCGATCTATGATGTCTCTTACTGATTTACCGCTATCGTTTTGGGGTTATGCTTTAGAGACGGCCGCATTCATGTTAGATAGGGCACCATCAAAATCCGTTGAGATGATGACTCATGAACTATGGTTTGGCAAGAAACCAAAGTTGTCGTTTCTTAAAGTTTGGGGCTGTGATGCTTATGTGAAGAAACTTCAACCAGATAAGCTCGAACCCAAATCGGAGAAATGTGTCTTCATAGGATACCCAAAAGAAACTGTTGGGTACACCTTCTATCACAGATCTGAGGGCAAGATTTTTGTTGCTAAATTCGGATCCTTTCTAGAGAAGGAGTTTCTCTCGAAAGATGTGAGTGGGAGGAAAGTAGAACTTGATGAGGTAACTGTACCTGCTCCCTTATTGGAAAGTAGTTCATCACAAGAACCGGTTCCTGTGACAACTACACCAATTAGTGAGGAATCTAATGATATTGATCATGAAACTTCAGATCAAGTTTCTACTGAACCTCGTAGGTCTACTAGAGTGAGATCCGCACCAGAGCGGTAATCCTATTCTGGAAGTCATGTTACTTGACCATGATGAACCTACGAACTATGAGGAAGCGATGATGAGCCCAGATTCCGCAAAATGGCTAGAGGCCATGAAATCTGAGATGGGATCCATGTATGAGAACAAAGTATGGACTTTGGTTGACTTGCCCGATGATCGGCAAAGCTTCGGGAATGAGTTCCGTCAGCACGACGGCGTGGTGACGATGATGATGTTCTACCAGCGCAGGGCTTCGCCTAAACTCTGCGATGATATGACCGAGGTGGAATATGGTGGAGGGGGGCACCGCACACGGCTAAGGAACGATCCGTAGATCAACTTGTGTGTGTATGGGGTGCCCCCCCGCCCCCGTATATAAAGGAGCAAGGGGGGAGGCCGGCCGACCCTTGGGGCGCGCCAAGGAGGAGGAACCCTCCTTTCCTACTCCTACTAGGAGGGGACGGAAGGGGGAGAGAGGGGGAAGGGGGAGAGAAGTGGGCCTTCAGGAATTTTTGACTAGAGGCTGGTAAGTAGCCTTGGTACACGCTCTCTGTTTGTCCGACTGAATTATCCGATTAACCAGGAGATAACCGACGGCAAGGATCATGATGGCAGCGCGGTTTCATTCATCAAGAAAAACTGTGTGTACACAGCATACCATGCGTCTCTGCATGCACCATACCCTGATATGTGCCGCCACGCTCTGCAGCCCAAAGTAGGAGAGAGGGTCGCAAGTATCAGACTTCGACCTGCTGGCTGGATTTTCCCCCGTCAGGCACCCACTTGGTTCAAGCCATCAGCCAATCTCCACAGCTTAATAAATAGTAACGTCTAACTGAGCGAGTTAGTTAGATGTGTACACTTGGTGTAGTAGGATCTTTATTTAGTTTGATGCATACACTTGTTCTTTTTTGGTAGCCCTTTTGTAATGATGGCTGATGTTTGGTTTGGAAGAGAGAGTTGTGTCTTTCCACTTCTGGCCTGCTTACTGCTTCTGTTGCACCCCCAGCCCTGGTTGTTGTTGCTGCTATTTTGAATGTACAATCAGTAGTATATTTTGTCTGTTGGTTGAATAAATGTGTTGTTAGAACGACAAACACAATGTTTTGGAAGTCATTGCATGGTCCGATCCTTTAGTGCCACGTACTGTATGTAGCGCATACTATTTTTCGTATGGAACACATTTTCCACTTGTTGATAACATGCAGCCCACTGATGAAGGCCGAATAGAGGAGCCCATAATTAACTGGAAGGGAGGCTCTCACATGAATCTGGCCCAGGTACATGCTCATGGTCCCCTAAACATAAGTAAATAAATAAATAAAGCTAAATGATCATGCACCAGTTCTTTAAATTCAGGATTTAACAGCAGGATATTATTTCCTATGATAGTGTTGTTACATCCAGTCGATATTATTCTTACGCAAAGATAGCGACCAGTCTTCTTTCTCCCAGCATTTTCTTCCTACAACCAGTGGACCCATGCAAAATCGTAGTCAACGTCGTAAATAGTTCCGGTCCATTTTTATTTTTCAATATGAATGTCCAACCCAGCCCAGCACATTGGCGACAACACTTTATCCTCCGCCTTGGTGCGCTCGCCGTGGCAGTGCCGTCCGGCCATCTCAATGTAGTTTTTTTCGAAACAATCCCTGTCAACATAGTGAATCGGGAGAGGACTGTAGTTGTGAGTATGACAGTACGGACCCTCCAGGTCCACTCCCGAACACAAGCAAGCGCCTCTTTTACTACTAAGATGCACCCCTCATTTTTTACTCTAACCCACCCGGCTGATATCTTGGACCCACATCATTTTCAATGTATAGTCAATTAACGACAGAATTGCACAACTCTTTTTTTAGTAATTCGGAGGAGCAGGCTATAAACTGGGTTGTGCGGTCTCGGTGGCCCGTCTAACAACATGATCAGCCCAACAGTTTTTTCTTTGGAAATATAGGTAGCCTAGTATTTCTTTTTGAAGAATACCCAAGCTAGGCCTATTTGTTTTCTCCGACTTACTGGGCTGCAAATCTTTTAGGACGAGGAGGGATGCATTCCGGCCTAGCCAAAGAGTATGGCCAGTATCTCTTAAAAGTAATATCAAAGGGGTTGAAAATTCCAAAAAAACTATAGCAAATGGGATATTAGTTTCTTTTTTTGTTTTTGTTCTTCACTGATATTTTATACTCCCTCTATCCCAAAATTCTTGTCTTAGATTAGTCTAGATATGGATGTATCTAATACCAAAACGTGACTTGATACATCCGTATTTAGACAAATCTAAGACAAGAATTTTGGGATGGAGGGAGTATTTCATTGGATTTAACATGACATAGTACTAATTTATTTTTAAATTTGTTTTAGTATGGCTACTAATTTTTTGTTTAAGAATATTTTGTTCCCGAGTAAAAATTTGCGAATTTTCAAAATTTCGCACATATTTAGTTAATATTTTAACCCTGGTAATGACCAAAAAATGGGGAGCAATTCTAAAAATGGAAAACAGGCTGCAATAAATTCCATATGAATTAGAAAATGAGTAAAAATAAAAATAATAGCAAATGGGATGTACACGCCACATATTTCAAGGCTGACTTGTTTACGCAAGGCTTTGTCAGTCAACACACGATTCTAGCAGAAGTGACTGTTGGATGTCCATCCAACGGCCGACGTGCTTCTTCAATCTCTGATCTTCCTGCTCCAGCTGCCTGAACTAGCGCCGGCGGGATTGCCTGCTCCCTCCTCTTGTGACCCGCTGTGATGCCGCGCAGGCTTCACCGGCCCAGCCTACTCCCTCTGCTGGCATGGCCGCATGCAATCAAAGGCCTCCTTATTATGCAAAAAAAATGACTCCTCCCACTGACATATGGGGCGCACCGGTTGGGAGGCTGACCTATGGGCCTACTAAGTTGACGCATACACAGGGCTTGTCAACTTAGTCAACAAAAGATTCTACCAGCAGTAACCATTGGATTTGAATCGAACGGTCCTGCTGCTTCTTCAATCACCGCTCTTCTTGCACCAGCCACCCAAACCAGCACGGGCGAAACCGCCTGCTCCTGCCTCCAGTGGCCGACTGTGCTGCCGTTGAGGCCTCACCACCCCCTACTAGTCCCACCGCTAGCCAGGCCCTGTGGCGACGGCAGCCTCACACCGCAGCCGAACCAGTGAACCCTTGTACTCCTATCCTTGTGGGCATCCACTGCCACGTCTTCCCCGGCTCCGCGTCGTCCCCTTCCTAGTCCTCGCCATCGTCCACCGCCCCGGTGCTCTCGGCGTGGCGTGGTCAACGTGGTCAGGGAACAACTTCCATTGGACGTGGACTGTACATGGAGAGGCTGACAGCTGGGTTCATGGCTGCACACAAGGACATGCCTCCTTATTACGCGCAAAATAATGATTCCTCAAGCGGACATATGGGACCCACCGGAAGGGCCGCTGTATTTCATGACAAAACATTCCCCCACTAACAGGTCGGATCCACCAGCTATATCTTCGCACACAAGGAAGTGCCTCCTTATTACGCACAAAAAAATGAATACTCCCTCGCTAGCTGGGACCCAGCGTAGTGGGATGCTGACTTGTGAGCCTACTAAGTTGACGGGGATGGAGGGCTTTGTCAACTAAGCCAATATGAACGATTCTAGCTCCAGTTACCATACGATGTCCATCCAATGGCCATAGTGCTTCTTCAACCTCTGGTCTTCTTGCTCCAGCCACCCAAAGCAGCACCGGTCGTGCCACCTGCTCCTGCCTCCCTTGGCCGGCTGTACTTCCGCAGAGGCCTCACCACCCTCTACTACTCCCACCGCTGGCCATGCCATCCCTCCACTCACCCACACCCCCTATTATTCTACGGTGACAGGAGCCTCACACCAAAGCCGAACCAGTGAACCCTCGTACTCCTCTCTGCGTGGGCATCTAGTGCCGCATCTTCCCCGGCTCCATGTCGTCCCCTTCCTAGGCCTCACCGTCGTCAACTGCCCTAGTGCTCTCGGCGCGGCATGGTCAACGTGGTCAAGGAACGACTTCCATCGGATGTGGACTGTACGTGGAGAGACTGATAGCTCCACGGCCGCAGCAAGGAGTGCCTCCTTATTACGCAGAAAATAATGATTCCTCCACCTGACAGCAGGGACCCACCGGACAGGCCATCGTATTTCGCGAAAAAAACGTTCCCCCTGACTGCTAGGACCTACCAGCTACATCTTCACACGCAAGGAAGTGCGTCCATATTACGGGCAAAAAAATGATTCGCCCCCTGACTGTTGGGACCCACCAGCTACATCTTCGCACGCAAGGAAGTGCCTGGCAGTCGCGACCCACCTGGTCGAAGCGTACATAGTGTTGTCATTCTGGTCGCGACCGTGTACGTACATACTGGTCGATGTAGAGGCGCACACGTGTCATAGTATAGGCGCGCACGTAGCATATACACGTACATACAATGGCCAGGGTGCAAGAAAGAAAATACGGCCACATACGTACATACGGGTGGCGTCTCGAACGCCTACTCGCATACGTACGGTCAGGGCTCGTGTACATGGCTGGGTCGGAACGGAGAAACAACATCGTCGTCGTGTTCATGGGGAGCCAACCGGATGGGTCGGAACAGAATGCGTTGTCGTATTCATCGGGAGGGCTTGGACGGAACAACTGATGGAAATGAGGCTTGGTGTACCGCACAACGGAGGAGACGACCTTGTGTTTGACTCTCCATGGTCGAAACAGGATCCTGTTCATCGAGAGGGGTCTGGCGTACCGCAAAATAGAGGAAACGGACTTCTATTGGACCTCCTACGGTCGAAATGGGGTCCTGTTAATCGGGAGGGGTGTGGCACACCGCAAAATGAAGGAAACGGACTTGTGTTGGAACGCTACGGTCAAAACGGGGGTCCTATTTATCAGGAGGGGTGTGGCGTACCGCAAAATGGAACTCCACGGGATACTATTCATCTGCACTATCGACCTCCTCCAGCCTCCACAGGCTACTGTTCATCCATCGTCGACCTCCTCCAGCCTCCACCTGCGACTGTTCATGGACGGGCTCCTGTTCATCCAGCCTCCACCGTGCGCTACTCCACTGGCTACTGTTCAACCAGCCCTCTCCACGGGGTCCTCTTCAACAACCCCTCCACGGGCTACTGTTCATCCAGCCCTCCATCGGCTACTGTTCATCCAGCCCTCCACGGGGTCGTCCTGTTCATCCAGCCGTCCACAGAGTCCTGTTCATCCAGCCCCAACCGGATCTCGATCGGGGTCCTGTTCATCCAGAGGCAACACCATGGGGTCCTGTTCATCCACCCCCATCAAGAACTATTCATCCAAACCCCCCAGCAATGCTCACTTTCATCCAAATCCCCCAGCAACGCTCACTGTTCATCCAGATGTAGCATCGATCGGCTTTAGTTAGCAGCAGTAGCGAAGGAATCGCTCGATCGCTCGGGTTCAGTAACGCGTAGCCTGTAGTGCAATCGCTCGGGTTCAGTCAGGCGACGCCTTGCTCGGGTTCAGTTAGAGCCCAATGCCTCGCACCCACGCGCGTACGGTACGAGAAAATGCGCATCGCTCATCTTTTTCCGTCATGGACGGCCCAAAGAATGCCATGCAGCTGCATCTCCGGCCTGCCCAGGATGAAAATCGCATTTTTTGTCATGATTTTTTTTCATAGAAGTAGGAGCCCACCACATCTATGATGATACTGGGTTTTGTCACAATTATCGTCATAGAAGTGTCATAAGTATGATAGAAAAAAAAGTCATTCGCCCCAAAATGTCACGGATGTGTCTTTTTTTGTAGTCGTATCAAGCGGTGGCATGACTTGCCTTTGCTAGCCCCGACAGGCCTGATGAGACAATCTAGAACCTTGCTTCCGAGGCAAACCCATCCTTGCCAGGCTCGCCTGCCCAGCAAGGGAGGTTCTTTCCTTAGCGATATCTTGCTCCTCTGGGTCATCTTGGGCTTCCTGTCCGGCACTTGGATCTTTCAAGAGAATTGACCCATCATTCTTGGGTTGATCATGGTGCTGTAATCTTGTCTTCAAGCCTGTGCATAGTCCTGGCAAAGGACCCAGGGTTTGTTGCACTGACAGGAGCCCCCGTGCCTGGCACGAATGCGCCGCTGGGTGTCGTCAGGGTAGGCCCTAACCAGTGCACAGGCAAGAGTGCAGAGGTGGCTCCGTCCTTTGAGATCTTCTTTGCTTCTCCATTAACCCGAGCTTGGGTCACTTTTCGGTTTTTTCGCGCGCTGCACAACGCCAATCATGGTGGGGCCATTCTAGTAATGGCCCGTGAATGACTTTAACACATGGGCGGGTAACTGCAAATTCACTCTTCCCACTACGCCCTTATCCTAAGCCACGTATGCTGCATGCATTGAGTGGGGTAGGTAATGGAGGCGTGTGGTGCGGGAGAGCATCAAAGCAGGGGTCTGGTCTTCTTGGATTGGTGGAGAAGGACAGCGGTTACCCGCCGGGGAATCAGCCCCCAGCTGGCCTATAAAAGGAGGAGCGGGGGAGAGGTGGAGGCATTCATCCTCATTCCTCTCTTTCTCCATCCTCTGCTTTCTCCTGGACATGCTGAAAGGAAGAGCCCGGGGCCCTGGGCTCGGGCCCGAGGCCCTAGCTTAGAACTCCGCATGAGCCTCAGGGGGGTGCTCGGGCGACTTTGGTGTGCTCATCGCCGGGTCGCCCGTGGCTTCAATTTTAGTGAAAGGCGACACGAATGACACCACACGGAGGCCCATAATGGGTGTGGTAGTAGACCATGGCCTATCCCTTCTCTTCTTGCGGTGTTGGAGGGAGGTTGTAGAGATGGTTCGCCATTGGTGAAGGCAGACCCTATCTCCCAGTACGACGCCCATCTGGCGCATGGGGGAGCCTCTAGCTCCCATGCATTTCTCCTAAACGGGCGGGGTATTCATACCGCTGGGCCGTCAGGGACAACCGTGCTCTCTGTGGGATCAGCCGGAGTGCACGGCGTCCGCATCGGTGGGTGTGGTGGGAGCTTATGGGCGACGGTGGTGCAAAAGGTGGCGGCAACCCATGATAGGTCAGGAACCGGGGCGACCATTCCGACGAGTCGTGTTTACCGGTGTCTTCATGTAGGCTCCCGGCAGCGCCACTGTCGGCGTCCTGGACTTGGGGGTATCCAGTCCTGCCTGCCTGCAGCCCACCATGTGGCTCCATCAATGGCCTAGTACGGCCCAGCTTCAACAGCAATGCAGCAAGACCCTCGTGAGGGGCCAAGCCTCACGAGGCGGACGATGGCAAGACCCTTGAAGGAGTTGGCCTCCTCCAGAGGGCTTTTGAGGGGCGGAGAGTTCTATGCAGCTTCCTCATGAGGCTCAACTGACGTGAGCCATGACGACCAAGACCAGGCGGGTGCAGAGCGTAGGTTTCCTCTTGGGTCCAAGGGAGGAAATCCACAGGCACTGAGTCTCGAGGAATCAGCCAAAGGTTTCCATTTTTTTGCAACAAGACCAGGACCGCCAGGATGACAAGACGGAGGTCATCACCGAGCCCACCGTAGCGTCACGACCAGAGGCTTTTCGCAGGCGAAGACTACTTTTGTCAGGATAAACTGTACTACTTGTCCCCTTTCAAATCCCGCCATTGTGGAATCTCTTCTCGCTCATATTTGGGAAGAGGACCAAGGCCACTATATATAGGACTTAGCCACCACCATAGAAAGGGACTGAAACCAGGGCAAGTAGAGCAGCACACCAGCTTAAGAACACCTCATCTCCTCAGGCTTGTTCATCCTTTGTACTAGTACATCCATAGCCCCTCGAGGCAATCCACCACACCACACTGGATTAGGGTATTACACTACAACGGTGGACCGGACCAGTATAAATCTCTATTTCTTTGGGTCTCTATGAGCTTGACGCGCTAGGCTCGGGAGGATCGCGAGTAGGCAGGCTGGGCAGGTTGTGATCTCCACACGTACCCCATAGTTCAAACCTCTCAAGGATTGTTGGATCCCGAAATCTGACATTTGGCGTGCCAGGTAGGGGTGCATCAAAATCCTCTTCCTCGACCTCCAGATCATGCCATAGACCCATATGGCGGGCACCCCTCCGTCGGCCTTGTCGATGCACGAAGCGCTGGGCCTGTGCTGCTTCGCCCCCACCCTGTGGGAGGTGCACTGGCCGCCCAATTTTCTACCGGAGATGCCGCCGTGCTAAGACGGCGCGGAAGATCCAGCCCTCTTTCTTCAGTCCTACGAGGAGCCAGTTTGGGCGGCTGGCGGAGACGACAAGTTGAAGGCCAACTGGTTCCCCATGGCCCTCATAGGTGCGCCACGCGCCTGGTTACTCAACCTGTCGGCGTCTTCTGTGGCCTCCTGGGAGGAGCTGCGCGGCCTCTTCCTCGCCCACTACGCGGTGCTGGCACCCCCGGTCGTCGCAGCTCTCCTGGGCGGCTCGCAGGCGCCACCCTCTGACCGCCACGTCAAGCAGTTCTAACAACGGGCAGGCAACACGCAGGGGGCTCAGGGGCTCCCCCGAGCTAGGTGGTGCCCCAAGCTGACCTCGCCTTTGGCCCCGAGGATCACCCTGTTGCCACAATGGGAGCAAGCGCTCTCCCGATGCTCTACACCCCCACCATCTGCCACGTGGCGACTACCAAGACCCTCATCGACGATGGAGCCGGCCTCAATGTGCTCTCCCTAGAGGCGTTCGGCCTGCTCCACGTACCGCCCAGTCGGCTCCGCCCCTCCAAGCCTTTCTCCGGAGTTGGAGGTGGCTCCACCAGGCCCCTGGGGCAGATCCGCCTCCCTGTCACCTTCGGTACCCGCGACAACTACCGCACCGAGCTCGTCCACTTCTACATCACCAAGATCAACCTGTCGTACAACGCTATTATGGGATACCCAGCCTTGTTGCAGTTTGTGGCTATGACACATCCCGCGTACAACCTCATGAAGATGTCGGGCAGCAACGGTGTCCTGACGGTGGCGGGGGACACCAAAGGCGCGCTGCAGGCCCTGAAACTCGCCTTCAAGACAACCGCGACCGCGATACCCGGCAAGAAGGAGGATCAGGAGGCCCCAGAGGCAACGCCTGCCAAGAAGAAGCAGTTGTTCTCCCAGGACTGAGTCGAGGTGAAGCAAGTCCCGGTCTGCGAGGATGGGATGGCCAGCGCCGCCTTCACCATAGGGGCTGGCCTCTCGCAGGATCAACAGGAGGCATTGATCAACTTTCTGCGAGCCAACAAGGATGTATTTGCCTGGGAACCCAAACACCTGGCTGGAGTCCCAAGGGGGATAATCCAGCACCACCTGAGGGTATGCCCAAATGTGCAGCCGGTAAAGCAAAAGGCCTTCATCATCCAAGAAACCCGTAAGCTACAAACCGCAGGGGTCATCAGAGATGTGCAGTACCCAGAGTGGCTGGCGAACCCCATCATCGTCCCCAAGAAAGGAAGGAAGCAGCATATGTGTGTCGACTTCACCAACCTCAACAAGGCCTGCCCTCAAGATCCCTTTCCGCTCCCTTGCATCGACCAGATCATCGACTCCACCGCCGAGTGCGACCTGTTGTGCTTCCTAGACGCCTTCTCTGGCTACCACTAGATCAAGATGGTCCTGGAGGATGTGAAGAAGACGGCATTCCTCACCCCATGCGGGGTGTACCGCTACACCTGCATGCCTTTCGGGCTGCACAACACCGGAGCAGCCTTCCAGCGGTTGATGCACATCGCCCTGGGTTTGCAGCTCGGGAGAAACGCGGAGGCCTACGTCGTTGATATAGTGGTGAAGTCTCGGGAGGCCAGGACTCTGTTAGAAGATCTGGAGGAGAAATTCGCTAGCCTTCGCATAGTGGATCTTCAGCTTAACCCCGAAAAGTGTGTGTTCGGGGTCCCCTCCGGCAAGCTGCTAGGCTTCTTGGTATCGCACAGAGGGATCGAGGCTAACCCGGAAAAGGTCAAGGCAATAGAACACATGAACCCCCCACAGACCCTAATGGAGATGCAGAAGCTGGCTGGCTGCGTAACCTCGCTTGGACACTTCATTTCCAAGCTGGGGCAGCGCGCCCTCCCGTTTTTCAAGCTGATGAAAAGGAAGGAGCCATTCGTGGACCCCCGAGGCAGATGCATCCTTCTAGGACCTCAAGAGATGTCTGACTAGTCCGCCCATGATGGTGGCACCGCGCCCGCTCGAGCCCTTGGTGCTCTATCTGGCAGCAACCCCACACTCAGCAAGCGCCGCCCTGATGGCGCTAAGGAAGGAGCACCCGGTCAAGAAGCCACAGCAGGATGCACAACCAGCAAGCGAAGTGAAGCACACCTTGGGGAATGCATCTGAAGTCTCGGTCGGCGCAGCGGTCGACATTCCTCCTGAGGCTATGAATGACCCCACGGCTATCGAGGCTCCGGAGCACGGGCCTCATGAGGCCAAAAGGGACCCGTGCCCCCGTGAAGAACAAGATTCTGTTGATGCCTCCCCCCTCGTCGAGCACCCCGTTTACTTCATCAGCACAGTATTGAGGGAGGACCGGGCATGCTACCCCATGCCACAGAAGCTCTTGCTCGCACTTCTAGTCGCTTCTAGGAAGCTGCACCACTACTTTTAAGGCCACCCCATCAGAGTTGTCTCAGCGTACTCGCTAGAGAGGGTGCTCCGGAGCCCGAACACAGTCAGGCGAGTTGCTGAATGGAACATTGAGCTTCAAGCATTTGATCTCGAGTTCAGTACCACCAGGGCCATCAAGGGTGCAGCCCTTGCTGACTTCGTGGCCGAATGGACTGACGCTCCAGACCACGGAGTAAGCGAGGACTGCTCCCTCTTGCCAGGAAATGAAGAGCCGGATGGATGGATCATGTACTTCAATGGGGTATTTGCTCGGCAAGGCGCAGGGGCAGGGGCCATCCGCATCTCGCCCACCAAGGACAAGCTTTGCTATGCAGTACAACTCTGCTTTCAGTGGGGCGAGAAGGTCTCCAACAACATCGCAGAATTCGGCTTGCTCTCCGGGCTCAGGGCTGCGGCCACACTAGGGGTAAAGCGCCTCATCATCAAGGGCGACTCTCAGCTTCTCTTCAATTTCTCCAACACGGAATACACGCCTAAGGACGAACACATGGAGGCGTACCTAGAAGAGGTGTGCAAAATGGAGAAGTGGTTCATGGGCGTGGAGCTGCAGCATGTGTCGCACGGGACGAACAAGGATGCAAACGACATCGCCAAAAGAGCCTCTCGCAGGCTCCTTCAGGAGCCAGGGGTGTTTGAGGAGCGGCTCTTCAAGCCATCTGCGGTCCCGCATGTCGCAACTCCAGCACCACCTCAGGAGGACTTGCCACAAGCACCTGAGACGGGCGCTCCAGCCTGTGGTCACCCCTCAGGAGCCCGCTTACTGCTTGCACTCGAGCCTCAGGAGGGGTGCTGGACAGAAGAGTTCAAGGCGTACTTGCTTTGAGGGACCCTGCCAGAGAAGGAAGAGGATGCTGAGCGCGTGGCCCATCAAGCCACTGCGTACTGTATCAATGATGGTGAGTTATATCGCAGGAGGCCCAATGATGTTTTGTTATGGTGCATCTCCAGGGAAGAGGGGCTCGAGCTGCTGGCGAACATCCACGGTGGGGATTGCATGCATCACTCCTCGTCATGCACCCTGGTGGGCAAGGTGTTCCGTAGCGGCTTCTACTGGCCCACCGTGCTCAACGATGCTACCGAGCTGGTGCACTCTTGTGAAGCATGCCAGTTCCACGCCAAGTAGATCCATCAGCCCGCGCAGGGTCGCCAGACGATCCCACTCACGTGGCCATTTGCGGTCTGGGGGTTGGACATCTTGGGGCCATTCCCTCGGGCGCCAGGGGGCTACCGATACCTTTACGTCGCCATCGACAAGTTCACCAAGTGGGCGCAGGTAGAAGCTGTGCGCACCATCCCAGCAGGATCAGCTGTCAAGTTCATCAAAGGAATCGTGAGCCGATTTGGGGTCCCCAATCGCATCCTCATCGACAACGGCTCGCAGTTCACTAGCAATCTTTTCAAAACATATTGTGCTAACCTTGGAACACAGATCTGCTACGCCTCAGTAGCACACCCACAGAGCAATGGACAGGCTGATAGAGCCAATGTGGAGGTCCTGAGGGGCCTCAAGACCCGCACCTTCAAGAAGAACCTCGAGGCCTACGGCAGGGGCTGGCTCGACGAGCTGCAATCCCACTACTAGGGAAAACCCTAGTAGTAGCGCGGGTTTAAAGCCCACTAGTAGCGCGTGCTGCCGCGCTACTAATAAGGCGCTACAGCTATTACTTAGCAGTAGCACGTGTGACACGCGCTACTGCTAAGACACATAGCGGCAGCGCTTCTTCTCTCCCGCGCTGCAGCTAATCTAGCTAGTTGCAGCGTGTTTACTATCCATCGCTACTAGTATTCTTTTTCATTTTTTTAGTTTTAGTGTATTTATACGCCATTATACAAATTTTGGTACAATACCAATTATGAGGTTTCTATCATTATGTCCATAACAGTGTGTCAAATGAAGGTGGATTAGGTTCAAGTGGAGGCAATATGTGATGCATGTCAAAAGTATACTACTAATCAAAACATGATCTAGTTTGGACTAGTAGTACTTTCGATGTGCACCACATGTTGCCTCCACTTGAATCTAATCCGCCAGAAGCTATTTAATCATCATCATAGTCATTACCACCAACAATATTTATTTAATCACCATAGTCATAGTGTAGCACATAATCATCTTCAAACTCATTCTAGCTAGCTAATCACCACCAACACTAGATGCGGTAGCTATCTAATCACCACTAACACTAGCTAATAATAATCATCATAGTCATTACCACCAACACTAGCTATTTAATCATCATAGTCATAGTGTAGCACATCATCATCTTCAAACTCATTTCTAGCTAGCTAATCACTCCTGCTGCTCTCTCTCAAGTAAAATAACATAAAACATGTGTAGCTCTCCTCCTTCATCAGGTTGGAGCATGCAGATGAACCTGTCTCCTAATCGTGGGTTGCACTTCTGATTGCTGCCCCCTAGTACTTCTCTGCGCTCCTCCATCACAAATTTGGTCCAGTCTTTCACTATTAAGCATTCATCGCTTTTAGAAATCTTGAATGCACTAAAGTGCATTGTAGGATATCTTGGCCGTAAGCTAACTATACTCATGGTACCTTTAGTCTCGATCCCATGAGGCGCAACATTCATCGGGAGTCCCTGTTGAAGAACATCGTATGGTAACATACTTAGCAATGAAGTTTAGCTTAAAAAATAATGTATGGAAAAGATGCACCGAGGACAAATAGTAAAAAATCTTACCATCTTTCCTAAATAGATGTGACTGTAGTTCATTACGAACACTATTGGTCACACGTTTTTAGTACTAACATTTCTAAGTGCAGGAAGAAAATTTGTCTTGACAATATCAAGATCCTCAAGCCATGAAACATAATGACTTAGCTCCTCACAGTTTAGTTCAGCCCCGGGATAGTAGTAGGTCCTGTCTACCAAGCGCTGGACATGTTTGCTTGAATGGAAATAAGCTGACAATAGAAAGTAGTTGTCAACTATTTTTGGATAAACATATCATAGACATAAATATGGTTGACAAACTCACATAATGGTATAACTGAAGACGTCTGCACATCGACCCAGATGTCGGTATTACCTTCAATGTCATCTTCCGGACGAATATCAAAGGTGATAACCATATCAGGCTCAAATGCATAAGTCTTGCATAGTGCTCGCCATGTTTTGCATCCAAAATAGGTGTAGTCGTCTGCGTTGTATAATTTTGCGTGGAAAATATAACCATGCTCGGTCCTCAAGTAAACTTTCTTTACCTCCATAGTACGACTGAAACCTATCTTATCCAATACAAAAACTCTTGCATGGCAGGGGATAGCTAGTAGAATAGTAAAATAAATAAATTATAAGTTGAAGCAAATGAAGCGGATGTCATGTTTAATTACAAAAAAAGACTTGTCGTTGTGACTTACTGTATCCACTTCGAAGTTCTCGTCCAGCTTGATGCTGAAGCGCCTATCATCATCTAGGAAGATTCCATCGCAAAGGCCGCGCTCGTCTTCGCAGAATTTGCAAATACCGAAATCCTTTTCGTCGTTAGACATTTCCTATGTTGATAGTTGAAACATTAATTGAAAATCGATTGAAGACAACTACCAGGATACTCAACACACAAATCCGGGGCACTCGATATTTCCTACATATTCTGGCACCTGTCATGCCAAAATTCACAGAAAAATCTGGCATGACCTTTGCTAAAATAGGACATATCGAGCGCCTGAAATTTGCCAGAATGGAAATGAATGAACACTACGGCAAAACATAGGCCACTCGGAGGTGTAACCTCCAAACATGACCGACCACTTGGGCAAGCACATATCCTATTTGAGCAACACAAGATATACATTTCAAAATATCTTATAGGACTCAAATTAGCATTCATTAAATAAGCAAAAGTAAATCATCTCATGCGTCTGTACATCGTCGAATATTATCACTAATACATCCCAAATAGTATCATACATATAACATCACTAATACAACTAAAACCCTAGCACACGACGGGTATCGGCGCGGGCGGTGGATACCCACAGAGAAGGAACCATCACAGGATCATAGCTCCAGTGAGATCCCTGGAGAACCTGCCGGGTATTGGAGAACCTGTGCTCCAACGCAAACAAGTAGCAACGGACGTGCGTGTCCTCCTCACTGATACGGTGATGCACCACCTCTGCGCGGTCCTCGAGCCTCTGGACTGTCACTGGCCCACGCGACCGCCACCAAAGAAGGTTCGGATCAATGACAGGCTGGCTCCTCACCAACCTGCGCCCCTCGGTACGTAGCGCCTCCCAGTACCACCCCGGCGGAGCCCAATCCCAGACATGGCCCATCTGGTGATGCAGGTGTCCTCCACCGACTCGACGACGAGGATGCGGGATAGGCATCGTCGACGTCGATGCGGGAAAAATTGCTTTGACTAAAAAAATAACAACAAGTTCTTACTAACTTGTTCTATTAATTCAACTAGTTCTTACTAAAAATAAACTTACTATAAATAAAAATAAACTAGTACCTAATTAGTACCTAGTTCTTACTAACTAATGAGTACCTAGGAACTACTGCCCTAATTACCATCTAATTTGATGAACCTAGGGGTGGAAAGTGGTAGCGGATATTCCAATTATCCAACTTAAAAGTGAAATAAGTGGTCAAATTTTCTCGTTTTGTTATGCATTACACTAGCGTTTATTCATCATCTAAGAAAACATCCCAGCCGCATCTATATCCGATTCATTTCCACCCATAGATGAACCCTAACTAATTTGATGCAACTAAAATTAGAAGAACCATATCTAGGTAGAGGTAGGGAAGGGGGAGGAGCAGGCGTGCTCACCTCGGGTGCCTGCGGCGAGAGAGCAGTAGGTGGCGTCGAGGTCGGGGTTGGGGCTCGGGCGCGCGGTGGACGGCGGCGTCGAGGTCGGGGTCGGGGGAGGCGTCGAGGTTGGGGTCGGGGGCGGCATCGAATCCGGGGTTGGGGCAGCGTCGAGGGTGTGCGGAGAGCAACGGGAGAGCGCGCGGCGGCCGGCGGGCAACGGCGGCGGCGACAGCGGGAGGAGTTTGATTTGGGGCAAGTGGCCGTGGGGAAGAACGACCACGCGGTTAAGTCAGAAGTAGCAGTAGCGCGTTCAAGGAAAAGCGCTACTGTGAAGATAGCTACAGCGTATTCCTCGATACGCGCTACTGCTATTCCTTTCTCTTTTTTCCCTTTTCATTTATTTTTCTTCACATTTTATTTTTTTTCCTTTCAACTTTTTCTATTTCTTTCATTTTCATTTAATTTTCTATTTTCTTTCCATTTAATTTTATTTCCTTTAGCAGTACCGCATTGCATCGTACACGCGCTGCTACAAAGCAAGTAGCGGTAGCGCGGTTCTACGTGGATCGCTACTACTATGTGTAGCCTATCGGCTAAGCCGTGGGAATTTTAGTAGCAGCACGTTTACCTTCAGGCGCGCTACTTCTACAATTGTATCTGTAGCGCGGTTTACAGCAGCGCGCTACTGCTACTTAGCACCAGCACGCTTTTTTGACACGCGCTACAACTAAAGTTCTATGTATAAGGTTTTCCCTAGATCCGTGATGTGGTCCATCCGCACCACCGCGACCAAGCCAACAGGAGAAACGCCTTTCTTCCTCGTCTACGGAGCAGAAGCAGTTCTCCCTCACAAGGTCAAGCATCGCTCCACGCGGGTCCTGGTGTTCGACGAAATGCAGCAGGACGCCACGCGGAGGATGGATATCGTGTTGGGGGAGGAACGCCACCAGCAAGCCTCACTCCGGGCGACGAAGTACTAGCAGGCGCTGCGGCGGTACCACTGCCGCAGCATCCGCTCCAGAATGTTAGAGCTGGGTGATCTTGTCCTGAGGCGGGTGCTCTCCAGGGAGGGGCTGCATAAGCTCTCTCCCATGTGGGAGGGCCCATTTAGGGTTGGCAGTGTCTCTAGGCCTGGCGCGGCGCGCCCGAAGACATAGGACAGGGTCCCCATCCAGAACGTCTGGAACATCCAGCACCTCCGGAAGTTCTACCCCTGAAGAAAGGCTCCGTCCTGTGAAGCAAGGCTCCGGCCTGTGAAGATCTCCGCTCGTGACACTCTCACGTAATAATGAGTGGGGCTGTACATGCCCTGGAGTCTCCTAAGAGTCGCCCTGGGGCCTCATGGGGGTTCCCTCCCACGTCCTAGTGGTAGCCCTTAGCTGTGTGCTGGTGAGAAGACTAGATTAGGTGCCGGACACGGCTATTCATTTGCTTTCTGAACTTGCTTGCAGTTTTCTTAGTAATCTCTCAATGGATTTGGTATTCTCGAATGCTGGTTCCCCGAGTTGTGTTTTCTCCTAAGTTGTTCTGGTATAAGGACGTGACAGAGGTCTCACTCACCCGCCACTTCTCCTCGCGCGTGGGGCTAGGTAGGTGTGTGTTCCCAGGACCTGCCTTTGCGCATGCACCACGCCGAACCCCGTTATTTCGGCTTCATTCTCGCGAGGAGCCCTCGATCGAGTCCGCTGGCACCAGCACCCCTCATGTCCATGCCCCTCGGGCAGCGCGACGCGATGCATCAGGTCCAAATCACCCTATGGCAGGGGGCTCGTAAGGGGGAGTAAGTCGCTCAACAAATTTTCTTTTCCTCAAGGGATAGCTCTGCCGTGTCGCGGCTCCTGACGGCACAAGGCATATCTCTGGAGGGCACAGGGCGCGCGCCCTAGGGGCCCTATCAAATACCTAAGGTCAGGTCCTCACGAGGCGAAGGATGACTACACATACAAGCTAAGCCTTCCTACCTTCACCCGCTCAAATTACAAATGCTGCAACACAACATCAAGGATGACAACCATAACATAAAAAGGCATAACAACAACAGTTCAATACACGCCCTCGCATGGTACATTCTTCTTTTTCTTTGATTTGCAGGAGAAAGGAAAAGCTAAATGAGGAGGGCCCGAAGGCGTACAGGCTTGGCACCAGTGCCGCATCCTCAAGCAGCGCCTCAAGGTGGCCCGGTGCTCCACCAATTCTCCCACAAGAGATCTGGGGCCACCGGCCTTGAGCCCAAGTTCGCTGGCCCCAGCTTCAGGCTGGGCTCCTCTCCGGCTTCACCGGAGCGCTGCGATAGGATGAGCCACCAGCGTCCTTGACACGAGCACGACGACGCAGAGGCCGGTCGTAGCCATCGCTGCTCGAGCTCTCGTCCGAGGAGGAGCTGCCGCCACGAGAGGAGGAGCGCACGTCGCCAAGGCCAAGTTCTTCATCGCCACCATCGTCGTCACTGCTGTCCTCCGGGTAGCACCCCACGTGGCGGCCGTCCCCCCTGAACACCCTCACGTAGAGGGTCGCCAAGCCGTCGTACTTGAAGTGGAGGGCGCACCTTCCTCCCAGGCCATGCACGCGGGTGAAAGTCTGCCAGCCATGGACCAGCACCACGCTGCCAGAGGCGGAAACCTCGGTGTTGACCCACTAGGCTCTACTGCAGCACCCATCAGCCTGCAGCCAGAGGCCAGCAAGCCCCGAGGAAGGAAGCTCGCCGGAGAAGAAGTGAGGGAGCCTGAGCGAGGTGCTAGTCGGGGTCTTTGACCACACCATGAACTCGGGAAGCACCTCCAGCGAAGAAAAGCGCAGCCGAGGCAGGCGCACGATTACGGCCCGCCTCCCTTCGGCATGGGGGATGCTCCGGGGCCGGTAGCCCCCGCCGCGGGAAGAGGTGCCATCGCGGGCGCCCGGTGCAATGTTGCCCTTGGGGGGTGTGCGCCTGCGCCCCTCGGATGCTACCGGAGGGACCGCAGGGTGCTTGCGGGGACGACCACGACCCCTCTTGGGAGGAGGAGAGGCTGGCCCCTCCTTGGGGGCCTTCCCTTTCTCGGCCGTAGAGAACCTCTTCGGCGACGCCATGGGAGCAAGACGGAGAGGAATGAAGCAGGCGAGAGCAAGACGAAGGAAAGACGGACAGGGGGCTCTGCCCCACCCTCACATTTATAACCAAGGGAGGCCAACCGCCGGCCTCCACGACCTCGCGCCATCATGACCCTCTGCATGCCGCATCAACTAGTCAAGTCAAGTTGTTGCCGAGGCAGCGTGGGGAAGCGGAGTCGCCCACGTCCAATCAATCGCCACGCGTCATCGAGGCCGCAGGTGGTTCGGGCCCACGACGGTCTGCACCTGCCCTTTGGCTTCGCCTGGAAGCCAAGTCTGAGTGCGCCTTGAGCCCGGGGGCTATTGTTGGCGTCCTGGACTTGGGGGTATCCAGTCCTACCCGCCTGCGGCCCACAACGTGGCTCCATCGACAGCCTAGTACAGCCCAGCTTCAACACCAATGCAGCAAGACCCTCGCGAGGCGGATGGCGCCAAGACCCCTGAATGAGTTGGCCTCCTCAGAGGTCTCCTGAGGGGCGGAGAGTTCTATGCAGCTACCTCATGAGGCTCAGCTGACGTGAGCCATGACGACCAAGACTAGGCGGGCGCCAGGCAGGTGCAGAGCGCAGGTTTCCTCTTCGGTGCAAGGGAGGCAAGCCACACGCGCGGAGTCCCGAGGAATCAGCCAAAGGTTTGTATTCTGGTGCAACAAGACCAGGACCGCCAGGACGGCAGGACGGAGGTCATCACCGAGCCCACCGCAGCATCACGACCAGAGGCTTTTTGCAGGCGAAAACTACTTTTGTCAGGATGGACTGTACTACTTGTCCGCTTTCAAATCCCGTCGTTGTGGAATCCCTTCCTGCTCATATTTGGGAAGAGGACCAAGGCCACTATATATAGGACTTAGCCACCACCATAGGAAGGGACATAAACTAGGGCAAGTAGAGCACCACGCCAGCTTAGGAACACCTCACCTCCTGAGGCTTGTTCATCCTTTATACTGGTTCATCCATAGCCCGTCGAGGCAATCCACCACACCACACTGGATTAGGGTATTACACCGCAACGGTGGCCCGAACCAGTATAAATCTCTGTGTTTTTGTGTCTCTGTGAGCTTGACGCGCTAGGCTAGGGAGGATCCTGAGTAGGCAGGCTGGGCAGGTGGAGATCTCCGCACACACCCCAGAGTTCGAACCTCTCAAGGGTTGGCGGATCCCGAAATCCAACAGCCACCACCGGCACTTGCCCTCCGGTATCTTCCACTTAGCCCGATAGTGGTGCTCTGTTGATCCTGGGGAGGCACCAAATCCCAGCCAGGCCCAACTCCTGCCTCCTTAGTCCCTCCTAGTGATTTTCTGATGGAGATGGACAAGGGAAAAGGTATCACAGGGCACTTATCTTTTTTCAATCTTAAATCCGTAGGCACTTCCAAATTTTAGTTCAAATAATGTAATCTCTTGAATCCATGTTTGTGTCCTGTAAGGTTTCTACTTGTTTGATCAGCATATTAATGAAAAAGATAAACCTTGTCGGGGACTCGTGCATGTATATGTCCATGCAGAGGTCGGATGCCTCTATATTTTAAGTAAACGAGCCCCCCCCCCCCCCGGCAGGCTATCCTGCCGGTACCCTCTGTTTTGTTGCTGGGGAGTTAGGCCTGCCGGACCCAAATCATGAAGAAGGACCAGCCCCCGCTAGTCCTTTTCCACCAAAGGCCACTGCGACCACCCTGACCAAAGCAACGTTCGAGTGGAAGGGTGGGAGCACCTAAGTTTCAAAGGGTAGCAGGGTTTCCTCATGCACAAGACCTTACTTACAGAACACGTATGTGTAAAGGGAAGAACTTATCTGTTTGGCTTGCTAGAGACCGCAGTGCTAGCTTGTCTTCTCATCTCCTCTTGGGGACTGAATCCACGGCAGGAGCCTGTAGTTTATGCAGATGAAAATGATGCCAGATGCGATCTTATATACATGAAGATGCGATGCTCATGATATGCTTATGCATTCATGCAACTTGTTGGGGTCCCCCCAGCACCTCATTTATTTTTCTGTTGCTTAGGGTCCGCGCCTGGCTTTGTACAAGGGGTTACACGCAACTGAGACAAGGCCTATACAAAAGGGTGGCTGCCGGGCCCCGGTAGAACTTGCGGAGATGCTCAATATTCCATGAGTTTTGCAACCGAATGCCATCTCCGGTCTCCAAACGGATTGCGCCAGGTATGGTGACTCGTACTACCCGTTAAGGGCCTTCCCACTTCGGTGTCAACTTGTTTGTACCCTTGGCGAACAGAACAAGCCTAAGGACAAGGTCGCCATTCTCAAAACACTGAGCATGAACCCTGTGACTGTGATAGCGGCGCAGGGCTTGCTGGTAGTGTGCAGCACGCGTAGCAGCCCGGAGATGGTTCTCCTCGAGAAGCACAACATCGTCACGCCAGTTTTGTTCCTACACTACTTCATCATAGGCAAGTACTCGAGGTGACCCATAAATGAGTTCCATGGGGATATATACTTCTGCCCCATAGACTAGGGAGAAGGCAGTCTGCCCGGTAGCTCGATTTGGAGTCGTTCTGAGGGACCAAATAACCACCGGCAGCTCATCGATCCATCGCCTGCCGCACTACTGCAGCTTATCATATGTTCTCGTCTTCAGACCGCGTAGAACTTCAGTGTTTGCCCTCTCAGCTTGTCCATTGCTTCTAGGATGTGCAACAGAGGCAAATGTGATCTTGCTTCCGAGGGCATGAACATATTGAATGAAGCCGCGACTCGTGAACTGGGTGCCGGAGGGACCCAGAAATGGCACACCAATCCTTTCAAGAACTTGATAGCTGACTAAGCAGTCACTGTCGGATGTTGGGTTTCGGTAGACCCTTAAGGTTCGAACACTGGGGTGCGCACGAAGATCTCTCCCCTATTGATCTACGTCCGATCGCCTCGTGAGATCTAAGCTGGAAACGATGAACAACACAAGGGACACGAGATTTATACTGGTTCGGGCCACCGTTGTGGTGTAATACCCTACTCCAGTGTGTGGTGTGGTGGATTGGTTCAGGGGCTGATGATGAACAGTAGAAAGGGAGAACAGCCTCGCGAGAGGTGTTCTTGAGCTCGTGTGATGAACTGCTTGGGTGAGTTCGATCGCTTCTCTCTCTCTCTCTCTCTCTCTCTCCCTCTCTCTCTCTGCTAGGGCTCTATCCGATCCCTCTCTTCTATGGTAGCTAGTCCTATTTATAGGGGCCCTGGGCCTCTCCCCAAATATTGAGCGGGAAGGGCACCAAAAACGGCCATTTTGAAGGGGAACATATAGTACAAGTTATCCTGACTAAAGTTGGTCTTCGGCTACCAAAAGCACTGGTGATGACATCGTCTTGGGCTCCACGGTGACCTCCATCCTACCGCTCCGCTGGTCTTGGTCTCGTTGCACTGAAATGGCAACCTTTGCCAGATGCCTCGGTACTCCACGTCTGTGCTTGCCCCCTTTGCACCAAATAGGATACAAGGACACTGCGCAGGCCGACGCCCGCCTGGCGCCCGCCTGGTCTCGATCGTCATGGCTTGCCTTACGAGAACCTCGCGAGGTACGTTGCCTTGATCTCTCTGCCTCCTCGCGAGCCTGCCTGGCGAGGCCATCCCTAAGGAAGCCTTGCGTCGTTCGCCCCGCGAGGCTTGGCCCCTCGCGAGGGTTTTGAGTCTAGTACTAATGAAGATGGGTCGTACTGGGCCACCCCTCGAGCCACGCCGCAGTCTGCATGCAGGCGAGTCTGGGGACCCCCGTTCCCAGAAAGCCGACAGTAGCCCCCGAGCCCAAGGCGCGCTCGGACTTGGCTTAGCGGAGAAGTGAAGGGGCAAGTGCGGAGCGCCGCGGGCCCCATCAGCCTGCGGCCTTGGGCGTCGCGGTGCGGTTGATTGGACGTGGGCGTCTTGGCTTCCCCACGCCCCCTCATTATGCGCCTGGCTAGGCGGCCACGAGATTTGTACACAGTTATCCTCCCTTCACAGCCTGCGCACTTCTTGTCCCTCCTTCCTCCTCGAGCCTCTGCTTCTGCCTCCAATCCATCTCAAGCTCCTCCCCCATCTCATTGCCATGGCGCTGATGAAAAAGGAAATGGGTAAGAAACCCACGCCCTTGACCAGTACGCCCCCGACGGTTGCTCCCACCGTTGACAAGTCGCTCATACTCAATCTGGAGGCCCTGGAGAAGGTCTGCTCTGCGCTTGCCTCTAGCTTCAATGAGTGCGGGAAAACGACGGTCTGGCCCGCGTCCCACACCTCCTTTGACAGGGTTGTCATGGAGGTCTGATTCTTCGCCGACTCCTCGTGGGCAGGCCTGGTTCCCCCCTTTTCCGCCTTCTTCAATGCAGTGCTTTCCCATTACCAGATCCACATGATGCATCTTGGCCCCCAATCCATTGCTCTGCTCATTGTCTTCGCCTTCATCTGCGAGCCCATGGTGGGTATTCCTCCTTCCGTTGCCCTTCTGCGCCACTTCTTCTCACTGCGCTTGACCGATCCTTCCTAGTGTTCGGGGTGCGTGAGCTTCTAGGCCGTGCCGGAGACGGTCGCTTCGGGGATCGATTTCAGCCTCCCACCTTCCGCGAGCGGGTTCCGGGAGTGGTGGCTGTATGTGGACGTTGGGGTGCCTAGCCCCCTGCTTGCACACCTAATGCTGCTTGCTATTCCGAACCCCAGTTGGGATCACGAAGAACTCATGAGCCCCTAACTTGCCTTCGTCTGGAGTCACTTCGTGAGGTTGAGGGAGCTCGAGGTGACGGCGCCCAAGGTGGTGAAGGAGTTCCTCCGGCGCCGCATCGCTCCTCTCCAGCGCCATTCTCACCCGATGTGGACTTACATTGGTCGCCAGGACCGCATAAGGCTCCAGGAAGGGGATCTCGCGCCGGAGATGTTGGAGAAGGTGTTGCTGGTCCTGACGGGCGACCCCTCTCCTGGCGCTGCCCATGGGGGCGCCCTGCTGTATCTTTGCAGAAACAGGGACGACTTTGCAAGGTAGATGCCTCGCTTCGACGAATGGGGGCTGCGCCCAGCCAACCTTGTGGGACCTCGTGAGAATCCGGTTGTCGTGGTCCTTCCCCCGGCTGCCCGCGCCGACCTCGCCTCGGGAGTCGTTGCAGGGAGGCAAGGATTGGCGGGAGCCGAGGGGCCTGATGTCGAGGTGCTAATGTCGCGTGGGGCTCCGGAGGCGCCCTCCTCCAGAGCTGATGATACCCCTCGCGAGGTGGTGGCTGACGAGGGAACGCGGCCTGCTACTCCCGAGGCCAAAGCCCTCGAGACCCCGTCAGGCCACCGAGAGGTGGTGTCTGATTGCCCCCCTCTGGCTAGTGCTCTTGATGCAAGCCATCCTGATGCTTCGGCTCCTATGCCGTGCGCCGGCCCTCACGTCGCAAGCTTGGGCCGGTTCTGCATAGACTTCGAGGCCCTTCGCATGAGGAAAAAGGCTTCTGGTGGTGATGAGCGCCCACATCGCCCATTGAAGCACAGGAAGTACTTCGCCATGGATGAGTAAGTCTCTCCTTCTCATGGTTCCTTGTCTGCCCCTCTTTTGCTGACCGTGGCCTTTCAGGATTCCCTCCGATGAGCCCGCGGTGCCAGCTGAAGAGCCACTCCCTCAGGCTCCTCCTTCGTCGCCAACCTCAACTGCCTCGGGTTCGCGCGCCGCCTTGGGTGCAAGTTTGGCTGGAGAGGCGGGCCGTCCTGTGGCGTGCCTTGATCCTGTCGTTGCGCCGCTCTTCCCTCGTGGGCCCTCCCTAGGCACATCTAGCTTGCCCAGAGCTCCTTCATTGATCATCGGCGGTGAGTGGCTGAAGCCAATCTTCGGGTCCCCAGCGGGAGGTGGATCGACGCCAGGCTGGGCCTCTCGCGGTGCCCGCCTAGTGATCACAGGGGCACTAGCCCCCAGCCCCCTGCCAAGAGGGGGCGAATCGCCCTGAGGCCCTCCGCTCGTGTTGACGGCGGAGGATGGTGTTGACAACGTGCTTGGGCATGCGCGGGAGCGCAAAGTTTTCCGCCAAGAGTCCCTCCGAAGGGCAGTCCATGCAGTGGGCCAGCTCGGCGCATAGCTGGCGGCTGAAGACGCGTGTCTCAAGGCTGAAGGCTTGAGACTGGTTGAGGAGCGGCGCAAGCTGAAGGCGGCTGTTGGTCTCGCGCGCCACCAGCGTGACCTCGAGAATGCCAAGGCCAAAGTGTCCTTGGCGGCCTCTCGGGAGGCCTGTGCCCGGGCCCTTGAAGAAGCTCAGGAGGCTGACAAGCGATGCGAAGTTGTGGAGGAGCGCGCATGGGAGCTCCAGGACTGGTGCAACTCCCTGGAGCAGCAGGTGGAGCTCCGCCGATCCGCCCTCGCACTGCTGAAGGGAGGGCCCGCTGAAGAGGAGGAGCTCCAGAGGCGTGAGGAAGCGCTGACGCTGGAGACTGTCGAGCGCAACCTCGATCTGGAGCGGTTGGAGACGAGGGAGCGCCAGGTTGCCCAAGTGGAGGATGATGTCGGCGCGCGGGAGGCCCGGATCGAGGAGGAGATCGACCATCGGGTGGCGGAGGCTCACGCTGGCCTTGAGCGCGAGTACGAAGAGCGGCTGGAGTTGATTAGGGATGAGGCCACGGGAAGGACTGCTGCCCTTAGGACCAGGTTGACTGAAGCCACACAGAGAGCTGAGGCCACCGCTGCTGTGCTAAACTCGGCGCAGGCCGAGCTGGCCTCCTCCCGCGCCGAGCTACTTCTTCTTCAACGGCGGGTTGATGATGCCGAGGCCGTCGCGGAGCGGACTGCGGACGAGATCCGCTAGCGGTGGACGTTGGAGCACATGCACAGCCCCATGCTCTGAACGCTTGGGGAAAGGGCCAACACGGCCTTGGGCAACATCTGCGAGGCCATCGTCGAGGAGCCGCACGTGACCAACTACACCGGCAACCTCCAGTTCTTCACCGACGTGGTGACGCATCTGGAGAACCGCTCTGAGAGGTCTCGCCAGCTGGTGGAGGAACGGACCGTGGCCTGCTTGGACGGGCATTTTCCCGCGTCTTCAGCCATCTTCAAAACCTCGATCCCCTCTTCGACTTTGATGCCGCCATCACCCCAGTGCCTGAGGCCGTGCGAGGTTACCTAGCGCGGTGGGTGGAGGACAATGTTGATGCACTCGTCCGGGCCTTCACTTCTGACGACGACGGGGTGATCGTTGCCGCCGATGAAGGCGTCGTGGTGAACGAGGGTGGAAATGGCACCAACGATGGTGACGAAGAGGCTGGCGACGACGAAGGTGGTGCCAGCGACGCCTCCGGGGATGCCCTGGTAGTGCGGCGAGCGATTTGTCCAATTGACACGGTGCTTCCTCCCGCTGCTTGCCCTACGCAGGAAGATACTTGGGCGTGGCCCTGAAGGTCGTCAGAGCATTTTGGGGAGGGGAAGCCCTTCATGTAAGAAAATCGTTGCCTACATGTTGTCAAGATTGGCACCGGACGAGTGTTTGTATGACGCCGTGATTGTCGCGATGAATAGGTTGTTGCGGTTTTACCTTTGGCTTGGCAAGCCTCGAGTGGGCTTGTGGTGTACATTTGAGGGCCCGTGGGGGTCCCATTTAACCATGCAGCGAGAGCCGGGCTAGAGCGAACACCGGCCGCGGGGCGGCGGGCGCAGGTGCCGGGCCCTGCCTTACTTGCGAGGGGCCCGCGAGAGGGAGGCAGCTAGTGTGAATCCCAACTTTGAGCGGAAATAGGAGAACGAGAAAACACGCGAATAAGAGGCAGCACCCCTTCCCGCATACGCAAACACAAATTCGACTTCAACTTAGATCCGAAGCAAGAAAGCTTGTTCGCATGAGAAAGAAAGCAAAAGCAAAAGGACGCGTCCGGCACCTAGTCTAGTCTTCGACGTCTTCTCACCAGCGCGGAGCTAAGTGCTGCCACTGGGCATGGGCGGGAGCCCCCGAGGCCCGAGGGCGGCTCTCCGGAGACTCCGGGGCGTGTGCAACCCCAACTCATTATTACGTGAGAGTGTCACAGGCGGCGAGCTTCACAGGCACTAGGCCTTCTTCACAGGTACTGACCTTGCTTCATTTCGCCAGATGAGGGCCCCGCCTTGCGCCACCCTTGACCCCATCAACGGAGATCGGAAACCAGGACGACGCCAATGGGGAAAAGGGGATGCCAGCGGTTCCCCCGACGATCACGGGTCCTCTTCCGGGGACAGGCCCTGGGGCACCTCCCCGGCAGAGGGCCTACCTCCAAAGAACACCTTGCTTCGCGCGCTGCGGGGAGGAGCCTGGCTCCCGACCCCTCTCCTGCTGCCCCGAGTGCCCTCCTCCTGAGGGGAAGGAGATCACCGCACTAGGGCAGCCATCCGCTGCGGTGACCTGAAATCCTGCGACCCATGGTTAGCATAAGCCTACTCCTGAGGAATTAGCGGTACCCGGTAGTTGTCGAGGCTCCCGTGGGGCTCTTGAAAGAGCTCGGCTTCTGACGCTTCTTCCTCCCAGCCTGACCCGAGGAACGAGTCGTAGTCTTCCTCCAGCGTGCACCCTCGATCCACCATGCGGGGCACATAGGCTTCCAGGGCTGCCACCCCAAAGGCCTCGCCATGGTGCTCCGCACGCCATGCAGCTCGACATGAAGCTCCATCTTGGGGATGGTAAGGTGGCGGCCCGCTGGGGCCAAAGGCAGCGCCGCACATGCCCTCGCTCACCAGGGGCGGTGTCGGCGCAGCCTGCTGCTCGGCGCTGATGGCCAATCCGGTGTTGACGAAGCCTTGAAGCGTGCTCGGGGGCGTGGGGACGCGGATCGGCCCGCCTCATGATCCTCCTGGGGCTTGGGGTGGAAGTTGGACGCAAAACGGAGGAGCCCCTGACGCAGCGGCATCCAGGAGCTCGGCGACACGCTCCAGCAGCTCGTCGTGGCCGCTTTCTTGCTGTCTGCACCGCAGCAGCTCCCATGCTACCATGAGTGCGGCCTTCATGTTTGCCTGCTCCCGCCGGGTGTGCGGCACCATGGCCGTAGCATGGCTTGAGGCCCTTGCTGAAAATTGTACTTGCCGTGGAGTGAGGGCAGGGGACGACTGACCGCGTCGCTCGCGTCCCGCAGTGTTCTACGGGACGCGGGCTGCCTGAGGTGCAAGGTTGAGGTCACCTTGGGCAGGCGGCATGTCATGGGCAGGCCATGCCGCCCAGCGGTCGGAGTTGGCCGTCGGGTCGCCGGACATGGAGGCGGTGCGCGGCGGAACGTAGGACGGAGGAAAGAAGATTCCAGCGCACCCCTACCTGGCGCGCCAAATGTCGGATGTTGGGTTCCGGCAGACCCTTAAGGTTCGAACACTGGGGTGCGCACGAAGATCTCTCCCCTACCGATCTACGTCCGATCGCCTCGTGAGATCTAAGCTGGAAACGATGAACAACACAAGGGACACGAGATTTATACTGGTTCGGGCCACCGTTGTGGTGTAATACCCTACTCTAGTGTGTGGTGTGGTGGATTGGTTCAGGGGCTGATGATGAATAGTAGAAAGGGAGAACAGCCTCGCGAGAGGTGTTCTTGAGCTGGTGCGATGAACTGCTTGGGTGAGTTCGATCGCTTCTCTCTCTCTCTCTCTCTCTGCTAGGGCTCTATCCGATCCCTCTCTGCTGTGGTGGCTAGTCCTATTTATAGGGGCCCTGGGCCTCTCCCCAAATATTGAGCGGGAAGGGCGCCAACAACGGCCATTTTGAAGGGGAACATATAGTACAAGTTATCCTGACTAAAGTTGGTCTTTGGCTGCCAAAAGCACTGGTGATGACGCCGTCTTGGGCTCCACAGTGACCTCCATCCTGCCGCTCCGCTGGTCTTGGTCTTGTTGCACTGAAATGGCAACCTTTGCCTGATGCCTTGGTACTCCACGTCTGTGCTTGCCCCCTTTGCACCAAATAGGAAACAAGGACACTGCGCAGGCCGGCGCCCGCCTAGCGCCCGCCTGGTCTCGATCGTCATGGCTTGCGTCATGAGCACCTCGCGAGGTACCCTGCCTTGATCACTCCGCCTCCTCGCGAGCTTGCCTGGCGACCCTGCCTGGCGAGGCCGTCCCTGAGGAAGCCTTGCGTTGTTCGCCCCGCGAGGCTTGGCCCCTCGCGAGGCTCTTGGGTCTAGTGCTGATGAAGATGGGTCGTACTGGGCCACCTCTCAAGCCACGCCGCAGGCCGCAGCAGGCGATTCTGGGGACCCCCGTTCCCAAAACACTAACAGTCACCTTCCGCACAACATCTACTTTTGGCCACTTTGTAAACTTGTCGATTGCAACAAACAAGAATTCAAAGCCCCCGACAGCTCAGGGGAAAGGGCCGAGGATATCGAGCCCCCAGACCAAAAATGACCATGACAAAGGGACTGTCTGAAGATCTTGGGCAGGCAGATGGATATTCTTGGAATGGAACTGGAAGGCTTCACACTTGGTGACTAGCTCGACCGCATCTTGGAGGGTGGTGGACTAATAGAATCCTTGTCGGAATGCTTTCCCAAGCAAAGCCCTTGATCTAATGTGGGAGCCGCACGTGCCTTTGTGTATTTCCGCCAATGATACGTCTCCATCGTACCTACTTCCTAACGCTTTTCCTCTTGTTTTTTACTCTAATTTGCATGATTTGAATGAAACTAACCCGAACTGATGTTGTTTTCAGCAGAAATACCATGGTGTTGTTTTTGTGCAGAAATAAAAGTTTTCAGATTGGAACGAAACTTTGCAAGGAATTTTTAAACAAATCAAGATAATTTCTAGAGCCAAGAACCCTCGGATGGGGCACCTAGGTGGGCACAACCCACCAGGGCGCGCCCCCTCCAAGCGCGCCCAGGTGGGTTGTCCCCACCTGGTGGCCCCACAGACCATGAAACCGACCCTATAAAATCACATATTTCCAGAAAAAATCAAGGAGGAAGAATTATCGCATTTCACGAGACAGAGCAGCCGCCACCTCATGTTCTTCATCGGGAGGCCAGGTCTGGAATCCGTTTAGGGCTCCGGAGAGGAGGATCTTCAATCTTCATCATCACCAACCCGTCTACATAGCCAATTCCATGATGCTCCCTATCGGTGTCAAAACCGGCGGATCTCGGGTAGGGGGTCCCGAACTGTGCGTCTAGGCGGATGGTAACAGGAGACAAGGGACACGATGTTTTTACCCAGGTTCGGGCCCTATCGATGGAGGTAAAACCCTACTCCTGCTTGATTGATATTGATGATATGGGTAGTACAAGAGTGGATCTACCACGAGATCAAGGAGGCTAAACCCTAGAAGCTAGCCTATGGTATGATTGTTCTTCTGTCCTATGGACTAAAATCCTCCGGTTTATATAGACACCGGAGAGGGCTAGGGTTACATAGAGTCAGTTACAATGGTAGGAGATCTACATATCCGTATCGCCAAGCTTGCCTTCCACGCCAAGGAAAGTCCCATCCGGACACAGGACGAAGTCTTCAATCTTGTATCTTCATAGTCTTGGAGTCCGGCCGATGATGATCGTTCGGCTATCTGGACACCCCCTAGTCCGGGACTCCCTCAGTAGCCCCTGAACCAGGCTTCAATGACGACGAGTCTGGCGCACATATTGTCTTCGGCATTGCAAGGCGGGTTCCTCCTCCGAATAATTCATAGAAGATTGTGAACACCAGGATAGTGTCCGGCTCTGTAAAATAAATTCCACATACCACTGTAGAGAGAATAAAATTCACACAAGTTCAATCTGCTGACGTATTTTGTGGCATGACGTCACACCACAACCAAGCCTTTACTCGAATCGTTTTCATTATACCACCTCAGCGCGTTTAGCGAAGCGGTTTCCTTGGCACTTCTTGTCGAAGCAGAGATCGTGTTCCCCTTATTCCGGGATTCCCATCAATACGGACATGGGTAACCCAACCGCGCCCGTTCCCACGCCCCCTCCATCGAAGACGAGTTCCAAACAGTCACGGGGACGGCTCTTGGTATTCTCCCTCTTTATAATGAGACCAAGGGCCGTTCCTTTTCTTCAATCCTCAATCGAATCCACCCCTCGCCCCGAGTTCCAACACCCAGGGCTTCAGATTCAGGCACTTCGGACCTTCAACAATGTCCGGCTCCGACCTACAGGGCCGATGGATGCCCTCCTCCGTCACGGAAGAGGACGTGCTAAAGCTGAGAGGCGCCAGGTACTTAACCAACGAGATTTCGCATAGGTTGCCTGCCCAAGGGCAAGCCATTCCTACTCCCGAGCTTGGCGAGAGTGTCATATTCGTGTCTCACCTCCGTCGAGGTTTAGGCTTCCCGATGGATCCCTTTGTGAGGGGGCTCATGTTTTACTATGGGCTAGAATTCCACGACTTGGCTCTGGAGTCCATCCTCCACATCTCATCATTTATTGTCGTCTGCGAAGCCTTCCTCCGCACTACCCCTCACTTCGGTTTGTGGCTCAAAACCTTCAATGTGGAGCCGAAGATGATTGAGGGGCGTCAGGCAGAGTGCGGCGGGGCGGTCATAAGCAAGAGGGCCGATGCTCCATGGCCCGAGGGCTCTTTTTAGGAGGAGCTCGGCTTGTGGCAACAGGAGTGGTTCTATATCACCACTCCCAGGGGCAGCAGGCAGAGGCCGCCGCCTGCCTTTCGCTCGGGCCCTCCACAACGGCTGACGTCATGGGTCAACAAAGGGCTTGACTGGGGGCCGTCCAAGGACGTACCCCTATTGCAGGGCCGGATTCGATAACTCCAAGAGAGGGAGGTCAATCTGGTGGTGGTGACGCATGTTATGCTGATTCGGCGTCTTCTGCCCTGCAAACGTCGCCCCCTCCGCCTGTGGGAATTCAATCCGGAGGGACCACGAGCTCTCCAACACTTCATGGGTACGACACCCGTGGAGATGTACAAACTGTTCTTCGGATAACAAGAGATGTGTCCGGACTTGACCGAGGACGCCGGATTAAGCTGCAATCGCCCAAACACTCAAGTAAGTAACCCTGTGTTTGGACATACTGTCCATTTATTTATCATGGATTTGCCCTTTAACCAGGTATCCCTTGGACAGGAGTGGATAGCGCAAGCAAAACTGATACGGTGTCCGGCCCCCCTCCCTGAGACCACGCCAGATCCTGTGTTAATCAAAATGTTGCAGGTTGCGCCTTTGGAGGAGGGCGAAGGGGGGAACAGGGAAACAACCACCTCTGCTAAGGAGGCTCTCAGCAAGGGGGGAATCAAGAATACCTCCCTCCAGGAGAAGAGGACCGCTTCCGAAGACCCGAAGGCCAAGGCCTCAAAGCGGGGAAAGAAATCTGCACCGGAAGGTCCTGTGCCGGGAGGAGTCCCGGCCGCACAGTCTCCCCAAAGGAATCAGCCCTCCAGCGAGCAGTAAGTAGAAAAAGGGGAGTTTTGTAATAAGGGACATCCCTATTTTATTTCTAAGGATAACCGAAGTTTTTACCTTGTAGTTCGGATCTCAGCCCTTCTCAGCAGAGCTCATCCTCGGGGGACCTTTGTCCGGAGATGATGGAGAGCGAAATGCCTCCATCTGCCGCCTCGTCAGGCGAGGCGGACGACCCTGAGGTGTCGTCACGGAGGGTCTCTCCGAGTCCGGCGGGGCCGGGGAGTTCGGCGCCAACTGGAGTACGGCCGGTGGAGCTGCAGGATCTACTTGAGAGGGCGTCTATCTCAGAAGATCACCACGCATTAATGAGTACGGTGATTGAAAGGATCTCATCCGCCGAGAGCGGGTTACATGAGGCCATCGGAAGTTTGCTGACGGGGTTTGAGGTACGCAAAAAATGATATACCTTTTGACAGTTTTGCACATAGAGTGCGCCCTGTATAGATAGTAGCCCCTGAGACTCGGTATGTTGTCGAAAGCGACACCGTGCCGAGGATCATAATCTCAGTTATAAAATGTCGCCTTTCCTATGCAGGTGGCGGAACGTTCGGTGGCCAGCCGGACTGATAGAGTTGTCGAGCTGAAGCGGCAAATCGACGTTGCGGATGCAGACATCGCGCTGGTCAATAAACGACTTGATGAGTCACAAGGTAGTTGGTTTCTCCACGGTCACCCGGTAAGGGAGCTGATGCCCACTCCTTACAACATGTATGCTTGATGCAGATGGTGCCGCTGCTGTGGAAGACCTTCGGGTAGAGCTTGCTCGAGCCAAGGAGCAAGCCAGAAAAAGTGATGTGGCTGCCTCGAAGGCAGCGGAGGAGCTAAAAGCCGAAAAGGCTGCTCACTGCCGAAGCAGGGAGGAGATGGTCGGAATGGCCGTGAAACTAAAAGATGCTACTGACCGCTATGAGGTTCTTGAAAGAGAACGCCAAGGGGAGCAAGATGACCTGAAGAAGGCCACCGCCGAAGCCAAGGACGCCCGTTCTGCAATGCGGGCTATAAAGGAGGAACTGCGTCAGGCCGGAGACATTGCGGCTGGAAAGCCCTTTCTGCTGCGTAGGAAGTTCACGGATCTGAAGTATGCTCAGTTGGCCGGTTGTGGGGTGCGGAGGATCCTTATCTTAATTTGGCGGCGAGTGCGGCGGACGCAGTCGTGCACTTCCGAAGCCAGAAGGATCACGAAATGGAAGAGCTTTTTTGGTCTCAATTCCATAGTTCGGAGCGTCCACTTCCGTTGACCGATCGGTTGGCTGAGTGGGCTGAGCTGAATAGATTGTCCGGATTTGCCATGATGGATGTGGTGGCTCATCTGTGGACGGAAAGGCCCAAGCTGAAGAGTTATTTTGGCTTATTGCAGCAATTCTTTGGGGCGGTGCCGCATATCAAGGCGATGAAGCGGTCGGCATGCATAGAGGGTGCACGGATGGCTCTCGCCCGTGTTAAAATATACTGGGCGGAGATGGATGCCACCAATGTTGCATCAAGGGTTCGAACAAAAGCCGGTTATCCGCCGAGCACTATTTTGAGGAAGTCCTGCAGGGCGCTCGTTTAATAGAGTCGCAGTGCTCGAAAAATGTTATGTTCAAATGACATGTATGATTTGTGAAACCATATTTATAATGTAACGGCTTTTTATACTTGTGCGTTCAAGTATTGAAGTATCTCCTGTGCGGCCGTTAATGTATATGTATGTATAACCTGAAAGATGGCAGTCTTTGGCTTCAGCCCCCACGCACATGGTGCGGGGGTGTTTGCAAAAAAGAGCACGTTTTCACACTTAATCCAACGTCTTGGTCCTGTGAAGGAGGTGGTAGCGTAGCAAACTAGGCAACCGGACTATGATGCTTTATCACTTTCACTTAGCCATAGGAGCTCGATGGTGGGGCTACTATATAGCCCCGAGAGGCACCGCGCTCTCCGAACTCGGGGCGCGTGTGTGCCTGACCGGGATGCGGTCCTTCGTCAAAGCGGAGGAATTCTAAACATTCCAGTAGTCGATCGAGTGGTTGACCAGTCTCTCGCTATATCATGACGGTCAGTTTTGGGCTTTCTCTACTGAGGTGCTCGCCCGGCCGAACCGGGGCACAATCGCAGTAGTTCTCCTGGTGCCGCGTTAGCCGATGGAGCAGAACGTAAGGAAGCAAAACACAGGAGCCAGGCAAACCCAACATTTGACCAAAAACATGATTCGGAGCTAATGCATATAAGGCCTAACTCGAGACGCCAAACACTCCCTGAGGTATTCGGTCTTTATGATAACGGGCAGAACAATGCCCTAAGTCCCTAGTGTCCAGGTACGGGCGAGAACTTCTGACGCGGCCAATGCCAAAACGCCAGCTTCCTCCTCGGTTATGGTAGGAAACCGGGGGATGTGTATCAACAAGAGACAATAAGAAAGGTTTACGCAGGGTCTTAATCTGAAAAGAATCCTTGCAATGGGTCCCTGCTGCACGTCTGCACCTGTGTCTCCGTTGTGCTGTATCCTGGACGGGTGTAGCATGTTGTTCATCTGTAAAGGAGAAGAACTTAGTTTGGAAAAATATCGTGCAAAAAATGTATTTAAAACAGAGTATGTTTTAAAAAATGAATAAAGTTGAGCTTTATTGGCTCTCATTGTTCATGCGCGCAGCCCCTTGTAGAGGGGTATGCGGCTAGGAAGCCCCTAGTTTATTTATGCTGGACTCGCCTAACCGTGTCCGGGGGCTGAATGACCTGTTTTTTAGGGGCTTTGATTAGCAAGGCCGGATTAGTGTGTGGCTGTCAAGGCAGTCTCACGTTCTTCCGTAGTCGAGAAACACTCGAAGTTACCTTTTAATGAGATGATGCCGCGTGGACCGGGCATTTTAAGTGTAAGAGACGCGTAATGCGGTATTGCGTTAAAGCGGGCGAAAGCTTCGCGTCCCAATAGTGCTTGATGGCTACTTTTAAATGGGGCGATATGGAATATTAGCTTTTCACGATGGAAGTTGTCGGATGAACCGAACACAACTTCTAGTAGTAAGGAGCCCGTGCAATTGGCGTGAGGGCCTGGCGTCACTCCTTTAAAGGAAGTGCTGCTATGGCGAATTTTGGTAGGGTCTATCCCCATTCTGCGGATTGTGTCCGGATATAGCAGGTTTAAATCGCTGCCGCCATCCATTAGGACTTGTGTAAATTGTAGTCCGTCGATTATGGGCTTCAATATTAGAGCTGTCCTTCCTGTGTTTTGAATATTTCTGGAGTAATCCCGATGGTCAAAAGTGATTGGTTTTGACATCCAATTTCGGGACTCTGCTGGGGTGGACCGTGCGGCGCGTATTTTAGTAGGTGCCGCACTATTTTTCTTGCTATCACTTGAAGTGAGTTCACTGTTTTGACTTCTTGTGGGAAAGTCTTCTGTTTTCCGGCGCTCTGCTTGTGGGGTTCGTCATCATCTTCGCTTGGTGTGTCGAGCCCCTTGTGTTCGGCGTTCAGTCGGCCGGACTGCTTGAAGACCCAACAATCTCTGTGGGTATGGTTTGCAGGTTTCCCGGGGGTACTGTGGATTTGACATATCCTATCCAAGATTTTGTTTAGGTTGGATAGCTCGTCACTGTTGTCCTTAAGAGTCAGTGTTTTGTTATTCGGCCGAGAGCTTTTGAACCCAGCGTTGACCGCCGTGCTATTTGGGCCATTTTCCTTATTCCGGCGCTGATCTTTTCTGTGTCGTGATTTCCCATTTCCATCCCTGACCTCGGATGTACTCGGGTCGCTGGTGCTGCATCTTGCCAGCCAGCTATCTTCCCTCGCGCAAAAGCGGGTCATGAGGCTCGTTAGCGCGGCCATTGTTCTTGGTTTTTCCTGGCCGAGGTGTCTGGCGAGCCATTCGTCTCGGACGTTATGTTTAAAGGCTGCTGTCGGTGTCAAAACCGGCGGATCTCGGGTAGGGGGTCCCGAACTGTGCGTCTAGGCGGATGGTAAGAGGAGACGAGGGACACGATGTTTTACCCAGGTTCGGGCCCTCTTGATGGAGGTAAAACCCTACGTCCTGCTTGATTAATATTGATGATATGGGTAGTACAAGAGTGGAACTACCATGAGATCAAGGAGGCTAAACCCTAGAAGCTAGCCTATGGTATGATTGTTGTAATGGAGGTTATGTCCTACGGACTAAAGCCCTCCGGTTTATATAGACACCGGAGAGGGCTAGGGTTACACGGAGTCGGTTACAATGGTAGGAGATCTACATATCCGTATCGCCAAGCTTGCCTTCCACGCCAAGGAAAGACCCATCCGGACACGGGATGGAGTCTTCAATCTTGTATCTTCGTAGTCTTGGAGTCCGGCAGACGATGATAGTCCAGCTGTCCGGACACCCCCTAGTCCAGGACTCTCTCAGCTGCCAAGGCTTCAGCGTCCGGACTGTCGACTATTTGGTTCTTTTTTGTGAGGAACCGGTTCCAGAATTAGCGTGCTGACTCTCCGGGCTGTTGAGTTATGTGACTTAAATCATCTGCATCCGGAGGGCGGACATAAGTCCCCTGACAATTTGCTCGAAATGCATCGTCGAGCTCTTCCCAACTTCCAATGGTATTTTCTGGGAGGCTTTTGAGCCAATGCCGAGCTGGCCCTTTGAGCTCGAGGGGTAGGTATTTTATGGCATGGAGATCGTCTCCTCTAGCCATATGTATGTGTAGGATGTAATCCTCAATCCAGACTCCGGGGTCTATTGTTCCGTCGTATGCTTCTATGTTTACGGGCTTGAATCCCACTGGAAATTAATGATCCAGTACCTCATCGGTGAAACATAGTGGGTGTGCGGCGCCCCTGTATTTAGGTGTGTCGTTATCTTCGAACACTCGGCGTGCTGTGTTGCTTCCTGGAGCCCTCTTTTTTGGCCCATATATGGACCTGACCGGGCCATCCGTCTTGCGAGGATCCTTATGTGGATCGTGTGCCGGCTTGTGTGCGGCGCCGCTTGCCGCTCTTAGCCTGTCATCTGGTCATCTATCCGGCCAGGCGGCCTCTTTGTTTTTTGACTGTGGGGGCTCTATGGCCTCCTCGTCAAATTCAGGCAACAGCTTGCGCTTCGGGTAGCTCTTTGCTTGGTGACTATCGCCGTATTTATCTGCGGTCTTGAGTACTTTGCTCCATCTCATTCTGAGTACGTCTTCCGCTGTTTTGAGCTTCCGCTTCTGCTTCTTCAAACTTCTTGTAGTGGCGACGAGCCTTTTGTGAAGGTTCATATGCTCCGGTGATGTGTCCGGCGTGAGATCGTCTGGACTGTTGTTTTCGCCGGGGATGGGTTGCTCGTCCAATTCATCCTGTTCGGATGGTTGCTTGGTGGTATGTTCGTCGTCCATTGGTTCGCCCCGCTCTACGGCTGGGTCGGTATGGGTGCTGTTGTTATCGAGGTGGGACTTCGGGCAGCGCTTGCGTCACCGTTTTGGTTGTTTTTTGGGGGAATTATCTTTCGCCGTGTCCCGTTGTTCCTCGTTATCACTTCCTTTTGGTGTATCCACCATGTATACCTCGTGAGTTGAGGTGGCTTTCCAGTGCCTAGTAGGCGCTGGTTCTTGGTCGTCTCCGGCATCGTCGTCCATACCGTCGATGTCTTTGTAGTCGAAGTCTAGCACGTCGGTTAGGTCATCGACAGTGGCTACGAAGTGGGTGGTGGGTGGGCTTTGAATTTCTTCATCGTCCGCATCCCAACCGTCCTGACCGTGATCCGGCCAGGGCTCTCCTAATAACGAGAGATACTTTAGCGAATTCAGGATGTCGCCAAAAGGTGAGTGTTGAAAGATGTCCGCAGCGGTGAACTCCATGATCGGCGCCCAATCGGATTCGATTGGAGGGGGCGCGGGAGGTTCGGAGTCCGGCGAGGAGTCTGGAACCTCGGAGTCACGAGTTTCACAAGGGACAAGGTCAGTATTCGGCTCCATCGTCGTAGAGGTTGCAGCTCCCGAGGTGGTGTCTAGCCACCCGTCCTCGATCTGCGCAGCCGGCTCTGAATTAAGGGTCGGAGCGGACTCATGTGCGGCCTCCAGGACACTGTCTAGCAGCAGAGCTAAATCATGCCCATCGTGACAGTGCGGCGCGCTCGGCTGTGGCTCGAATCCATCAAAGATCAAGTCTCCGCGGATGTCAGCCATGAAGTTCAGACTTCCAAATCTGGCCTGACGGCCAGGGGCGTAGCTTTCGATCTGCTCCAGATGGCCAAGCGGATTGGCCCGCAGTGCAAAGCCGCCGAATACGAAGATCTGTCCGGGGGGAAAAGTCTCACCATGGACTGCATCGTTGTTGTTGACGATCGAAGGAGCCATCGAGCCTATTGGTGACGACACAGAGGAACTCTCAAATGAAAGCACCAATGTCGGTGTCAAAATCGGTGGATCTCGGGTAGGGGGTCCCGAACTGTGCATCTACGTGGATGGTAACAAGAGACAAGGGACACGATGTTTTTACCCAGGCTCGGGCCCTCTCGATGGAGGTAAAACCCTACTCCTGCTTGATTGATATTGATGATATGGGTAGTACAAGAGTGGATCTACCACGAGATCAAGGAGGCTAAACCCTAGAAGCTAGCCTATGGTATGATTGTTCTTCTGTCCTATGGACTAAAACCCTTCGGTTTATATAGACACCGGAGAGGGCTAGGGTTACACAGAGTCGGTTACAATGGTAGGAGATCTACATATCCGTATCGCTAAGCTTGCCTTCCACGCCAAGGAAAGTCCCATCCGGACAAGGGACGAAGTCTTCAATCTTGTATCTTCATAGTCTTGGAGTCCGGCCGATGATGATAGTTTGGCTATCCGGACACCCCCTAGTCCGGGACTCCCTCACTCCCCACTAGGAGTGAATAAGCCCTTCGTAGGCTCGCTGGTCGGTGAGGAGTTGGATGAGATTAATCATGTAATCGAGTTAGTTTTGTTAGGGCTTGATCCCTAGTATCCATTATGTTCTAAGATTGATGTTGCTATGACATTGCCTTGCTTGTCACTTTGGGCCCGTGTGCCATGATTTCAGATCTGAACCGTTTATGTTATCATCATTATATCTATGTTCTAGATCCATTCTTACTAGTTATAGTCACCTACTACGTGTTATGATCCGGCAACCCCGAAGTGACAATAGTCGGGAAACTTCCCGGTGATGACCATAGTTTGAGGAGTGCATGTATTCACCGTGTGTTAATGCTGTGTTCCGGTCTCTATTAATATCCCTTAGTTTCCAATAGGACCCCTCTACCACGGGAGGGTAGGTAGAGGCAAGTTCTTTCCATAAGCACGTATGGCTATTTACGGAATACATGCCTACATTATATTTATGAACTGGAGCTAGTGCCGCATCGCCCTAGGTTATGACTGTTATATGATGAATATTATCCAACAAATCACTGATCCAATGCCTACAATTTTCCTACATATTAATCTTGCCCAGTTACTACTGTTGCTGTTACTATCATTACTGCTACATAACTATTACTATCACTGTTACCGTTAGTGTTGCTGCTACCGCTACTATCAAAGCTATCATATGACTGTGCTACTGATCACTTTGCTGCAGGAATTAATCTCCAGGTGTGATTGAATTGATAAATCGGTTGCTAATACTGGCAAATATTCTTTGGCTCCCCTTGTGTCAAATCTATAAATTTGGGTTGAATAGTCTACCCTCGAAAACTCTTGCAATCCCCTATACTTGTGGGTTATCAAGACCTTTTTCTGGCGCCGTTGCCGGGGAGCATAGCTATATTTGTTGAGTCATTTGGGATTATTATCAAATTATCACTATGAAGAATCTAAAGGAAGCTAAGACCAAGATTTTTTTCCTCTGAGACTAGGGGAGGTAAGGAACTGCCATCCAGCTCCCCTTTAGATTCACCTTCTGTTATAAGTAGACTTGCAACACCACCGCATGCTATCAATCCTGATATGTCCCAAGTTATTGATGATGCTACTTCTGCTATGAACGATATTTACGATGATGCTAGTACCTTGCTTGATGATAATGTGCCACTAGGTGAATTTATTGATGAACGACTTGCTAGAACTAGAGCTTTTGAGAATGTTGAAACTGATGAAGAGCTTGGAACTGGATATCTTGAAACACCTATTATAAGTAGCCCTCCTAGATATGCATTGCCAAAGGTATCGGAAGGTTATGTTATGAACGAGGAGGCAACTAGGGATATTCTTGCTTGTAATGACAAAGATGATCTAGGAAAATTATTATGCAAGTATAAATAAAAAACTTTGAATGCTAAAATGAAATTTGATCCTCAGTTTGCAACTTCACCTATCTTTGTTGACGATAAGGATTATGAATTCTCTGTCGACCTAGAGTTGATTACTTTGGTTGAATCTGATCCTTTCCATGGTTATGAAACTAAACCTATTGTGGCACATCTTACTAAGTTGAATGACATAGCCACCCTTTTTGCTCACGATGAGAAAACTCTCTATTATGATATTATCAAATTATTTCTATTCTCATTAAAGGGTTATGCTAAAGCTTGGTACAATACTCTTCCTCCTGGTTGTGTGCGTAGTCCCCAGGACATGATTTATTACTTCTCTGAAAAATATTTCCTTGCTCATAAGAAACAAGCTGCCTTACAGGAAATATTTAACTTTTTGAAAATTGAAGAAGAGAGTCTCCCACAGGCTTGGGGGAGACTTCTGGAATTGCTTAATTCTTTGACTGATCATCCTCTAAGAAAAATAAAATACTTGATATCTTCTATAATGGACTAACCAATGCTTATAGGGATTTCCTAGATGGTTGTGCTAGTTGTGTTTTCAGGGAACCTGAACTGTTGGACAAGTTGAAGAATTATTGAATAACATATTGAAAAATTATGATGATTGGACTCTTCCTGAACCACCGCCTAAACCCACTCCGAAGAAGAGGGGTATCTTATATCTCAATCTTTAAGATATGCAAGAGGCAAAGAAATCTATGAGAGAAAAAGGTATTAAAGCTAATGATGTCAAAAATTTACCTCCTATTAAAGAAATACATGGGCTTGATACACCACCACCACCTAAGGTGGTAGAGTTAAATTCTCTAATGAAATTCAATGATAATGAGTTGGAAAACTACATTAGAAAGCAAGATCACTTCAATGCAAATGTTACGAAACAATTGAAATACAACTCTGACATGATTGCTCGCTTAAGTGACTCGTTATTTAGAATCTCAAATGATGTTAGAGGTGTAGGAAAGCATGCCTCTATGGTTCAAACTCAATTAGAACAAGTGGCTAAATCTCAAAGATAGTTGCTTGATGAAATGAACAATAATATAAGTGACTTTGTTGTTTGAGTAGCAACTAGAGGAGGTAAAATGACTCATGAACCACTTTATCCTGAGGGACACCCAAAGAGAATTGAGCAAGATTCTCAAAGAATTAACACTGATGCATCTAGTCCTTCTAAAAAGAAAAAGAAGAAGAAAAATGATAGGACTTTGCATGCCTCTAGTGAACCTAAAGTAGAAAAACCTCCTGATAATGCTAATGAAGTTTCTATCTCTGATGCTGAAACTCAATCTGGTAGTGAACACTCCTTCTAATAATGAAAAAGATAATGATGAGGTTCATGAAGATACTCAAAAAAAATAAAGAACCAGACAATGATGTTGAGATAGAACCAGGAGTTGATCTTGATAACCCACAACCCAAGAATAAAAGATATGATAAATGAGACTTTGTTGTTAGAAAACATGGTAAGGAAAGAGAACCATGGGTTCAAAAACCTATGCCCTTTCCACCTAAGTCAACTAAAAAGAAAGTTGATGAAGAATTTGAATGCTTTCCTAAAATGCTGAGGCCAGTCTTTTTGTGTACTCGCTTGACTGATATCTTAAAAATGCCTCCTTATGCAAAGTACATGAAAGACATCATCACCAATAAGAGAAAAATACCGAAAGCTAAAATCTCAACCATGCTTCCTAATTATACTTTTAAAGATGGAGTAACTAAAAAACTTGGAGATCTAGGAATACCAACTATACCTTGCTTCATCAAAAGAAATTATGTGAAAACTGCTTTATGTGTTTTGGGATCTAGTATTAGTGTTATGCCTTTCTCTTTATATAAAAGACTTGATTTGCACAGACTCACTGTCACAACCAATATGCGATACTATCCTAAAGAGACTCGAAGGTCCCACCAAGGATAGAACCGCATATTGACACACTTTTGCAAGGTGGATATCATTACATCAACAATACATAATAGATGGGGATACATACAAAAGGCATACAATGCCACACGAATACAACATCATCTTACATAAGGGCACCATCCGACTACGGATGAAACACAAACAGAAACTCAAACGACATCCACCCTGCTAGCCCAGGCTGCCAACCTGGAACCTATCCCCTGATCGAAGAAGAAGCAGAAGAAGAACTCCAAAACAAGCAAACATCGCTCTCGCGTCAAGATCATCGCAAAACCTGTACCTGCAACTGTTGTTGTAGTAATCTGTGAGCCATGAGGACTCAGCAATCCCATTACCATGGGTATCAAGACTAGCAAAGCTTAAATGGGAAAGGAAGGGGTAAAGTGGTGAGGTTGCAGCAGCGGCTAAGCAAGTATGGTGGCTAACATACGCAAATGAGAGCGAGAAGAGAAGCAAAGGAACGGTCGTCAACTAGTAATGATCAAGAGGTGTTCCTGAACTCCTACTTACGTCAAACATAACCCAAAGACCGTGTTCACTTCCCGGACTCCGCCGAGAAGAGACCATCACGGCTACACACGCGGTTGATGCGTTTTAATTCGGATCTGGTGTTGAGTTATCTACAACCGGACATTAACAAATTCCCATCTGCCACATAACCGCGGGCACGGCTCTCGAAACTTTATAACCCTGCAGGGGTGTCCCAACTTAGCCCATGATAAGCTCTCGCGATCAACAAAGGATATTCCTTCTCCAAGGAAGACCCGATCAGTCTTGGAATCCCGGTTTACAAGACATTTCGACAATGGTAAAACAAGACCAGCAAAACCGCCCGATGCGCCCACAATCCCGATAGGAGCTGCACATATCTCGTTCTCAGGGCAACACCGGATGAGACATCCTACGAGTAAAACCAGACCTCGAGTTTCCCCGAGGGGGCCCCACAGTCTACTCGGTTCGGACCAACACTTAGACAAGCATTGGCCCGGGGGGGCTAAAATAAAGATGACCCTTGGGTTAATTACTCCCAAGGGAAAGGTAGGTGGTGGTGAGGCAAATGGTAAAACCAAGGTTGGGCCTTGCTGGAGGAGTTTTATTCAAAGCGAACTGTCAAGGGGGTCCCATAAATCACCCGACCGCATAAGGAACGAAAATCCGGGAACATAATACCGGTATGACGGAAACTAGGGCGGCAAGAGTGGAACAAAACACCAGGCATAAGGCCGAGCCTTCCACCCTTTACCAAGTATATAGATGCATTAATAATATAAGAGATATTGTGATATCCCAACCATAATCCTGTCCATCATGGAGCAATCTTCAACTTCATGATAGTTTGGGGAGGGTTGAAGAACAAGTGATAGGAAGCGCAGCATAGCAATAGAACGAAGCAACTAGCATAGCAATGATAGTAGTGAGATCCAGGGTAGCGGTCATCTTGCCTGAAATCCCGCAAGGAAGAAGAACGAGTCCATGAAGAAGATAAAGCCACGAAGACGAACCAAGCGTAGACAAATGAATCCTCACGATCGCAACGAAACGACAACTATCGAGAAGAAGCACACAACATAGTAAACACACCACACATGAACAAGGCATGATGCTCAACCAAGCATGATGCATGACAAGACTACATGAAGCTACTCATGGCAAAAGATGATGCAAACAAGAACAACATATCAAAGCAAGTTTGAATGAGGCCGGGAACAACATATAACAATTCCGGTAAGTCCTCATATGTAAATTTTGAAGTTGGTCCAGATCTGAATAAACCTTATGTTCAAGTTGTTAAACAGCAAGTTAAGATGCACCAAGATGATCTACACGAGGTTCTAGTCAAGTTACATATAAAGTTCATTAGTTTTGGAGCTACGACCAAGAAGATATGAGCAAAACAAGTTAAACATGGCATTGATGCAAAATGCATGCAAACATCAAGCAAACACCTCAAAACAAGGATGCAACATGATAATATGAAACTACATGCAAAATCAAGCAAGTTTCATATAGAGCACACTCAAAACGGAGCAACGGTTCAACACATACACTATACAAGTTCAAAGGACAAGCTGCCCAAAACAGCAACTAGGCATCTTACAAACATCAAAACAATATGCTACAGCATCTCAACGTGAAAACAAAAGGCATGGGTATGAAGTACAGGTAAAGCATCACAAAACATGAACACTGAGCTGTCTCCAGAAACTACTAGAACATGCTCAAACACACATGGCAAGATTGCATATATTAACAGTTTCAGGCTTAGCAGAAATAACATCAGGTTGCAATGTTTAGAGCTATCAAACCACATGTTACAGGAACTTAACATGGAAAACTAGAGCATGTAATGATTCTACTCAAATCATAGAACAAAAGTCCCTTACTGACCATGAGCCAAAAAGGACCAGAAGATATGATGGCACCCATGTAAACATGGCAAGTTATATGACAGATTCATACATGGCAGGAACAACGATAAGTAGGCATGTTGGTGAGCTTGAACCACTCACCATAGAGAAATACATGGCATGGCAAGGCAACCAACAGTAATGATACATGTTTGAGTAGATAAGCATGGCAATAACAAGTTCATAGGGTGCATGGATCACTAGCAACAATCATGGCAACATTGAACTTAATGTTAACAGGTTGATAGGAACATTATTTAGCAGTTTTGAGGGCAAGGTAACAACAAGTTACAGTACGCTAAAAATGCAACCAGGGGCATGAATGGATAGAGCATGACATGTATAACAAAACATCCTTAGTGAACATCTCCAGATTATGCATAGAATGACTTGTAGGAGCAGGTTCACAAAGCATCCTATTATAACAGAAACAGCCTAGCCAAACAGCAACAGCAAGTACCCTACTTAGCAAGCTTGATGCACTCAGTACAAGACTCACAAAAATACATGGATGGCACCACTGCGAAGATGGCACGACATAGTTCAAAATACATGTAGGGCTCAAGGTCATAAGATGCACCACATCAAATGCAACAAAAATGACAAATCATCAAGTTATAACAGTTTCAGCAGATTAACATCATATAGCGCTCTTAGAACGATGATTCAGGCATTAAGATGGACTCAAATGAACATGCTGCAATAAAATTAAAGGAAGTACTCGTTGAGGCGAACAATTTGATATGCTACACGTCCAAAACAGAGCCACGGATACGGAGTTATGATGCGTTGAACATGGCATGAAAATGTTATAGAGAAAGGGACTTAGTGGAAATATACCCCTCCGAAACAGATCTAGGGTTCGTCGGTGACGCGCGAACCGAGGTCAACTCCGACGATGGGGGGACTTCTTTGGCGAGCTGCGGCTGCGGAGGAGGTCGGGGAAGACACCGGGGATGCGGGGGAGGTCGAATCCGGCGAGGGGCGCCGGTTCCCGCCGGAGAGAGGAGGCGGCGCGGCGCGGGGCTGGATCCGGCCTCCTGGCGCCGGATCTGGCCGAGGGAGACGACGGGGAGCCGGATGTGGCGCTGGGCGGCGGCGGTTGGCGTTGGAGGCGGCGAACTCGGACAGCGGGTGGCGCAGCAGGGCGCCGGCGGCGGAGACGAACGGCGGCGGCGGGCGCTCGCGCGAGCGGGCGGCAGGCGCGGCTCGGGCGTGGGGTCCGGTCGGGCCCGGCGCGGCTCGGGCGGGCCGGCCTCGGGCCTCGCGTGCCCGTGGCGGCGCGCGGAGAGAGAGGACGCCGGCGGGGACAGGTGGCGGATCCTGGTTGGGCGAGGGCGAGGGCGGACGTGTCTGGCTGCGGCGCGGACGTGTCCGGCGGCGCGAGGATGAAGATGGCTAGGGTTAGACTGGGATTTTCGAAGGGGAAGGCATATATATAGGTAGAGGGAGCTAGGAGAGTCCAAATGAGGAGCGGTTTTCGCCTACACGATCGTGATCGAACGGCCGAGAGCATAGAGGGGAGTTTGCTGGGTGTCGCGTCGCGTGGGGAGCGAGAACCTATGGGGCAGGGCCCCTTTTTAGTCCGGCAAGGGGGCGGAGGTCGCACGAAGAGCAGATCGAGGCGAGAGCGCGCGGGGGAAGATTTTTACCCAGCTTCGGAGCTCTCCGGAGAGATAAAACTCCTACTGCTGCTTTGTGTGTTTGTATTCTGTTCTTGCTCGAGAGAGCGGGTGTGGCGTCGAATCAGCCGAACCCCCAAGCTGCGGAACCGAAATTCCGAACCCTTTCTATGTGCGCATGGGCCTCCTTTTTATAGGCTAAAGGGGTCACCGACAGGTGGCAGCGTAGAAAGAGGGGTAGAAGAGTAAAAACGCGGGTTGGTACAACTGCTACCAACAGTGTCCCCTACCTAACTCTGACGGCAGGGGACAAGGGCATTTAATGCCCGTCCGGTCGCCCCAACAGTGCAAGGAAACGACCGTTAGGGGCGCCACCGATCGCCACGATGGCCAACTTGTCTGCTTCGCTTGCCACCTCGCACCGTCATGCTGTACAGCTACCCGCCACGTGCACCAGGAGCGATCTTGTGGCGACACGTCGTCGGATGCGCTGGAGCGCGGACGCAGAGTGGCAGCCTTGCCGCGGCAAGCGCCTTGCCGCGGCCCTTATCTTGTCGCACCAGCAAGCTTGCCGCTCGCCGGGCCTTGCCGGGACGCGCAGGGCGTCGCGGCAAGTTTTCTTGGAATGCCTTGAGTGGCCTTCCCGGCAAGCTCGTCTTGCCGGGGCCTTGTCTTCTTCCCGGCCAGCTTCTCTTGCAGGGGCCTTGGTTGGCCTTCCCGGCAAGCTCCTCTTGCCGGGGCCTTGGTTGGCCTTCCCGGCAAGCTCCTCTTGCCGGGGCCTTGGTTGGCCTTCCCGGCAAGCTCCTCTTGCCGGGGCCTTGGTTTGAGTACCTTGTTCTTGAATGGCATCAAAGTAGTCGTGGAGGATCTTGGCGGACGCCCGGCAAGCCCGGCCGCGGGTCGCTGCGACTGTCCGTGCACAAGTTCGGGATACTAAGGTACCCCTACTTTAGTACACCGACAGGAGCCCCCGGGCCTGGGCCATACACGGTGCCGAGCGCTGTTGGGCCAGGCCCAAAACAGTGCACGGGCACGCACGGCCTAGGTCACACCGCATATCTCTCCGCTTCCACCGCGCACGCCCAGAGCGGCACGCGTTAAACGCGGCGTCATGGGTGACGTGGGCGGCGTGTGCGGGGCTGAGCCTCGTGAGTATGCGTCAAGCCATGATGAAGGGGACGGCTCACGCCCTCCTACCTAAACGGAGGTAGGCGTGGGGGCGTGGTGCATTTACTGGACGGGGCCAGTGCACGGTTTTCGAGGCGTCCAATCCCACGATCACGGGGTGGGGCGAGGCCGCCTCACCCGTCGCCTCGGCTCTGCATCCCCGCCACGCGGCTCCCATGCGCTTGGGGTCACGGACAGCGGGAGTGGGAATCTGGGCCGTCGCGAGCAGAGGTAGCGGGTCGGTCCCGATTCCCTGCTCTTCCCGTGCCTTGGTTCGCCGAGCGGGGCGGCCGGGCCCCCACCCTGCTCCTTTATAAAGAGCAGGAGGGGGGGCACAGAAGCCCGCACTCTCTCATCTCCTCCTTTCTTCAGCTTCTGCTCTCCCTTCTCCCATTCGCCATGGAGAAAGGGAACCCTGGCCCTTCATCGGTGGCGGCGAGGGTCGCCGCCAGACAGCGCACCTCTCCCTCTCTCGCACCCTTGGCGGGAGAGCCGGCCATAAGGGGAAGATGGAGGGGGCGAGGTCGCGGACGAGGTCGAGGATGAGGTCGAGGCGCTCGGGGAAGAGGCGGACGGGGCGGCGCGCCAGCTTCAACTCCGCCGGCGGTTCCTCCCCCCACGGCGGTCCACATAGGGGACGATCCTTGCGAGTTCTTCGTCAGGCTACGCCGGGCGCCTCGTCGTCGCCTCCGGCTCCCAGCTCCGTTCACGAGCGCGATGGAACCGGACCCGCCCGAGACATTGAGACTGCAGATGAGGGGCTGTGGGATCAGCGGCACGCGAGTCCGCGTTGCATTCCCAGCCCCCAGCGTGATGTATCTTGAGCGAGGGTGGAAGACGTTCGCCCGCATTCACAGCCTGACGGCAGGGTTTACCCTCCATTTTAAGTTAATGGAGGGCGACCTCCTATCCGTCAAGGTCTTCGGGGACTCCGGCATCCGATCGAGGTGCTGCGTGGACAGCTCCTCCGATAGCGAAGACTCCCCCTCGAGCGAGAGTGACGAGGAGGAGAGCGACAGCGACGACGAGGGTAGCGGGCAGCGGAGTGGCGGGTCCGACTAGGTGTCGGGCGTTGCTCCGTGCGTCACCGGCGACCCCATCATCCGCGTCGCTGGCTCTTCGAACTCCCCGGGGTCGTCTCCTTGGGCAGCTGGCGTAGGGAGGCTGCGGAAGGGGAACAGGGCTGGCAAGGCCGTCAGGTCGGAGTACGAGGGCGTGGTGCCCTCGACAGCGTGCTGACGTCCTGTCGCCCCGTCTTCGAGCCCCGCTTCCGGCGCTGCCATCACCGTCCAGCCTTCGGACAGCCCCCGGGCTGTTCTCTTGGTGTCTTCTGGCACCCGTAGCTCGCCTAGGCGCTCCTTTTGCCCTTTTCGCCTCCTTGACCTACCTCCTGAAGAGAGGGACAGGAAAGGCATTACGGGCATCTTATCTTTTTAATTTGTAAGCCTTCGGGCCTTAGCTGTATCTAAAACTTGTAATCCTCTCTTTCATGTTTTTCATCCTTTATGGACTGTACCTGAGCGGGATGTTTTTTAATGAAAAAGGGATCGCTTGCCGGGTTATTTGTCTCGCGGGTTAAACCCACGCCAAGGAGCAAATCCTTGGTATCCCTCGGATAGACAGTTCGCCTCCCGGCAACAGGCCCTGCCGCCTTCCCACGTCGCTCGACCTTTCTCACGTCTTTGACGGAGGCGGGAACGATGTGGGTGCGGGCTCCTCGTTTCATCCCTCTGCTGCCGCGACTACGACCAAACTTGGCCCCGGGAACGGGTTCCAGGGCCTAGAGTTGAGGGAGCACGGCAGTTTTTGGGAAGAAACGCGGTTTCGCATTCCCCAGTCCATGAGAGGATGCATGAAGAGGGACGAAAGGCTTATCTGATATTGCAGCCCCCAGCAACTCTGGCTTGCCGGGGATGAATCTTGGCACTCGCAGCCCCCAGCGATTCTGGCTTGCCGGGGCCTAGGTGCCGGCGTGCCCTTCTTCTCCTTTTCGTTCTCAAGCGGTCTCGCCAGGATGTGCGAGCCCTGCGAACGAAGGAAGAGCAAAAGGACGGACTCTCGACCTCTAAGCTAAGGGTTAGCTGCTGTTAGGCACTATCAACGCTAACCAAGGACGAGACTCGACTTAGCATGCATGCTATAACCCCGGGGCATCAGCACTTCATTTACTTGTGCTCAGGGTCTGCGCCTGGCTCTGTACAAAGGGTTACATGCAACAGCGGCAAGGCTTGTATAGAAAGGTGGTTGCCGGACAAGGTCCGACAACCGCGCCTTACGGATAAAATTTACGAAGATGCTCTATGTTCCAGGAGTTGCTCACCGGAAAGCCATCTTCGGTCTCAAGGCGGACAGCGCCAGGCCTAGTCACTCGTTTCACCCGATAAGGGCCTTCCCACTTCGGCGTCAACTTGTTGGAATTCTTGGCGGATTGAACGCGCCGAAGAACAAGGTCACCTTCCTCGAAACTTTTGGCTTTAACTTTGCGGCTGTGGTAGCGGCGCAAAGCTTGCTGGTAGCGAGCAGCTCGTACAGCAGCCTGAAGACGATCTTCCTCGAGGAGCAGCGCGTCATCTTGGCGCAGCTGCTCTTGCTCAAGCTCATCATAAGCGAGTACTCGAGGGGATCCGTATACGAGTTCCATGGGGAGAACTGCTTCTGCTCCATATACTAGAGCAAAAGGTGTCTGGCCAGTGGCTCGATTTGGCGTCGTTCTGATCGACCAAAGAACCACCGGCAGCTCCTCGATCCAATTTCTTCCGCACTTGTGCAGCCTGTCGAAACTTCTGGTCTTGAGCCCGCGCAGCACTTCAGCGTTTGCCCTCTCTGCTTGACCGTTGCTTCTCCGGTGAGCAACAGAAGCGAAGCAGATCTTGGCGCCAAGATCTTGGACGTACTGCATGAAGGTGCGGCTCGTGAATTGTGTGCCATTGTCGGTGATGATCCTGTTAGGGATTAAGAAACGGCAAACAATTGACCGGAAGAACTTGACTGCTGACTGTGCGGTCACCTTCCTCACTGCTTCCACTTCAGGCCACTTTGTGAACTTGTCGATTGCGACGTACAAGTACTCAAAGCCCCCGACAGCTCGGGGAAAGGGGCCGAGAATGTCGAGCCCCCAGACCGAAAATGGCCAGGATAAAGGGATTGTTTGGAGAGCTTGAGCTGGCTGATGTATCTGCTTGGAGTGGAACTGGCACGCTTCACACTTGGTTACTTGTGCAGTTGCATCCTGGAGGGCTGTCGGCCAGAAGAGACCTTGCCGGAAAGCTTTGCCGACAAGTGCTCTTGCGCCAATGTGGTGACCACATATGCCTCCATGTATCTCCGCCAACAGCTCTTGTCCATCTTCCCGGGAGATGCACTTCAATTTCACACCGTTGAGTCTTCTTCTGTACAGTGTCTGATCGACAAACTGGTACATACTTGACTGCCGGGCTACTCTTTCCGCTTCTTCTTGCTCTTCGGGAAGTTCTCCTGTCTGGAGGAAATGGACAATCTGCTGCGCCCATGCTGGAGCTTGTGGCTCGACAACAAGGACCAAAGGCATATCTGCTGCTGCAGGAACATCCGCTTCTACGGCGAGCGCCTGCGGCTCAGCCGGAGCTTGATGTTCCCCGACAAGCTTGCCGGAGCAAAACTTGTCGGGAGCCTCTGCTCGAACGGAACAAGGCCTGGGGTTTGCCGGAGCAGGACGTTCCCCGGGAAGTTTGCCGGAGCAAAGCTTGTCGGGAGCCTCTGCTCGAACGGAACAAGGCCCAGGGCCTGCCGGAGCAGACCGCTCCTCAGCGCTCTTGGTGTTGATCTTGGGTACCTTCTTGACGGCGGCTTCGGGGGGCTCAGCCGGAAGGTAGTCGCCAGTAATCAACTTCCTTTTTTTGCTTTGTCCAGTTGATGGTGTTACAGATGGTTGAGTCAGCTTGAGCACAAAAATCCCTGGTTCCACAGGTAACTTGAGTGCAGCGCATTTTGACAGGCCGTCTGCAATGTCATTCTGAGCTCTTGGAACATGTTCCATTTGCAGGCCGTCAAAATGCTCTTTCAGCTTCCTCACTTCATCAATGTAGGCTTCTGTCGGTGTCAAAACCGGCGGATCTCGGGTAGGGGGTCCCGAACTGTGCGTCTAGGCGGATGGTAACAGGAGACGAGGGACACGATGTTTTTACCCAGGTTCGGGCCCTCTCGATGGAGGTAAAACCCTACGTCCTGCTTGATTAATATTGATGATATGGGTAGTACAAGAGTAGATCTACCACGAGATCAAGGAGGCTAAACCCTAGAAGCTAGCCTATGGTATGATTGTATGTAATGTATGTTGTCCTACAGACTAAAGCCCTCCGGTTTATATAGACACCGGAGAGGGCTAGGGTTACACAGAGTCGGTTACAATGGTAGGAGATCTACGTATCCGTATTGCCAAGCTTGCCTTCCACGCCAAGTAAAGTACCATCCGGACACGAGCCGGAGTCTTCAATCTTGTATCTTCGTAGTCTTGGAGTCCGACGGACATCGATAGTCCGGCCGTCCGGACACCCCCTAGTCCAGGACTCCCTCAGTAGCCCCTGAACCAGTCTTCAATGACGATAAGTCCGGCGTGCATAATGTTTGGCATTGCAAGGCGGGTTCCTCCTTTGAATAATCCAAAGAAGATCATGAACACCAGGATAGTGTCCGGCTCTGCAAAATAAATTCCACATTCCACCATAGAGAGAATAAAATGTACACTTAGTTCAATCTGCTGACGTATTATGCGGCGTGACATCACACCGCCACCAGGCCTTTGTTCGAATTACTATACCACCTCAGCATGTTTAGCGAAGCGGTTTCCTTGGCACGTCTTGTCGAAGCAGAGATCATGTTCCCCTTATTCCGGGATTCTCATCAATACGTGCGTGGGTAACCCAACCGCGCCATTGGTGGTGGCGCTTGGGAGATAAGCGAGTTTTACCGGGCTGGTGGGGGACGTATAGTTTTGTCCGCCTATATATAAGGGATAAGGATCCACCTTCTCACCTACACCTTCTTCCTCCTTTTCTTATCCATCCCCGCGAACTCAAGCTCCAACGCCCGAGCTCGCGCATCTCGCCTCAACCTTCTCCGAATATGTCCGGAGCGGGAGGTAAATGGTTAGCCTCCACCGTCAAGGAGGAGGACATCACCAAACTGCGCAGCGCCGGATACCTTGCCGGTGATATCGCGCATCGGCTGCCCGACGAGGGGCAGCTCATCCCTACCCCCAGGCCTCATGAGAGGGTCGTCTTCCTCCCCCACTTCCTCCGCGGACTGGGCTTTCCGCTCCATCCATTTGTCCGGGGGCTCATGTTTTACTACGGCCTGGATTTCCACGATCTGGCGCTGAACTTTATCCTCAACATCTCGGCGTTTATCGTCGTGTGCGAGGCCTTCCTCTGCATCCGGCCCCACTTCGGCCTGTGGCTCAAGACCTTCAACGTCAAGCCGAAGGTTGTGAAGGGTACGCAAGCGGAATGCGGAGGCGCCATGTTGGGCAAATTGCCCAACGTCCCTTGGCTAGAAGGGACCTTCGTGGACTCCGTCAAAGGGTGGCAATCGGGGTGGTTCTACATCACCGAGCCGCGCAAATCCACATGGGCGGCGGCCCCCGAGTTTAGATCTGGCATCCCCACGCAGCTCATCTCCTGGAAAGAGAAGGGCTTGCAGTGGGGAAATCCGGTGGAGGTGACGGGACTCCGAGCATGCATCAAGAAGATGGTGAGCAATAGGCTCAGGCTCGTCAACGTGGTCCAAGTCATGCTCATCTGGCGGATCCTCCCATGCCATGAATGGGCATTTAATTTGTGGGAGTTTAATTCGGAACAGCACCAGGCGCTAAGCGGGCTCTTCGATACAACATACGAAGGCGCCTGGAGGGTGCTGTTCAAGGGCGCCGAAGCCCCCGCGTCCGCGACCGAAGACCGCGGATTCAGCTCGCAGCATCCAACTGACGAGGTAAGTGATTCAACCCCATTACGGGACACTTGTGATAATTAGATTGACTCTAATGAGGCTTCATTCTGCCTCTTCCTTTGACAGGAATGGATGGAGAAGGCCAAGCTGCTTATCAGCCTGGCTCCCATGCCAGAAGACCCAGCGAACACTTGCTTAACAGGGCTGCTGGTTCCGGCACCGCACGTGGTGCCGGAGAAGATGGCCAAGAAGGTGGCCGCGGGGACTCGAAAGAGTTCCCACAATCAGGCGTCTGACGACGATGAGGACTCCTCTCCCGAAGACGAGGAGGAGGAGTACTCTCTCCCGGAGGAGGGAGAGAAGAAAAGGAAGGCTTCCCCCATCGGGGGGGGGGGGGGGGCGAAGGGTCCAAGAGGGGGAGAACTATCCCCCCGGACAGTTCCGCCAACATCAGCGTTGGTGAGGATGAGCGGCCTCCAAGAGCCAGGCGTCCGGCAAGATCGTAAGTATCCGGATCCTTGATGTGTAATTTCTTTTATGTCGCGTAGTATCCTTCTAACGCCGCATTCTGCCCGTAGTCCGGCCAATGATGATCTCCCCGACTCATCGAGCGGGTCATTGGCCTCGTCGGATGTGAATTCCATCCCGACTGCCTCCACCCCACGCGCCAACGAGGACGTCGAGGTAGGATCCCAGAGAGGGACCCATCAGGAGGAGGCTCCGGAGGCGCCGTCAGGCAGCCCCCTGGACTTCGTGCCGGACTCTACATCGGAACCCGCAGTGGTTCCAGAGTCCGGCAAGCGGCCCCTTCGAAAGAAGGGCAGGACCGTGACGCCGGCGGCCTTCGTCCAACCGGAGGCGCCGGATAACCTGCTGGAGGCGCTTAAAGGCGCTTGCATCGAGGAAGAACACCGCACTCTCATGAGTGTGGTGATTGAGAAGGTTCAGCTCGCTAAAAGTGGGCTGACCGAAGCCTGCAGCAGCCTTTTAACAGGCTTTGAGGTAAAAAGGTTAAAATAATGTAATATAATACCGCATAGACAGTAGCCCGTGATGCTTAGTTCGGTGTTCGGAAAGAAAAGCCGGACTAAGGATCTATAACAAGATAGACGCCGGGTTGCCTAAAATATGTCAATATGGGTTTGCAGGCTGCACTGCTGACCTCTGCCGCACTAACGGCAGAGGTTGACGTGCTGAAGAAGGAACTCAAGCGGTCCGAGCAAGAGCTCGGCCACGCAAAGAAGCAGCTCGAGGAAAAAGAAGGTGAGTGACACCTCTTTGAATAAGTACCTTACAGAAAAGGATTTTGGTTGCAAATAAAATTAACAAGGATAATATGTGTATTGCAGGGGCCACTAATGAGGTGGCAACCCTGAAGGATGCTGTGTCCGCGGCCGAACACAATGCGGCCGCGGAACGTGCTGAGCGAGAAAAGCAAGAGGCACGTGTGGCGGAAGTTCGGCAAGAGCTCCAGGTTCTCATGGAAAAACATGAGAGTTTGGAGCGTGACTCCAAGACTCGAGAGTCCGAGCTTGCCTCGGCTCTCAAAAGTGCCAAGTCCGCCAAGGCCAAGGCCCATAAGGCGCTTCAGGAGGTTGAGGACATAAAGAAGATAGCGGCGGGTAAGGCGTTTTTCATGCAAAGTAGGCATGTTAATGTGAACTACCTGACACTTACCCGAATTCGAAGCTCTCCAGGGGCGTTTGCAGATCTGCCGCGTAGTGCGTCTGATGCCGCCGCATTCTATCGTGGTGAGGAGGGGAGCTCGACGGAGAAGGTCTTCTGGTCTCAGTATACTGAGGCCGGCCATCCGGTGCCCCCAAGCGACCAGCTGAAGCAGCTGGTCGAACTCCACAAAGTAGCTGAGGAGGCCATGAAGGGCCTCATAGTCCGGCTGTGGCCTGGACAGGCCATGCCTGGTAGCTACTTCGGCCTCGTGCGGCGACTGATGGATGCATGCCCCAGGCTGGATGTAGTCAAGCGCTCCGCCTGTATCGAAGGTGCTCGTCGGGCCCTTGCCCGCATAAAGGTGCAATGGGGCAAATTGGATGCGGAGAAGCTTCTCAAGGATCCACCGCCGCTGGGCAAGGAGTATCGCACGCCGGAGAAGTATTATAAAATTGTCCTGAAGGGAGCCTGCAATATTGCAGATGAGTGCTCCCGAAATGTAATCTTTGAGTGAACTCGCTGTTTATTTATCCTGTGCGCTGAAAACTTCGTTCATATGCGCCATGAGCAACGCTTGTTTAATTTAAAATATTACCTTTTGTTCGGCCGTTTATAAAATCTGAGAGATGGCAAGTCGTTAGCTTCAGCCCCCAAGCCACAAGTGCTGGGGTGTTCGGGATAAACTTGAGCACTCTTGTTCCCATTTTTGGGTCCATCTAGGGAGGCGCTCAACACGATGAACAAGGCACCGGACTTATAATGCTTGAACACTCTCACTTAGCCATAGAATTCTATAATTTTAAATTTTGGCGAAGCCCCTGGTATTCGGAAGACCGAATCCGGGGCGCTATCCACGCCTTCATCGGACATCATCCGCAACTTCGCTCGAAGCGGCGCGAGTCTTTAAGGACCCGAAAAAACCTCTCGAACAGCGACCAGTCTCTCGCCTTATCATGCCAGTCAGTTTTAGCTTTCTCCACTGAGGCGTTAACCCAGCTCAACCGGGGCGCAATCGCAGTGGTTCTCCCAGTGCCACCTTAGCCGACAGAACGGAACGTAAGGCACCAAAACGTGGGAGCCGGGCAAACCCAACTATTGACCCAAGACATGATTCGGAGCCGATTCATATAATGCTATAAGTTTGGGGTGCCGCACTTGTGGAAGTGTTCGGACTTTATCACCCCATAGAGTGGGGAACATAAGCCCCTGGTGTATTATGCCGTACCAAAGTATACGGGTGCCAGATGTCATATAATGAGCATATATATAAAATGTAATGCAATTGCGATCATAAAGGTGCTGCATTATTAATGAAAGAGAAGTCTGCTAGTAGAGCGGACTGATACAAATAGTGCGGTAAGCAAGGGATTTGGACTAAATAAACATGTCCCCCTCCAGGGATGAGCTGCGGATTTGGTGTATATAATCGAATTTAATGCTCGTAATTGAGACCACCTGAGTGTTTGACGCGGCCTTCTTAAGTCCCTGACTGTTGCATCATGAGTTCGGCAAGTTCACCGCCGGATAGGGCTTCTAGTTAACAGAGTCCTGTGTACAAAAAAGAAGAAAAATAATAATAATAAAATAAAAAAAGAGGCACATTTGCGAGCCCCTGGTGTGGTCGAACCGCACTCTGGGTCCATTGTGATCGTGCCCCCTCCCCTGTGCCCATGGTATCTCCAGAGCGTAATGATGTACGCGGAGTGTTATTCTTGCGATCATACGCGGGCGAGGGTTGGGGCCGCATTGCTACGCGTGCTCTGATTGCGCCAGGTGGTCTTGGTTGATATTGCTCCAGGCGCGCTTTGCTGTATCTGGCCGTTTAACGGCCGGACTCGAGAATTGCCTTAGAAGGCTGCTCTGTACTTCTGCCGCAAGAGCCGCTGTATGTTCCTCCGTTCGGAGGGAGCGTTCCGTATTCCCATTGACCGTGATGACTCCACGAGGGCCTGGCATCTTGAGCTTTAGGTATGCATAATGCGGCACCGCGTTGAATTTGGCAAACGCGGTTCGTCCGAGCAGAGCGTGATAGCCGCTGCGAAACGGGACTATATCGAAGATTAACTCTTCGCTCCAGAAATTATCCGGGGATCCGAAGACCACTCCAGTGTGACTGAGCCAGTGCAGTTGGCTTCCACTCCTGGTATGACACCTTTGAAGGTTGTCTTTGTAGGTTTAATCCTTGATGGGTCTATGCCCATTTTGCGCACTGTATCCTGATAAAGCAGGTTCAGGCTACTGCCGCCGTCCATCAGGACTCTCGTGAGGTGGAACCCATCGATGATTGGGTCTAAGACCAATGCGGCGAATCCGCCATGGCGTATGCTGGTCAGATGGTCTCTTCGATCGAAAGTGATTGGACAAGAGGACCATGGTTTGAACTTTGGGGCGACTGGCTCCATTGCATAGACGTCCCTTAGTGCGCGTTTCCTCTCCCTCTTGGGTATGTGGGTCGCGTATATCATATTCACCGTCCGTACTTGTGGGGGAAAACCCTTCTGTCCTTTGTTGTTCGGCGGCCGGGTCTCTTCCTCGTCGTCGCTATTTAGCCCCTTGTCATTGTTTTCGGCAATTAACTTGTCGGCCTGCTTGAACACCCAGCAATCTCTATTGGTGTGGTTAGCTGGCTTTTCAGAGGTGCCATGTATCTGGCATGAGCGGTCGAGTATTCGGTCCAGATTGGACGGACCCGGAATGGTTCTTTTAAATGGCTTCTTCCGTTGACCGGGTTTAGAGCCTCGGAATCCGGTATTGACCGCCGTATCCTCCTTATCGTCGCCGTTAATTCGGCGCTTGTTTTTGTTCCGTTGTTGTCCTTAGTATCCGGACTGCCAGAATTTTTACGGAGATTGTTGCTGCGGGCTAGCCAGCTGTCCTCTCCCGCACAAAAGCGGGTCATTAACGATGTGAGGGCTGCCATGGATTTCGGCTTTTCCTGCCCCAGGTGCCGGGCTAGCCATTCGTCCCGGATGTTATGTTTGAAGGCTGGAAGGGCCTCTGCGTCCGGACAATCGACGATTTGATTTTTCTTCGTCAAGAACCGTGTCTAGAATTGTCTGGCCGATTCGTCTGGCTGCTGAATGATGTGGCTTAGGTCATCGGTGTCTGGTGGTCGCACATATGTGCCTTGGAAGTTATCAAGGAATGCGGCCTCCAGGTCCTCCCAACACCCAATCGACTCTGCGGGCAAGCTGTTAAGCCAATGCCGAGCTGGTCCTTTAAGCTTGAGTGGGAGGTACTTTATGGCATGGAGATCGTCGCCGCGGGCCATATGGATGTGGAGAAGATAGTCTTCGATCCACACCGCGGGGTCTGTTGTGCCATCGTAAGATTCGATATTCACGGGTTTAAACCCTTCGGGGATCCGATGATCCATTACTTCGTCAGTGAAGCATAACGGGTGTGCGGCGCCCCTGCATTGAGCAATATCGTGACGCAGCTCGAGAGAGCGCTGTCTGCTGTGTTCGGCCCGACCGGGGTTATTGTGTCCGGCATGATGGTATTCGTCGTGGGTCGTAGGGCGCCCCCGTGATCCATAGATGGATCTGGATTGTCTTGCTTTGTCCTCCAATATGTCTCGCAAGTCCGGCGCGTTCCCTCTTGGCTTTGTACTTTTGAAGCGATGCCGGGGTATGGTCTTGGCTGGGGGCCTGGATGCCTCTCTGTCACGACCACGGGGTGGTCGGTCAGCCATATCGTGCGCTGGTGATGGATGTACGTATGCTTCCTCCTCTAATCGGGGGAGCAGCTTGCGTTTTGGGTAACTTTTGGAGGGACGTTCGAGTTTATACTCTTCGGCCACGAGGACCTCGGTCCATCGATCGGCCAGTAGGTCCTGATCAGCTTGAAGCTGTTGCTGCTTTTTCTTTAGGCTGTTTGCTGTGGCGATAAGCCTGCGCTTGAAGCGCTCTTGTTCGACGGGATCCTCGGGTACGAGGAATTCGTCATTGTTGAGGCTTGCTTCGTCTTCGGAGGGAGGCATATAATTATGATCCTCAACCTCTTCGTCTGCCGCCCCCTCATGAGGGCTTGCTTCTGCATCCTCCTGCGCTGAGTCTTGCTGGAGGGGATTGTCTTGGGCACTCTCTGGAGTATTATTATCTCCTGTGCCGGAATTTCCATTCTTGCTGTGGCGAGATTTAGAGCGGCGCCGCTGACGCCGGCGCTTGGGCTGTTTCTTTAAGGGATCTGCCTCCGCTGTTTCTTCGCCATCCCCATCTTTTGGGGTATCCACCATGTATACGTCATATGACGAGGTGGCCTTCCAGTGCCCTGTGGGCGCTGGTTCCTGTTCGTCTCCGGCATCGTCGTCCATAGCGTCGATGTCTTCGGAGTCGTAGTCTAGCATGTCGGTTAGATCATCGACAGTGGCTACAAAGTGGGTGGTGGGTGGGCTCTGAATTTCTTTGTCGTCCGCATCCCAACCATCCTGTCCATAATCCGGCCAGGACTCTCCTGATAACGAGAGATGCTTTAGTGAATTTAAGATATCGCCGAAAGGTGAGCATTGGAAGATGTCCGCGGCGGTGAATTCCATAACCGGCGCCCAATCCGGGTCGATTGGTAGGGGCGCGGGAGGTTCGGAGTCCGGCGAGGAGTCCGGCACCTCGGAATCACGAGTTTCGCAGGGGACAAGATTAGTGTTCGGCTCCATCGCCGTGGATGTTGAAGCCCCCGGGGCGGTGTCTATCCACCGGCCCTCGATCTGGGCGATCGGCTCCGGGTCAATGGCCGGGGCAGATCCGTGTGCGGCAACCAAGGCACTGTTCGGCGGCAGAGCTAGATCATGCCCATCGTCACAGTGCGGCGCGCTTGGCTGTGGCTCGAGTCCGTTGAGGATCAAGTCTCCTCGGACATCGGCCGTGAAGTTTAAGCTTCCAAATCTGACCTGACGGCCAGGGGCGTAGCTTTTGATCTGCTCCAGATGGCCAAGTGAATCGGCCCGCAGGGCGAAGCCGCCAAATACGAAGATCTGTCCGGGGAGAAAAGTCTCACCCTGGACAGCGTTGCAGGTTGAAGATGCCATCAAGCCTATCGGTGATGACACAGAGGAACTCTCAATGAAAGCACCAATGTCGGTGTCAAAACCGGCGGATCTCGGGTAGGGGGTCCCGAACTGTGCGTCTAGGTGGATGGTAACAGGAGACGAGGGACACGATGTTTTCACCCAGGTTCGGGCCCTCTCGATGGAGGTAAAACCCTACGTCCTGCTTGATTAATATTGATGGTATGGGTAGTACAAGAGTAGATCTACCACGAGATCAAGGAGGCTAAACCCTAGAAGCTAGCCTATGGTATGATTGTATGTAATGTATGTTGTCCTACGGACTAAAGCCCTCCAGTTTATATAGACACCGGAGAGGGCTAGGGTTACACAGAGTCGGTTACAATGGTAGGAGATCTACGTATCCGTATTGCCAAGCTTGCCTTCCACGCCAAGTAAAGTACCATCTGGACACGAGCCGGGGTCTTCAATCTTGTATCTTCCTAGTCTTGGAGTCCGGCGGATATCGATAGTCCGGCCGTCCGGACACCCCCTAGTCCAGGACTCCCTCAGCTTCCATCAACGGACTCTGATAATCTTTGTTTACTTGACGGACGACAAGCTGTGAGTCACCCTGGACAATAAGCTTCTTGATCCCAAGGTCTGCCGCGATCCTGAGCCCGGCAAGCAAGCCTTCATACTCTGCAGTATTGTTTGTTGCTTGCTCCTTGGGAAAGTGCATCTGGACCACGTACTTGAGGTGCTCTCCGGTGGGTGCGAAAAGTAGCATGCCCGCACCGGCGCCTTGCAGCGAGAAGGCACCGTCAAAGTACATGATCCATTCTTTGCTTGCTTCCTTGACGGAGATGCTCCTCTCCGGAGTTTCTTCGTCAGGTGTTGGCGTCCATTCTGCTATGAATTCTGCCAATGCTCGGCTCTGGATAGTTGAAGTACTTTCAAACTTGAGGCCAAAGCTTGACAATTCTAGTGCCCACTCGACAATCCTGCCCGTTGCCTCTGGATTCTGCAATATCCTCTTCAACGGAAAGCGAGTGACCACGGTGATCTCATGTGCTTGAAAGTAATGGCGCAGCTTCCTCGAGGCCATTAGGAGGCCGAAGAGCAACTTCTGCACACCAGAGTACCTTGATCTAGCCCCCTATAGAAGGGAGCTGACAAAGTAAACTGGGCGCTGCACCATCTTCCTCTATTTCTCTTCTTCTGGCTGCGCAGATCCATCCTTGCCAGAACCAGAACTTGCCGGATCAGGGCTTGTCGGGCCAGAGCTTGTCGGGGAAGCCCCCTGCTTGTCGTTGGACTCGCTTGCCGCGGTCGCTGGCTTACCATCTGCCTCCCTCTCCGCTACTAGCGCAGCACTAACCACTTGATTGGTTGCCGCCAGATATAGCAGCAACTTCTCTTGTGGCTTAGGTGCGACAAGTGTTGGAGTAGAGGATAGGTATCTCTTCAGGTCCTGCAGCGCAGCCTCCGCTTCCGAAGTCCATTTCATTGGACCCGCCTTTTTCAAAATTTTGAAAAATGGCAGGGCGCGCTAAGCAGACTTAGAGATGAACCTACTGAGAGCAGCAACACAGCCGGCAAGCCTTCGCACATCCTTGACTCGCTTCGGTGCTTCGATTTGCTCGATGGCCTTGATCTTGTCGGGATTGGCTTCGATCCCCCGCTGGGACACAAAGAATCCGAGAAGCTTGCCGGAAGGAACTCCAAATACGCACTTCTCGGGATTCAACTTGAGATTGATCTTGCGCAGATTTGCAAAAGTCTCGTCCAGATCTTGGATCAAAGTTTCTTTGTCCTTGCTCTTGACCACTATGTCATCCATGTAAGCTTCTACATTTCTATGCAGCTGTGGCTCAAAAGCATGACTGACTATTCTTGCAAATGTTGAACCAGTATTCTTTAGTCCGAAAGGCATCCTTACAAAGCAGTACGTGCCACATGGAGTAATGAATGCGGTTTTCTCTTCATCCTCTTCTGCCATGAAGATCTGATGATATCCTGAGTATGCATCAAGGAATGAAAGCAGATCACATCCTGCCGTGGAGTCGACAATCTGGTCAATGCGCGGCAAGGGAAATGGATCCTTGGGACAAGCTTTATTAACATCAGTGAAGTCAATACAAAGCCTCCACTTCCCGTTTGCTTTGCGCACGACTACTGGATTGGCTAACCACGTTGGATGGAGTACTCCTCGGACCAAGCCTACTGCTTCCAATTTCTTGATTTCCTCTGCAATGAACTCTTGGCGTTCTACTGCTTGTTTTCAGACTCTCTGCTTGACAGGCCGCGCGTGAGGGCAGACGGCAAGGTGGTGCTCAATTACTTTCCTGGGAACACCGGGGATGTCAGATGGTTGCCATGCAAATACATCGACATTCGCCCGCAGGAAAGCAACGAGCGGGCTTTCCTATTTAGGGTCAAGCGCGGCACTAATGGTGAAGGTACCACCAGTGCCGTCCTCCTTGGCGGCCACTTTCTTGGTCTGTGGTGAAGCTGTCTTTGTCTTCTTGCACTTGCCGGTGGAGCTCGATGGTGCGTCCTCGACGGCAGCGCAGCACTCCGAAGAGGTGCGCTTGCCGGAGTAGGCATCAGAGCTACTCTTGCCGGACTTGGACTTGCCGGTGGAGCTCGATGGTGCGTCCTCGATGGTAGCGCAACACTCCGAAGAGGCGCGCTTGCCGGAGTAGGCATCAGAGCTACTCTTGCCGGACTTGGTCTTCTTCTTCTCCCCGGGAGCTTCAGCGGCAAGTTGTTTGTGTTCTGCTGCGGCTGCTGCTTCCCGGTAGATCTTGTCGGTACAGATAAGTGCATCTTTCTTGTGGCCATGGACAGAAATGACACTTACCGGACCGGGCATCTTGAGCACATTGTAGGCGTGATGAGAGGCTGCCATGAACTTAGCAAGCGCTGGACGGCCAAGTATCCCATTGTAGGGCAATGGAAAATCAGCAACGTCGAATGTGACTCTCTCTGTCCTGAAGTTTAGCTCACTGCCAAACGTTACTGGCAGCGTGATCTTCCCCTTCGGCTTGCTCCTTCCCGGGTTGATTCCTTGAAAGGTTCCGGTCTCTTCGAGCTCGCTGTCGGGGATCTGGAGCTTCTTGAGTACCGCGGAAGAGATCAGATTCAGGCCGGCCCCGCCGTCAACCAGCATCTTCGTGACCTTGAGGTTGCGGATCGTTGGCGAAACCAACATCGGCAAGCACCCGACCGCAGTTATGCGGTCAGGGTGGTTCTCAACGTCGAAGATGATGGGCGTGCTGGACCATTTCAGGGGCTTGCGCGACTCAACGGACGGTTCTGCTGCGTTCACCTCCCGCATCCACTGTTTGAGTTGGCGGTGTGAGGTGTGCAGAGAGGCACCGTCGTCAACGCACAAGACGTCTGTTGCCTTCTGATACTCCTGCTCGTCGGCCTCATCTTCCTCCATCTCATCATCTTCGTCTTCGTCTTCGTCCTTGTCGCGGCCGCGGGGGGGCCTGTCTCCTTGCCGCTCCTTGGCCTTGCCGCGGCGCCCTCCCTGGGCGGGACGCTTCTTGCCGGATCCTCCGCCACCTCCCTGGGCCTTCTCCTTGTCGCGGCGCTCGTATTCAGCTTTCTGTAGTTCAACGAGCTACTCAACCTTCTTGCAGGCCTGGAGGTCATGGCCCTTGGTGCGGTGGATCTTGCAGTACTGCTTGCCGGAGCCGTCCTGCTTGTCGGCGGCCACCACAGCCTCGCTGGAGTCACCAGCTCTGGCCTTCTCGGCGCCACCTCCACTGCCGGACTGCTCGACGACTAGCACATCCTTAGCTCTTCTGTTTCTGTTGTTCCGCCTTCGGTTCTTCTTCGCCAGGGCGGCATCCTCACTGTCAGATCCTTCTGCTCCTGCGTTCTATCCGGGGAGTTTCCTCCCCTCCTCAGCACGTGCACACTTGTCGGCCAGAGCATATAGCTCGCTGACATCTCTGATTTTGCACATCGCCATCTCCTCCCTCATCCTGCGGTTACGCATGTTCTGATGGAACGCGCTGATAACCGCGGCAGGGTGGACGTCTGGGATGTTGCGCTGCACCTGGCTGAATCTCTGTATGTACTTGCAGGGGTTCTCCTTCCTTCTGGGCGAGCAGATGAAGATCGCTCTTCTGGCCATGGGGTTTGTGGCCGCCTGTGAAGGCGCCGACAAACTAATGACATAGGTCCGCGCACAAAGAGATGGAGTTGTCCGGCAAGTGCATTAGCCAAGATCTGGCGTTGGGCTTGAGCACCAGCGGGAAGTAGTTGGCGAGGATCTTCTCGTCGCGCCCCCCGGCAGCCTGCACCGCAATGGTGTAGACGCTGAGGAACTCCGACGGATGTATCCTGCCATCGTACTTCTTGGGTACATCTGGCTTGAAGTTTTTGGTACTGGGCCACTGGACTTGCCGCAGCTCACGGGTGAACGCAGGGCAACCTACCGTGTATGGCAAGTCGCCTGGTTCCCCCGGCGCGTGCATATCAACAGTGGGCCCAGCACGCTGGTCTGACTGACGCCGCGCTTCTCTTCGGCGCTCGATGTGAGTACGAGCGTCCTCTTGTCATCGTTCTTGGAGAACTTGGTGCTGATCGCGGCGAGCTCGCGGGTCCGACGACGTGGTGGAATCGGCGTCGAGGTTGGCCCGGCGAGTCGGCGATCTTGGCCTTCGTGGAGGGGAGTACACGGTGGTGGCACCCCCAGCGGTCTTATCAGCGTCGGCTTGCGCCCGGGCATCTCTCCGGGGCTTCGATGTGCTCGGCTGCCGGGGCTTGTCGCCGTTGGCGAAGCCGATAAGGCTCTGAATGGTGGCCCTCCAGTCGTCGATCTTGTCTGGCGTTGGAGGGTAATCTAGAAGCAGCTGGGCTCGGGCCAGCGCTTCCTCTGGAGTCTTGGGTGGCGGTGGCGAGCGACGCGAGGTGCGGGATATGCTCGGACTTCTAACATCGTTAGAAGGAGCAACATCTCGCCCAGGCGACCTTCCCGCGCTCGCGCCAGCATGTTGACGCGCATGTTGGCCTCGAGCGTCCCGCGACCCACCGGCTTGGCCTTGTTCTAACACGAGTACGGTGCTAGGGGCACCGTGGCGTTGTCGATCCTGCACCTCCTGTTTGCTCCGGTGGCGGTAGGATAGACGTGGACGGAGCGGCCACCTCCGAAGCCTTCTTCTTCGGTGGCATGTCGATGAAGATGTTGTTGTAGCGCGCGCAAACGCCGGATCAGGTTCGCACAACCTCGACGCACTCCCCTACCTGGCGCGCCAGAGATGTCGTGTCGCGTGGGGAGCGAGAACCTATGGGGCAGGGCCCCTTTTTAGTCCGGCAAGGGGGCGGAGGTCGCAAGAAGAGCAGATCGAGGCGAGAGCGCGCGGGGGAAGATTTTTACCCAGCTTCGGAGCTCTCCGGAGAGATAAAACTCCTACTGCTGCTTTGTGTGTTTGTATTCTGTTCTTGCTCGAGAGAGCGGGTGTGGCGTCGAATCAGCCGAACCCCCAAGCTGCGGAACCGAAATTCCGAACCCTTTCTACGTGCGCATGGGCCTCCTTTTTATAGGCTAAAGGGGTCACCGACAGGTGGCAGCGTAGAAAGAGGGGTAGAAGAGTAAAAACGTGGGTTGGTACAACTGCTACCAACAGTGTCCCCTACCTAACTCTGACGGCAGGGGACAAGGGCATTTAATGCCCTTCCGGTCGCCCCAACAGTGCAAGGAAACGACCGTTAGGGGCGCCACCGATCGCCACGATGGCCTCCTTGTCTACTTCGCTTGCCACCTCGCACCGTCATGCTGTACAGCTACCCGCCACGTGCACCAGGAGCGATCTTGTGGCGACACATCGTCGGATGCGCTGGAGCGCGGGCGCAGAGTGGCAGCCTTGCCGCGGCCCTTACCTTGTCGCACCAGCAAGCTTGCCGCTCGGCGGGCCTTGCCGGGACGCGCAGGGCGTCGCGGCAAGTTTTCTTGGAATGCCTTGAGTGGCCTTCCCGGCAAGCTCCTCTTGCCGGGGCCTTGTCTTCTTCCCGGCCAGCTTCTCTTGCCGGGGCCTTGGTTGGCCTTCCCGGCAAGCTCCTCTTGCCGGGGCCTTGGTTGGCCTTCCCGGCAAGCTCCTCTTGCCGGGGCCTTGGTTTGAGTACCTTGTTCTTGAATGGCATCAAAGTAGTCGTGGAGGATCTTGGCGGACGCCCGACAAGCCCGGCCGCGGGTCGCTGCGACTGTCCGTGCACTAGTTCGGGATACTAAGGTACCCCTACTTTAGTACACCGACACTGGGTTTTGGGCCACTTTGAAGGGGTGTTGGGCTGCAACATAAAGGGGGCTTTGCGGTTGGAGTATCAAACAACCTCCAAATGGCACGAAACTTGACAGGCGATCTACCGGTGCTATACCAAGGCCGCTTGGCAAACCTCGGTCCATTCCGAGTATGTTTAACACCCGCACAAGAGAAGAGGCAAAAAGGGGACGCCGGATGGCATAGGAGTGCCGGATTGCAAAACGGACAACGGGGAAAATGCTCGGATGCATGAGACGAACACGTATGCAAAATGAGATGCCCATGATGACATGGCAAAATGCAACACGCAAGCAAATGACAAGGCAACTACGGCGAGTAACTGGCGGACACCTGGCGTATCGAATCCAGGGCGTTACAACACTCCTCCACTAACAAGAGATCTCGTCCCGAGATCTTAGGACCGAGACGGAAGTGAAAAGGGATGAGGTGAAACAAGAACTCAAGAGAGGAAACAAATAATTGAGAGCACTCGAGAAAAAAGAGGAACAACGAGAATGGCGAGAATCGAAAGCTCACGGAATAAGATAGACTATGAAACCACTCTGGTTAGCACGAGATAAGACATGGATAAGACTGAAAAGATTTAGGCAGCACTCCGGCTGAAACATGGAGGAATAGAACACGAACTTCACAAGATGGGATGGAACTTGATGAAGACATGACACAAAACCTACAGAAAGAATTGAAAGAGTTGAGTGAAAAGAACGGAGAAGAAAATGACAACTTGTGCCACGAACGAAATTGAAAGCATCTTTAGACTGAAGGTTTAAACGGAGTTGTTCAGAAAATCAACAATGAAAGAATAAGCTTGATGTGGTCTTATAGGTAACGTATCAAGATCATAAGGTAATAACCGACCACAAATGGAAATGATTGGATAGCTTAGAAGAACAAAGAAATGCAAAACTCCACTTCAAAAGAATACGAAGAATTAATTGCACTTCGAGACGTGAGAAGAAAAGATACTTGAACTCCTCCAACAAAATCTTGATGAACTCTTGAAGAATGAATTGAATCATGAAGAACCACCATGAAGAACTCCGGTGACAAAATACAATGAGATAGAATTGACAGATGAAAAAGAAATAAGATTAAATCTTACGATGACTTAGATGGAGGTTCCGACGAAATGGCCGAGGAAATTGGACTTCGAAAAAAAAGATGAAAACACTTGGAACTAGAATTTATTCATCAAGAACAAACTCCACAGGAAGGGATTAATCACTTTGAGGAAATAAGAATAAGATTTATTGTATGCTTACCTTCATCAACTTAGATTGATGACAAGCAATGGATTTTGCATACAACTTATTCTTCTTGAAAAGGATTGAGAGGAAAATATAGCACAAAACTTGAGAAAGTCTTCATGAACCACCGGTAGGATTGGAAAGAATGAATGAATTAAAATGATAATGAAGGAAAAGGAATCTTGAGCGAACCACCGTAAGAATTCAAAATGACTGACGAAAGAGAATGAATTACCGGGAAGAATTAGAAGAACCAATATGCTAGAGAGGATTTAGATGCAAAAGATCAAAGAGATCATGAGCTGATTAAAGAACACTTGAACGAAGCACCGGGATAATAGGATACGATAGCTGGAATGTGAGGACGAAGAATTCTTCTGGAATGATGGGCTCCGGTGAAGCGAAAGAGAAATCAACTCCTGAAATACTCCGGATGGTTGAAAAGAATAACCGATAAATGGAATAATTCGCGAGGATAACATGAAGTTGGAACCACGAATCTTAGGGAGAAGAGACAAGATTTAGAGGAGAAAACTCTTCTTTGGTCTTCAAATGATGACGAGACACACCACCAAAATTACTGAGATACTCTGGGAGAATGAAAAGCAGAGAGGTTGAGCCAACAATGAAAAGAATTTGAAAGCGATCTTGGAGAAGGCATGTGACTGATGGGATCCATTCTTACGTCACACTTGAAAGAATTGAAAATAACTCCAGGGAAATTAGAAGAGTCAGGTAAGATCCTGGGAAAAGACCTGTGGGTTAGGGCCCACTAAAAGAATACACCATTGGAAAGGGATGTTGAATAGGTAGATGATGCACCGGAATGATTGACATATTTAAACGAGGTGATAACCTCGAATTAATTCGAACACAGACGAATCTCTTGAGATGTCTTCCGAACTCCGGAATGATTGAAATGGTGAGAGGCAAACGAGCAAGGCTTACACTAGATCCAAGGAAAAGAATAAGATCAACCCAAAAAACTTGAATTGAGTCCACCGGAAAAAGAAAGGGATGAAGAATGATGAACGAGATGAGAATTCACCGGTTGAAATAATTGATGGAAGACTGAAGAGGCTCCATACGAATGAAATTGATGGTCGAAAGAGACTCAAACTCCGGGAAGAAGAGGGTGGGAGGACGGGAAAACAAAGGTAACTTGGAAGTGGGAAAACGACGAATATCTTGAAGAGAAAACACCGGTTGAAAACAATGAGGATAGAAAACAAAGACTTCGCACGAGTAGGAAGGATACTCGATTACGGACTTCGACTCCGAGAGGAAAAGGGTGGGCGGGTGGGAAAAACAAGGACAACTTCGGACAGGGAAACAACATCGATCGAAAAGAGCTGAGGATTGATCTCCCAAAGACAAAGAGGTTGAATCAACTTGACGAGGAATGCACCGGACAAAAGAGGATGGACAACGAACGAAAACTAACCGCGTGATCCTAAAGAAAAATTTGAAGGGGAAGAGGAGTAGTTCAAAACACCTACGTCAAGATTACTTACCAGAGCGACGAAGGGGCAGAGGAGTAAAAAGAATTCTTACTCTTCGATATAACTAGACTCCGAAAACAGTTTTCTTCTAGACTCAACAACGGCCAAACTACACGATCAACCAAGGGGGGCTCCTAGGGTAGGTCGAGGCTCTGATACCAACTTGTCACGCCCAATATGCGATACTATCCTAAAGAGACTCGAAGGTCCCACCAAGGATAGAACCGCATATTGATACGCTTTTGCAAGGTGGATATCATTACATCAACATTACATAATAGATGGGGATACATACAAAAGGCATACAATGCCACACGAATAAACATCATCTTACATAAGGGCACCATCCGACTATGGATGAAACACAAACAGAAACTCAAACGACATCCACCCAGCTAGCCCAGGCTGCCGACCTGGAACCTATCCCCTGATCGAAGAAGAAGCAGAAGAAGAACTCCAAAACAAGCAAACATCGCTCTCGCGTCAAGATCATTGCAAAACCTGTACCTGCAACTGTTTTTGTAGTAATCTGTGAGCCACGAGGACTCAGCAATCCCATTACCATGGGTATCAAGACTAGCAAAGCTTAAATGGGGAAGGAAGGGGTAAAGTGGTGAGGTTGCAGCAGCGGCTAAGCAAGTATGGTGGCTAACATACGCAAATGAGAGCGAGAAGAGAAGCAAAGGAACGGTCGTCAACTAGTAATGATCAAGATGTGATCCTGAACTCCTACTTACGTCAAACATAACCCAAAGACCGTGTTCACTTCCCGGACTCTACCGAGAAGAGACCATCACGGCTACACATGCGGTTGATGCGTTTTAATTCGGATCTGGTGTCAAGTTATCTACAACCGGACATTAACAAATTCCCATCTGCCACATAACCGCGGGCAGGGGTGTCCCAACTTAGCCCATGATAAGCTCTCGCGATCAACAAAGGATATTCCTTCTCCCAGGAAGACCCGATCAGTCTCGGAATCCCGGTTTACAAGACATTTCGACAATGGTAAAACAAGACCAGCAAAACCGCCCGATGCGCCGACAATCACGATAGGAGCTGCACATATCTCGTTCTCAGGGCAACACCGGATGAGACATCCTACGAGTAAAACCAGACCTCGAGTTTCCCCGAGTGGGCCCCGCAGTCTACTCGGTTCGTACCAACACTTAGACAAGCATTGGCCCGGGGGGGCTAAAATAAAGATGACCCTTGGGTTAATTACTCCCAAAGGAAAGGTAGGTGGTGGTGAGGCAAATGGTAAAACCAAGGTTGGGCCTTGCTGGAGGAGTTTTATTCAAAGCGAACTATCAAGGGGGTCCCATAAATCACCCGACCGTGTAAGGAACGCAAAATCCGGGAACATAATACCGGTATGACGGAAACTAGGGCGGCAAGAGTGGAACAAAACACCAGGCATAAGGCCGAGCCTTCCACCCTTTACCAAGTATATAGATGCATTAATAATATAAGAGATATTGTGATATCCCAACCATAATCCTGTCCATCATGGAGCAATCTTCAACTTCACCTGCAACTAGCAATTCTATAAGAGGGGCTGAGCAAAAGCGGTAACATAGCCAAGCAACGGTTTGCTAGGAAGGGTGTCAAAGGTTAGAGGTTCATGGCAATTTGGGGAGGCTTGAAGAACAAGTGTTAGGAAGCGCAGCATAGCAATCGAATGAAGCAACTAGCATAGCAATGATAATAGTGAGATCCAGGGTAGCGGTCATCTTGCCTGAAATCCCGCAAGGAAGAAGAACGAGTCCATGAAGAAGATGAAGCCACGAAGACGAACCAAGCTTAGACGAACGAATCCTCACGATCGCAACGAAACGACAACTATCGAGAAGAAGCACACAACATAGTAAACACACCACACATGAACAAGGCATGTTGCTCAACCAAGCATGATGCATGACAAGACTACATGAAGCTACTCATGTCAAGAGATGATGCAAACAAGAACAACATATCAAAGCAAGTTTGAATGAGGCCGGGAACAACATATAACAATTCCGGTAAGTCCTCATATGTAAATTTTGAAGTTGGTCCAGATCTGAATAAACCTTATGTTCAAGTTGTTAAACAGCAAGTTAAGATGCACCAAGATGATCTACACGAGGTTCTAGTCAAGTTACATATAAAGTTCATTAGATTTGGAGCTACGGCCTAGAAGATATGAGCAAAACAAGTTAAACATGGCATTGATGCAAAATGCATGCAAACATCAAGCAAACACCTCAAAACAAGGATGCAACATGATAATATGAAACTACATGCAAAATCAAGCAAGTTTCATATAGAGCACACTCAAAACGGAGCAACGGTTCAACACATACACTCTATACAAGTTTAAAGGACAAGCTGCCCAAAACAGCAACTAGGCATCTTACAAACATCAAAACAATATGCTACAGCATCTCATCGATAAAACAAAATGCATGGGCATGAAGCAGAGGTAAAGCATGACAAAACATGAACACCGAGCTATCTCCAGAAACTACTAGAACATGCTCAAACACACATGGCAAGATTGCATATATTAACAGTTTCAGGCTTAGGAGAAATAACATCAGGTTGCAATGTTTAGAGGTATCAACCCACATGATACGGGAACTTAACATGGAAAACTAGAGCATGGAATGATTCTACTCAAATCATAGAACAAAAGTCCCTTACTGACCATGAGCCAAAAAGGATCAGAAGATATGATGGCACCCATGTAAACATGGCAAGTTATATGACAGATTCATACATGGCAGGAACAACGATAAGTAGGCATGTTGGTGAGCTTGAACCACTCACCACAGAGCAATACATGGCATGGAAAGGCAACCAACAGTAATAATACATGTTTGAGTAGATAAGCATGGCAAGAAAAAGTTCATAGGGTGCATGGATCACTAGCAACAATCATGGCAACATTGAACTTAATGTTAACACGCTGACAGCAACATTATTTAGCAGTTTTGAGGGCAAGATAACAAAAAGTTACAGTAGGCTAAAAATGCAGCCAGGCGCATGAATGGATAGAGCAAGACATGTATAACAAAACATCCTTAGTGAACATCTCCAGATTATGCATAGAATGACTTGTAGGAGCAGGTTTATAAAGCATCCTATTATAACATAAACAGCCTAGCCAAACAGCAACAGCAAGTACCCTACTTAGCAAGATTGATGCACTCAGTACAAGACTCACAAAAATACATGGATGGCACCACTGTGAAGATGGCATGACATATTTCAAAATACATGTAGGGCTCAAGCTCATAAGATGCACACATCAAATGCAACAAAAATGACAAATCATCAAGTTATAACAGTTTCAGCAGATTAACATCACATAGCTCTCTTCGAACGATGATTCAGGCATCAAGATGACTCAAATGAACATGATGCAATCCAATGAAATGAAGTACTCGTTGGGGCGAACAATTTGATACGCTACACGTCCAAAACGGAGCCACGGATGCGGAGTTATGATGCGTTGAACATGGCATGAAAATGTTACAGAGAAAGGGACTTGGTGGAAATATACCCCTCCGAAACAGATCTAGGGTTCGTCGGTGGCGCGCGAACCGAGGTCAACTCCGGCGATGGGGGGATTTCTCCGGTGAGCTGCGGTTGCGGAGGAGGTCGGGGAAGATGTTGGGGATGCAGGGGATGTCGGATCCGGCGAGGGGCGCCGGTTCCCGCCGGAGAGAGGAGGCGGCGGCGCGCGGGGCTGGATCCGGCCTCCTGGCGCCGGATCTGACCGAGGGAGACGACGGGGAGCCGGATGTAGCGCTAGGCGGCGGCGGTCGGCGTTGGAGGCGGCGAACTCGGACGGCAGGTGGCGCAGCAGGACGCCGGCGGGGACAGGTGGCGGCTCCTGGTTGGGTGAGGGCGAGGGCGGACGTGTCCGGCTGCGGCGCGGACGTGTCCGGTGGCACGAGGATGAAGATGGCTAGGGTTAGACCGGGATTTTCGAAGGGGAAGGCATATATAGGTAGAGGGAGCTAGGAAAGTCCAAATGAGGAGCGGTTTTCGCCCACACGATCGTGATCGAACGACCGAGAGCATAGAGGGGAGTTTGCTGGGTTTTGGGCCACTTTGAAGGGGTGTTGGGCTGCAACATAAAGAGGGCTTTGCGGTTACCCGGTTAACCATTGGAGTATCAAACAACCTCCAAATGGCACGAAACTTGACAGGCGGTCTACCGGTGCTATACCAAGGCCGCTTGGCAAACCTCAGTCCATTCCGAGAATGTTTAACACCCGCACAAGAGAAGAGGCAAAAAGGGGACGCCGGATGGCATAGGAGTGCCGGATTGCAAAACGGACAACGGGGAAAATGCTCGGATGCGTGAGACGAACACGTATGCAAAATTAGATGCGCATGATGACATGGCAAAATGCAAACCGCAAGCAAATGACAAGGCAACTACGGGGAGTAACTGGCGGACACCTGGCGTATCGAATCCGGGGCGTTACACTCACACCTACTGAAATATCTTTGCAAATGGCTGACAAATCAATTGTCATACCTATCTGTATTTGTGAGGATGTGCCTGTTGTTGTTGCTAATGTTACTATTTTGACTGGCTTTGTTATACTTGAGATTCCCGAGGATGACAATATGTCGATCATCCTTGGTAGACCTTTCTTGAATACTGCAGGGGCTGTTATTGATTGCAATAAAAGCAAGGTCACTTTTCATATCAATGGTAATGAGCATACGGTGCACTTTCCTAAGAAACAATTCCAAGTGAATGGTGTCAATGTTATTGAAAAATCTCCAACAATCACTATTGGAAGTTTTCAGCTACCTCTACCTACTTTTAAAAAGAAATATGAAATGCTTATTGTTGGGGAATTCATATCCCCGTTGAGGTAACTTAGTGATATATGAAAGTTCTTCGGTTTCATGCCAATCGAAAGTGGTTGTTAATAAGACTTGATCAACCTTATTAATGAATCATTTTTTAGAGGTATGAAGTTGATGAATTTAGTGAGCACTACCTTCTGCCCTTTACCTTTGTTTTGTGCTTTTCTTAGTTGAATAAAATAAAATGCCATGTTTTGTCCGTTTTTTAAATTTCCCTTGCAATAAAAAATGACCCAAAAATAAAAGTTCTCAAAATGCTCTCAAATTTTAATATGATTTTTTCTGAATATTTAAGAATTTTTGGCGCAAATAACATCAGAGGAAGGTGCACAGGTGGGCACAAACCACCTGGGCGCGCCCTGGTGGGTTGTGGTCCCCATGTGGGCCCCCTCACTTATCTTCTCATCCCACATCACCACCTACCTCTAGAAAAGGAATCACCATTGCTCTCTCTCTCTGTGTGTGTGTGTGTGTGTGTGTGTGTGTGTGTGTGAAAGTGCTAGTATCGACTAGAGGGGGTGGTGAATAGGCGATTTTTATGAAAGTCTTCAGAACTTGGAAGTTTCGAAGACAAACAACAGAAACAACCTAATTGATATGCAGCGGAAGATAAACTACCCTAAACAAGCCATAGTCAAGTATGTAATGATGTGAACGTACAGGACTAATAGCAGTTAGGTGGTAAGGATCAAGATGGAAGATAGTGTGAAGCCAATCAACAATAGTAGTCAAGCAATGAAGTCAAACAGATACACAGATAGGCAATGACTTCACGAAGACAATCTAAAGTAAGGATGGAAAGGGATAGAACCAGTTGCTTGTTGAAGACACAGGATTTGTTGGACCAGTTCCAGTTGCTGTGACAACTATACGTCTGGTTAGGGAGGCTGAGATTTAACTCAGAAGACCGTGTCTTCACCTTATTCCCCTTGAGCTAAGGACACCCAGTCCTCGCCCAATCACTCTGGTAAGTCTTCAAGGGAGACTTCCAAACCTTCACAGACTTTGTTCACCGGCAATCCATAATGACTCTTGGATGCTCAGAACGCGACGCCTAACCGGCTGGAGGATTCACAGTCCTCAAGTGTAATTTTTAGGGGTCATCTCCGGTAGGTAAACCGAATCAATGAGGGACACTACCTGCGTTATCCTGCAATTCTCACAAACGCATCAGTCCCTCAACCAACTTTGTCGTCAATACTCCAAAACCAACTAGGGGTGGCACTAGATGCACTTACAATCTCCCCCTTTTTGGTGATTGATGACAAACTGGTTGAAGTTTTCAACGGGGATAAAGTATGTGAAATTGTAAGGATGGGAAATTGTCTTCATAAGTTGCAAGGGCTCCCCCTGAAGATGTGCATATAAGTAATTTGCTTTTGGAATGCAAATGCACATGGCAAGTTGTACTTTTGGAGATCCACTTCAACTTATGAAGATAATTCATCATGCATGAAATAATATAGCAAGGAGAGTGACATGCATAATGAAAAATGGACGTCTGCAGAATGATCTAAGTGCGGAAGTTATCATCGCACATGCGGAATTTATCATCGCATCATAGTAAAGCAGATAAGTAGCAGAAGTAGCAGACGACCATGAAGTGTAGGTGTTACAACTCAAAGAACCAAATGTTTCAAAACGCAAGAGTTGTAAGCACGCAGCAAAATATAATGCAACCGCCCATATGAACCCGCTTGAAGACTATCAACTCATATGCTTCTCCCCCTTTTGTCAGTAAGGACCAAAAAGGTTTGAAGACATAGAGCATCTACTCGTCATCATGAGTAGGTGAAGCAGCAGGGTTGTCGTCGTTGGTTGGCGGTGCAGACGAACTTGGTGCAGTGTTGATGCGCGCAGTAATAGGAGGTGGTGAAGTAGCATCATCTTCATCATCGAACACTCTGGCATTAACTGTTGCCGCGGAAGAAGAATATTTAGAGTCTTCAAGAGATGGAGTTCGATGCAGGGTAGCAGTCCGTGGAGGAGAGGATTCGAACTGGAATCTTTCATTGAAGCCATCGTCTTGAAGATCAGCTTCAGCACCGAACTCTTCCATGATCGCCGGCTGGTTTCATGAGCAACAAAGGCATTCTTGGTGGCAAGGTTGCGAATGTGATTGACATCCACCAAGAGGCTTTGCATCTGTCTCTTGAGCCAGAAATGATGCTTGTCCTGTTTCTGATGAAGAGCCACAAGAAGTTCTCGGTCATTGAGAACACGAGAACGCTTCCAAGGCCTTTGTGCAATGGTGCTTTCAGTGGCTTCAGTGGCCGCTCTATGAGGCAGACGAGTGTTACCAGCCAGTGGATAGATTCGTGTTGCTGCTTGAACACCTTCAATAGGCTGAGTGAAGCTTTGGTGCTCAATATTCTGAAGACAAAGTGGCGTCTTGGCAGGGTCAGAATATATAGCATCAACTGACATATCAACCTCTGGTAAAAAGATTATATGATTGCGAGCAGAGGGCTGATAATTGACAGATGAGTGTTGCTTGATGAGGCGCATGACCCATGGAGCATAAAACTTCAGACCAAATAGGTCAGAGCCGGAAGCATCAAGTTTCCTGATGAAGAATTCCTGAGTGTTGAAGTTGATGCCATTGAGAATGTAGAAGACCAAAGTCTTCATAGCTCCTTCAAGCTTGGCCGCTGATGAGTGTCCTTTGACTGGCCATAGAGTTCGCCTGATGATATGATATATGGTTCGAGGCAGATACTCAAGGTCTTCAACAAAGAAATGTGTGGGATACTCAGCGTCAGATGGAAAAGGCTTCATCATGCTCAACATCTGGCTCATATTGGGTTCTGGCTTATGAAAGATGCTCTCCACAGCGTTGCGGTGTAGCTGACAGCTGGGTTCATATAGTTCTCCAGGAGTGGCTAGCCCTGTAAGCTCAATGATATCCATAGCTTTGGCTTCATGATGAACATTTCCAGTCATCCACTCGAGAACCCATGTCTTGATGTCTCTGTAGTAGCCGCGAATGTGCAGAGTGGCATAGAATTGAAGCAATAGCTCTTCATTCCAATGTTCTTTCTCTGTCACAAAGTGGAGCAGACCAGCATCACGAAAGCAGTCAAGTGCTTCTTCTAGGCACGGCAGTCCAGCAATAGCTTCAGTGTCAAGGCGCATATGAGGGAAAATGCGCCCTTGATCATATAGCACGCATGAGTAATAGCTTCTCTGCTGATAGCTCCAGAACCGATCTGATGATATCCTTGGCTTGGAGTAGGGGTTCTTGGCGCTGTCAAAGAAGGTATTGTGGCTTTTGAAGCCATTTGCATTGAAGGACCCGGGTGAGTTGGCAGTACCTGGAAACCTTGGCAACCTGGGCTTTGGCTTCTGGACCTGAGGCCTATGCTCAACATGATAGTCAAATTGAGGTCCTGAGGCAGAGGGTGGAGGCACCAGAATGGGCCATCGGACAGTAGTAAGTTGACCATGACTGTATGCTTGCTCAATTGTGTGAGGCCTTGGTGGCGGAACAGGAGCAGGGGCAACAGCGGAGGCATCAGGCTGCACGGCAGGTGCTTCGGGAGCAGTTGTCATATTAGCTTTAGGTGCAGCATTCTCGTTGGCTTCAGGTGCAGCATCCTCATTGACTTCAGGTGCAGGGGCCTCATAAGCTTTAGGCACACTGGTTGGTGCAGGCTCCACATTAGCGTCAGTCATGACTACGTCACTGGCTTCATTGGCGTTGGTGGTGGCAGCCTCAACATTGTCAACCTCCTCTTGACGAGCAAGAGGGTCGGGCACAGGCACGTTCAGATCATGAACTGCTTCTTCTTCAATTGCTGGGGGAGTAGGAATACGTACTTCTTCTTCATTTTCTTCGGCTGATGCAGCCGGAATGTCTTCAGCAGCATGTGCTTCAGACTCGGAGACATTCACAGTTGGAGCAGGTTCAGAAAATACTTGCCGTGCAACAGGTGAACGTTGCACTTCTCCTTCTGGAACGCTCAACAAAGGGACTTCAGGCCTTTGTCCTCTGCGAAGCCTGCGAAGTGCTGGCTTCACCTTAGGAGATGGAGTTGGCTGGGCCTGAAAGTCTTCATCCTCTTCTTACACGGGGGGTGTAGCTTGTTGTTGTTGTTGGGGAGTACTGGGGAAGTCTTGTTGTTGTGGGTGATTAGCCCACGAAGCATCCTGAGCAATTGGCGTCAAAGGACGACCAATGCTGATGAGTTCGTTGTTCGTGTGAACAGGTGATGATACCACTTCATGTTCGATCTGAGGAAGAACTTCATCACCATCTACATTGTCATCATGACCAATGTCTTCAGCAGCGGTGGGTTCAGCTGCTGGAATATCTTCAGCTTCATGAGCCTCTGTGGGAGCAGGCTCATGGACTACCATTCGTCATTCTTGATGTTCTGACGCTGGGCGAACCATGGAAATGGGTTCAACGACTAAGGGCTCTGTGGAAGCAGCCCTAGTCTTCTTGGTCTTGCGCTTCTTCTTGGAGGGAGCGGCATCAGAGGCTTCAGTGTTCTTTCTCTTTCTGGCTTTAGCCTCCGCAGCCCTCGTCTTCTTCTGTTCTGAAGCTGTTGTGGTGACCTTTGGCTTCGAGCCAGTCATGCTGCTTGGGAAGATAATGCGAGGGGCTTCTTGGCTTGAAGGCTCAGGCTGTTCAGCAGGGTGCTTCTTCTTCTTCTTTGCAGCCATCCTGGGGTCAATGCCAGGACGGCCAAGTGATTTGCGCTTCTCAGCCTCATTGTAGGCAAGCACACACTTATCAGCCAAAATCTTCATGCACTCTCGAGAGCCCTGGGCTTCTTCACGCTACTTCAGAAAAGCTTCTTTAAGCTCATGGAGCATTACTTTGAAGTTGCGGACGTCTTGAACACTTAGCTTGGCCACATGCTTCTTGAATTGAGCCTTCTCATAATCAATCTTGTTCTTGAGCTCAATGATGCGCTGAGCGAGAGCTAGCTCAGAAGCAATGGCGCCATTGAAGGCGACGCTGAGGCCAATGGGGAGCTGTAAATCTTCAAAGCTGACGTTGGGGGAGTCGAACCACTCATCAATGAAATTGTGAATGATGGTCACATCAAAGAGAGGCAAGTTGCTGAAGATTTCTGCTTCTTCCTTGCTCTTTATCAGCTGCTCAAGAGCATCATCAGCAAGATCTTCATCACTTGATAGATCAATGGGTTCTTCATGCAGAATGGCAGCAGGAGTCAAGGCTCTTTGATCAGATGGTCTGACAAGTTGCTTCTTCTTCTCCGTTCTCTTGGAGACAGGGGATTGATCTTCAGACTGCACACTAGCTTCAGGAGGTTCAGTGGCCAGTGGCTTCGCACGAGAAGTCTTCGGAGGTGCAGCTGAGGTTGAAGCCTTTGACTTCTTTTTCTTCGGCGGCTTTGGAGGAGGAGCAGGGGCTTCATCAGAATCAGCACCATTGTCAGAATGATCTACTCTGGCACCTTGGACCATGATGTAGGTGATGAGGCCGTCAAGGTTGGAGAAGGGGCCGATCTCATTGGGATTAGCGTCACGGGAGCCGTCAGCACGGGGAGCAGAGGGACCTGGATTGAAGTCCAAGCCCAAGGACTTCTTGTTCTTCTTGGCCGAAGCCACATCAAACTGGTAGTTGCGCTTGAAGAGAGAGTCGTCACGACACCATAGTAGTGAGGTGGGATCTGCGTTCTCAGGTTGTGGGCCACGGACCATGCAAGGATAGAAGCCTTGGTCAATGGCTTCAGCTCTGGTCTTGGGATGAAGGCCTCGATAGAGAATATCTCCCCAAGGTCTCTTGATGGCATTCTTCTCTGCATATTCCTTCGTCACAAACTTGTACTTGAACCACTCCTCAGCCCAATAGCGATGAATCCATTGGATTCGCGTCTTTCTCTGATGATAGTTCTCTTCAGGATCTGTCTTGTATAGTTCTGCTAAATCATCAGGCAGATCTTTGGATGTTCCTTCTCTGCGCTGTCTGCCACCCTTCCTTGCTGATTTTTCTGCAGCCATGAACTTCAAACTGAATGGCTTCAATGCGTTCAAAGGCTTCAGAGATTTACGCTTGCTGGTCAAGCAGGAACTGGCTTCAGGAGAATTTATATGATGCTGTAAGTATTCTGCAAACGAATGCAGACTATGAGAACCAAGGGACTCTCCCACGGACATGTACCTGTGACAGCATTAGAGATGCGAGAGAAGGGGAAGAGGTCATATGCATTCTCAGAAGATTTTGAAGATAAATCAGTTTGAAGACATTGACCCCATGATGCGAAGACATTCACTTATATAGGTGAGTTGGTTCCAGATTTGTACCAATCCGTGAATAAGTACAAGTGAGGAATCAAACTAGGCAGGAAATCTAAGTGAATCGACTAGGCAGTATGAGATGCAGACAGAATAGATCTAACTTGAACAGACAGAAACCACTTTCGGTAAACAGGATGAATCTTGAAGATCAAAAAGGTGGTAAAAATAGAGTTATAATTACCGCACGAAGAACTGCTAGATGGGAAGAATAGGAGACCGAGCAGTTCAGCCCACCGTGCCCTAACTTGGCGACGGAGGACACCTACGGCCACGGCGGAGAGGATGATGTCCGCGGCTGGCATGAGGACGGCGTCGGAGAAGTCGCGGCAGCTAAGCACTTCGTCGCCGGCGTCGTCGTGAGCTAGCGGTGGCGCTAGGGTTTTGACGGAGGGGGAGAGGTGGAAGAAGGATTTCTTTACCACAGGGAACATGTATTTATAAGTTGGTGAGAGACACAGCGCAATTATGCTGGTGCCCCTAGCAGTTCATATCTGAGGGGTACGTGGCAAGCATGCAACACACTCAGGGTTGTCCCACGTTCCCACGCCCGCCAGGCATGTCGGAGAGTTGTTCCGGCTTCTCCAGATTTCAACAATAAAGATAAGCCTCTTAAAACAGATTTAATGTTTATCTCTTTGCCTTCTACTGATTAGGACGCAGAGAAGACATTCGACAGTTTCAATAGAATGCATATGATTTGGACAGATGGAGTTTGAGATAGGAAGCATAGAGAGGTTAGGGTCCGATCACATTCACTTAGTTCAAAAGACCCAATCTTGAAGACATAGCTATAAGTGAATGTTGTAGAGGACAGAACACTAGTATATATGAGAAAGCAATCAAATCATCATAGTGCAGAAAGTCACGAAGACAAATTGAAACTGAAGACAAAACAGATGTGAAGTCATTGCAATATAACGCCTTGAGTGAAACTCTTCAAACAAAGAAGGTTGGTGGTGGCGTTACCAACCGTATAGGAAGTATTAGACCCAGACACGGCGCACAATTATCGTGGCACTCCGAAGTCAAATTCCATGTTAATATATTCACACTCAGAGTGTAAATCTTCATTGATTGAAGATATACATTACTTTGTGTGTTGCACATCTAAGTCATCAACATGCATAAGTGTTAGGATGTGTGCCTGATCACAGGACATTAGAGGATTCCAAGATATTTAGCTCACACCGTAACTTGCAAAACCTTTTCTCATCCAAGGGCTTTGTGAAGATATTTGTCAGTTGCTCTTTAATGTTGACGTGAATGATATCGATATCTTTCTTCATAACATGATCTCTGAGAAAGGGATGACGAATTTCAATGTGCTTTGTCTTCGAGTGTTGGACTGGATTATTGGCTATTTTGATGGCACTTTCGTTGTCGCAGAAGAGAGGTACTTGTTTTAGGTTGATGCCATAGTCCTTGAGAGTTTGCTTCATACATAGAAGCTGAGCACAACAGGATCCAGCAGCAATGTATTCAGATTCAGCAGTTGAGAGTGATACACAGTTCTGCTTCTTCGAAGACCAATAGACAAGTGATCGACCAAGAAAATGGCATGTGCCTGATGTAGACTTGCGATCCACCTTGTCACCAGCATAATCAGCACCTAAGAATCCAACCAAGTCAAATTTTGAGCCCTTGGGATACCATAATCCGAGTGTTGGGGTGTAAGCTAAATATCGAAGAATTCGCTTCATAGCTAAGTGATGCGATTCCTTTGGTGCCGCTTGGAATCGAGCACACATGCAAACACTAAGCATAATATCTGGCCTAGATGCACATAAATAAAGCAAAGAACCAATCATGGAGCGGTATACCTTTTGATCAAACTCTTTACCATTGTCGTCGGGACCAAGATGGTGTTTGGCTGGCATTGGCATCGTGTAGCCTTTGCAGTCTTCAATTCCAAACTTCTTCAGACAATCTTTGAGGTATTTCTCTTGATATATGAAGATGACATTCCTTTGCTAACGAATTTGAAGACCAAGGAAGAACTTCAGCTCACCCATCATGGACATTTGATATTGCTCTTGCATCATGTACCCAAACTCATCACTATACTTCTGGTTGGTGCATCCGAAGATTATGTCATCCACATATATTTGGCACACAAACAGTTCACCACCATATGTCTTCGTGAAGAGAGTGGGATCGAGGGATCCAGGTTTGAAGCCTTTGCTCTTCAGGAAGTCTTTGATTGTATCATACCAGGCAGGAGGAGCTTGTTTGAGGCCATACAGTGCTTTGTTTAGCTTGTACACCATATCAGGATGTTTTGGATCTTCAAAGCCAGGTGGTTGTGCGACATATACTTCTTCTGCAATCTTGCCATTGAGAAATGCGCTCTTTACATCCATTTGATATAGCAAAATATTGTGATGATTAGCGTAGGCTATCAGTATGCGAATGGCTTCAAGCCTAGCAACAGGAGCAAATGTTTCATCGAAGTCAATTCCTTCAACTTGAGTGTATCCTTGAGCCAAAAGACGTGCTTTGTTTCTGATGACTTGACCATGCTCATATTGCTTGTTTCGATATATCCACTTTGTTCCAATAATGTTATTCTTGCGAGGATCAGGTCGCTTGACAAGTTCACAAACATTATTCAGCTTGAACTGTTGAAGTTCTTCTTGCATGGCATGAATCCATTCTCGTTCCATAAAAGCTTCAGCAACTTTCTTGGGTTCTGATATTGACACAAATGAAAAGTGCCCACAGAAGTTTGCTAGTTGTGTTGCTCTTGATCGAGTGAGCGGACCAGGTGCATTGATGCTGTCAATTATCTTTTCTATTTGAACTTCATTTGCAACACGAGGATGAACAGGACGAAGATTTTGCTCTGGCTGATCATTGTCATCATTGGGAGGATTGTCTTCAATCTGAGCATTGTCTTCAGTTTGATTTGGTGCAGAGATGATAAGTTCCTCTTCAGGTTGTGCTTCAGAGGGCATGATTTCACCAGTTCCCATCAGCTTGATAGACTCGTTTGAAGGAGCTTCATCTAGTGTACTAGGCAGAATCTCTCTCTGTGAACCATTGGTTTCATCAAATTTCACATCCACAGTTTCAATGATTTTGTATAGATAAAGGTTGAAGACTCTGTAGGAGTGTGAATCCTTTCCATAGCCAAGCATGAAGCCTTCGTGAGCCTTTGGTGCAAATTTTGACTTGTGATGGGGATCCTTTATCCAGCATCTTGCTCCAAATACTCTGAAATAACTGACGTTTGGCTTCTTGCCAGTAAGCAGCTCATATGATGTTTTGTTCAGAAGCTTATGAATGTATACACGGTTGATGATGTGACATGCTGTATCAATAGCTTCAGGCCAGAACTTTCTTGGTGTCTTGTACTCATCTAGCATTGTTCGAGCCATCTCAATCAGGGTTCTGTTTTTGCGCTCAACAATGCCGTTTTGCTGAGGTGTGTATGGAGCAGAGAACTCATGAGTGATTCCCATTGTATCCAGATACAGATCAAGTCTAGTGTTCTTGAATTCAGTGCCATTGTCACTTCTGATGTGCTTGATCTTCACATCATAATTGTTCATTGCTCGAGTTGCAAAGCGCCTGAAGACATCTTGCACTTCAGTCTTGTAAAGAATTATATGAACCCATGTGTATCTTGAGTAGTCATCAACAATGACGAAGCCATAGAGACAGGCAGTTGTTGTGAGGGTGGAGTAGTGAGTAGGTCCAAATAAGTCCATGTGTAACAGCTCGAAGGGTTGAGATGTTGTCATGATTGTCTTTGAGGGGTGCTTTGCCCTTGTCATCTTTCCAGCTTCACAGGCACCACAGAGATGATCCTTCTTGAACTTGACATCCTCAATGCCAATGACATGCTTCTTCTTGATGAGTGAGTGTAAGTTCCTCATGCCAGCATGTCCCAGCCTTCGATGCCAGAGCCAGCATTCTGAAGCTTTTGTCAGAAGACAAACGGCAAGCTGTGGACCTGCTGAGAAATCTACCATGTACAGATCATCTTTTCAATACCCTTCAAAGACTAGAGATTTGTCAGATTCCATTAGTACAAGGCAACGGTATTTGCCAAATATCACAATCATGTTCAAGTCACAAAGCATTGAGACAGACATTAAGTTGAAACCAAGGGATTCAACAAGCATCACTTTATCCATGTGTTGATCCTTTGAGAATGCAACTCTACCTAGACCCAATACCTTGCTTTTACAAGTGTCAGCAAATGTAATGTGACTTTTGTCGGATGGACGTAAGGTTGAGTCCATGAGAAGACTTCGATCACCAGTCATATGATTTGTGCATCCACTGTCCATAATCCATTCTGAAGCTTTTGGTGATGTACCCTACAGTGCAGTTAGGAGGATAGGCTTCACAAGAGTGTTGTGAAGCATAAGCATTTGACACATATAGGGACATTCACAGCTTATAACAAAGTTAGGACATAGTATGACTGATAAGAAATTCAGATGTAAAGCATATAGAACGACATTTCATCATGCGTCCTCAGTGAGTTTTAGGTCCCCAGCAATAGTATGGGACGCCATTGATTGCTGGCTGGAGACCGTTTTCTGCAAAAGAGAGTTAGTTATTCTTTGTCACCCACATCTTCCGTGGGGGCTTAGAAGCAATGAGTCTAAGTGCAGCATCTAAGAATTTTGGCTTTGGAGCCCTAGCAAATAGCCTTGCAGGAGATGAACGATACTCATATGAATAAGCAGAAAAGTTCTTAGTCCTATGAACATAGCGGTTCGAAGATATACGCTCATATTCATAAGTCTGAGCATGATTTCCCTGCAAAACATTGGCGTTAGGGTGACTCATATGAGTCATGTATCTGTATGAAGCCTTTGGGCCACATGAAGCTATTAGTCTGGGGTTTGTCTTCTTCCTTGGTGGTGTCATGACGACATTCACAGGAAGATTCTCAATGTACTGCTTAGGTACCCGATCTTCTTCATAGGTGGTCCATTCCTGCAGTTAGTACCAATGTACCTGGCAAACACTTCACCATTCTGATTTTTGAACAGCTTATAGTTTGCATCAAAGGATTCATCAATGATAATAGGATTAGCACAGGTAAAGCCAGATAAGGTGGATGGATCTACTGAAGGTTCCTTTGCAGCAACCCATGTGGTTTTGGGGTACTGCTCAGGCTTCCAGTACGAGCCATCAACATTCATTTTCCTTTCGAACCCAACACCCTCTTTCCTAGGGTTTCGGTTCAGAATCTGCTTTTTGAGGACATCGCAGAGAGTCTGATGTCCCTTCAAACTTTTGTACATCCCTGTTTCAAGCAATGTCTTCAACATAGCATTTTCATCAGCAACAGCAGTGGTATCCTCCGCAGAGGGGTTAGTAACCACATCAGTAGGTGAAGACAATGAAATAGTAGCAGCAGTGGAACATTCAGCAACAGATGTAGCGTTATCACGCTTAATGCATTTTAGACATGGTGGTTCAAATCCTTCCTGAGCGGAACTGATCTGTTGGGCGCGAAGTGAATCTCGCTCCTTCCGAAGATCTTCATAATCCACTCTTATCTTTTCAAGGTCTAGCTTTCTTTGAAGACATTCAGAAGACAGCTTCTCATGATCAGATAAGAGAGCATTATGTTGATCTTGAAGGGCGTCAAACTTAGCATGAAGTCTCTGAAGACTATCAGCCAAAGGTTTTGACTGATCCATTTCTTCACCCAACATATCATCGCTCTTACTAAGCATGTCTTGAACCTTTTCCAAGATTCTTTGTTGTTTAGTGGCAAGGGAAGCAAGCTTGTCATAACTGGGGCCAAATTCATCACCTGATTCATCATCACTAGATTCAGAGAGATAGCATTCAGTTACCTTATCACCCCTTGCCATGTGGCACGATGAGGATGATGATGATTCAGGTGCAAAGGTCATTTCCTTGAGAGATTCCTTGTAGTCCTCAAACCGCGGATCAGGACGAGTGCGTGACCTTCGTATACATCAGAAAGCCGGTCCCAGATTAGCTTCGCGTGATTGAGGTGCATAACATTCCTGAACTGATTTCGGGACAAATGACAGCAGATGACGTCCTTCGCTATGAGGTTCAATAGAGTATACTTGCGAATGTCATCAGCCTCTGCCATCTTGCATAGATCAGTGAGTCCAATCTCAGTGACGGTCCACAGTTCGCTATCCATTGACATGAGTAGCTTCTTCATCATGGCCTTCCATCGGGAATACTCATGACCGTCAAAGGTGGGACACGATATGTTCCTCAATCCTGCAGTTGACATAGCTGAAACTCCAGGTGGTTAAACTGAATCACACAGAACAAGGGAGTACCTTGCTCTGATACCAATTGAAAGTGCTAGTATCGACTAGAGGGGGGTGAATAGGTGATTTTTATGAAAGTCTTCAGAACTTGGAAGTTTCGAAGACAAACAACAGAAACAACCTAATTGATATGCAGCGGAAGATAAACTACCCTAAACAAGCCATAGTCAAGTATGTAATGATGTGAACGTACAGGACTAATAGGAGTTAGGTGGTAAGGATCAAGATGGAAGATAGTGTGAAGCCAATCAACAATAGTAGTCAAGCAATGAAGTCAACAGATACACAGATAGGCAATGACTTCACGAAGACAAACTAAAGTAAGGATGGAAAGGGATAGAACCAGTTGCTTGTTGAAGACACAGGATTTGTTGGACCAGTTCCAGTTGTTGTGACAACTGTACGTTTGGTTTGGGAGGCTGAGATTTAACTCAGAAGACCGTGTCTTCACCTTATTCCCCTTGAGCTAAGGACACCCAGTCCTCGCCCAATCACTCTGGTAAGTCTCCAAGGGAGACTTCCAAACCTTCACAGACTTTGTTCACCGGCAATCCACAATGACTCTTGGATGCTCAGAACGCGACGCCTAACCGGCTGGAGGATTCACAGTCCTCAAGTGTAATAAGTCTTCAGGTCACACAGACAGAAAGACTTCAGTGATGCCTAACACTCTTTGGCTCTGGGTGTTTGGGCTTTGTCCTTGCAAGGATTTCTCTCTCTCAAATGCTTCGAGGCGGGTTGCTCTCAAACGACAAAAGCCGTGCACAAACTCTGAGAAGCCACCAATTTATGGTGTAGGGGGTGGGCTATTTATAGCCACTAGGCAACCCAACCTGGTTTGTCCAAAATGACCCTGGGTCACTAAGGAACTGACACGTGTTCCAACGGTCAGATTTCAAACACACGCGGCAACTTTACTTGGGCTGCAAGCAAAGCTGACTCATCCAGCTCTGGATAAGATTTGCTCTCATTGTCTTCACTCGAAGACATAGGATTTGAGTTGAGCATCACTTCAGTCACTCTGACTTAGTTCACTTGGACCCCACTTAACAGTACGGTGGTTCCTATGACTCAACAAAGAAGAAAAGGAAACAACGAAACCACACAGTCTTCGCGCTCCAAAGTCTTCACACAATGTCTTCTCAAGTCATAGTCTTCAATATGAATATCTTCTCATACAACCATGTCTTCAATGTCTTCATACATTTTTAGGGGTCATCTCCGGTAGGTAAACCGAATCAATGAGGGACACTACTTGCGTTATCCTGCAATTCTCACAAACGCATCAGTCCCTCAACCAACTTTGTCGTCAATACTCCAAAACCAACTAGGGGTGGCACTAGATGCACTTACAATGTGTGTGTGTGTGTGTGTGTGTGTGTGTGTGTGTATGTCGTGTTCCTGCCCCCGAACCTGCGGATTTCGATCTCTTTGCTCGAAGCTCCATTTCTGAAACTGTTTCGGGGGATTCTTGCTTGGCATGTGAATCCTCCATCGGTCCAATTAGTTTCTGCTTTAGTGGTTTATATTTTGAATAATTAGTTACTCTTGGTGCTGCTGTAGATGAGCTTGCATGTTGAATTCTTAGAGTTCTAAGTAGTTTGAATGCTTGCTATGGCCTCTATGCATCCCTATGATTAGTTGATATCATTCTTATAAGGTTTTGTTGACAAAAATTTGTGACCCAAATTTTTTCAGAAAATTGTACGTGAATATGATGAAGCTCTTTGGAAGGATTTCTTCGAGGCGTCCTCGGAGGCATCTTCTAGTAGCAGTTCTATTCGTCGATCTTATGTTCAACCAAGTGAAAGTTCCAATCGTGATGCCACTACCAAATCATGTTTATGGCCGTGCAACGATTATATGGTGCGGGTGGACATTAAAGAAGAATTAGAGCAATATGTTCACAATGCCAAGCTCGGTCCCTACATTGCAGATAAGTGCAACCAACACCTCAGTATCATTGAATCATTTACCAAAGAATTTAAATTCCATTCTCGTGAATCCAGAGTATCATTTATGCTTTATGACAATTCATTTACTATATCTCTGGAGACATTTTCTATTTATTGGACGAACCACCAAGTCGGAGTTTGAAATATTCTTAACTAGCCTTTGCTACGGTGAGACTAGAGGAGTGACTCAAGGTAGAATAAAGAGCATTCATTTTCCCTCAATCCAATACTTTGCACTTTTTAATGGAAAATGCATTGTAGGAAAACAAGATTGTAGTACACTTTGTGCTCCAGACTTGAGCCTTATCCGCACCGCTCTCACCGTTGACAAAAGTTATAACCTTGCAGCGATAGTGTCACATAGATTGCAACACAACACTGGTAGTGGATATGCGTAGCAAAAGAGATGGGTGTTTCACCTTGGCTTTATGACCCCATCCTACCCATGCTGTACCTTGACTTCAATGCTATGAAACATCATAAGATCCTTAGTGGTGAACCCCGTAATTTTACTTATAACCGGTTGTTTAATAAAAGGTCTGTGGTGGACACCTTTTTGCCTCCACCTGGTCTATTTGATGTTCACAGCAAGGGACGATATTATGTTCTTGAGAGCGAGGCCCGAGCACATAACACGGCAGTTGTGGCTGCACGGCAGGACCATTATGCAGGTCACTGACGGATTACCAAGTTAGGCCAAATGCCTAAGCTTGGGGGAGTACGTATTTCCACCGACATTATGTCCATGGTCACACATTTCATTCCAGTTGTCAGTGTCCACGCTTTTTCATTGTATTATCCATGCTAGATTTATTTTCTCACCTTCTTCCTGTGTGTTTGAAAAACTTTGAGAAAATACAAAAAATTGTTTGTTGCTTCTTTTTGATTTTTCTTTCTAGTGTAGTTAGTTGTAATATTTAAAAAAAACCCAAAAAGATTTTCTTGTTCTTCTTTTGCTTGTTGGGAGCTTTCCTGTGCAAATAGTTTTTCTCGCTTTTGTTTTTCCCTTTTATTTGCTTGTTCAAGAAAAAACAAAAACTCCAAAAATATTTTAGTTTGTTTCTCTGAATTTATTTTTCTTTCTATTGAGTCATACCGAGGAGAAGGCCATGATGAAAATGTTGAGTGGCTCTCATATGCATTATTGTTGATCTAATAAAGAGCCCATTTTACCTTGTCTTGTCCTTTTGAATAAAATGGTTGCAGATTCTAGCTTAGTCCATGACACTCTTGCACTATTATTATTTTCATGTCGTTCAATCATGCAAGTGAAAGGCAATAATGATGATATTTGATGAACGGTTGTGGTAGAGAGAAAAGGGTATGAACTCGACTTGTTTTGTTTTTGTAAATATGTTTAACCTAGTATCCACGATTCAGCCTATTATGATCAAACATGTTTGCAATGACAATTAGAGATTATAGTTTGTCATGCCATGCATATGTAGCTACGAGTGGATAATGATTTATCTTGGATGTCCACATTGTGTTAAAATGATTGTGATGTAGTATGATGATATGGTATCCTCCTCTAAATGTTCGAATGGCTTGACTTGGCACATGTTCATGCATGTAGTTGAATCAAAACCAACATAGCCTCTATGATATTTAAGTTCATCGTGCTCATATCCTACTCATGATAGTATCCAATGTTACTTATGCATAATGCATGTTCATGACCGTTTTCGCTCTCTAGCTGGCCGCTTCTCAACCTAATTGCTAGCCTTCGCCTGTACTAAGCGGGAATTCTGCTTGTGCATCAAAACCATGAAACCCAAGTTATTCTAGATGAGTTCACCATACCTACCTATATGCGGTATTACCCTACCGTCCTAAGTAAATTTGCATGTGCCACCTCTAAAAACTCCAATTAAACATCCTTTTTTGTGTGCCTGGATTGTTCATAGAGCGACATGAGGTAGTCAGTATCTTCCATGCTAAGCGGGTTATTCTCATGATGAGTGTTTATTCACTCATCCTTGGACGAGGGGGCGGTAATTGGGATTCCCAGTCCCGAATTCAAATTGCAAATAATTAAACAAAACTCCCCCCGGACTGCTGTTGGTATGGACGGCACCCGTTGTTTCGTACAAGCCGTGGAGTGTGATCGCAGTAAACCTTTACTTTTATCACTTGGGAACTACCACTAATGTATTTAGCATGGAAGATACCGATAACTAATGGTCGCGAAGTAAACAAGAAGGGTACATTTCTCAAAATTTCAGTTACCTCTATTTTAAAAACTTGAGCTCTGGCACCGCTTCAAATCACTGCTTCCCTCTACGAAGGGACTATCTATTTACTTTTATGTTGTGTAATCACCTTCTCAAATAAGCGCCAGAACCTGAGAGCACTATTGTCATCCTCATGCATTGTGTGTAGCTAATGTTGGGTGCATCATGACTAGATCTTTTCTACCATGAATTACAATGTTTAGTCGCTGCTTGAACTTTGGAGGTGCTCTGCATTTATGTTTTGCTGTCTCAGAAAGGGCTAGCGAGATATCACTATTGTCATATTATATCATGGTTGTTTTGACAACGTGTTGTTGTTTGAGATGTCTTATTATTGCTCGCTAGCTGATTACGTCATTGATATGAGTTAATATAATTTTTAAGAGTTATTGTCGACAAGTAAGACAACCCACCCGTGGCTTCCCCGGTAAGCCAACCCACCTGTGGCGTCCACGGCAACCCAGCCACGGGTCAGCTCCCGTCCCATCCAGGCCGTACGATGGGACGAGACCTCAATCACTGATGACCAAGACTACAGTACCCCCGCCCATGCCCGTGGTCAGCGAGAGCGTGGCAACAGTGCCCCTTACCTACCCGCTGCTAGGGCTGGCACGGCAATAGTGTTCCCACCCTTACCGCTGACGACAGCAAGCGGAGGCCTGACGGAGAACACTGTGCGCGACTCGACCCGGCCATGCCATGACGGTCGACAAGACGGTGCACAGTCCCCCTAGGCACGCAGGGCCCGCACCTAGGGGAACCCGGCGAACCATAAGCCCCCAAGCGGGACCCAGCCCGGCACCCCGGACGCTGACAATACGGACCCACTGACTCGGCATATTACCATTGTTACCCTGGGTGGGTTGGTCTATAAAACCCCCCAGGAGTCCACGCCTACAGGCAAGCAAGGGGCGAGATATTCAACAGAGACATATGACACACACGGCATGCAAAGCCACACAAGATAGAGCAAGCAAGATAGGACTAGCCACTACATAGAAACACCAAGGAGAAGGAGCAGCCGGAGCCTTGGCCAGCCTCCTTCCTCCTCCAAACAGCCGAAGCGACATTGTACTATCAACCATCCAACTAAACTCGGCAGGACTAGGGGTGTTATCTCTCCGGAGAGCCCCAAACCTGGGTATGTCCGGCGTCCCGCGCCCACGCATATCAACCTCACCTCCGAAGCCCACCAGCGCCCTCAAGCCTCCTCCTCTCTTTAGCCATCCCTTGGCATCTGCCGTGCGCCCACCACGACAGTTGGCGCCCACCGTGGGGCAGTTCGAGGAGCTGGCTGGAAGCATGCTTCGGACGGGGCCCCCCTCCTACTCCGACCAGTCCGTCGCTCTGGCGGACGACGTCATTGGCGCGCTCGCCGCATCCTTCACCGCTCTGCACGTCTCCGACGAGCTCGCGGCCGACAAGTACCCTAGCGGGGTGCTCAGCTATTCCGACTCCCCGCTTTCTCTCAGCAGCGGATTCACTACCGGGGCGATGGACACCCACATAGAGGTCTTCGTCACCGGCGATGGCGCGTCTTTCTCGCCGAGTAAGGCGAGAAGAGCCGCTGAAGCCACGGCCGCCACGGCACGGACGGAGCCGTCCGATCCGCTGCGCGCCGTGATGCAGAGCCTCCGCATCCGCATCGGTACCGATGTCGACGCCGCGAACATTGCTGAAGCTCGAACCCAGCTCAAGGACAGGCGCCAGCAAATGCTGGACCTGTCTGAGACGCTGGCCGCCATTAGACGCCGCCTGGAAGCTGCTCAGATGGAGCACGACACCGCCCACGGATTCATGCCCGCCACGGCCGAGCCGAGCCGGGCCGCTGATACTCGCGCCCAGGGAGGAGCGATCGGTCGGGCCTTCGGCGCCGACCAGACCGTCTACGAGACCCCAGTCAAGAACATGCGCGTTACGGAGGCAGCCGCGGTCGGCCTCGACCAACTCGCGAGCGACGAGCTCAGGGAGCGCATCGGGCGGATGCGCGAGCTCCTCCACGCCGCCAACACCCAGCAGGATTGCCTCAACCAGCTCGCCAAGCCGGCGGGGTCCGGCTCCGCCCGCCTTGGCGGACCCGGCGAACTCCTGCACACGGCCTCTTCGCCGCCCGGCAAGGCGCACTCCGGCCAGGGCCGGACCCGGCGCAACCCGGCCGGCACTGTCGCCGACGCTCTGGGCAACGAGCCCTCCCTAGAGACCCAGCGTGGACCCAGCCGGCCTAGCCGGCGTCCGGCTCCAGCCGACCCGGCCCCTCGGGGCCTGGCTGCCAGTTGACTCGGCCCGCGCGCCATCGACGACGCCAACGCGCGCCACTGCCTCGATCAGCTCGCTCGCTCCATGGAGGTGGAGGAGAGCGGCGCTATCTGGCCGGCGTGTTTCGGCCCACGCATCCGGGAGGAGCCCTTCCCCAAGGGGTTCGTGCTTCCCCGTGACACCCCCAAGTACAATGGGACCGTGAAGCCAGAAGACTGGCTCACCGACTACCACGGCCATTGGCATCACCGGTGCCAATCATCGTCTCGCCGTGCGCTATGCACCGCTCATGCTCCAAGGATCGGCTCGCACATGGTTGAAAAGCCTGCCAATGGGCAGCATCAACGCATGGGTCAATTTCGAGGAAGCATTTGTCCGCAACTTCACGGGGACGTACAAGCGACCTGGTTTCCCCAGTCAGCTCGCCATGTGCGTGTAGGGGCCGATGGAGACCGGCCGCGAGTACCTTGCACGCTGGACCGAGCTCCGGAACAACTGTGAGGGCGTCCATGAAGTCCAGGTGATCCAATACTTCGTCAGCGGGTGCCGAGATGGCACCCTCCTCAAGCACAAGCTTCTACGCTCCAAGCTGGCCACCATGGCCACGCTCATGGTGACGGTGGACAAGTACGCCAACGCCGACTCTGCCATGAAGATCCAAGTGGCACTGGACGAGGCCGGGAAGGCGAAGCCGGTCCCTCCACAGAAGCCGGCCGACGAAGGCAGCCGGCAGCAGCACCACCAGAACAACAAGCGCAAGGCCGAGCAGCCGGCGCAACGTCATGATAACTGGCTCATCGCGGCCGCGGAGCCCGCGGCGGACCCGGCGGCGATGCGCCGGCAGACCGGCAAGATGGCATGGCAACCCGCCATGAGCTTTGAAGAGATGCTCGACGCCCCATGCAAGCACTACAGCGGCGCAAGACCCTCCACGCACACGCTTTGACAGTGCGCCATGACCAAGCGCATCATGAGGGGCAACGTCCTGCCTCCTCCGGCTCCGGCTCCGGCTCCAGGAGCGGGACCGCCGCCTCCGCCTCCACCGCCGCCCCCCGCCGGCGGCGCGATGCGGAATGACGCCTACCCGGACCAGAGCGCGGCCTACGTCGTCTTCACCAGCCTCAGCGACGACAAGCGCAGCGAGCGACTCCTCCGGCAGGAGGTGAACACCGTCATTCCGGCCAAGACGGATTTCATGCATTGGTCGGAGCGCCCGAACACCTGGACCCGGGAGGATCACCCGGCAGTCATGCTGGGTCCGGGTGGATACGCCCTCATCCTCAACCCTACATTCGTCGTGCGGTGCACCTGCAAGTTCTCCCGAGTCCTCATCGACGGCGGCAGCGGCATCAACATCCTCTACCGTGACACGATGACCAAGCTCAGCCTCAAGGCCGAGGACCTGGAGCCAACCCGGACCGTCTTCCACAGCATCGTACCCGGCTTCGGCTCGTCGTCCTGTTTGGCGACAGCAGCCACTTCTAACACGAACCGATCTGGTTCGAGGTGGTGGACCTGTCCAGCGCGTACCATGCGCTGCTGGGCCGGCCCGCGCTCACCAAATTCATGGCGGTGCCCCACTACGCGTACCTGAAGATGAAGATGTCGGGTCCCAAGGGCCTCATTACCGTCACCGGCGACTACCACAAGTCTCTGGAGTGCGCCCGAGATGGCACCAAGCTGGCCGAGTCGCTAGTCATTGTCGAGGAGCGGAGCCAGCTCGACCGGATCGTCGCCCTGGCCGGCGAGGCCTCCGACGCGTCGATCCCGACCCTGGACCCGGCCGATGAGGCCGCCTTGAAGCGCTCCAAGGAAACCAAGAAAGTGAAGCTGAACCCGGAAGACCCCAGCTGCAGCATGTACGTTGTCGTAGGCGCCCGCCTCGACAGCAAATAGGAAGGTGAGCTCGTCGACTTCCTCCGTGAGAATCGGGATATCTTCGCATGGACCCCCAAGGACATGCCGGGTATCCCGAGGAAGTACGCCGAGCACAAACTCCACGTCCGCAAGGACGCCAAGCCTGTCCGTCAACCCCTCCATCGATTTTCCGAAGAGAAGAGAAGAACCATTGGTGAAGAGGTCGCCAAGCTCTTGGCCGCCGGCTTCATAATGGAAGTGTTTCACCCTGAGTGGCTGGCCAACCCAGTCCTCGTCCTGAAGAAGAACAAGACCTGGCGCATGTGCATCGACTACACCAGCCTCAACAAGGCCTGTCCCAAGGATCCGTTCGCCCTCCTGCGGATCGACCAAGTCATCGACTCGACCACCGGGTGCGAGCTGTTGTCCTTCCTGGACGCCTACTCCGGCTATCACCAGATCAAGCTGGACCCGGCCGTTGCCCTGAAGATGTCCTTCATCACGCCCTTCGGAGCGTACTGCTACATCACCATGTCGTCCGGGTTGAAGAACGCCGGCGCCACCTTCCAACGCTGCATGCAGAAGTGCCTGCTACCGCAACTCGGCAAGAACATCCACGTGTACATGGACGATATCGTGGTGAAGACCAAGCAGCACCTCACGGTCCTCAACGATCTGAAGGAAACATTCGCCAACCTCCGCGAATACAAGGTCAAGCTCAACCTAGAAAAGTGCGTCTTCAGCGTCCCAGCCAGAAAGCTGCTCGGTTTCCTCGTCTCGGAACGCGGCATCGAGGTGAACCCGGAGAACATCAAGGCCATCGAGCGCATGCGCAAGCCAACCCAGCTGCGCGACATCCAGAAGTTCACAGGCTGCCTGGCCTCGGTCAGCTGGTTTCTAAGCCGGCTGGGCGAGAAGGCGCTGCCCCTGTACCAGCTAATGAAGAAAACAAGCCCGTTCGAGTGGAACGGCAAGGCGGACGAAGCCTTCCAAGACCTCAAGTGCGTGCTCTCCACCGCACCCGTCCTGGCCGCGCTGGCCGACAAGGAGCTGCTGTTGCTCTACATTACCGCGACCTCGCGGGCGGTCAGCACGTTGCTGGTGGTCGAGCGACCGGAGAAGGGGAAGATCTAGGCCGTCCAGCGTCCGGTCTACTACCTGAGCGAAGTGCTCTCCACCTCCAAGCAGAACTACCCACACTACCAGAAGATGTGTTACGGCGTGTACCTCACCGCCAAGAAGCTCAAGCAGTACTTTCAAGAACATGCCGTCACCGTCGTCAGCATGGCGCCTATCAGAGAAATCATCGGGTGCTGGGACGCCTCCGGCCGGGTCGCCAAGTGGGCGATCCAGCTAGCCGGCCACACCATCCTCTACGAGCCCCGCACCACGATCAAGTCTTAGGCCCTGGCCGATTTCCTTGTCGACTGGACCGAGACCCAGTACCTGCTGCCGCCTCCCGACTCGAGCATTGGCGCATGCACTTTGACGGGTCCAAGATGCGACTCGGCTTAGGGGCTGGCATCGTACTGTCGTCCCCGAAGGGCGACCAACACCGCTACGCACTCCAGATCCACTTCGCTGCCTCCAACAACGTCGCCGAATACGAATCCCTTGTGCACGGCCTCCGGCTTGCCAAGGAACTCGGCATCCGGCGCATCCTGTGCTACGGCGACTCGGACTTGGTGGTACAGCAGTGCTCCGGTGAGTGGGACGCCCGCGAATCCAACATGGCAAGCTATCGCTTCCTCATCCAGAAGCTGTCCGGATCCTTCGATGGCTGCGAGTTCCTCCACGTCCCATGCGTGGAGAACGACGCAGCTGACACGCTCGCCAAGATCACCTCGTCACGTCAAGCCATCCTGTCCGGCGTCTCCCTTGAGCACCTGTGCAAGCCGTCCGTCAAGCCATCGCCGGACTCCGAGTCCATCCACGTCCCAGAAGACCCGGCCGCGCCGCAAGCCGGACCGGGGACTACTGAACCCGGCCTGGGGGCTGCTCAAGCTGGCCCGGGGGCTGCTCAGCCCGACCCAGCCACCATCACCCCGGACCCGGCCGTCGCCGTCACCAACTCGGGGGCTGATCAACCTGGCGCAGGAGCCACCGACTAAGAACCCACCCAGGTGGCCGTCTTCACCACCATAACGGCCCCCTCTTGGGCCTTGCCGATATCAGAATGACTGGAGAACGGGGTTCTCCCCATGGACGAGACCGAGGCTCGGCAAGTCCAGTGCTGGGCGTCCGCCTACACCATCATCAACAACGAGCTCGTCAAACGCAGCTCTACCGGCGTGTTCCAGCGCTGCGTCGAGTAGGACCGCGGCATCGACATCCTCCTCGACATTCACCAGGGCGAGTGCGGGCACCACGCCGCATCCCGATCCCTCGTGGCCAAGGCGTCCCGCCACGGCTTCTACTGGCCAACGGCCCTCGAAGATACTGAGTCGCTCGTCCTCAAGTGCGAAGGATGCTAGCGCTTCGGCAAACGCAGCCACCAGCCGGCGTCAGCACTCCGCACCATACCGATCGCCTGGCCCTTCGCGGTCTGGGGACTCGACATGGTGGGACCCTTCAAAACCGCTTGAGGCGGCATGACGCACTTGCTGGTGGTAGTGGACAAGTTCACCAAATGGATTGAGGCAAGACCAATCAAGAAACTGGACGGGCCAACAGCCTTCCGGTTCATCAAGGACATAGCAGTGCGCTATGGCGTGCCGAACAGCATCATCACCGACAACGGAACCAACTTCGCCAAGGGCGCGCTCGAGCAATACTACTCCGTCTCTGGCATCCGCCTCGACCTGGCCTCCATGGCAGATCCGCAGTCCAGCGGGCAGGTCAAGCGGGCCAACGGACTCATCCTCTCTGGCATCAAGCCGCGACTCGTCGAGCCACTTGTCCGCTCACTCGGCAGTTGGCTCGACGAGTTGCCAGCGGTTCTCTGGAGTTTGCGCACGACACCAAACCTGTCGGCCGGGTTCACCCCGTTCTTCCTCGTCTACGGATCCGAAGCCATCATCCCGACCGGCGTCGAGTTCGACTTGCCGCGCGTCATGGTGTACACCGGAGCAGAAGCAAGAGAAGCACGCGAAGACAGCGTCGACCTGCTCGAAGAGGCGCGCCTTCTGGCACTTAGCCGCTCGGCTATCTACCAGCAAGGCCTGAGGCACTACCACAGCAAGAAGATCAAGCCTCTCGCATTCCGCGAAGGCGACCTTGTCCTCTGACTCGTCCAAGAGCAGGCAGGCCAGCACAAGCTGTCCTCTCCATGGGAAGGCCCATTCATCGTGAGCAGGGCTTTGCGCGACCGCAACGCCTACTACCTCATCGACGCATGCAAATCGAAGAAGCGCAAGAGGGACACCGCCGGTGAAGAAACGACCCAGCCGTGGAATGCGGAACTCCTCCGTCCGTTTTACAGTTAGCCGAACGAATGTATGTATCAACGCCTTTTGTAAGCATATGAAACTATGGGGTCCCCGAACGAGATTCGGGGGCTGCCTTTTGCCGACCAATTTATTGCATCCATATTTTACACCACTTTACTACCGAACCCGGCCGCCGGCTCGACAAGCTTGACCCGGGTGCTCGGGGGCTGGCCGGCTTGATCATCACCCCGCCGCTTCACTTAGTGATTCCTGATAAGTTAGGATGCCGCGGCCCCCCACTTCGCCCTAAAACCACAGATCCAGCTCTGGCTGATGGCGGGCAAGCACAACGGGCTAAAGATCCCCTACGAGTCATACACTAAGTCAAAGCCGCCGGGTCGACCAACCCGGCCCGACGATCGTCAACAAAGTTAGCCGCACGACCGGCTGCTCACCAACCGGCCAAGCTGGATTGCCGCCAGCTGGCCCAGTGGGTGTTTCGCTCGTGTCCAACATTTTTAAGGACCCAACTCCTGCGGCCGCCTCTCGAAGAGCCGAACTCCTTGTCACGGACCGAAGCCTCGGCCGTCTGACTCGCGGGGAGAAGCTTCGGAGAGGAGCAACGCATGAAATAAGTTCAAAAAAAGCAGAAGGCAAAAAGCAAACAAACACTCACAACATTTACATATAAATGTTTCAAGCAAAGGCCCACGGCCCGAGTTCATTACACCCTGAAAACCCCCATTGGGTGGGTGGACCTGCTACTTAACAGAATTTTCTACAAAAGATTCTATGGCATTCCCGGGGCCGCGTCGGGACGTCGACGGCTGCCCCCGGCCGGCCTCCGAGTCCAGCAAAGCACCGGTGTCTTCTTCGACCTCCGCGTCGCCATAGACGCCTGTCTCCTCCGAGCTGCCCTCCGGGTCGTGAAGAAGCAAGCCGCAGTCGTCGCCATCCACGACCGCGCCGTCTTCCGTCCGTTTCAGATGGAACTCATCATGGAAGGCGAACTCGGCGATATAGCTGGCCCAGGAGGCGATCCAGCCGGCCTGCTCCTGCAGCAACTGCTCCGAGCCAGCGCGCTCACCCATCAGCGTGTCCAGCTGAAGATCCGGATGCCAAGACAGCGCGATCCGGAGCGCCATCTCAGCACTGGCCCGGGCGGCGGAAAAGCGCCAGTCGCTAAGGCGATCCGAGCGCATGTCCAACCAGTGCGCCAGACGTGAGAAGCTGCGGATGGACGGAACCTGACCACAAGGCCGCCATCATCGCGGTACCGGCTCGGGACAGCCACTCCATCTGCGTCCCCAAGGCCCGTAGCCGGGCCTCAGCAGCGGCAATGATCTCCGGGAAGGTCCAGGCCGTCAGCGGATCCGTCCCGGACCCAACAACGCCGGTCGGGTCGCGCTGATAGCGGACGGCTTCCTCCGCCAGCCGCTGCGTCTCCGAAAAGGCCCCTGCAGCCAAAGATGAAGCAAGTCAGAAGAGCAACAAGGGAGAAAGGACCGGGTCCCGACCCGGCAAACAACAAAGAAGCAGCACTTACTGGAGAAAGACTCTTCCAGGTGCTGCACCTCGAGCAACGTACCACGTCGCTCCCGCTCCAAGACACTGTCCCGCTCCCCGAGCGCCCTCTCCAGGTCGGCCACCTTAGCAAGGGCCGAGTTCAGCTTGGCGTCCTTGTCTTCGGCCACCTTCTCGGCCGCCTTACGGCGGCGAGCCTCGGCCTGGCGAGCCTCCTTAGCCGTGGTGGCCTGCTCCCGCAGGCGCTCCACCTCGGCCTGGAGCCGGCCTTTGTTGTCGGCCAGCTGGCCGCGCTGCTGGTCCACCTCGACCAGGGCCTGCTGCGCCTCCACCGCCTTGGCGGCCTCTGCCTTAAGAAGCTCCACCTCGGCCTTGAGGCGTCGCTTGTGACCCACCAACTGCTCGTGCAGCCGGTTGGCCTCGTCAAGAGACCGCCGGGCCGCGGCTGCCTCCGCCTCGCCTGTGCCGCCTCGACGCCGAGACTGCCGGAATCAGCAACGAGCCGGTCATAGTGATGACCAGCCCGGAACAGCCGGGTCCACCAAGACAGCACCTCGGCTGCAAAAAAGAAGAACTCAGCAGGAAGAAAAAATAAGTCAATGCCTAAGATTTGGCCCAACTGTTACACAGTTGGCCCGAATCACGGGGGCTACACCCAGTGGGTGCGCTAGCGCGCCCCCACTAGAAGAAAAGTACTCAAACAAAGTACCTGCGGCAACGCGAAGCTCCTCCTCCTTGGCAGCAAGCTGCTCCTTGAGCTCCCGATGCTTGCCCAGGAGCCGGTTGTAGGCGGCAACCCGGAAGGCGTCAAGGTGCTGAAGAGAAGACCAAAGTCAACACAAGGCCAATGCTTCTAAGGTTCAACCCATCTACTACATAGTTGGCCTGAACCTCGGGGGTTACACCCAGTGGGTGCACTGGCGTGCCCCCACAGAGATAAAATCACAAGAAAACAAGAAGAAGAAGGACTTACTAGGACGGCGCGCTCCAGGTCGCGCGTCCGCTCCATCTCGGCCTGGGTGAAGGCCTCAAGGTGCTCCGTCCTGCCTCGCAGACGGCGGCTGACGGCATCTAGCGCCGCCTCCTCCTGGGTCTGGGGCTGAAGATGGCCGCGCCCCCGCTCCACGTGGGCTGCGGCACGGCAGCTCGGCGCCCTCCCTGCCGGGGCACCAAGGCGTCCCCCCCGCTGGCCGCTTGCGACGCGGCCAGCATCTCCTCCGACGCCCCTTCCGGCACCGACGGTGATCCGGACACCGGGGCGCCTTGCGTCGCCACCTCAGGCACCGCTGCCTACGGTGCCTCCTCCATAGCCGACGGCGCCTCTGACGCCGCCGCCTGCGGCGCCCCCTCCAGGACGCCGCCTCCACCACCATCAGCACCCGCGCGCTCGACAATGTCGGCTCGCGGCGGGGTATCTCCCCCACCTCCATGACCTCCTGGTCGAGGAGCACCACCTCGGGCCGGCCCCCATGGTCGCGCGCCCTCACCGACGACGGTTCAAAAACCATCGCCTCCACCACCATGCCCTCCAGCATCTCGCGCCAGGCCGGCTCCGCGCCGCCTTGCGCCCACGCTGCCGCCGTGTCGGTCCAAGCCCAGACTGACGCCGCCTCCAGCTTCGCCTTGGCCTGGTTCCTGTCATGCCAGGCCAAGGCCTCGGCGTCGTCCGGGTCCAGGCCGAGGTCCGAGTCGCCTCGTCCCTCATCCCCGGCCAGGCCGGCGAGGTCGGACCGGCTCCTGCGGAATGCGGTCCCCTCGCTGGCCGCGGCCTCTGCCGCCGCCCTTGCCAGCGTGATCGGCGACCTGTAGAAGAAGGCAAAATGAGCAAAAGAGACAAGAAATCAGGGCACAGGAAAGAAACAAGACTTACCCCGTCAAGACTGGGACCGGAGTCGGCTTCACGCGCTTCTTCTTGGCCGGCCTTCCGGGCTCGGCCGGGTCCGCTGCACGCTTCGATCCGCGGGGTCGCGGCACGACGCTGTCCTTGCCATGCGGGCGGCTCAGCGTCGCCCCATGCAAGGACCCGGCTCCGCCCGCGTCGCCGCCTCTCCCGCCCAATGCCGCTACACCAAGCAACCGGCATCAGCGTCGCCTTCACCGCGACACGAGCAACAATTCAAGACAAAATGAAGAAGAGAAAGACTCGAAGCTTACCGGCTCGGCGCACAGCGACGGCGTCGGACTCGGCCACCTCCTCGCCGCCTTGGGCCGCGGGCTCCTCTGGTGCCACCGGCGCCACCTGCAGCGGAGCCCGGGCGTAAGGATGCCGGCTCGCATTTAGAAGAACCTCCCGTGATGCATCGGGACGAACAAGAAGATGCGCGGCGGCAAAGTAAGGAGACTAGATGCTCACCTGCGGCGCCGGGTTCGCCTGGCTATACGGCGCCTTGCCGAAGCGCCAATCCTCTCCAAGATTGGCACTGGAGATGGCGTTGATGGCGCACGCGGCCTGCTCCCCAGACAGCCGCGTCGACCCCATTCGGTTGGGGTCCTGCAGGCCGATCATCTCGCCGATGAGACAGGAGCGCCTCTGAAGCGGGAGGACCCGGCGAGTGACGAACGCGGCGAGAAGATCCGTGCTGGTGAGCCCCTCCTGCGTCCTCATCACCGTCACCCGCTCGCAGAGGTTGACGGTCTCCTGCGATGGGCGCCGGGGCGAGTAGCCCCAGTTTGTCTTCGCCCGCGGCGGCGCCATGGCAAAAGGGGAAAGATTGATGTGGTCCGCACCATGATTGCGGACGTTGAAGAAGGAATTCTGCCACTTCTTGGCAGAATCCTCGATCTGAATCTTGGGGAAATCAGCCCCCGACCGCTTGTAGATGACGGCGGTGCCGCAGTCGGCGAACTCCCCGGCCGACGGGCCCTGCTGCTTCAAGGAGAAGAAGCACGCCCAGAGGTCGATCATCGGCTCGACCCCCAGGTACCCCTCGCACAGGGTCACGAAGCTGGAGAGTTGGACGATGGCGCCGGCGTCGAGATGGTGCGGTTGAAGCCCGAAGAACTCCTGGAAGGCGCAGAAGAAGGTGCTCGCCGGCAGCCCGACCCGCGCTCGAAGTGAGTAAGGAAGACCACGCACTCCTGCCCCTCGGGTTGGGGCCTTTGCTCGCTGCGCGACAGGCGGACGCCAACGTCCGTCTCTCGCGGCAGGTGCCGCGAAGCTCGAAGCTGCGTGATGTCGTCGTTGGTGACGTTGGAGCCCATCCAAGAGCCCGACGGCAGCACCATGGATGGAAACGGAAGGAAGAAGGACGACGGAGAACAGCTCTTCTCGGGGCTGCGGGCGCAGCTGTGCGTCGGTGGCAAGGAGCAGAGCGAGAGCAGGGGGACAGGAGGGCGTGAGTGAGAATAATGCCCGCCGCCCCCTTGCCCCCCTCAATTTATAATCCCCGGTTCAAACGTGGGGAAGTGGGATCGTCTGCACGCGCCCATTCCACTACCCCGCAATAAGTGTGCATGTACACATGCACTAACTGCGCGGGGAAGTGCAACCGGCCCCCAGACGCCGCAATAAATCCGCACGCGTGGCCAAGGGCGCGCGGCGGTGGCCCCCGGCCCGTCGCCCAGTCCCGTCACGCGTGTGTCCTGTCAGGCCCCTCCGGCTTCCGGGCACCACGTGGCGCCGGCGCGAAGCCCGAGGGATCGCCTCAAGATTCGACGGACTCCTCGGTTCCCGCCACAGCCGGGAGGCCGCGATCTGGTTTCCGAAAAAACCGGCACACAATGGGTGTTTCTGGACCCGGCGTTCACAGATTCCGCCTTGCTCAAGGGGGAAGCTGCGAAGGCCCACTCATCCGAAGAGGGCAGACCTTCACAGCTTCGGGGATTACTGTCGGGGGCATGAACCCCAGGCAGGCAACGGAACCCAGATCTATTTCAAAAATAGCGGGGCCCGCATCGCCCCGCAAACCGGCATGCGCCAGGCCAGGTCGCTCGACCCGGCAAGGCGTGCAACCCGACCAAGAACCTTGACTCGGCACGGTACGTCGACCCGGCCGCAGCGGCTGGCGCAAGGCAACTCATCCCGTCACAACCTTGGCTTACCCGGTAAGCCAACCCACTCGTGGTGTCCACGGCAACCCAGCCACGGGTCAGCTCCCGTCCCATCCAGGCCATACGATGGGACGAGACCTCAATCACTGATGACCAAGACTACAGTACCCCCGCCCATGCCCGTGGTCAGCCAGAGCGTGGCAACAGTGCCCCTTACCTACCCGCTGACCAGGGCTGGCACGGCAACAGTGTTCCCGCCCTTACCGCTGACGACAGCAAGCGGAGGCCTGACGGAGAACACTGTGCGCGACTCAACCCGGCCACGCCATGACGATCGACAAGACGGCGCACAGTCCCCCTAGGCACGCGGGACCCACACCTAGGGGAACCCGGCAAACCACAAGCCCCCAAGCAGGACCCAGCCCGGCACCTCGGACGCAGACAATACGGACCCACCGACTCGGCATATTACCGTTGTAACCCTGGGTGGGTTGGTCTATAAAACCCCCCAGGAGTCCATGCCTACAGGCAAGCAAGGGGCGAGATATTCAACAGAGACATACGACACACACGGCATGCAAAGCCACACGAGATAGAGCAAGCAAGATAGGACTAGCCACTACATAGCAACACCAAGGAGAAGGAGCAGCCAGAGCCTTGGCCAGCCTCCTTCCTCCTCCAAACAGCCGGAGCGACATTGTACTATCAACCATCCAACTAAACTCGGCAGGACTAGGGGTGTTATCTCTCCGGATAGCCCCAAACCTGGGTATGTCCGGCGTCCCGCGCCCACGCATATCAACCTCGCCTCCGAAGCCCACCAGCGCCCTCAAGCCTCCTCCTCTCTTTAGCCATCCCTTGGCATCTACCGTGCGCCCAGCACGACAGTTGGCGTCCACCGTGGGGCAGTTCGAGGAGCTGGCTGGAAGCATGCTTCGGACGGGGCCCCCCTCCTACTCCGACCAGTCCGTCGCTCTGGCGGACAACGTCATCGGCGCGCTCGCCGCGTCCTTCACCGCTCTGCACGTCTCCGACGAGCTCGCGGCCGACAAGTACCCTAGTGGGGTGCTCAGCTATTCCGACTCCCTGCTTTCTCTTAGCGGCGGATTCACTGCCGGGGCGATGGACGCCCACGTAGAGGTCTTCGTCACCAGCGATGGCGCTTCTTTCTTGTCGAGTAAGGCGAGAAGAGCCGCCGAAGCCGCGGCCGCCACGGCATGGACGGAGCCGTCCGATCCGCTGCGCGCCGTGATGCAGAGCCTCCGCATCCCCATCGGTACCGATGTCGACGCCACGAACATTGCTGAAGCTCGAACCCAGCTCAAGGACAGGCGCCAGCAAATGCTGGACCTGTCTGAGACACTGGCCGCCATTAGGCGCCGCCTGGAAGCTGCTCAGATGGAGCACGACACCGCCCACTGATTCATGCCCGCCGCGGCCGAGCATATTACCATTGTAACCCTGGGTGGGTTGGTCTATAAAACCCCCCAGGAGTCCACGCCTACAGGCAAGCAAGGGGCGAGATATTCAACAGAGACATACGACACACACGGCATGCAAAGCCACACAAGATAGAGCAAGCAAGATAGGACTAGCCACTACATAGCAACACCAAGGAGAAGGAGCAACCGGAGCCTTGGCCAGCCTCCTTCCTCCTCCAAACAGCTCCAGGAGCGACATTGTACTATCAACCATCCAACTAAACTCGGTAGGACTAGGGGTGTTATCTCTCCGGAGAGCCCCGGAGCTGGGTATGTCCGGCGTCCCGCGCCCGCGCATATCAACCTCGCCTCTGAAGCCTACCAGCGCCCTCGAGCCTCCTCCTCCTCTCTTTAGCCATCCCTTGGCATCTGCCGTGCGCCCACCACGACAATAACAGCATGGAATAATAAAAAATTATAGATACATTGGTGACGTATCAACATCCCCAAGCTTAATTCATGCTCGTCCTCGAGTAGGTAAATGATAAAAACAGAATTTTTGATGTGGAATGCTGCCTAACATGTTGATCACATAATCTTTTCTTTATAGCATGGACATCTGGATTTTTATATGGTTCAAAGCAATAGTCTAGTTTTGACATGAAGACTTTAATACTCAAGCATACCAACAAGCAACCATGTCTTTCAAAATATCAACACTAAAGCAAGTTATCCCTAGCCCAATATGCTCAATCATTGATCCATTCATGAAACACACTCGAATATTAGCCACACCCAATACTCAAATACGACCATAGTGCCCCTTAGTTGATGCTTTATAAGAGAAGATGGAGACACAAATTCAAAATAAAAATTTCATAACGTAAAAGAAGGGCCCTTCATAGAGGGAAATAGGGATTGGTAGAGGTGCCAGAGCTCAAAGCGAAAATTGAGAGATAAAAACATTTTGGGGGGCATACTTCTCCCACCAACGAAAAAGACTTAGAGTTCCCAACACTTTCCATGCTAGATACATCATAGGTGGTGATAAGTCTCCAACGTATCTATGCTATTATATTACCCGTTTTGGATATTATGGGCTTTACTTTACACTTTTATATCATTTTTGGGACTAACCTACTAACCGGAGGCCCAACCCGAATTGTTGTTTTTTTGCCTATTTCAGTGTTTCGAAGAAAAGGAATATCAAACGGAGTCCAAACAGAATGAAACCTTCGAGAGCGATCTTTTTGGAACAAGCATGATCCAGAGGACTCGGAGTGGAAGTCAAGAAACAACCGAGGTGGCCACTAGGACTGCGCGCGCCCCCTAGGGCTGGGCGCGCCCCCCACCCTCGTAGGCCCCTCGATCGTCCACCGACCTACTTCTTCCTCCTATATATACCCATGTACCATGAAAACATCAGAAGCGACCACGAAAAACTATTTCCACCGCCGTAACCTACTCTATCCGCGAGATCCCATCTTGGAGCCTTCGCCGGCGCTCCGCCGGAGGGGGAATCGACCACGGAGGGCCTCTACATCATCTCCAAGGCCTCTCCTATGAGTTGTGAGTAATTTACCACAGACCTTTGGGTCCATAGTTATTAGCTAGATGGCTTATTCTTGGAGATGTATTCAATGTAACTTTTTTTGCAGTGTGTTTTTGAGATCCGATGAATTGTGGGTTTATGATCAAGTTTATCTATGAGAAATATTTTAATCCCCTCTGAATTCTTTTATGTATGATTAAGTTATCTTTGCAAGTCTCTTCGAATTATCAGCTTGTTTGGCCTACTAGATTGATCTTTCTTGCAATGGGAGAAGTGCTTAGCTTTGGGTTCAATCTTGCGGTGTCCTTTCCTAGTGACAGCAGGGGCAACAAGTCACGTATTGTATTGTATGAGTTTATCCCTCTACATCGTGTCATCTTTCTTAATGTGTTACTCTGTTCTTTATGAACTTAATACTCTGGATGCATGTTGGAGAGCGGTCGATGTGTGGAGTAATAGTAGTAGATGCAGGCAGGAGTCGGTCTACTTGTCACGGCGTGATGCCTATATACATGATCATGCCTAGATAATCTCATAATTATTCGCTTTTCAATCGATTGCTCGACAGTAATTTGTTCACCCACCGTAATACTTATGTTATCTTGAGAGAAGCCACTAGTGAAACCTATGGCCCCCGGGTCTATCTATTATCATATAAGCTTTCAACCTACTTTTATTTGCATCTTTATTTTTCCAATCTATATCATAAAATACCAAAAATATATTTATCTTATCATATTATCTCTATTAGATCTCACTTTCGCAAGTGGCCTTGAAGGGATTGACAACCCTATTTATTGCGTTGGTTGCGAGTTCTTGTTTGTTTGTGTAGGTGCGTGGGACTTTTGAGGAACCTCCTACTGGATTGATACCTTGGTTCTCAAAAACTGAGGGAAATACTTATGCTACTATTGCTGCATCAACCTTTCCTATTCAAGGAAAACCAACGCAGCTCAAGACGTAGCATGTGGTTCCCAAACAGCAAATGAAGTTTATTCCTTTTTCCAGCATACTTTCACTTTCCATGGCTATCCGTATCCACGGGTGCCCTCCATACCAACACTTTCCAAGGAATTTATTATTTGACAACATAAAGTAAATTCATTTTTTCATTTGAGGATTGGGCATCCCTAATACCTTTGCCATACTCTCGTGCAATGACAAGTGAATAAACACTCATAGTGAGAATAACACATCTAGCATGGAAAATATCGGCAACCCCTCACCGCCTTGCGAGCGGTACGAGCTCATAAAGAGAAATTTATTTTGAAAATTAGAGATGGCACATGCAAATTTGCTTAGAACGGCACGGAAATACCGCATATAGGTAGACATAGTGGACTCATATGGCAAAACTGGTTTAAAGGGTTTTGGATGCACAAGTAGTTATCATACTTAGTGTAAAAATGAAGGCTGGCAAAAAGATTGAGAAGCCTCCAACCAAAAAATGAAAAATCTCGTACCCAAGCATTAAGCATAAGTAACACCGAATAATGCACCACAAGTAGGATGTAATTTCATTGCATAACTATTGACTTTCATGCTTGCATAGGGAATCACAAACCTTAACATCAATATTCTTACTAAAGCACAATTACTCATCAACATGACTCACATATCACATCGTCATATCTCAAAACCATTACTAAGAATAAAGTTTATTTTGTCCAATGATCTTCATGAAAGTTTTTATTATATCCTCTTTGGATATGTATCACCATGGGACTAATTTCATATGTTGCTTTTAATAAGCTCAAACAAATTCAAGTGAAGAACATGAGCATAACATTTTCTTTCTCTAAAAATAATCTAAGTGAAGCAAGAGAGAATTTCTTAAAAAATTTACTAACTCCCAAATAAATCTAAGTAAAGCATGAGAGCATTTCAAAAATAACAAAACACACCATGCTCAAAAAGATATAGTGAAGCACTAGAGCAAATCCATGGCTCTAAAAATTTAAGTGAAGCATAGCATAATTTTTGGCTCTCCCAAAAAGGTGTGTCCAACAAGGATTAAAGACTTAAAACACAAAGCAAAACAAGTAAAGACTCATATCATACAAGACGCTCCAAGCAAAACTCATAATATGTGACGAATAAAATATAGCTTCAAGTAAAATACCGATGGTTGTTAGAAGAAAGAGGGGATGCCACTCGGGGCATACCCAAGCTTAGTTGCTTGATACTTCTTGAATATTATCTTGTGGTGCCTTGGGCATCCCCAAGCTTAGCCTTTTGCTAATCCTTATTCCTTCATCCATCGTAAGACCACCCAAAACTTTAAAACTTCAATCACACAAAACTCAACAAAACCTTCGTGGGATCTGTTAGTATAAGAAAGCAAACCACTACTATAAGTATTGGTTGCAAAACCTTTCATATTTTATTTTTGCGTTATATCTACCATATTCCAACTTTTCTATGGCAAAAAATCTTCAAAGAAAACCATAGAATCGTTAAACCAAGCACACAACACAAAGAAAACAGAATCTGTCAAAAACAGAACAGTCTATAGCAATCTAACTACTTCAAATACTCCAAAAATTCTGAAATATTAGGAAGACGTGAGCAATTTGTTTATTAACCTTATGCAAAAGAATCAACTCAAAAGCACTCTTCTTATAAAACTGAAAAATAATTTCGTGAGCACAAAAGTTTCTGTTTTTCAGCAAGATCAAATCAACTCTCACACAAGTCATCCCAAAGGCCTTGCTTGGCACAAAATCTAATTTAAACCACAAAACACATCTAATCAGAGGCATAATTGGGTATTTTATTGAAAAAATCAAGAAAATCAAAAAGTAAACAGATAAAAATTGGGTTGCCTCCCAATGAGGGCTATCATTTATGCCCCTAGCTAGGCATAACGTGCAGGATCTAAGTTTTGTGATCTTTAGTCTTGTTTTCCTTGGAGGTATTTGTGTCAGGGTTTTTTGCAAATAAACAATAAAGCACATTATCCATGGGAACCTTAGCACTACCAAGTTGCTTTTTATCACAACTCTTTTGATTTCCGGTAGCAATCCAAGAATAGTGTTGATTAACATCATTGAAAACTTGTTGGATCATGTCTAAAACAGGGACTTGCTTTTTAAGATTCTCATCGAAGATTTGGTTATCCCCAAGCAAATGTCTCAACGCATAATCATTATTATAAAGAATCTCATCAATCACGGGTTTTTTCACGATTCATATCATAAAAATCAAAGATTTCCCTAGCTTCCCGTATTATGTAGTCAAATTCATTCTTCAGAACAAGAGTGGCTAACTTTTTAGCTTTAGGATTCTTTATAGCGGGTAACTCATAGAACAATATTTGCAAGGTAGGATGGGTACGAATAAATTCAGTTTCAAGTTTCAAAACTAGTGCTGAAATAGCTTCCGCATAAGATTTAGTCTTTTTAAGTATAGGGACATCATCAAGACTTAATTTTCCGAGACAATTGAAAAATTCTTGGATATGTTCTTTTCCCATAAAATTCCCTAGCACCAAGACAAATATTTTGGCATCCATATTACCCGTACGCTCCATTCTAGGATTTAGGCCATCATTTGTTTCTGCCATACCAAAATCATCATGGTGACTTCACAACAAGATTGCACTCAAAAACAGATCAGACGAGAAAACGGCGAACGAAAAAGAGGGCGAATAAAACGGAAATTTTTTGTGAAGTGGGGGAGAGGAAAATGAGAGGCAAATGGCAAATAATGTAAATTGCAAGGAGATGAAATTTGTGATTAGGAACCTGGTTGATGTTGATGATCCTCCCCGGCAACGACACTAGAAATTCCTTTTGATGCCTGCTTGAACTACGTCGGTGTTTCCCCAAAGAGGAAGGGATGATGCAACACAACGATGGTAGGTATTTCCCTAGGTGATGAGATCAAGGTTATCGAACCAGTAGGGGAATTATGCAACACAACGTAAACAGGCCTTGCAAACAAATAACAAATATTCGCAACCCGACGTGCTAAAGGGGTTGTCAATCCCTTTCGGTAACGGTGCCATAAATTAGCGCGGAGACGTAATAAAGTTATAATAGAAAGGATAAATTGAGCGCAAATAAAATAAAGTGTAGCAAGGTATTTTTGTATTTTTGGTTTAATAGAACTGAAAATAAAAGCAAATTAAATAGATCACGAAGGCAAATGTAATAAAGAAGAGACCCAGGGGCCATAGGTTTCACTAGCGGATTCTCTCGAGAAAAATAGCAAATGGTGGGAAAACAATTACTGTTGGGCAATTTATAGAACTTCAAATAATCATGACAATTATATATGCATCACGTCCAAGATTAGTATACTGACTCCTACCTACATCTACTATTATTACTCCACACATTGACCTCTATCCAGCATGCATCTAGCGTATTGAGTTCATGGAAAAATGGGGTAATGCAATAAGAACGATGACATGATGTAGACAAGATCTATTTATGTAGAAATATACCCATCTTGTTATCCTTAATAGCAACGATACATACATGTCGTTTCCCCTTCTGTCACTGGGATGAAGCACCGTAAGTTCGAACCCATCACAAAGCACCTCTTCCCGTTGCAAGATAAATAGATCAAGTTGGCTAAACAAAACCCAAATATCATAGAAGAAATACGAGGCTATAATCAATCATGCATATAAGAGATCAAAAGAAGACTCAAATAACTTTCATGGATAAAAACATAGATCTTATCATAAACTCAAAGTTCATCGGATCCCAACAAACACACCGCAAAAAGACTTTTATCATATGGATCTCCAAGAGAACATTGTATTGAGAATCAAGAGAGAGAGAGAGGAAGCCATCTAGCTACTAACTACGGACCCGTAGGTCTGCAAAGAACTACTCACACATCATCAGAGAGGCACCAATGGACATGATGAACCCCTCCATGATGGTGTCTAGAGTGGATCTGGTGTTTCTGGAACTTGCGGCGGTTGGAATTGTTTTTCGTCAACTCCCCTAGGGTTTCTGGAATATTGGGGTATTTATAAAGCAAAGAGGCGGTGCATGAGGCCACCGAAGTCGGCACAACCCACCTGGGCGCACCTGGGGGCCCAGGCGTGCCCTGGTGTCTTGTGCCCCCTCGTGCTCTCTCTCCGGTACTTCTTCGGCCCACTGGATGTCTTCTCGTCCAAAAAAAATCCACAAAAAGTTTCGCTGCGTTTGGACTCCATTTGATATTGATTTCCTGAGATATAAAAAACAAGCAGAAAACAACAACTGGCACTGGGCACTATGTCAATAGGTTAGTACCAAAAAATGATATGGAATGACTATAAAATGATTGTAAAACATCCAAGAATTATAGTATAACAGCATGGAACAATCAAAAATTATGGATACGTTGGAGACGTATCAGGACCCCGTTGCCACGGGAGGGTAGGACAAAAGATGTCATGCAAGTTCTTTCCATAAGCACATATGACTATTTGCGGAATACATGCCTACATTATATTTTTGAACTGGAGCTAGTGCCACATCGCCCTCGGTTATGACTGTTATATGATGAATATCATCCAACAAATTGCTGATACAATGCCTATGATTTTCCTACATATTGATCTTGCCAAGTTACAACTGCTGATGTTACTATCGTTATTGTCACTGTTACCGTTACTGTTGCTGCTACCACTACTATCAAAGCTATCATATAATTGTGCTACTGATCACTTTGCTGTAGATAATTAATCTCCAGGTGTGACTGGATTGACAACTCAGTTGCTAATACTCGCAAATATTCTTTGGCTCCCCTTGTGTCGACTCTATAAATTTGGGTTGAATACTCTACCTTCGAAAACTATTGTGATCCCCTATACTTGTGGGTTATCAGCCAGCAGTTCCATTCCTTCTTCCCGACAAATACACTTCAATTTCACACTGTTGGGACTTCTTCTATATAGTGTGTCATCGACAAATTGATACATACTGGCCCTCTGGGCTACTCTTTCTGCTTATTCTTGCTCTCCGGGAAGTTCTCCGGTTTGGAGGAAATTGACTATGTGCCTTGCCCAAGTTGGAGCCCGAGGCTCGGCAACGAGGACTAGCAGCACCTCCTCATTCATGGGAACACATCCCTCGACCGCGGGGACTGGAGGCCAGGCAAGAGGGTGCAGCCTGGCAAACGAAGGGGAGTTGTTTCAAGCAGGGTCCCCTACTACGTGCCTCGAGAGGCTCTACCGGCAGAGGCTTAGTGGAGTCCAATTTCCTCCTCTTTCGGGTCATTGTTGTCGGGGATACAAAGGGCTGAGTAAGATGGAGAACAAAAGTTCCTGGTTCCACAAGAAGCTTCTGCATAGCGCACTATGACATATGATCAGCAATGCTATTTTCCGCAAGCGATACGCGCTCTGTTTGCAATCCGTCAAAGTGCTCCTCCAATCTTCTCAGTTCCTTGACATATGCCTCCATCAATGGACTTTGGTAATCCTTGTTAACTTGTCTCATCACAAGTTGTGAATCTCCTCGAATGATCAACTTCTTGATCCCCAATTCTGTGGCAATTCTGAGCCCGGCAAGGAGCCCTTCATACTCTGTTGTATTGTTGGTCACCTCCTCCCAGGGAAAATGCATCTGGACGATGTACATCAAGTGCTCTCCAGTGGGAGCAACGAGAAGCATGCCAACTCCTGCACCTTGTAGGGAGAATGCACCATCGAAATACATGATCCATTCTTAGGGCGCTTCCTTCCCGGGGATAAATGTTTCCTGCACTCTTCATCAGGGGTTAGCGTCCATTCTGCAATAAACTCTGCCAACGCCCTGCTCTGAATCGTGGATGTGCTTTCAAACTTCAGGCCAAAGCTAGATAACTCCAATAAACATTCTACTATCCTGCCGGTAGCCTCTGGATGTCGAAGTATCCTTTGGAAAGGGAAGCGGGTGACAACCATAATCTCATGGGCTTGGAAGTAGTGGTGTGGTTTCCTTGAGGCCATGACAAGGCCAAAAATAAATTTTTGCATGCCAGAATACTCGGATCTAGCCCCCTGCAACAGGGAGCCGACGAAGTATACTGGGCACTGCACCACCTTCTTCCTTGCCGCATCCTTGGGTTTGCCTCCGCTGTCGTGCTCCCCTTTGTCCTGATCCACATCTGGCCTTATCGGGCTGTTCTCTCTCTCTCTCTGTTCTCTGGGCGAAAACTTGTTGAGGCTGCTGTCTCCTCCACTTCCCATTGTGCCACTAAAGTTGCGCTAACCACTTGACTGTTTGCCACCAGATATAGCAGCAACGACTCTTGTGGTTTGGGTGCAACCAATGTGGGTACAGAGGATAAGTAGGTCTTCAGATTTTGCAGTGCTGCGTCTACTTCCGGGGTCCACTCCATGGGTTCTGCCTTCTTTAGAATCTTAAAGAACGGCAAGGTGCGCTCGGCAAACTTGGATATGAACCTGCCAAGTGCCGCAATGCATCTTGTCAAACGCCTTACATCCTCGACTGTCTTGGGTGCCTAAATCTGCTTGATGGCCTTGATCTTATCTGGGTTGGCCTCGATCCCACGGTGGGATACAAAGAAACCAAGTAGCTTACCGGAGAGAACGCCAAATACACACTTCTCCGGGTTCAACTTCAAGTTGATCTTTCACAGATTAGCAAATGTCTCTTCTAAATCCTGGATGAGGGTTGATCTATCCTTGGTCTTGACCACAATATCCTCCATATAAGCCTCAATGTTCCTGTGCAACTGCGGTTCAAAACCAACCTGGACTGCTCTTGCAAAGGTGGACCCGGCACTCTTCAACCTGAAAGGCATGCACACAAAGCAATATGTACCACATGGGGTGATGAATGAGGTCTTTTCTTCATATTCCTTGGACATAAAGATCTGATGGTATCCAGAGTATGCATCCAGAAAGGAGAGAAAATCACACTCGGAAGTGGAATCCACAATCTAGTTGATGCACGACAAGGGGAATGGGTCCTTCAGGCATGCCTTGTTTAGATCCGTGAAATCTATGCAAAGCCTCCATTCCCATTAGCCTTGTGCTCAAACACTGGGTTCGCTAACCACGTTGGATGTAACACTCCTCTGACCAAACCAGCTGCCTCAAGTTTCTTGATCTCCTCGGCAATGAATTGCTGCAGCTCCAAGGCTTGCTTCCATACCTTCTGCTTGATGGGTCGGGCATGTGGGCAGACAGCAAGGTGGTGCTCGATTACCTCCCTGGGAATACCGGGGATATCAGACGGTTGCTAGGCAAACACATCGATATTCGCCCGCGGGAAGGCAACGAGCGCACTTTCCTTTTTCTCGTCAAGGGTGGCACTGATAGTGAAAGTACCATCAGCGCCAGCCAGCCCTGTCGAGATCTTTTTAACTTGGGGTGCAGCAGCCTTGGATTTCCTGCTGCGGGAACTCTCTGGCACGTCATCAACAGGTTTGGCACACTCTGAAGAGGTACACTTCCCGGATTCCTTGCCGGTGCCCCTACTATCCTTCTTCTTTCCATCACTTTCCTTGGCAGGAACTGTGGCCTCAGCGAACTCTGCCGCGACCGCATCTCGGTACATCTTGCCCATGAAAATAATGGGGTCTTTCTTGTCTAACTATAATAGCCTAATTTTTGGCCCTTTTCTTTTTCTTTTAATTTATTTTGTTTTTGCTCTGATTTTCTGTTTGGAGCAGCTCTTTGGACTTGAAACCTGGGAAATCATCATTTCTTCTTCTCCCGAGTGGCTCATCATTCTCAAACTCATTCCAAGATCATGCCATTATCCTCATCCTAGCCCACCTCTCAAAATTTTTCTTGGGGAAATATTCATTTTCTACTAAAGGAATAATCTCATTTGCCCTAAGTTGTGAAGCAACCTATATTTCTATCCATCTAAAAATTCCCAAATAATTCGCATAAATTTTTTCGGTCATAACTTGCTCAAATATGTCAAAATCCTTCCTTGGCCAGTTCAAAAATATTCCTCCAATATTCATTTTTCTATTATATCCTGAATGTCATTTTGTGAAGGAAGTGCCATTTATATTATCTTGTTTGCTCCCAAAGTTTTTTGGCATTCTTTCATGACCCAATCATTGCCTCATGCCAAAATTCAGCTCCATTTGCCTAGTGAAACTTCCTCAATGAATTTTCAAAGTTTTTGTCAAAAAGAAGACATTGTGAAGGAAGTACTAGCTAGGAGTATCCAAATGAGTGTAAATTTTGTATACCTCTTCATGTGCTCATATTATTTCCCTCCTCCAATTTTAAGCTCCATCCCTTCATCAATGTGAGAACAGCTTAAAATCTTTGATTCTGTTAATATTTTTAGGTTGTGAAGCAAGTATGATTTATATTGCTTCATTAGTTCTGAGAAATTACCAGATCAGGATCCTACCCAAATGACATCTCTCCACCAAAGTTGAGATTAGTTCATCAAGCCATTTTTTCAGCAATACTATTGCATGTTTCTGGACAGTTAGGATGTTTGTGAAGCAAGTACCATTTTGGCATGTCCAATTGGTATGAAACTTTTAGCATCTTCATATGTCCAAATAACCATGCCTTGCCAATTTTGAGCCCAAATGGTTACTCTATGTGAGTGCATCATCCAAATCCCTTCTCTGGACCAAATATGCACTTACACAGCAACTATGTTAAGTTGTGGTCCATTTCTCCTCAAACATAACAAGATCATAGTCATTCCTAACCTAATCACCCCAGACAACTCATTTGGCACTTAGCTCTTCTCTGTTGATCATTGTTTCATGATTCAGACTGATACAGCAAAGTTTCATTGAAGCCTCACATCCTTCCATGGCTCTATCTCTTGATCCATCAACTCCCACAACCTCTATGATGCAGGGACTCATCACCAGACATCTCAGGGGACACCCTCTTATCCTCTCAATGCCGGGCACAGTGGTGAGTGCAGCACTGGCATGGCAATGCTCGCGCTCTGGCTGAATCAAGCATGCTCTGCGCGTCCGGATGCATCAGGCAGCTCAGCCCCGATGGCGTTCGTGCTTCTAGGCTTGCCGACATGACTCCGCTGCCCTCACCCTTCGCCCTCCGCCCTCTGCCCTCTCCGGAAGCGTTCTTAGCGGAGCTAGCTGATGCGCGCCCACGAGCGCTCTGTATGTCGCTTGGCTCTATTCGCCCCCGTCCGCTTCCTCATGTTCCCCTTGGTCCTTCTTCTTCTCGTGAGCCCCTCTGCCTCTCGCCAGTCATCGCCACCCTCTCCGTGATGAGCACGACCATCGCCGGAGCGGCCCGTGAGCCATGGTGGGCTAGCACTCTGGAACCGTCCTCCCCCTCTAATTAAGGCCGTCCCGGGCGCGTTTCTCCTCACCTCTCATCCTCTTCATCCCTCAATCGTCACCGGAGCCACTCAGTGGAGCCGGGATGCTCTTCTTCCTCAAATCCGGTGAAGAGCTCTGCTGCTCAGCCATCTCCTCCTCCCACTTGCTCCAGTCCATCTTAGTCCCTCCCGAGTGCCTCTTCGAGCTCCTGGTGCCTTGCTGGTCCTCCCCCACCCCTCCATTGTTCGGATGTTGGCCGGAATCCCCAATTCCATCGACGCCCGTTGATACGTCCATTTTGCATCATGTTTTTATATCAATATTTATTACATTATGGGCTGTTATTACACATTATATCTCAATACTTATGGCTATTCTCTCTTATTTTACAAGGTTTACCATGAAGAGGGGGAATGCCGGCAGCTGGAATTCTGGCTGGAAAAGGAGCAAACATTGGAAACCTATTCTGCACAGCTCCAAAAGTCCTGAAACTCCACTAAACAACTTTTTGGAATTAATAAGAATTTCTGAGCGAAAGAAATATGCCAGGGGGCCCACACCCAGTCCAGGAGACAGGGGGCATGCCCCCTATATCCCGGGGCCCCTAGTGGGCCTCCGGCGTCCATCTTCTGCTATATCATCACTTTTACCCTAGAAAAAATCGTGGGCAAGCTTACGGGACGAAACTCTGCCACCACGAGGCGGAACCTTGGCAGAATCAATCTAGGGCTCTGGCGGAGCTGTTCTACCGAGGACACTTTCCTCCGGGAGGGGGAAATCATCACCAACATCATCACTAATGATCCTCCCATCGGGAGGGGGTCAATCTCCATCAACATCTTCACCAGCACCATCTCCTCTCAAAACCCTAGTTCATCTCTTGTATCCAATCTTGTATCAAAACCACAAATTGGTACCTGTGGGTTGCTAGTAGTGTTGATTACTCCTTGTAGTTGATGCTAATTGGTTTACTTGGTGGAAGATCATATGTTCAGATCCTTTATGCATATTATTACTCCTCTGATTATGAACATGAATATGCTTTGTGAGTAGTTATGTTTGTTCCTGAGGACATGGGTGAAGTCTTGCTATTAGTAGTCATGTGAATTTGGTATTCGTTCGATATTTTGATGAGATGTATGTTGCCTTTTCCTCTAGTGGTGTTATGTGAAAGTCGACTACTTGACACTTCACCATTATTTGGGCCTAGAGGAAGGCATGGGGAAGTAATAAGTAGAGATGGGTTGCTAGAGTGATAGAAGCTTAAACCCTAGTTTATGCGTTGCTTCGTTAGGGGCTGATATGGATCCATATGTTTAATGCTGTGGTTAGGTTTACCTTAATACTTCTTTTGTAGTTGCGGATGCTTGCAATAGGGGTTAATCATAAGTGGGATGCTTGTCCAAGTTAGGGCAGTACCCAGGTACCGGTCCACCCACATATCAAATTATCAAAGTACCAAACGCGAATCATATGAACGTGATGAAAACTAGCTTGACGATAATTCCCAATGTCTCCTCGGGAGCTCTTTTATCATTATTAGAAATTGTCCAGGCTTATCCTTTGCTACATAAAGGATTGGGCCACCTTGCTGCACTTTATTTACTTGTTACTCGTTACTATTTATCTTATCACAAAACTATCTATCACCTACGATTTCAGCACTTGCAGAGAAAACCTTACCGAAAACCGCCTATCATTTCCTTCTGCTCCTCGTTGGGTTCGACACTCTCACTTATCAAAAGGACTACGATTGATCCCCTATACTTGTGGGTCATCAAGATTCTTTTCTGGCGCCGTTGCCGGGGAGTGTAGCGCTTTTGGTGAGTGGAACTTGGTAAGGAAACATTTATATAGTGTGCTGAAATTTTCTGTTACTTGTCACTATGGAAACTAATCCTTTGAAGGGCTTGTTTGGGGTATCTTCACCCCAACTGGAAGAGCAAAGAGTTTCTCCTCAACCGACTGAACTTTATGAAAATATTTACTTTGAGATTCCTTCGGGTATGATAGAAAAACTGCTAGCTAATCCATTTGCCGGAGACGGAACATTGCATCCCGGTTTACACCTTATCTTTCTGGATGAAGTTTGTGGATTATTTAAGCTTGCAGGTATTCCCGATGATGTTGTCAAAAGGAAGGTCTTCCCTTTATCTTTGAAGGGAGATGCATTGACATGGTATAGGCTATGTGATGATACGAGATCTTGGAATTATAAGTGATTGAAGTTGGAATTTCACCAGAAGTTCTATCCTATGCATCTTGTTCATCGTGATTGTAATTACATATATAATTTCTGGCCTCGCAAAGGAGAAAGCATCGCTCAAGCTTGGGGGAGGGTTAAGTCAATGTTATATTCATGCTCCAATCATGAGCTCTCTCGGGAAATGATTATTCAGAACTTTTATGCTTGGCTTTCTCTTGATAATCGCAACCTGCTCGATACTTCCTATGTTGGTTCTTATATGCTGAAGACTATTGATTTAAAATGGGACTTATTGGAGTGAATTAAACGCAACTCTGAAGATTGGGGTTCCGACGATGGTAAGGAGTCAGGTATGACACCTAAGTTTCATTGTGTTAAATCTTTTATGGATACCGATGCTTTCCGTGGATTTAGCTCTAAGTATGGACTTGACTCTGAGATAGTAGCTACTTTCTGTGAATCTTTTGCTACTCACGTTGATCTCCCTAAAGAGAAGTGGTTTAAACATAATCCTCCTGTTGAAGTGAAAGTAGTTGCACCTATTACAGTCGAAGAAAAGACTATTACCTATAGTGATCCTATTGTTCGTACTGCTTATGTTGAAAAACCTCCTTTTCCTGTTAGGATAAAGGATCATGCTAAAGCTTCGACTGTTGTTCGTAAGAGTAATACTAGGACTTATACACCTCCTGAGCAAATTAATGTTGAACCTAGTATTCCTATGGTTAAAGATCTCTTGGATGAGGACTTAGATGGGCATGTTATTTCTTTCTGTGGCGAGACTGCCAATATTGCTAGGCTTGATACTAAGACACATAGACCTATCATAGGCATGCCTGTTATTTCTGTTAAAATAGGAGATCATTGTTATCATGGCTTATGTGATATGGGTGCTAGTGCTAGTGCAATACCCTATACTTTATATCAAGAAATTATGCATGACATTGCACCCATTGAATTAGAAGACATTGATGTTACTATCAAGCTTGCTAATAGGGATACCATTAAACCCTTTGGGATTGTTAGAGATGTTGAAGTTTTGTGTGGGAAGGTTAAATACCCTGCTGATTTTCTTGTTCTTGGTTTCCCACAAGATGATTTTTGTCCCATTATTTTTGGTAGACCCTTCTTGAATACAGCTAGCGCTAAGATTACTTGTGAAAAGAATATTGTTACTGTTGGCATAGATGGCATGTCTCATGAGTTTAATTTTGCCAAGTTTAGTAGACAACCTCGTGATAGGGAACCACCTAGTATGGATGAGATTATTGGTCTTGCTTCCATTGCTGTTCCTCCAACCGATCTGTTAGAACAATATTTGCTAGACCCTGAAAACGATATGTTTATGAAGGAAAAGGAGGAAATAGATGAAGTGTTCCTTAAATAGGAACCTGTGCTGAAACATAACCTTCCCGTTGAAATTCTTGGGGATCCCCCTCCACCCAAGGGTGATCCCGTGTTTGAACTCAAACCATTTCCTGATAATCTTAAGTATGCTTATCTTGATGAAAAAGAAATATATCCTGTTATTATTAGTGCTAACCTTTTAGAGAAAGAAGAAGAAAGATTATTGAAAACTCTGAAGAAGCACCGAGCAGCTATTGGATATACTCTGGATGATCTTAAGGGCGTTAGTCCCACATTATGCCAACACAAAATTTTAGTGGAGAAAGATGCCAAACCAGTTAGTGATCCTCAAAGACGACTAAATCCCAAGATGAAAGAAGTGGTAAGAAAGGAGATACTCAAGCTCCTTGAGGCAGGTATTATTTATCCCGTTGCTGATAGTGAATGGGTAAGCCCTGTTCATTGTGTTCCTAAAAAGGGAGGTATTACCGCTGTTCCTAATGATACAGATGAATTGATCCCGCAAAGAATTATTACAGGTTATAGGATGGTAATTGATTTCCGCAAGTTAAATAAAGCTACTAAGAAAGATCATTACCCTTTACCTTTTATTGATCAAATGCTAGAGAGACTATCCAAACACACACATTTCTGCTTTCTAGATGGTTATTCTGGCTTCTCTCAAATACCTGTGTCACCGAAGGATCAATCTAAAACTACTTTTACTTGCCCTTTTGGTACTTTTGCTTATAAACGTATGCCTTTTGGTTTATGTAATGCACCTGCTACCTTTCAAAGATGCATGATGGCTATATTCTCTGATTTTTGTGAAAAGATTTGTGAGGTATTCATGGATGACTTCTCTGTAACGCCCCGAGAATCATGCTACAGTAACTACTCTCTAATAATGCCAAGTCATCATCATTAACTCACTATTAGTCATTGAGATCCAAGATCCATTCCAATTCAAGGGATCAAATAGTGAGTAAAAATAATACTTCTTCAAATAAATGAACAAAAGTGTTCATGTTATAGCAAATATTCACTAACTATCTTTCATGTAGAAACCAACATTATATAAGTTGTTGAAATGTCCCTAGGAATTAAACAGTGGAACAACCGCCATTTAATTGACCTTTTTTTTCAAAACAATATCTTAACTATCCCAAGTGCCCTGAAACTTTTGTGCAACACCACAATATTGTACATAATTTATGTGAAAAGTTTCAAGTATATCAAAATTGAATTGGAGGACCAATTAAATATAAAATAGCAACTAAATAGAAATAGGGAATAAAAAAAGAAAAGGTAGAGCTCACTTTCGCAACTGGGCCTTGAGTTAATAGTGAAGGCCCATCCCACCCCGCAACCATCTTCAATCTCCTGTTCACAGAAGCCTCGGTGGTCGTCGTTCGCTCGTATACGCCGCGAATCCTCCACATGTCATGCATCCGCCGCGTCCTCACGTGGATAAGAGCCCCCCCTCACTCCCTGGAAAACCCTAATCCCCACTCCCCTCTCCATCTCGGCCGCTCTCTCTCGCTTGTCCCCTCCGTTTCTTCACGCCCGACGCGGTCGCCGATGCGCCGTCGCCATTGACGCGGCCACCGGTCAACTCGAGCTGCGGTTGGAAGTCCAGCAGCTTCGCCGGGCTCATCCTCATCTTCTCCGCCCACAGATCGACGTCGGGAACTGCTGCATCGTCGCCATCGTCCTCGTCTTCCCGTTTGCACCGCCACGATCGCCGCCTCGATTCGTCGCCTCTCGACCACCTCCGGCCTCCCCGACCACGCCCTCGAGTGCGCTGTGAGCACCTCCTCCGATTCCCAGCCTTTACCCTGTCGATCCATGCCCGTAGTGTCCGCACCGCGAGGTCCGTTCGCCATGGCTGCCCTGAAGCTCTGCCTCCGCGTATGCGTATTTGCTGCTGCTCTGTACGGCTGTGGCTGCTACTAATCCTGCCACCACCGCTGGCCGTCGCTTGTGCCTACAACCTCTGCTGCCCCATCCTGCTGCCGCCCTGGTCTCGCACCACGCCGGAGCCCGCCTCTGCGAGCCGGCGCACCGCCCGTTCACGAAGCCCGACACCCGCGCATGGCCTCGTCGCTGCTCGCCCACCTCCGCCGTTGCTGCTGCTCCTGCCCCCTGCTCGCCGGCTGCTCTTGCGTTGTTGTGCTGCTTGGCAGCTGTTCCGCTTTGCTGCTGCTCTCCTTAGCGCTGATGCTAGCTGCTGCTGATGCTTGGACATGGCTAATGCTTGGGCATGGCGTGTGTGTGTGTGCACAACGTGCATTGCCGGTTGTGCCTCTGGCCGGCTTAATTAACTAGAGATAGATTAGTTTCAGGATTAGATTAGTGGGCTAAATAGCCTAATGTGTACTCCTTCCGTTCTCAAATATTTGTCTTTCTAGAGAGTTCAACAAGTGACTACATACGGAGCAAAATGAGTGAATCTACACTCTAAAATAAGTCTACATCCATCCGTATGTTGTGTCCATTTGAAATGCCTAGAAAGACAAATATTTTGGGAACGGAGGGAGTAGATGACAAGTGGCCCCACTAGTTTAACTTAGTTTAGACTAATTAGTGATTAAGTATAGCCAACTGACATGTGGACCCTGCTGCTAACTAAAGGTTAAAACAAATAAAGATATATAAGGCTATGACATGCAGGACCCACTTTTACTGTTCACGTGTTGACCAGTCAAATGTTGATTATGTCAACCCAGCCACTGGACCCCACTTGTAAGCCACTATAGCTAAGCTGTTGCTATGTGCACCTAGCAATTTCCTTTTTAAATCGAATTAAAACAAATTCTAAAAATGCAATAAAATTTGAAAATTCATACAAAAGAAACCGTAGCTCGGATCGAAAAACTTTCTACATGAAAGTTGTTCAGAAAAATCCAATGAATTAGAATACGCGATGCGTTCATCTATCACATGCCCCTAGCATGCTGAACATGGAACTTTCCCCCCTCTCATCCTTTGTCCGGAAAACGCCAAACACGGAAAACCTCTTCGGATGTTTTCCCTCTTCGTCTGCAATGTGTAGTATTGTGTTAGAACAACCCTAGCTCTGCATATTGCCATGTTATGCTTTGTGATGCTATGTTTGCTTTATACTTATTGTTTTTACCCCTCTTCTCTTCGGTAGACCCGAGACTGATGCCGCCCCTGTGATCGACTACGTCGACGACGACCCCTCCTTGCTAGAGCAACCAGGCAAGCCCCCCCTTTGATCATCCCGATATCGCCCATTCCATTCTCTCATGCTTGCATTAGATTTTGATATTGTTATTGTTTGCTCCTATTCTGATGCATAGCCTGCTTTTGTAACCTTCTTATTGTTACCTTACCTGCTTATCCTAAACTGCTTAGTATAGGTTGGTTAGTGATCCATCAGTGACCCCCATCTTGTCCTTGTTGCCCTTGCTTCATCATCGAAGACCCGATCAACGGGATCGAAGACCAGGCCCCGACACCGCACATCACTTTCCCCTTAGTTGCTCGACACTGCTAGGTTACTATCGAGTGCCGAGGGTGAGACCTCTACAGCACTTCTGATGTTAACCCTGTAGTGTAGCTATTCGGTCGTGGTTATCGAGGGTGATTCCGCCTTAACCACTTCCGATACGACTTTGTCGTGCAACCCCTCAAGTGTGAACCTCGGGGGTGATTCCTCTTACTTTCACCTTGATGATTACATGAAGTGGAATTCACCGGGGGTGATTCCTCGGGTTTTCCCCTTGATGTTTAGACACACAGTTACTATGATTACTATGACTTTACACTGAACCATGTTACTAAAGATGGGTCGACCCTGAGGGGTACCCGCGCGAGCATAATTGTGAGTGATATGGAGTCGGGTTGATCTGGAAGGTGCCTGTGAGATAATTACGAGGCGTGGCCAGGCATTCTTAGCCCTTGCCGCAAGTCCTCGAGACGAGGCAACGGGATCACATCTTTCGTGAGTCTCTGGTTGTTACCGCGCGTTCCTAATCCACTATGATTTGGATATTTGATCTGAGGGGCCTCTGGCCTGATAGCACTAACCATCACATGGGCATAGTATGGGCGTTCTGCGTCGTATACATCAGCCGAAGCTTAATAGACGTCAGCGACTGAGCGGCACGCGCCGGGTTAAACTGCTAAGCACCTGCCTTTTTCAAGGACGTAGCTAGGTCTGCTCATCGGCCGCGTACGCAACGTGCAGGAGTTCCCGGGGAGATGGCCCATGACCCCTGGGGGCATAGGTTTAGTCCGGCGTGCTGACCTCTCTATTAAGTCTAGGTCGGGTTGCGGCGTATTGTTTGGCCGAGGCCGGGCATGACCCAGGAAAGTGTGTCCGGCCAGAGTTAAGCGAGCGTGGTGGGTAAGTTGGTGCACCCCTGCAGGGAAGAAAACATCTATCGATAGCCTGTCCTACGGTAATGGACACTTGGAGTTGTATCCCGATCGATACAACTAGAACTGGATACTTGTGATGAGAATAGGATTGTGATGAGAAATGGATAGTACGGCTCTGGGATTTCTTTCTCGCAGGGGGTCGAGAAAAGATCTCTGGCCGAGGATGATAACACTACTACTACTACTTTACTTTATGCTACTCTACTCCCTCCTGTTTGCTGCAAGATGGTGGTTTCTAGAAGATGCTAGTCTTCGATAGGACTAGGCCTTCTCTCTATTCTGGCATTTCTGCAGCCCAGTCCACATATACAACCTTCCTTTGATAGTGTTGCATATGTAGTGTAGATCCTTGCTTGCGAGTACTTTGGATGAGTACTCACGTTTGCTTTGCTTCCCCTTTTCCCTGTTTCTTCTTCTTTCCGGTTGATGCAACCAGATGTCGGAGCCCAGGAGCCAGATGCCACCACCGATGCTTACTACTACGTGGAGACCTCTGACGACCAGGAGTAGTTAGGAGGCTCTCAGGCAGGAGGCCTTGCCTTTTTGATCGTAGATGCTTTTGTGCTAGCCTTCTTAAGGCAAACTTGTCTAACTTATGTCTGTGCTCAGATATTGTTGCTTCCACTGACTCTTGTGTATTCGAGCCTATGTATTCGAGCCCTCGAGGCCCCTGGCTTGTAATTAAAGCTTGTACTATTTTAATTTGTGTCTAGAGTTGTGTTGTGATATCTTCCCGTGAATCCTTGATCTTGATCGTACACATTTGCGTGTATGATTAGTGTACGATTGAATCGAGGGCGTCACAAGTTGGTATCAGAGCCGACTACCTGTAGGTAGCCCACTTTCCAACTCCTTGGCCGAAGTTGAGTCTAGTCACTAAAAAACTTTTACTAACAATGGCTGTGTTTCTTACGGGCCCACGTCGCCATTGGGTGGTATTAGGATCTTTTACTCCTCACCTATACTCTAGGAATCTGTTCTTTCTTCTATTCGGGTTAAATGAATTTACTAACTACATTAGGTTCTCGTAACGACTTTCCCCGGAGAGCCCCTTCAGTCCGGATGGTTACCTACTTCACTAGAAGACTTCGAAGATACTCTCCGATCTACTCCCGAGAACTTGTGATTCATTTCTTTTGCAATCCCTTAACACCATTGAATCCTTATGGATAACTACGTAACCTCGCCATTCATACTTCCATCCCTAGTTGTTCTTGTTATTACAAGATACCCGAAAGTATTCTCCGACTCTCGAGAATCCTTTTTCCGACTGCCTTGTAGCTCTTTTCCACATGAATACACCTACGAGTAATTCCTCACACTTATTGAGTATTCGATCATCCCTAGTTGTTCTTGTGTTTCACAAAATTCTTTGAAATACTATTCAATCTCCCGAAATCCTCAGTAGCTTATTGCTTTTGTTCTTCACTACCTGCTTGCATGATGGTTAATTCCATATGTCTAGCAATATCCATTGAAATCCGTTGTGGTTGACTTTCTGATCCTATTGATTCAACATGTTTGTGAATGCACGCAATCATCAGTTGATCCTTATGAAATTCGTCCTTTTGGCTCAGACGTCACTTCAAACATGAGCTGGTTCTTGGCAAATCAAACCTTGAATGATTGTCGATCTATATCTATTCAATTTACTTGTCTTTTGATCAGAGTGTCTGCTTCTGATCTTCTAATTTGGAAATCATAATTTATTTGCATTAAGCATCGAATTATTCAAATGTTTCTATAACCCATTTCCTTTGAATCCTTTCCTTCTCCTGATTGAGTACTGATACTCAAATCAGATCCATTGAGGACCGTTGAATCCTTTGTTGGATTATTATCCGGCAGTTTCCTTCATATTCAAAATTTTGTGCGCTCTTCCCCTGATACATATTGCCTTTGGTAAATTGTATTCTCTGCTTTGTCCACCATGCTCTACTTCCGAGCTTGAGTTAATTACCTCTAAAGTTTTTGCAAGGGTTCCTAAGATGCCCCGACGGGTTGAACTAATGCTTTCCCTAATTTGTGTGAACCCGGAAATTTCTATTGGTCATACTCTACTGGTGTTACGCCGGATAAAAATTTCTACACTACAACTTCGTCAAAAGCGAGAAGTAACTGAGAGGTTATGCATTGAAGAAGTGGGAGTCGACCTTCAACTTTGTATTCATGCTCATAGACACGATGTAGATCTTATCATGGAAGCTTCTCTTATAATCAAATGTTCCCTTGGTATAAGCTCATCTTGCATTTTTAAATTAATTCTTTGCAATCGTGGTTCCAACCATATTTTCTCCTTGATTCCATTTCCCGGACAAGTTAAAATACTTGTCTTTTGCAGATCATTTCATCTATCCAACCTCTATTTGATCTACCTCGAGTATTGCCCCCTGTTATCTCGAGGATATTGTGTCATTGCACTACCTCTTATGAATTCTCATTGGAATGATACACCATCACATCATTCCTATCCTAATCGGCTATATCATTATCGAGCAAATTTTAACTGTGCTACCTGGTCCTTCTTCCTGGAGCAACTTCCGACGACGAGCTAAGCTTATGTCGATCTTCTTCATCTTATCATTTCGCCTTGAACAGCAAGCTTGATTTTGAGTATGTGTCATACCCGAGGTTCCAATAAGCTTTCGCTTCATCATTCCTTGACTTGATGTCATCGCAGATCGATTACATCTTCATGAAATCTCTCGACAAATGTGTCATGATCATCATCAACATTCTGAACTCTTCCAGGTCATGAATCGAATTCATGATGATAATTACCATCCTTGCCCTCTTGATGATTTGTGTTAACATCGACAACCTTCTTGCATATCTACTTGTTGTCCTGTCAGGTATATCCTGATCTACTTGTTCTTTTGAAGGATATACTCCTAATACTTGTGTTTAAACACATTTTCCTTTCCATTGGAGTGTTTAATCCGATAATCACATTTTTCCTTTCCATTGTTTTGTATAATCTTTCTTGTGATCTATATGATATAAGCAGTAATATTTCCCTGCTTATGTAAACACCTCGGTGTACAAACTGTTAGTAAGACCCTGTTACTATTGTGGACGACATTCCGGTAACCACCGATGGACGAGAACTTTGCCTATTGGTCCGCCTCGTTCAACGAGCAGGAGAATGGTTCTCTTCGTCCCTCGCCCTTGGTACCGACGATTGTTGCCGACATAACTGGCAGGCTACCCTCTGACATGCCTTGCTATCATGACCATGCAAAATGAATAGCTCCTTTCCTTCTTGTAACCCACATGGTGGGCCCATAACCCACAGTTCCACAGGATCGAAACCTGACTCTCCTGTACATCCCTATTTTCAAAAATTGTTCCTCACACTTGGCTTCGTATGTAAATCACGAGCCACATTCCTAGCGATCTATTCTAATATCAGACGCAATACCTATTCTCATTGCTCTGGATCCCCTTCACACCTTTTTCCAGGCAATGAAGGATTACCTATCCGCTTGAAACTTCTTACTGCACCTTCTTACTTTGCTCTCGCTTTCTTTGTTGGATTTCAACACGAGAGATGTCTCTATGCCTCATTCATTAAGATAGCCCCCAGGTACCTAACAAATGTCGAGCTTCGTCCTTCCCGAATTTTTCCCCTTATCTTTTCCGTAAGTATGATGAAGATCCTGAAGGAGGGATGACAAACTTCATCATGATGCATTGAAGCAAAGAAATGAAGGCATCAATGTAAATGGACCGACCTCTTCGTGAAGAGCAACCAAGGCAGAGAAGACTGGATAGAAATTTCGTAACCAAATCTTTTCCCCTTACTCCACCTCTTAAATCTCGGGACGAGATTTCTTAAAGTGGAGAGATTTTTAACGCCCTGAGAATCATGCTACAGTAACTACTCTCTAATGATGCCAAGTCATCATCGTTAACTCACTATTAGTCATTGAGATCCAAGATCCATTCCAATTCAAGGGATCAAATAGTGAGTAAAAATAAAACTTCTTCAAATAAATGAACAAAAGTGTTCATGTTATAGCAAATATTCACTAACTATCTTTCATGTAGAAACCAGCATTATATAAGTTGTTGAAATGTCCCTAGGAATTAAACAGTGGAACAACCGCCATTTAATTGACCTTTTTTTTCAAAACAATATCTTAACTATCCCAAGTGCCCTAAAACTTTTGTGCAACACCACAATATTGTACATAATTTATGTGACAAGTTTCAAGTATATCAAAATTGATTTGGAGGACCAACTAAATATAAAATAACAACTAAATAGAAATAGGGAATAAAAAAAGAAAAGGTAGAGCTCACTTTCGCAACTGGGCCTTGAGTTAATAGTGAAGGCCCAGCCCATCCCGCTTCAATCTCCTGTTCACAGAGGGAGCTCCTATACGGTGCTGCAGGCGCCCGTTCGCGCTCCTGGCGCCTGCAGCGCCCCGTTTTGGGACGGCCCACGAAACATGCAGACCAGCGAACGCAAAAAAACTCAACAAAAATTGCTCTCTTCCGGTTTCGAACTCACCACTTCCAGTTCATGTACAGGTGCCACCAACCACACGAGCTAAACGCTGTATGTGATTAGTAACAGAGGCAGATGCGTAATAACAAGGACGTAGCGCTATGTTATTGAAAGAAGTTCACTAATTCGAGAAAGAAGTTCATAAATTTGAAAAAGTTCACTAATTCCAGAAAAGTTAATAAATTTTAAAAAGCTCACAAGTTTGAAAAAGTTCATGAAATTTTTGAAAAAGTTCATGAAATATAAAATAGTTCAAGAAATTTTTTAAAAGTTCATCGATTTTCGAATAGAGCTCAGACATTTGAAAAAACTTCGTGGATTTTCTTGAAAGTTCATGAGTTTTGAAAAAAAGTTCATGAGTTTTAAAAAAAGTTCATTGAATTTGAAAAAATAGTTCATCGAATTCAAAAAAGGTTCACGAATTGGAAAATAGTTCATCGAATTCAAAAAAGGTTCGCGAATTGGAAAATAGTTCATCGAATTCAAAAAAGATTCACGAATTGGAAAATAGTTCATCGATTTTACCAAATAAAATAGCGAAAATGACAAAAGTTCGTGCATTTATCATTTATCAAAAAGTGTACGAATAAAGAAAGAAAAAAGAACCAAACAAAATCATTTGAAAAAACTGTAAGTTAATGAACTCAAAAGAAGGTAATCTGTCAATCCTGAGGAAGGGGGCTCGTGGTTATCGCGGCGTGCTCGAAACCAGCAGGTCGCTTGTTCGAATCCTGCCAGCATCACTTTTTTTGCGGTTTATCAAAATGAGAACACAGTTAAAATGGGCCGGCCCAGCTCGCGGTAGGTGGTGTTGCGCTGCAGGCGCGCGTTAATAAAATGCACGTTAACCGGCGCCTTCAGCGCCAAATAGGATTTGCCGTTCACAGAAGCCTCAGTGATCATCGTTCGCTCGTACACGCCGCGGATCCTCCACACGTCGTGCATCCGCCGCCTCCTCACGTGGATAAGAGCCCCCCCTCACTCCCTGGCAAACCCTAATCCCCTCTCCCCTTTCCATCTTGGACGCTCTCTCTCGCTCATCCCCTCCGTCACCATTGACACGACCATCGGTCACCTCGAGCTGCGCTTGGAAGTCCAGCAGCTTCGCCGGGCTCGTCCTCATCTTCTCCGCCCACAGATCGATGCCGGGAACTGCCGCATCATCGCCATAGTCCTCTTCTTCCCGTCTGCACCGCCACAGTCGCTGCCTCGATTCGCCGCCTCCCGACCACCTCCGGCCTCCCCGACCACGCCCTCGAGTGCGCTGTGAGCACCTCCTCCGATTCCCAGCCTTTACCCTATCGATCCATGCCCGTAGTGTCCGCGCCGCCATATCCGTTAGCCATGGCTGCCCTGAATCTCTGCCTCCGCATATGCATATTTGCTGTTGCTCTGTACTGCTGCTGCTGCTACTAATCTTGCCGCCACCGCTGGCCGTTGCTCGTGCCTACAACCTCTGCTGCCCCATGCTACTGTCGCCCTAGCCTCGCGCCACGCCGGAGCCCGCCTCTGCGAGCTGGCGCACCGCCCGTTCATGAAGCCCGACACCCGCGCATGGCCTCGCCGCTCCTCGACCGCCTCCACCGCTGCTGCTGCTCCTGCCCCCTGCTCGCCGGCTGCTGTTGCGTTGTTGTGCTGCTTGGCCGCTGTTCCGCTTTGCTGCTGCTCTACTTACCGTTGCCGCTAGCTGCTACTGATGCTTGGACATGGCTAATGCTTGGGCATGGCGTGTGTGTGTGTGCACAACGTGCATTGCCGGTTGTGCCTCTGGCCGGCTTAATTAACGAGAGATAGATTAGTTTCAGGATTAGATTAGTGGGCTAAATAGCCTAATGTGTAGATGACAAGTGGCCCCACTAGTTTAACTTAGTTTAGACTAATTAGTGATTAAGTATAGCCAACTGACATGTGGACCCTGCTGCTAACTAACGGTTAAAACAAATAAAGATATATAAGGCTATGACATGCAGGACCCACTTTTACTGTTCACGTGTTGACCAGTCAAATGTTGACTGGGTCAACCCAGCCACTAGACCCCACTTGTAAGCCACTGTTGCTATGTGCACCTAGCAATTTCCTTTTTAAATCGAATTAAAACAAATTCTAAAAATGCAATAAAATTCGAAAATTCATAGAAAAGAAACCGTAGCTCGGATCGAAAAACTGTTCAGAAAAATCCAATGAATCAGAATACACGGTGCGTTCATCTGTCACATGCCCCTAGCATGCTGAACATGGAACTTTTCCCCCTCTCTTCCTTTGTCCGGAAAACGCCAAACACCGGAAAACCTCTTCGGATGTTTTCCCTCTTCGTCTGCAATGTGTAGTATTGTGTTAGAACACCCCTAGCTCTGCATATTGCCATGTTATGCTTTGTGATGCTATGTTTGCTTTATACTTATTGTTTCTTCCCCCTCTTCTCTTTCGTAGACCCGAGACTGATGCCGCCCCTGTGATCGACTACGTCGACGACGACCCCACCTTGCCAGAGCAACCAGGCAAGCCCCCCCTTTGATCATCCCGATATCGCCCATTCCATTCTCTCATGCTTGCATTAGATTTTGATATTGTTATTGTTTGCTCCTATTCTGATGCATAGCCTGCTTTTGTAACCTGCTTATTGTTACCTTACCTGCTTATCCTAAACTTCTTAGTATATGTTGGTTAGTGATCCATCAGTGACCCCCATCTTGTCCTTGCTGCCCTTGCTTCATCATCGAAGACCTGATCAACGGGATCGAAGACCAGGCCCCGACACCGCACATCACTTTCCCCTTAGTTGCTCGACACTGCTGGGTTACTATCGAGTGTCGAGGGTGAGACCTCTACAGCACTTCTGATGTTAACCCTGTAGTGTAGCTATTCGGTCGTGGGTATCGAGGGTGATTCTGCCTTAACCACTTCCGATACGACTTTGTCGTGCAACCCCTCAAGTGTGAACCTCGGGGGTGATTCCTCTTACGTTCACCTTGATGATTACATCGAGTGGAATTCACCGGGGGTGATTCCTCGGGTTTTCCCCTTGATGTTTAGAAACACAGTTACTATGATTACTATGACTTGACACTGAACCATGTTACTAAAGACTGGTCGACCCTGAGGTGTACCCGCGCGAGCATAATTGCGAGTGACGTGGAGTCGGGTTGACCTAGAAGGTGCTCGTGAGATAATTACGAGGCGTGGCCGGGCATTCTTAGCCCTTGCCGGAAGTCCTCGAGACGGGGCAACGGGGTCACATCTTTCGTGAGTCTCTGGTTGTTACCGCGCGTTCCTAATCCACTACGATTTGGATATTTGATCCGACGGGCCTCTAGCCTGATAGCACTAACCATCACGTGGGCATAGTATGGGTGTTCTGCGTCGTATACATCAGCCGAAGCTTAATAGACGTCGGTGACTGAGCGACGCGCGCCGGGTTGGACTGCTAAGCACCTGCCTTTTACAAGGACGTAGCTAGGTCTGCTCATCGACCGCGTACGCAACGTGCAGGAGTTCCCGGGGAGATGGCCCATGACCCCTGGGGGCATAGGTTTAGTTCGGCGTGCTGACCTCTCTATTAAGTCTAGGTCGGGTTGCGGCGTATTGTTTGGCCGAGGCCGGGCATGACCCAGGAAAGAGTGTCCGGCCAGAGTTAAGCGAGTGTGGTGGGTAAGTTGGTGCACCCCTGCAGGGAAGAAAACATCTATCGATAGCCTGTCCTACAGTAACAGACACTTGAAGTTGTATCCCGATCGATACAACTAGAACTGGATACTTGTGATGAGAAATGGAAAGTATGGCTCTGGGATTTCTTTCTCGGAGGGGGTCGAGAAAGGATCTCTGGCTGAGGTTGATAACACTACTACTACTTTACTTTATGCTACTCTACTCCCTCCTGTTTGCTGCAAGATGGTGGTTTCCAGAAGATGCTAGTCTTTGATAGGACTAGGCCTTCTCTCTATTCTCGCATTTCTGCAGCCCAGTCCACATATACAACCTTCCTTTGATAATGTTGCATATGTAGTGTAGATCCTTGCTTGCGACTACTTTGGATGAGTACTCACGATTGCTTTGCTTCCCCTTTTCCCCCTTTATTCTTCTTTCCGGTTGATGGAACCAGATGTCGGAGCCCAGGAGCCAGATGCCACCGCTGATGACTACTACTACGTGGAGACCGTTGACGACCAGGAGTAGTTAGGAGGCTCCCAGGTAGGAGGCCTTGCCTTTTTGATCGTAGATGCTTTTGTGCTAGCCTTCTTAAGGCAAACTTGTCTAACTTATGTCTGTACTCAAATATTGTTGCTTTCGCTGACTTTGTGTATTCGAGCCTATGTATTCGAGCCCTCGAGGCCCCTGGCTTGTAATATAAAGCTTGTATTATTTTAATTTGTGTCTAGAGTTGTGTTGTGATATCTTGCCGTGAGTCCTTGATCTTGATCGTACACATTTGCGTGTATGATTAGTGTACGATTGAATCGAGGGCGTCACATTGTCTGTCTATGGATCCTCTTTTGATTATTGTTTGAGCAACCTTGATCGAGTTTTGCAGAGATGCGAAGACACTAGTCTCGTCTTGAATTGGGAAAAGTGTCACTTTATGGTTAATGAAGGCATTGTCTTGGGGCACAAGATTTCCGAGAGAGGTATTGAAGTTGATAAAGCCAAAATTGAAGCTATTGAAAAGATGCCATGTCCCATGGACATAAAAGGTATAAGAAGTTTCCTTGGTCACGCGGTTTTTATATGAGGTTCATTAAGGACTTTTCTAAAAGCTCTAGGCCTCTAACTAATTTATTGCAAAAAGATATTCCTTTTGTCTTTGATGATGATTGTGTAGAAGCATTTGAAGTACTTAAGAAAGCTTTGACCACTGCACCTATTGTTTAGCCACCTGATTGGAATTTACCTTTTGAAATTATGTGCGATGCTAGTGATTATGTTGTAGGTGCTGTGCTAGGGCAAAGAGTCGATAAGAGATTGAATGTTATCCAGTATGCTAGTAAGACTCTTGATACTGCCCAGAGAAATTATGCTACTACTGAAAAAGAGTTCTTAGCAGTTGTGTTTGCATGTGATAAGTTTAGACCTTATATTGTTGATTCCAAAGTTACTATTCACACTGATCATGCTGCTATTAAATATCTTATGGAAAAGAAAGATGCTAAGCCTAGACTCATTAGATGGGTTCTCTTGCTCCAAGAATTTGACTTGCATATTATTGATAGAAAGGGAGCTGAGAACCCCGTTGCGGATAACTTGTCTAGGTTAGAGAATGTTCTTGATGACCCACTGCCTATTAATGATAGCTTTCCTCATGAACAATTAGCGGTCGTCAATGCTTCTCGTACTGCTCCTTAGTATGTTGATTATACTAATTACATTGTTGCTAAATATATACCGCCTAGTTTCACATACCAGCAAAAGAAAAAGTTCTTTTATGATTTAAGACATTACTTCTGGGATGATCCACACCTTTATAAAGAAGGAGTAGATGGTGTTATTAGACGTTGTGTGCCTGAGCATGAACAGGAACAGATTCTACGTAAGTGTCACTCTGAATCTTATGGAGGACACCACGCTGGAGATAGAACTGCACACAAGGTACTACAGTCTAGTTTTTATTGGCCTACTCTCTTCAAAGATGCTCGTAAATTTGTCTTATCTTGTGATGAATGTCAAAGAATAGGTAACATTAGTAGACGTCAATAAATGCCTATGAATTATTCACTTGTTATTGAACCGTTTGATGTTTGGGGCTTTGATTATATGCGACCTTTTCTTGCCTCTAATGGTTATACACATATTTTAGTTGCTGTTGATTACGTTACTAAGTGGGTAGAAGATATTCCAACTAGTAGTGTTGATCATAACACTTCTATTAAAATGCTTAAAGAAGTTATTTTCCGAGGTTTGGAGTCCCTAGATATCTTATGACGGATGGTGGTTCACATTTTATTCATGGTGCTTTCCGTAAGATGCTTGCTAAGTATGATGTCAATCATAGAATCGCATCTCCTTATCATGCGCAGTCTAGTGGTCAAGTAGAGTTGAGCAATAGAGAGCTCAAATTAATTTTGCAAAAGACTGTGAATAGATCTAGAAAGAATTGGTCCAAAAAACTTGATGATGAATTATGGGCCTATAGAAGTGCATACAAAAATCCTATGGGTATGTCTCCATATAAGATGGTTTATGGAAAAGCGTGTCATTTACCTCTTGAACTTGAACATAAGGCATATTGGGCTATCAAAGAGCTCAATTACGATTTCAAACTTGCCGGTGAGAAAAGAGGTTGTTTGATATTAGCTCACTTGATGAATGGAGAACCCAAGCCTATGAGAATGCCAAGCTTTTCAAAGAAAAAGTCAAACGCTGGCATGATAAGAGGATACAAAAGCGTGAGTTTAATGTAGGAGATTATGTTTTATTATTCAACTCTCGTTTAAGATTTTTTGCAGGAAAACTCCTCTCAAAATGGGAAGGTCCCTACGTTATCGAGGAGGTCTATCATTCTGGTGCTATAAAAATCAACAACTTCGAAGGCACAAATCCGAGGGTGGTAAACGGGCAAAGAATTAAAATCTATATTTCAGGTAATCCTATCAATGTTGAAACAAATATTATTGAAACCGTAACCCCTGAGGAATACATAAGCGACACTTTCCAGAACGTTCCAGACTCCGAAAAGGTATAGGTATGTGGTACGGTAAGTAAACCGACCCCAACACAACTCCAATGGCAATTTTTATCAGTTTTGGAATATTTAAGAATTTTAGGAAGAAAGAAGTAGTCCGAAAGGGACAGGAGGCCCCCACGAGAGTGGAGGGCGCGCCCCCCCCTGTAGGGCGTGCACCTCGTGTGCCTCCCGGACTTTGTTTTCTTGCACATTATGTATTTTGGTCGGTAAAAATTCATTATATATACTCCCGAAGATTTTGACCATCGTATCACGCAAATATCCTCTGTTTCAGATCCAGAGCATCATGTCTTCTCCAAGCGCTCCCAAGGATAAGTTTTTCGAGAGGGTTATCAATCCCTATCTCGCGGAGGTGCTGCAACACCCTCAAACCATTGAGATGTGTGAGGGGTGCTGCACATCCGCGATGTGGAGGGACCAAGGCGTACCGGGAGCGTGGAGACAAAGCTCGAAGCCGTAGAGCAGGAAGTTTTCAAGTGTCAAGGGATGGTGGAGCATGGACTCAACGCCAACCAGATGATGATGACGGAGTTCACCAACAACCACAAGCTAGATGCCAAAGTCATTGGGGAGACCATCTTCAAGCTTCAAGAGAAAATCGAGCACCTCCAACCCCAGATCTATGACCTGCAAAACCAAAACTGTGAGTATGAATATAGATTCAAGAGGATGAGTTTTGCTGCAGATTTAAGGATCCCGGAGACTCGATCATCCTTCTATGATGGAGAGCCTATGCCTTTTAAGACGGACGACAAGCCTACATCATCAACAACTCCTACCGCACCACCTCCGAGGACATAATCACATGGGTATGGGCACTCCCCTTGGCAACTGCCAAGCTTGGGGGAGGTGCCCCGGTATCGTATCACCATCACACTCCTATCTTTACCGTTTTATTTAGTTTGATCCTTTTAGTAGTATCTTGATCTAGTAGATTGAAGTTTTGATATTAAGTAGTTTGAGTTTTGCTTTGTGATCTCTTTTTGTAATCGAGTCCGTGAGCTATCTATAATAAAGATTAGTATTGAGTCAAGGGCTTTGCTATGTTGCTATGATCTTGAGAAAGTAGAAAGAATAAAAGAGTTCATATTGATCTTATGGATAGCGATAACTTCACACATAGAAAGTATGAGGCATAAAATTTGTTGAGAGTTGATGAACGTAGCCTTGGTCATCGTTGGAATTAATAGGAAGTGATAAGGAAAGATGGGTTCACATATATATATATTATCTAGGACACCTTTTATAGTTGGGAGCACTCATTAAGTATGACAAGCTAAAAGAGTTGATGTTGGACAAGGAAGACAATGTAATGTTTTATGTTTTCCGACATCTCAGTTAAAGTATATTGTCATTGACCTTCCAAACATGTTGAGCTTGCCTTTCCCCCTCATGCTAGCCAAATTCCTTGCACCAAGTAGAGATACTACTTGTGCTTCCAAATATCCTTAAACCCAATTTTGCCATGAGAGTCCACCATACCTACCTATGGATTGAGTAAGATCCTTCAAGTAAGTTGTCATCGGTGCAAGCAATAAAAATTGCTATCTAAATATGTATGACTTACTAGTGCAGAGAAAATAAGCTTTGTACGAACATGTTGTGGAAGTAATAAAAGCGACGGACTGCATAATAAAGGTCCACATATAAGGGGCAATATAAAGTGACGTTCTTTTGCATTAAGATTTTGTGCATCAACCCTAAACGCACATGACAACCTCTGCTTCCCTCTGCGAAGGGCCTATCTTTTACTTTATGTTTTTTACTTTATGCTTGAGTCAAGGTGATCCTCACCTTTCCCTTTTTCATTTTATCCTTTGGGAAGCTCCTCGTGTTTGAAAGATCATGATATATATATCCAATTGGATGTAAGTTAGCATGGGCTATTATTGTTGACATCACCTAAAGGTGAATACGTTGGGAGGCAACACAATAAGACCCTATCTTTCTTAGTGTCCGGCTGAAACTCCATAACCACGAGTACTGCGTGAGTGTTAGCAATTGTAGAGGGCTACAGGATAGTTGAGTATGTGAGCTTGTTGAAAAGCTCTAGTGTTGACTCTTTCTGATGTTATGATAAATTGCAATTGCTTCAATGACTGAGATTATAGTTTGTTGGTTCCCAATGAAGCTCTATTAGAATGATCATGATGCCCTCATGTCCGTATTTTATTTTTTATCGACACCTCTATCTCTAAACATGTGGACATATTTTTTGATTTCGGCTTCCGCTTGAGGACAAGCGAGGTCTAAGCTTGGGGGAGTTGATACGTCCATTCTGCATCATTCTTTTATATCAATATTTATTGCAGTATGGGCTGTTATTACACATTATATCTCAATACTTATGGCTATTCTCTTTTATTTTACAAGGTTTACCATGAAGAGGGGGAATGCCAGCAGCTGGAATTCTGGCTAGAAAAGGAGCAAACGTTGGAAACCTATTCTGCACAGCTCCAAAAGTCCTGAAACTCCACGAAACAACTTTTTGGAATTAATAAGAATTTCTGAGCGAAAGAAATATGCCAGGGGGCCCACACCCTGTCTAGGAGACAGGGGCCGCCCCCCTATAGGGCGCCCCCCTATCTCCTGGGCCCCCTGGTGGGCCTCCGGCGTCCATCTTCTGCTATATCATCACTTTTACCCTGAAAAAAATCGTGGGCAAGCTTACGGGACGAAACTCCGCCGCCACGAGGCGGAGTGGCGGAATCAATCTAGGGCTCTGGCGGAGCTGTTCTGCCGGGGACACTTCCCTCCGGGAGGGGGAAATCATCACCAACGTCATCACCAACGATCCTCTCATTGGGAGGGGTTCAATGTCCATCAGCATCTTCACCAGCACCATCTCCTCTCAAAACCCTAGTTCATCTCTTGTATCCAATCTTGTATCAAAACCACAAATTGGTACCTGTGGGTTGCTAGTAGTGTTGATTACTCCTTGTAGTTGATGCTAATTGCTTTACTTGGTGGAAGATCATATGTTCAGATCCTTTATGCATATTATTACTCCTCTGATTATGAACATGAATATGCTTTGTGAGTAGTTATGTTTATTCCTGAGGACATGTGTGAAGTCTTGCTATTAGTAGTCATGTGAATTTGGTATTCGTTCGATATTTTGATGAGATGTATGTTGCCTTTTCCTCTAGTGGTGTTATGTGAACGTCGACTACATGACACTTCACCATTATTTGGTCCTAGAGGAAGGCATGGGGAAGTAATAAGTAGATGATGGGTTGCTAGAGTGACAGAAGCTTAAACCCTAGTTTATGCGTTGCTTCGTTAGGGGCTGATATGGATCCATATGTTTAATGTTGTGGTTAGGTTTACCTTAATACTTCTTTTCTAGTTGCGGATGCTTGCAATAGGGGTTAATCATAAGTGGGATGTTTGTCCAATTTAGGGCAGTACCCAGGTACCGGTCCACCCACATATCAAATTATCAAAGTACCAAACGCGAATCATATGAACGTGATGAAAACTAGCTTGACGATAATTCCCAATGTGTCCTCGGGAGCTCTTTTATCATTATTAGAAATTGTCCAGGCTTATCCTTTGCTACATAAAGGATTGGGCCACCTTGCTGCACTTTATTTAATTTATTTACTTGTTACTCATTACTATTTATATTATCACAAAACTATCTATCACCTACAATTTCAGTGCTTGCAGAGAAAACCTTACCGAAAACCGCTTATCTTTTCCTTCTGCTCCTCGTTGGGTTCGACGCTCTTACTTATCGAAAGGACTACGATTGATCCCCTATTCCTGTGAGTCATCACCCGTAGCTCACCTCCGTCGGAGACGACGATGACGATGCCGTCCAACCACCTTCCAAGGAGCTGCTGGTACGGGTGTGACACCGTCGTGCGCTCGTTCCATCCCCATCATCGCCCAGCTCCCCCGTGGCCTCTACGCTGGTGAGCCATCGCCGGTGAGTCACCGTCCCTATGTTCCCCTCCCCCTCCTTCTAAACCTGGCCGAAGGGCCCTACAGGTCAGTGACTCCACGCGGGACCAAAGGGGTACGTAGGTGGAAACGCCTTTCCACTTTACGCCTTCCACGTCAAACCCCCTGAGGTTTTTTGATTTTCTTTTAAAATCAATTTAAATCCAGATTTGACCACAACTTTGACCATGAATAACTCCTAAACTAAAAGTCCAAATGAATTGATTCTTTTTACATTATTTTGCTTTTGAGCTCCTCTATTTTCTGGTACAATTTTGTATTTTTCTGTGTTGTCTAGATTTTCTGGACAGAGAAAAAGGCATTATGGAGTATTTACAAAATCTTTCAAAAAAGTTTTTCAGTAGGTTTGTGTGCATGATGAAGACCAGGAGCTTTTGACTTCTTCTTGGAGCAAGGCAAGCCACACCCTCCATTTGCATGATTGCAGTGCAATAATATGGTTTATTTAATTTAAATTGCTTAAAATATTGCATTAGTTACAAATGATCTATCGATGGCATTTGATGGAGTTATCTAAATCTTGCTACTGCCATGGTATTGCTTGGATTTCTAGGACTAATGTTTGAAGATGAGAATGAGATGTTTCCATTGGATTATTCGTGGCCATTATGAATATTTTCGTGATGATAGTTGATATTATGTTTTGGAGTATGATTTTGGATATGATGCTTGCATGTGGATCTTAGCTTGGTAGCTTGTGCTTGCTGTTGGAGTAGTAGTATTTTCTTTCTTGGGTTCAGCAAGCTCTGAGTTATTTGGTTACCCTCGGATAGTATGTTATGGCTATGTTATTGTTGGGGAAAATGAACACCTATCGGGTCACAAGGATTCCTTCTACGTTCGGCGGGGGATTAGCTGCACAAAGAGCAGGTCGAGCCGTTAGCACATAGGGGATTTTTACCCAGGTTCGGGCCGCAAAGATGCGTAATACCCTAGTCCTCCTTGTCTGGATATATGCGTTCTTGAGATTTTGAACTAGCTACGATGCAAGCATGGTCCAAAAGTCCGAATCCTCTCTCTGTACGCCTTGGGCCTCCTTTTATACATAAAGGGGTTGCCATAGTGGCAAACAGGAGGTGGCAAGCTACAGTGTACGATCTTATCGTTCGACAACATAGGACAAACGCATTTAATGCGTTGCCTACGTGCCCTCTTGCTTTATCGGGGATGGCAACATAAGCCATTCCGTTCGTCGCCGCTCCTCCTTGCTTCAACATGCGTCCATGCCGACGAGGCATGCAGCGCCACGTTGGCTAACTAGCTGCTGTGTTGGCGCAATGGTAGAGCCTCCATGAAGATCTGCATGCCGCCATGCAGGCGCCTACTTAGTTCACATGCCGATCATTGCACTAGAGTGGTGGTGAGGTGGAGAACCCTTGCTGGGCGCGGGTCTGGCTCCAGCCCATCAATCGTCCCCGGCAAGGCTTGCCGACGACCTTGGAGTCGTCCCCGGCAAGGGTCTTTCCGGGGGTCTTCGTCTTGTGGTCCCACGTGGACACGTGGGCTGTCAATTTTTATGTGGATCTGCATGCTACCACGCATGTGTTCTCAGATCTAGGTCGTAACGTTGTTGATGGTATCAGAGCTCTCAGCCTCAAGGGTGATGGGCTTGTTGGTGCTGTGCAGGTTGCCCTGGCAAAGGTGTTGCCAGGGGAGGTCTAGTTCGACCTCTGCTCCTTGTGCTTCGAGTATCTGTCTTGGTAGTCTTTTGTGTTTTATCTTCCTTTGCCTCGCCAAGCCCTGCCGCAGGTGTGGCTGCGACCGCCCATGCATAAGTAAGGGGTACAAAAGTACCCATACTTTTGTACACCAACAGGAGTCCCCGGGCCTGGGCCACACATAAGTGCAAGGCGTAGTTGGGCCAGGCCCAAGGCAGTGCACGGGCGGGCGTGGCAGAGCTGGATCGCCACGATCTTTCTGTCAGTTGCGCTTCCCCACGACACGCATTGGGTGCATGATGTGGGGGTCGTGCGTGAGATGGCCTCAGCATGCTTGCGTCATCCTGTAGTTGATAGTAAAGAGGCGACCCGTGCTTCCCATGCCTCTGATTTTCTCGCCACGTGTCCCGCATGCCTTGGGAAGGGCGGGAGGTGGACGTGGGCATTAACGCCGAGGAGGGAAACCATGCGTCGCTGATTGAGGTAGTGGGTCGGTTCCGATTCCCTGTACTTCAGGAGGCCGTATTGGTCGTGCGGGGCGGCCGCCCCTTGGGCTGGGTGGCCAGGCTCTAGCTTTATGCTTCTATAAAAAGGGAGAGGGACGGTGTTTCTCCACACTCGTCCTCCTTCTTCTTATCATCTTTCTCCATTCGCCATGGTGAGAGGGCGTGCCGGCGCTTCGACGGCGGCGACGAGGGCTTCGTCTCGACAGCGCGTCCTCCTCCCCGGAGCTTCCAGCGGTGGAGTCCACTGTAAGAGGGAGAGGAAGAGGACGAGGTCGAGGCCGCCGCAGTGCTCGGGGAAGAGGAGGATGGGGCGGCGCGCCGGCTGCGCTTCTGCTGGCGGCCCCTCCTCCAATGGACGGTCATGTCGGAGACCAGCCCCTCGAGTTCTTCATCCGCCTGTACAAGCGCGTGAGCAACCATCTCCGTCTCCCTACCCCGTTCGCACGGGTGATGGAGTAGGATCCGCCACAGGATTTCAGGATACACATGAGAGGCTGCGGGAATGGCAACACATGGGTCAATGTTGGCTTCCCGCACCCTCACGTCATGTACCTCCATCGCGGGTGGAAAACCTTTGCACGCGCCCACAGCTTGTTGGAGGGGCATGTTCTACATTTTAAATTAATGGAGAATGGCCTGCTCTCCGTCAAGGTCTTCGGGAGCTCAGGAATCCGCTTAGGGTGCTGCGTGGAGAGTTCCACTGACGATGAAAGCTCCTCCTCAAATGACACTCGCGAGGACGACAGTGCTAGCAACGATGACGACAGCGGGTGGGAGGACGACGACTCCGACTCCAGCTGACCATCAGTGGCAGCACCATCATCTACTCTATGTCCTGCTGGCTCTGGCGTCGGCGGTAGACGGGCTTCCCCGCCAAGCTCTCCATCGCCCCGTTCCCCATGCCCGTCACCTTTCTTTGCCTGCCATGCCTGGGAGGAAAGGGGCGAGAACGGGGATTACGGGGCACTTATCTTTTTCTCAAGTTATAGGCACTTGCCGAATCTTAACTTTCTAAAAAATGTAATCTTCAGAGCCCATGCTTATGTTCTGTAATATCTATACTTGTATCAGTATATCAATGAAAAAGATAAGCTTTTGTAGGGAACTCATGCAAGTAAACGTTCGTGCAGAGGCGAAACGCCCCTTTAATAAAAATAAATGAGTCTCCCCGGCAAGCTACCTTGCCGGCGTCCTCTGTGCCTGCCGGAGAATCACATCTGTCGGGTTATAGACGCAGGGTCCAGCTCCCTGCCAATCTCTTTTTTCCAAAGGTTATTACAACCACCCCGGTCAAAGCTGCGTTCGAGTCGGGGATGGGAGCACCTAAGTTCAATCAGAGTGGCGAGGTTCTCTAATGCACAAGTCACAAGTTACAAACATGAATGGGAAGGAGATGAAATTTATCTGGTTGGATTGTCAGGGACGACATGCCGGGCATTCTTCTCAATTTCTTGCCAGAGCATTGTTACTGCGGCTGAAAGGAGGAGAGGATAGGGGCATGGAGCCTTGATGGTTCCCCGGTACCTGTTAGAATCTAAGATAGCACAATATCCTGGGCTATAGTGGCACTATTCTAATCCTAGGATTAGAATAACTATTTGGATCACGGTGTGCTCTATATAAGATGCGATCGGATGTTCCTGAGATCCGAAGAAGAAAAGACAAAAAAAGGCCCAACCAACCGTCCCCCATCCCCCGCTCGATCCCCCAATCTTCCAGACCCACCCGCCACCGCCCCAGGAAATCCGTCGACCCGCGCCGCCACCCAGGGAAGCCACCGACTTGAATCACCGCCGGTCACCCCACCCCACCCAGCGCGGCCGTCCTTCTACCGCGACGCTGCCAGTGGCCTTCTCCCGTAGCGCCGCCACCCACCACGCCTTCGTCTCTAGATCGCCAACCAACCCGAAGACTAGCGCCTCCACTGGCTGGGGCCGCTGCAGATCCCCCAACACCAACCCACGGGATCCGCAGCCGTGTTGACTGGTTGTCGGCCATCTCATGCGAGCCCTCTCCGCAACCTACGCCGTCCTCCCCGCCACACCACCCCGTAGGCCCCCCCTCCACCCCCAGTTCATCTCTCCCCAGCCCTGTGCACCACATCAAGCCACACGCCTCCTAACGGCTGCCGCTTGGATCAAGATGGCCCGCGGGTGGCGAAGATGCGGCAAGATCCCTGCGCGACCCGCCCGCCAACTGCCCTTGCCGCCTTGGCCCAGCCCCTCGGTACACCTGCACGGGCATCTCCTGTGCAGTAGACGGCGCTTCCCTCCGGTGACCCAGCCCCGACGTCATGCGCCGACCAGCCTGCAACACCACCACTGGGGCAACACTGACCTCAACCGCGGCTCTGCCATCCGCTGCCCACGTGAACATAGGAAGGAAGGTCACCATGCGGTAGGGCAAAAGGTCACATGAGGTGCTTGGGACAGAATTGTTGATGTTCGCGATGAAGATGGTTGGAGTTCATAATAGGCTGTGTCATCTTTCTGTGGTTTCTGGGATGTAGTTCAACATGGCAAAAAAATTATTTCCTGTAGCAAGTATATGATTATAGATTCCATAACATCGGTCGTTCTTGTGATCAACTATCATTTTACTTTGAGATTTTTATATTCATTCCACATGGAGTTTGGATGTTCCAATACATGGTCAGTAGTGGAAAAGCTACCTTGTGAAGCTAGTCCAGGCAATGGAAATTTGGTCATGCTTTCCATGCCAGAAGTTTGGTCATGCTTTCGATGTATATAAAAAACTCAGACTTTTTCTGTTACTAAAGCGAAATAGAGAGAAGTTCGGTTTGATAACTGCCAGAAGTTCATGTACTGCATGGTGTGCATTTCGTATGACAAAAGAAGAATAAAAAGGCAAAGTCCAAAAAAAATTGTTGCTAGAAGTCCAAGTGATCGGCCCGAGAAAGTTCAAAAATTCTTGTGAGAGACGTTGAACAAAAATACGTGACAGCAGTTCAAGGTGAAAACATCAAGAAGTTCAACTACTACATGAAATGCCTTTCAGATAAGAATATAAGAATAGAAAACTAAAAGCTTCAAAGGTTTGTTGCAAGAAGTTCACGTGCTCTGTCCAAGGAAGTTCAAAAATTCTTGCGAGAGAGGTTCACCTTGTATTTCCATGTTCGAAAACACAAAAAATAAATTGTGTTTTGCATTTTAAAATAATTTTCTCAATCCACAAAGAACTTCAGTTATTATTTGGGAGCAATTAGATTTCAAAAAGAAAATAAAAAATCAAGTTATAAAAGATTAAGAAATAAAACCAGGAAGTCCATATTAAAAAGATGAAGAAGTTCGATGATTATAGACAACTCAGATTTTCCTCATTATTAAAAAATGGAAACAAGAAGTTCAAAAATAAAATAACAAGAAGTTAAACTTTTAAAAATAGAGCACTTCCAAATTCATAAAAAAATTAAGAAATAAAACCAGGAAGTCCATAATAAAAACATGGAGAAGTTCGATGATTATAGAAAACTCAGATTTTCCTTGTTATTAATAATACGTCAGGGTGAAAACAACAAAAAGTTCAACGTGAAAACAGTAGGAAGTTCAATTACTACCTTGAATGAATTTCGGATGAAAAACTTTTAAAACCGTCGCGAGTATGAAAAAATGATCAACACGGGAAAGTTGCGTGTTTACGGCACCTTTACATCGATATATCACTTTTTCAGTTCCGGTGAGTGGGTGGAGAGCTGCTAGCCAAAAAAGCACGTGAAAAATAGAGTGAAGTTCAAGTACACATGCTGAGAAGTTCAGGTTCTTCACGCAGTGCATTTTCGAAGAATCAGTTTTGCGATAAAGGCAAAATGAATGATCTCGCCATTTTCACAATTACTTGAAAACGGCTAGGAATAGAGAAAACCATCAACATGAAAAAGTTTCGCATTTTCCGTAGCTTTTCAACGGTATATAATTTGCGTCATTCCGATAAAGTTTGTAGAAAATACGGCAAAAATACGTTTTGTGCCATTTCCGAAACTGACTTAAAACCATAAAGAATTGGGAGAAACAATACATACAGAAAAGTTTTGCATTTGTTCATGCTTTCCAACGCCATATCGTTTGCTGCATTCGGGCGCACGGTTAAAAAATGAGCTTGAAAATACGAACTCGGTAGGACTTGTACCGTTTTCTAAATTACTCTTAAACCGTTCCGAACTAGAGAAAACTTTCGAAATGAAAAAGTAGAGCATTTTCATAAGCTTTCTAATGCCATATCATATGCCTCAATTGGATTAGCCGTTTAGAAATGGCATCGAAAATACGAACTCTGTTGTTCGGTTTGCGAAATTTTACTTTTTTTAAAATTATTCTTTAACTATAGTGAATTAGAGAAAACTTTCAACATGTGGAAGGCGTGGTTTTGCAGCAGCTTTCCAATGCCATATTATATGGCTCATTCGGATAAACGGTTTAGAATGCGATCGAAAATACAATTCACGTTTTTTGTGTGAATAAAAAATGGATTTCAAAACTGCTTACATTTTGCCAAAAATTTAACTTGGGTCATGATACTGGTATCCATAGCTTCCCAAAGGTATATTTCAAGCCCCATTTGGGCAATGTTGGCGAAAGTTCAACCTAGTTCACAGGGAAGTTCAACATACTACTAGCGGGGCAGGTCAGGTTGTGATCAGAATATTATTCTCATCCCGTGATCAGAATAGTGTTTGTGTGTGTGTGTGTGTGTGTGTGTGTGTCTATATATAGGGTGGGTCTATTATGATAACACCCCTTAAGTCTTATTCTGCACACCACTTTATTATTCTGCTAACACCTACGGCTACCTACCGTCCACCGAACTGAACTACAGCAAAAATCCCAACCCCACCTCCCTCACGACAACACCTCCCCGTCCCTCCTCCGGCGCACCTCCCCACGATCCATCTGCTGCCCTGCCGGGGAGCCACGCCGACGTACCCGTCCGACGCGCCGCCCCACCCCCACCAGCTTCTTCCCCCGCCCCACCCCCACCAGCTTCTTCCCCCGCCCCACCCCCACCGGCTTCTTCCCCCGCCGGCACCGCGGCCTCCTCCCCCATCTGGCCTCTTCACCCGCCGGCCCCGTGGCCTCCTCCCCGGCGTCGCCACGCACCTGGACGTGCGCCACCCACCACCACCTACCGGGATCTGGCCGGCAATCACGGGATCGATCACGACCACCACGGCTCCCCACCACACCACGGCTCCCGTCCTGCACACCCCAAAATCCCGACCACTGCCGCCCGCCTCCTCCTCCTCCTGCCCGGCGCGGCCCTCCTCCTGATCCAACGCCAGACGCCAGATCCAGGCCGCGACGACCCGCCACCGGAGTCAGGCCGCGAACTACAACCCCACCCACTCCATGATGCCTCCTCCCTGATCCCCACCTCCCCCGCGTCGCCGCCTCCCTGATCCCCCCACCCCACCCCACGCCGCGGCCTCCACCGCGCCACCCACCCACCACCATGGCCAACACCTCCCACCGTGCTGACCACCGCCCACCACCATCTTCCACAATGTCAGCCGTCGCGCCGCCCGCCAACCACCAAGGCCGGTCTGCCGCGGCCGCCCTCCCCAAACCATGGCCGCACAGCCCCTCCCCAGCCACCTCCGCGCCACCCCTCCCCAGGACGCCGTCGTGCCCCTGGCCGATGCCGCCTCCTACCAACTCCTTCCGCCGCCGGCCATCGTGCCTGACGGATCGTCCCGGCAGCCATGGCTCCCCCGCGATGCCCTGCTGCTGGATCGGTCTCCCTCTGCATCCCCTGCTAGCCCACGGCGGCCTCCCCCGCCGCGGCAACCCACCCTTGCCACCTCCTCCCATGGCGGTCGCCCCGGCGTCATCGATGAGGGGGTTGACGGCAACCTCCCTCGATCTCGTCTCCCTTCGTTGTCGCCGCGACAGATCTGTCGCTGTGGGCGCCAGCAACGGTAGCAGCGAAAGTGAGCTCCTTCTGCCCCCTCAACCATCCTCCTCTGCTACGGATCAAAAATCGGTAGCCATCGCACAGGACGACGATGACTTTGACTCATCCTGCTCTGTCCGCATTTCGTGCGGGATCCCTCTGCTAACATCCCCTTCACCATCTCCCGTCGAGGTCCCAGCCCCCCGGGCATCCAGTGCGGATGGGGATGCCGTGTAGTTCACCGGCAGCCAACAACATCCTCGACCACTCCTCTGCTCCCCGTGCGGTTCGCTTGGCACGTCAGCGCGGTTTCTTCACTCTGCATTTGGTTCCGTCCGCCGGCAGGATCCTTAGGTGGGCACTCCTAATCTTCTCTGTTGCAGGAACTACACCGGCAAGGGCACGCCTGCATCAAGGCGTTTGTGCTCGTGCAATTTCAGGTAGTGTACCATGTCCCGCTGCGAGTCACCGCAGTCCGCTGCACGATCCCGTGCAGTGCGCGGGTGCACAGGAAGCGTCCCGTAATCAAAAAATAGAAAAACTATCAATGAAGGATGTTTTTGACTTTATTGTTTAATATGGAAGAAGACAAACAACGAAAAAAGAAGGAAAGAAGCGCACTGCAGCCCCTTAGTGGTTCAGCTTGTAGAAAAAGAGAAGAAATCCCCACGGAAAGTTTACTTTCTTTCTCGAATTCAATTTTTTGTATGTGGACGATTTGAAAAAGTAGTTCACTCCAATTTGTGTATAAGCTCATTAGACCTATGTATGAAGTGCAATTTGTTTGTGTGTCTCAAAAATCAGTCGACTACATCAACACGTGCAGTGCGTTTAGTTCTTGGATGTGGTTCACTTTTGAGAGTGATGGTGTTCACTTGCGCCCAACATGAAAGTGCGATTTTTTTAAACGAAACAAAAAATAGCAATGAGGTTCACTTCAACATGTGTTGCGGTTCATTTGCCCTCGACTTTGCGTTGCACTCTCGTTCATGAAAAATTGTTGAAAAAAACAACGACAAAAACTCCCAAAAAACTAGTGTAAGAAAGTTTACGTCCGGCAAAAGAAATTATGCCTGTCCGATGCAGTGCGGTTTTCATTCTGAAGCAGTGCGGTCGGTCGTATGATGTTTTTCATTCCATAAGTGCAAAAAAATTGTTACGGAAGCGAAAAAAAAGTAATGCGATTCACTTCTTGATAGTGTTGTGGTTCACTTACACCCGATGTGAAGTGCACTCGAATTTCTCGTCCTTGAAAAAAGTATGTTTGAATAAAAGAAACCATGCATTTCTCTTACCCGTGTGATGCAGTGCGGTTTTTCCGTCTATTGCAGTGCGGTTTTCATTCGGATGAAGTACCCACGTCGATTTGGGTGTCGCGAAAAACAGAGTGTCCGCTTTTCGGTAAAATCGAAACTGCTCTTAAACTGTAATGAATTAGAGAGAGTGTTCTACATGAAAAAGTTGCGTCTCGTTGATATCTTTCCAACGGTGTATGATTTGAATTATTCCGACCAGCCGTTCGTAAAAATTTCGCGAAAAAATAGCCGCTGTCTCTCGAAGTCAGCCACACGATTTTCAAAATTAACTAAAAATTGTAAGGAATCTCAAAACCATTGTAACATATGAAAGTTGCGCCTTGTCTGTAGCTTTCCAACGGCGTATCATATGTCTCGTTTCGACAAACGGTTAGAAAACTGGAGCAAAAACAGTACCAAAAATTTCGAAAAATTTGAAAAACAGAGTTCCGCGATTTAGTAAATTTGAAACTGCTCTTAAACCGTAGTGAATTAGAGAAAGATTTATATATGAAAAAGATGCGCCTCGATGATATCTATCCAACGGCGTATCATTTGCTTCGTTTCGACAAGCGGTTTAGAAAAAAACACGAAAAAACGCTCGCTGCCACTCATCATCCGCCGCACTATTTTCAAAACTGCTCTTAAACCGTGTGGAATCTTGAAAAGTGTTCAATATGTCGAAGTTGCGCCTAATCCATAGCTTTTCAATAATATATTACACGCATCATTCCGATAAACGGTTAAAAAATTAGAGCAAAAACAGTACCGAAAAAGTAACGCGTGCAGTTTTTTCCGACGAGAAGTTCACTAGTCTCTATTGCAGTGAATGATGCAGTGCGCTTTTGTTGAGCGTGCAGTGCCGAAGTGGTGTGCAGAATATTATTCTGCTAATATTAGCAGAGTAGACCGTCTGTATATATGTATATATATATATATATATATATATATATATATATATATATATATATATATGACAAATTTTATCAACCACCAGTGGCAGTTACCACCATTTAAGTTTTGTATGTTGTATGTAGTATATATCAAATCGGAGAGTATGTACGCGTAGTATGTAGTATATAAGAATGTTTAGGTACTATATATACTACTATTTTGGTAGTATATATCGTATTTTGAGTATGTTCTTTTTATGTACAAATATGTACATATTTCACAAATATAATAAAAACCATGGGCCAACTTACAATTTTTTCATGTAAGTCACTTCGGAGTATCTTATATATAGTATATGAACATACTTAAAATGATAAAGTAGTATATATATATTACCACATGGTAGTATATGAGACATGTGGGGTAACTACCCCCAGGTGGTAGGATGGATTTTCCATATATATATATATATATATATATATATATATATATATATATATATATATATATATATATATATACACACACACACACACATCTGGGCTATTCTGTTACGCGTAACGGAATATTATTCTGTTACCATTGTTGAACTGATGAATTCAAGTGGTTGTACCGACGTTGTCATTTCGTTGAACTGATCGCTTTTATTAAAAGAGTAAATAAGAGCCCTCCTGCTCTCTCTCTCTCTCTCCCCGTCGACCGAGCTGCTCGCGGCCGATCCCTCCACCCACGCGCCTCCCTCCAGGCAACCCAGGCCCCACCCGACGCGCGGTGATGGGCGCCGGGGCGCGAGGGCGGCCATCGGCGGTGACATCGTCCACTAGGACGACGACGCGCCCAAGATCCCCTGCTGCTCCAACGTCTTCAAGCTCGTACGCCCCCTCCCCCTCCACTCCTCCTCCTCCCCGCCTCTCCCGAGCGAGTGGACCGGCCAGCCCTGGTTCCCGATTCCGAACCCGTGGCCGGGTGGCCGGCGGAGCTCCGTCTGGCCGGGCGGGCGACCTCGGAGCCTGAGGAGCCGTCGCCGTTGCCGTCAGTGCGTTCCAGCGGCAGCAGATTGTTCTTCCAGTAGCCTGCCCGGCGGAGGAGCCGGCCATCGTCCCGAGCGGCGCGCTGTTTTCCATGTCGTCAGGCGACTTGCTGGAGCTTGACGACAAGTAGTGGTTTGGCGGCATGTTTGCCGGGTCGCACTACGAGAGGTTGGCGCAGGGGATGCTCGTCGAGCCGCCGGATGCTGGAGCGTGGCGAGAGGACAGCAAGCACAGCGAGCACAGCGGAATGGCGGAGACGCAGACGCCGTGTGGAGCTATAATCGTTTAGCCAAGCAGAGCACAGTTGTACTGTACATAGTATTTGTTGTGTTGTGTTCTTCCCAAATAGAGTAGGCTATTTTGTTCCTTAATTGTGTACATATAGCAAGTTTCCGGTTTCTATTTTTGAGAGAAAGGGCTAGATTGCTTATTTGCATCCATCAATTAATGTTGTCCACGAATCCAAATCCATTTAGTATTTTTTTAAGTTAATTCATTTACTGTTTGAAAGGGCCAGATTTCTTATTTGCTTATCCACGAAATCTCACAAAGAATTGTCAAATGCGAAACTTTCAAAGAGGCCAAAGATTTCAGTTCAACGTCTACGCAAAGCTATTGAAAATGTGAAACTTAGTCATGTTGAAGTTTTCTCAAATTCTCATTTTTTGCAACGATGTGGACTTCTCGCGTTTTGCGACTTGAACTTTTATCATTTGAATTTCTGTGGGCTTTTCTTTTGTTTGAGCTTTTTCTCAAACTTATCTGAGACATCATGTTTGAACATACAACTTTTGTAGTTGTGAACTTGTCATTTTTTTCATTTATTAAGTTGTTTTTTCCCTCCGAGCTTTTACTAGTACAATTTTTTTTGCAAAGTTATTGTCCCTTGAGTCAGAACCGATGCAATTTTTTATTTTAAATTTATGGTACTTATGGTACTAGAGAGTTTGTAATTCTCAAAAAATAATCGCTCGATGTTCTTTTAGTTTTAGTTTTTAATTTTCTTTTTCATCCTTATCCTTACTGATGGTGTCATCACCATCGTACCTTTATGGATTATATAGTTGAACGGACTTACATTTTTACCATTCCCTTCTTTTAAAAACTCATGTTTTCTTCTCCAAACTTCCCACCTGACAAGAATCAGAACTTATTTATTTTTTACATTTGTACTTCCAAGTGTCTTTAATGACATTTTCACTTTCTTACTTTGCTTTACCTCATCAAACAGGCGCACAACACATTCGAAGAAACAAAAATACGAATCTTTGGAGCACCAGGGAGATAACCATTTGCACAGGACTTCATGTATGCCTTCATCATAGAAAAATATACTGAAAATCGCCAAGTTCTAAGGTTGAACAAATGAATCATACAAAATACTGTGAAAACCTCACATTTTTCTCATTTGAAGAAACAACATATGAATCTTTGAAGCACTAGGGGGATAACCATTGCACATGACTTCGTGTGTGCCTTCATCATAGGAAAATAGAATGAATATCGCCAAGTTCTTAGGTTGAACAAATGAATCATACGGAATATTGTCAAAACCCCACATTTTTCTCATTTGAAGAAACAAAATACGGATCTTTGAAGCACTAGGGGGATAACCATTTACACATGACTTCATGTGTGCCTTCATCATAGAAAAATAGACTGAATATTTGCCAAGTTCTTAGGTTGAACAAATGAATGATACAGAATATTGTCAAAACCCCACATTTTTTTCTCACTAAAACAAACTTATGTACTTTCATACAACCCTCTTTGAACTTGGACGGCACCTAGTGCTGAACTTGGACGATGACTGGTGCTCAACTCGAACGGAGGAGGTTGTCGTTGCTTTTTAACAATGAATGCTTCTAAAGACACTTGGAATTGCTTCAAAACTGCTTTATATATTTTAACATGAGGGTTCTCTCAGCTGGGCCAAGAAGCAATGCATACAACATATTTTTATTCTGCAAGAACGAAACACTCTAATAATTAACAACTAATCTATCAGTACATGTAGAACAATTTCAGTTTTGAGAACAAACTTCCATTTATGTGTTAAACTCTGAATCTGTATAGAGGACAGGATGTGTCTCAGGCTACTTAGAAAATCTATGAAAAACTGGCAACAAGACTAGCCTCAACATTTTCATCTTGTAAGATAAACATAAAATAGAAGTACTATCACTGAACTAGCAGGATTACCTAAAACATAGTATTTCCAGTTTGAGCAGAAGCATCTATGCAGATTGCATGTCACCCACAAACCCAAGACTAACACGTACTGTTGGCTTAGTCTGGGATGGACTGTCAGAATTTACAAAGCCACTTAATTACCTTGAGTACACACATGATTTTTGGGGATTTCCTCAAGATTATGCACAATAAAGCATACAGACTGAAAATAACAAACAAGCTGAACTGTAAATCAAAATAAATGGCCTCCGGGTTCCCCATATAGCAACTAAAACTTCTGGGTGCATAATTTAATTTTTTTCACTACATTAGCTCACAACTTGTTACAACAAAGCACCATATTTTTTTTGTAAACAGGACAGTATGAGAACAACATAACATTGATTTGTTTGATGGATATATAATGATGAACTACTAAAGGTCTTGTTGTTGAACTGTACTTGTTGTTCGAAATGTACCTTTTCTATGAAATTTAACTGAACATGACTGAAAATGCAGTGGTGTGCCAGCGCCGTGCAGCACGACAACCTCGTCGGAGAAGAAGTATCCCAACTAGGTGGGCAGGTGCGGGAAAAGGCAGGGCAAGCAGGGAGGCTGTGCGCCGGGCCGCTATCCCACCTAAGGAGGCGCTCAACCGCCAGCCTTGAGTTTGCGCCTATCTGCTCACAGAAACAAACAATATAATTAATCCTGGTTGTTCTACTTCTTGGAGATTCGCTATAACCAATTGAGAAAACTAAAGTATGAACTGGCCTAAACTTTGTACTAAGCTAGAGCCTTGTGCTGAACTGAATGTTCTGAACTTATCATGTTTTTCCCAATGAACTTCATGGGGTTTTTTTTCATGAAATATATTTTTGGTTTCTTTTCTTCTGAGTTTATAGGGCTAAACATGTGAAATTACTGCCTACCATTCTAATATGTACAAGTTTTTTGCCCCAACCCACCCACATGGTGATGTACTCCATATTAATCCTAAGCAGTTGGTCTTTTTGGTACTCCCCAAGGTGCCACATCTGTACTCAGTATGGCGATGTATTTGTACTGCCCAAACACATATGCAGGAGCCGAAAATAAGCATTTAGAAAAAAGAATAGTGCTCACTGGAATAGGGACAAACACCTACAGAGCAAACGGTTACTCGATTTAGAAGAAAAAGAAGGAGTTAGAACAAGCAAGAGTTATGCATAATGTAGATTTTGTCTTCTACAATGACAAGCTTCTTGGGCAGTCCAATAACAGCAGGATAAAGTAAACAATGGCTGATCTAGGGATGCAGATTTTTAACTATGGAAGAACTTCCACGAAAAAATAGAAACACAGAAGAACTAGAGTAATGTTATCTCAATATATGACATCAGGTAAAGTAAAATTCTACATAGAGTAGATGAAATCATAGGACAAAATTCTACATAGAGTAGATGAACTTATAGGACTGAACATTTTGAACTTACCAACTTTTGTTTTCCCTATAATCGGCTAGCGAACTAAGTGTGGAGTTGGCGGCTGAATGGGAAACCTGTCTATGTACCATCTGCAAACGATGCAAGATTTCTTTCCTTTTGCCCGTACCATGAAATCAGACCAGACAATTAATCAATACTTATGGAATGATAGAGCTAACATTTTAGCTAATGATCATTTTTCCAAGAACAATAAAGCTCTTCAGTACTCCTAAAGAAACTTCAGTACTCTTGAAGAATCAACTCAACCTACAAAGTCTACACCCATCGATCCATGTACCATTCGCTCCCTCATGTCCCCAACTCCATAATATGTACTAGCAGCTAACCTTAATACTGCAGACTTGTTGATCAACATCTGCCCACAGTCCACTTGTTGAATGAAGCCATGAATGCGTCCCTGAGAATAAAACAGACCAGATGAGAGGACGGTAACACACGTGATTGAGTTACGGTTCACGTGTTTGTAAGAAGGGTAGCCTGATACAAAGTCAGGCTTCCCATTTGAGCATGTAAAAAACCTGAATCCAGGAGGCGGGTAGCTGCACGCTAGCGTTGAATGGACACTGCTGGAAATGGTGAATGGACTGGGGTGGCTGAGGCGAACGGCTTGTGTGCCGACAAGGCAGTGGACGACGCTGGAAGCTGAAACAAATGGGATGCCACAGCCGGCTGGCAGAGAAGATTAAGATGAAGGAAGGAAGGGCGACGCCATGAGCGGCAGGCAGTGAACCGGGAGAACTAGAGGACTGGTTGCACACGCATGCACGTGGTCGGGCCTGGTCCTACGCACTGGCCACGGCCACATTGCAAACTTGGCCTCAATACTCATACAAGATAGACTCACGGCTGCGTACTTATCTCTTATATGTTGTTCAGGACACCGTGTGATGCAATCGCAAAGTCTGTTTCTCTCTGAAACAAGCAATATTCACAAAGGACCTAATTTCTAGCATCAGAAGGAACTTGTATTGAACTAACAGATTTACACAAGTAGACCAAATTCAAACTAGATTAGATGAAATTCTACACACAAAGAATGCACAGTGGGAACTAGACTAGACGAAATTCTTTTTTCACATTTGAACCACTGAGTTTTTGCACATTGAACTTATATAGTTTCATCTTTTGGAACTGTCATTTTTTTTGACACCTGAACTTCGACTTGTTCTCCCCAACGAACTCCCCTTGAATGTGTTGTTTTTTGAACCTCCCAAGTTTACATTTTCGAACTGATTGAATAGTAGTATATGAGCTCACCAACACGATGAATGTTTTACTAAACACTAAGGTGGAGAATATACACACAAGGTACCTGAACAATTCACTTAGTCTGGTCGAAGGAGAAGGTGCAGCAGCAACAACAAGTTGTCAAAGAAGAACTTGTTGCCCGCGGAGATGTTGGCCTACACGCAGCTACCTGAGCGACCGACCATGGAGCAAGCAGTTGGACTGCCGAATAGGACGGCGCACTATGGTGGAGAGAAGGACAAGAAGTCCGGCCGTTCGAGGGAGCACACGCGACAGTTCGAGGACGGACGCGCGGCCGCGAGGTCCAGCCGGGGTATTGGCCTAATGCAGTTATGAGGAGGTCGAAGGAGGTCATGAGGATGAGAGAAGGGAGGAGGTGGGCTGGGTCCGGGGGAGGCGGTGGTGGTTTGGTCCTGCGGTGGCGGAGGTGGCTGGGATTGGGGGCAGTGGTGGTGGCTGGGTCGGGGTGGCGACGGTGGCTGCCTCTCGGGGCGGCGACGGTGGCTGGTTCCGGACGTGAGAGGTGGAGGAGCGGCGGATCGCCAGTAGGTGGGAGGCAGGGCGCGCCGGACCACCGGACCGCCGGGAGGTGGGAGGTGTGGGCGTGTGGACCGCGGGGGGGGGGGGGGGGGGGGGGGGAGGGGGGGTGTGGGAGGCGGGGGCACGACAGTGCTGGAGGGGGAGGTGCGGCGGGGCGGCGAACTGGAGGGTGGGTCGGCTAGGCGGCGCTCTGGAGGGAGGGAAGCGGCGCGGCGGCGCACTTGGGGGGAGGAGCGGCCGGTCTTGAGAGAGATGAGGGGTCGAGAGGGTTCGCACAGGTGGGCTTTTTCATTTCTTTTTGTGCGCACTGATTGAGCGGTTGGAAATCAGCATCGGAACTCTATAGGGAGCAGGAGTAACAGAATAATATTCTGTTACTAGTAACAGAATAGCCCAGTCCTATATATATAGACATGGAAACTAGTAGGAAACTGTACATGCTAAAAACTATCTGGCTGTGCACAGGGTCTGCACCTGGCTCTGTACATAGGGTACATGCCTTGCCGGCAAGGCTAGTACAAAAGGGGTTTGCCGGAGCTTCCGGCAACCATGCCCTATGGGTAAAACTTGCGAAGATGTTCGATATTCCAGGAGTTGCTCACTTGAATGCCATCTTCGGTCTCCAAGTGGACTGCACCGGGCCTGGTGACTCGTATTACCCGATAGGGGCCTTCCCACTTTGGCGTCAACTTGTTTGAATTCTTGGAGGACTAAACACGCCAAAGAACAAGGTCGCCTTCCTCAAGGCTTCGGGCGTGAACCTTGCTGCTATGATAGCGGCGCAAGGCTTGCTGACAGCGAGCGGCTCGCACAACAGCTCGAAGACGATCTTCCTCAAGGAGCGTTGCATCATCTTGGCGCGACTGCTCTTGCTCAAGCTCATCATAAGCGAGAACTCGAGGTGACCCATATATGAGTTCCGCAGGGAGAACTGCTTCTGCCCTGTATACCAGGGCAAAGGGTGTCTGGCCAGTGGCTCGATTTGGTGTCGTTCTGATTGACCAAAGAACTGTTGGGAATTCATCAATCCAGCGCCGTCCACACTTGCGCAGCCTGTCAAAAGTTCTTGTTTTGAGGCCTCGCAACACTTCAGCATTTGCCCTTTCCGCCTGGCCATTGCTTCTTGGATGAGCAACAGAAGCAAAACAAACTTTGCTGCCAAGGTCTTGGATATACTGCATGAAGGTGCGGCTCGTGACTGTGTGCTGTTGTTGGTGATGACTCTGTTTCGCACACCAAAACGGCAAACGAGTCCCTTGAAGAACTTGACGTCCGATTGCACTGTCACCTTTCTCACTGGCTCTACTTCCGGCCACTTTGTGAACTTGTCAATCGCAATGTACAAGTACTCAAAGCCCCCGACGACACGGGGAAAAGGGCCCCATATATCAAGCCCCTAGACCGAAAATGGCCAGGAGAGAGGGATTGTTTGAAGGGCTTGAGCTAGTTGATGAAGCTTCTTAGAATGAAACTGACACACTTCACACTTGGTTACTCGTGCTGCCACATCCTGGAGGGCAGTGGGCCAGAAGAAACCTTGCTGGAATGCCTTGCCGACAAGGGCTCTTGACCCTATGTGGGAGCCACATATGCCTCCATGTATCTCTACCAACAGCTCCAGTCTGTCCTCCCAGGGAATACAGTTCAATTTCACGCTGTTCAGCCTCCTTCTGTAGAGGACATCATCCACGAACTGGTACATGCTAGACTGACAGGCTACTTTCTCTGCTTCTTCCTTCTCCTCAGGGAGTTCCCCTGTCTGGAGGAAATGGACCCTATGTTGTGCCCATGCCGGAGCCTGAGGCTCGACAGCAAGGACTAAAGGCATGTCTTCTACCGCGGGGGTAGTTGTCTCGACGACAAGAGCTTGGGACTCTACCGGAGGCTGCTGCTCCCGACAAGCTTGGGGTACCCCGCAACTTCCTTGTCGGCGGCTCCTGGGAGCTCTGCCGGAAAGTATTTGCCAGTGCCCGCCTTCCTTCGCTTGTTCTTCTCTGCTAATGGTTCGATGGATGGCTGAGTTAATTGAAGGACAAAGGTACCTGGTTCCACAGGTAGCTTGAGGGCAGCGTTCTTTGACAAGTCATTGGCAATGCGGTTTTTCGCTCGAGGAACATGCTCTGCCTGTAGACCATCAAAGAGCTCTTCCAACTTCCTCACTTCATCCATGTAAGCCTCCATCTGCGGCTCTGATAATCCTTGTTGACTTGCTTGACGACAAGTCGTGAAACTCCTCTGACAGTAAGCTTCCTGATTCCGAGGTCCGCCGCGATCCTGAGACCGGCAAGCATCCCCTCGTACTCTGTGGTGTTACTTGTCGACCTCTCCCGAGGAAAGTGCATCTGGACCACATACTTGAGGTGCTCTTCGGTGGACACGACGAGCAGCACACTGGTAGCAGCACCTTGTAACGAGAAGGCCCCATCAAAGTACATAAGCCAATGACTACTTGCCTCTTTGCCGGGAAGGGTGGTCTCTTGAACTTCTTCGTCGGGCGTGGATGTCCATTCTGCTATGAACTCTACCAAAGCCCTACTCTTGATCGGCGAAGTACTTTCAAATTTGAGCCCAAAGCTCAACAGCTCCAACGCCCACTCCACAATCCTTCGAGTTGCATCCGAGTTGTGCAAGATTCGCTGCAACAGGAGGTGAGTGACGAGGTGATCTCGTGTGCTTGAAAATAGTGGCGCAGCTTTCTTGAGGCCATAAGAAGGCCGAAAAGCAACTTCTGCATGCCAGAGTACCTTGAGCTAGCCCCCTGCAAGAGGGAGCTGACAAAGTAGACAGGGTGCTACACCACCTTCTTCTTCTGTTTTACTTCGCTCATTTGGGCTGATTCTGTCTTGTTGGGACCGGGCTCTGCCGGGGATTCTGCCTTGCCAGCATCGGGCCCTACCGGCCCTGGTTCCTCATCCGATGGCCCTGCTGCCGCCGTTGCCTCTTCCTCAGCTTCTCTCTCCGCCACTAGCGCAACACCGACCACTTGATTTGTTGCTGCCAAATACAGTAGTAACGACTCTTGTGGTTTGGGCACGACTAGTATTGGCGTAGAGGAGAGGTACATCTTTAAATCTTGCTTCGCTGCCTCCACTACAAAAAAAATACACATATGTGACATTTTGGGCTGAACGAATTTTTTTCCTGTCATACTTATGACACTTCTATGATGATAATTGTGAAAAAATCCGGTATCATCATAGATGTGGTGGGCTCCTACTTCTATGACAAAAAAACATGACAGAAAATGGGCTTTTCATCCTGGGCGGGCCGGAGACGCAGCTGCATGACATTCTTTGGGCCGTCCATGACGAAAAACCCGTGGTAGAAGCGAGGGTGAGGAAAATTTCGGGGAGTTCCCAGTTACGGTGGGTGGTCGAGGGCCGAGCGATGCGCGTTTCTCTCGTAGACGTACGCGCGTGTATGCGAGGCATTGGGCTCTAACTGAACCCGAGCGAGGCGTTGGGCTCTAACTGAACTTGAGCGATTGCACTAGCTACGTTACTGAACCCGAGTGATTCCTTTGCTACTGCTGCTAACTGAAGCCGATCGATGCTGCCTCTGGATGAACAGTGGGTGTTTGCTGGGGGGTTTCAATGAATAGTGAGCATTGCAGGGGGGTTTGGATGAACAGTGAGTGATGGGGGTGGATGAACAAGACCCCATGGTGTTGCCTCTGGATGAACAGGACCCCGATTGCTCGAGCTGGTTGGGGCTGGATGAATAGGACCCCGTGGATGGATGGATGAACAGGATGACCCCATGGAGGGCTGGATGAACAGTAGATGGTGGAGGGGTGGATGAACAGTAGCCCGTGGAAGGGTGGTTGAACAGTAGCCGCTGGAGTAGCGGGCGGTGGAGGCTAGATGAATAGGAGCCCGTGGATGAACTATCGCAGGTGGAGGCTGGAGGAGGTCGATGGTGTAGATGAACAGTATCCCGTGGAGTCCCGTTTTGCGGTACGCCACACCCCTCCCGATGAACAGGACCCCCGTTTCGACCGTAGCGCTCCAAAACAAGTTTGTTTCCTCTGTTTTGTGGTACGCCACACCCCTCCCGATCAACAGGACCCCGTTTCGATCGTAGGAGGTCCAACACAAGTCTGTTTCCTCCGTTTTGCGGTACGCCAGACCCCTCCCGGTGAACATGATCCCGTTTCGAACATGGCCAATCAAACACAAGGACGTTTCCTCCATTGTGCGGTACGCCGGGCCTCGTTTCCATCGGCTGTTTTGTCCAAGCCGGTTGGCTCCCACGCGTTCCGTTGCCTCCCCATGAACATGACGCATTTCATTGCCTCCCAATGAACACGAAACATTCCGTTGCCTCCCCATGAACACGACGACGACGCAGTTTCTCCGTTCCAACCCAGCCATGTACACGAGCCCTGGCCGTACGTATGCACGAGTAGGCATTCGAGACCCCGCCCATATGTATGTATGTTGCCGTATTCTCTTTCTTGCACACTGGCCGATGTACGTACGTGTACATGCTACATGCGCGCCTCTACTACGACACGTGCGCGCCTCTACATCGACAAGTATGTACGTACATGTTCTTGACTAGAATGACAACACTACGTATGCTTCGACCAGGTGGGTCCCAACTGTCAGGCACTTCCTTGCGTGCGAAGATGTAGCTGGTGGGTCCCAACAGTCAGGGCGGTGAATCATTTTTTTGCCCGGACGCACTTCCTTGCATGCGAAGATGTAGCTGGTGGGTCCTAGCAGTCAGGGGAAACATTTTTTTCGCGAAATACGGTGGCCCGTCCGGTGGGTTCCTACTGTCAGGTAGAGGAATAATTATTTTGCGCGTAATAATAAGGAGGCACTTCCTTGCGGCCGTCGTGGACCCAGCTGCCAGCCTCTCCATGCACAGTACTCTTCCGATGGAAGTCGTTCCTTGACCACGTTGACCACGCCGCACCAAGAGCACCAGGGCGGTGGATGACGGTGAGGCCTAGGAAGGGGACGATGCGGAGCCGGGGAAGACGCAGCAGTGAAAGCCCACGTGGAGAGGAGTACGAGGGTTCATTAGTTCCACTGCGGTATGAGGCTGCCGTCGCCGCAGAATAACAGGGGTGTGGGTGAGTAGAGGAATGGCCTAGTCAGCGGTGGGAGTAGTAGGGGGCGGTGAGGCCTCCACGACATCACAACCGGCCACGGGAGGCAGGAGCATGCGGCACGACCGGCGCTGGTTTGGGCGGCTCGAGCATGAAGACCAGAGGTTGAAGAAGCACTACAGCCGTTGGATGAACATCGTACGGTAAATGGAGCTAGAATCGTTCATAGTGACTAAGTTGACAAAGCCCTCCGTCCCCGACAACTTGGTAGGCCCACAAGTCAGCCTCCCACTATGTTGGGTTCCAGCTAGCAGGGGGAGTATTCATTTTTCTCTGCGTAATAAGGAGGCACTTCCTTGCGTGTGAAGATAGCTGGTGGGTCCGACCTGTCAGCGGGGGGCACATTTTTTTCACGAAATAGAGAGGCCCTTCTGGTGGGTCCCATATGTCAGGTGGAGGAATCATTATTTTGCACGTAATGAGGCATTTCCTTGTGTGTGGCCGTGGACCCAGCTGTCAGCCTCTCCACGCATAGTCTACTTCCGATGGTGTCCTTCGTTGACCACGTTGACCATGCCGCACCGAGTGCATCAAGGTGGTGGACGATGGCAAGGCCCCAGACAGCAATGAGCCGGAGATGGGAAGACGCGGAGTAGAGTTGTAGACGGAGAGGTGTACGAGGGTTAACAGGTTCTGGTGCGGTGTGGTTCGGCAGCCAGTGTAGAAGAACAGGAGGTGTGGATGGGTGGAGGGATGGCCTGGCCAACAGTGGAGTAGCGCTTCACAGCGAAGCGTGCTAAGTAGAGCTGCTAGCAGCAGGATGCGGGAGGTGGTCCCGGCGGCGCTGGATGAAGAAGATGAGAGATTGAAGATGGATGCCGGTCGTTGGATGTAAATCCAACGACTAACGATGTCAGAATCATTTGTTGACTAAGTTGACAACGACTTGTGTTGCTTACACCTATTGGCCCACATTTCAGCCTCCAAAAATGTGGCACGTATTGAACCCATTTTTCAGAATTTACAGTCTTTTTTACGGGGTAGAATTTACAGTCAATTTGATCTTTTTTTAATTACAGTCCATTAGCTGGGCTGGGTGAACAAATAATGTAGCGTCCATGCGGCCCATTTATTTTTTCCTAAAAAATTACAGGCCATTTGCATTTTCTCGAAATACACGATTTTGCTGGGCTGATTCTAATTATAATGTTGGGTTGGGCCAGCAATGTTATCAAAAAATAAACAGGGGTTGAGCATTTTGTTATAAATATATTTAAATAATAAGTGATTTATTATTACATTCGTACTTAATCTTACCAAGCTTTTGTAGACAATCACTAGGATTTTTGTGCCAAAACAATCCAGGATTTTATTGTTAAGAAATTATTTTTATAAGTTAATAAGATGTGGGATATTGTTTTCTTACATATGTAAGTATCTGTTAAATATATGATGACAATAAAAATAATATATAAAATAATTTAAATATATATAATATAGTTAGAAGGGAAACATAAGTTGGACCAGGCGTTCCTATTCTGACATAGAAAAATAGAACAGACCTCTGCGTTTTCTTCAAAAAAAACATAAATTGGGTTTCCGATGTTTCAAGAAAAATAAAACCTCGGATGGGAGGTCCATAAGCCGGTCGATACAAGACGGCCCTCAAGAAAATACAAATAGGCCTATGGACCTCCCATCCGAGGTCGTGGGCTGCGCATGTTAAAGAAGAATGCCTAGATAGGGCAGCCCAAAACCCAGCTGATACTTGCTGCCCTAGTGATAATAAATGATATCTGCCAACTCACCGGCTTCGTTGTGAATTTATCTCCTATTGTAACTACGTTGAAGAACCTAAAAAAATGTAACTATGTTGACAAACCTATGGGCCCAAACATTAGTATAGTATTAGGAGGAAGTATTTTTTCGATGAGGCACTTGCTTGCGTACAGCCATAGACCTGGTGGGTCCCGACTGTCCGCCTCTCCACATAAAGTTCTCTCCAGATTACTCTCGTTTGTTCAGCATGTTTACAACGGCAAACAACGGCATCACTGCGAGCGCACAAAGGCGCAAGAGGGGATCCGACCACCTGAGTAAGTGCCTTATTATTAACGAAACTACTGAACTAGCCTAGTGGCCATGTGAGACTACCCGACAACTGTTCCGCCCGGGTTCGATTCCACCTGTGCAGGGAAAATATCTCCAAATTTTTTGCCTCTGCCTTTATTGACATGTGGGTCACCATTGTCATGTACACACACCACCTCCAACACTTGCCAAAACTTCGTCCCTCATTTTCTCCGTGTTTCGCACACTCGACATTGTGTGGGCATTTTGAAAATAGCATATCTTTTTGACTGTGCATCATATGAAGATGTGCTATGCATGAATGTTGATCAGCATGATGTTAACTGGCTGGTAGTTCCATATTCGACCAGGAATAAAACTTCCAACATGATGTTAACCCTGTTTGAAAAGGCCATGGTAATATAAATGCTATGCCTCTGAAAGTTGCAGTTTCTTATCTGAAACTGAACTTGCAGTTTCTTATCTGAAACTGAAACTTGCAGTTTCTACTCTGAGAATCACATTGTCTGCACTTTTATACTCCTATGAAACTACATTTTTATGTGCTAAAAATAGATCTCTAGAATTCATAAAATACTTCATATGCTCAATACTGCAAATCTGAAATTCAAAAGACATTCATATCTGAAAGTACTCTCAAAATACACAACACAAAACACAATTCACAACCTGCAAATACTGACAACCCTAAGCTCCTCCTTACAATTCACAACCTGCTCGACTATTGGGCTGGGGGCAATCCCCTCCTATTCCTCGGCGGCAGACAGCCGCCCCGTGAGACAATGTGAACAACGAGGGAGAGGATGGCAGGGAAGCGTCGTCGGGCCAACTGCTTTTCTCCTCTTGCAGTTGGGTTCGGTCGACGAAGACTCCACCGGCTCGCTCTGGCATGACACCCTCACAAACGGCACCCTGTAGATGCTCGATCCTTCAATCTCTGGTGGATGCTCCATTTGGGATTGATACTCCCACCACCGCTCACTCACGATCAGATTTGATGAATCTGTTTGCTCCATCCCAAAGGAGCAGCTCTATGTACTCCCGCCCGACTCCCTCCGGGAGTATCGCTGCCTTTTCGCTTTGTTCCAGATATTTGGCCACGGATGTCGCCGTCGCTGCTAGTTGGTCCTTGTTGTCAAACCAAGACTGTATCTCCAACATCCTAGCTAGCTTCACAAGGCCGCCATCTGCGATCCTCATGTATCGGTTGCACTCCTCCATCGATCTACTGCTCCATAACACCTTCAGTCGCTGGTGATGGGTTTTGAATGGAAGAGGAGAGGAGTAGTGCTGGTTTTGGATTAGAACAGGAGAGGAGCGACGCTGGTTTTGGATTGGAACAGGAGAGGAGGGGCGTTTGTTTTGAAATGGAAGAGGAGAGGAGTGGCGCTGGATTTGGATTGGAACAGGAGAGGAGAGGTGGTGGTTTAAGAGTTGAAGAGCGGAACAGCGGCGCTGTTCTTGGAAGTATTTTTTTGTTTTGCGTATTTTGGGTCAAAATTTGACCACGTATTATAAGAGGGAGAGTATTTGACAAGCAAAATCTGAATGCATGTCACCAAAAATTGTATCGTTTGGTTCGTATCTGAATGTACTTTCAAATTGTATTATTTTTGCAACGTATAACATATATTTTATTTGTGAAAATCAAGGTCAATTATGACCCAGAATAAAAGGGAGACTAGTTAATGTGGGGTCACTTTCTTAATTGAAGGGTAAATTGATTTTGATTTCGATCCAGTCACAGCGCGCCGGCCCTCTCGTCCAATTCTAAATCACTGCCACACGCTCCTCTCCCTCTTCTCCATTACAAAACCACCTCCTCTCCTCTCCATCATCTCCATTCCAAAACCACCATCTCGCCTCTCCCTCTTCTCCATTGCCAAACCACCTCCTCTCCTCTCCATCATCTCCATTCCAAAACCACCATCTCACCTCTCCCTCTTCTCTATTGCAAGACCACCGTCTCTCCTCCCATCTTCCAAAGCTAGCACCGGACCACTCAGAAGGACATCTATGGAGAGGATGCAGCAGTGGATCAGGCAGATCGCCGACAGCGTCCGGGCAAAGTTAGCCAGGTTGAAGGAGATCCTTACTTGGTTTGACAATGAGTGGGGGATTTCGAGGACGGCGAGGGCCATGTGGCAATGTATGTGAAAGAGCGAGACGACAGCGATGAGGGCGGCGATGTACATGTACTCCTCGGCGGGAGTCACGCCGTAGTCCTCTGAGTTCATCGAGTATCTCCTCTTGGCGATGGAGCAGACAGATTCGCCCGAGGAGACAGTCAGGCGGAGGTGGTGGGCGTACAGGTCGAAGGTCGAGCACCCAGAGGATAACGAATCGATCGAGTATGGTGTGTTGTTCGTGAGGGAGCAGAGCCAGCCAGAGCCATAGGAGTATTCGTTCTCCCACCGCAAGAGGAGGCAGGATGGTGCGACATCGCTTCCCGGCCATTCTCCATGGTTCCCTTGATGCTCGCCTCGTTTCAACGGCGGTGGTAGGGTTTAAGGTAAGCTTCACACTAACCTAATCTTCCACCTGCTCATGCTTACAATCAGTGTCACAACTAATGAAAATCACGCTTACAATCAGTCTCCGAGTACTATGCCAATCATCCTAAAATAGCTCTGGACCTTTGGGTCAAAGTTGTGACACAGTGTACAAATAAAGAAAAATAGATTGGTGCTTCTTTCAGAAAAGAGTACTCCCTAGAAAATTGCCAATATAAGCTACTAGTATTTGGTTAGAGGATTTGCTGCCGAGAAAGATCCATCCACAGAGAGCGCCACACATCCCACTGGTGGTGGTGGATGCCAATGCATGCATGGAGCTTGGTTGGTGTCCGTAATTTTTACTTGGCACACCTCGCACTCTGCATATATGCCGGTTCCATACGTACATTTGTACAGTTCCACAAAAATGCAGCTGAATAACCCTGTTTGCACAGATAATGAAAAAGTGTGATTACATTATAGTGGAACTAGTTGATGAAACACACAAAATAAATAGAAGAAAGTATTGCGATAGTATCATAGTATGCCATACTGCGAGGGCGAGATGGGCCCTACGACGCCTCATACGGTACGCCTCATACTGGAAATCGTCCCAAGTCTCCCAGATACACCTTCTGCCAGTGATAAACATCAGTGTACAGCAGTAGTACATGGAGGCACCTTGAGACATTAAAATCTCTATTTTTGTGCGGATCAACTAAAATTAAGCACCCCAGTTTGCAGAAACGCTTAAACAATAACAATTGGACTACTGATGAAACATACATTAACAAAGAGAAGCACTTTCTTTATCTGCATTGGAAATGAAATGATAGAGAGGACACTCACTCTACTTTAACTGTATTATCACTTCATTTTATCAGTGACACTAGGGTCGAGTAGGTGGCAAACGAGGTGTACCGTGCATCGCAAGGATGGAGGCCGGGGGTGCTTAGACTGGGATGCTGAAGCTGGTTCTTTTAGTCACCAACATGGATGATTCAATTCATGGGACCTTTTGGTGCAGTTTCCCTAAAATGAAGAAATGTCCTGTGAGCTAGCAGCTTCTTCATTTTTTAAGAGAAGGGCTCCAGCCCCGGTTCCATTTCCATCAGAAAACGAAACCTACAGAGCTTCTTCTTCATTAGTTGCAATAAAATTGAGCAACATCAAGGTTGGTTGTGAAGATCCTGGAATGTTCAACTATAATTTGGATATCATTTGTGCAGTTCAACTAAGATCGAGCATGAAATGTATATCTCTGTTTGCACAAAAAAGGAGGAAAGGAGGGTGACTAACAAATGATGAAACATGCATCAAATGAAAAGAAGCATGTTCCTTATCTGAATGGCAATCCTACAAGGACAGTAGCAATTTATAAAGCAGCAGCATTGCTAGATATTAGTGTGGGCATTAGGATTAACTATGACAACCATTAAATACGACATAACTTTAGTGGTGCCATTGCTTCATTTTACCAGCATAATTACATTAACAGCTGCTATAGAGTCGGTATTTGGGCACGGGAGAGTAGGCGGACCAGGACAGTTGCATTTCTAATGAAAAGAAGCAATTATCTTAATGAGAAATTTAGTAGGACATGTAAAAAAGTGCCATTGATTCTTATTACTAGAGGCATTACATTGAAAACAACATTGGTATAACGTGTGCTTACTTTTAATAGTGCGATTGCTACATTTTACCAGTGGCATTACATAAGAGTGGCTCGGGGCAACAAACATCAGAACAGGATATCTGGGTTGGTCCCATTTTTGTTTGGTATAGCCACCTTATACTGTGTGAGGCTAGCAAATCTAGTGCTGGACTTACTCTGTTGACTTGTCCCCCAGTCCCCACTTTGTTTCCTTTTTCAACCAATATCTCGGGTTTATATTGAGTTTGTACTATGTTTCCCTTTATTTCCCTATTAGACCTAGAGACCGGTTGGATAGCCAGTCTCTGCTACTTTTCGCCCCCATTATTCCTCTTTCGACCAAGTCCTAGATCCAGGTAACAAATCTTCCCCCACCCCACCCCCTTTCTTCCTTGTTTGAACCAAGTAGTACTAGATTCGAGTGCATGAACTAGTTTTACCTCTTAACCGCAAAAATTTAGGTGGTTTTCGAACAGCTGATCGATCCTATCTACGAGGGGCCTTGAGAAATAGTAAAAGATACAAATGCAACGACGTCAGGAGCTCGGGAAGTAGAGCAAGGCAGGTTTCGAAGGAAGTTATACCTGAGGGTCGCCTGGATGTCGCTAGGTGGGCGGCGGGAGGCCGAATCTGCCCACACTACGACAGCGAGGAAGAAGGGGTCGGAGGCCCTCCTTCGCCAGTAGTGCTTGGGAGAGAACGACAAGGCACGCTGATCGGGACGCGCCAGCAGTGGGTAAGAGTCGTCGTCGAGGACGACCGCATGAATGTTGCACCTTCTCACCTTCCCCGGCGGAGAGGATCCGACTGGATCTATGACCAGCAGTGAGCAGAGAGAGAGAGTGTGGCCACCGCTGTCGTGTTTATATCTGGAGAGGACGGGACAGTGTGAAGAGAGCAACACTAGCAAGCAAGCGAGGAGGCTCCTGCCTATTTAGTCGAGTACTAGTTTTCTTTTGTCTACCGGAGCCGGCTTGACCTCATCAATGACTGTCAAGAAGTCTTCATGCACGTGGCCCGGAGGCGCAATTGTCGTCATTTTGATCTGAAGCACCGGATTATAACATATAACACGAAAAAATGCCACATGACAAGAAATCATAACCTCACTGCCCAAAGGACACAACATGAATCCCGACGGACAAACTAGACGAGGATCAAAGCTCAAATTAAAGATAAACTCGTAGAAAAGGGGTCCGTCGATAGATGTCCTAATTAACATAGCTGGGTTGACCTAGATGGCAGCCGGGTAGTCTTCATGCATGTGCCCCCAATGACTAGCACAACTCAGTTGTCGCTATTGAACCCCCACAGTGATCCGAAGCACATGACACATAATTTTGCGAGATGACAAGAAACCTTTTTTTAGATTTCTCACCAGAACTACAACCCTGTACAACACAAACTGCACGATATGTAGACGATAGCCAGTCCAGGCGTGTCTGCTGGAGTCTGGTCACATGCATGGACGAACTGATCTTTCGTGTCTTGCAGGGATCGTCCAGGCACCAATGTAGTACAACACTTCTCTAGTACTATCGCTCGTCTCTCTCTTCTATTAAGTCACCTGACTTGCGTGGCCGAGGAGTGTGCTTATGGTCGGTTCTCAATTGCGGTCCCACATGTGTGTGAGAATGCAATATGACGCACGTTCCATTTGGAGAGCAGCGTGCCAGACGGATTGACCGTCTGGGTGCGACGCGAACGCGACGGGCATGCTGTATACTCCGTACATGTGTACCACCATTTTCTTGAGGCTTTGCTCCATGGCGCAATCCATGGATACAAAATTAGTAGTATACTGCCTCCGCCTGGAAATACTTGTCCTCAAAGTGGATAAAATGAATGTATCTATAACTAAAATAAGTCTAGATACAACCATTTCGAGGACAAGTATTTTCAGACGGAGGGAGTACTATTTAAAAGTCGAGGGCGGGGCTTTTCCTGCACGGTAGCTGGGCCAGTTCCACCTAGTCAGTTCGACAGAGACGTGAGAAGATGAGGGAGTAGGCCGATGCAAACGTAGGGCTGTGTGATTTGACAGCGAGTTACTGCTGGACAGGTGGGGCCCCGTGATTTGACTTGCCATTATCATTTTAGCTGTGGCGCTACGACCGGCATGAGTCTCCCGATTCCTGACCACCTCCATACAGGTGCCTCTCCCAATGCTCCACCATGTAGTGGCTGGCTCTTGCATGAGAGCCCACTTCTCCACTTTTTCCTTGCCTCTTTCCTCCACATATGCAAAAATGCCATGTAAAACGGGCTTATAGCCCACTATTGTGCTTACTTTCTCCTACAGGTGCTAAGTTTGCCACATAGGCATAAAGTTTGATGTGGCAAGTTAATTAAGAAGAGAGAGACTAGTTTGGTGACCCAAGGAAGAAACAGTGCTAAGCGTGTGTACCTAGGTGAAAAGACAATTTCGAGTCTATAGCTAATTAAATGAAGCAAACTTAGCAACAAAAAACTAATAAGCACCTATGCATTGGGGACTTGATTGCTAAGCCATTTAATGCCCTTAGCACCTCATCTAAGCACCATTTCATTGGAAGAGGTCACTCCTTGGCAAATGCATAAATACTACTGTACGAAGAAAGAGATTGAGATAAGTAAAAAAAATACACCTATAGCCAACCTTATAGCTAACCTTGTTGTAGTATGAGTGACTAAGTGATGACTATGTATGACATGCCAACATCAGATAGCCTAAAGCACCGTGTTAAATCTCCAAGGGCGCGAGTGACGCGACGGTCATGGTAGACGCGACCATGATACGGCCTGCTGGCAGCCCTTGTATCTAAGATCGAACGGTCGCATGCTAAGTTGCTGAAAATTTGCAGAATGACCCTCTAGGATAGGATATTCACCCATAGGTCTAGAATCACGCCATGCAACCGTTCGATCTCAGAAGCCCGTATCATGGGAGAATGGAAAGCCACTACCCTGACGTTCGCATGCTGGCAGTTCGCTCCTACTCGTCCTTGCACGTCCTTTAATATTATGGCGGTTCGCTCCTAGTCGTCCCGTCCTTGCACACTACGGCAGTTCCACTAATCCTAACCCTCCTCCCAAATCCATGGCGCCCCAAATCTCCATGATCGGTGATGAGTACAAGGTTAGAACCATCACCGGCGATGAGTTCGACGTCATCTACACCCGTTCTTCCGCGATGGTGAAAGGATGCCTTACTCGCTTCAGACGCATGTTCGATAACTCAGATGATGAGTGGGTCGCTGGGCTAGATGTTGAGTACACGACAGTCCTGGGACGAGAGAAGGATCTAAAGGAGGAAGAGAGGAAGAAGCCTGCCATGATCCAGGTTTGCGTGCATGACTTATGATTGGTCTACCACATATTCCATGCCGACGTTGAATGCCAGGATTTTAAGAACTTCCTCACGAGTGACCTAGTCAAATTCGTTATTGTAGACTTTACGAGCGACAAAAGAGTCCTGGGTCGGGTAGGCCTCGTTGTAGGCAACCCTCGACCTCCAGAAGAATCGGCTACTACCTTCCAGTGGTCAGCCTTCAATGCTGACCCTGGCAGGAGCCATGGTTCATCCTTTGTACAGTAAACTGGAGAAACCTCATTACACGTTTAATCGTCATGCATGCCAGCGGAATGTACTAGATATTGACCACATCCACTACGCTGCAATGGATGGCTAGCTTTGTTTCAATATCTACAAGGTTTGGATGAAGAGAAAGAGCCAAGTGTGGGGTTCAAGCAAAGAAGTATCGGCCAAGAGGAAGAGGGACAAGGACGAAGTCGAGGACGTGGACGAGGACTCTGAGTAAGGTGGCGGTGTCGTTGCTCATGGTGGTTCTAATGCAGTGTCTACCGGATTAGTTGCATAATTTAATTTCAGGTGTGCCTAGTTTAATTTGAGGGGTGTGTTTTGCTGAGCCCCCAGTAGAAATATGTTATGTTTCTTCTCATTACTTTAACTCTTCAGTACGTACATACTAGTATTTCTTACATTTCATCTATTAGTTAGTATAGTACTACCACTCGTTTCTTCACAATATATATGTACAATATATATGGCCAACATCATATAGCCAGCAGTTTAGTTGTCAAAGAATTTCATGGTGCTTAGTTTTGTCAAAGAATTCCAGGGTGCTTAGTTTCCTTTGAGGGGTGGGTTGTGCTGGACACCATTATTGTGACTAGCATTTTTAATAGTACTATATGCATAATTTGGTGACGAGCGCTCTCTATATGTACCACCTTTTTTTAATTTCAAGTTTTGCTCCATGGTGCAATCCATCGATACTACTACTGTACAAAAGTATACATTTTTTAAAAGGCTAGAAGGCGTGGCAGTCTAGCTTGGTCGATTTCACGAGAAGCGAGGGCCTTTGTGATTTGACGGCTCATTACTGCTGGTAGGCGGGGCCTTGTGATTTGGCTGCTCGTATAAATGTGCCGACGACCTGAGGAGAAGCAAAGAACCATGCGGTATACTCAAGTTTTCCACTGGAGTAGTACTACGATGGAGGAGCACGAAACACGGCAGCCCAGTGCCATATGGTGATAAAAAATGATCTAATTTGCTAGTCATCTCATTGTTAGCATTGTTTTATTCATGCCTCGCAGAGAACCTGACACGTGCGGCGAAACACCCGAAGCAAAAGATGAAACATAGGAGCAAAAGAAGAAGGAAGATTATCACCCCAATGATCTAATTTGCCGCGAAGTCATAACTGCTTCTTCATCGCCTCCACGAACTTCATCTCCTTGCGCGTCTCCTCCGCCATCTTCTTCATTCTGTCCATGACGCAGAATTTCTCGACGCGAGCCTTCATCATCTGTTCCACAGCCACATTACGTACCTTGACAGCAGCCGGGTGCCTGATGCGGAGCTTCGCCAAATCCTCCTTCTATTCCATGATGAGGGCATGCAGCATCTTCATCGAGGAACTACTATTCTCATGCAACTTCTTCTAGCCGGCGTTCTTCTCCTTCAACAGGTCGAGCTGGTGGCAGAGCTTCGCCTTGTCCTCCTGAAGTTGCAGGATTTCGCCGGTCACCTTCTTCTCCGAGGCAATGCTCTTCTTCAGCAGCATCACCAAGCCGGCGGTCAACTCGCCCTGCTTATTGAGCTCAGCGGGCATGTCGTCGAGGCTCTCCTTCAGCAGCTCCACCAAGCCGTGGATGAACTCCTTCTGCTTATTGAGGTGCTTATTGAGATGATCGGGCATGCCATCGAGGGATAACGACTCCAGTGCCGCCGGCTCGGCATGTTCACCTCCGCGGCTAGGGCGCTCCTGGGAGCCATCGCCTGCCCGTGAGAGATCTTTTAAGGTCTCTGCATGGCGGCGAGCCCTCTTTTTTTCCGCAGCCTTGGTTGCCGCTCCCTTGTTATGAGTAGTTCTCGACCTAGAGCTCTGCTCACCGGCCATGGCAAGGACGAACAAAGAAGAAGCACTTATGAGGAGGAAAGGTAGAGTAATTTTCGGTTAGGTAGTTCCCCTTTTTATAACCTAAGTACTAGCACTAGTACTAATACCTGCATAGTGGGAACAAGTTCAGGTTTGGTATGTACTAGTAGGTGTGAGCAGCCTTTCGAATGTGATGGGAACAAGGTAAAGATTAATTGATGGTTTTGGTTTCGAGGGCCAAAACGGCTCCCGATGAGTTTAGTGGAACATAAATTTCAAGTAGACTACATTGATCAAATGTGTAAATATTATGTTACTGTCAAAAATTGGCACAAAATACGAAGGAGTCCAATGTAAGTACTACTAGCAACCCATGATTTAACTACTCACATGCGCGCAGTGGAGTAGAATGTCTTTCTTCCGCCCTCACGTCCACTCAATTTGCATGCGCTGTATTAATTGACCATCAATGAAGTGAACGACTTTACACGTGTCAAATTATCACATGGGGTGGATCTTGGTACAAAATTGCGTCCGCTTGTGTACCTGCATGTGCGTGAGAGGGAATGAGTGCGTGCATGGCGTGCGTGCACATCTTCGCTTCGTGCATGTACCACCAGTATGGCTCAGGGAGGACAAGTACATTCTTCTGGAACCAGCAGCACGTCCCTGTGATCAATCCACACAAGGAGGTCGCGACAACGCCTCCACATGTGCCACGTGGCTTGATAAACTGTAATAGAGACACTGTGTAGCGTGCCATTGGAATTCTAATTTACGTGTTTTGCACATACTCAAAGTACTAGTAAGGTACACGTGCATTGCACGCATCAAATTTTGCAACCAAATTATGAATAAATACCACACTATAGCATGTAAGCTCTGAGTCCTATATGCCTGATGTAGACCATCATTTAATTCTTATAGTTCATCTCATTCAAAATCAATTAGTTTTTATAAAAAAGCTAGGGCCTCTTGGATTCATAGGATTTCCAAAATGCGGGAATAGGAAAAACGTGGGATTATAGTGGAATATCATCTTGAATCCTACAGGATTGTACGAGTGTTTGATTGTGCATAGAAAAAACGCAGAATTCTTTCAAAGAGGTTTGAGTGGATGGGATGTTTCCTATGAAATCTAGTGCAAATGTATCATATGAAAAAATTCCTATGGTTTACAATCCTATGAATCAAACAACCAAGATAGGAAAAATTCCTAAGGATTAGAATCCTCCAAAATTCCTTTGAGAATCCTTTGAATCAAAGAAGCCTTAATCTATTTTATGATTCATGGAATTGTGCGCTGTAAAGCATAAAGTAAAAACAATAATGGCAATTCAACTAGAAAAAAAGTTTGGGCAGTTATGATACTGAAGATTCTAGAACAAAGGAGAACCACTGTTGTTTTGAGGTTTGTGCATTATGCTTAAGTTCAACCATGGAGCCTGCTAGATTGTACATGTGGCAAAATCGGGTGGGGGATAGAAGATGGTGCGACGGGCCGAGTGGAGGGAGACTATGAAGGAGTGCACAAGTGCGAGATCGATATTTAGAGAGAGGGGGCGAGAACGTGCGCTGTTGCACGCAGTGGCGGAGCCATGAAAAATAAATGAGCTAGTGGGGGCAAGCATTGCTAATCCTTTACGAGGAGGGCCAATTCATGAACTTAAACCATTTTTACCAGCAATTGTCTAATGATCACATTCATATTAGCCTCGATATATAGTGATGTTAGGGGGGGAGGGCCCTTGCTGCCCTTGTCTTCGCCATTGTGCGCGCGTCTGATAAATGAAGCGGAAGGCATGGATGATGAGAGGGGGATGTTGGATATATAATTATTGTGGGTGTATTAGCTATATATGTCTTATATAGAGAGGTATAGATTGATCGATGTGGAGGTGGGAAAGAGGGTGAGACCTCACTAGATATACAGATTGATCGGTTTGTGTGGAAGACCTAGCTATATACACACACACATAGAGGAAGATCAATCATTGCGCATGCACGCGTGAGAGATAAAGAATGCCTGATATGATGGAGAGGGGGATGTGTGTGGGTGTGTGCCTTCATGGGAGACCGACCTCAAGAAAAAGATTGCATGTGTGCGAGGATAATGCCGACTGGTAGTGTGTGTGCATGCATGCACGAGAGAAAGTTAGTGGTACAATTATAAAGAGAAGACAACTATGTGGGTGTAAAAGACTAGGTGAGGTCATAATCAATGTAAAGTTGAATTCTAATATTTGAATAAGAGATCATGATGTTTGAAACCCATGCATGCATGAATATAATGGAGATCTGTGTGGTGTGGTTTGGAAATGAGCATGTTGTAATGTATACACATTGGACAAGGTCAGACTGATTTGAATTTGAGATACCGATGGCAGACATCGTTTGGCCACATTGCATCCGTGCATGGACACACTATTCTAATTGGAGATGATGGGTGGCTTTCGCATCACATATCTATATCTATACGCCTATATCTATATATTATATTTTATATTTTTATATTGTGTGCGTGTAACTTTAACTTTGAAAGATGGTCATTGGATGAGGCGAATCTGATGGTGCAGAGATGGCAAATTTGAGCACTACTAGTCGTTGGATATCATCTAGATTCCACCAGATTTTTCCACATGTACAATCTAGAAGACTCCATGGTTGAACTTAAGCATAATGCACAAACCTCAAAACACAAGCACTTCTTCTTTGTTCTAGAATCTTCTGTATCAGAATTGCCCAAACGTTTTTCTACATGATTTGCCATTATTTGTTTTTACTTTATGTCTTACAACGCACAATTCCATGAATCTTAAAATAGATTAGCTTTCTTATAAAAACTAGATGATTTTGAATGAAATGAACTATAAGAATTAAACGAACATCTACATCATGCATATATGACTCAAAGCTTACATGTTGTAATGAGGTATTTATTCATAATTTGGTTTCCAAATCTCATGCGTGCAACGCACGTGTACCTTACTAGTCTAAATGGTGTTTGTGCATGTTGAGGTGCAAATTGTCTTTTTTTGGTACACGTTAAGCTTGTTCTCCCGAAATTTCAAACCGAGCCTTGTTATGCCGAAATTTCAAGCTAGCGTCTCTGTCTATCGTGCTGCAAAACTCTCGCCTATTCAACCCGCGCCTTGTTAGAATATTTAAGATATATCTTTGTCTTGTTGTGCTCCGACAACTCCCTCCATCTCAACCCGTGCCTTGCTATTCCAAAATTACAACGCGCGCGAAAACTCCCACCTCCTGTGAAATCCCGACACGCGGAATGCCCGTTGTACCCCTGAACCGAAAGAACCGCCTCAAATCGGTGGGGGTACTTTTGTAACTTACCCCACATTTCGAACAAGCTTGTCCTGAAGCCATGGTTCCCCACTCCCATCCCATCCGCCCACCAATTCGTACACCGAGGCCGCGAAAACCCGCAAAGCCCCACACCCTCCTCCGTCTGCCACCCAGCCAAAGCCTCTCCTCCCCGACGACGTCGTCCACAGCAACACCTTGACGTCCCTCATCCATCGTACCGGATGAGGATCCTTCGTCGATCTCGCCGTCCCGCAGATTCAGCCACTCCGTCCTCCACCTCCAAGGAGCTGCCCCAACGTTCCCCTCATCTTTCGCGCCACCTCCATTCCCACACCGCCGTCTTCACCTGCACCACCGAAAGAGCATCATCATCGTTTCCTCGGATGAAGCTGCGGCCTAATCGGCGCCACCAAAGAGGTTGTACACTAATCGCTGCGTTTTCTTCTTGATTCGATCTCACGGTGCTGCCGGCGCTCGGTCCCGAGCCGACACAGCGCGGGTCCATCCACTGCGGCGTTGCCGGCCACTTCCTCGACAGCGACGTCCACATCAGTAGGAGTTTCTGCTGCTTTAGCTCTCGCTCGCGCTGCTGCTCTGCTCTTGCTCTCGGTCCCCTGCCTGGTCTGCTCTTGCTATTGCTCTTGCTCGTGCTGCTGCTCTCTCTCTTGCTCTTGCTTGCGATGCTGCTCCGATTTAGCTACACTTCAGTCGACTGAATCAACTTTTGGGTCAGTCGATTTTCAGGGGGGGCTCGCCAGAGTTAAGGAAGAACTAGCCGCAGCAGGGAGGGGGGCTCACTGGAGAGGTACCCTACTGTCTATCTTAGGGTTCAGGGTGGTGGCGGTGGTCGCGGCGGTGTTGGGGCGGTGGCGTGGGGATCGCCGGAGAAAAAGCTCGGCACGGGGGGGCCCTAGAGGGATGGTCGGGGCGGCGGCGGACCGGTGGTGGGGAGTATTTTCGGGGCAGGCGGGGTGGTGCACCCCCGCCGGCGGCGGGGGGGGGGGGGGGGGGGGGCTGTTTGGCCAGTGGGGGCTGGCGGCTCAGGGGGGGGGTGGAGGTTGATGATGAACTGCAGGCCCTTGATTTCGTATCCAACGGCTGGAAAATCGACTGACCAGAGATGAAGAAGTCAGTCGACTAACGTGTAGCCTCACCTTTCTGATGCATTCAGTTTCGACAGTAAAATTCAGTTTTGACAGCAAAATTCAGTTTCGATAGTAAAGTTCAGTTTCGATAGTTAAATTCAGTTTTGACAGTTAAGTTCAGAGATGAGCGGCTGATGTATTTTACATCTAGCACTTTGTGGTTATGTATTTTACGTCATCTATTGGAGATGCTATTAGAATTCCACTCAGGTTAACATTGTCTGTCTTGTCCTGCTTCAGCCTCGGCATCGTACAACTCATCGGAGCTGCTCCAACGACGAATCTCTCCATCACAGCGGAGCAGTACCTCAGGCTCCATCTCTAGATGCCTAAGATCTTCTTCCCCTCCTCCGACAGCCAAGTCAGCCGGAGCATCCTCACCGGCCAACCCAATCACGCTGAGATCGACATGGCTTCGCCAAAGAGGTTGTACACTTGTTGCATCTCTTTTTTACTCTACATGTTATATATATATTGTCCACTGAGCACACTTAATAATGTGAAATACGATTATTTTATCCTACTATATGACAAGCAGTGAGGTACGAGGCAACTTAGCTATCCGTGATGGGCTCTCCTGAACGACAACATTATTTATCTCTGCGCGTTTGAGCTGTGCATTTGTCGATGGGCCTGGGAGTTGAGCTATTAGGGCAGTGGCCTGGGTCCAAAGTAATAGAAGTAGCACAAAAACATTTTTTAGTTTAGGATTTTCCTTGCTCAAGCCTACCTACTAGAATCGCCAGTGCTTGAAAGGAAAAGTGAATGAAAAACATAGGAATTGGAAAGTTTCCTATGGTACTACTTTTCATGAATTTGGTGCAAAGGAATGGAGCAAAGGAAAACTATAGGATTCGTTCCTTTAGTGTCTCCTTGAAAGAAAAACCGTAGGAGTTCTAATTTCCACTTGTCCTCCTTTTCATATTCCTATTCATGAAGCACAAGACTAAGAGATAGTAGCATAATAGCATTATAACCGTACATTTTCTTGTGGTTTGACTTAATCTCACCATGCTTCTTTGCATCATGTGATCTTCCAATTCTTGTGAATCAAACACCCAGATTGGCAGAAATCCTGTGTTTTTGAAATCTCTGTTTTGCATGTGCATTCCTATCCTATTCCTGTCTATTTCCTATCCCTGCATTGTTAGAATCCTCAAATTCAAACAATCCCTTACACAATTACTTCTTTTGCAGATATGTGCCAAATAAAACCTTGTGTGGTTTGTCCTGCTCCTGCGGCGTTGTGTTCCACCCCAGCTCAGCTGCTCCAACGACGGAAGGGTTCATCACAGCAGGGATCCGCTCTCCAGACTGTCTTTCGCCACCTCAGATCTTCTTCCCCACCGCCGCAGCTTGTAGGACCTTGAAGCATGTCTAGAGGGGGGGGGGTGATTAGACTACTTGACCAATTAAAAACTTAACCTTTTCCCAATTTTAGAGTTTGGCAGATTTTAGCTATGTTAGGACAAGTCAAGCAATCATCACACAATTCAAGCAAGCATGCAAAGAGTATATAGGCAGCGGAAACTAAAGCATGCAACTTGCAAGAAAGTAAAGGGAAGGGTTTGGAGGATTCAAACGCAATTGGAGACACGGATGTTTTTGGCGTGGTTCCGATAGGTGGTGCTATCGTACATACACATTGATGGAGACTTCAACCCACGAAGGGTAACGGTTGCGCGAGTCCATGGAGAGCTCCACCCACGAAGGGTCCACGAAGATGCAACCTTGTCTATCCCACCATGGCCATCGCCCACGAAGGACTTGCCTCACTAGCGGTAGATCTTCACAAAGTAGGCGATCTCCTTGCCCTTACAAACTCCTTGGTTCAACTCCACAATCTTGTCGGAGGCTCCCAAGTGACACCTAGCCAATCTAGGAGACACCACTCTCCAAGAAGTAACAAATGGTGCGTTGATGATGAACTCCTTGCTCCTGTGCTTCAAATGATAGTCTCCCCAACACTCAACTCTCTCTCATAGGTTTTGGATCTGGTGGAAAGAAGATTTGAGTGGAAAGCAACTTGGGGAAGGCTAGAGATCAAGACTCATATGGTAGGAATAGAATATCTTGGTCTCAACACATGAATAGGTGGTTCTCTCTCAGAAATGGTAAGTTGTAAGTGTAGGTTTGTTCTGATGGCTCTCTCCACGAATGAAGAGGAGGTGGAGGGGTATATATAGCCTCCACACAAAATCTAACCGTTACACACAATTTACCAAACTCGGTGGGACCGATTCAACAGACTCGGTTGGACCGATTTAGTAAACCTAGTGACCGTTAGGATTTTCGGTGGGACTGACATACAACTCGATACGACCGATTCAGTTAGGGTTAGGGCATAATGTAATCTCGGTAAGACCGATCACTCAAACTCGGTGAGACCGATTTTGGTAATAAGCTTTCCAGAGAGTTGGTCAGGTAAACTCGGTGGGACCGATTTGCTCTTTTCGGTGAGACCAAAATGTTACAAAAGGGAAACAGAGAGTTTACATTGCAATCTCGGTGGGACCGATCGCTCACTTCGGTTAGACCGAAACATTACAAAGGGAAACAGAGAGATTACAATCCCATCTCGGTGAGACCGAGATCCCTATCGGTAGGACCGATTTGCCTAGGGTTTGTGGCAGTGGCTATGACATTTGAACTCGGTGGCGCCGGATAGAAAGAATCGGTGTGACCGATTTTGGCTTTAGTTTTAGGTCATTTGTGGATGTGAGAAAGTTGTTGAGGGTTTTTGGAGCATATCACCAAGCACATGAAGCAAGAGGCTCATTAAGCAACACCTCATCCCTCCTTGATAGTATTGGCTTTTCCTATAGACTCAATGTGATATTGGATCACTAAAATATAAGATGAAGAGTCTTGATATTTTGAGCTTGAGCCAATCCTTTGTCATTAGTACTTTGGGGGATCCACTTTCATCATCCATGCCATGCCATTCATTGAGCTTTCCTGAAATAATAGTCTTGGAATAGCATTAGCTCAATGAGCTATATGTTGTTATGAATTACCAAAACCACCTAGGGATAGTTGCACTTTCAATCTCCCCCTTTTTGGTAATTGATGACAACATATGGATCAAAGCTTCGACAAATGATAATAAGAATAAAAACATCGTCGCTTTGAGAAGTATGTGATAAGCAAGAGCTCCCCCTAAATTTGTGCATAGTTTAGGATTTGCTTTGGACTGCAAATGCACAAGGAATTAGGCTCATGGGTTACTCTTCCATGTCACATACATCTTGGTGGAGCGCTCAAAATGATAAAGATTGAATACATGCACTCATCACCAAGCAAAGTGAATGATCACATATGGATAGGATAAGATAATGTCATCAAACATGCATAAGTGTAGCTTATGATCAAACACATGATCATCAAAGTCTCACAGCATAGTATCTCAAGCGATCAAAAGCAAACAAAGTTTAACCACCAAAGCAAGAGAGAATCAAAAGCGCAACACTCTCTCTCTCTCGAAGCCTATGATCTATACATTTTTCTCCCCCTTTGGCAACAAGTTACCAAAAAGTTCATAGAAAATGCATAGTGCTAGATCGACTCTCAGGATTGATCTTCAGGTGGTGGTGTCCGGATAACTCCAAGAATGAAGGCTTCAGTTGAAGTGGATGGACCTGGAGGAGTTGGTGCTGGAGCCGGTTGCACTGGTGCTGTAGCTGGTGCAGATGATGTGGCTCTGGTGTCTGGCACAGGCACTGCAGTTGATCTCTGAGCTCTAGGCACTCTGGCAAATACATTAGTGGTAGTCTTGCCCTGCCTCTCCTGCATGTCATCCTGTAGCTGCTCCACAACTGACTGAATCTCAGTTACTTTGACATCTAGATCATGGAATTTTTGTTCCATGATTCTTTCCAAGCTCTCCCGATTCTGAGTGAGGGTTGCCAATCCCTTCTCAATCCTCAGTGTTGATGCTATCAAGTAACCAAGCTGCTCCTGCTTGTTCTTCAAAAAGTACTCAGATGCCTCCTCTTGAGTTGGCATCTTGGCGGCCTTCTCTTTCCTTGCCTTCTCCTTCTTCTCTTGAGCTTGTACTGATGATGGGTCATCCTCATTCATGACAACCTGATTGTCCTCAAAGTCTAGATAGAGAGGAAAATGTTCCTTTTCCAATAGATATTTCCCTGTGCCCATCTTTGAGTTAATCAACTCCTGAATCTGAGGGGCATATCCACAACTTCTTTTCTGGTCTGCTGCAGTCCTCTTAATGGTTTCTACCATAAGGCTCATGACCTTGAATTTCTGTGGCACATCAAACAAATGCAACATGTTGATTGCATGCCCTCTAATCATGTTGTGGTCACCAGACTTAGGCAACAGAGTGTGCCTTAGGATCCAGTTGATTTTTGGCAGCCCTGACAGAAGATAGTGGACTGACCCAAACTTATGTGTCTCAATGGCTTTGTCTAGGATCTCCTTGTACATGTGTGCCATGGAATTGTGGTCCATCTTCTTCTTGGCATAGACATCCAAGTCATGTTCATTCTCCTTTGGGGCATTGATCAGATTTGCCCACTCCTCAGCAGTTGACTGGTACCTTGTACCTTCAGACATCCAAGCTATCCTCCCATCTGGATAGAAGTGTGCTGTGGAGTAGAATTGCATAATGAGTTCATCATTCCAGTTGGTGAGCTTTTGCCCAACAAAATCTGCAACTCCACAAGCAACAAAACTGTCTTGCACTCCAGGATAGTGTTCTTCATTGTCTTTCATGTAGGTCCAGTCGACCCACCTCATGTCACACACTATGGGCTTCTTATCCAACAAGATTGTCTCATAGAAGTCCTGCTGTTCCTTTTTATGGGACCTGTAATCAACAGCAGTTCTTCTCCTTGTGGCATATGTATCTGTCATCCTCCATAGCCTCAATCCTGAGTCTCTTCTGATCTTCATGTCCTCTGCCACAGGATGGGCATCATTGTGGTCTGGTATCTTGGGCTTGAGCTTTCTCAGGACTTGTCCTTCTTCATCTTGGGCTTTGATGCAAGCTTGGGGCCTGGGGCCTTGTTCTTCTAAGCAGCTAGAATACTCCTGGTATTCCTCTTTGGTGCAAGCTTGGCCTTGGGGCAGCTTTGGGTGCTTCCTTGGGCTTTGATGTTGCAGCCCCTGATCTAGTAGCATCACCCATCAGCTTTTGTGCCTTGGGTGCTGGTGCAGCAACCTCTTCTTCCTCTTCAGAGTCTTTCCTCATTGAGGGATTTCCAAGAACCTGGGCAGTAGTGGTTCTGGCTCTCTTCTTCTTCTTATCCTGAGCACCAGCTTCATCTTCTGATTCAATGGTAAACTTCATAGTTTCTCCAGTGGGAACTTTCTTGGGTTTGGAAGTTGTGACTCTCTTTGTAGGTGCCTCTTTGGGTTCAGTCTTTTCTGGCACTTGAGTTGATCCTCTGACCTTCAGCATAGGTGTCCTCTTGGCAGGAACCTTCCTATTGAGTCCAGGCTTTGTGTTCTTTGCTGAGCCATACTCCTTTTTGAGCACTACCTTCTTGGAAGTAGCTTCATCTTCAGCTGCCACATAGTCCTCATCCTCAGAGTCTGAGGTTCTCTTCCTTCTGGCTCTTGTGGCTGCTTTAGGCAAATTGCTAGGAGTACTTCTGCTGCCATCATCTGAAGAACTTGAGGGACTAGTGACCTCACTCATGTGAATCTGCTCTTCTGACCTGTTCTGACTGTCACATTGGTTTGACATGCTGCAAATCACTGACCGCTGACCCTGTGAAGAGTTATAGATGAGATAGAGTGGATGAGCATCACAAAATGCAGAGATTTTTGCAAAAGAATGATTCAAAAAATTCAGTTTTACTTTTCCACAAAAAGCATTTCGGATCAATCGATTTTCGAACTCGGTGATACCGAAGCAGTTTTGGAACCTAAACTGATGAACTCGGTTGGACCGAGTCACAGTTCGGTGGCACCGAGACTGCTAGGGTTTCACAAAGTCCTAAAATCGATCTCACCGATTAGCAATTCTCGGTCAGACTGAGAGTTACTAGTGCAATGGCGTTAGCCAAATCGGTGGGACCAAGTTTTTCAACTCGGTGGGTCCGACATGGTTTCGGCGGAAACCTAACCCTAAATTTTCGAATCTCATCTAATCTAAGGATTGCATTGACTGGATAGGAGTGTTTCAGTCGTGGCAAGAATCAATAAGAACACAATGTGCTAGGAATCGGACGAGGATAGCACTGTGATCGAGTCCATACCCTAGCTTGGCGATGAACTCGCTACGGAGGCAACGGCGGGGTTGAAATCTGTTGGCGGCGGCGGAGACCAGCAACAGGAGGCGGCTGGCGACGAGGAGACGATCCGGAGACCCTGATGGCAGAGCGAGCTATTGCGCGGGCGAAGAGGTTCGGAGAAATTTCCAAATTTTTGCCCGTGACTATATATAGCCCGACCTGTTGGTGTGACCGAGTGGAACAACTCGGTGGCACCGAGATGCATAACTGTGTATAGTTACAGCAACTCGGTGTGACCGAAAAGTTCAAATCGGTTGCATCGAGATTGAAAACCTAGATCGAAATGGAGGAATCAGTCAGACCGAGAATCACAAAGAAGTTTTGGAAGTTTAAGTCTATGACGAATCGGGGACTCCGAGTGCTCCTCACACAGAGTGGTTCGAATCTGACTTGATCAAATTTTGTGATGTAGCATGAATAGAGTTTGAGACGAGAAAAGCATAGATAGCTACAGAAGGTTCTTAGGCATTCTTGTCCATCCACTTGGCAAAAGGAAAAAGGAAGCCAATCACTCAAAACAATAGGTGGATGTCCTTGAATGAGTAAAATATGCACCAACATGCTCACACAATAAGATGGCAAATGAAATATGTGGCAAAACATGCACAACCAATTCTAGCATCTATCAAACAATTGGCGATGACTAGGTCATCTATATATGAGTATATTGACTTAGGAGTCAAATGAAAACATTTGATCGTAGGTCATACTAATCGTTTAAGCTCAAGTGGGGTTACCACTTTTACATAATGCATTGATGTGTTCACACCATTAGAGTTGCTTTGACTCAATTCTTAGAGTTAAGCTCCCCCTAGATGTGAGATCCCCTTTTAGAGGGATGAACTAACCTTGGGTTTTGTCGATGATGACTTCATGTAGGTGTTGAAGATGTGGATGCTCAATGTTGATGTAGATCATTTGGAGCAATCCTTTGGAGTGAGTTGCACTTTCAACTTACCTACATGGGTTAGTCCCACAAGGAACAAACAAGAATATCCATAGACATAGAGTGATGCACACACAAGATGATTTCCATGAAATCATTAGGTTACCTTGTCCCTTGCCTTACCAACATGAGGGTTTGTGACTCCTTGAACTAGTGCAAGATGTGGAAGTTGATTGCACTTGTTCTTGCCATAATGATATGAGTGAAGAATGTTGGCGGAGTCACCCTCAAGAACTCTCTAGTTCTTCTTCTTCGGGATCCACATCATCTTGATGGGAATCCTTGGAGTTGTAGTTGTACTTGATGAAGTAGAACTTGATGTAGTCTTGGGAACCCACTTGACCGAGGCCTTAGGTGCTTCTGCAAATGCATCAATCTCTTCTTGAAGCTTGTCCTTACCTTTGTTCTTGTGGTCTTGTGGTGGAAGATCATCTTGTGCTTGTATTCCCTTGAAGGAAGTAGGATCATACTTCTCTTGTTGAGGAACAAACTTCGTCTTGGGGTATTGATCATCTTCCCACTCAACTCCATTGGCATTGAACTTTCATTCAAAACCAACACCTTGATTCTTCCGGTGCCTTCCTTCCTTGCGTACAATTTCCTCGAATTGCTTACTCTCGGCAAGGATCTTGTAGACACCTTTCTCTATAATTCCCTTCAATAAGCTATTTTCTTGCTCAAGTGTAACATGGCTAAGAGAATCATTAGTGGAATCAAGAGAACTACTAGAAGCAACAATATTGGATTTGGCATTATTATTGTTACTACTAGTGGAAGGATCTTTCTTGTACTTGTTACTAGACTTGACTTGAGGCATGTAAGTAGATAAGAGTAAACGCTTGGCAATGTAAAAAGAACTTTTCTTACGAAGATCATCATTGATTGATTTTAAGAACTCATGCTCTTGCTCAAGATTGAGCTTTTCATAGCGTAACTTCTCATGAGCCCTTAAAAGTTCTCGATGATCTTCAAAGATAGTTTCATGAGCTAACTTAAGAGTGTTTAGTTCTTTAGTTAGAAGCTCAATCTTCTCTTATCATTGTCATTCGCTTTATCTTGATTAGCATGATTAATTGAAGTTTCATCATAGTATTCATCACTAGAGTTGTCAACAAGTAAGTCATCATCCACAAGTAATTCATCTTCATCACTATCGAAATCAACATACTCAGGATGTGTTACCTTTGGACCTTTGGCCATGAAGCATCTTCCAATTCCTTCATTTGGTGAATCAAATATGTCGTAGGAGTTGGTTGACACAAGTGCTAGACCGGCTACACCTTCATCTTGAGTATATTCGGAGTCGGAGTGATAGCTTCTCTCTGAGTGATTGTTGGAGTCGGAGCCGGATACCCATTCACCAACATGAGCTTGATGTCTTCGTTTTGTGTAGCTCCTTGATGACTTGTCTTTCCTTTCCGAATCCTTGCTTCTCTGTGAGGGTCTTCGTTCATAACGATCATCTCTACTCCTCCTCTCTCTCGATGGTGATTCTTCTCTTTTGCTTCTTCTTTTTGGAGAATCTTCTGTTCTTTTGTAGGGTGCCGTACACTCATTGGAATAGTGCGGGTCTCCCACAATTGTAGCAATTTTGCTCTCGACTAGAAGATTTTTTGTCATTGTAAGACCTTGACTTGGAGCTTGTTTCTTTGCTTCTACTCTTGTAGAATTTGTTGAAGTTCTTCACCATTAAGCTCAATTCTTCATTGAAGGTTTGCTTCTCACTTGATGATGTGGGGGCTTCACTTGAGGCTTTGTAAGCACCACTTGACTTGTTGTGAAGTTCCTCCTTATCCTTGAGTGACATCTCATGAGCAACAATTCTTCCAATGACTTCCGTTGGCTTGAGATCTTTATAGTTTGGCATCATTTGGATCAATGCACACACGGTATCATACTTTCCATCCAATGCTCTTAGGATCTTCTTGACGATGAATCCGTCGGTCATCTCTTCACTCCCTAAGCCAGCAATCTCATTTGTGATAAGTGCAAGCCTAGAGTACATTTCAGCGACACCTTCACCATCCTTCATTTTGAACTTGTCAAGCTGACTTTGGAGCACATCAAACTTGGATTCTTTGATGGAGTCGGTACCTTCATGCATATCAATCAAAGTATCCCAAATTTCCTTTGCATTCTCAAGACGGCTGATTTTGTTGAATTCTTCAGGGCACAATCCGTTGAAGATGATATCACAAGCTTGAGCGTTGTATTGCAACATCTTCAATTCTGCTGCATTAGATTCACGGTTCAGCTCTCTCCCATCAAAGAATTCATCTTACAAGCCAATACAAATAATTGCCCAAACGGCTGGGTTATGTCCAAGAATATGCATTTTCATCTTATGCTTCCAACTAGCAAAATTAGTACCATCAAAGTAAGGACCTCTACGGTGATAATTTCCCTCACTAGACGCCATACTCTCCTAGGTTGTGAAACCAAGGCTATGACCACCAAAAGCTATGGAAATCAAAGCAAATGGAGACCAAAGCTCTGATACCACTTGTAGGACCTTGAAGTATGTCTAGAGGGGGGTGATTAGACTACTTGACCAATTAAAAACTTAACCTTTTCCCAATTTTAGAGTTTGGCAGATTTTAGCTATCTTAGGACAAGTCAAGCAATCATCACACAATTCAAGCAAGCATGCAAAGAGTATATAGGCAGCGGAAATTAAAGCATGCAACTTGCAAGAAAGTAAAGGGAAGGGTTTGGAGGATTCAAACGCAATTGGAGACACGGATGTTTTTGGCGTGGTTCTGATAGGTGGTGCTATCGTACATCCACGTTGATGGAGACTTCAACCCATGAAGGGTAACGGTTGCGCGAGTCCACGGAGGGCTCCACCCACGAAGGGTCCACAAAGAAGCAATCTAGTCTATCCCACCATGGTCGTCGCCCACGAAGGACTTGCCTCACTAGCGGTAGATCTTCACGAAGTAGGCGATCTCCTTGCCCTTACAAACTCCTTGGTTCAACTCCACAATCTTGTCGGAGGATCCCAAGTGACACCTAGCCAATCTAGGAGACACCACTCTCCAAGAAGTAACAAATGGTGAGTTGATGTTGAAGTCCTTGCTCTTGTGCTTCAAATGATAGTCTCCCCAACACTCAACTCTCTCTCATAGGTTTTGGATCTGGTGGAAAGAAGATTTGAGTGGAAAGCAACTTGGGGAAGGCTAGAGATCAAGATTCATATGGTAGGTGAGGGAGTCCTGGACTAGGGGGTGTCCGGATAGCCGGACTATCATCATCGGCCGGACTCCAAGACTATGAAGATACAAGATTGAAGACTTCGTCCCGTGTCCGGATGGGACTTTCCTTGGCGTGGAAGGCAAGCTTGGCAATACGGATATGTAGATCTCCTACCATTGTAACCGACTCTGTGTAACCCTAGCCCTCTCCGGTGTCTATATAAACCGGAGGGTTTTAGTCCGTAGGACGAACAACCATTACAACAATCATACCATAGGCTAGCTTCTAGGGTTTAGCCTCCTTGATCTCATGGTAGATCCACTCTTGTACTACCCATATCATCAATATCAATCAAGTAGGAGTAGGGTTTTACCTCCATCGAGAGGGCCCGAACCTGGGTAAAAACATCGTGTCCCTTGTCTCCTGTTACCATCCGCCTAGACGCATAGTTCGACACCGACATTGGTGCTTTCATTGAGAGTTCCTCTGTGTCGTCACCGATAGGCTTGATGGCTCCTTCAATCATCGACAACCACGCAGTCCAGGGTGAGACTTTTCTCCCCGGACAGATCTTCATGTTTGGCGGCTTTGCACTGGGGGCCAATTCGCTTGGCCATCTGGAGTAGATTGAAAGCTACGCCCCTGGCCGTCAGGTCAGATTTGGAAGCCTAAACTTCACGGCCGACATCCGCGGAGACTTGATCTTCGATGGATTCGAGCCACAGCCAAGCGCGCCGCACTGTCACGATGGGTATGATTTAGCTCGCCGCCGGACAGTGCCCTGGAGGCCGCACATGAGTCCGCTCCGACCCCTAGTTCAGAGCCGACCGCACAGATCGAGGACAGGTGGCTGGACACCGCCTCAGGAGCTGCAATCTCTACGGTGATGGTGCCGAACACTGACCTTGTCCCTCGTAAAGCTCGTGACTCCAAGGTGCCGGACTCCTCGCCGGACTCCGAACCTCCTGCGCCCTTACCAATCGAATCCGATTGGGCGCCGATCATGGAGTTCACCGCTGCGGACATCTTTCAGCACTCACCCTTTGGCGACATCTTGAATTCGCTAAAGCATCTCTCGTTATCAGGAGAGCCTTGGCCAGACTGCAGTCAGGACGGTTGGGATGCGGATGACGAAGAAATTCAAGACCCACCCACCACCCACTATGTAGCCACTGTCGACGATCTAACCGACATGCTAGACTACGACTCCGAAGACATCGACGGTATGGACGACGATGCCGGAGACGACCAAGAACCAGCGCCTACCGAGCACTGGAAGGCCACTGGCTAACATACACGATGGAGACTACGGACACCACTCGTCGTCATGGACCCTTGTCGGCAAGGCATTTCGCTGTGGGTTCTATTGGCCCACGGCACTCAACGACGCAATCGAGCTGGTGAAGTCTTGCGAAGCCTAGACTACGACTCCGAAGACATCGGCGGTATGGACGACGATGCCGGAGATGACCAAGAACCAGCGCCTACCGAGCACTGGAAGGCCATTGGCTGACATACACGATGGAGACTACGGACACCACTCGTCGTCATGGACCCTTGTCGGCAAGGCATTTCGCTGTGGGTTCTATTGGCCCACGGCACTCAACGACGCAATCGAGCTGGTGAAGGCTTGCGAAGCCTGCCAGTTTCATGCCAAGCAGATCCATCAGCCAGCTCAGGGCCTACAGACCATCCCACTCTCATGGCCGTTCGTGGTCTGGGGGCTGGACATCTTGGGCCCATTTCCTCAAGCGCCTGGGGGCTACCGCTACCTCTATGTCGCCATCGACAAGTTCACCAAGTGGAAGCCGTCCGCACCATCCCAGCTGGCTCTGCAATCAAGTTCATCAAGGGCCTCGTGAGCCGATTCGGGGTCCCAAATCGCATCATCACCGATAACGGTTCGCAGTTCACCAACAATCTCTTCAAAACATATTGTGCTAACCTTGGAACGTAGATATGCTACGCTTCAGTGGCACACCCCCGGAGTAACGGCCAGGCCGAACACGCCAACGCGGAGGTCCTGAAAGGCCTCAAAACCAGGACCTTCAAGAAGAAGCTGGAGGCCTGTAGTAGGGGCTGGTACGATGAGCTCCAGTCCGTGCTGTGGTCCATCCACACTGCCGCCGCAAAGTCGACTGGCGAGACCCCGTTCTTCCTTGTCTACAGAGCAGAGGCGGTCCTCCCTCACGAGGTTAGGCGTCGCTCCCCACGGGTCTTAGCGTTTGACAAAGCGCAGCAGGATGCCATGCGGGGGATGGTCCTCCTGCTGGAGGAGGAGCACCGTCGAGAAGCCACACTACGAGCAGTAAGATACCAGCAGGCGCTGCGGCGGTATCATTGCCGCAACATCCGCCCCAGGACTCTTGAGGTAGGTGACCTCGTGCTCAGGCGGGTGCTCTCCAAGGAAGGGCTGCACAAGCTCTCGCCCATGTTGGAGGGCCCGTTCAAGGTTGTTCATTTTTCCAGGCCTGGGGCCGCGCGCCTGGAGACTCAGGAGGAGGTGCTGATACGTCTCCAACGTATCTACTTTTCCAAACACTTTTGCCCTTGTTTTGGACTCTAACTTGCATGATTTGAATGAAACTAACCCGGACTGACGCTGTTTTCAGCAGAACTGCCATGATGTTGTTTATTGTGCAGAAAACATAAGTTTTCAGAATGACCTGAAAATCCACGGAGATAAGTTTTGGAAAATATAAAAAATACTGGCGAAAGAATCAAGACCAGGGGGCCCACACCCTGTCCACTCCGGGCACACCCCCTATCTCGTGGGCCCCCTGAGGCTCCACCGACCTCAACTCCATCTCCATATATTCCGTTTCGCGGAGAAAAAAATTAGAGAGAAAGTTTCATCGCGTTTTACGATACGGAGCCACCGCCAAGCCCTAATCTCTCTTGGGAGGGCTGATATGGAGTCCGTTCGGGGCTCCGGAGAGGGGGATTCGTCGCCGTCGTCATCATCAACCATCCTCCATCACCAATTTCAGTATGCTCACCGCCGTGCGTGAGTAATTCCATCATAGGCTTGCTGGACGGTGATGGGTTGGATGAGATTTACCATGTAATCAAGTTAGTTTTGTTAGGGTTTGATTCCTAGTATCCACTATGTTCTGAGATTGATGTTGCTATTACTTTGCTATGCTTAATGCTTGTCACTAGGGCCCGAGTGACATGATTTCAGATCTGAACCTATTATGTTTTCATGAATATATGTGTGTTCTTGATCCTATCTTGGAAGTCTATAGTCACCTATTATGTGTTATGATCCGACAACCCCGAAGTGACAATAATCGGGATACTTCTCGGTGATGATCGTAGTTTGAGGAGTTCATGTATTCACTATGTGCTAATGCTTTGTTCTGGTTCTCTATTAAAAGGAGGCCTTAATATCCCTTAGTTTCCATTAGGACCCCGCTGCCACGGGAGGGTAGGACAAAAGATGTCATGCAAGTTCTTTTCCATAAGCACGTATGACTATATTCGGAATACATGCCTACATTACATTGATGAACTGGAGCTAGTTCTCTGTCACCATATGTTATAGCTATTACATTAGGAATCGCATCCGACATAATTATCCATCACGGATCCAATGCCTACGAGCTTTTCACACCTTGTGTTTTCGCTTATTTACTTTTCCGTTGCTACTGTTGCAATTACTACAAAACTGCTATCTTTACTTTTGCCACTGTTACCATTACTATCATACCACTTTGCTACTAAATAGTTTGCTGCAGATACTAAGTTATCCAGGTGTGGTTGAATTGACAACTCAACTGTTAATACATAAGAATATTCTTTGGCTACCCTTGGGTCAAATCAATAAATTTGGGTTTAATAATCTACCCTCGAAAGCTGTTGCGATCCCCTACACTTGTGGGTTATCAAGACTAATTTCCGGCGCCGTTGCCGGGGAGCATAGCTCTATTCTCTGAGTCACTTGGGATTTATATCTGTTGATCGCTATGAGGAACTTGAAAGATGAAAGAACCAAGATTTTAAGGAACTGCCATCTAGCTCTGCACTAGATTCTCCTTCTATTTTGAGTAAGCTTGCGACACCTAAACCTGCTACTGCTATGAACTCTGATATGTCGCATGTTATTGATGATGCCACTTCTGCGATGCATGATACTTATGATGAAACTACTTCTGTGCATGATACTACTTTGCCATTAGGTGAGTTTCTTGATGAACAACTTGCTAGGGTTAGAGAGAATGAAATTATTGAAGATGCTATTATTGATGATAGTGATGATGAAAGTTCTCCCCCTGATTATGAATTGCCTGTTGTTCCTGAGGGTTATGTTATGAATGAAGAAGCTGCTAGAGCTATCTTTGCTTGCAAAGATAGATATGATCTTAAGAAATTATTCGCTAAATGGAAGCAGCAATCTCTTAATGGTAGAATGAAACCTGACCTTGCTTTTGCTACTTCACCTATCTGTGTTACTAATAAGGATTAGGAATTCTCTGTTGATCTTGAAATTATTACTTTGGTTGAATCTGATCCTTTTTATGGCCTTGAATCTGAAACTGTTGTGGCACATCTTACCAACTTAAATGATATAGCCACCCTGTTTACTAATGATGAGAAGTCTCGCTATTATTATATCCTTAAGATATTTCCGTTCTCATTAAAGGGTGATACTAAAACTTGGTTTAATTCTCTTGATCCTGGTTGTGTGCGTAGTCCCCAGGATATGATTTATTACTTCTCTGCTAAATATTTCCCTGCTCATAAGAAACAAGCTGCCTTGCGGGAAATATAAAATTTTGTGCAAGTCGAAGAAGAGAGTCTCCCACAAGCTTGGGGGAGGCTTCTCCGATTACTTAATGTTTTGCCTGATCATCCTCTTAAGAAAAATGAAATACTTGATATCTTTTATAATGGACTAACTGATGCTTCCAAGGACTACTTGGATATTTTTGTTGGTTGTGTTTTCAGGGAAAGAACAGTTGACGAAGCTGAATTACTATTGAATAATATGTTGACTAATGAAAATAATTGGACTCTTCCTGAGCCAATTCCTGAACCAATTGAGCCAACTCCTGAGCCTATTCCTAAACTCACTCCTAAGAAGAGAGGTGTTTTATTTCTCAGTCCTGAAGATATGCAAGAGGCAAAGAAATCAATGAAAGAAAAAAGGTATAAATGTTGAAGATGTTAAGAATTTACCTCCTATTGAAGAAATACATGGTCATAATATACCACCTGTCAAAGAAACACATTGTCTTGATAACCCGACACAGGTAGTAAAGGTAAATTCTCTCTATAGATATGATAAAGTTGAAATTCCCTCTATTAAATTTCATAGCGCATGCTTAGATGAATTTGATGACTTTATGGCTAGACAAGAAAGTTTTAATGCTTATGTTGGTAGAGAATTAAGGAATAACGCTTTCGAGATAGGACGCTTGAGTGATTATATGGCTAGAGTTAAAGGTGAACTTAAACTCATTAGTAAATATGCTTCTATGGTTGCTAAAGCTGAGCAAGTACTTAAAGCTCAAAATGATTTGCTTGATGAATTAAATAATAAACATGACTTTGTTGTTAGAGTGGCTACTAGAACTGTTAGAATGACTCAGGAACCTTTGTATCTTGAAGGCCACCCTAAGAGAATCGAGCAAGATTCTCAGAGAAATAATTTAGAGGCATCTAGTTCTTCTAAAAAGAAGAAAAAGAAAAATGATAGGACTTTGCATGCTTCTAGTGAACCTGTCGTAGACACACCTGAGAATCCCAATGACATTTCTATTTCTGATGCTGGGACAAAATCAGGTGATGAACATGAACCTAGTGATAATGTTAATGACAATGTTCATGTTGATGCTCAACCTAGCAATAATAATGATGTAGAGATTGAACCTGCTGTTGATCTTGATAACCCACAATCAAAGAATCAACGTTATGATAAGAGAGATTATGTTGCTAGGAAGAACGGTAGAGAAAGAGAACCATGGGTTCAGAAACCCATGCCCTTTCCTCCTAAACCATCCAAGACAAAGGATGATGAGGATTTTGAGCGCTTTCCTGAAATGATTAGACCTATCTTCTTACGTATGCACTTAATTGATATGCTTAAAGTAAATCCTTATGCTAAGTATATGAAGGATATCATTACAAATAAAACAAAGATACCGGAAGCTGAAATTTCCACCATGCTTGCTAATTATACTTTTAAGGGTGGAATACCAGAGAAACTTGGAGATCCCGGGGTACCAACTATACCATGCTCCATTAAAGGAAATTATGTTAAAACTTCTTTATGTGATCTTGGAGCTGGTGTTAGTGTTATGCCTCTATCTTTATATCGTAGATTTGAATTGAATAAGTTGACACCTACTGAAATATCTTTGCAAATGGCTGATAAATCAACTTCCATGCCTATCGGCATTTGTGAGGATGTGCCTGTTGTGGTTGCAAATGTCACTATCTTAACGGACTTTGTTATTCTTGATATTCCCGAGGACGATAGAATGTCGATTATCCTTGGTAGACCCTTTTTGAATACTGCAGGGGCTGTTATTGATTGCAACAAAGGCAATTTCACTTTTCATGTTAATGGTAATGAGCATACGATACACTTTCCGAGGAAACAATCTCAAGTTCATAGCATCAATTCTATTGGAAAAATTCCAACTATCATTATTGTAGGTTTTGAATTTCCTCTACCTACTGTCAAGAAAAAGTATGATATTCTTATTGTTGGGGATGTTCATATCCCCGTTGAGGTAACCTAGTTTTATTCGAAATTTCTCCGGTTCCGTGTTATTCGGAATGAGTTTGTTAACAAGACTTGATCAACCTTGTTAGTGGATTCATTTTTATGATCATGAGATGGATGAAACTAGAAGGCACAACCTTCTGTACCCTCTTTTTACTTTCTGTTATTTAGAATAAATAAAGAAAAAAATAGTATTATCGGTCTGTTTTCTGAATTGTCCATGCAATAAAAAAATATCCTGCAAATTTAGTATGATTTTTTATGGAATATTTGAGGATTTTAGGCACTGAAAACACTGCAGGAGGGGCAAGCACCTGGACATGAGGGTGGAGGGCGCGCCCACACCCCCTGGGCGCACCCCCTGTCTCGTGGGCCCACAGTGACCCACCTCCACTTATTCCTGCACCTGCGCACTCCATCTTCTTCCCAAAAAAATCCCCATCCTGCTCAAGAACGAGTTCTAGCTCATTTTGCTGCGATTTTCGATCTCCTTGCTCAAAGATCCATTCACAAAACTGCTTTGGGAGATTGTTGCTTGGTATGTGACTCCTCCATTGGTCCAATTAATTTTTGTTCTAGTGCTTTATTCATTGCAAATTTTTGCAGCATAGGTGACCATGTTCTTGAGCTTGCATGTTAAATTTATGAGGTGCCAAGTAATTCTAATGCATGATATGGGCTCTAGGTACTTGTAGGAGTAGTTGCTACCAATCTTGTTTAGTTTTACTCACTTTTATTTTGAAGTTACTAAAATTTCAGAAATTTTCAGAAAATGTTAAGGAGATTTTTGAGGGGCTCTTTTGGCCAAGGCTAACAGGAAAGACAAGCTAAAGAGAAGGAAAAGGCCAAGTATAATCTTCCTCACATAGCGGAAGTGCGGCCATGTGAATGGCCCTGTGACGAATTCTTGAGAGAAGCCGGGATGTATGAAGATTTTTATTCTTTGATCGAGAATGCAGGCCTCGCCGACTTCCTCCACGACCGGATCGACCGATATCTCTTACTCACAAATACTTTCGTGCAAAACTTTTATTATTATCCTAAGATGTCACCGCCTTCAGTATCATTTCATTTATATGATGAATTCAGGGAAATGTCTTTATGTAATTTTTGCGCGGTATGTAAAATACCCTTTGAGGGTAAATTAGATGAGTCACAACATAAAGATGTGGATGGCTTTGTTAACACTATCACTGCAGGGGACCCAAAGAAGGGTTCCGATGCGAGAATCTCTAGCATACACTTTCCTGTTTTATGCTACTTTGCCATATTTGCTAGTAGATGCTTAATTGGTCGTGGAAATAGTGGAAACTTCAATGTTCCTAATATTATTATTCCTCACCATGCCTTGTTTGGTGATAATAGTTTTAGTATAGGTGTCGTCATTGCTAAACGGCTAAGCCTGAATCATACAAAAGGCCCCATCTTTGGAGGTATCTATGCTACACGTCTTGCTAGACATTTTGAGATACCTATTAGGCACCATGAAAAAGAGGAGACAATATTGCCTCCTTACATTTTAGATTACAGGAGCATGGTAGCGCATGATTTTATTGTTGACAACGAAGAAAAGATGTTTCTGTATAACCTGAGATTTAATAAGAAACACAATGAGACTATTATTCTGCCTGCGCCTTTGTTGTTTGATTTGACTGCAGATAATTTTCTTGTCACGCCGGGAGCGGTGTACGCTCATCGAGGCCAGGCATCCACTCCAGAACCTAAGCTTGAGCCGGAACCTTCACTGGATCCTTATCGTGCATCATCTTACCAGTGGGATCCGGAGGAGATGACTAGCTAGTCGTATCCTGATTACACTCCTCAGTACACCGGGGAGAGTAGCCGCAGTCCTTGGCCATAGACCAACTTAGGCCAAAAGCCTAAGCTTGGGGGAGTACGTATTTCTCACAGACTTTACATTCATGTTCACACACTATTCTAGTCGTCGGTGCTCATACTCTTTCATTGTATTATCCATGCTAGTTCAAATTTCTTTTTCTAGTTTTCTTCTTGTGTGTTCGATAAACCTTAAGAAAAAACTAAAAAAAATAGTTAGTTTAATTTCCATGCTTGTAGTAGAAATTAAAATGAAAAACGAAAAAGATTTCTCGTTCTTCTTCTTACTTGTTGGGAGCTTTCCCGTCTAAATAGTTTTGTTTTCTTTTCTTTCCTTTGGGGGTTGAGAGTCGAAGACCATATTGAAAATGTTTAGTGGTTCTTATATGCATGATTGTTGATTTAACTTAGAGGCCATATTACCTTGTCTTCTCTCTTGAGTTGAATGCTTACAGATTCCAGCTTAGTCCAATGCACATGCACTATTGTTATTATACACATCGTTCGGTCGTGCAAGTGAAAGGCAATAATGACGATATATGATGGACTGAATGAGATGAAAAAAGATGGTATGAACTCGACCTCTCTTGTTTTTGTAAATATGATGAGTTCATCGTTCCTGATTCAGCTTATTATGAAGTACACATATTTTCAATGACATTTAGAGATTATAGTTGCTTGTGCCATGCTTGATTAGCTATGAGTTATAATGGTTTACCTTGCGTGCCAACATGCTATTAGAATGATTATGATGTGGTATGATGGGATGGTATCCTCCTTTGAATGTATTAAGTGACTAGACTTGGCACATGTTCACGCATGTAGTTGAATCAAACCAACATAGCCTTCATGATATTTATGTTCATGGTGGATTATATCCTACTCATGCTCGTACTTGGTGTGAATTAATTTTAATGCATGTTTACGACTGTTGTCGCTCTCTCAGTTGGTCGCTTCCCAGTCTTTTGCTAGCCTTCACCTGTACTAAGCGGGAATACTGCTTGTGCATCCAAACTCCTTAAACCCCAAAGTTGTTCCATATGAGTCCACTATACCTACCCATATGCGATATTTACCTGCCGTTCCAAGTAAATTTGTATGTGCCAAACTCCAAACCTTCAAATGAAATTCTATTTTGTATGCTCGAGCAGCTCATGTTTCAACTAGGGCTGCCTATATCTTCCATGCTAGGTGGGTTATTCTCAAGAGGAGTGGACTCCGCTCCTCATTCACGAGAAAGGGCCGGTAACCAGGATGCCCAGTCCCATGATCCAAAAGATTAAAGCAAATCAAAATAATTAAACAAAACTCCCCCAGGGTTGTTGTTAGTTGGAGGCACTCATTGTTTCGAGCAAGCCATGGATTGATGCTTATTGGTGGTGGGGGAGTATAAACTTTTACCATTATGTTTGGGAACTGCCTACAATGCATGTAGTATGGAAGATATCGCCATCTCATAGTTGTTGCGTTGATAGTGAAAGTATGCCGCTCAAAATGTTATTCATCTCTATTTTAAAATCGAGCTCTGGCACCTCTACAAATCCCTGATTCCCTCTGCAAAGGGCCTATCCATTTACTTTTATGTTGAGTCATCACCTTCTTATTAAAAAGCACCCGTTGGAGAGCACACTGTCATTTGCATTCATTACTATTGGATTATATTGGGTATGACTTGACTGGATCTCTTTTACCACGAATTACAATGTTAATTAGTCCTTGATCTTTAAAGGTGCTCTGCATTTATGTTTTGCTGTCTCACAAAGGGCTAGCGAGATACCATTTTGTTATATCATATTATGATTTTTTGAGTAAGTGTTGTCATTCGAGTTTTATTATTATCGCTGGCTAGCTGATTATGCCATTGATATGAGTCATTGTGAGACCTAAGTGTTATTGTGAGTACGGTTAGTTCATATTACTTGCTGAAACTTGAATGCTGGCTGTACATGTTTACAACAACAAGAGCAAATAGAGTTTGTAAAAGTTTTTCTTTATCACTTTCAGTTTATCAACTGAATTGCTTGAGGACAAGCAAAGGTTAAAGCTTGGGGCAGTTGATACGTATCCAACGTATCTACTTTTCCAAACACTTTTGCCCTTGTTTTGGACTATAACTTGCATGATTTGAATGAAACTAACCCGGACTGACACTGTTTTCAGCAGAACTGCCATGATGTTGTTTATTGTGCAGAAAACAAAAGTTCTCAGAATGACCTCAAAATCCACGGAGATAAGTTTTGGAAAATATAAAAAATACTAGCGAAAGAATCAAGACCAGGGGGCCCACACCCTGTCCACGAGGGTGGGGGGCGCGCCCTCCCCCCTGGGCGCGCCCCCCTGTCTCGTGGGCCCCCTGAATCTCCACCGACCTCAACTCCAACTCCATATATTCCGTTTCACGGAGAAAAAAATCAGAGAGAAAGTTTCATCGCGTTTTACGATACAGAGCCACCACCAAGCCCTAATCTCACTCGGGAGGGCTGATCTGGAGTCCGTTCGGGGCTCCGGAGAGGGGGATTCGTCGCCGTCATCATCATCAACCATCCTCCATCACCATTTTCATGATGCTCACTACCGTGCGTGACTAATTCCATTGTAGGCTTGCTGGACGGTGATGGGTTGGATGAGATTTACCATGTAATCAAGTTAGTTTTGTTAGGGTTTGATCCCTAGTATCCACTATCTTCTGAGATTGATGTTGCTATGACTTTGCTCTACTTAATCCTTGTCACTAGGGCCCGAGTGCCATGATTTCATATAGGAACCTATTATGTTTTGATGAATATATGTGTGTTCTTGATCCTATCTTGCAACTCTATAGTCACCTATTATGTCTTATGATCCGACAACCCCGAAGTGACAATAATCGGGATACTTCTCAGTGATGACCGTAGTTTGAGGAGTTCTTGTATTCACTATGTGCTAATGCTTTGTTCCGGTTCTCTATTAAAAGGAGGTCTTAATATCCCTTAGTTTCCATTAGGACCCCGCTGCCACGGGAGGGTAGGACAAAAGATGTCATGTAAGTTCTTTTCCATAAACACGTATGACTATATTCGAAATACATTCCTACATTACATTGATGAACTGGAGCTAGTTCTGTGTCACCCTATGTTATAGCTATTACATGAGGAATCGCATCCGGCATAATTATCCATCACTGATCCAATGCCTACGAACTTTTCACAACTTCTGTTTTCGCTTATTTACTTTTCCGTTGCTACTATTACAATTACTACAAAAGTGTTATCTTTACTTTTGCCACTGTTATCATTACTATCATACCACTTTGCTGTAGATACTAAGTTATCCAGGTGTGGTTGAATTGACAACTCAACTGCTAATACTTAAGAATATTCTTTGGCTTCCCTTGTGTCGAATCAATAAATTTGGGTTGAATACTCTACACTCGAAAGTTGTTGCGATCCCCTACACTTGTGGGTTATCAGGTGCCCATCCCAAACGCTTGGAACATTCAGCACCTCCGGAAGTTCTACCCTTGAAGAAAGGCCTGGTGCCTGTGAAGAAGGCTCCGTGCCTGTGAAGAAAGGCCCAGTGCCTGTAAAGAAGGCCCGGTGCCTGTGAAGCTCGCTGCCCCAAGAAAGGCCTGGTGCCTGTGAAGAAGGCCTAGTGGATGCGAAGCTCACCGCCCCAAGAAAGGCCCGGTGCCTGTGAAGAAGGCCCAGTGCCTGTGATGCTCGCCGCCCCAAGAAAGGCCCGGTGCCTGTGAAGAAGGCCCAGTGCCCGTGAAGCTCGCCGCCTGTGACACTCTCATGTAATAATGAGTTGGGTTTGTACACACCCCGGAGTCTCCAGAGTGCCGCTCTTGGGCCTTGGGGGCTCCCACCCACGCCCAGCGGCAGCACTTAGCTCCATGCTGGTGAGAAGACGTCGAAGACTAGACTAGGTTCCGGACGCGGCTTTTCATTTGCTTTCCGCAGTTGGCTTGTTCTCCCTTGTTTGAACCTTTATTGGAGTTGCCTCTAGTGTTGTTTGTTGTCCACCGCCCCTGTTCTCTATCTTTGGCTTTTTCCCGGCTCGCTCTCTCTCTCTCTCGCAAGCCTCGCGAGGGGGCTGCGCGGGCACCCTCATGAGCCCTTTCTCGCCTGGTTTTCACGAGGCTCCCTCGCTCAAGTTCACAGCAGGAGCACCCCTCCAAGTTCGTGCCTCACGGGCATCGCGACACAAAGCGCCGGACCTAAGCTGGCCACCCTCGCGACCGAGGTTCGGAAGCTATTCTCCCAACTGATTTTTGCAGACCATAAGACGCTCGGCGGGGCCTCGAGCAGGTACCTCGCCAGGCGAAAACTACGGCAAACATCCCGAGCTAAGTTGTTCCTACGCACAAACACATAACCGCAACACCATAACACGGCACAAGGATGATAAAAAGAGCATGATAATTAGGGATCATAGTCTGTTGCACGCCCCCACGGGGCTCCATACTTCTCTCTCTCTCTCAATGCAGGAAAAGGAGAAAAACAAAATAAAAACGGTGCGCGCCGTGTGACAGCTCGCGACGAGGGATCCGCATTGTCCTCCCGAGCTCAATCAGACTCCGCCTCGCGCTTCACCGGGGCGCGGCGACGGGACGACCCACTACCGCCCTCGAAGCGGGTGCGGCGATGCTATGTCTTGAGCTTGCGTTGGTTCTCCTTGAAGAGGAATGGGTGATTCAGCAATAGTAGCGTAAGTATTTCCCTCAGTTTTTGAGAACCAAGGTATCAATCCAGTAGGAGGCTACACAAACAAACAAGAACTCGCAACCAACGCAATAAAGGGGTTGTCAATCCCTTCACGGCCACTTGCGAAAGTGAGATCTAATAGAGATAATATGATAAGATAAATATATTTTTGGTATTTTATAATATAGATTGGAAAAGTAAAGATGCAAATAAAAGTAGATTGAAAGCTTATATGATAAACGATAGACCCGGGGGCCATAGGTTTCACTAGTGGCTTCTCTTAAGATAGCATAAGTATTACGGTGGGTTAACAAATTACTGTCGAGCAATTGATAGAAAAGCGAATAATTATGAGATTATCTACGCATGATCATGTATATAGGCATGACGTCCATGAAAAGTAGACCGACTCCTGCCTGCATCTACTACTATTACTCCACACATCGACCGCTATCCAGCATGCATCTAGAGTATTAAGTTCATAAAGAACAGAGTAACGCATTAAGAAAGATGACATGATGTAGAGGGATAAACTCATGCAGTATGATATAAACCCAATCTTTTTATCCTCGATGGCAACAATACAATATGTGCCTTGCTGCCCCTGCTATCACTGGGAAAGGACACTACAAGATTGAACCCAAAGTTAAGCACTTCTCCCATTGCAAGAAAGATCAATCTAGTAGGCCAAACCAAACTGATAATTCGAAGAGACTTGCAAAGATAATTTAATCACACACAAAAGAATTCAGAGGAGATTCAAATATTTCTCATAGATAAACTTGATCATAAACTCACAATTCATCGGATCTTGACAAACACACTGCAAAAAAGAGTTACATCGAATAGATCTCCAAGAAGATCAAGGAGAACATGGTATTGAGATTCAAAGAGAGAGAAGAAGCCATCTAGCTCATAACTATGGACCCAAAGGTCTGTGTTAAACTACTCACAACTCATTAGAGAGGCTATGTTGTTGATGTAGAAGCCCTCCGTGGTTGATTCCCCCTCCGGTGGAGCGCCGATGAAGGCTCCAAGATGGGATCTCGCGGATACAGAAGGTTACGGTGGTGGAAATAGTTTTTCATGGCCGCCTTTGATGTTCTTGGGGTACGTGGGTATATATAGGAGGAAGAAGTAGGTCGGTGGACGCCCGAGGGGCCAACGAGATAGGGGGCGCGCCCAGTAGCGGGGGGGGGGGGGGGGGTGGGGGGGGGCGCCCTCCCCCTCGTGGCGGCCTCGGTTGCTTCTTGACTTGCACTCCAAGTCCTCTGGATCACGTTCGTTCCAAAAATCACACTCCCGAAGGTTTCAATCCGTTTGGACTATGTTTGATATTCCTTTTCTTCGAAACATTGAAATAGGCAAAAAACAGCAATACGGGCTGGGCCTCCAGTTAGTAGGTTAGTCCCAAAAATGATATAAATGTGTAAAATAAAGCCAATAAACATCCAAAACGGTTAATATAATAGCATGGAGCAATCAAAAATTATAGATACGCTGGAGACATATCAAGCAGCCCCAAGCTTAATTCCTGCTCGTCCTCGAGTAGGTAAATGATAAAAACAGAAATTTTGATGTGGAATGCTACCTAGCATAATTCTCAATATAATTTTCTTTATTGTGGCATGAATATTCAGATCCAAATGATTCAAAATAAAAGTTCATATTGACATAAGAAATCGTAATACTTCAAGAATACTAATCAAGCAACCATGTCTTCTCAAAATATCATGGCTAAAGAAAGTTCATACCTACAAAATCATATTGTTAGGCTATGCTTCATTTTCGTCACACAAAAATGCTCCCATCTTATACACCCCTGATGATAAGCCAAGCAATTGTTTCGTACTTAAATAATCTCAAAAAAAATTCAACTTTCACGCAATAGATGAGCGTGAGCCATGGATATAGCACTATGGGTGGAATAGAATATGATGATGGGGATTGTGTGGAGAAGACAAAAAAGGAGAAAGTCTCATATTGATGAGGATAATCGACGGGCAATGGAGATGCCCAACAATCGATGTCAACATGAGGAGTAGGGATTGCCATGCAACGGATGCACTAGAGCTATAAATGTATGAAAGCTCAACAAAAGAAACTAGTGGGTGTGCATCCAACTTGCTTGCTCACGAAGACCTAGGGCATTTTGAGGAAGCCCATCGTAGGAATATACAAGCGAAGTTCTATAATGAAAAATTCCCACTAGTATATGAAAGTGACAGCATATGAGACTCGCTATATGAAGAACATGGTGCTACTTTGAAGCACAAGTGTGGAAAAAGAGATAGTAACATTGCCCCCTTTTATTTTCTTTTTTTGGGCCTTTCCCTTTTTTTATTTGGCCTTTCTTTCTTTCTTTTTTTATTTGGCCTTTATTTGGCCTTTATTTTCTTTTCTTTTTTTATTTGGGGACAATGCTTTAATAATGATGATCATCACACTTCTATTTATTTACAACTCATGAAGTACAACTCAAAACTAGAACAAGATATGACTCTATATGAATGCCTCCGGCAGTGTACCGGGATGGGCAATGAATTAAGAGTGACATGTATGAAAATTTATGCATGGTGGCTTTGCCACAAATACGATGTCAACTACATGATCATGCAAGGCAATATGACAATGATGATGTGTGTCATGATCAACGGAACGGTGTAAATTCTCATGGCAATATATCTCGGAATGGCTATGGAAATGCCATAATAGGTAGGTATGGTGGCTGTTTTGAGGAAGATATAAGGAGGTTTATGTGTGATAGAGCGTACCGTATCACGGGGTTTGAATGCACCGGCGAAGTTTGCACCAACTCTCAAGGTGAGAAAGGGCAATGCACGGTACCGAAGAGGCTAGCAATGATGGAAGGGTGAGAGTGCGTATAATCCATGGACTCAACATTAGTCAAAAGAACTCATATACTTATTGCAAAAGTCTACAAGTCATCAAAAACCAAGCACTACACGCATGCTCCTAGGGGGATAAATTGGTAGGAAAAGACCATCGTTCATCCCCGACCGCCACTCATAAGGTTGCACAATCTAAGAACACCTCATGTTTCGAATTTGTTACACAACTTTAACCATACGTGCATGCTACAGGACTTGCTAACTTCAACACAATTCTTTAAATTCATAATCACCCAACTAGCATGACTCTAATATCACTACCTCCATATCTCAAAACAATTATCAAGTATCAAATTGATCATAGCATCTGAGGGAGTCCTAGATTAGGGGGTGTCCGGATAGCCGAACTATCACCGTTGACCTGACTCCTCGACTATGAAGATACAAGATTGAAGACTTCGTCCCGTGTCTGGATGGGACTTTCCTTGGCATGGAAGGCAAGCTTGGCGATACGGATATGTAGATCTCCTACCATTGTAACCAACTCTGTGTAACCCTAGCCCTCTCCGGTGTCTATATAAACCGGAGGGTTTTAGTCCGTAGGACGAACAACAATCATACCATAGGCTAGCTTCTAGGGTTTAGCCTCTTTGATGTCGTGGTAGATCCACTCTTTTACTACCCATATCATCAATATTAATCAAGCAGGAGTAGGGTTTTACCTCCACCGAGAGGGCCCGAACCTGGGTAAAAACATCGTGTCCCTTGTCTCCTGTTACCATCCGCCTAGACACACAGTTCGGGACCCCCTACCCGAGATCCGCCGGTATTGACACCGACATTGGTGCTTTCATTGAGAGTTCCTCTGTGTCGTCACCTTTAGGCCCGATGGCTCCTTCGATCATCAACAGCGACACGGTCTAGGGTGAGACTTTTCTCCCCGGACAGATCTTCGTATTCGGCGGCTTTGCATTGCAGGTCAATTCACTTGGCCATCTGGAGCAGATCGAAAGCTACGCCCCTGGCCATCAGGTCAGATTTAGGACTTTGAACTACACGGCTGACATCCACGGAGACTTGATCTTCGACCGATTCGAGCCACAGCCAAGCGCGCCGCACTGTCTCAATGGGTATGATCTAGCTCTGCCGCCGGACAGTACCCTGGAGGCCGCACCAGTGTCCGCTCTGACCCCTAGTTCGGAGCCGACTTCGCCGGTCGAGGACGAGTGGCTGGACACCGCCTCGGGGGCTACGATCTCTACGGCCATTGAGCTGAACACCATCCCTGTCCTTCGCAAAGCCCGTGACTCCGAGGTGCCGGACTCCTCTCCGGACTCCGAACCTCCTGTGCCCCTGCTCATCAAATCGGATTGGGCGCCGGCTATGGAGTTCACTGCCGCGGACATCTTTCAGCACTCGCTCTTTGGCGACATCCTGAATTCACTAAAGTCCCTCTCTTTATCAGGAGAGCCCTGGCCGGACTATGGTCAGGAAGGTTGGGATGCGGACGTCGAAGAAATTCAACGCCGACCCACCACCCACTTTGTAGCCACTGTCGATGATTTAACCGACATGCTCGACTTTGACTCCGACGATATCGACGGTATGGATGACTATGCAGGAGACAACCAAGAACCAGCACCTATAGGGTGTTGGATAGCCACCCCATCTCACGATGTATACATGGTGGATACACCTAAAGGAAGTGATGACGAGGAACAACGGGAGGCTATGAAGGATAAATCCCTCAAAAAGCAGTCAAGACGGCGACGAAAGCGCCGCACAAAGTCCCGCCTCGACAAAGACGGCGGCCATACAGACCCAGCCATAGAGCAGGTCGCGCCAGTGCACGACGAACATGCCATCAAACAACCATCCAAACAGGACAACTTGGATAAACAACCCGCCCCGGGCGAAGATGACAGTCCGGACGATCTCACACCGGACAAGTTGTTGGAGCAGAAGAACCTACACAAAAGGCTCGTCACAACTGCGCGTAGCCTGAAAAAGCTGAAGCAGACGCTCAAAACAGCGGAAGATGCACTCAGAAACAAATCGAGCAAAGTATTCAACACCGCAGACAAATACGGCGACAGTCGCCAAACAAAGGGCTACCCGAAACGCAAACTACTTCCTGAATTCGATGAGGAGGCCTTAGAGCCCCCGCAATCAAAGAACAAAGAGGCCGCCCGGTCGGATAGACAACCACATGACAAGCATAGAGCGGCAAGCAGCACCGCACACAAGCCGGCGCGCGATCCGCCTAAGGATTCACATCAAAAGGATGGCCCAGTTAGATCCATCTACGGGCCAAGAAAGCAAGCTCTTTTAAGCAATGCAACACGCCAATTATCCGGACATCACGGCACACCCAAATATAGGGGTGCCGCACATCCCCTATGTTTCACCGATGAGGTGCTGGATCACGAATTTCCAGCGGGATTTAATCACATAAACATAGAGGCATACGACGGAACAACAAACCCGGGAGTCTGGATTGAGGATTACATCCTCCACATACAAATGGCTAGAGGAGATGATCTCCACGCTATAAAATACTTACCCCTGAAGCTTTTCGGGAAAATTTTCAAGGGACTTATGTCCGCCCTCCGGATGCCGATGATTTAAGTCACATAACTCAACAACCCGGAGAGTCAGCCCGCAAATTCTAGAACAGGTTCCTCACCAAAAAGAACCAAATAGTCGACTGTCCGGACGCCGAAGCCTTAGCAGCTTTCAAACACAACGTCCGGGACGAGTGGCTCACCAGGCACCTTGGCCAGGAAAAGCCAAGAACAATGGCCGCACTAACAAGCCTCATGACCCGCTTTTGCGCGGGAGAGGATAGTCGGCTGGCAAGATGTAGTACCAGCGACCCAAGTACATCCGAAGTCAGAGATGGAAACGGGAAAACACGACGCAGCAAGGACCAGCGCCGGACAAGGGGAAACAGCCCGAAGAGCACGACGGTCAACGCCGGATTCAAAAGCTCTCGGTAGAATCATAAAAAACTGCCCCTCAAGGATAAAAGCCACGAGCTATCCAACCTAAACAAAATCTTGGACAAAATATGCCAAATCCACAGTACCCCTGGGAAGCCTCCAAACCATACCCACAGAGATTGTTGGGTCTTCAAGCAGTCCGGCAAACTCAATGCCGAACACAAGGGGCTCGGCACACCAATATAGGACGATGACGAACCCCACAAGTAGAGCACCGAAAAACAAAAGAATTTCCCACAAGAAGTCAAAATAGTAAACTCACTTCAAGTGACAAAAGGGAAAATCAGAGCGGCGCCCATTGAAATACGCGCCGCACGGCCTATCCCGGTGGAGTCCCGACATTGGTTGTCAAAACCAATCACCTTTGATCATCAGGATTACTTCGGAAGTATCCGGAACGCAGAATGGACTGCCCTGATATTAGATCCTATAATCGACGGACTCCAATTCAAAGAAGTCCTAATGGACGGCGGTAGTGATCTAAACCTGCTATATTTGGACACAATCCGCAAAATGGGGATAGACCCAACCAAAATTCGCCATAGCAACACCTCCTTCAAGGGGGTAATGCCAGGCCTATATGCCCATTGTACGGGCTCCCTACTGCTTGAAGTTGTGTTCGGCTCATCCGACAACTTCCGCCGCGAAAAGTTAACCTTCCACATCGCCCCATTCAAACGTAGCTATCAACCACTATTGGGACGTGAAGCTTTCGCCCGCTTTAACGCAATACCACATTATGCATCTCTTACACTCAAAATGCCCGGTCCACGCGGCATCATCTCATTAAAGGGAAATATCAAGTGTTACTCGAGCACAGAAGAACGTGAGACTGCCTGGACAGTCACACACTAATCCGGATCCGCTAAACCAAGCACCTGAACAGGTCATTCGGACCCCGGACACGGCTAGACGAGTCCGGCGTAAACATATAAAGGCCTGCTAGCCACACACCCCCGTACAAGGGGCTGCATGCATGTACAACAAGAGACAATAAAGCTCAATTTTATTCGCTTTTCGAATCGTACTCTGTTTATTTTATATAAAGTACATTTTTCGCACAACCTTTCTTCAACTAAGTTCTTCTCTTTTACAGATGAACACCGTGCTACACCCGTCCAGGATACGGCACAACGAAGACACAGGCGCAGGCGTGCAGTAGAGACCCGTTGCAAGTATTCTTTTCAGATTAAGACCCTGCGTAAACCTTTTTTACTGTCTCTTGTTGATACACATCCCCCGGTTTCTTGCTATAACCGAGGAGGAGGCTGGTGTTTTGGCATCGGCCGCGTCAGAAATCATTGCGCTTACCTGGACACTAGGGGCTTAGGGCATTGTTCTGCCCGTTTTCATAAAGACCGAATACCTTAGGGAGTGTTCGGCGTCTCGAGTTAGGCCTTATATGCATCAGCTCCGAATCATGTCTTTGGTCAAATGTTGGGTTTGCCCGGCTCCTGTGTTTTGATGCCTTACGTTCCTCTCTTTCGGCTAACGCGGCACCAGGAGAACTACTGCGGTTGTGCCCCGGTTCGGCCTGGTGAGCACCTCAGTAGAGAAAGCCGAAAACTGACTGTCATGATATAGCGTGAGACTGGTCGACCACTCGATGACCCACCAGAATGTTTAGAATTCCTCCGCATTAACGAAGGACCGTTTCCCGGTCAGGCACATACGCACCCCGAATTCGGAGAGCGCGGTGCCCCTAGGGGCTATATAGTAGCCCCACCATCGAACTCCTATGGCTAAGTAAAAGTGATAAAGCATTATAGTCCGGTTGCCTAGTTTGCTACGCTATCACCTCCTTCACAGGACCAAGACGCTGGATTAAGTGTGAAAATGCACTTTTTTTGCAAACACCCCCGCACTATGTGTGTGGGGGCTGAAGCCGAAGACTGCCATCTTTCAGGTTATATACACATATACATTAACGGCCGCACAGGAGGTATTTCAATACTTGAACGCACAAGTATAAAAAGCCCTTATACTATATTGAAACATCGTTTCACAAATCATACATGTCATTAGAACATAATATCCTTCGAGCACTGCGTCTCTATTAAACGAGCGCCCTGCAGGACTTCCTCAAAATAGTGCTCGGCAGGTACTCGGCTTCTGTCCGAATCCTAGGAAGCAACGTTGGTGGCCTTCATGTCTGCCCAGCATGTCTTGACACGGGCAAGAGCCATCCGCGCACCCTATATGCATGCTGACCGCTTCATTGCACCAATATGCGGCACCGCACCAAGGAACTGCTGCACCAAGCCAAAATAACTCTTCGGCTCGGGCCTGCTCGGCCACAAATGAGTCACGACATCCTTCATGGCAAGTTCGGGCAACCTATTCAGCTCAGCCCATTCGGCCAAACGATCAGTCAATGGAAGCAGACGCTCTGGACTATGGAACTGCGACCAAAAAAGCTCTTCCATTCTGTGATCCTTTTGGCCTCGGAAGTGTGCGACCGCGTCTGCGGCACTCACCGCCAAATCCAGATAAGCATCCTCCGCACCCCACAGCTGGCCCAACTGAGCATACTTAGGATCCGTAAATTTCCTCCGTAGCAGAAAAGGCTTTCCAGCCGTAATATCTTCGGCCTGACGCAGCTCCTCTTTCATAGCCCTCATCGCAGAGCGAGCATCCTTGGCCTCAGTAGTGGCCTTTTTCAGGTCCTCTTGTTCCGCTCGCCCTTCTTTTTAAAGAAGCTCGCAATGTTCGGTAGCATTCTTCAACTTTACAGCCATCTCGGCCATTTCTTTCTTGCTTCGGCAGTGAGCAGCCTGTTCGGCTCTCAGCTCTTCGGCCGCTTTTAAGGCAGCCGCATCACTTTTTCGGGCTTGATCCTTGTCTCGGGCGAGCTCCGCCCGAAGGTTCTCCATGGCAGCGGCACCATCTGCGTCAAGCATACATGTTGTAAGGCACATACATTAAGCTACCTTACCAGGTGTCCGCGGAGAAGCTGCATACCTTGTGACTCGTCAAGCCGCTTATTGACAAGCGCGATGTCAGAATCCGCCACGTCAAGTTGCCGCTTTAGTTCGGCAAATTGATCAGTCCAGCTTGCCACCGGACGCTCCGCCACCTACATAGGAAGAGCGCATATTATACCTGGGATTATGATCCTTGGCGTGCTGTCATTTTTGACAGCACACCAAGTCTTAGGGGCTACTATCTATACAGGGCGCATTCTATATGCAAAACTGTCAGAAGGTACATCATTTTGCATACCTCAAAACCCGTCAGTACACTTATGACGGCTTCATGCAATCCACTTTCAGTGGATGAAATCCTTTCAATCACTGTACCCATTAGTGCACGGTGATCTTCCGATATAGACGATCGCCCGAGCAGATCTTTCAACTCCTCCGACCGTACATCGGTCGGAGCCGGACTCGTCCGATGGCCTTTTTCGAAGGCCGGACGCGGAGGGCTTTGAGGGGACCTACGACTGCCTTCGGGCCCCGCCGGATTCGGAGAAACCCTCCGCGACGACACCTCAGGGTCGTCCACCTCGCATGACAGCTCGACAGGCGGAGGCGTTTCGCTCTCCATCATCTCCGGATCAAGATCCCCCGAAGACGAGCTCTGCTAAGAAGGGCTGAGATCCGATCTACAAGAAAAAATTTCGGTTATCTTCAGAAATAAAACAGGGATGTCTCTCATTTTAGGAAAACGCCCCTCTTTACTTACGGCTCGCTGGAGGGCTGATCTCCTTGGGGAAATTGTGCGGCCGGGGCATCTCCCGGCGCAGGACATTCTGGCGAAGATTTCTTCCCCCGCTTCGAGGCCTTGGTCTCCGGATCTTCAGAAGCGGTCCTCTTCTCCCCTTGGAGGGAGGGATTCTCGATCCCTCCTTTCTTGATAAACTCCTTCGTGGAGGTAGTAGCTCCCTTGTTCCCCCCTTCACCTTCTTCAAAAGGCGCAGCCTCTAGCATCCTGGTTAACACTGTTGGGGAACGTAGTAATTTCAAAAAAATTCTACGCACACGCAAGATCATGGTGATGCATAGCAACAAGAGGGGAGAGTATTGTCCATGTACCCTCGTAGACCGTAAGCGGAAGCGTTATGACAGCGCGGTTGGTGTAGTCGTACGTCTTCATGATCCGACCGATCCAAGTACCGAATTTATGGCACCTCCGAGTTCAGCACACGTTCAGCTCGATGACGATCCCTGGACTCCGATCTAGCAAAGTGTCGGGGATGAGTTCCGTCAGCACGACGGCGTGGTGACGACGATGATGTTCTACCGGCGCAGGGCTTCGCCTAAACTCCACGACGATATGACCGAGGTGGAATATGTTGGAGGGGGGCACCGCACACGGCTAAGGAACGATCACGTAGATCAACTTGTGTGTTCTAGGGTGCCCCCCTGCCCCCGTATATAAAGGAGAAAGGGGGGAGGCCGGCCAGCCCTTGTGCGCGCGCCAAGGAGGAGGAGTCCTCCTCCTAGTAGGAGTAGGACTCCCTCTTTCCTACTCCTACTAGGAGGGGGAAAGGAAGGGGGAGAGGGAGAGGGAAAGAGGGGGGCGCCGCCTCCCCTCTCCTAGTCCAATTCGGACCAGAGGGGGAGGGGGCGTGTGGCCCATGCTGGCTGCCCCTCTCTCTCTCTCCACTAATGCACATAAGGCCCATTACTTCTCCCGGGGGGGTTCCGGTAACCCTCCGGCACTCCGGTTTTCTCCGAAAACACCCGGAACACTTCCGGTGTCCGAATATAGTCGTCCAATATATCAATCTTTATGTCTCGACCATTTCGAGACTCCTCGTCATGTCCGTGATCACATCCAGGACTCCGAACAAACTTCAGTACATCAAAACTTATAAACTCATCATAAAACTGTCATCGTAACGTTAAGCGTGCGGACCCTACGGGTTCGAGAACTATGTAGACATGACCTAGAACTATTCTCGGTCAATAACCAATAGCGGAACCTGGATGCCCATATTGGCTCCTACATATTCTACAAAGATCTTTATCGGTCAAACTGCATAACAACATACATTGTTCCCTTTGTCATCGGTATGTTACTTGCCCGAGATTCGATCGTTGGTATCCAATACCTAGTTTAATCTCGTTACCGGCAAGTCTCTTTACTCGTTACATAATGCATCATTCCGTAACTAACTCATTAGCTACATTTCTTGCAAGGCTTATAGTGATGTGCATTACCGAGAGGGCCCAGAGATACCTCTCCGACGATCGGAGTGACAAAACCTAATCTCGAAATACGCCAACCCAACATGTACCTTCGGAGACACCTGTAGTACTCCTTTATAATCACCCAGTTACGTTGTGACGTTTGGTAGCACCCAAAGTGTTCCTTCGGTAAACGGGAGTTGCATAATCTCATAGTTATAGGAACATGTATAAGTCATGAAGAAAGCAATAGCAATATACTAAACGATCAAGTGCTAGGCTAACGGAATGGGTCATGTCAATCACATCATTATCCTAATGATATGATCCCGTTAATCAAATGACAACACATGTCTATGGTTAGGAAACATAACCATCTTTGATTAATGAGCTAGTCAAGTAGAGGCATACTAGTGACGTTATGTTGGTCTATATATTCACATGTATCATGTTTCCGGTTAATACAATTCTAGCATGAATAATAAACATTTATCATGATATGGGGAAATAAATAATAACTTTATTATTGCCTCTAGGGCATATTTCCTTCAGTCTCCCACTTGCACTAGAGTCAATAATCTAGATTACACAGTAATGATTCTAACACCCATGGAGTCTTGGTGCTGATCATGTTTTGCTCATGGAAGAGGCTTAGTCAATGGGTCTGCAATATTCAGATCCGTATGTATCTTGCAAATCTCTATGTCTCCCACCTGGACTTTGTCCCGGATGGAATTGAAGCGTCTCTTGATGTGCTTGGTCCTCTTGTGAAATCTGGATTCCTTTGCCAAGGCAATTGCACCAGTATTGTCATAGAAGATCTTCATTGGTCCCAATGCACTAGGTATGACACCTAGATTGGAAATGAACTCCTTCATCCAGACTCCTTCATTTGCTGCTTCCGAAGCAGCTATGTACTCCGCATCACATGTAGATCCCGCCACGACGCTTTGTTTAGAACTGCACCAACTTACAGCTCCACCGTTTAATAAAAACACGTATCCGGTTTGCGATTTAGAATCGTCCGGATCAGTATCAAAGCTTGCATCGATGTAACCATTTACGACTAGCTCTTTGTCACCTCCATATACGAGAAACATATCCTTAGTCCTTTTCAGGATGTTCTTGACCGCTGTCCAGTGATCCACTCCTGGATTACTTTGGTACCTTCCTGCCAAACTTATTGCTAAGCATACGTTAGGTCTGGTACACAGCATTGCATACATGATAGAGCCTATGGCTGAAGCATAGGGAACATCTTTAATCTTCTCTCTATCTTCTGCTGTGGTCGGGCATTGAGTCTGACTCAATTTCACACCTTGTAGTATGGGCAAGAACCCTTTCTTTGCCTGATCCATTTTGAACTTTTTCAAAACTTTATCAAGGTATGTGCTTTGTGAAAGTCCAATTAAGCGTCTTGATCTATCTCTATAAATCTTGATGCCCAATATGTAAGCAGCTTCAACGAGGTCTTTCACTGAAAAACTTCTATTCAAGTATCCCTTTATGCTATCCAGAAATTCTATATCATTTCCAATTAATAATATGTCATCTACATATAATATCAGAAATGCTACAGAGCTCCCACTCACTTTCTTTTAAATACAGGCTTCTCCAAAAGTCTGTATAAAACCATATGCTTTGATCACACTATCAAAGCGTTTATTCCAACTCCGAGATGCTTGCACCAGTCCATAAATGGATCGCTGGAGCTTGCACACTTTGTTAGCACCTTTTGGATCAACAAAACATGCTGGTTGCATCATATACAACTCTTCTTCCAGAAATCCATTCAAGAATGCAGTTTTGACATCCATTTGCCAAATTTCATAATCATAAAATGCAGCAATTGCTAACATGATTCGGACAGACTTAAGCATCGCTACGGGTGAGAAAGTCTCATCGTAGTCAACCCCATAAACTTGTCGAAAACCTTTCGCAACAAGTCGAGCTTTATAGACAGTTACATTACCATCAGCGTCAGTCTTCTTCTTAAGATCCATTTATTCTCAATGGCTTGCCGATCATCGGGCAAGTCAACCAAAGTCCATACTTTGTTCTCATACATGGATCCCATCTCAGATTTCATGGCCTCTAGCCATTTTGCGGAATCTGGGCTCATCATCGCTTCCTCATAGTTCGTAGGTTCGTCATGGTCAAGTAACATGACTTCCAGAATAGGATTACCGTACACTCTGGTGCGGATCTTACTCTGGTAGACCTACGAGGTTCAGTAGAAACTTGATCTGAAGTTTCATGATCAATATCATTAGCTTCCTCACTAATTGGTGTAGTTGTCAAAGGAACCGGTTCTTGTGATGAACTACTTTCCAATAAGGGAGCAGGTACAGTTACCTCATCAAGTTCTACTTTCCTCCCACTCACTTCTTTCGAGAGAAACTCCTTCTCTAGAAAGGATCCGAATTTTGCAATGAAAATCTTGCCTTCAGATCACTGATAGAAGGTGTACCCAACAGTTTCTTCTAGGTATCCTATGAAGACACATTTCTCTGATTTGGGTTCGAGCTTATCTGGTTGAAGTTTCTTCACATAAGCATCGCAGCCCCAAACTTTAAGAAATGACAACTTTGGTTTCTTGCCAAACCACAGTTCATGAGGTGTCGTCTCAACGGATTTTGATGGTGCCCTATTTAACGTGAACGTGGCCGTCTCTAAAGCATAACCCCAAAACGATAGCGGTAAATCAGTAAGAGACATCATAGATCGCACCATATCTAGTAAAGTACGATTACGACGTTCGGACACACCATTTCGTTGTGGTGTTCCGGGTGGCGTGAGTTGCGAAACTATTCCGCATTGTTTCAAATGTAAACCAAACTCGTAACTCAAATATTCTCCTCCACGATCAGATCGTAGAAATTTTATTTTCTTGTTACGATGATTTTCCACTTCACTCTGAAATTCTTTGAACTTTTCAAATGTTTCAGACTTGTGTTTCATTAAGTAGATATACCCATATCTGCTCAAATCATCTGTGAAGGCGAGAAAATAACAATACCCACCGCGAGCCTCAACATTCATTGGACCACAATATCAGTATGTATGATTTCCAACAAATTAGTCGCTCGCTCCATGTCGGTGTCAAAACCGGCGGATCTCGGGTAGGGGTCCCGAACTGTGCGTCTAGGAGGATGGTAACAGGAGATAAGGGACACGATGTTTTTACCCAGGTTCGGGCCCTCTCGATGGAGGTAAAACCCTACTCCTGCTTGATTGATATTGATGATATGGGTAGTACAAGAGTGGATCTACCACGAGATCAAGGAGGCTAAACCCTAGAAGCTAGCCTATGGTATGATTGTTGTTCGTCCTATGGACTAAAACCCTCCGGTTTATATAGACATCGGAGAGGGCTAGGGTTACATAGAGTCGGTTACATTGGTAGGAGATCTACATATCCGTATTGCCAAGCTTGCCTTCCACGCCAAGGAAAGTCCCATCCGGACACGGGACGAAGTCTTCAATCTTGTATCTTCATAGTCTTGGAGTCCGGCCGATGATGATAGTTCGGCTATCCGGACACCCCCCAGTCCAGGACTCCCTCAGTAGCCCCTGAACCAGGCTTCAATGACGATGAGTCCGGCGCGCATATTGTCTTCGGCATTGCAAGGCGGGTTCCTTCTCCGAATAATTCATAGAAGATTGTGAACACCAGGATAGTGTCCGACTCAGCAAAATAAATTCCACATACCACCGTAGAGGGAATAATATTTACACAAGTTCAATCTGCTGACGTATTTTGTGGCGTGACGTCACACCACTACCAAGCCTTTACTTGAATCGTTATTATTATACCACCTCAGCGCGTTTAGCGAAGCGGTTTCCTTGGCACGTCTTGTCGAAGCAGAGATCGTGTTCCCCTTATTCCGGGATTCCCATCAATACGGACGTGGGTAACCCAATAGCGCCCATCACCACGGCCCCTCCATCGAAGGCAGATTCCAAACGGTCATGGAGACGGCTCTTGGTATTCTCCTTTATAATGAGTCCCAGGCTCATTCTTTTTATTCAATCCTCGATGGAATCCACCCCGAGCTCCAACACTCAGGGCTCCAGATTCGAGCGCTTCGGAACTTCGACAATGTCCGTCTCCGACTTGCAGGGCCGGTGGATGCCCTCCTCCGTCACGGAGGAGGACGTGCTAAAGCTGAGAGAAGCCATGTATTTAACCTACGAGATTTCGCATAGGCTTCCTGCCCAAGGGCAAGTCATTCCCACTCCCGAGCCAGGCGAGAGCGTCGTGTTCGTGTCTCACCTCCGTCAGGGTTTAGGCTTCCCGATGGATCCCTTCGTGAGGGGGCTCATGTTTTACTATGGGTTGGAATTCCACGACTTGGCTCCGGAGTCCATCCTCCACATCTCATCATTCATTGTTGTCTGCGAAGCCTTCCTCTGCACTACCCCTCACTTCGGTTTGTGGCTCAAAACCTTCAAGATGGAGCCGAAGATGATTGAGGGACGTCAGGCAGAGTGCGGCGGGGCGGTTGTAAGCAAGAGGGCCGATGCTCCATGGCCCGAGGGCTCTTTTCAGGTGGAGCTCGGTTTGTGGCAATAGGAGTGGTTCTATATTACCGCTCCCAGGGGTAGCAGGCAGAAGCCGCCGCCCATCTTTCGCTCGGGCCCTCCACAACGGCTAATGTCATGGGTCAACAAAGGGCTTAACTGGGGGCCGTCAAAGGACGTACCCCTATTGCAGGGCCGGATTCGGGACCTCCAAGAGAGGGAGATCAATCTGGTCGTAGTGATGCAGGTTATGCTGATTCGGCGTCTTCTGCCCGCAAACGTCGCCCCCTCCGCCTGTGGGAATTCAATCCGGAGGGACCACGAGCTCTCCAACACTTCATGGGTACGACACCCGTGGAGATGTACAAATTGTTCTTTGGATCACAAGAAGTGTGTCCGGAACTGACCGAGGATGCCGGCCTAAGCTGCAATCACCCGAATGCTCAAGTAAGTAGCCATGTGTCCGGACATACCATTTGTTTGCATATTCTTGGATTTGCCTTTTAACCAATCGTCCTTTGAACAGGAGTGGACAGCGCAAGCAAAACTGATATAGTGTCCGGCCCCCCTCCCAGAGACCGCGCCAGATCCGGCGTTGGTCAAGATGCTAGAGGTTGCGCCTTTAGAGGAGGGCGAAGAGGAAAACAGAGAAACTACCGCCTCTACTAAGGAGGCTTTGGAGAAAGGGGGGATCGAGAATCCCTCCCTCCATGGGGAGAAGAGGACTGCTTCCGAAGACCCGGAGGCTAAGGCCTCGAAGCGGGGGAAGAAATCTTCACCAGAGGGTCCTACGCCAGGGGAAGCCTCGGCCGCACTATCTCCCCCAAGGAATCAGCCCTCCAGCGAGCCGTAAGTAGAAAAAGGGGAGTATTATAATAAGGGACATCCCTATTTTTGCTTCTGAGGATAACCGAAGTTTTTACCTTGTAGTTTGGATCTTCGTCCTTCTCAGCTGAGCTCGTCTTCGGGGGACCTTCGTCCGTAGATGATGGAGAGCGAGACGCCTCCATCTGCCGCGCCATCAGGCGGGGCGGACAACCATGAAGTGTCGTCGCAGCGGGTCTCCCCAAGTCCGGCGGGGCCGGAGAGTTCGGCACCTACTGGTGTACGGCCGGGGTAGCTGAAGGATCTGCTCGAGAGGGCGTCTATCTCAGAAGATCACCGTATATTGATAAATACGGTGATTGAAAGAATTTCATCTGCTGAGGGCGGGTTGCATGATGCTGTCAGAAGTTTACTGGTGGGTTTTGAGGTACGTAAAAATGACATACCTTTTGACAGTTTTGCACATAGAATGCTCCCTATATAGATAGTAGCCCCTGAGACTCGGTATGTTGTCGAAAGCGACAGCGTGCCGAGGATCATAATCTCAGTTAATAATTCTCGCTTTTCCCATGCAGGTGGCGGATCGTCTGGTGGCCAGCCGGACTGATAGAGTTGCCGAGCTAAAGCGGCAACTCGATGTTGCGGATGCGGACATCGCGCTGGTCAATAAATGACTTGACGAGTCACAAGGTAGGCTGTTTCTCCGCGGTCACCTAGTAAGGGAGCTGACGCCCACTCCTTACAACATGTATGCTTGATGCAGATGGTGCCGCTGCTATGGAGGACCTTCGGGCAGAGCTTGCTCGAGCCAAGGAGCAGGCCAGAAGGAGTGATGCGGCTGCCTCGAGGGCAGCCGAAGAGCTAAAAGCCGAAAAGAACACCGAGCGCTAAAAGCCGTGAAGCTGAAGGATGTTACCGATCGCTATGAGGTTCTTGAAAAAGAACACCGAGCGGAGCAAGAGGACCTGAAGAAGGCCACCGCCGAAGCCAAGGATGCCCATTCTGCACTAAGGGCTATAAAGGAGGAGCTGCGTCAGGCCGGAGACATTGCGGCTGGAAAGCCCTTTCTGCTGCGCAGGAAGTTCACAGATCCGAAGTATGCTCAGCTGGGCCAGCTGTGGGGTGCGGAGGATCCTTATCTGGAGTTGGCGGCGAGTGCGGCGGATGCGGTTGTGCACTTCCGAAGCCAAAAGGATCACGAGATGGAAGAGCTGTTTTGGTCTCAATTCCACAGTCCGGAGCGTCCATTTCCGTTGACCGATCGGTTGGCTGAGTGGGCTGAGCTGAATAGATTATCCAGATTTGCCATGACGGATGTGGTGGCTCATGTGTGGCCGGATAGGCCCAAGCCGAAGAGTTATTTTGGCTTATTGCAGCAGTTCCTTGGGACGGTGCCGCATATCAAGGCGATGAAGCGGTCGGCGTGCATAGAGGGTCCACGGATGGCTCTTGCCCGTGTGAAGACATACTGGGCGGAGATGGATGCCACTGATGTTGCATCCCGGGGTTCGGACAAAAGCCGGTTACCCGCCGAGCACTATTTTGGGGATGTCCTGCAGGATGCTTTTTGATAGAGTCGCAATGCTCGAAAAATCTTATGTTCAAATGACATGTATGATTTGTGAAACCATATTTATAATATGAGTGCTTTTTATACTTGTACGTTCAAGTATTGAACTATCTCCTGTGCGGCCGTTAATGTATATGTGTATATAACCTGAAAGGTGGCAGTCTTCGGCTTCAGCCCCCACGCACATGGTGCGGGGGTGTTTGCAAAAATAGCGCATTTTCACACTTAATCCAACGTCTTGGTCCTGTGAAGGAGGTAGTAGCGTAGCAAACTAGGCAACCGGACTATAATGCTTAATCACTTTCACTTAGCCATAGGAGTTCCAAGGTGGGGCTATGATATAGCCCCTGGGGGCACCGCGCTCTCCGAATTCGGGGCGCGTATGTGTCTAACCGGGAAATGGTCCTTCGTCAAAGCGGAGGAATTCTAGACATTCCGGTAGTTGATCGAGTGGTTGACCAGTCTCTCGCTGTATCATGACAGTCAGTTTTCGGCTTTCTCTACTGAGGTGCTTGCCTGGCCGAACCGGGGCACAATCGCAGTAGTTCTGCTGGTGCCGCGTTAGCCAATGATACGGAACGTAAGGTAGCAAAACATAGGAGCCAGGCAAACTTAACATTTGACCAAAGACATGATTCGGAGCTGATGCATATAAGGCCTAACTCGAGACGCCAAACACTCCCTACGGTATTCGGTCTTTATGATAACGGGCAGAACGATGCCCTAAGCCCCTCGTGTCTAGGTACGGGCGAAAATTTCTGGCGCGGCCGATGCCAAAAGTCCAGCCTCCTCATCGGTTATGGTAGGAAACCGGGGGATGTGTATCAACAAGAGACAGTAAGAAAGGTTTACGCAGGGTCTTATTCTGAAAAGAATCCTTGCAACGGGTCCCTGCTGCACGTCTGCGCCTGTGTCTCCGTTGTGCTGTATCCTAGACGGGTGTAGCACGCTGTTCATCTGTAAAAGAGAAGAACTTAGTTTGGAAAGATATCGTGCGAGCAATGTATTTAAAACATAGCATGAAAAAAGAAATGAATGAAGTTGAGCATTTATTGGCTCTCATTGTTCATGCTCACAGCCCCTTGTGAAGGGGTATGCGGCTAGGAAGCCCCTAGTTTATTTATGCCGGACTCTCCTAGCCGTGTCCAGGGTCTTAAGCGACCTTTCAAAGAGATAATGCCGCGTGGACCGGGCATTTTAAGTGTAAGAGACGTGTAATGCGGTATTGCGTTAAAACGGGCGAAAGCTTCATGTCCCAATAGTGCTTGATGGCTACTTTTAAATGGGGCAATATGGAAGATTAGCTTTTCGCGACGGAAGTTGTCGGATGAACCGAACACGACCTCTAGTAGTAAGGAGCCCATGCAATTGGCATAAGGGCCTGGCGTCACTCCTTTGAAGGAAGTGCTGCTATGGCGAATTTTGGTAGGGTCTATCCCCATCCTGCAGATTGTGTCCGGATATAGCAGGTTTAAGTCGCTACCGCCATCCATTAGGACTTGTGTAAATTGTAGTCCGTCGATTATAGGATCCAATATCAAAGCAGTCCATCCTGCGTTTCGAATGCTTCTGGAGTAATCCAGATTGTCGAAAGTAATTGGTTTTGACATCCAATCTCGGTGTTCCGCTGGGGTGGACCGTGCGGCGCGTACTTTAGTAGGTGCCGCACTATTGTTCCGTATTATCACGTGAAGTGAGTTTACTGTTTTGACTTCTTGTGGGAAAGTCTTTTGTTTTCCGGCGCTCTGCTTTTGGGGCTCGTCATCGTCTTCGCTTGGTGTGTCGAGCCCCTTGTGTTCGGCGTTAAGTCGGCCGGACTGTTTGAAGACCCAACAATCTCGGCGGGTGTGGTTTGCAGGCTTCCCGGGGGTACTGTGGATTTGACATATCCTATCCAAAATTTTGTTTAGGTTGGATAGCTCGTCACTGTTGTCTTTAAGAGGCAGTGTTTTGTTGTTCGACCGAGAGCTTTTGAATCCGGCGTCGACCGCCGTGTTCTTTAGGCCATTTTCTTTATTCCGGTGCTGATCTTTTCTGCGTCGTGATTTCCCGTTTCCATCTCTGACCTTGGATGTACTTGGGTCGCTGGTGCTAAATCTTGCCAGCCAGCTATCTTCTCCCGCGCAAAAGCGGGTCATGAGGCTCGTTAGCGCGGCCATTGTTCTTGGTTTTTCCTGGCCGAGGTGTCTGGCGAGCCATTCGTCTCGGACGTTATGTTTAAAAGCTGCTAAGGCTTCGGCGTCCGGACAGTCGACTATTTGGTTCTTTTTGGTGAGGAACCTGTTCCATAATTTGCGTGCTGACTCTCCGGGCTGTTGACTTATGTGACTTAAATCGTCTGCATCCGGAGGGCGGACATAAGTCCCCTGAAAATTTGCTCTAAACGCATCCTCGAGCTCTTCCCAACTTCCAATGGTATTTTCTGGGAGGCTTTTGAGCCAATGCCGAGCTGTCCCTTTGAGCTTGAGGGGTAGGTATTTTATGGCATGGAGATCATCTCCTCTTGCCATGTCTATGTGTAGGATGTAATCCTCAATCCAGACTCCGGGGTCTGTTGTTCTGTCATATGCCCCTATGTTTACGGGTTTGAATCCTGCTGGAAATTCATGATCCAGTACCTCATCGGTGAAACATAGTGGGTGTGCGGCGCCCCTGTATTTAGGTTTGCCGTTATCTTCGAACACTCGGCGTGTTGTGTTGCTCTCTGGAGCCCTCTTTTTTGGCCCGTAAATGGACATGACCGGGCCATCCTTTTTGCAAGGATCTTTATGTGTATCATGTGCCGGCTTGAGTGCGGCGCCACTTGCCATTCTTAGCCTGTCATCTGGTCGTCTATCTGGCCAGGCGGCCTCTTTGCTTTTTGATTGTGGTGGCTCTACGGCCTCCTCGTCGAATTCGGGCAACAGCTTGCACTTCGGGTAGCTATTTGCTTGATGACTATTGCCGTATTTGTCTGCGGTCTTGAGTACTTTGTTCCATCTCATTCTGAGTACATCTTTCGCTGTTTTGAGCTTCCGCTTCTGCTTCTTCAAACTTCTTGCAGTGGCGATGAGCCTTTTGTGAAGGCTCTTATGCTCCGATGATGTGTCCGGCGTGAGATCGTCTGGACTGTTGTTTTCGCCGGGGATGGGTTGCTTGTCCAATTCATCCTGTTCGGATGGTTTCTTGGTTGCATGTTCGTCCTCCACTGGTTCGCCCTGCTCTACGGCTGGGTCGTTATGGATGCTGTTGTTATCGAGGCGGGACTTCGGGCGGCGCTTGCATCGCCGTTTTGGTAGCTTCGCCGCGTCTCGTCGTTCCTTGTTATCGCTTCCTTTTGGTGTATCCACCATGTATATGTCATGAGTTGAGGTGGCTTTCCAGTGCCCTGTAGGCACTGGTTCTTGGTCGTCTCCGGCATCGTCGTACATACCGTCGATGTCTTCGGAGTCGAAGTCTAGCATGTCGGTTAAATCATCGACAGTGGCTACAAAGTGAGTGGTGGGTGGGCTTTTAATTTCTTTATCGTCCGCGTCCCGACCATCCTGACCGCAATTTGGCCAGGGCTCTCCTGATAGCGAGAGATACTTTAGCGAATTCAGGATGTCACCAAAAGGTGAGTGTTGAAAGATGTCCGCGGTAGTGAACTCCATGATCGGCGCCCAATCGGATTCGATTGGAGGGGGCGCAGGAGGTTCGGAGTCTGACGAGGAGTCCGGCACCTCGGAGTCACGAGCGTCGCAAGGGACAAGGTTAGTATTCGGCTCCATCACCGTAGAGGTTGCAGCCCCCGAGGCGGTGTCTAGCCACCGATCCTCGATCTGTGTGCTCGTCTCTGAATTAAGGATCGGAGCGGACTCATGTGCGGCCTCCAGGGCATTGTCCGGCAGCAGAGCTAAATCATGCCCATCGAGACAGTGCGGCGCGCTCGGCTGTGGCTCGAATCCATCGAAGATCAAGTCTCCGCAGATGTCAGCCGTGAAGTTTAGGCTTCCAAATCTGACCTGATGGCCAGGGGCGTAGCTTTCGATCTGCTCTAGATGGCCAAGCGAATTGGCCCGCAGTGCAAAGCCGCCAAATACGAAGATCTGTCCGGGGAGAAAAGTCTCACCCTGGACTGCGTCGTTGTTGATGATCGAAGGAGCCATCAAGCCTATCGGTGACGTTACAGAGGAACTCTCAGTGAAAGCACCAATGTTAGTGTCAAAACCGGCGGATCTCGGGTAGGGGGTCCCGAACTGTGCGTCTAGGCGGATGGTAACAGGAGACAAGGGACACAATGTTTTTACCCAGGTTCGGGCCCTCTCGATGGAGGTAAAACCCTACTCCTGCTTGATTGATATTGATGATATGGGTAGTACAAGAGTGGATCTACCACGAGATCAAGGAGGCTAAACCCTAGAAGCTAGCCTATGGTATGATTGTTGTTCGTCCTATGGACTAAAACCCTCCGGTTTATATAGACACCGGAGAGGGCTAGGGTTACACAGAGTCGGTTACAATGGTAGGAGATCTACATATCCATATTGCCAAGCTTGCCTTCCACACCAAGGAAAGTCCCATATGGACATGGGACGAAGTCTTCAATCTTGTATCTTCATAATCTTTGAGTCCGGCCGATGATGATAGTTCGGCTATCCGGACACCCCCCATTCTAGGACCCCCTCACTCCATAGTTCCGGAGAACAGCGTTTTAGTCATCTTGCCCATGAGGCACGGTTCGCAAGTACCAAGTGATTCATAATCAAGTGATTCCAAAAGCCCATCAGTATGGAGTTTCTTCATGCACTTTACACCGATATGACCTAAACGGCAGTGCCACAAATAAGTTGCACTAACATTATCAACTCTGCTTCTTTTGGTTTCAACACTATGAATATGTGTATCACTACTATCGAGATTCAATAAAAATAGACCACTCTTCAAGGGTGCATGACCATAAAAGATATTACTCATATAAATAGAACAACCATTATTCTCTGATTTAAATGAATAACCGTCTCGCATCAAACAAGATCCAGATATAATGTTCATGCTTAACGCTGGCACCAAATAACAATTATTTATGTCTTAAACTAATCCCGATGGTAGATGTAGAGGTAGCGTGCCGACCGCAATCACATCGACTTTGGAACCATTTCTCACGCGCATCGTCCCCTTGTCCTTAGCCAATCTTCGCTTAATCCGTAGTCCCTGTTTCGAGTTGCAAATATTAGCAGCAGAACCAGTATCAAATACCCAAGTACTACTGCGAGCATTAGTAAGGTACACATCAATAACATGTATATCACATATACCTTTGTTCACTTTGCCATCCTTCTTATCCGCCAAATACTTGGGGCAGTTCCGCTTCCAGTGTCCAGTCTTCTTGCAGTAAAAGCACTCAGTCTCAGGCTTAGGTCTAGACTTGGGTTTCTTCTCTTGAGCAGCAACTTGTTTGTTGTTCTTCTTGAAGTTCCCCTTCTTCTTCCCTTTGAACTTTTTCTTGAAACTGGTGGTCTTATTAACCATCAACACTTGATGCTCCTTCTTGATTTCTACCTCCGCGGCTTTTAGCATTGCGAAGAGCTCGGGAATAGTCTTGTCCATCCCTTGCATATTATAGTTCATCACGAAGCTCTTGTAGCTTGGTGGTAGTGATTGAAGAATTCTGTCAATGACACTATCATCATTAAGATTAACTCCCAGTTGAATCAAGTGATTATTATACCCAGACATTTTGAGTATGTGTTCATTGACAGAACTATTCTCCTCCATCTTGCAGCTATAGAACTTATTGGAGACTTCATATCTCTCAATCTGGGCATTTGCTTGAAATATTAACTTCAACTCCTGTAACATCTCATATGCTCCATGACGTTCAAAAAGTCATTGAAGACCCGGTTCTAAGCCCTAAAGCATGGCACACTGAACTATCGAGTAGTCATCAGCTTTGCTCTGCCAGACATTCTTAATGTCGTCAGTTGCTTCAGCAGTAGGCCTGGCACCCAGCGGTGCTTCCAGGATGTAATTCTTCTGTGCAGCAACGAGGATAATCCTCAGGTTACGGACCCAGTCCGTGTAATTGCTACCATCATCTTTCAACTTTGCTTTCTCAAGGAACACATTAAAATTCAACGGAACAACAACACGAGCCATCTATCTACAACAAACATAGACAAGCAAAATACTATCAGGTACTAAGTTCATGATAAATTTAAGTTCAATTAATCATATTACTTAAGAACTCCCACTTAGATAGACATCCCTCTAATCCTCTAAGTGATTACGTGATCCATATCAACTACACCATGTCCGATCGTCACGTGAGATGGAGTAGTTTCAACGGTGAACATCAATATGTTGATCATATCTACTATATGATTCACGCTCGACCTTTCGGTCTCCGTGTTCCGAGGCCATATCTGTTATATGCTAGGCTCGTCAAGTTTAACCTGAGTATTCCGCGTGTGCAACTGTTTTGCACCCGTTGTATTTGAACGTAGAGCCTATCACACCCGATCATCACGTGGTGTCTCAGCACGAAAAACTTTCGCAACGGTGCATACTCAGGGAGAACACTTCTTGATAATTTAGTGAGAGATCATCTTAAAATGCTATCGTCAATCAAAGCAAGATAAGATGCATAAAGGATAAACATCACATGCAATCAATATAAGTGATATGATATGGCCATCATCATCTTGTGCTTGTGATCTCCATCTTCGAAGCACCGTCGTGATCACCATCATCACCGGCGCGACACCTTGATCTCCATCGTAGGATCGTTGTTGTTTACACCATCTATTGCTTCTACGACTATCGCTACCGCTTAGTGATAAAGTAAAGCAATTACAGGGCGTTTGCATTTCATACAATAAAGCGACAACCATATGGCTCCTGCCAGTTGCCGATAACTTCGGTTACAAAACATGATCATCTCATACAATAAAATATAGCATCACGTCTTGACCATATCACATCACAACATGCCCTGCAAAAACAAGTTAGACGTCCTCTACTTTGTTGTTGCAAATTTTACGTGGCTACTACGGGCTTAGCAAGAACCGTTCTTACCTACGCATTAAAACCACAACGATAGTTCGTCAAGTTAGTGCTGTTTTAACCTTCGCAAGGACCGGGCGTAGCCCCACTCGATTCAGCGAAAGTGAGAGAGACAGACACCCGCTAGCCACCTTTAAGCACGAGTGCTCGTAACGGTGAAACCAGTCTCGCGTAAGCGTACGCCTAATGTCGGTCCGGGCCGCTTCATCTCACAATACCGCCGAACCAAAGTATGACATGCTGGTAAGCAGTATGACTTGTATCGCCCACAACTCACTTGTGTTCTACTCGTGCATATGACATCTACGCATAAAACCAGGCTCGGATGCCACTGTTGGGGAACGTAGTAATTTCAAAAAATTTCTACGCACACGCAAGATCATGGTGATGCATAGCAACGAGAGGGGAGAGTATTGTCCACGTACCCTCGTAGACCGTAAGCGGAAGCGTTATGACAACGCGGTTGATGTACTCGTACGTCTTCACGATCCGACCGATCCAAGTACCGAACGTACGGCACCTCCGAGTTCAGCACACGTTCAGCTCGATGACGATCCCCGGACTCCGATCCAGCAAAGTGTCGGGGATGAGTTCCGTCAGCACGACGGCGTGGTGACGATGATGATGTTCTACCGGTGCAGGGCTTCGCCTAAACTCCATGACGATATGACCGAGGTGGAATATGGTTGAGGGGGGCACCGCACACGGCTAAGGAACGATCACGTAGATCAACTTGTGTGTTCTATGGTGCCCCCCTGCCCCCGTATATGAAGGAGCAAGGGGGAGGCCGGCCGGCCCTTGTGGGTGCGCCAAGGAGGAGGAGTCCTCCTCCTAGTAGGAGTAGGACTCCCTCTTTCCTACTCCTACTAGGAGGGGGAAAGGAAGGGGGAGAGGGAGAGGGAAAGAGGGGGGCGCCGCCCCCCCTCTCCTAGTCCAATTCGGACCAGAGGGGGAGGGGCGTGCGGCCCATGCTGGCTGCCCCTCCCTCTCTCCACTAAGGCCCATAAGGCCCATTACTTCTACCGGGGGGTTCCGGTAACCCTCGGGCACTCCAGTTTTCTCCGAAAACGCCCGGAACACTTCCGGTGTCCGAATATAGCCATCCAATATATCAATCTTTATGTCTTGACCATTTCGAGACTCCTCGTCATGTCCGTGATCACATCCGGGACTCCGAACAAACTTCGGTACATCAAAACTTATAAACTCATAATAAAACTATCATCGTAACGTTAAGCGTGTGGACCCTACGGGTTCGAGAACTATGTAGACATGACCTAGAACTATTCTCGGTCAATAACCAATAGCGGAACCTAGATGCCCATATTGGCTCCTACATATTCTACGAAGATCTTTATCGGTTAAACCGCATAACAACATACGTTGTTCCCTTTGTCATCGGTATGTTACTTGCCCGAGATTACATCGTCGGTATCCAATACCAAGTTCAATCTCGTTACCGACAAGTATCTTTACTCGTTACATAATCATTCCGTAACTAACTCATTAGCTACATTGCTTGCAAGGCTTATAGTGATGTGCATTACCGAGAGGGCCCAGAGATACCTCTCCGACGATCGGAGTGACAAAACCTAATCTCGAAATACGCCAACCCAACATGTACCTCCGGAGACACCTGTAGTACTCCTTTATAATCACCCAGTTACGTTGTGACGTTTGGTAGCACCCGAAGTGTTCCTCCGGTAAACAGGAGTTGCATAATCTCATAGTTACAGGAACATGTATAAGTCATGAAGAAAGCAATAGCAATATACTAAACGATCAAGTGCTAGGCTAACAGAATGGGTCATGTCAATCACATCATTCTCCTAATGATGTGATCTCGTTAATCAAATGACAACACATGTCTATGGTTAGGAAACATAACCATCTTTGATTAATGAGCTAGTCAAGTAGAGGCATACTAGTGATGTTATGTTGGTATATGTATTCACACATGTATCATGTTTCCGGTTAATACAATTTGTAGCATGAATAATAAACATTTATCATGATATGAGGAAATAAATAATAACTTTATTATTGCCTCTAGGGCATATTTCCTTCAAACACAGGATCCGGCGTGATCTCAGGGAGGGGGGCCGGACACCGGATCAGTTTTGCTTTCGCAATCCACTCCTGTTCAAGGGACGGCTCTTTTGTCTTGAAGGGTCGTCCCTGTTCAGGCAGGGAAACATCATTTGGCCGCTTCCGGTAGAGCTCTTCGTCTTGGATGCAGTAGGCCGTGGCCTGGCGGGCCACGCGTTCCGCGTCCTCCTCCTTCTCTGGTAGAGTCCCTTGCATCATGTAGTCCTTGAATTCTGTTGTCCAGCATCCCTCCTGAGGCTCCAGCCCCAGGAGCAAGCGTGCTCCCGAGGTTGGGCCACAGGCCGGGGCTCCTTTGGCAAGTGGTTGAGGGAGTTCTTCCCAAGGTTGCGCTGTGCTTGATAGTGACGGTGCTGCCGAGGGATTGAAGAGTCGTTCCTCGAAAACGCCAGGCTCCTGAGGCAGGCACCTGAATGCCCTCCCGGCGATGTCATCAGCCTCTTGGTTGGTGGGCACATGCTACAACCCCAGCCCCCAAAATTGCTTTTCCATCCTGCGCACCTCGGCAAGATACGGCTCCATGTGCTCTTCCTTTGGCTCGTACACTTTGTTGGAGAAGTTGACGAGGAGTTGTGAGTCACCCTTGATGATGAGGCGCTTCACCCCTAGTGTCGCTGCAGCTTTTAAGCCCGGTATGAGGCCCTTGTATTCTGCTATGTTGTTGGAGACCTTCTCGCCATGTTGGAAACAGAGCTGCACGGCGTAATAAAGCTTGTCCTGAGTGGGGGATATAAGCATTGTGCCAGCCTGCACGCCATGTCGCGAGAATGCTCCATCGAAGTACATGACCCAGCCGTTTGGTGCCTCGCTTCCTGGGGAAAGTGACCGATCTTCGCCTGCTTCGAGCCCTGGCACCTTTGTCCATTCTGCCACAAAATCTGCAAGTGAGGCTCCCTTGACGACCCTGGTTGTGCTGAATTCCAACTAAAATGCTTGCAGCTCAATGTTCCATTCGGCAACCGTTCTGGCATAAATGGGGCTCCTGAGTACCCTTTCCAATGGGTAGGCCGAGACGACCTTGATGGGGTGACCTTCAAAGTAATGCCGCAACTTACGTGAGGCCACCAGCAGTGCAAGCAAGAGCTTCTGATGCATGGGGTATCATGCCCTAGCATCCCGCAACACCGTGCTGAGGAAGTACACCGGATGCTCGACGAGCGAGGGTGTGCTGACAAGGCATGTGCCCTCCGGAGGGTTAAGCGCCTCCTGAGATGCCAGAGCCCCCAGCACCTGGCTGCCTAGTGAGGCCCCATCAGCTCTGGGGGTGTCTTCCTGTTGAGGCTGGTCTCCATCTGCCGAGGCCGTGGTCTTCGCGAGGCCTTCCTGGCCTTGTGCTGCAGCGGCCGCGGCCATGGCCGGTCGTGATGCAGCCTTGATCTGGTGCTCTTCCCGAACCACCACTAGAGCTGCACTGGCCGAGTAGAGTGTGGCGGCGAGGTAGAGCACCAGGGGCTCGAGAGGGCGTGGTGCCACCATCACAGGAGGGTTGGTCAGGTACTTCTTGAGGTCTTGAAATGCTTTGTCGGCCTCCTATGTCCATTCTAACAGGCCTTCATTCTTCATCAGCTTGAAGAAAGGCAAGGCGCGCTCCCCCATCTTGGAGATGAAGCGTCCTAACGCGGTTACGCACCTAGCGAGCTTCTGCATTTCTCTGAGGGTTTGCGGCGGACTCATGTCTTCATTTGCCTTGACCTTCTCTGGGTTGGCCTCGATTCCTCTATGGGACACGAGGAAGCCCAGCAGCTTGCCAGAAGGAACGCCAAACATGCACTTCTCCGGGTTGAGCCGCAGGTCCACTTCACGGAGGCTCGCGAAGGTTTCTTCCAGGTCCTGGATCAAGGTCTTCGCCTCCCGAGACTTCACCACAATGTCGTTGACGTAGGCCTCGGCGTTTCTCCCGAGCTGCCGACCCAAGGCGATGTGCATCATTCACTGGAAGGTTGCACCCACATTGCGCAACCCGAACGGCATGCAGGTATAGTAGTACACCCTGCATGGGGTCAGGAAAGTCGTCTTCTCCACGTCTTCTATCGCCATCTTGATTTGATAATAGCCCAAAAATGCATCTAGGAAGCACAGTAGGTCGCACTCAGTGGTGGAGTCGACAATTTGGTCGATGCGAGGGAGTGGGAATGGATCTTGAGGGCAGGCCTTGTTGAGGTTGGTGAAGTCGACGCACATGCGCTCCTTTCCTCCCTTTTTCGGCACAACAATAGGGTTTGCCAGCCATTCGGGGTAGCGAACCTCGCGAATAACGCTTGCCGCCTCCAGCTTGTGGGTTTCTTGGACGATGAAAGCCTGCTTCTTGGTGGACTGCCACCTAGCTTTCTGCTTCACGGGGCGTACATTAGGGCACACATTCAGGTGATGCTCAATCACCTGCCTTGGGACCCCCGCTAGCTGTTTGGGTTCCCACGCAAACACCTCCTTGTTCGAGCGTGGGAATTTCACCAGTGCCTCCTCCTGGTCGGGGTCGAGATTAGCACCTATGGTGAAGGTGGCGCTGGAGGATCCATCCTCATCAACTGGTACCTGCTTGGTCTCTTCCTTGTCCTGGGTGAACAACTGCTTCTTCTTGGGGGGCGCAGCCCCCTTGGCCTTGGAGGTGTCGGTGCCGGCGGGCTGCGCTGCTGCAGCTGTCTTGAGGGCAAGCTTGAGCGCCAGCAGAGCATCTTTGGTATCTCCAGCTATGGTGAGGACGCCGCTGCTCTCGGGCATCTTCATGAGGTTGTAGGCCGGATGGCTCGCTGCCATGAATTGGGACAAGGCGGGCTAGCCGAGGATGGCGTTGTATGGGAAGCCGACGCGGGTGATGTCAAAGTTGACCAGCTCCGTGCGGAAGTGGTCATGGGTGCCAAAGGTCACCGGGAGGCGGATCTGTCCCAGGGAGATGGAGGAACCGCCTCCGACGCCCGAGAAGGGCTTGCTGGGTTGGAGTCGTTCCAACGGCACATGGAGGAGGCTGAAGGCCTCCACCGAGAGCATGTTAAGGCCGGCACCACCGTCGATGAGGGTCCTGGTGACGGCCACCTGGCAGATGGTGGGCGTGCCGAGCAGGCGTTATTGACGGGGTGATCGTCCGAGCTGAAGGTCAGGTCGGCCTTGGGTGCCGCCCAACCCAGAGGAGCTCCGTGCCGCGTGAGGGCGGCGCCAATCTGGCGGACAAACAGCTTGATGTGGCAGCCCGAGGGTGGCGCCTGCAAGCCGCCCAGGAGAGCTGCGATGACCGGGGGCGCCGGCGCAACATAGTGGGTGAGGAAGAGGTTACGCAACTCCTCCCAGGAGGCCACAGAGGCTGTTGGTAGGTGGAGCAGCCACACGCGCGGGACGCCTGTGAGGGCCATGGTGAACCAGTTGGCCATGACCTTGTCGTCGCCCCCGGCCTTGAGGACGGCCTCCTTGTGCACCAGCAGGAAAACCAGCGGATCTGTCGCACCTTTGTAGTGTGGCAGCATCTCTGGCTTGAACTTGTGTGGCCACTACACCTGTTGCAAGGCGGGGGCCAAGACTTGGAGCCCCTTGGCCCCAGCGCTGGCACCGGCCACCAGAGCCAGCGGCGCGTTGTCCGCCATGAGGGCGAAGCGCGGTGTTGATGGAGAGCGGGTCGACAGGAGGGAGCATTCCGGCGCACCCCTACCTGGCGTGCCAAATGTCGGATATCGGGTTCCGGCAAAACCCTTAAGGTTTGAACTCTGGGGTGCGCACAAAGATCTTCTCCCTACCGATTCACGCCCCAAAACCTCGCTGCGATTCTAAGCTAGCACGATGAACAACACAAGGGACACGAGGTTTATACTGGTTCGGGCCACCGTTGTGGTGCAATACCCTAATCCAGTTTGTGGTGTGGTGGATTGCCTCTGGGGCTGATGATGAACAGTACAGAGGAAGAACAGCCTCGCGAGGGGTGTTCTTGAGCTGGTGTGGTGTTCTACTAGGGAAGGATTCGATCGGATCACCTTCTACTGTGGTGGCTATCACTATTTATAGAGGCCCTGGTCCTCTTCCCAAATATTGAGCGGGAAGGGAGCCAACAAGGGCCATTTTGAAGGGGGATAGCTAGTACAGGCTATCCTGACTAAAGTTGGTCTTCGTCTGCCAAAGGCACTGGTGATGACACCGTCTTGGGCTCCACGGTGATCTCCGTCCTGCCGCTCTACTGGTCTTGGTCTCGTTGCACCGATATAGAAACCTTTGCCTGATGCCTCGGTACGTCGCGCCTGCGCTTGCCCCCTTTGAACCAAAGATGAAACGAGGACACTGCACAGGCTGGCGCCCGCCTGGCGCCCGCCTGGTCTTGATCGTCATGGCTTGCGTCACAAGCACCTTGTGAGGTACTCCTTGCCTTGATCTCTCCGCCTCCTCGCGAGCCTACCTAGTGAGGCTGCCGCTGAGGAAGCCTTGTGTCGTCCGTCCCATGAGGCTTGGCCCCTTGCGAGGGTCTTGAACTTAGGTTGATGAAGACGAGCCGTACTGGGCCACTGCTCGAGCCATGCTGCAGGCCGCAGGCAGGCAAGTCTGGGGACCCCCGTTCCTAGAACGCCGACAATGACTTCCCTTTGGTCGGGAAAAAACCTTTTACCTAGGCCATTAGGTTGTCCAAACAATTGCATGTCTCCCGGGTTCAAACTGTACCAAGAATCATGGCCACTCTTCTGACGAGGTCTGACTGCCCAAGAGTGATACTGACTCCTCTTGATTTGCTACTTTGGCTTGAGCATGAGATATTTATGAAAGATTCGATTGTGTTCCATTATGAGCAATATAATGGAGTATGGACTTGTAGATGTAGCATACCTCGAACTTCAAGACTGGCCTGATAGAGATGCTGATGGAAAAATGTTTTTGCTGACAGACTGTCCGTGCACTTCATTTTGCAAGTGGGTACACCTAATCCAAGCGATTGTTCGACTGTTCGCTTACCCATATGTTGTCGGTATACCCATCTGTGGCAATAGACTGCGCGGTGTTTTGACACGGTTGCCGACATCAAACTGCGGAGGAACTCTTGGGTCTGATAGAATAGACTGTAATATCCCGCATTAACCATTTCAAGCGGGTTAGTGAAACATGAGGATAGCGTAGACCTCTGAGGGTACGTTTTTGTGGATCCATCTAGAATCTTGGCATCCAACAGTTTTTGGTATCCAATCCCCGATGGCCGCAAAAATCATCATACCTTTGCTTTCAGTTTCTCGTTCTGTTGATGATTTTCTTTGTCAGGCTACCATACTGAAATGGCTTTGCCACCTGCTTCTTTGATTCTTTGTGCAACCATTAATGTGGGTATTGCAATCTTTCTGGCATCATTACTTGTGCTCGTTTTCTAACCAGGATTCGCGCATATGTGACATATACTCGAGGGCTTGTAGCTGTACAAAGCTCGTTGTTGAGGCCAACCATACAAAAGGGTGACAAGGTTTCATGAGATTTGTTTGTTAGATGCGGGGACAATGACCTTGGAAGTTGTTGTCGAGACTGTTGATGCCGTGTTATTGGCCTTGGCACTTGTTGATTCTTGCACCATATGAGATGTATCTCTGCTTATCTTTGTTGGGCATGACTCATGAGTTTTATTGAATCCTTACCTTCCTTAGGTAATTTTGCTTGGTCATGGCTATATCCTTCAATGAGTGACTTGCATGTCCGGGGATACATCTCACTGTATAGATGGAAAGATACGTAGTCGAACACTTGATTTCTGAAGCAGACATATGCCTTGACTGATTTGTACTTTTGACAAAAAAATTGCTGATCTGATTCTTGATATGTACTGTCATATACTGCCAACTCACCGTATAATCTCTCGGGACAATGCAATAGTGTGTTACTGACATGGACTGAGTGGCTTACGAGACAAGCCATCCGAGTAGCTTGCTGAGGAAGACTCATTAGCTTCTACTCGAAGCTTTTGCTTGGGTAGCGTGCAGAAGAAGTCGCGATAGCTTATACGCCAAACATGGCCTGGGTATCGTGCTGGAGAAGCCTGGGTTCCGTACTTGAGAAGCTTCTCCTCGGATTGCTTGTTGAGGAAGATTCAATTTCTTATGTCAGAAGCTTTTACCAAGGTACCTTGGATTGGAGGATTGGGTATCTTGGACAGGAAGCGATCCACGTATCGTACTGAAAAAATTTGAGGATCCTTGCATCATAAGCTTCTTCTGATAGCGTGTGGAGAAAGTCTGAGCTTATTATATCAACAACTTCGCACGGTGATAGCTGGACTGGATACCATACATATTCCATAATATTTGTGTGTTTGGTTACTTTCATGATAAAAGTTATTTGACTGACTTCCTTGGTCATAGCACATTTTGGCTTTCCTTTCAGAATATAGCATATTTCCAATTTTTATTCATAGTCAAATCAGACCTTGTATACAAATCATACCTTGTACCGGAAATGTACCATTGGTCTTGTGCTTGCCTTATCTTCCTGCTGGTTTGATCATTATTGCTGCGAAAGGGGCATAACAGATGCAGACTTGCTCTTGATATTCGGTTAGTCACACCATTTATATACCAAGCAGATATTCCCAACATAATGCAGTCAGCTGAGAGTGTCATATCGCTGAGCTTCCATATCTTTTATGATACGACTCGACTAGCTGATGAGTCGCTGGTTGGTCCGATCCTTCACGACACTTGCAAAATAATAATGTATAGTGGCAACAATAGTCGCAGAAAAACAAACAGACGTAGAAAGGAGAAGCCTTTGGATGCAACCAAGATAGGAAGAAGCCAAAGGAGTAGACTTATACCAAATATTGATATGAGATCAACACAGGCAGAGCAGCAATTAAACCCTAGGAATTGCAAGAACGCATCTTGGGTGCCCCTCGCCGTGAGGCGTTTTCTGTTATTTTCCATTCCACTTTCGAAAAACTGACCCCTTGATCCAACTCATGATACCTTAATATAAGGCGACTCCAACCTGCCGTACGCAGGGCCGTGTAAAACTCTGACCGAAACTAACAAAAAAATGATACTCTCCTTTAACATCTCGGAGAGATACATTTACTTAAGGTAGCCAACTAACTCGTACGTGGATGACTTCTCTGAACTAATACTCTTTAACTCTGAAACTAATTAATCTCTCCGACCACGCTGATCACGAGGCTAAACTAAAATAACCTTTGTTGCTTTCATGCTTGGGACAACTTCACCGTACATGAATAGCCCAACACTAATTCATCTTGGCGGAGTCCTGGAGTTTGGCTTCACCGTGTCCTTCTTTGGCTCGATTGGTGAAATCTCAAAGAAAAATGAGCCAAGTTGTAACATGTTTGGGGTGGCACATGGTTTCTGCCCAATACTCGGATCCGGCATGAGTAAACCTTCAGCAGGAAGGATGATTGTGGCATTGATGGGCACATCATCCTCTCCCTCTTGAATTGAAGTCATCCTCGGTTTCGAAACAAGCATTGCAATCCTTTCCCGAGGAGAAGCATTAACATCTACCTTGATGGCATTAACAAACGTTGGTCGCAGCACATGTCGTTTACCATTATTCCAAAATGAATAAGTGTTGGACCTCCAGTCATGTGTGGCACCACGATCATATTGCCATGGCCTTCCCAACAATAGGTGGCATGCATCCATTGGCAAAACATCACATATCACCATATCAGTATAGTCGCCAATCAAAAAATTAATGTGCACATTGTGTGTAACCTTTGGTTTTCTAGTGTGATGCATCCACTCGACATGATGGTGTTGTGGATGTTTCCACACACGTAATCCTACAGACTCCACCAATTCCTTGCTGACCGCATTGGTGTAGCTTCCACCATCGATAATCAACTTGCAATTGGTGTCACTGATTTTGCATTGAGACTAAAAAATGTTCCAGCGTTGTCCCTTATCCTCAATGCAATGCTCTTGCACGCGCTGCACCATCAAAGCCGGATATGATTTAGCAGCTTCAAAACCGGCAACCACCTTTTCAACATCTTTAGTTTTTTTCACTAGAAGTGTCAGAGGCTGCCTCGTCATCACTAGCGGATGCATAGCCATCTCTTGTGAGCAAAACTCTTTTCCCATTAGAACATTCACGCCTCATATGCCCCCTTCCTCCACACTTGAAACACTCAATGTCACTAGTATGTGTGGTAGACTGCGCACTAGAATCAACCCTCGATGGAACTGATTTTGAAGCATCCTTTTGTAAGGAACCATGAGAGCGATTTGACATTGTTGTCCTAGTTCTAGGACCGACATCCTCACTCTTATGTTGCGAGCGTCACCATCTGTTCAAAGTGGTACTGGGAACTATGCTAACTTGGCGTCGCTTAATCTGTTGTTCCGCACGCACAACTTGGTGCACAAGATCTTGTATGTTGCAGTAGACCACCATCTCAACACGATCCTGCACCTCAATATTTAGACCATTAAAGAAACATGCCATGGCCGCCTCCGGATCCTCCGTTGTCGCTGTACATATCATAAGCCATTCCATCTCCTTGTAATACTCATCTACACTCATAATACCTTGAGAGAGCCACTGCAACTTGTTGTACACATCTCTTCAAAAATGCTCAGGAACAAAACATCGCCTCATGAATTCTTTCATCCCTCGCAAAGTCATCGGACGATGTCGCGACCGAAAAATTTGATTCCACCAAACTAGTGCGTAACCGGTGAACTCAATCCCAGCAAGTCGAACTTTCTTCTCTTCACTATAATGATGGGCATAAAAAATTTGATCAACACACATCTCCCACTCTAGGTACACTTCTGGTTCGCACCGGCCGGAGAACGAAGGAATTGAAACTTTTATGCACCCAATTCCATCATCCAAAGGAACACGCGCAGCTTGACCCACATGGTCATGCGCTCCGCCATGAGTGGAAGTTTCAGGATGGGGCTCACAGTGTCATGGTCATGGCGCATACCCCGCCTCATGGTCAACTCTGTCGCTAACGCCATCATTTCCAGCATGAGGTTGTGCCACCAAATGGCGATCATACACGCCGACATGTCCGTCGTGAGCTAGTGGTGCATAACACAATGGAGCAGCTGGACCAGCCTGTGGTGGTGCAGAATCCGTCGTCAGCGTATTGATGATGTCTGCCAAACCATCGAATCGAGTGATCAGGACATCTATCCTTTTGTCGAGCGCATCATGATATTGCTTGATCTAATTGCATGTGTGGTCTAAACCATCCCGAATATTTTGAGGAATATCATCCGCATACACTGGACGTACAACTTCCTCAGAATCAGCTGCAACCTCACCGCCCTTGTTGACCGAGTTCGACATCTTGATCAATGCAGTATCATGACCAACCTTAGCTCTGATACCACTTGATACGACTCGACTAGCCAATGAGTCGCTGGTTGGTCTGATCCTTCACGGCGCTTGCAAAAAAATAATGAACAGCGGCAACAACAGTCGCAGAAAAACAAACAGGCATAGAAAAGGAGAAGCCTTTGGATCCAACCAAGATAGCAAGAAGCCAAAGGAGTAGACTTATACCGAATATTGATACGAGATCAACACAGGCACAGCAGCAACGAAATCCTAAGAATCGCAAGAATGCATCTTGGGTGCCCCACGTCGTGAGGCGTTTTCAGGTATTTTTTATTCCACTTTCAAAAAACTGACCCCTTGATCCAACTCACGGTACCTTAATACAAGGCGACTCCCACCAGCCATACATACATCCATGTAAAACTCTAACTGAAACTAACAAAAAATGATCCTCTCCTTTTACATCTCAGAGAGATACATTTATTTAAGGTAGCCAACTAACTTGTATGTGGATGACTTCTCTAAACTAATACTCTTTAACTCTGAAACTAATTAATATCTCCAGCGACGCTGATCATGAGTCTAAACTAAAATAAACTTCTTTGCTTACCCGCTTGGGACAAATTCATTGTACATGAAAAGCCCAACACTAATTCACCTTGGCGGAGTCCTGAAGTTTGGCTTCACCGTGTCCTTCTTTGGCTCGATTGGTGAAATCTCAAAGAAAAATGAGCCAAGTTGTAACATGTTTGGGGTGGCACATGGTTTCTGCCCAATACTTGGAGCCAGCCTGAGTAAACCTGCAGCAGGAAGGACAATTGTGGCATTGATGGCACATCATTTTATATCCTTGTTGCTTCTGCGAGTTCGTCGTCCGTTGATGAACAACTATTTATAGGGGAAAAATAATGTAACTCCGGGGCCCAAAAGAATAAAAAGGCATACAAATCACACACAAGGAATACCACATATTTGCTATCCACACAATATGCACACCTACTTAAGCACACAAATCTCACAGGATCTCCGGTAGTATGATCTAATCATGCTATGATGCACTACTAGGAAAACCCATACCAGTAGCGCTGGTTATTTGGCTATTAGTAGCGCGGGTAGGCGCGCTACTGCTATGGCGCTACAACTATTTTTTAGTAGTAGCGCTTGTTTGAACCAGCGCTACTGCTATCTGTATCTAGCAGTAGCGCGCCTCTGCCCATCGCTACTGCTAATGCTAGTAGCGTGGCCCTTCAAACAAACGCTACTGGTAAGCAGCGCTACTACTACTACAATACCCCATGCTACTGCTAGTATTTTCTTTTTTTTATGTTGCTGTATTCATATTTTTACATGTTTTATACAGTTACAACATACACATACATTGGAACTATATGAAAAAGGAATGTCTCATCATCATCATCGAAGTGGTACAACATAGTCTCATCATATCAACATAGTCTCAACACAAATGATGTCGATCCCACCATCATCTTGAAATAGCGATACAAGTTATAATGATGACATGTCTCTTACATTGTCACCGTAGACACATGTTTCATCATCTACCTAAGCTAAGACATACACGATAAGAGCGATCACGATGATCAAAAGCGGTATTATGTAGTAGTTTTTGTAGCGGCACTAGTTCTGAATCCCCTGTTTTGCTATGAATCTCGAGTAACTAGCTTCGTCTTCCGCTCTGCTATCAAACCCTTTCTGGCTTCCGCCGGAGAAGCCAGAGACTTGGGCCTAACACTCTGGCCACTCATCATACACACCCGGAACATGCCCTACATACACGGCATACCACTTCCTCGCCATCGTTGATCTATATACCTGTCAGAGATGCACATATATATACCATGAAGCGAATTCAACAAAACAGTTATGAAATAGAAGCAACATATATAGTAAACATAGTTAACAAATTTTATTGTACCGAAAGTAATTAACTAGAGCACGACACCATACATCTGATAGTTTTGTCGTACTGAGAGATTCGAAGTTTCATCGTATAGAAAGTAACAAGTAACTAAACAGACACATTGTTTTTAAGCAGTGCACTCTTCCCATCTGTCCATATCCGGGAGGACAGACCCAAGCTTAGTGAAAGGCGTCATGTCCTGACGCTGTAGCGCAATGCGGGTTCGGACGTCAGCTTGCGATATTGGTCCAGCATAGAACATCCCATTCTCTTCAAGGACATCTTTGATGACGATGGACGCAATTTCCTGTTGGATCCGGTAGAAATCATTTCGAAGTCGATTATCCGGCACGGCTCCAAAGGCTTCGGCCCTTCTCTGGATATGGGTATCGGATGAAGATTTCATGCAAAGTGATCGGACATCCCTTCTGTACTCCATCATTAGATGGATGACGTAGAATCCATCATTCTCACTTCTTGCCAGTTGCTGGATGCAACAGATGTCAGTCTTGTGGCTGAAACAAAGCCCGACCTTATTTGTTTTTTTGTTGGATGTAGCCACCCCGCATGCTGAAGCCCAGCATAGCTCTGTCCAGAACATACTTTATGTGTGTGTAATCTTTCTTCTGTATGTTCTTCGACGGGTCCAGATATAGAGCGCGGGAGTAACGCGGGTAAAGAACAATGAGAACGGCATGACACCCCCCGCTGCACGAAATACACGATCAAGTTTAGCCTCCATGCGTGCAAAGTAACTATTGAAATGCACGAAAGGATGTATGTGTTATAGTGCTATTCACGGATGACTTACCTGGGATGATAAGGTAGGAGAATCGTTTCTTTGTCCTTATTGCTGACCAAGAATTCTTCGATGTACTGACTCGCATATTGACGGTTGGCGTTGTTGACTGACAAGAAGCCCTCATGCATGTAGTATGGGTTCGCGACCGCAAGACCGGTGACTTGCTCTCTCCTGACGATGTAGTTCATGTGCAGCGCATACAGGCGGACGAACGTAAAATCGAGTGTCCTCATTTGAAACATCTGGAAGATGTAATCAAACCTCAGGAAGAAGAGGTCCGCGGGGCATGTGTGGACATACATCTTGCAACTGCTCAGCACATGAACCGTATAAAGTGGGTATCCTGGATCATTCGAGGCGAGGAGGCTTCTCTCTGTCGAAAGCACATGGTCATGGAGTCTCCTGAGATCCCCTTCTATGGCAGCTACTGCATTCGCCGGTACCATTGTCTCTCCCGCGACATGGATTAATGGCGCATGTTTCATCGGTACATGGTCAACCTTGGTCGAAGGCTGCTGGCTGCTAGAACCAACATTGCCAGCTTTATTGGATTTTCTTGCCCCCAGTCTCTTCCTCTGCTTCTTCTTGGTGGGCTGAGGTGCTAGTGGGTCTGTCAGACCCTCCCTGAGCACCACCCCTAGTGTTGCTGGGCTCAGCATTGGACTACTCTGGCTAAGTAGTTGAGCTTGGGTGGAGCCGGCATCTGGAGGCGTGTCCTGCAAGGATTGCATGAACAAAGACTTCTTGCACTCCCGAGGACGTTCCGACTCTGGTACATGCATCTCATTTTCATATGGTTGACTCGTTATTACTTTGTTGTCAAAGGCGGTATTGAAATACTGGTTAGGGTCATCGTCGGCATCCTCCATGTCATGATCCCTATCCTCTTCCATGGGGCAGATGGCATCATCTGCCGGCGAAACGGTTGGCCCTCCTTCCTCATGTCCCTCGATCTCAGCAAGCTGGAGAGGTGCGGTTGCCATACTAGGTACGGGTATGGGTGCAATGTTCATTGAGTTGCTCCCGGTGAAGCTGGGCATGGGAAATTCACTTGGTGGCACATTTGGATTTTGTTGCACCCATGTGACCACTGTTGGAATCAAGGTTGTAAAGGCATCCACGAAATCAGATCTACAGGCAGTGATTATCTCAGATTTGGCTTAGCTTTTGCTTTCTCCATCGCCCGCGCCACCTTCTCGTCGATAGTCACTTGACTGAACTTCTTTCTCTGTCTTTTGGCCTCGGGGTCCTCGCTATAATAGTACTTCCAAGTAGCCCCATCCCCGGCGCCATGCACATGTCCATATTGCGGCCGCTGGCCGGGCGGGTGTCCCATCATTATGTTCATGGCCCGGTTGAAAGGAGTGTCCCACTTGTACTTCGCCGACGACTGAGTCGACGAGTCGCTCTCGGCCGCAAGCTTGTGTTGCTCTCTCTGCAAAATGGACAGTTAATCATTTAACGAGTGTGACTAGAATGTAGTAGACTTCGTTGATCAGAACCTAATATGTAAGGTGGTAAAAGGATAATTACCAGTAATCTCATGAGTTTCCTAGTCGGCCCGTCGGTGAAAAAAATCTTTTTCTTGGGGTCCCACAAGAATCGGGCCCTGATGAAGTCATGCTCCTGCTGGTCGGTGAACTCAGCCAATGGGTCTGGGATCCCCAGACGTTCACATTCTGCATCCTCCTTAGCTCACATGGGCCTCTTTCCCGTGTAACCACGACTTCCAAGGCGGTGGTTCCCCATGTTCTTTGCCTGCAGCTGCTTGCCTGTCTCCGACCTAGCCTTGGCAGCTTCTTCATTACAAGTCTCCTTGAACTTTTCAAAGTCCTCTATCGTAATTTTTGGATTGTCTGCAACAATGTCAGCGTAAGTTTCATGGTCTACTTGAATCGCCTTTTTCACCCTAGTTTTACAAGTGCTCAGTGCGTTGCTGAACTTCCCTAGGGCTTTGTTGTTGATTTTTTTCATGGCATCATCATCCCATGGGTCGACTTCGTCATTACGACCGGGGAACAGGAATCTTGCGTGCAACCTAGTTAGAAGCAGCTTCTTCAACTGATCATTCTTCTGTATTTTTGTGGTGTTGATGTTAGCGGTATCCCGTAGGATGCATGCTAGTTGGTTGCCGTAACACGCTGCCACTTCTCGCAGCTCTATTGGCCCAAACTCGCCAGGGTGCACCATCGTGACCACCGGTCTTCCGGTGCCGAGCTCATTTCGGCGTCGTGTCCTCTTTTCCTTCTTTCCCTCACTGGCTTGGGAGGTCCAACCTTCCGTGCTATAGTTAGGAATATCATCAGCGCCAGTCTCAGTGCCGGTGTCGTTGGTGGCATCAGTGTCGGCGCCGGCGCCACCACCGTCGTCATCCGTCATGACAAGGCGGTCCGAACACCCAGCTTCCTGTCTCTCCTGATCCGCCAGAAAGTCGAGGTAGGCGTGTGCTCGAACTAATTGGGAGTGAGAACCTCCGTCCTCATCGGTGTCGGTCATGTTTCCTAGGGCTCAATGTCTTAGTCGTTTAATCATCGAGCTTCATATAATAAAGTGAATAATGACAAAAAAAGTGATGACCTGTGTTTTGCCAGAAATGTAATTCATTCCCATCGCGACAAATCTCAAGCACTCGATATGTCCAACTTTCTAGCATAAGTCATGCCGAAATTCATGGAAAATTTCGGCATGACCTTTGCTAGAAAGTGCACATATAGAGCGCCTGAAATTTGCCGGAATGGAAATGAATCAACATATTCGACAAAACATAGGTGACTTAGCAATCGGTCACTACATAGAAGATTCACTTAGCAGCACACTTGGAAGTATGTGTCAATATTTAGCAACACACTTGGAAATGAATGTTTCTAGCACATAGGTCACTTAGCATCACACATGCATCAATTTCAGGCTATGTTTTGCCGGAACATAAGCTGCAAAACTGATCTCACTACATAGAAGATCTCAATAGCAGCCAAATCATCACACACACACTGAATTAACTGAATCATGCATGATTCAGTTAACTGAATTTACTGTCAATAGCAGCAGCACACATGCATCAATATTAACACTAACTGAATTTCAAAAATTAACTAAGTAGCAGCACACAAAATATTTAACTAAACAGTGTGCTCTAACTGAATTTCAAAACAGCAGCAGCACACATGCATCTATATTAACACTAACTATCACTGGGCTAACACTAACACTAATAGCAATTAACTAACTAGCACTGACAGCAAATTAAGCTAACTAACACTAACTAACACTAACAACAATTAAGTTAAGCCAACTAACACTTGGGAGGGAAGACATACTCAGAATGAGGTGGAGCAAAGTACTCAAGACCGCGGACAAATATGGCAACAGCCACCAAACAAAGAGCTACCCGAAGCGCAAGCTGCTGCCCGAATTCGACGAGGAGGCCGTAGAGCCCCCACAGTCAAAAAGCAAAGAGGCCGCCTGGCCGGATAAATGACCAGATGACAGGCCAAGAGCGACAAGCGGCGCCGCACACAAGCCGGCACATGATCCTCGCAAAACAGATGGCCCGGTCAGGTCCATTTATGGGCCAAAGAAGAGGACCCCAGGAAGCAAAACAACAAGCCGAGTTTTCGAAGACAACGGCACACCTAAATACAGAGGCGCCGCACACCCACTATGTTTCACCGATGAGGTACTGGATCATGAATTTCCAGCGGGGTTCAAGCCCGTAAACATGGAGGTATACGACGGAACAACAGACCCCGGAGTCTGAATTGAGGATTACATCCTGCACATACATATGGCTAGAGGAGACGATCTCCACGCCATAAAATATCTGCCCCTCAAGCTCAAAGGGCCAGCTCGGCATTGGCTCAAAAGCCTCCCAGAAAATACCATTGGAAGTTGGGAAGAGCTCGAGGACGCGTTTAGAGAAAATTTTCAGGGGACTTATGTCCGCCCGCTGGATGCAGACGATTTAAGTCACATAACCCAACAGCCCGGAGAGTCAGCGCGCAAATTCTGGAACAGGTTCCTCACCAAAAAGAACCAAATAGTCGACTGTCCGGACGCTGAAGCCTTAGCAGCTTTTAAACATAACGTCCGAGACGAATGGCTCGCCAGACACCTCGGCCAGGAAAAGCCAAGAACAATGGCCGCACTAACAAGCCTCATGACCCGCTTTTGCACCGGGGAAGATAGCTGGCTAGAAAGATGCAGCACCAGTGACCCGAGTACATCCGAGATCAGAGATGGAAACAGAAAATCACGGCACAAAAAGGACCAACGCCGAAATAAAGAAAAGATCCCAAAGAACACAGCGGTCAACGCCGGATTCAGAAGCTCGCGGCCGAACAACAAAACACTGCCTCTTAAGGATAACAGTGATGAGCTATCCAACCTAAACAAAATTTTGGATCTGATATGTCAAATCCACAGTACCCCCGGGAAGCCTGCAAAGCACACCCACCGAGATTGTTGGGTCTTCAAACAGTCCGGCCGACTCAACGCCGAACACAAGGGGCTCGACGGGCCAAGCGAGGATGACGACGAACCCCACCAGCAGAGCGCCGGAAAACAAAAGACTTTCCCACAAGAATTCAAAACAGTAAACTCACTTCATGTGATAATACGGAATAATAGTGCGGCACCCGCTAAAGTACATGCCGCACGGTCCCCCCCCAGCGGAACCCCGAGATTGGATGTTAAAACCAATTACTTTCGACCACCTGGACTATTCCAGAAGTATTCGAAACGCAGAATGGACTGCTCTGATATTGGATCCCATAATTGACGGACTACAATTTACACAAGTCCTAATGGACGGCGGCAGCGATTTAAACCTGCTATATCCGGACACAATCCGCAAGTTGGGGATAGACCCTACTTAAATTCTCCATAGCCGCACTTCCTTCAAAGGAGTGACGCCAGGCCCTCACGCCAAATGCACGGGCTCCTTACTACTAGAAGTTGTGTTCGGATCACCCGACAACTTCTGTCGCGAAAAGTTAATCTTCCATGTCGCCCCATTCAAAAGTAGCCATCAAGCACTATTGGGACGTGAAGCTTTCTCCCGCTTTAATGCAATACCGCACTACGCGTCTCTTACACTTAAAATGCCCGGTCCACGCGGCATCATCTCATTAACAGGTCGTTCAAGACCCCGAACACGGCTAGACGAGTCCGGCACATATAAACTAGGGGCTCCCTAGCCGCATACCCCTTCACAAGGGGCTGCGCGTACAAACAATAAAGAGCCAATAAAAGCTCAATTTTATTCATTCATTCATACTTTGTATTCAATAAATTTTTCGCATGATTTCTTTTCAAACTAAAGTTCCTCTCTTTTTCTAGATGAACAACGTGTACACCCATCCAGGATACGGCACAACGGAGACACAGGCGCAGACGTGCAGCAGGGACCCGTGGCAAGGATTTTTTTTCAGATTAAGACCCTGCGTAGACCTTTCTTACTGTCTCTTGTTGATTCACATCCCACGGTTTTTCACCATAACCAACGAGGAGGCTGGTGTTTTGGCATCGGCTGCGTCAGAAGTTCTCGCCTGTACCTGGACACTAGGGGCTTAGGGCATTGTTCTGCCCGTTATCATAAAGACCGAATACCTTAGGGAGTGTTCGGCGTCTCGAGTTAGGCCTTATATGCATCAGCTCCAAATCATGTATTTGGTAAAATGTTGGGTTTGCCCGGCTCCTGTGTTTTGCTGCCTTACGTTCCGTATCACCGTCTAACGCGGCACCAGGAGAACTACTGCGATTGTGCCCCGGTTCGGCCGGGCGAGCACCTCAGTAGAGAAAGCCGAAAACTGACTGTCATGATACAGCGAGAGACTGGTCAACCACTCGATCGACAACCGGAATGTTCAGAATTCCTCCGCTTTGACGAAGGACCGTTTCCCGGTCAGGCACAAACGCGCCCCAAATTCGGAGAGGGCGGTGCCCCTAGGGGCTATATCGTAGCCCCATCCTCGAACTCCTATGGCTAAGTGAAAGTGATAAAGCATTATAGTCCGGTTGCCTCGTTTGCTATGCTACCACCTCCTTCACAGGATTAAGACGTTGGATTAAGTGTGAAAATGCGCTATTTTTGCAAACACCCCCGCACCATGTGCGTGGGGGCTGAAGCCGAAGACTGCCATCTTTCAGGTTATACACAAGTATACATTAACGGCCGCACAGGAGATATCTCAATACTTGAACGCACAAGTATAAAAAGCACTTATATTATAAATATCGTTTTACAAATCATAAAGATCATTTGAACATGACATTCTTTGAGCACTGCGACTCTATTGCACGAGCACCTCACAAAACTTCCCCAAAATAGTGCTCGGCGGGTAACCGGCTCTCGTCCGAACCCCGGGTTGCAACATCGGTGGCATCCATCTCCGTCCAGTATGTCTTCACACGGGCGAGGGCCATCCGTGCACCCTCTATACAAGCCGACCGCTTCATCGGCTTGATATGCGGCACCGCCCCAAGGAATTGCTGCAATAAGCCAAAATAACTCTTCGGCTTGGGCCTATCCGGCCAGACATGAGCCACGATATCCGTCATGGCAAGTTCGGACAATCTATTCAGCTCAGCCCACTCAGCCAACCGATCGGTCAGCAGAAGTGAACGCTCCGGACTGTGGAATTGAGACCAAAAACGCTCTTCCGTCTCGTGATCCTTTTGACTTCGGAAGTGCACAACAGCATCTGCCGCACTCGCCGCTAAATCCATGTAAGGATCCTCCGGACCCCACAGCTGGCCAAGTTGAGCATACTTCGGATCTGTGAACCTCCTGCGCAGCAGAAAGGGCTTGCCAGCCGCAATATCTCCGGCCTGGCACAGCTCCTCCTTTATAGCCCTCATTGCAGAACGGGCATCCTTGGCTTCGGCGGTGGCCTTCCTCAGGCTTTCTTGCTCCGCTCGGCGTTCTTTTTCAAGAACCCAATAGCGGTCGGTAACATCTTTCAGTTTCACGGCCATTTCGGCCATCTCCTCCCTGCTTCGGCAGTGAGCAGCCCTTTCGGCTTCTAGCTCTTCGGCCGCCTTTGAGGCAGCCGCATCACTCCTCCTGGCCTGCTCCTTGGCTCGAGCAAGCTCTGCTCGAAGGTCCTCCACAGCAGCGGCACCAGCTGCATCAAACACACATGTTGTAAGGAGTGAGCTTCAGCTCCCTTACTAGGTGACCACGGAGAAACAACCTACCTTGCGACTCGTCAAGTCGCTTATTGACCAGCGCGATGTCCGCATCTGCAACATCGAGTTGCCGCCTTAGTTCAGCAACTCCATCAGTCCGGCTAGCCACCGGACTATCCGCCACCTGTGTTGGAAAGGTGAGAATTAATACCTGAGATTATGATCCTCGGCACGCTGTCGCTTTCGACAACATACCGAGTCTCAAGGGCTACTATCTGTACAGGGCGTGCTTTATGTGCAACACTGTCAAAAGGTATGTCATTTTTACGTACCTCAAACCCCGCCAGCAAACTTCTGACGGCATCATGCAGCCCGCCTTCGGCGGATGAAATTCTTCCAATCACCATACTCATCAATGTATGGTGACCTTCTGAGATAGACGCCCTCTCAAGCAGATCCTTCAGCTCCTCCGGCCGTACACCAGTTGGTGCCGAACTCTCCGGCCCTGCCAGACTTGGGGATACCCTCCGTGATGACACCTCAGGGTCGTCCGCCCCACCTGACAGTGCGGCAGATGGAGGCGTCTCGCTCTCCATCATCTCCGGACGAAGGTCCCCCGAAGACGAGCTCATCTGAGAAGGACGGAGATCCGAACTACAAGGTAAAAACTTAGGTTATCCTCAGAAGCACAAATAGGGATGTGCCTTATTACAAAACTCCCCTTTTTCTACTTACGGCTCGCTGGAGGGCTGATTCCTTAGGGGAGATAGTGCGGCCGGGGCCTCCCCGGACGCAGGACCCTCTGGTGAAGATCTCTTCCCCCGCTTCGAGGCCTTGGCCTCCGGGTTTTCAGAAGCGGTCCTCTTCTCCCCTTGGAAGGAGGGATTCTCGATCCCCCCTTTCTCAAAGGCCTCCTTGGTAGAGGCGGTAGTTCCTCTGTTTTCCCCTTCGCCTTCCTCTGAAGGCGCAACCTCCAGCATCGTGACCAGCACGGGATCTGGCGCGGTCTCCGGGAGGGGGACCGGACACCGTATCAGTTTTGCTTGCGCTATCCACTCCTATTCAAGGGACGATTGGTTAAAAAGCAAATTCAAGAAGGCGCAAAACAAACGGTGTGTCCGGACACATGGCTACTTACCTGAGCATCTGGGCGATTGCAGCTTAGACTGGAATCCTCGGTCAATTCCGGACACACTTCTGGTGATCCGAAGAACGATTTATACATCTCCACGGGTGGCGTACCCATAAAGTGTTGAAGAGGTCGTGGCCCCTCTGGATTGAACTCCCACAGACGGAGGGGGCGACGCTTGCAGGGTAGAAGACGCCGAATCAGCATAACCTGCATCACTACGACCAGATTGATCTCCCTCTCTTGGAGGTCTCGAATCCGGCCCTGCAATAGGGGTACGTCCTTTGATGGCCCCCAGTTGAGCCCTTGGTTGACCCATGACATCAGCCGCTGTGGAGGGCCTGAGCGAAAGATGGGCGACGGCTTCTGCCTGCTGCCCCTGGGAGCGGTTATATAGAACCACTCCTCTGCCACAAGCCGAGCTCCTCCTGCAAAGAGCCCTCGGGCCATGGAGCATCGGCCCTCCTGCTTACAATCGCCCCGCCGCACTCTGCTTGACGCCCCTCGATCATCTTCGGCTCCACGTTGAAGGTTTTAAGCCACAAACCGAAGTGGGGGGGGGGGTAGTGCGGAGGAAGGCCTCGCAGATGACAATGAAGGATGAGATGTGGAGGATGGACTCCGGAGCCAAGTCGTGGAATTCCAACCCATAGTAAAACATAAGCCCTCTCACAAAAGGATCCATCAGGAAGCCTAAACCCCGACAGAGGTGGGACACAAACACGACGCTTTCGCCGGGCTCGGGAGTGGGAATGACTTGCCCTTTGGCGGGCAACCTATGCAAAATCTCGTAGGTCAAGTACTTGGCTTCTCTCAGCTTTTGCATGTCCTCTTCCGTGATGGAGGAGAGCATCCACCGGCCCTGTAGGTCGGAGCCGGACATCGTTGAAGGCCCGAGGCGCTCGAATCTGAGGCTCTGGGTGTTGGAACTCGGGGCGAGGGGCAGATTCGATTGAGGATTGAAGAAAAGAAACGAGCCTTGGTCCCATTATAAAGAGGGAGAATACCAAGAGCCGTCTCCGCGACCGTTTGGGACTCACCTTCGATAGAGGAGGTGTGGCAGCGGCCGCGGTTGGGTTACCCACGTTCGTATTGATGGGAATCCCGGAATAAGGGGAACACGATCTCTGCTTCGACAAGACGTGCCAAGGAAACCGCTTCGCTAAACGCGCTGAGGTGGTATAATAAAAACAATTCAAGTAAAGACTTGTTAGTGGTGCAACGTCACACCACAAAATACGTCAGCAGATTGAACTTGTGTACGTATTATTCTCTCTATGGTGGTATGTGGAATTTATTTTGCAGAGCCAGACACTATCCTGGTGTTCACGATCTTCTATGAATCAATTCGGAGGAGGAACCCACCTTGCAATGCCGAACAATATGCGCGCCGGACTCATCGTCATTGAAGCCTGGTTCAGGGGCTACTGAGGGAGTCCTGGACTAGGGGGTGTCCGGATAGCCGGACTATCATCATCGGCCGGACTCCAAGACTATGAAGATACAAGATTGAAGACTTCATCCCGTGTCCGGATGGGACTTTCCTTGGCGTGGAAGGCAAGCTTGGCAATACGGATATGTAGATCTCCTACCATTGTAACCGACTCTGTGTAACCCTAGCCCTCTCCGGTGTCTATATAAACCGGAGGGTTTTAGTCCGTAGGAAGAACAACCATTACAACAATCATACCATTGGCTAGCTTCTAGGGTTTAGCCTCCTTGATCTCGTGGTAGATCCACTCTTGTACTACCCATATCATCAATATCAATCAAGCAGTAGTAGGGTTTTACCTCCATCGAGAGGGCCCGAACCTGGGTAAAAACATCGTGTCCCTTGTCTCCTGTTACCATCCCCCTAGACGCATAGTTCGGGACCCCCTACCCGAGATCCGCCGGTTTTGACACCGACAGTAGGAATGGGATATCTTGGTCTCAACACATGAGTAGGTGGTTCTCTCTCAGAAATGGTAAGTTGGAAGTGTAGGTTTGTTCTGATGGCTCTCTCCACGAATGAAGAGGAGGTGGAGGGGTATATATAGCCTCCACACAAAATCTAACCGTTACACACAATTTACCAAACTCGGTGGGACCGATTCAACAGACTCGGTCGGACCGATTTAGTAAACCTAGTGACCGTTAGGATTTTCGGTGGGACTGACATACAACTCGATACGACCGATTCGGTTAGGGTTAGGGCATAATGTAATCTCGATAAGACCGATCACTCAAACTCGGTGAGACCGATTTTGGTAATAAGCTTTCCAGAGAGTTGGTCAGGTAAACTCGGTGGGACCGATTTGCTCTTTTCGGTGAGACCAAAATGTTACAAAAGGGAAACAGAGAGTTTACATTGCAATCTCGGTGGGACCGATCGCTCACTTCGGTTAGACCGAAACGTTACAAAGGGAAACAGAGAGATTACAATCCCATCTCGGTGAGACCGAGATCCCTATTGGTAGGACCGATTTGCCTAGGGTTTGTGGCAGTTGCTATGACAATTGAACTCGGTGGCGCTGGATAGAAAGAATCGGTGTGACCGATTTTGGCTTTAGGTTTAGGTCATTTGTGGATGTGAGAAAGTTGTTGAGGGTTTTTGGGGCATATCACCAAGCACATGAAGCAAGAGGCTCATTAAGCAACACCTCATCCCTCCTTGATAGTATTGGCTTTTCCTATAGACTCAATGTGATCTTGGATCACAAAAATATAAAATGAAGAGTCCTGAGCTTTTGAGCTTGAGCCAATCATTTGTCATTAGTACTTTGAGGGATCCACATTCATCATCCATGCCATGCCATTCATTGAGCTTTCCTGAAATAATAGTCTTGGAATAGCATTAGCTCAATGAGCTATATGTTGTTATGAATTACCAAAACCACCTAGGGATAGTTGCACTTTCACACGACAACTGCATTACCATCATCAACTGAGCAGATCACCTTGAGGACTACACGGTTCCGCAAGAGAGGTCGCACTCTTCCGTGTCTGCTTACATTATGCATCGCTTAATATGATGACATTCTACATTACCGTCGTGTTCACCTATTAGACTTCGAGTCAGGTCCAAACTAATGCTGAAACATGAGTTTTTAAATGGTTGTGGGGTACATATTGGGGCAACATTCAGTACTATCTGTCTACTATCCAGTTAATCTCGGGTGTCTACTATGAGTTTCATGTTGGGTGCAAACAAACATTAAAGGAGCCATTATTTGTATTTTTTAACTCAAGCTATTATCTGCCTGCTATCATTGGTTTTGGGTCTATCCACAGTTTGCTACCATTACTCTGGATTTGTGCATGCACTCCTTACATAATCTCACTATGTTTTATTCCTATGCATGCCAGTTATTGTACACAATGGAACTGATCATGTAGAGCAAAAGAGATGAGCCTTGTGTGGCAATAAAATTTCATGCAGACGTCGCTCCATGGTGGGCGCAAAGGCATCCCCCCTCCACCCATTTCAGATCGTAATTAAGAGGAAGATAACTGTTCTGAGTGGGATTCAGTAGGAGAATACCACTCCTATTTACCCCATGAGGTCTTCGCTCTAACTTGGCATGCTGATGTTGGTAATATCATGCATATGGTGCCTTGCATTGCTAACTGTATACATCAAAGATGTCATCTGCTTAGTTTAGACATGCTTTGTGTCAATGCCATCTGTTTAGTTTCTTTATCGTATATGTGAATCATGCAATGCCATCTTGTTTAGCCAGGCATCATATATGTGAATTTTGCAATGCCACCCTGGTTAGCCAGTCATCTTATATGTGAATTATATCATGCCATCATTTTTTATTACGTGTTAAATTTGTCAACAATTTTAGTACATTCAATTACTCTTCATGTGCATCAGCCATTCGGCACGGTCATGGAAAATCTGGAGTGGAAACAAGGTCTTCAGAGCAGACAATGCTATCTGACGAAGCGCATGTCTTGCTGGTTACAGGTAGCTCCTCAAAGGAGGATTCAGAGATAGATGACAAGTCCTATCCCCCCCCCCCCGAGGTGCATGCTCTAACTTGGCAGGGTTATGTTGCTCATATCGTGCGTATGGTATCTTGCATTGTTATGTCATTTGCTTAGTTTAGACATGCTTTGTGTGAATGCCACCTATTTAGTGTCTAATTACCATATATGTGAATTATGCAATGCCATCTTGTTGCTAGACATTATATATGTGAATTATGCAATGTTATCTTGTTGCAAGGCATTATATATGTGAATTATGCAATGCCATGCTGTTTAGGCCAGTGTCATATATGTGAATCATATCATGCCGTCTTTTTTTTGTATTTCTCATTGCTTTTGTCGACAATGTTTGTATATTCAACTGCTCTTCCTGTGAATCAGCCATTTGAATTGGTGATGGAGAAATCTGGAGTGAAAACAAGGTCTTCAGAGCAGACAATGCTACCTGCTGAAGCAGATATCTCGCTGGTTACAAATAGCTCTTCAGAGGAGGATTCAGAGGCAGATGACCAGTCCTATTATCCCCCTGAGGTGTATGCTCAAACATGGCAGGGTTATATTACTCATATCATGCATATGTTGTATTGCAATCCTTAGTTTTTACATCATGTACACAATATTGAATGCCATCTCCTTAGTTGACACATCATATATTGCCCTCTACACACGTCCTTAGTATATAAATCATATATTTGAATTATATCATGCCATGATGTTTACATAGACAACATGTATCTGAATTATGGCATGCCAACCCATTTTCTAAAGACATAATATAGTTATATCATCTCATCCTGTTTACATAGTCATCACATTTTAAATTATGTCATTCTATCCATGAATTGTATCATGCCATCGTGTTTCCATCGACGGCATGTTCGTGATTTATGGCATGCCAACCACTTTAATAGTCACATCGTATAGTTATATCATGTCATCTTGTTTACATAGTCATCATATTTTGAAGTATGTCATTATATCCTGTTTAGTTAGCCATCATACATGTGAAATTGTGTCATGCTATCCTGTTTAATTAGCCATCATATATGTGAAATTATGTCCTGCTATTTTGTTTGGCTAGACAACATAAATGTGAATTATTTCATGCCCTGTTTTCTTCCCTACTATCCATTGCACCTGTCTATCTTACAATGTTTGTACATTCAATTACTTTTCTTGTCTATCAGCCATTTCAATTGGAGGGGGTGATGGCAGTATCTGTCGGAGTAAAAACACACTCTTCAGAAAAGATCGTACTACCTGTCGATGCAGATAGAACCATGGTTGTACTTTCCCAAGAACCAGCCCCACCACAGATAATCCAGACTCACACAGATTGTACCCCTACCCAGTTGGACAGAGAACTAGCTACACCCCTTCTAACCCCAACCCCAGCAGATAGTAACCCAGTTCCCGTTGACACAACACCGTCTCCACCATAGAGCACCCAAACACGAGCAGTTAGTGAGGCAACTGTAGTGCCCAAAGCATGACGACCACCACTCCGAACCCCAAGTCAATGCTTAAAGCAAAAGAAGAATTGTTCTCAGGTCAGGTTCTGTAGCTATGGTTCATACTACTTTGCTCTTGCATCACTGTATTTACTCATACCAACTAATTTCAAATTTGAAGGATGCAATTGAAATTCCAATGGCGCAACAGGTATGTTTTAAACCTATTTCTTTAACGTGTTTGCTGTTGTAACTTCCTCTATGTTTATTCGAGTTTCAATTGAATAAACAGTTATGTTCTCATTCCATGCACATTACAAGTGTTGTTATTGTTGTGTAGTTTCCCACACTTATATTCTATCTATGCTGCTTTGTCTTAAATAGATATGATTTGAACTGTATCTATCTTGATTTGGCAACATAAACTAGAATGATATAGACCATACAGTGACCATGCTACATAGATATATGTTTGTTTCATGCTGTTATCCTATCCACCTTACTACTGAACTAGTTTACCAAAATGAGTTCCATATACTACATTGTAAACCTGTGATGTGTTTGTTTGTTTCTGTCGGTGAGAACGACACCTATGGGATCAATGGGATCCCTATTGTGGTCGGCAGGCGCGGGGTTGCGAGAAGAGCAGGTCTAAGAGCCAACACAAAGGTTGTTTACCCAGGTTCAGGCCGCAGAGATCGCGTAATACCCGAGTCCTGCTTTGGTGTGTATATGAATGTTCTTGAGCTAGTTATTGAGCGTGACTTGCTCAAAGAGCCTAATCCCTCTCAAGTATGCCTCGGGCCTCCTTTTATAGTCGAAGGAGGCGCCATAGTGGTGCACAGGAGGTGGAAAGGGTACAATAGCTATGTTTATCTCTTGTCATTACGGGGCAAAACGCATTAAATGCGCCCCTGAGGTGTCCTCCTACTTTATCGCCACCTCACCCTGCTTCGACGCGCGTCTAGGCCAGTGAGGCGGGCAGCGTAGGCTGGCAGGCTGCTGAGCTGGTGCGGTGGAGGCGTCTTCACGAAGATCTGCATGCCACCACGCAGGTGCTTGCTAAGTTGGCCTCGGGACCGCACGTCACCATGCAGGTGCCCGCCTGGCTGGCTGGGATGGCAGCTGCATGGGAACGGCGATGGGGTCTTGGTGCGTGTAGGCCTGGCCGTGACCTCGTTGATGTCCTCGGCAAGGGTCTTGCCGGGGCCCCGCCAAGGGTCTTGCCGTGGCACTGCGGTCGTCCCCGGCAAGGATGTTGCCGGAGGTCTCGTCTTCTGGTCTTCATCAGATTCTGTGTGTTTAATGATCTTCACAAAGATCTGCATGCCACCATGGAGGCGCCTCCCGAGCCTCGGTTCCAATGTGGTTGATGGTGTTGGAAACCTCGGGCTCAAGGGTGGCGCGCTCCGCTGGTGCTGGGCAGGTTGCCCCTGCAAGGCCCTTGCCGGGGCCGTGGAGGCCGCCTCAGCAAGGGTCTTGCCGGGGGAGTCCTCCTCGCCCTCTTGCTCTCCGTGTCTCTGTCTTGGCGTTGCCTTGATCGTCTCGTGGCTTCGGCTTCCCTCACCTGTCCTGCTAGGTGTGGCCGTGGCTCTGACTGCCCGTGCATAGGTAAAGGGGTACAAAGTAGAACCCCTACTTCTGTACACCGACAGCTTCTCTTTTAGAACGCGGATAAAATATTGGAGAAGAGTACCCCGTTATGCAATGGTAAAGGAAGTAATGCAGATAAGGTTCAAGATAGTGAGACATCCCTGTTGGTCTCAAAGAAAGCTGATAAAAACTATATTGAAGACACTGAGACAACCCCAAAGTCCTGTCTTGATGTAGTGTTCGAGTTACTGGCTACTACTGCTGGCACCAGCTCTTCGAACTCGTTGCCTGAATCAGTTCAACTTCTTGATTCTCAACTTCAAGTTGAAAGACATCGATTAGATGTTATGCGACAGCAAGCCGAAGGACCGAGGAAGTCCCTGCAGAATTCAGATGCATACTTTCTGGTGCAACAGCAAGTGTTGGAGGATTTAAGCGCCAAACAAGAGAAAGTTAATAAGTTTGCTAAGCATCTTGCCAGCATTATGGGTACCCAGGATATTGTTTATTGAGCTCTTTTGAAGTGGTTTCAGTTCTGGACTTGTTTTGCTGCGACGTTTATATGCTGCTGTGTTCCCTATATTTGCACTGGTGGCGAACTTTGATGCCTAGTGGATGTAATATGTCTAATAGCTGTGATACCCTAGCGTAAGTTGCTTGCTTATTTATTTCCCTATTGTCTTGTTTATTTATTTGCTTGTAGTCAGTGCAGTTATTTTTCCGCTGTTTGCTAGTGGCCGCAATAACCTATTTTTTAAAACTAGGCCACAATAACCATGGGCTACATATTTACTGTAGTTACCATTTCCCTCCTATGGGCCGTAGAAACAATGGGCCTTCTATGGGTCGTAGAAACAATGGGCCTTATATGGGTCGTAGAAACAATGGGCCTTATATGGGTCGTAGACACAATGGGCCTTCTATGGGGCATATCATCAATGGGCCTTCTACGGGCCGTATCATCAATGGGCCTTCTACGGGTCGTATGATCGGTTGGCCAAACATGGGCCAATAACAGACCGGATTATGGCCCTAAACAGGCTAGAGTTGGAATCGTCCATTCATGGGCCGACCATAACGGGCCGTCATTGATCGGCCGTATTTTATGACGCTATGGAAACGGACCAACGTATTAACGGGCCACAAATGGGCCGACTATAACCTCGGGCTGAATTTGGCCCACAAGCAGAAAATGACAGTACAGGCCATAAGTAAACGAATGCTGGAAATGAGCCCAACAATAAATGAGCCCTGAGAAGGCCGAAAGATAACATGGGCTGGAAACGGCCCAACGGAATAGCGGGCCGTTAATGGGTATAAAGTGATACACTATTCATTACGGGCTAGTTTCACCATGGGCCGTTAATGGGTATAAAGTGATACACTATTCATTACGGGCCAGTTTCACCACGGGTCGTTAATGGGCCAAGAGTTACAAAGGGCCTCATATGGGCCGAAAGACGCCATGGGCCATACATGGGCCAGAAGTTAAAACGGGCTGGAATCATATTGGACGGCCCAGATGACGCTACTGGGCCTAATTCGGATAGGTCGTAACGGGCCCTAGGTTAGCGGGCTATAAATGGGCTATATGCGAACATGCCATTAACAGGCTTTCCATGGGTCGGCCCGCCACCTTTTGACCAAGTCAAACGGGCCGGCCTTCTCACAGGAATGGGCCTCTGTTGGTCCGTGCCACATGTCGATGTATCATAGGCGCCTTCTGTCCAATGAGTGGATGACATCTGTCCCAACGGTGAGCCGACACGTGTTTCCTCCAGCCAATAATGATTTTACACATGGAAAATCCCCATTGGTAGGGGCTGTTAACGGGTTATCGGATCCAAAACCGGACCCGATAGCTTAACGGCGTTCCGTTACGGTGGATGCCACGTGTCAGTCACCCTTGACTAAAGCACTTCTGTGATGCGTGATTTATCGTGATGGAAGTGGACACTTCCGTGATGATAATTTTGGTAATGTCATGGAACACTTCTACGACAGCACAGGTATGACTATATTGATTCTGTCATAAAATTGTCATGGATGTACATGCATGACAAAAAACGTGACCTACTGTGACAAACATGTATCATCACGGAAGTGTATTTTTTGTAGTGCTCTGCCTCCGGAGTCCATTTCATTGGACCCGCCTTTTTCAAAATTTTGAAAAAGGGGAGGGCGCGCTCAGCAGACTTAGTGATAAACCTACTCAGGGTGGCAACGTAGTCGGCAAGCCTACGGACGTCCTTGACTTGTCAGGCACCTCAATCTGCTTAATGGCTTTGATCTTGTCGGGATTCGCTTCGATTCCGCATTGAGACACAAATAACCCAAGAAATTTGCCAGACGTGACGCTGAACACACACTTCTCTGGGTTAGGCTTGAGGTTGATCTTGCACAAATTCGCAAAGGTTTCCTCCAGGTCCTGCATGAGCGTGGCCTTGTCTTTGGTTTTGACTATTATATCATCCATGTATGCTTCCATATTTCTATGGAGTTGGGGCTCAAAGCCAATCTGGACTGCTCGGGCAAACGTTGAACCAGCGCTCTTCCGCAAGGCATTTGTACGAAACAGTACATACCACATGGGTGATGAACGCGGTCTTTTCTCCATCTTCCTTCTTCATGAAGATCTGATGATATCCTGAGTAAGCATCAAGGAACGACAGCAGGTCACACCCAGTAGTGGAGTCCACTATCTGGTCGATACGTGGCAATGGGAAAGGATCCGTTGGATAGGCTTTATTGATATCAGTATAGTCGATACATAGCCTCCACTTCCCATTCGCCTTATGTACTACTACTGGATTGACCAACCACGTCAGGTGGAGTACTCCCTTGACCAAGCCTGCCGCCTCCAACTTCCTGATCTCCTTGATGATAAACGCTTGTCGCTCCAAAGCTTGCTTTCTGACCTTCTTCTTGATGGGCCATGCATGGGGGCAGACAGCAAGATGGTGGTCAATCACCTCCCTGGAAATGTCGGGGATGTCAGATGCTTGCCATGCAAACACGTCGACATTCTCCCGCAGGGCGACGAGCGTGCTTTCCTATTTGCTGTCAAGGGTGGAGCTTATGGTAAAAGCTCCGCCTATGCCATCTTCCTTGATGGACACCTTATTGGTTTCCGGCGGGGCCGCCTTAGACTTCCTGATCTTGTTGGTAGAGCTCTCTGGCACGTCCTCAGCGGGAACATAACACTCCGAAGAGGCGCATTTGCCGGAGTGAGTGCAGGAGCCCTTACCGGAGCCAGGAATCTTGCTGGTGGCCGAGGCCTTGCTGGTCTTCTTTTCGGCGGCGGGAGCAGGTGCCTTGGTGGCAGACACTGCAACCGCCTCTCGATAGAGCTGATCGGACCAGATGAGCGCGTCCTTCTTATCGCAGCTGATGGTGATGATGCTCATCAGGCCAGACATCTTCAGCTTTTTATATGCATAGTGCGATGCCGCCATGAACTTGGCCAGCGCTGGGTGGCCAAAGATCCCGTTATATGGCAACGGGATCTCAGCAACATCGAAAACAATTCTCTCTGCCCTGTAGTTAAGGTCACCACCTAACGTGACTGGTAGCGTGACCTTTCCCTTGGGCAGGCTCCTCCCCGGATCAATCCCTTGGAACGTACCCATTTCCTCAAGATCTTCATCAGGGATCTGCAGCCTGTTGGTCATGTTGGGCGAGATCAAGTTCAGGCCCGCCCCACTATCAACTAACATCTTTGTCACCTTGAGGTTGTGTATTGTTGGCGATACTAACAACGGCAAACACCCGACCCCAGTTGTGTCATCAGGGTGATCCTCGGCGTCGAAAATGATAGGCGTGTGGGACCATCTTAGCGGCTTCCGGGCGTCGACCATCGGTTCCGTTGCATTAATCTCACGCGCCCACTGTTTTAGTTGGCCTTGGGAAGAATGCAACGAGGCACCTCCGTCAACACACACGACTTTTTTGCCTTCTGAAACTCATGCTCGGTGGATTCGTCATCATCCTCGTGATTGTCATCCTCCTATTTATTGTCGCGACCTCGAGCAGGCCTCTATTGTTGCCTTTCCTTGTGGCCGCGCCTTCCTCGGTCGCCGCGCTTCTTGCCGGATCCTTCAGCGCCTCCTTGGCCCTTCTCCTTGTCTTGTCTCTCGTACTCAGCCCTTTGCTTCTCCATCAGCAGCTCCACTTGGCGGCAGTTCTGGAGGTCGTGGCCCTTGGTATGGTGAATCTTGCAGTACTGCTTGTCGGAGCCCTCTGACTTGCCGGCAGCCGCCAAGGCCTGACAGGCATTGCACCCGGCAATCTCCTTGCCGAGGTCATCAACCCTGGCTTTCTTGGCGTTGTCGGGGTCGCCGGATTCCTCGACGGCAACCACGGTCTTGCCGTTGCACTTCCTGTTACGTCGCCGGCCCTTCTTCGCCGGGGCGATGACGTCTTCGTCTTCAAAGGCACTTCCCACGTCGACATCTTCGCCGGGGTACTTTCTTCCTTCCTCAGCTCAGGCACACCTCTCAGCCAGAATGTGTAGTTCGGCAACATCTACAACCTTGTTCATGGCCAGCTCTTCACGCATCTTACGATTGTGCATGTTTTGATGGAACGCGCTAATGATAGCGGCGGGATGAACATCAGGGATGTTGTACTGCACGAGACTGAATCTCTGTATGTACTTGCGCAAGGATTCGCCGTCCCTCTGGGGGATCACGTGAAAATCGCTCGCCTGTCCAGGAGCTACGTGGCCGCCCGTGAAGGCACCAACAAACTTGTGGCAAAGATCGGACCAAGAAGAGATGGAGTCTATTGGGAAATGCTTCAACCATGACCTGACGTTGGGCTTGAGCACCAACAGGAAATAGTTGGCGAGTACCTTGTCGTCTCGTGCTCCAGCAGCTTGCATTGCAATGGTGTAAACGCTCAGGAACTCAGACAGATGGGTCTTGCCATCTTACTTCTCCGAGACCTCCGGTTTGAACAAACGGGTGTTGGGCCACTGGAACTGTCGCGGCTCATGGGTGAACGCTGGATAGGTTATTGCATAGGGCAAGTCGCCAGCGTCCCCTAGCACTGGCTTGTACGCAGTAGGCCCAGCACGCCTATCAGATTGGTGACGTGCCTCTCGTCGCCGCTCGATAGTAGTCCATCTGTCTTACTTGAGGCGCTCTTGAAGAACTTGGCATTGATCACGGTGTGTCCGTGGGTCTGACGACGCCATGGACACGTTATCATGGGTGTCAACCCGACGGGCCGGCCGTGGTGGAGGGGAGTGCACTGTGGTCGCGACACCTCCAACCCTTCCACTATCCATACGCGACGGCTCGTCAGTCCGGCGCCGCGAGGGACTTGCTTCCCGGTGGATGATAACCCGCAAGTATACGGGATAGTTGTAGCCTCTTTCGATAAGTAAGAGTGTCGAATCCAACGAGGAGCTAAAGGTAGAAAATCACTCTCTCAAGTCCTATCGGCCACTGATATGACTCTACGCACGCTTGACGTTCGCTTTACCTAGAACAAGTAAGAAACTAGAAGTACTTTGTAGGTGTTGTTGGATAGTTTTGCAAGAAAGTAAACAACGCGTAAATAAAAAGTAGGGGCTGTTTCGATAAATAAACAAGAAAGTAAATATAGCGCGTGTGGAAAAGTGGTGGTAGGAGTTGTGGAATTGTCCCTAAGCAATTGACTACTTTACTAGACCGATAGCAAGTTTTATGTGGGAGAGGCCACTGCTAGCATGTCATCGCTGACTTGGAATTCTATGCACTTAAGATTGGAACTATTAGCAAGCATCCGCAACTACTAAAGTTCCTTAAGGTAAAACCCAACCATAGCATTAAGATCTATTGGTCCCCCTACTATCCCGTATGCATCAATTTCTATGCTAGGTTGAAGCTTCTGTCACTCTAGCCCTCCAATACATAGTCCGATCAACATACAACTAACCCTATGGTGTGATCCACGCGCGCGCTCATATGATGGGCACCAAAGGACAACAACATAACCACAAGCAAATTAAATCAATCATAGCAATTCATCAACCACCAATAGGACAACGAAAATCTACTCAGACATCATAGGATGGCAACACATCATTGGATAATAATATGAAGCATAAAGCACCATGTTCAAGTAATGCGCCACCGGAAGCAAGGGGGAGAGAGCCCCCCTTCTTCTTCTTCTTCTTCCTTGACCTTCTCCCTTGATGGGAGAAGGGTTTCCCCTCTGGTCCTTGGCTCCCATGGCGTGGGATGGGCGAGAGCTCCTCCGAGATTGGATCTATCTCTCTGTTTCTGCGTTCTGTGATTCCGCCCCTTCACCGTTTCTTTTATATCCGGAGATCCGTAACTCCGATTGGGGTGAATCTTTCGCCCAGATTTTTCTCATAAAATTAGCTATCTTGTGGCAAAAGAAGAGCGTCATCCGCCTTACGGGTGACCCACGATAGTGCCAGGTGCGCCCAGGGGGAGAGCGCGCCCCCCTGCCTCGTGGCCACCTTGGACACCGTTTCGCGTTGATTCTTCCTCCGGAAAATCCCAAATATTCCAAAATAATTCTCTGTCTGTTTTTATCCCGTTTGGATTCCGTTTGATATTGGGTTTCTACGAAACATAAAACATGCGACAGACAGGAACTGGCACTGGGCACTGGATCAATATGTTAGTCCCAAAAAGTTGTATAAAAAGTTGCCAAAAGTATATAAAAGTTGAATAATATTGGCATGGAACAATCAAAATTTATAGATACGACGAAGACGTATCAGCATCCCCAAGCTTAATTCCTGCTCGTCCTCGAGTAGGTAAATGATAAAAAAGATAATTTTTGATGTGGAATGCTACCTAGCATAATCTTGATCATGTGTCTAATCAAGGCATGAATATTAAGATACGAGTGATTCGAAGCAATAGTCTATCATTTGACATAAAAACAATAATACTTTGAGCGTACCAATAAAGCAATCATGTCTTTTCAAAACAATATGGCCAAAGAAAGTTATACCTACAAAATCATATAGTCTGGCTGTTGCTCTACCTTCATCACACAAAGTATTTAATCATGCACAACCCCGATGACAAGCCAAGCAATTGTTTCATACTTTAGTAATCTCAAACTTTTTCAACTTTCACGCAATACATGAGCGTGAGCCATGGATATAGCACTATAGGTGGAATAGAAAATGATGGTGGGTTATGTGGAGAAGACAAAAAGGGAGAAAGTCTCACATCGACGCGACTAATCAACGGGCTATGGAGATGCCCATCAATTGATGTCAATGCGAGGAGTAGGGATTGCCATGCAACGGATGCACTAGAGCTATAAGTGTATGAAAGATCAAACTGAAAACTAAGTGGGTGTGCATCCAACTTGCTTGCTCATGAAGACCTCGGGCATTTGAGGAAGCCCATCATGGTTATGACTAACCATGTGATTGACCAATTCATGTCATCTCTCTAAATAGATATAAGTGAAGCAAGAGAGTTTAATTCTTTCTACAAAATATATGCCCACACTCTAACAATTATAAGTGAAGAAAAAGAGCATTCTACAAATGGCGGTTTTCTATGTGAAGAGAAACAGGCAATCCAAACTTCAAATGATATAAGTGAAGCACATGAAGCATTCTATAAAGCCATACTCAAAAGATTTAAGTGAAGTGCAATGAGAATTCTATAAATCAACCAAGGACTATCTCATAGCAGCATGGTGCATAAAAGAAAAGTGAAAACTAAATGCAAAAGATGCTCCAAGACTTGCACATATCGCATGAACGAAACGAATACGGAAACATACCGATACTTGTTGAAGAAAGAGGGGATGCCTTCCGGGGCATCCCTAAGCTTTGATGCTTGAGTCTCCTTGAATATATTCTTTGGGTGCCTCGGTCATCCCCAAGCTTGAGATCTTGCCTCTCTTCCTTCTCCTCATATCGAGACCTCCTCGTTTAGACACTTCATCCACACAAAACTTCAACAGAAAACTCGGTAAGATCCGTTAGTATAATAAAGAAAATCACTACCCTAAGTATTGTTGCAAACCAATTCATATTTTGTTTTTGCATTGTGTCTACTGTAATATAACTTTTCCATGGCTTAATTCACTAATATAAATTGATAGATTCATCAAAACAAGCAAACCATGCATCAAAAACAGAATCTGTCAAACACAGAACAGTCTGTAGCAATCTGAACATCCACCATACTTCTTCTACCACAAAAATTCTACAAAAATTATGAAAAATAAACAAGTTGTATATCAAGACAGTTCAAAGGGAATCAGAACCAATTGACATTCCAGTTAAAAATATAAAATCACGCACTACAGTCGAAGTTTCTGTCCTGCACCGTACAAACCAACAGGCATTGTAAACATCCTAAAGGCAAACCTTGGCACATTATTTTTATAATACAATGGAATTGTACAAGGGGATAATTATTTTTGATTAAAAGTTTCTGTACTTAAGATTCACAAAGTTTCCGTGAGCATGAACAAAGTTCAAGGAGCTCTCTCACTTCAACAATGCTTGTCTCTCTCACTTTCACTTTCCTTTTTGAAAAGTTTTTAGGTTCCCCTCTTTATTTTTTGTTTTTAGACTATGTAAAAGCACTCTACAGAAATAAATGACTCTCTAAAACTTTTGGGTTGTCTCCCTGGCAGTGCTTTCTTTAAAGCCATTAAGCTAGGCATATAGTGCTCAAGTAATGGATCCACCCGGATCCCAAGGTATATCAAAGCCAATTTTAATTAACAATGATTTGTAATTTAGTAGTGAGCACAAAGTAACATATATCAAGCAGCAACGAAGTCTAACTCTCTTCCTATGCATCGGTATGTCATAAAAGAACAATTCATGCACACCAAGTAAAGGCCAATGCATAGTATAAGCAGTTTCTTGCAATTCTATCGTGTTGGAAACTTAAAGACGCAGAGATGTAGTTCCTCTCTCATAATAATTGCAAGTAGGAGCAGCAAGCACATGCATATTATATTCATATAATTATCATGTGCAATGGTAAAAGCCAACTCATCCATATAATCCTTAATAAGCACAAACTTCTCCGATATAGTGTAGTTTGGAGAATTCAAAAAGATAATAGGACTATCATGCGTGGGTGCAATAGCAACAATTTCATGTTTAACATAAGGAACTATAGCAAGTTCATCTCCATAAGAATAATTCACATTGGCATCTTGGCCACAAGTATAGCAAGGATCATCAAAAAGGGATATTTCAAACAAATTCAAGGGATCATAGCAATCATCATAGCAATCATCCTTCGGTAAGCACGAAGGGGAATTAAACAATGTATGAGTTGAAGAGTTACTCTCATTAGAAGATGGGCACGGGTGATCAATCCGCTCTTCCTCCTTTTGTTCTTCGCTCTCCTCATCATCTTTTTCATCCAATGAGCTCACAGTTTTATCAACTTCTTCCATAGCTTCCTGCAAAATATAGTCTCTTCTTGGACAATGCAGACTTTCTCAATAAAAGCATTAATATTGTAATTGTATTCATAATTTTCATAGCAATATCTAAGTATAGCAAGATTTTCAGGCCTATAAACACCATCATCATCAAAAGCTTCATACTTTTCAAACAAAGATTCAATTTCATAAGCAGCCTTAAAAGCAACAAATTCTTCTATTTGTTCAACATCATAGTAATCATATATACCTATAGCATAAGAAGCTAAGGTTTCATTATCATTAAATTTGCATGAAAAGGGAAGGTGTGGAGCCTTCATCCTGGAGCAACAAGTAATATCATATCTCAAGCATAGAGCCCGAGCATACCAACGCAACATATTAATTTGATCCCATAATAGTTTCCCTTTTTGTGTAAAGCGATAATCCCTAAAGTATTCATGTTGATCCAACGTGTCTCCCATTATAAAGTTGAATGGGGTTTTCTCAGGATTATCAAAGTAGTACAAAATATTTCTCACATGATGATCATCGAGGGTTTTAAGAGTTACCCCATCTCCATGAGTAGCAAGTACACCTAATTTTTTTGGTATGTCGTGTTCCATATCCATAACTAATGATAAAGAACAACTAAGAACAACAAAAAATTACTTAGTGATAAAGCAAACAAGCACACACGAGAATATTCACCCCACGCTATGACTCCCCGGCAACGGCGCCAGAAAAAGGTCTTGATAATCCGCAAGTATACGGGATAGTTGTAGCCTCTTTCGATAAGTAAGTGTGTCAAACCCAACGAGGAGCTAAAGTTAGAACAAATACTCTCTCAAGTCCTATCAGCCACAGATACAACTCTACGCACGCTTGACGTTCGCTTTACCTAGAACAAGTATGAAGCTAGAAGTACTTTGTAGGTGTTGTTGGATAGTTTTGCAAGAAAGTAAATAATGCATAAATAAAAATTAGGGGCTGTTTAGATAAATAAACAATAAAGTAAATATAGCGAGTGTGGAAAAGTGGTGGTAGGAGTTGTGGAATTGTCCCTAAGCAATTGACTACTTTACTAGACCGATAGCAAGCTTTATGTGGGAGAGGCCACTGCTAGCATGTCATCCCTGACTTGGAATTCTATGCACTTATGATTGGAAATATTAGCAAGCATCCGCAACTACTAATGTTCATTAAGGTAAAACCCAACCATAGCATCAAGATATATTGGTCCCCCTAGTATCCCGTATGCATCAATTTCTATGCTAGGTTGAAGCTTCTGTCACTCTAGCCCTCCAATACATAGTCCTATCAACATACAACTAACCCTATGGTGTGATCCACGCGCGCGCTCATATGGTAGGCACCAAAGAACAGCAACATAACCACAAGCAAATTAAATCAATCATAGAAATTCATCATCCACCAATAGGACAACGAAAATCTACTCAGACATCATAGGATGGCAACACATCATTGGATAATAATATGAAGCATAAAGCACCATGTTCAAGTAGAGGGTACAGCGGGTTGCGGGAGAGTGGACCGCTGAATATAAATGGGGGAAGGTGATGGAGATGTTGGTGAAGAGGATGTAGGTGTTGGTGAAGATCGCGGTGATGATGATGGCCCCCGGCGGCGTTCCGGCGCCACCGGAAGCAAGGGGGAGAGAGCCCCCCTTCTTCTTCTTCTTCCTTGACCTTCTCCCTAGACGGGAGAAGGGTTTCCCCTCTGGTCCTTGGCTCCCATGGCGTGGGAGGGGCGAGAGCTCCTCCGAGATTGGATCTATCTCTCTGTTTCTGCGTTCTGTGATTCTGCCCCTTCATCGTTTCTTTTATATCCGGAGATCCATAACTCCTATTGGGGTGAATCTTTCGCCCAGATTTTCTCATAAAATTAGCTTTCTTGCGGCAAAAGAAGAGCGTCAACCGCCTTACGGGTGATCCACGAGAGTGCCAGGCGTGCCCAGGGGGGAGGGCGCGCCCCCCTGTCTCGTGGCCACCTCGGACACCGTATCACGTTGATTCTTCCTCCGGAAAATCCCAAATATTCTGAAATAATTCTCCATCCATTTTTATCCCGTTTGGATTCCGTTTGATATTGAGTTTCTGCGAAACATAAAACATGCAACAGACAGGAACTAGCACTGGGCACTGGATCAATATGTTAGTCCCAAAAAATAGTATAAAAAGTTGCCAAAAGTATATAAAAGTTGAATAATATTGGCATGGAACAATCAAAAATTATAGATACGACGGAGACGTATCAGTGGCCAACCCTGTTGGCGTGGCCAATAAGGCTTTGGATGGCAGCCCTCCACTCTTCTTGCTTCTCGAAGGCAGGAGGAAAATCGAGGAGTAGCTGCACTCGCGACAGTGCTTCTGCTCGCGTGGGTGGCAACGACAAGCGTGAGGAATGTGAGGAACTTGAACTTCTAACCATGTTAGAAGGAGTCCCATAATGATTCCGCAGCAGCGCGCCCTTTTCGCCAACATCGTGGCGTGCAAGTCAGCTCTACGCGTCTTGAGAGTGACGCTGAGGTCTCTTGCTGTCGTGGCGAGGTGGCGAACCCTTGCTGAGCGCGAATCTGGCCGCGACCCAGCAATCGTCCCCGGCAAGGCTTATTGGGGGGCCTTGGAGTCATCCCCGACAAGGGTCTTGCCGGGGCTCTTCGTCTTCTGGTCCCACGTGGACCCGTGGGCTGTCAATTTTTATGTTGATCTGCATGCTACCAAGCATGTGTTCTCAGATCTTGGTCTTAACGTTGTCGACGGTGTCAAAGCTCTCAGCCTCAAGGGTGATGGGCTTGCTGGTGCTGCGTAGGTTGCCCCAGCAAGGGTGTTGCTGGGGGAGGTCCAATACGCCCTCTGATCCTTGTGCTTTGAGTATCTATCTTGGTAGTCTTTTGTGTTTTATCTTCCTCTGCCTCCCCAAGCCCTGCCGTAGGTGTGGCTGCGACCGCCCCTGCACAAGTAAGGGGTGCAGAAGTACCCATACTTTTGTACACTGACAACTATCATTTCGATTAGGTGTTGGATATTGCTTTGACTTGGATCATAGGTTGATAGATGATGTCGGAGTATTAGTTATCATAGGTATGCTTTGGGGATAAATTCCATCATTAACTTGGTCAGGTGCCACCGAACGGGGATTTTCCAGTGCAACCACATTTGCCTTTATGGGAAGGCCCTAATGCAATCTATTGACATGTCTCTCGCCGGTGCCTCGAACGAGGGAAGGTTATGGGGGCGCGCTACCATGATCAGGTAGGCGGACATAAGCCTTGTGTGCCCATAGTTGGATAGGGCCCTTTTTGTCCCCGTTTGGGACCGTTTATGTTTTGCCACGATAGTGGCCGTTGGATTTCACGAGTTGGCATCGGGGCCACCCAAGACTGAACCCAAAGTGGGTGTCGGTCGGAGTGGACGGGAGAGTGTCATGGCAGTAGACTAGTTTTGTCAGAACACCATTGGTCCACCCCGAATGGGAGAAAGAGGCCATGGGTTCTTTGATGTGGGTACAGTGTGCTAACCTCCACAGAGTGTGTGTGTTTAACCTATCGATAGCCGTGTCCTCGATCATGGGCACAACTTATACTAGGTCACACTGTTCAATCAACACTCACATGACGGAATGACTTATAGTTGACTTATATGTTGATGATGTGATCAGTAACAACTTGGGAGGATGATGATGATGATGTTGGGATGGTCTTGAGGATGATCGTTCAGTTTGTGATGTGGTCGCGAGGTGATCATGTGGATGTTTTGATCATGGTGTGATCATGTGGATCACAAGGTGATCGAGATGGTACATGGCTTGGCCAGATAGCCGAGAGTGAGATGGTTTTTGATATCTAAGATGTTGGTTCACCAGTATGCTAGTAGTTTCATATCATGCTTAGTAGTTTCTTTCACATAATGGTAGTTGTTAATTTAATTAACCTGTTTAATGCTATGTTGTTGTTTTGCCTTGATGCTTTCGGTTGTTGTTAGCTTGCAAGTACATTCAATGTACTGACCTGGCATGTCATGCCAGATTGTAGGTGTGTTGTGATTGATTGTTTGTCAAGGTTTCCGTGCGTGCAAGCTAGATCATGTCCCAGTCATAGTCCCTTGGGAGTGGAGTTCACCACCTTCGTCGTTGTTCCATTGCTAGAAGTGTTCCGCTACTACGAGTTGTTTCGCTGCTAGCATAGAGCAAGCATGGCATTGCTGGTGTAGTGTCGCCGTGCTGATGTGTTCCTTTGTAACATCAGACCCTTGTAGTTATCCTTTGTAATAAGAGCTGGTTTGTTCTATGTCAAGCAGTGCCGTATTCCAGAAGACTTCACCTCGATCTATGGGCTGGAATATGGGGCATTCCGGTCTCTCTAAGCCGGGATGCCACAAGGCTTGGTATCAGAGCATGTCTGATTGTAGGATGCCCTAGTTAGCGCGAGCGGTAGTAATCGGTAGTATAGAGTCTGCCTTGTTTGTTTCATTTGGTTGTTGCATTTGTTTGTTGCATAGCATGCATATAGACTTATTATTTGTTTTTAATGGTTTATCTTGTGAGTGTAGCTGGCATCGGTTCGGATCCACCATAGCTCAGCCCCCTGCAACCCTCCGGGTTTCCTTTCTTGCCTGTTCTTCGGTGTTTGGTGTCATTTCTGTTCCAGCGGAGTCATGCGAAGTGATCCCGAAAATGTTTTCAGGAATGGTGCTCAGGTATCAGACTGATCTCTTCATTCCAGCTATCCCTATAGTTCCGGCGGTTGACCGGTTGCTACCCCAAAACACACCTTTTTGTCGCGTTGGCAACCCTTAATGATCTTAGTTATCTAGAAAGGGCAATGTCAGCCGACTCAGCTTTCCTTGTTATCCTCTTCCATGGACGAGTACGAATCCCTTCCGCCCGCTTGAGAAAAATGTGGTTACGGCATTTGTGTCCTGCTACATGGTTACCAAGTACCTCCTCACCTTCGGGCTAGTCATGGTTGTTACCTTGCTAGGCCAGCACTTGGTGCAGCAATGTTTACACCAGCTTTTCCACACATTGTTTCGTCTTCGTGCACACCATCACTACTAGGAAAACGCTTATAGATAGAAGTTTATCAGTAGCGCTTGTTTGTGACCCAACGCTACTAGTACTTGTCGCCCAACCAGCGCTACTGTTAGTTTTGGATCTATAGCGCTTGTTGATATAAACACGCTACTGCTATTTTTTCTATCTATAAAATTTTACCAGTAGCGTGTTATTTTAGCCCGCGCTATAGGTAGGGCACCACCAGCCATAGATATTTTGCAAGCTGCCATAATAGTAGTGTGCATAGGAGACCCGCGCTACTGCTATGCCCGCCAGCCACCTACCACCTTTCCCCTCCTTCCTCCCCTTTCTTCTTCCTCCCCCCTTCCCTTTCTCCCCCTTTCCTTGCACCTTACTTGTTCCAATGCTCCCCTCCACCACCCCTCCATTAGAGACCTCCCTTCCCCTCTTCTTTGCCTTTCCATCACCCCCCTCTTCTTTGCCCCTCCACCACCCCTCCATTAGAGCTCTCCCTTCCCCTCTTCTTTGCCCTTCCATCACCCCCCCTCTTCTTTGCCCCTCCACCACACCCCTCTTCTTTCCCCTCCACCACCACCCCCTCCATTAAATGCCCTCCCCCCTCTTCTTTTCCCTCCACCACCCCTTCCATTAATGCCTTCCCTCTTCTCCTCTACCTCTCCTCCCACTCTCTCCCTAGCTAGCTAGATAGTTAGAGCTATATATCTATAGAGATACTAGGTAATTAAGAAGAAAGGTGCTCGATATCCCTCTCGACACATAGGTGAGCAAAAAAAGTGTTTGTGTGGATAGGACCGAAACTATATATATATGGACGATATGAGAATATACCGAATTGTGTGTGGCATAATTTGAGTTGCCAACATTGTGTATTTGATGAAATAATGTGGGTGACATTAGTTGCCTATGTTTTGCCGAAATGTCGATAAAATTCCGTTTCGGCAAATTTTGGGCATGCAAACTCAATATGTCCTATGTTTAGGGAAGGTCATGCCGAATTTTTGTATGAATTTGATCCATGCATGCATATATACGTGGTTATAATATTTGCTCCACCCGCAGGTGATCATGAAGGTCAATGGAAGGATGGTGGAAAGATACTGGCAATCCGTTATGGATGACATGTATGAAAAAAGACTGAGGGATGTTTTATGTCCGTGTCGAAAATGCAAAGGAAGAGTCAGGCTCGACCCCTTTGAGGGTGGTAAATTCAAGGCGCACCTGCTCATGCATGGTTTCATGCATGGCCATACTCGGTGGATAAGTGAAGATGAAGAAGATGATGATGATGATGATGATGAGGACGTCGACGGGGCAGGAAATAATGACATGGGGCCACCAGACGAAGAGATGACCGATTATGTGCCCGAAGAGGAAGACGGCCTCGGAAATGTCGATGGCGAAGAGGCAGTTCAAGGCGGAGAAGACGCCACCGTATTCGTCGCTACTAAGTTCAGCCATGCGGGACCCGCATGTTTGACACCTGCTTCGCACGAAGACGACAAGCGACAGAGCTGCTTCTAGAGAGGAGGCCAAACTGGCGCAACTGGAGGTAGACTCGATGACTCCTTTGTATGATGGTTGAAATAATCCCGAGGTGACCCGCTTGAGTTTCACACTAGAACTTCTAAAGATGAAGGCAAAAAACAAATGGACAGATACAAGCCTGGATGAGCTTCTAAAGTACCTAAAGAAGGTTCTTCCCGCAGGAAGCCTGTGTCCTACTAGTGTTGAGGAGGCAAAGAAAATCGTGTGCCCTCTTGATCTGCCACATATTAGATATCACACATGCATCAATGATTGCATCATATATCGGAATGAGCACGCGGAAAAAACCATCTGTCCAAAGTACAATGCTTCACGATATAAAAAGGCCGGAAAGAAAGCTCCACAGAAAGTTGTATGGTACTTTCCGATCACTCCGTGTCTACAGCGGTATTTCGTAGATCCTAAGGAAGCAAAGCTTATGCGCTGGCACGCGGAGAGGGTGAAGCCAGATGACGGAGATGAACCGAAGCTGAGACACCTCGCAGATGCTAGTCAGTGGAGAGCATTAAATGCTGAATTTGAATTTTTCGCAAATGATCCAAGGAACATCGTGCTTGGTGCTAGTAGTGATGGCATGAATCCATTTGGCAACCAGAACACCAATCATAGCACATGTCCCATGTTTGTATGGATGTACAACCTCAGCCCTGATTGTGCATGAAGGAAAAATACATACACATGGCTATGCTTATTTAAGAGCCGAGACAACCGGGATGATATAAATCTGTATCTCGGATTACTGAAAGAGTAGTTACAAACCTTATGGACAACGTCGGCCAAGACATGGGATGCAAGCAAAGGAGAGTATTTCTACATGAGAGCCGCGCTGATCACGACAGTGCAGGACTATCTCGGTTACGAATATCTATCCAGCCAGGTGTGCCACGGATATTGCGGATGCATGAGGTGCATGGATGATACAACTTCTCTGCAGCTATCGAAAGATGGCGGGTCTTCGAAAATCGTGTACATGGGGCATCGAAGATGGCTCGAGAAGGATGACCCATGGAGAAAGCGTGGAGATCTATACAATGGTAAGGCTGAGCATCGAGGTCCTCCACGTAAGCGTAGCGGTGCAGAAATATATGAGTTATTGAAGAACTGGGAAGAGTGCCCCTCGCCGGGAAAGACGAACAAAAAGGCGTTGGAGCCCCTGCTGAAGATATGTAAGACGAGATCTGTTTTCTGGGACTTGGAATACTGGCCCATACTCGACACGCCTCATAGCCTTGATCAAATGCATATCACAAAAAATATCCTTGAGAGTTTGCTTGGAACATTGATGAACATGCCGGAGAGGACCAAGGATGGGCCGAAGGAAAGAAAAGACTTGGAATTTTTATAAATCAGGAAAGATCTACAAATGCCCGGTAAAAGGTCGTCAGAGGAGACCGAGACAGAGACGGAGACGGAAGATAGGGGCAAAAAAGTAAACAAGAAGGAAGAACAATATTGCGCCCCCTCTTGCTTCACCTTAGATCCGAAGGAGGTCGATCAATTGTTCAAGTGCCTTGCCGGAATCAAAGTTAGTTCCGGATACTGTGGGAAGATAAGCAATTATCTGGACACTAAGAAAAAAGGTTCAGTGGGATGAAGTCTCACGACTGTCATGTGATGATGACACAGTTACTCCCGGTTGCACTTAGAGGGATTATGGACACACATGTGTGTGAGACGCTTACTGACCTATGCCACTTGTTTGATGCTATCTCTCAAAAGTGGAACAGTGTGAAGCAACTCCATAGGCTACAGGAAGAGATCGTTGTCATACTGAATGAGCTAGAGATGTACTTCCCGCCCGCGTTCTTTGATGTCATGGTGCATCTATGTGTCCACATCGTGGACGACATCATCGACCTAGGGCCGACATTCCTGCATGGCATGATGCCGTTCGAGAGGATGACTGGGGTAATCAAAGGATTCGTTCATAACATGTCCCGTCCAGATGGAAGCATAGCCCAGGGACATCTGACCAAAGAGTGCATCTCTTTCTGTGAGAGTTATCTGACCAAAGACCCTGTTGTTGGTTTGCCCATCAACAAGCATTGTGGAAGGCTCGAAGGCGAAGGTCACACCAACGGTCATAGGGATGTGAATGTGTTATGCTCGGGCTGACAATACGACCTTGACAGGGCAAACTTAGTAGTGCTACAACACCTAGATGTGCTAGAAGATTTCGTGACACTGCACAAAGAGACCATCGCAAAGAAGTACCGTGACCGTGGGGTGCACAGGACAGACGCTGAAGTTATTAGAGAGCACAACTCCACTTTCTTGCGTTTGTTCAAAGAGCGAGTTCTGGCTAATCCCCTGGAAGAGGGTTGTCCGAATGGAACACTCATATACGCCTTAGCACATGGCCCCTCGACCAACCTCGCGACTTATCAAGCATACGATTTCAACGGATACACGTTCTACATGGAGGAGAAAGATAAAAACAGTGATGACCAAAACTCAGGGGTGACGATGGAAGCCATGACCGGGAATGTAATTGAGAGATATTACGGAAGGGCCGAAGAGATATGGGAGCTTAACTACTCTGGATTGCATAGCGCGACGATGTTCCGTGTTAGATGGGCAAAAATTGTACATAGAGAAAACCGACATTTCACTACCATGTGTATACCCGACTCCGATGATAGCGGTACCGTCAACGCCATCGCCAAAAATGAGTCATGGGTACACGCTAAACACGTGACACAATGTTTCTTCATAACTGATCCGATCAATCCCAGACGTGTTGTCGTGAAGACAAGCAAAAGAAGCATCGCCGGAATGGATGGAGTCGCCAACGAGGAAGACTATGACCAGTACGGTGATCCGATGAGGGAAGATGATGCTGATGACGACGAAACATATGTCAAAATAAGAATGAAGACTACATTACCTACGAAAGATCGTAATCCCTGGAGAAGGAAAAGTCACGACCATGGGCTCAATTATTCGACAACGAACAAAAGAGGGAAGAAGATCAGTCTGAAGCGTCGTCGTCGCCCAAGCTGACAAACTAATCCCAAAGTTTGTGTGTGTCTAGCTATTTTGTATACCGCCGATAGAGGTCAAATGATGGTGGATATATATGATACTAATTATTATCTGGGGGGTAACAATGGTATATTGCAAAATGAAAGAAAAAGAAAAAAAAGAAAGGAAGTTTTGCAAAATGAAATGAAAAGAAAAAGAAAAAGGAACTAATAAGTTGTGGAAAATGAAATGCAAGAAAAATAAAAAAATAAAAAAGAAAATAAAAAAAGAAAAAGAAAAAAAGTTAGCAGTAGCGCGTTTTATCCAGGGAAGTGCTATAGCTAAGAAAAAGGAAAATAAAAAATAAATAAAGAAAAGAACTAGCAGTAGCGCGTTTTTGCTGGACCAGCGCTATAGCTAAGTTAGCTATAGTGCGTTTTGCTAACACGCGCTATAGCTAAGTTAGCTATAGCACCGTTCCGTTAGCCCCCTCTTTCCTGTCTCTCTCACTTGCTCCGCTCGATCCCCTCTGACTCCACCACCGATGCCGCCCCTCCCACGCCACCGCCAACGACAGCCCCGCCACGCTCCGCCCGCCCCGCCGCCAACGCCAGCCCCGCCCCGCCCCGCCCACGCCGCCGACGCCAGCCCCGCCCCGCCCCACCCCGACCCCCACCCGCTCCGGTATGCCCCCTCGCCCCCTCTTCCTTCTTCTCCGACCCCTCAACCCCGGCTCTTTCTCTCTCTCTCTGACCCCCTCCCACTCTCTGCAGATCGGCGACCCCGGCGACCCCGACGCTGGCTACCGACCCCGACCCCTTCAGCTTATGATAGATATACGGATAGCATGTTCGAGTACAGGACTACTTACTTGAGTATCCGGGCGATTGCAGCTCAGACCTACGTCCTCGGTCAAATCCGGACACATTGCTTGTGATCCGAAGAACAGTTGGTACATCTCCACGGGTGTTGCGCCCATAAGATGTTGGAGAGCTCGTGGTCCCTCCGGAATGAACTCCCACAGGCGGAGGGGGCGACGTTTGCAGGGCAGGGTGCGATGAATCAGCATGACCTGCACTACTACGACCAGATCTCTCTCTCTCTCTCTAGGAGATCTCAAATACGGCCCTGCAACAAGGGCACGTCCTTGGACGGCCCCCAGTCGAGCCCTTTATTGACCCATGACGCCAGCCGCGGCGGAGGACCCGAGCGAAAGGCAGGTGGCGCCACCCATTTGGTGCCCCTGGGAGCTGTGATATAAAACCACTCTTGTTGCCACAGACTGAGCTCCTCTTGAAAAGAGCCCTAGGGCCATGGAGCGTCAACATTCTTGCTTATAACAGCCCCTCCGCACTCTTCCTGCTGCCCCTTGATCATCTTCGGCTTCACTTTGAAGGTTTTAAGCCACAACCCAAAGTGAGGGTTAATGCGGAGGAAGGCTTCACATACGACAATGAACGATGAGATGTGGAGGATGGACTCCGGATTCATGTCATGAAATTCCAGCCCATAATAAAACATGAGCCCCCTCACGAAGGGGTCCGTCGGGAAGCCGAACCCCCGAAGGAAGTGAGATACAAACACCATGCTCTCACCGGGCTTGGGAGTGGGAATAACCTGCCCTTGGGCAGGCAGCCTGTGTGAAATTTCGCCGGTTAGATACCGGGCATCTCTCAGCTTTAGCATGTCTTCTTCCGTGATGGAATAAGGCATCCACCGGCCTTGCAGGTCAGAGCCGGGCATCTTCGGAGGTCCGAAGCGCCTGAATCTAGAGCTTTGGGTGTTGGAACTCGAGGCAAGGGGCGGATTCGATTGAGATTGAAAGAAAGGAGCGGGCCTTGGTCTCGTGATAAAGAGGTTGAATACCAAGAGCCCTCCCCCTGACCGTTCGGGACTCGCCTTTAATAGAGGAGGCGTGCCAACGGGCACGACTGGGTTACCCACACCCATATTAATGAGAATCCCGGAATAAGGGGACACGATCTCTTCTTTGACAAGACGTGCCAAAGAAACCGCCTCGCTAAACACGCTGAGGTGGGACAGTAAAAACGATTCCAATAAAGGCTTGGCCGTGGTGTGGCGTCACGCCGCAGAATACGTCAGCAGATCGAATTTGTGTAAAGATTATTCTCTCTACTATGGTATGCAGAACTTATTTTGCAGAGCCGGACACTATCCTTGTGTTCAAAATCTTCTATGAAGCATTCGGAGGAGGAAGCCGCCTTGCAATGCCGAAGACAATATGCGCGCCGGACTCGTCATCATTGAAGCCTGGTTCAGGGGCTACTAAGGGAGTCCTAGAGAAGGGGGTGTCCGGATAGCCGAACTATCACCGTTGACCGGACTCCTGGACTATGAAGTTACAAGATTGAAGACTTCGTCCCGTGTCTAGATGGGACTTTCCTTGGCGTGGAAGGCAAGCTTGGCGATACGGATATGTAGATCTCCTACCATTGTAACCGGCTCTGTGTAACCCTAGCCCTCTCCGGTGTCTATATAAACCGGAGGGTTTTAGTTCATAGGACAAACAATCGTACCATAGGCTAGCATCTAGGGTTTAGCCTCTTTTATCTCGTGGTAGATCCACTCTTGTACTACCCATATCATCAATATTAATCAAGCAGGAGTAGGGTTTTACCTCCACCGAGAGGGCCCGAACCTGGGTAAAAACATCGTGTCCCTTGTCTCCTGTTACCATCCGCCTAGACGCACAGTTTGGGACCCCCTACCCGAGATCCGCCGGTTTTGACACCGACAGCATCCAATTCACTTCCTATGATAGTTTTTATTATACCCAACTTGGATGCCCACCATTCTAGGACCAATTTTATAACCATAGCAAATACTATGCTATTCTACGAGACTCTCAAAATAATACAAGTGAAGCATGAGAGACGAGCAATTTCTACAAAATATAAGTGAAGCACTAGAGGAAAAACTATCTAGCTCAAAAGATATAAGTGAAGCACATAGAGTATTCTAATAAATTCCAATCAAGTGGGTTTCTCCCAAAAGGTGTGTACAGCAAGGATAATTGTGGTAAACTAAAAAGGAAAGACTAATATCATCGAAGACGCTCCAAGCAAAACACATATCATGTGGAGAATAAAAATATAGCTCCAAGTAAAGTTACCGATAACAAAGACGAAAGAGGGGATGCCTTCGGGGGGCATCCCCAAGCTTAGGCTTTTGGATATTCTTGAATATCTTGGGATGCCATGGGCATCCCCAAGCTTAGGCTTTTGCCACTCCTTATTCCATAGTCCATCAAATCTTTACCCAAAACTTGAAAACTTCACAACACAAAACTCAACAGGAAATCTCATAAACTCCATTAGTGAAAGAAAGAGAAACCACAACATAATGTACTGTAATGAACTCATTATTTATTTATATTGGTGTTAAACCTACTGCATTTCAAATTTTCTATGGTTCATACCCTTACATACTAGTCATAGATGCATCAAAATAAGCAAACAACACATGAAAAACATAATCTATCAAAAACAGAACAGTCTGTAGCAATCTATAACTCTCGAATACTTATGGAACGATAAAAATCCTACCAAAATAGGAAGTCTTGGGGAATTTGTCTATTGATCTACAGCAAAATGAATCAATGCAAAAGCACGTTTCTGTGAATTACTAAAATTATTTTCATGCGCGCAAAGTTTCTGTTTTTCAGCAGAATCAAATTAACTATCACTATAGGTTATCCTATAGGTTCTACTTGGCACAAACACTAATTAAAACATAAAACACATCTAAACAGAAGGTAGATGCAAAATTTATTACTAAACAGAAACAAAAACAAAAAACACAAAAATTGGGTTGCCTCCCAACTAGCGCTATCGTTTAACGCCCCTAGCTAGGCATAAAAGCGAGGATAGATCTAAGTAGTGCCATCTTTGGCACTCAATTCATAAGTAGCTTGCATGATAGATTCATAAGGTAATTGGACTTTCTTTCTTGGAAAGTGCTCCATGCCTTTCCTTAATGGAAATTGGAATCTAATAATCCCTTCCTTCATATCAATAATCGCACCAATCATTCTAAGGAAATGTCTACCAAGAATAAAAGGGCAAGAAAGATTGCAATCTATATCAAGAACGATAAAATCTACGGGCACCAGATTTCTATTTGCAACAATGAGAACATCATTGATCCTTCCCATTGGCTTTTAATGGTGGAATCCGCAAGGTGCAAATTTAAAGAGCAATCATCAAGATCATGGAAACCTAGAATATCACATAAAGTTTTCGGAATCGTGGAAACACTAGCACCCAAATCACACAAAGCATAACACTCATGATCTTTAATTTTAATCTTTATAGTAGGTTCCCACTCATCACAAAGTTTTCTAGGTATAGAAACTTCCAAATTAAGATTTTCATCATAAGATTGCATCAAGGCATCAACAATATGTTTGGTAAAAGCTTTATTTTGACTATAAGCATGAGGAGAATTCACAATGGATTGCAACAAGGAAATACAACTTTCTAAAGAACAATTATCATAATTAAATTCCTTGAAATCCAAGATAGTGGGTTCAATGCTATTTAAAGTCTTGACCTCTGCAGTCCCACTTTTACCCAATTTAGCATCAAGATCTAAAAACTCCGAATCATTGGGACGCCTTTTAACTAAAATTGACTCATCTCTAGACCCATCATTATTAAGATTCATATTGCAAAACAAAGATCTAATGGGGGACACATCAATAACTTTAAGATCTTCATCATTATTTTCATGGAAACTAGAACACGCTTTTAGAAAGAAATCTTTCTTAGCACGCAATCTAGCGGTTCTTTCTTTGCACTCATCAATGGAAATTATCATAGCTTTGAGAGACTCATTGATATCATGCTTAGGAGGAGTACATCTAAGTTACAAAGAATCAACATCAAGCGCGAGTCTATCAATGTTCCTAGCCAAATCATCAACTTTGAGCAATTTTTCTTCAAGCAAGGCATTAAAATTCTTTTGAGAGATCATAAATTCTTTCGCACTATTCTCAAATCAGAGGGCATCTTATTAAAATTACCATAAGAATTATTGTAGGAATTTCCATAATTATTAGAGGAATTACTAGGGAACGGTCTAGGATTAAAGTTTCCTCTATAAGCATTGGTACCAAAATTATTCCTACGAAGAAAATTCACATCCATAGATTCATTATTATTCTCAATCAAAGTATACAAAGGAATATCATCGGGATCAATAGGATCACTCTTAGTAGCAAACAATTTCATAAGTTCATCCATCTTTCCACTCAAAACATTAATTTCTTCTATAGCATGCACTTTTTTACTAGCAGATCTTTTGGTGTGCCATTGAGAATAATTAGCCATAATATTATCAAGGAGTTTTGTAGCTTATCCTAAGGTGATTTCCATAAACATGCCTCCCGCGGCCGAATCTAAAAGATTTCTAGAAGCAAAATTCAATCCGGCATAAAAATTTTGTATGATCATCCATAAATTCAAACCATGAGTAGGGTAATTGCGAATCATCAATTTCATTCTTTCCCAAGGTTGGGCAACATGCTCATGATCAAGTTGTTTAAAATTCATAATATCGTTCCTAAGAGTGATGATCTTAGAGGTAGGAAAATACTTAGAGATAAAAGCATCTTTGCACTTGTTCCATGAATCAATACTATTCTTAGGCAAAGACAAAAACTAAAATTTAGCATGATCTCTAAGTGAAAACGGAAATAACTTCAATTCGACAATATTATTATCCATATCTTTCTTCTTTTGCATCTTACACAAATCAACAAAGTTGTTTAGATGGGTAGCGGCATCTTCACTAGGAAGGCCGGCGAATTGATCTTTCATAACAAGATTCAGCAAAGCAGTATTGATTTCACAAGACTCAACATCATTAAGAGGAGCAATTGGAGTACTAAGGAAATCATTATTATTGGTATTGGAGAAATCACACAATTTGGTATTATCTTGCGCCATCGCGACAAGTAATCCCACATTCAAGCAAACAAAAAGGCAAGCGAAAGAGAGAGAGGAGATTGGGAAAGAGAGGGTGAATAAAACGGCAAGGATGAAGTGCGGCAGAGGAAAACGAGAGGCAAATGGCAAATAATGCAAATGAGAGGCAGATGAGTTTGTGATGGGTACTTGGTATGTCTTGACTTGAGCGAAGACCTCCCCGACAACGGCGCCAGGAATCCTTCTTGCTACGTCTTGAGCTTGCATTGGTTTTCCTTGAAGAGGAAAGGGTGATGCAGGAATAGTAGCGTAAGTATTTCCCTCAGTTTTTGAACCAAGGTATCAATCTAGTAGGAGGCTCCTCAAAAGTCCCACACACCTACACAAACAAACAAGAACTCACAACCAACGCAATAAAGGGGTTGTCAATCCCTTCATGGCCACTTGCGAAAGTGAGATCTAATAGAGATAATATGATAAGTTAAATATATTTTTGGTATTTTATAATATAGATTGGAAAAGTAAAGATGCAAATAAAAGTAGATTCAAAGCATATATGATAAAAGATAGACCCGGGGGCCATAGGTTTCACTAGTGGCTTCTCTCAAGATAGCATAAGTATTACGGTGGGTGAACAAATTACTGTCGAGCAATTGATAGAAAAGCGAGTAATTATGATATTACCTAGGCATGATCATTTATATAGGCATCACGTCCGTGACAAGTAGACCGACTCCTGCCTGCATCTACTATTATTACTCCACACATCGACCGCTATCCAGCACGCATCTAGAGTATTAAGTTCATAAAGAACAGAGTAGCGCATTAAGAAAGATGACATGATGTAGAGGGATAAACTCATGAAATATGATATAAACCCCATCTTTTTATCCTTGATGGAAACAATACAACGTGCCTTGCTGCCCCTGCTGTCACTGGGAAAGGACACCGCAAGATTGAACCCAAAGCTAAGAACTTCTCCCATTGCAAGAAAGATCAATCTAGTAGGCCAAACCAAACTGATAATTCGAAGAGACTTGCAAAGATAACTTAATCACACATAAAAGAATTCATAGGAGATTCAAATATTTCTCATAGATAAACTTGATCATAAACCCACAATTCATCGGATCTCGACAAACACACCGCAAAAGAGTTACATCGAATATATATCCAAGAAGATCAAGGAGAACATGGTATTGAGATTCAAAGAGAGAGAAGAAGCCATCTAGCTAATAACTATGGACCCTAAGGTCTGTGGAAATCTACTCACAACTCATCGGAGAGGCTATGGTGTTGATGTAGAAGCCCTCCGTGGTTGATTCCCCCTCCGGCGGAGTGCCGGCGAAGGCTCCAAGATGGGATCTCGTGGATACAGAAGGTTACGGTGGTGGAAATAGTTTTTTCTGGTCGCCTTTGATGTTCTTGGGGTACGTGGGTATATATATAAGACGAAGAAGTAGGTCGGTGGACGCCTGAGGGGCCCATGAGATAGGGGGGCGCGCCCAGTAGGGGGGGCGCGCCCTCCACCCTCGTGGCCGCCTCGATTGCTTCTTGACTTGCACTCCAAGTCCTCGGGAGCACGTTCGTTCCAAAAATTAAACTCCCGAAGGTTTAATTCCGTTTGGACTCTGTTTGATATTCCTTTTCTTCGAAACACTGAAATTGGCAAAAAAATAGCAATACGGGCTGGGCCTCCGGTTAGTAGGTTAGTCCCAAAAATGATATAAATGTGTAAAATAAAGCCCATAAACATCCAAAACGGGTAATGTAATAGCATGGAACAATCAAAAATTATAGATACGTTGGAGACGTATCAGGCGACGTGGCGGCTGATCGCGGCCACCGCTGGAGGAGCTGTCACTAGGGGAGGACCCGCTGAAGCTCGGCAAGCTGCGGACGCCACCAAGAGCAGGTTCGCCTTCACCCTCGTCGCGGTCATCGCCAAGGCCAAGCATCTCGTCGCCGTCATCATCTTCAGGGCAGCACCCAACGCGGCAGCCATCTTCTCCGAACACCCTCACATAGAGGGTCGCGTCGCCATCGAACTTGAAGTGGAGGGTGCACCTCCGGCCCAGGCCACGCGCGCGGGCAAATGTCTACCAGCCGCGGGCCAGGGCCATGTTCCCAGCAACGGAGATCTCCACGGCAACCCAGGAGGCTTTGCTGCAGCAGTCGTTCGCCTGCAGCCAGAGCTCGCCAGGGCCAGCGGCTGACAGTTCACCAGCAAAGAAGCGAGGGAGCTGGAGCCAGTTGCCGGCCGGGTTGTTCGACCACACGACAAACTCTGGAAGCACCTCCGCCAAATGGAAGCGCGGCCGGGGAGGCCACGCAGCCACGACGCGCCTTCCTCCACCAACTGGGCTGCCCCAACATGGGCGGCCACCGTCGAGTGAAGGGCCACCACCGCGACCACGAGGAGCTACGACGGGAGTCGCAGGATGCTTGCGAGGATGACCACGGCCACGCTTGGGCAGAGGAGAGCCAGGCCCTTCCTGGCGAGCCTTCCCCTTCTCCGCGGCTGAGAATCTCTTCGCGGGCGCCATGGGACACAACAAGCAATCGGAGCAAGGAAGAAGAAGGAGCAGGCAGAGCGAGAAGAGATGGACAACAGGGGCTTCCGCCCCTCCCCATTTATAGCCCAAGGAAGGCCAACAGCCAGCCTCCACGATCGCAGGTAATGATGACTCTTTTGCATGCAGCAGGGACTTGTCAAATCGGGCAGTTGTTGAGGCAGCATGGGGAAGTGGAGACGCCCACATCCAATCAACTGCCACGCGGTGACCAAGGCCGCAGGCTGTTGGGACCCGCGGCGCTCCGCACTTGCCCTTTGGCTTCGCTGCTAAGCCAAGTCCGAGCGTGCCTTGGGCCCGGGGGCTATTGTCGGCATTCTGGGAACGGGGGACCCTAGACTTGCTTGCCCGCGGCCTGCAGCATGGCTCGAGCAGTGGCCTAGTACGGCCCGTCTTCATCAACCCAAGTTCAAGACCCTAGTGAGGGACCAAGCCTCGCAGGGCGGACGACACAAGGCTTCCTCAGGGGCGGCCTCACCAGGTAGGCTCACGAGGAGGCAGAGAGATCAAGGCAAGGAGTACCTCGCGAGGTGCTCGTGACGCAATCCATGACGATCAAGACCAGGCGGGCGCCAGCCTGCGCAGTGTCCTTGTTTCCTCTTTGGTGCAAAGGGGGCAAGCGCAGGCGCGGAGTACCGAGGCATCAGGCAAAGGTTTCCATATCGGTGCAACGAGACCAAGACCAGCAGAGCGGCAGGATGGAGATCACCATGGAGCCCAAGACGGCGTCATCACCAGTGCCTTTGGCAGACGAAGACCAACTTTAGTCAGGATAGCTTGTACTAGTTGTCCCCCTTCAAAATGGTCGTTCTTGGCTCCCTTCCTGCTCAATATTTGGGAAGAGGACAACGGCCTCTATAAATAGAGATAGCCACCACAATAGAAGGGGATCCGATCGAATCCTTCCCTAGTAGAACACCGCACCAGCTCAAGAACACCCCTCGCGAGGCTGTTCTTCCTCTATACTGTTCATCATCAGCCCCAGAGGCAATCCACCACACCACACACTGGATTAGGGTATTACACCACAACGGTGGCCCAAACCAGTATAAACCTCGTGTCCCTTGTGTTGTTCATCGTGCTAGCTTAGAATCGCGACGAGGTTTTGGGGCATGAATCGGTAGGGAGAAGATCTTTGTGCGCACCCCAGAGTTCGAACCTTAAGGGTTTTGCCGGAACCCGATATCCATCATTAATGCTCAGAATATTGCCAACATATATGAAATTATATGGACAGACTCGTCAGAATTTGGGAAGGGTGAAGCAAACCACCCCAATGCAAGGTAAGAAAATTATATGAAATTCTTAAGGAACAACATATAAAGGAAATGGATCCGAGTTGGAAACGGTGTCCTCAAGTCATGCTTGTTCCCTGAGACCCCAAATCTCGAGGACGAGATTTCTTGAAGGGGGGAAGGTTTGTAACAACCTAATTTTTGGCCCTTTTCTTTTTCTTTTGATTTATTTGGGGTTTGCTCTCAATTTCTATTTGGAGCAGCTCTTTGGACTTGAAACCTAGGAGATCATCATTTCTTCTCCTCCCTAGTGGCTCATCATTCTCAAACTCATTCCAAGATATTGCCATCATCCTCATCCTAGCCCACCTCTCAAATTCTTTCTTGGGGAAATATTCCTTTTCTATTAAAGGAATAACCTCATTTTCCCTAGGTTGTGGAGCAACCAATATTTCCATCCATCCAAAAATTCCCAAATAATTCTCATAAATTGTTTGGTTGATATCTTGCTCAAATGGGTCAAAATCCTTCCTTGGCCAGTTCAGAAATATTCCTCCAATATTCCTTTTTCTATTATGTCCTAAATGACATTTTGTGAAGGAAGTGCCATTTATCTTATCTTGTTTACCCCCAAACTTTTTTGGCGTTCTTTCATGACCAAATAATTGCCTCATGCCAAAATTCAGCTCCATTTGCCTAGTGAATCTTCCTTAGTGAATTTTCAAAGTTTCTGTTAGACAGAAGCCATTGTGAAGGAAGTACTAGCTAGGAGTATCCAAATGAGTTGAAATTTTGCATGCCTCTTCATATGCTCATACCATTTCCCGCCTCCAATTTTCAACTCCATCCCTTCATCTATGTGAGCACAGCTTCAAATCTTTGATTCTGTTAATACTTTCAGGTTGTGAAGCAAGTATGATTTATATTGCTTCATTAGTTCTAAGAAATTACCAGATGAGGATCCTACCCAAATTACATCTCTCCGCCAAAGTTGAGACCTGTTCATCAAGCCATTTTCTCACCAATACTATTGCAAGTTTCTGGTCAGTGAGGATGTTTGTGAAGCAAGTACCGTTTTGGCAGGTCCAACTGGTATGAAACTTTTACATCATCTTCATATGTCCAAATAACTATGCCTTGCCAATTTTGAGCCCAAATGGTTACTCTATGCGAGTGCATCATCCAAATACCTTATCTGGACCAAATATGCACTTACAAAGCAACTATGTTAAGTTGTGGTCCATTTCTCCTCAAACTTAACAGGATCATAGTCCTTCCTAACCAAATCACACCAGACAAGTCATTTGGCCCTTAGCTCTTCTCTTTTGATCACTGTATCAAGATTCAGTATGATACAAAAAAGTTTCAATGAAGCCTCACATACCTCCTTGGCTCTTTCTCTTGATCCATCAACTCCCACAGCCTCTATGATGTAGGGACTCGTCACCACACATGTCAGGGCATACCCTCTTATCCTCTTCATGCCGGGCATAGTGGTGACTACACCACTGGCATGGCAATGCTCGCGCTTTGGCTGAATCAAGTGCTCTCTGCGCGTTCGGACGCGTCAGGCAGCTCAGCCCCGGCGGCGTTTGCGCTTATGGGCTTGCCGACCTGACTCCGCTGCCCTCACCCTTAGCCCTTCGCCCTCCGCCCTCTGCCCTCTCCGGAAGCGTCCTCGCCGGAGCTTGCCGACGCGAGCCCACGAGCGCTATGTGCGCCGCTTGACTCTATTTGCCCCCACTCACTTGCTTCTCGTGAGCCCCTGTGCCTCTCACCAGTCGTCGCCACCCTCTCCATGATGAGCACGACCATCACCGGAGCGGCCCGTGAGCCATGGCGGGCCAGCACTCTAGAACCTTCTTCCCCCTCTATTTAAGGCCGTCCCGGGCGCGTTTCTCCTCACCTCTCATCCTCTCCATCCCTCAGTCGTCACCGGAGCCACTCAGTGGAGCCAGGATGCCCTTCTTCCTCAAATCCGGCGAAGATCTCCATCTCTAGGCCATCTCCTCCTCCCACTCACTCCAGTCCATCCTAGTCCCTCCCGAGTGCCTCTTCGAGCTCCTGGTGCCTTGCTGGTCCTCCTTCACCCCTCCATTGTTCAGATGGTGGCCAGCATCCCCAATTCCACTGGCGCCCGTAGCTCACGTCTGCTGGGAGATGATGAAGACCACCCTCCAAGGAGCTGCTGGAACGGGCGTGACCGCCGTAGTGCGCTTGTTTCGTCCCCGTTGTCGCCCAGCTCCCGCGAGGCCTCTACACTAGTGAGCCATCGCTGGTGAGTCATCGTCCCTCTGTTCCCCTCCCCCTCCTTCTGAACCTGGCCGAAGGGCCCCATCGGTAAGCGACTCCACACGGGACCGAAGGGGTACGTAAGTGGAAATGCCTTTCCACTTTATGCCTTCGACGTCAACCCCCAGAGGTTTTCTGATTTTCTTTTGAAATCGATTTAAATCCAATTTTGACCACAGCTTTGACCATGAATAACTCCTAAACTACAAGTCCAAATGAACTGATTCTTTTTGCATTATTTTTCTTTTGAGCTCCTCTATTTTCTAGTAGAATTTGGTATTTTCCTCTGTTTTCTAAATTTTCTGGATAGAGAAAAGGGCATTATTGAGTATTTACAAAATCTTACAATAATGTTTTTCTGTAGGTTTTGTGTGCTTGATGAAGACTAGGAGCTTTCCACTTCTTCTTGAAGCAAGGCAAGCCACACCCTCCATTTGCATGATTCCAATGCAATAATATGGTTTATTTAATTTAAATTGCTTAAATTATTGCATTAGTTACAAATGATCTATCCATGGCATTTCTTGGAGTTATCTTAATCTTTCTACTGCCATGGTATTGCTTGGATTTCTATGACTAATGTTTGCGGATGATAATGTCATGTTGCCATTGGATTATTGGTGGCCATTATGATTATTTTCATGATGATAGTTGATATTATGTTTTGGAGTATGATTTTGGATATGATGCTTGCATTTGGATCTTAGCTTGGTAGGTTGTGCTTGCTGTTGGAGTAGTAGTATTATCATTCTTGGGTTCAGCAAGCTCTGAGTTATTTGGTTACCCTCGGAGAGTATGCTATGGCTATGTTATGGGTTGGATTAGGTGTTGGATATTTCCATCACTGGGATCACATGTCGATAGATGATGTTGGAGTATCAGTTATCGCAGGTATGCTTTGGGGATAAATTCTGTCATTAAGTTGGTCAGGTGCCACCGAACTGGGCTTTTCCAGTGCAACCACATTTGCCTTTATGGGAAGGCCCTAATGCGATCTATTGACATGTCTCTCCCCGGTGCCTCCAACGAGGGAAGGTTATGGGCGCATGCTACCCTGATCAGGTAGGTGGACATAAGCCTTGTGTTCCCATAGTTGGATAGGGCCCTTTTTGTCCCTTTTTGGGACCGTTTATGTTTTGCCACGACGGTGGCCGTTGGATGTCAGGAGTTGACATCGGGGCCACCTAGGACTGAACCTAAAGGGGGTGTTGGTCGGAGTAGCCGAGAGAGTGTCATGGCAGTAGATTGGTTTTGTCGGAACTCCATTGGTCCACCCGAATGGGAGCAAGAGGCAATGGGCTCTATGATGTGGGTACAGTGTGCTAACTTCTATAGAGTGTGTGTGTGTTTAATCTATCGATAGCCGCGTCCTCGGTCATGGGCACAATTCATACTAGGTCACACCGTTCGATCAACACTCACATGACGAAATGACTTATAGTTGACTTATATGTCGATGATGTGATCAGTAATAGCTTGGCGGGATGACGATGATGATGTTGGGATGATCTTGAGGATAATCATTCAGTTTGTCATGTGGTCACGAGGTGATCATGTGGATGTTTTGATCACGGTGTGATCATGTGGATCATGAGGTGATCGAGATGGTACATGGCTTTGCCAGATAGCCGAGAGTGAGATGGTATTTGAGATCTGAGATGTTGGTTCACCAGTATGCTAGTAGTTTCATATCATGCTTAGTAGTTGCTTTCACATCATGGTAGTTGTTAATTTAATTAACCTATTTAATGCTATGTTGTTATTTTGCCTTGATGCTTTTGGTTGTTGTGAGCCTGCTAGAACATTCAATGTACTGACCTGGCGTGTTATGCCAGATTGCAGGTGATGCTATGATTGATTATTTGTCAAGGTTTTCGTGTGTGCGAGCTAGATCATGTCCCAGCCAGAGTCCCTTTGGAGTGGAGTTCACCACCTTCGTCGTTGTTCCGCTGCTACGAGTTGTTCTCCTGCTAGCATAGAGCAAGCATGGTATCGCTGGCGTAGTGTCGCCGTGCTGATGTGATCCTTTGTAACATCAGACCCCTGTAGTTATCCTTTGCAATAAGAGCTGATTTGTTCTATGTCAAGCAGTGCCATAATCTAGAAGATTTCACCTTGATCTCTGGGCTAGAATATGGGGCATTCCGGTCTCTTTGGGACGGGGTGCCACAAGGCTTGGTATGAGAGAAGGTCTGGCTATAGGACACCCTAGTTAGCACGAGCGGTAGTAATCCATAGTATAGAGTCTGCTTTGTTTGTTGCATTTGGTTGCTGCATTTGTTTGCGGCATAGCATGCATATAGACATATTATTTGTTGTTAACGATTTATCTGATGAGTGTAGCTGGCATCGCTTCGGATCCACTACAGCTCAGCCCCTTGCATCCCTCTAGTTTTCCTTTCTTGCATGTTCTTCGGTGTTTGGTGTCATTTCTGTCCCAGTGGAGTGATACCAAGTGATCCCGACACTGTTTTCAAGAATGGTGCTCACGTATCACACCTATCTCTTAATTCCAGCTATCCCTATCGTTTCGGTGGTAGACAAGTTGCTACCCTGAAACACACCTTTTTGTCATGTTGGCAACCCTTAATGATCTTAGTTATCAAGAAAGGGCAATGTCAGCCGACTCAACTTTCCTTGTTATCTTTTTCCATGGACGAGTACGGATCCCTTCCATTCGCTTGATAAAAATGTGGTCGTGACATTCATGTGCTGCTGCATGGTTACAAAGTACCTCCTCGCCTCTGGGCTAGTCAAGGTTGTTACCTTGCTATGCCAGCACTTGGTGTAGCAATGTTTACACCAGCTTTTCCACACATTGTTTCATCTTTGTGCACACCGTCACAGCATGATTAGATAATAGTACTAGAGATCTCGCGAGATTTGTGTGCTTAAGTAGGTGTGCATATTGTGTGGATAGCATATATGTGATATTTCTTGTGTTTGATTTGTATGCCTTTTTATTCTTTTGTTTGTTTGAGCTATTTTATTTGCTTCTTTTGGGCCCCGGTGTTATATTATTTCCCCCCTATAAAGAGTTGCTCATCAACCGGCGCCGAACTCGAAGAAGCAACAAGGATATAAAAGGTATAGAAGCTCAACGATATGGCACTCTCAGTTGATTGCATTATGTTGGGAATATCTGCTTGATATATAAATGGTGTGACTGTCGGCTTTCTGGGAACGGGGGTCCCCAGCTTGCCTGCCTGCGGCCTGCGGCGTGGCTCGAGCAAAGGCCCAGTACGACCAGTCTTCATCAACCCAATCTCAAGACCCTCGCGAGGGGCCAAGCCTCGCGGGGTGGACAATGCAAGGCTTCCTCAGGAATGGCCTCACCAGGCAGGCTCGCCAGGAGGCGGAGAGATCAAGGCAGGGGTACCTCGCGAGGTGCTCATGATGCAAGCCATGACGATCAAGACCAGGCGGGCGCCAGCCTGCGCAGTGTCCTCATTTCCTCTTTGGTGCAAAGGGGGCAAGCGCAGGCGCGGAGTACCAAGGCATCAAGCAAAGGTTAACATATCGGTGCAACTAGACCAAGACCAGCAGAACAGCAGGATTGAGGTCACCGTGGAGCCCAAGACGGTGTCATCGCCAATGCGTTTGGCAGCCGAAGACCAACTTTAGTCAGGATAACTTTACTAGATGTTCCCTTTCAAAATGGCCGTTGTTGGCTCCCTTCCCGCTCAATATTTTGGGAGAGGAGCAGGGCCTCTATAAATAGAGATAGCCACCACAGTAGGAAAGGAGAGAGATCTGATCGACATCTCATCCAGAGACGATCGAATCCACCCAAGCAGAGCACTGCACCAGCTCAAGAACACCCCTCGCCAGGTTGTTCTTCCTCTGTACTGTTCATCATCAACCCCTGAGGCAATCCACCACACCACACACTAGAGTAGGGTTTTACACACAATGCTAACCCGAACTAGTATAAACCTTGTGTCCCTTGTGTTGTTCATCAAGTAGCTTAGGTTCTCAGCGAGGCATTGGGACGTGGATCGATAGGGAGAAGATCTTCGCGCGCACCCCAGAGTTTGAACCTTAAGAGTTTTGCCGGAACACGATATCCGACATTTGGCATGCCAGGTAGGGGTGCGCCGAAATCCTCTTTCCGCTGATCTGCGTTCCACTGCTTCGTCGCATCCATGACCGGTGAACCGATGGCCAACACCGACCGCTGGGCGGCATGGCCTGCCCACGTCGCGCCGCCTACCCAAGGTGACCTCAACCACGCGCCTCAGGCAGCCCGCGCTCCGCAGAATGCTACGGGGCACGGGCGACGCAGTCAAGCGCCACCTCCCTCACCCCGCGGCAGGTACGATCAGCTGCAAGGGTCTCAAACCACACCGCGGCCACATCACCGCACACCCGACGGGAGCAGGCAAACATGAAGGCCGCGCTCATGGTGGCTTGAGAACTGCTACGGTGCGGGATGCAAGAAAGCGGCCATGACATGCTGCTGGAGCACGTCGCCAAGCTCCTGGATGCCGCTACTTCAGGGGCGCCCCCTTTCTGCGTCCAGCTTCTAGCCCAGGCCCCGGGCGGATCACACGGCGGGACCATCCGCACCGTGCGCCCTTAGGCGTACCCCAAGGCTTCCTCAACACCAGCTTGACCATCAGCGCTGGACGTCCAACTGTGCCAGCACCGCCACTTGTGAGCGGGGGCATGCGCATCGCTGCTTACGGCTCGGGCGGGCGCCGCCCTATCACCCCAAGATGGTGCTTCGAGCCAAGCCGCGTGGAGCGTGGGGCACTACGGCAAAGCCTTCGGGGCGGCGACCCCGGAGGCTTACGTGCCCCACATGGTGGATCGGGAATACGCACTGGAAGAAGACCACGGCTCGTTCCTCGGGCCAGGATGGGAGGAAGAGATGCCAGAAGCCGAGCCCTTTCAGGAGCCTCAAGGAAGCCTCGCCAACCACGCCGGTGGCAGCAGCTATTGGGTACCGCTAATTCCTCAGGAGCAATCTTACGCTAACCATGGGTCGCAGGAAGTCCAGGTCACTACGGCAGAAGGCTGCCCCAGTGCGGCAGCCTCCCACCCCTCAGGAGGAGGGCACTGGGGGCTGCAGGAGAGGGGCTGGGAGCAAGGCCCCTCCACACGGCACGCGGAGCAAGGTGTTCCTCAGAGGTAGGCCCTCTGTTGGGAGGTGTGTCCGTGTCAACACCAGCGGATCTCGGGTAGGGGGTCCCGAACTGTGCGTCTAAGGCTGATGGCAACAGGAGGTAGGGGACACAATATTTTACCTAGGTTCGAGCCCTCTCGATGGAGGTAATACCCTACTTCCTGCTTGATTGATCTTGATGATATGAGTATTACAAGAGTTGATCTACCACGAGATCGTAGAGGCTAAACCCTAGAAGCTAGCCTATGATTATGATTGTTGTTATCCTACGAACTAAACCCTCCGGTTTATATAGACACCAGAGGAGGCTAGGGTTACACAGAGTCGGTTACAAAGAAGGAAATCTACATATCCGAATATCCAAGCTTGCCTTCCACGCAAAGGAGAGTTCCATCCGGACACGGGATGAAGTCTTCAATCTTGTATCTTCATATTCCAACAGTCCGACCAAAGTATATAGTCCGGCTGTCCGAGGACCCCTTAATCCAGGACTCCCTCAGTAGCCCCTGAACCAGGCTTCAATGACGATGAGTCCGGCGCGCAGATTGTCTTCGGCATTGCAAGGCGGGTTCCTTCTCCGAATACTTCATAGAAGATTTTGAACACAAGAATCGTGTCCGACTCTGCAAAACAAATTCCACATTCCACCGTACAGAGTATAATATTCCACAAATCTAATCTGCTGACAGCTTTTTACGACATCATGCCACGGTCCGGTCATTATTCGAACCGTTTTTCACAACCAGCCACCGCACATATCACGAAGCGATTTTATCGGCACATCTTGTCGAAGCAGAGATCGTGTCCCCCTATCATGGGATCCTCATCAATATAGACGTGGGTAACCCAACCGTGCCATCAAACGTGGCGTTTGGGGAATAAGTGATTTTAACGGGCAAGTGGGGAGGCGCAGGATTTTTGCTGCCTTTATATGGGGACAAGAACCTTCCCTTTCACCCACGCCCTTCTCTACTCATCCATTCCTTTCCGTTTGAGCCCTAGTGCCCAAACACTCCTCTTCTCCGCCCAAAAAGGCTTCCCGAAGATGTCCGGATCTGGAGCAGGAGGCAAGTGGATGGCCTCTACCGTCCGGGAGAAGGATATCAAAAAGCTTCGGAGGGCCGGGTATCTGGCCAAGAGAATTAGCCACCGTCTTCCGACGGCGGGACAGATCGTCCCCACCCTGGAACCCCATGAGAGGGTGGTATTTCTCCCTCATTTTGTCCGTGGGCTAGGGTTCCCCATCCACCCATTTGTTCGCGGCATCATGTACTACTACGGGATTGATTTCCATGATCTATCCCAAAATTACTTCCTCAACATCTCGACATTCATAGTCGTATGCGAGGCCTTTCTCCGCGTCCAGCCGCACTTCGGCTTATGGCTAAAGGTTTTTAATGTAAAGCCCAAGGTAGTGAGCGGTGAGCATGCTGAATGCGGAGGCGCCATGGTGAGCAAGATGTCCAATGTTACATGGCTGACAGGGACTTCCAAAGATTCCATCAAGGAGTGGCAGGAGTAGTGGTTCTACATCACCAACCCGCGTGGCAAGGAGTGGACCACCGTTCCAGAGTTCAGATCCGGTGCCCCCTGCGACTTACGTCCTGGCAAAAGAAGGGCCTGAACTGGGCTTCGTCTGATGAGCTATCAGAGCTCCAGACGCGCGTTCAAGACATGGAGGACAAGAGCGTCAAGCTCATCAATGTAGTCTAGGTGATGTTGGTTCGCCGGATTCTACCATGTCAACACCGAGCTTGCAATCTATGGGAGTTCGACCCGGCCAAGCACCAGACCCTGCTAGAGCTCTTTGGCTCTACGACATGGACATCTGGAAGGTGCTTTTAAAGTCTGGCAAACCATGGGCGGACTCCACCGAGGACCGTGGGTACCAACTGTCCCGCACCGCAAGTTCGGTAAGCAATTGAATGTTTTGACAACTCATGTGTTCTATCCATACATCCTCAGGAAAATACTTAACATGTTTCCTATCATTTTCTTAGGGCTGGGCGAGGAAGGCAGGGCGGATCTACTGTCCAGTCCCTCTGCCAAAAGAACCGGCCGGCCCACTTCTGATGAATATGCTGGTCCCGGCGCCATATAAGGTGCCGAAGAAGAAGACCGAAAAGGAGGCCAAGAAGACTAGGGGTGGCCTCCGTCGCCGTGGTGCCCCGGACACGAAATCCGAAGATTCCAACGCCCATGCTTCCTCTGAAGAGGACGGTGAGGAGGAGGACAAATCCCCCACAGGGGAAAGAAGAAAAGAACGGCCTCCAACTCCTTGGAGGCCGATTTGCCTAAGAGGGAAAAAATCCTTGAGGGAGTCCTGGACTAGGGGGTGTCCGGATAGACGAACTATCTCCGTCGGCCGGACTCCAAGACTATGAAGATACAAGGTTGAAGACTCCGTCCCGTGTCTGGATGGGACTTTCCTTGGTGTGGAAGGAAAGCTTGGCGATAGGGATATGTAGATCTCCTACCATTGTAACCGACTCTGTGTAACCCTAGCCCTCTCCGTTGTCTATATAAACCGGAGGGTTTTAGTCCGTAGGACGAACAACAATCATACCATAGGCTAGCTTCTAGGGTTTAGCCTCCTTAATCTCGTGGTAGATCTACTCTTGTACTACCCATATCATCAATATTAATCAAGCAGGAGTAGGGTTTTACCTCCACAAAGAGGGCCCGAACCTGGGTAAAAACATCGTGTCCCTTGTCTCCTGTTACCATCCGCCTAGACGCACAGTTCGGGACCCCCTACCCGAGATCCGCCGGTTTTGACACCGACATTGGTGCTTTCATTGAGAGTTCCTCTGTGTCATCACCTATAGGCCCGATGGCTCCTTCAATCATCAACAACGACGCGGTCCAGGGTGAGAGTTTTATGCCTGGACAGATCTTCGTATTCGGCGGCTTTGCATTGCGGGCCAACTCGCTTGGCCATCCGGAGCAGATCGAAAGCTACGCCCCTGGCCGTCAGGTCAGATTTGGAAGTTTTAACTAGATGGCTAACATCCGCGGAGACTTGATCTTCGACGGATTCGAGCCACAGCCAAGCGCGCCGCATTATCACGATGGGCATGATCTAGCTCTGCTGCCGGACAGTGCCCCGGAGGGCACACAAGTGTCCGCTCCGACCCTTAGTTCGGAGCCGACTGCGCCGATCGAGGACGGGTGGCTGGACACCGCCTCGGGGGATGCTACCTCTACAGCGATAGAGCCGGATACCAGCCTAGTCCTTTGCGAAGCTCGTGACTCCAAGGTGCCGGACTCCTCTTCGGACTCCGAACCTTCCGCGCCCCTGCTAATCATATCTGATTGGGCACCAATCATGGAGTTCAGCGCTGCGGACATCTTTCAGCACTCGCCCTTTGGCGACATCCTGAATTCACTAGTCTCTCTCTTTATCAGGAGAGCCCTGGCCGGACTGCGGTCAGGAAGGTTGGGATGCAGGCTACGAAGAAATTCAACGCCCACCCACCACCCACTTTGTAACCACTGTCAATGATTTAACCGACATGCTCGACTTTGACTCCGAAGACATCGACGGTATGGACCACGATGCCGGAGACGACCAAGAACCAACGCCTACAGGGCACTGGAAGGCCACCTCTTCATACGACATTTACATGGTGGACATCCCAAAGGATGGGAATGGCAATGGAACAATGGAGGACGACCCCTCCAAGAAACAGCCCAAGCGTCGGCGTCAGCGGCGCCGCTCTAAATCCCGCCACAGCAAAAACGGTGATTCCAGCAAGGGAGATAATAACACCCCGGACAGTGCCGAAGACAACACTCTCCATGTCGTGGTATTCTCACGGGGGGGTGGTGGTGCAAGACGACATATGCCACAAGGTGGCTTTGTGTGAGGGCAAGACTGCTGCTGATAGGACCGGGAGCGGGTATGCGAGTAGCACGCGGTGGTTTACCCAGCTTCAGAGCTCTCCGGAGAGATAATACTCCTACTGCTGCATGTCTGAGTGTATCTGGTATATCTGGTACAGAGTGCTCCTGGAGCTGTATCTGAGGTCAGTGATGTAGCCATCCGGCCTCGTATATTCATATGAGCACAAGTGAGAGAGTGGCTAGCTAGTGGCCGAATGGAGTTGCCGTAGTGGTGCTTGTGTGCTCATGCGTGAGTGTGTGTGAGAGTGGCCAGGGAGCCATTGTGGCCCGGCCCCATGGATGGATGGTTGCTAGCTATATATAGTGTTGGGGTAGCTTACTACCTAAGCTAGGTACCGGCGTGGGGGGCAAGTGGGCATGGGGCTCCATGCCCATGTACGTGATGTGCATGCCTCTTTGTCCCTGGTGCACTATAAAACAATGCCCAGGGACAGATACACTATAGATGATGTCGTCGCTACTATTCGTCAACAGTGCCGGGTACGGCTGTCTCGTCGGGGTCTTGTTGGGCTGAATTCGGCAGCCGGCTGGTTGGAGCAGTCGGCAGCTGGCAGCCGGCCGGACAGAGCAGTCGGGCGGGGAGCCGGCAGGAGCGACCGGGCAGTTGGACTGAGGGGCTTTGCTAGCCCCGATGTCTTGAATAATTGTCTTGCCGTCTTCGGGGTACCCGTTGCCAATTACTCCGACAGTAGCCCCCAAGCCTCCGGGCAACTTGGCAAAGTTGGGCGGAGGTTTTTTGGCGAGTATTCATGGAAATGATCATAAAAAGACAAAGTTAGTCCACGCAGATATATCAAATGATTGCTTTTAGCATTGCAAGTTTTATGCGGAGGGTGCCGACTCGGTTTCGTCCGAGCCCCGTTAATCTTTTTCGTGTTCCCTCCGCTTTTTGGCTTGTGCTCTCGCTCGCCGGACAGCCGCTCTGCGGTCTGTGGCTGAGAGTGGGCCGCGAAGTGGAGCGTACAATACTCAGACTTTGGGAGCGAATTTAACCGAGTAGATACTCAGAAAGGAAATGGTCGGGTTGCCCGAAGCGTTTTTCTTCCCGGACGTTTTTCATGTGGGTGGCCTCCAGCGTTCACTCTTGCTAGTCGGACAGCCGCTCTGCGGTCCGTGACTAAGAGTGGGCCTTTGGTACCGTGCACGCTACTAAGCCGTCTGCGGGAAATAACGTCTCAGGCCAAGCGGCCAGCCCCCGGGCCAACTCTGGCTGGCGCCGGGGTGAACAGTAGTGCAACTGTAATAAAATGCGGAGATAGCCCCCGGGCATCGCTCAAGGTCATCTGTGCTTTCGCGGTGCAAAAAATATACGGGTGAGGAGCTCACATTGATTTTCGCGTAGTCACGGTCGTCGAAGACAGCCGGCGCGACTCGGCGCTTGCGGAGCGCGCCAGCGCACCCGCTGGGTGCAGCCCTCGAGCCCCCGGGTGCTCGAAGGGCGGTCCCGGCCGGTCAGGCTCGACTGGCCAGGCGGCGAGGCGTCTTGCAACGCCCTTCTTCTTCTTTTTCTCTTCTGTCGGTTGCTGGCAGCCGGACAAAACTCTTCTCTTGTCTGCGATCTTCACGGGGGCACGCCAGCGCACCCGCTGGGTGTAGCCCCCGAGATTCGGGCCGACTCCTGAGCAGTCGGGCCGGATCTCCCGGCAACTACTTTGTCTTCTTTCTCGCAGGGGCGCGTCAGCGCACCCGCTGGGTGTAGCCCCCGAGATTCGGGCCGACTGCTGAGCAGTCGGGCCAGATCTCCCGGCGACTACTTTGTCTTTTTCTTTTTCTTCTTCAGCCGGCTAGGCAGGCGGACTCCGACACAGCAGTCAGGCTCTTTCCAGCCGGCCTGGCAGCCAGCGGTCGGACGCACATCTAGTAGTCGGATGCACATTTCTTTCTTTTTCTCTGTCGGTTAGCTGTGGGCACCTGGCTTTTTCTTCAGCCCGCTCTGGGGAACCAGACACAGCCAGCTTCACACTTTTTTTTCTAGCTGGCTCGCACGCGAGTAGCCGTCCTCCACCTCTTAATTTTTCTTTCTTTTTTTGGCAGCCGGGCACTCGGCCTGTTTCCCAGACAGCTGGCTCAGCTCCAGTCGGCCGGCTCTTTCTTCCGTTTTTTTAGACGGCTCTTTTCTTCTTTTTCTCTTCTCCAGCCCCTTATCATTTTCTCTTCTCCAGCCGGCACCAACTCCCCCTTTCTTTTGAACAAGCACCGGGCCGCGGTAGTTGAGCAACGCGAGTCGGCCTGGGAGCGCAGAGGGGCCAGGTGGCAGGACCGGCCGGGTGGTGGCGGAGCCGGCAGGCGGCGAAGCCGGCCGTCCGGGTCGCTATGGAGTCAGCGGGCGGCGAAGCCGGCCATCCGGGTCACGGCTGAGAAGGCAGGCGGCTGAGCCGCGAGCATGCGCGGGAGGCACAGCGGAGCCGGACAGCGTAGGAGGCCGAGTCCGGCTGGGGAGCCGGCCACGGGCGCCTGGAGGCGCAAGACGGGGCGGAGCCGCGCGGAGGGACGCGGAGCAATCGGCCAAGCGGGGCAAGGGCCGACGCGGCTGGCGAGTGGCTCAGGGGGCGAGCGCGCGGGCGGAGCACGACGGGCCGCCGCGGCACGGGACCCGCAGGGTGCGAGGCGACCCGGCGACGTCCCGAAGCCGGCCGGAGCGGGGGACCCAGCCGGAGCGAGAGCGGCGACTAGGCCAACGGGCGCGCGGGGCGGAGACGCGGAGCAGGCGGCCCCGAGACGCAGGGAGGCGCGGGGAGCCAGCGGCCAGAGCAGGCAGTCGCGCGCGACCGAGCCGGCACGGGGAGGTGGCCCGACGGAGCAGGCGGAGCCGGTCCGGGGAGGCGGCGCGGGGCCAGCGCGGGGAGGCGGAGCGGTCGCAGCCGGCGTGCACGGATGTGGCCGGGTCCGGCCGCGGCTGCGAGTGCGAGCCAACGCTGGAACGCGGCATGGGGGAGCCGGGGCGCCGCAGAGGAGAACAGCGAGAGCCGGCCAGGCCGGCTGGGTGGTGGGCGTAGCCAGCAGGCCGGGAGCTGGCGCGTGGAGAGGGCCATGCCGCGGCCGGACGTGGCAGTGGGCGGAGAAGCCGGCCAGGCAAGGCGGACTCGGCGGATGGACGAGATGGAACCAGCAGCCGGCAGCCACGAGCGGGTGCGGCGACAGGCGCGCGGAGCTGGAGCCGCGTGCAAAGCTGGACGGAGGAGCCCAGCCGGCCAGATGCCGCGCGGGTAAGCAGACGCGCGGGGCAGCAGGGGAGTCGGATGCGACGTTGTTGTTGGAGGCGCGTGCACGGCAGGCAGCAGCAGCGCGAGGCGAAGCTGTGGCCTGCGGCGGCGCGGGCAGCCGCGCGGGAGGCGGCTGGAAGGGTCAGCCGGAGCAGTGAAGGCCGGCGCGACTAGGCGCGGCACAACCGGTCAGCGACCACCAGGCGCGGGCACAGCCACACAATTGCCTGAGCATTGTCTGGGGATTATCTGACTTTTGTTAGGGTAGTGTACGGGATATATCTGGTTCGTATCCGACCAATGTACAGGGATTATCTGGCCATCATACACGCACTATCCAACTTGCATCTGGATAGTGTAGGAAGAGTGTATGGCTATTATCTGGGAAGCGTATGGCTAATTATTTGACCATTGTTTGACTTTCATCTAGCTAGCTTGCATAGATGGTATGTGGAGGAATTAACGCATGTTTCGGCCGGAGCAAGGCACAACGCGGAGAGAAGCAGACGCAAGCAGCGCGTGGATGGCCACGGACGACCGAAACGAGGCCCCGTGCGCGGCGCGCACGTGGACGGCCGGCCGGTGTTGCGGTGGTGGTGACGAAGATGGCCAACGGCGAGGATGCGCCGCCCCTCAGAGCCGCTCCGGGGGCGTGTCGATGTTGGGCCCCCGAGCGCTACCGGAGAGACGACGGCAACGCCGCGGTGATGATGCCGAAAATGGTGAGGCTGACGGCGGGGACGCGCCACCCCTCACGGTCACTCCGGGGGCGTGTCGAAGTCGAGCCCCCGAGCGCTACCGGAGAGACGACGCGACGCCGTGGCGGTGATAGCGAAGATGGTCCCGCCCGGACTGCGAAACCAGCAGCAACGCGGTAGCATAGTACCGCCCCACGGTGGGCGCCAAATGTTGTGGTATTCTCACGGGGGGGTGCAAGACGACATATGCCACAAGGTGGCTTCGTGTGAGGGCAAGATTGCTGCTGATAGGACCGGGAGCGGGTATGCGAGTAGCACGCGGTGGTTTACCCAGCTTCGGAGCTCTCCGGAGAGATAATACTCCTACTGCTGCATGTCTGAGTGTATCTGGTATATCTGGTACAGAGTGCTCCTGGAGCTGTATCTGAGGTCAGTGCCGTAGGCATCCGGCCTCGTATATGCATATGAGCACAAGTGAGAGAGTGGCTAGCTTGTGGCCGAATGGAGTTGCCGTGGTGGTGCTTGTGTGCTCATGCGTGAGTGTGTGTGAGAGTGGCCAGGGAGCCATTGTGGCCCGGCCCCATGGATGGATGGTTGCTAGCTATATATAGTGTTGGGGTAGTACTACCTAAGCTAGGTAGCGGCGTGGGGGGCAAGTGGGCATGGGGCTCCATGCCCATGTACGTGATGTGCATGCCTCTTTGTCCCTGGTGCACTTTATAAAACAGTGCCTAGGGACAGATACACTGTAGATGATGTCGTCGCTACTATTCGTCAACAGTGCCGGGTACGGCTATCTCGTCGGGGTCTTGTTGGGATGCAGTCGGCAGCCGGCTGGTTGGCGCAGTCGGCAGCCGGCTGGTTGGAGCAGCCGGCAGCCGGCAGCCGGCCGGACAGAGTAGTTGGGCGGGGAGCCGGCAGGAGCGGCTGGGCAGTCGGACTGAGGGGCTTTGCTAGCCCCGATGTCTTGAATAATTGTCTTGCCGTCTTCAGGGTACCCGTCGCCAATTACTCCGACACTCCAGCAGGATTCCTCGCAGGAGGATGGAGAAGCCAGCCCTCATGAGAGAGCGGCAGACAGAGAGGTAGAGAACGATAATTATATGCCTCCCTCCGAAGACGAGGCAAGCCTCGACGACGACGAATTTGTCATGCCTGAGGATCCCGTCGAACAAGAGCGTTTCAAAAGCAGGCTTATGGCCACGACAAGCAGCCTCAAGAAAAAGCAGCAATAGCTTAGAGCTGACCAAGACTTGCTAGCCGACAGATGGACTGAAGTCCTTGCGGCCGAAGAGTATGAACTCGAACGCCTCTCCAAGAGCTACCCAAAACACAGGCTGCTACCGCGATTAGAGGAGGAAGCACCTAAAACTACATCATTAGTGCATAATACGGCCGACCGACCACCTCGTGGCTGCGATAGAGAGGCCTCTAGGCCCTCCACTAAAGCCGCACCCCGGCGTCGCTCGAAAAGTACAAAGCCTCGGGGGAATGCGCCAGACTTGCGAGACATATTAGAGGACAAGGCAAGACAAACAAGATCGATCTACGGATCGCGTGGGAGCCCCACGATACGTGATGACAACCGTCACGCTGGATACAGCACTTCCGGCTGGGCCGAACACAATGGACAAAGCTCCTTTGAGCTGCGTCGTGATATAGCCCAATACAGAGGCGCCGCACACCCACTATGCTTCACAGACGAAGTAATGGATCATCAAATCCCCGAGGGTTTCAAACCCATAAACATTGAATCATACGACGGCACAACAGATCCTGCGGTTTGGATCGAGGACTACCTCCTTCACATCCACATGGCTCGCGGTGATGATCTACACGCCATCAAATACCTCCCACTCAAGCTTAAAGGACCAGCTCGGCATTGGCTCAATAGCTTGCCAGCAGAATCAATTGGGTGTTGGGAAGACCTGGAAGCCGCATTCCTTGATAACTTTCAGGGCACATATGTGCGACCACCAGACGCCAATGACCTAAGCCACATAATTCAGCAGCCAGACGAATCGGCCAGACAATTCTGGACACGGTTCTTAACTAAGAAAAATTAAATCGTTGACTGTCCAGATGCAGAGGCCCTTGCAGCCTTCAAACATAACATCCGTGACGAGTGGCTTGCCCGACACCTAGGACAGGAAAAGCCGAAATCCATGACAGCCCTCACATCACACATGACCCGCTTCTGCGCGGTAGAGGACAACTGGCTAGCTCGCAGTAACAACCTGACCAAAAACCCTGGTAGTTTGGATACCAAGGACTGCAACGGCAGGTCGCATTGCAACAAGCAGAAGCGCCGCATTAACGGTGATAATACTGAAGATACGGCAGTCAATGTCGAATTCAGAGGCTCTAAACCCGGTCAGCGGAAAAAGCCATTCAAAAGAACTACTCCGGGCCCGTCCAATTTGGACCGAATACTCGATCGCTCGTGCCAGATACACGGCACCCCCGAAAAGCCTGCCAATCACACCAACATGGATTGTTGGGTGTTCAAGCAGGCAGGCAAGTTAATTGCCGAAAACAATGACAAGGGGCTGCATAGCGATGACGAGGAGGAGACCCGGCCGCCGAACAATAGAGGACAGAAGGGTTTCCCCCCACAAGTGCGAACGGTGAACATGATATACGCAACCCACATACCCAAAAGGGAGCGGAAGCGTGCACTCAGGGACGTATATGCGATGGAGCCAGTCGCCCCAAAGTTCAATCCGTGGTCCTCCTGCCCGATCACTTTTGATCGAAGGGACCACCCCACTAGCACCCGCTATGGAGGATTCGCCGCATTGGTTCTAGACCCAATCGTCGATGGATTTCACCTCACTAGAGTCCTGATGGACGACGACAGCAGCCTGAACCTGCTTTATCAGGATACAGTGCGCAAGATGGGCATAGACCCCTCAAGGATTAAACCCACAAAGACGACCTTCAAAGGCGTCATACCAGGTGTAGAGGCCAACTGTACAGGCTCAGTTACACTTGAAGTGGTCTTCGGATCCCCGGATAACTTCCGAAGTAAGGAGTTAATCTTCGGTATAGTCCCGTTCCGCAGCGGCTATCATGCACTGCTCGGACGAACCGCATTTGCAAAGTTCAATGTGGTGCCGCACGATGCATACCTCAAGCTCAAGATGCCAGGCTCTCGAGGAGTCATTACGGTCAACGGAAACACCAAACGCTCTCTCCGAACGGAGGAGCATACAGCGGCTCTCGCGGCGGAAGTACAAAGCAGCCTCTTAAGGCAATTCTCGAGTCCGGCTGTTAAGCGGCCGGACACCGTCAAGCGCGCCCACAGTAACCTACAACAAGACCACCTGGCACATTCCGAGCACGCGTAGCAATGCAGCACCAACCCCAGCCCTCGCGAAATCGCGAGACCAGTACCACGCGTACATAACTACGCTCTGGAGATACCATGGGCACAGGGGGAGGGCACGACCACGGCACGCCCAGGGTCTGGCTCAACCACACCAGGGGCTCCCAATTGTGTCATCTTTTTTTTCTTTCTTCTTATCCTTAGGACTCCGTTTTTCAGAAGCCCTGTCCGGCAGTAGACTTGCCGAACTCACGATGCAACAGCCAGGGAAGCAGAAGAGCTACGTCGAATATCCAGGTGGTCTCTATTACGAGCAGTATACCTGTTTTACATACCATCCCGCAGCCTACCCCTGGAGGGGGACATGTTAAATAGTCCCATCCCTTGCTTACCGCACTATTTGTATCGTTCTGCTTTCATTGCTGTATTTTTTGAATAAACAATGCATCGCTTTTTGCCTATTATTGCATTCCCTTTTGTATTTATACATCTTCACTTATGACATGTTGCATCCGTACGATTTGGTACAGCCAAATACAACAGGGGCTTAAGTTCCCCAAAATATGGTGTGATAAGTCCGAACACTTTCGCAAGTGCGGCACCCCGAACTAATAGCACTATATGCATCGGCTCCGAATCATGTCTTGGGTCAATAGTTGGGTTTGCCCGGCTCCCATGTTTTGGTACCTTACGTTCCGTTATATCGGCTAAGGTAGCGCTGGGAGAACCATTGCGATTGTGCCCCAGTTGAGCTGGGTTGAGCACCTCAGTGGAGAAAGCTAAAACTGACCATCATGATAGGGCGAGAGCCGGTCGCTGTTCGAGAGGTTTTTTCGAGTCCCTAAAGACTTATGCCGCATAGAGCGAGGAACCGGCTTTGTCCGGCCCAGGCATGGATAGCGCCTCGAATTCGGTGTTCCGAACACTAGGGGCTTCGCCGAAATTTAAAATTATAGAATTCTATGGCTAAGTGGGAGTGTTCAAGCACTATAAGTCCGGTTGCCTTGTTCGTTGTGTTGAGAGCCTCCCTCGAAGGACCCAAAAATGGGAACAAGAGCGCTCAAGTTTATCCCGAACACCCCAGCACTCGTGGCATGGGGGCTGAAGCCAACGACTTGCCATCTCTCAAATTCGATAAATGGCCGCACAGAAGGTAATATTTTAAATTAACAAGCGTTTCTTAGCGCATATGAACAAAGTTTTCAGCGCACAGGATAACAAAATACGATTCTACTCAAAAATTACATCTTTGGAGCATTCACCCGCTATAAGGCGGGCACCCTTCAGGACACCCTTATAGTACATCTCGGGCATGCGATACTCCTTGCCCGGCGGTGGCGCGTCTATCACAAGCTTCTCGACGTCCATCTTGCCCTAGTGCACTTTAGCGCGGGCAAGGGCCCGACGGGCACCTTCAATGCAGACGGAGTGCTTGATGACTTCAATCCATGGACAGGCGTCCACCAGCCGCCGCACCAAACCGAAGTAGCTCCCAGGCATGGTTTCATTGGGCCACAGCCGAAATATGAGGCCCTTCATGGCCTGTTCGGCCACCTTGTGGAGCTCGACCAGCTGCTTCAGCTGGTCGCTCAGGGGCACCGGATGTCCGGCCTCAGCATATTGAGACCAGAACACCTTCTCCGCCGAGCTCCCCTCCTCGGCTTGGTAGAACGTGGCAGCATCAGACACACTACAGGGCAGGTCTGTGAACGCTCCTGGAGAGCTCCGAATCTGGGTAAGTAACAGATAATTCACTTTTACATGCTTGCTTTGCATGAAGAATGCCTTACTCGCCGCTATCTTTTTTATCTCCTCGATCTGCTGGAGGGCCTTCTGGGCTTCGGCCTTAGCGGCTTTGGCACTCTAAAGAGCCGAGGCGAGCTCGGACTCTTGAGTCTTCGAGTCATGCTCCAAACTCTCGTGTTCTTCCACGAGAGCCTGGAGCTCTTGCCGCACCTCTGCCACCCGCGCCTCCTGCTTCTCTCGCTCAGTGCGTTCTGCGGCCGCATTGCTTTCGGCCTTGGACACCGCTTCCTTCAGGATCGCCACCTCGTTCGTGGCCCCTGCAATACTCACGTTATTCCTGTCATTTTTTGCAACCAAATCCTTTCTATAAGGTATTACTTTAAGGAGGTATTATTTACCTTCCTTGTCCTCGATCTGCTTCTTGGCATGGCCCAGCTCGTTCTCGAACCGCTCGAGGCTTTGCTTCAATGCATTGACCTCCGCAGTCAGTGCGGCGGAGGTCAGTAGTGCAGCCTGCATTCCCATATTGACATGCTTATGTTAGACTCCTGCGTATATATTTTTAGATCCTCAGTTCGGCTTTTCTTTCCGAAGACTGAACTGAGCATCAGGGGCTACTGTCTATACGGTACTATTCTTACATATCTTAAAAACTTACCTCAAAGCCTGTTAGAAGGCTGGTACAGGCTTCAGTCAGCCCGCTCTTGGCGGACTGAACTTTCTGGATCACCGCACTCATAACAGTGTGGTGCTCCTCGTTGATGGAGGCGCCGTTAAGCGCCTCTAGCAAGTTATCCGGTGCCTCCGGTTGGACGGAGGCCACCGGCGTCACAGTCTTGCCCTTCTTATGAAGGGCCTGCCTGCCAGACTTCGGAATCACTGTAGGTTCCGGTACGGAGTCTGGGACAGGTCCGGACTTAGAGCCCTCTGGGGTTTGGCCCTCTTCGCGAACCCAGAGTCCGGGAGGTCGCCTTGCGGCGCCTCCAGGACCACCTCCTCCTGGTTGGGCCCCTTCTGGGACCCCACCTCGGCGTCATCTGCGTCACGGGGGGAGGAGACGGCCGGAAGTGAGGTGTTATTCACATCCGACGAACCTAGGGAGCCGCTCGATGAAGCGGGGAGATCGTCCTTGGGCAGGCTACATGGTTGTATTCGGCGTTAGAAGACACTATGCGACGAAAGAAAAATTATGAGTTATTCTGGAATCCAGACACTTACGATTTCGCCAGGGGCTTGGCCCTCGAAGGCCACTCCTCTTCGCCATCGTCGGCATTGGTGGAACAGTCCGGAGGAAGGGTCCTTCCCTTCTTGGACCCTCTGGCCTCCCCAGTTGCGGAGGCCTTCCTTTTCTTCTCTCCACCCGATGGGGGAGAGGCCTCTTTTTTCTCCTCCTCGTCTTCACGGGAGGAGTCCGCCTCGGAGTCATCAGACGATGAGTCCGATAATACCTGGCGCCGGGAACTCCTCCGAGTTCCCGTGGCCTTCTTCTTGGCCTTCTTCTCCGGCACCACGTAAGGCGCCGGAACCAGCAGCCCCGTTAATCGGGCGTCCGCTGGGTCTTCTGGTAAGGGAGCCGGATAGTTACCCTGCCCGGACTTCTTCTACCAGGCCTGTCAAAGGTAAGGGAGTTTAGATCCCGCATAGAGTCAAACTATGAAAAACAAGTGTCCCGTAAAGGGTAAAATGGCTTACCTCGCCGGCTGGACGTTGCGAGCTGAATCCGCGATCTTCGGTAGCGGATGCGGGAGCCTCGATGCCCTTGAACAGCACCTTCCAAGCATCTTCATACGTAGTGTCGAAGAGCCTGCTTAAGGTTGGGTGCTGTCCCGGATCAAACTCCCACAAATTAAAGGCCCGTCTCTGGCACGGGAGGATCCGGCGGATGAGCATGACCTGGACTACGTTGACAAGCTTGAGCTTCTTGTTTACCAATGTTTGGACGCAGGATTGGAGTCCGGTCAGCTCCTCCAAATCACCCCATGATAGGCCCTTCTCTTTCCAGGAGGTGAGCCGCGTGGGGATGCCAGATTTGAATTCGGGGGCCGCTGCCCATTTAGGGTCACGCGGCTCGGTGATGTAGAACCACCCCGATTGCCACCCCTTTAAGGTCTCCACAAAGGAACCCTCGAGCCATAGGACATTGGGCATCTTGCCCACCATGGCACCTCCGCACTCCACTTGGCGGCCCCCACTACCTTCGGCTTGACATTGAAGGTCTTCAGCCATAAGCCGAAGTGGGGCTAGATGCAGAGTAAGGCCTCGCACACGACGATGAACGCCGAGATGTTGAGGATGAAATTCAGGGCCAGATCGTGGAAATCCAGTCCATAGTAGAACATGTGCCCCCGGACAAATGGGTGAAGTAGAAAACCTAGTCCGCGGAGGAAGTGAGTGAGGAACACCACCCTCTCATGGGGCCCGGGGGTGGGGATGAGCTGCCCCTTGTCGGGGAGCCGATGCGCGATGTCGCTGGATAAGAATCCGGCCTTTCGCAGTCTCTTGATGTGCCCCTCCGTGACGGAGGAGGCCATCCACCTGCCTCCCGCTCCAGACATGGCTGGAGAAGGTTGAGGCGAGATGTGCGGACTTGGGCGCTGGAGCTCGAGTGCGCGGATATGGATAGGCAAAGGAGGAAGAAGGCGTAAGTAAAAAGGTGGATCCTTATCCCCTTATATGGACAGACAAAAACTATGCGTCCCCACCAGCCTGGTAAAACTCGCTTATCTCCCAAGCGCCGTAATCAATGGCACGGTTTGGTTACCCATGCCCGTATTGATGAGAATCCCGGAATAAGGGGACACGATCTCTGCTTTGACAAGACGTGCCAAGGAAACCGCTTCGCTAAACGCGCTGAAGTGGAATAGTGAAAACAATTCGAATAAAGGCTTGGCCGTGGTGTGATGTCATGCCGCGAAATACGTCAGCAGATTGAACTTGTGTAAATATTATTCTCTCTACGGTGGTATGTGGAACTTATTTTGCAGAGCCGGACACTATCCTTGTGTTCAAAATCTTCTATGAAGTATTCGGAGGAGGAACCCGCCTTGCAATGCCGAAGACAATATGCGCGCCGGACTCGTCGTCATTGAAGCCTGGTTCAGGGGCTACTGAGAGAGTCCTGGACTAGGGGGTGTCCGGATAGCCGAACTATCACCGTCGGCCGGACTCCAAGAATATGAAGATACAAGATTGAAGACTCCGTCCCGTGTCCGGATGGGACTTTCCTTGGCGTGGAAGGCAAGCTTGGCGATACGGATATGTAGATCTCCTACCATTGTAACCGACTCTGTGTAACCCTAGCCCTCTCTGGTGTCTATATAAACTTGAGGGTTTTAGTCCGTAGGACGAACAACAATCATACCATAGGCTAGCTTCTATGGTTTAGCCTCCTTGATCTCGTGGTAGATCTACTCTTGTACTACCCATATCATCAATATTAATCAAGTAGGAGTAGGGTTTTACCTCCACCGAGAGGGCCCGAACCTGGGTAAAAACATCGTGTCCCTTGTCTCCTGTTACCATCCGCCTAGACGCACAGTTCGGGAACCCCTACCCGAGATCCTCCGGTTTTGACACCGACACTCCTCTTCAAGAGGAGTCCACCGGCGCCACTGATAGCAGCCCGGAGTGGGATCCCAGGCCCGAGCCCCTGGTGAACTTGTAAGTATAAAATCCGAACACACTCATGCGTCCGAACGTGTCATGGCATCACATTCTAATTTGAGTCGTGTTTTTCTTTTTCAGTCCGGCGAAGCCCCGCGCCGAACAATCCTCGTCAGAAGATCTGCTGGGTTCGGACGCTATGGGGAGCGAGACACCCCCGAAGGCCTCTTTCTTCAAACATAGGAATGAAAATGAGGTTTCGTCCCAGAAGGACGTAGGCCACAGAGGAGGAGAGAAGGTTGGAAAGGCGGCGCCAGGAGGCCATACTTCTGGGGCCGGTCACACGGGAGAGAAAGCTCCCGTGGGTGTCGACGGCAGGGATCATCTTGAATCCTGACCCTAGCCGGACACGATTCTAGAGACCCCTAAGGTCCCCGAGTTAAACAGACAGCCTTCACCAACTGGAGGAGGTATGCCTGCTCCACCGGCCGCCTTTGTCCAACCAGAGGTGCCGGATACTTTATTGGCGGCGCTGAAGGGTGCCTCCATCGTTGATGAACACCGTGCCCTTATGGGTGTGGTGATTGAGAATATTCAGTCTGCTAAGAGTGGACTGAATGAATCCTGTATCGGCCTCATAAGAGGATTTGAGGTATGTTTTATGAGCTTTTGGGAGAGTGTAATGGTATAGATAGTAGCCCCTGATACACTGTTCGGTGAAAGAAAGAACCGGACAGAGGATCAAATTCATGTTCGCAGGAGACTCACTTGATGATATTTATCACTCTTTTTAACCAGCAGGCATCTGTAGCGACTGCCACCTCTCAAGCTACGGAAGTATCCGGACTGAGGCATAATCTGGAGCGGGCTGAAGGAGAACTTGTCCAAGTGAAGAGACAGCTAGAGGATAATCAAGGTATGTATAAGTCTTGTTTTTGTAGCACAAATGAATAAGCGTACATGATGGAGATATTTTTTATAATGTGCTCTAGGAGCGACGGCCAAAATTGAGGCTCTCAGGAGGGCTGTGGACGAAGCCGAGAAAAAGGCAGCCACAGAGCAGGCTCTTCGTGAGAAACACAAGGCTAGAGTTATTGAGGCTGAGCAAGAGCTTCAAGAGGCCGTGCAGAAATGCGAGAACCTGGAGCAGAGTTTAGCAGGGAAAGAATCCGAACTCTCCCAGGCTCGCCAAGCCGCAAGTGATGCCCAGGGGGAAGCCCACGTTGCCCTAAAGGAAATCCAGGAGGCGAGCAAGATTGCGGCTGGTAAGGCTTTTTCTGTACAAGGCAAGTATTGGAATGGGAAAATCAAATTTGACAACTTGAGTTTTGATGTATACAGGGGTATATGCGGAGCTGCCGCGCAGCATATCTGATGCCGCGCAATTCTAATGAGCCGAAGGGGGGAATACTGCGGATAAGCTCTTCTGGATGCAGTATCTGGCACCGAATTATCCGGTGCCTTTCTCCTATCAGCAGAAGCAGCTGGTCGAGCTGCATAAGACAGCTGAGTTAGCCATGAAGGATTTAATTATCCGGCTATGGCCTGCTGAGCCGATTCCAAGCAGCTACTTCGGACTCGTGAAGCGGCTTGTAAGTGCCCGCCCTCGACTCGAAGTCATCAAGCAGTCGGTCTACATTGAAGGTGCGTGAATGGCCTTCGCCGGTGCCAAGGTGCATTGGGGGAAGATGGATGCAGAAAAGCTGATGACCGAGGGACCGCCGGAGGGGAAGGAGCACCACAAGCCCGAACTGTATTACGAAGGTGTCTTGAAAGGAGCCCGCCTTGCGGCGGAGCAATGCACCAAGGACATTATATTTCCATAAATACGGTCATGTTCATCCTTTGTAATATTGGAACAAGAGCATTCTTATCATCTATTGCTTGTTGTTTGAATGTTTTTTCCTCCCGTGCGGCCGTTTTATATATTAATCCCGAGATTCGGCCAGTCGTCGGCTTTCGCCCCCATGTAGTGAGTACGGGGGTGTTTGGGATAAACCTGAGCACTCTTTATCCCAATTTTGGGTCCCTAAAGGAGGTGTTCAGCCCAGCAAACCAGGCAATTAGACTATAGGGCTTTATCGCTCTCACTTAGCCATAGGAGTTGTTACGAGGAAGGTAGGCGCAGCCCCAGGTGTTCGGAAGACTGCACTAGGGGCTCTATAAGCTCCTGATCGGAAAAGGCCGATCTGTCGCACGCTGCATTGGTTATAGCATTATGCGGAAGAAATCCTTAAAGATTTTAGAACCTCTCGAACAGCTGACCAGCTCTCGCTGCATCATGATAGACAGTTTTCAGCTTTCTCTACTGAGGTGCTCATCCGGAAGAACCGGGACACAATCGTAGTAGTTCTCCCAGTGCTACCTTAGCTGATGTAGCGGAACGTAAGGTACCAAAACATTGGAGCTGGGCAAACCCAACTATTGACCCAAGACATGATTTGGAGTTGATGCATATAATGCTATAAGTTCGGGGTGCCGGACTACCATGAAGGTGTTCGGACTTCTTTGCCGTAGTATGGGCGTGACGAAGCCCCTGGCATATTTAAGGCATATCACGATAAGCAGCCTCCTTTTAACAAAAGGGTTTAAAATAAGAAATAGCAGTAGGTGAGCATCACATAAATCCACATGATGTATTTGAGTAATACGTCAATGCGTATGAGTATAGATGATGTGATAAAAAGAAATATGATTGCGGAACCTGCTGATACCGGGCGTGAGGAAGTTGTGATCGGATTTGGGGTGTAGTCGGATGATTATAGGGGAATATCTAGAGATTCCCTGATGCACTCGAACTGTTCCCACGCCATCCATCATAGCCTACGTAAAGGTGAACCTGTAAAGAAAACGTAATAAATGGTGTTGCGCCACCTAGCGGTTGAGCCGCAATATGTGGCTTGTATTATCCTTTTCCGGAGTGTCTTTAATTAATCTCCGGGTAGGCCTGGCTATCCTGCTACGCAGTAGTTCGGACTGCTTTGATGGTGTCCGGGAGCTTGGTCTTCGACTCGAGGTTCGACTGTAAGGTGCCGTCTGTTGTTCTTGTTGTTAAAGCGGTGGTAGACTCTTCGGTCGTGAGGGGGAGTCTGGACCTGCCATTAACCGTGATGACGCCGCGTGGACCGGGCATCTTTAATTTATGGTAGGTATAATGTGGCACCGCGTTGAACAGAGCGAATGCGGCTCGTCCGAGCAGTGCCTGATGGTCACTGCAAAAGGGGAAGATGTCGAAGACTAAGTCTTTGGGACGGTGATTGTCTGGAGATCCGAAGACCACTTCCAGTGTGATTGAGCCCGTGCAACAGGCCTCTACACCTGGTATGATACCTTTAAAGCGGTTTTTGTGGGCTTGATCCTTGAGGGGTTGATGCCCATTTTGCGCACTATATCCTGGTAAAGCAGGTTCAGGCTGCTGCCTCTGTCCATGAGGACTCATGTGAGATGGAATCCGTCGATGATGGGGTCAAGGACCAATGCGGCCGAACCACTATGACGGATACTGGCAGGGTGGTCCCTGCGATCGAAAGTGATCGGGCAAGAGTACCATGGGTTGAACTTTGGGTCAATTGTATAGATCTCCCTTACTGCACGTTTCCACTTGGGAATGTGGCTTGCGCATATCATATTCACCGTTTTCACCTGGGGAGGGAATTTCATCTGTCCTCTTGTATTTGGTGATCGTGGCTCTTCGTCGTCGTCGTCACTTTGAGACCCCTTCCCCTTGTTTTCGGCGTCTGACCTGCCGGTTTGTCTGAAGACCCAACATTCCCTATTGGTGTGGTTGGCTGGTTTTCCAGGGGTGCCATGAATTTGGCATGGATGGTCGAGTATGCGGTCAAAACTCGACGAGCCTAAATTGTTTTTGTTGAATGGTTTCTTCCGCTGACCGGACTTGGAGCCGCTGAATCCGGCATTGACTGACGTGTCTTCGGCATTGTCACCGTTTTTGCGGCGCTTGTGTTTGTTGCGCCGTGATTTGTCGTTGCTATCCTTGGCTTTTGATGTGCCAGTATTGCTTGCTCTATTGTTGCTACGAGCCAACCAGCTATCCTTGCCCGCGCAAAAGTGGGTCATGATGTTGTGAGGGCTGCCATGGACTTTGGCTTTTCCTGACCGAGATGTCGGGCAAGCCATTCGTCACGGATGTTATGCTCAAAGTCCGCTAGGGCTTCGGCATCTGGACAGCCGACAATATGGTTCTTTTTGGTTAGGAATCGGGTCCAAAATTTCCTGGCGGACTCTCCCGGCTGCTGGGTTATGTGACTTAGATCATCAGCATCCGGTGGTCGCACGTAAGTGCCCTGGAAGTTGTCGAGGAATGCGTCTGCCAGGTTCTCCCAACTCCCGATGGAGTTTGCCGGCAGGCTATTCAACCAATGCCGGGCCGGTCCCTTTAGTTTTAGTGGGAGGTACTTGATGGCGTGTAAATTATCTCCACGGGCCATGTGAATGTGGAGGAAAAAAATCTTCTATCCATACCGCGTGATGTGTAGTACCATCGTATGATTCAATGTTCACGGGTTTAAACCCTTCCAGGAATTCATGATCCATTACTTCATCAGTGAAGCATAGGGGATGTGCGGCACCTGTGTGCCGGGCTTCATTGTATTCGGCCCGGCCGGATTTGTTAGTGTATCCGGCGTGACGATACTTGTCACGCGTTGGGGCGCGTCCCCGTGATCCGTAGATTGATCTTGACTGTCCTGCTTTGTTTTCCAATACATCTCGCAGGTCCTTCGTGTAGCCCCGGGCCTTGCTATTATCGTTTGATTGGCGACGGGGTGCAGTCTTGACTTCGGGCTGGTACGCCGCTTTGTCGCGGCCACGGGGTGGCCGGTCAGCCGCATCATGTGTTGGTAGCGTGGGCTTTAAAGCCTCCTCCTCGAGTTGAGGTAGCAGCCTGCGCTTTGGGTAGCTTTTTTAGGGCGCTTGAGTCTGTATTCCATGGCAGCCAAGACCTAGGTCCATCTGTCAGTTAGCAGATCTTGATCAGCTTGAAGCTGTTGCTGCTTTTTCTTCAGGCTTTTTGCAGTGGCTATAAGCCGAATAGGCGATTTTTATGGAAGTCTTCAAAACACAAATGCTTTGAAGACAAACGATAGAAATGAACCTATTGACATGCAGCGGAAGGTAGACTACACTAGACAAGCCATAGTCAAGTAAGCAATATAGTGAAAGCACGAAGACTATCAGCAGGTAGGTAGTATGGATCAGGATGGAAGATAGTATGAAGCCAAACTATAAACAGTCTTCACTCAGTGAAGTCAAAGAGAGCAGACAAATAGGCAATGACTTCACAAAGACAAAATGTAAATAAAGGGAGAGAGGAAGGATAGAACCAGTTGCTCGGAGAGGACAAGGGGTTTGTTGGACCAGTTCCAGTTGCTGTGACAACTGTACGTCTCGTTAGGGAGGCTGGGATTCAACTCAGAAGACCGCATCTTCACCTTATTCCCCTTGATCTAAGAACACTTAGTCCTCACCCAATCACTCTGGTAAGTCTTCAAGGGAGACTTCCAAACTTTCACAGAGTTCGTTCACCAGCAATCCACAATGACTCTTGGATGCTCAGAACGTGACGCCTATCCGGCTGCAGGATTCACAGTCCTCAAGTGTAATAAGTCTTCAGATCACGCGGGCAGAAAGACTTCAGTGATGCCAAACACTCTTTGGCTTTGGGTGTTTTGGGCTTTGTCCTTGCAAGGATTACTCTCTCAAAGGCTTCAGAGGTGGGTTGCTCTCAAACGACAAAAGTCGTGCACTAACTCTGAGCAGCCACCAATTTATGGTGTAGGGGTGGGCTATTTATAGCCAGGAGGCAACCCGACCTGATTTGTCCAAAATGACCCTGTGTCACTAAGGAACTGACACGTGTCCAACGGTCAGATTTCAAAAACACGCGGCAGCTTGACTTGGGCTACAAGTAAAGCTGACTCATCCAACTCTGGATAAGATTTGCTCTCATTGTCGCTCGAAGACATAGGATTTGGTTCAGCATAACTCCAGTCACTCTGACTTTGTTCACTTGGACCCCACTTAAGAGTACGGTGGTTCCTATGACTCAACAAAGAAGAAAAGAAACTATGAAACAACTATGTCTTCGCACTCCATAGTATTCATGTGATGTCTTCTCATGTCATAGTCTTCACTATGAATATCTTCACAGACCACCATTGTCTTCAATGTCTTCACACATTTTTAGGGGTCATCTCTGGTAGGTAAACCGAATCAATATGGGACTACTACCTGTGTTATCTTGCAATTCTCACAAACACATTAGTCCCTCAACCAACTTTGTCGTCAATACTCCAAAACCAACTAGGGGTGGCACTAGATGCACTTACAATCTCCCCCTTTTTGGTGATTGATGACAAACTGGTTGAAGTTTTCAACGGGGATAAAAGTATGTGAAAGTTTAGTGTTGTGAGTATTTTCTTCATGCATATGACAAGGCTCCCCCTGAAGATGTGCTTATAAATGATTTGCTTTTGAATGCAAATGCACATGGCATGTTTTGCTTTGTGGAGGCCATCTTCAAAGTGTGAAGATAATACATTATGCATATAGAAAGATAATGAATATAATGAAATGCATAATTGAAAATGGACGTCTGCAGAAAGACTTCATGCGCAATTTATCATCGCATCACAGAGTAGCAGAAAATGTAGCAGACGACCATCAAGTTTAAGTGTTAAAACTCAAAGAACCAAATGTATCAAAAGACGAGAGTTGTAAAAACTTGGCCAAAATAATGCAACCACCCATAAGGACCCACTTGAAGACTATCAACTCATATGCTTCTCCCCCTTTTGTCAGTAATGACCTAAAAGGTTTGAAGACATAGAGCATCTACTCGTTCCCAAAAGGAGGGGATGGAGGAGCAGGGTCGACATTGGAGTTTGGTGGTGCAGAAGGGCCTGATGTAGTGTCGAGATGCAGTGTAGTCATGGTCGGTGAAGTGGCGTCGTCTTCTTCATTGTCGACATTCACAACAACAGTTGCAGCCTAAGATGAATACTCAGAATCTTCAAGTGAGGGAGTGCGGCGCCAGCTTGCATTTTATGGAGGCCTGGAATCAAACTTGAAGCTCTCGGTGAAGCCATTTGCTCGAAGATCGTCTTCAGAACATAGCAGAGTGAGGCTCTTCCAGGACCACCTTGATTTTTCATGGGTAACAAAATAACTTCTTGGTGGCCAGATTGCGAACGCGATTGACATCCACGAAGAGACTATGCATCTGACGCTTCAGCCAGTCGTGGTGCTTGTCCTGCTTCTGGTGTAAGGCCACAAGCAGCTCTCGGTCATTGAGTACATGAGAATGCTTCCTAGGCCTTTGAGCAATTGTACTAGCAGTGGCTTCGGTATTTGCACAATGAGGCATACGCACATTGCCGGCCAGAGGGTAAGCAGGAATAGCAACATTGGGTACATGAACTCCTTCTATTGGTTGATTGAAGCTTTGACGATCAAAGTTATGAAGATATAGGAGCTCCTTGGCAGGTTCTGAGTAGATGGCTTCAACTGATAGATCAACCTCAGGCAGAAAGACAAGATGGTTGCGTGTTGAAGGCTGATAGTCGACTGAAGAGTGGAGTTTGATCAGGCGCATCACCCATGGAGCATAAAACTTTAGGCCAAACAGATCAATCCCAGATGTAGCAAGTTGTCTGATGAAGAAAGCCTGGGAGTTGTATCTCATGCCATTGATAATATAGAATACCAAAGTCTTCATAGTGCCTTCGAGTTTGGCTTCGGAAGAATGTCCCTTGATTGGCCATAGAGTACGCCTTAGTATATGATAGACTATGCGGGGCAAGTACTCGAGGTCCTTGACAAAGAATTCCTTGGGATATTCTGCATCTTGAGGCAATCGCTTCATCATGCTGAGCATCTGACTCATATTGGGTTCAGGCCTTTGAAATATACTCTGCAGTTCTTCTCTGTGACGCTGACAACCAGGTTCATACAATTCACCTGGAGTGGGCATGGAGGTAAGCTTGATGATGTCTTTAGCTTTGGCTTCATGGTGCACATCTCCTGTCATCCACTCGAGGATCCATGTCTTCGGATCCCTGTTATAGCCACGAATGTGAAGAGTAGCATAGAACTACAACAGAAGCTCTTCATTCCAGTGCTCTTTGGCAGTGAGAAATTGCAGAAGGCCGGCATCCCGAAAGCAGTCAAGAGATTCTTCAAGGCAGGGCAGCCCAGCAACAGCTTCACAATCAAGACACATGTGAGCAAAGATTCTCTCTTGGTTGTAGAGGATACATGTGTACTAGTTGCGTTGTTGATGGCTCCAGAAGCGATCTGAAGAGATCTTTGGCTTTGTCGGCGTTCTGGGAACGGGGGTCCCCGGACTTGCCTACCTGCGGCCTGCGGCCTGGCTCAAAAGGGGGCCCGTCACGGCCCATCTTCATCAACACAAGCTCAAGACCCTCGCGAGGGGCCAAGCCTCGCGGGGCGGACGACAAGGAGCTTCCTCAGGCACGGCCTCATCAGGCTGGCTCACAAGGAGGCGGAGAGTTGAAGGCGGGGTTCCTCGCGAGGTGCCCATGACGCAAGCCATGACGACCAAGGGCGCCAGTCGGGCGCCAGCCCGCGTAGTGTCCTCCTTTCCTCTTTGGTTCAAAGGGAGCAAGCACAGGTGAGAGCATCAAGCAAAGGCATCCATTTCGGTGCAACAAGACCAAGACCAGCCCAACGGCAGGGAGGAAGTCATTGTGGAGCCCCAGCAGGCGTCACCACCAGAGCCTTTGACAGGCGAGGACCAACTTTAGTCAGGATAAGTGTACCCGCTGTTCCTCTTCAAAATGGCCAATTGTTGGCGCCCTTCCCGCTCAATATTTGGGGAGAGGCCCAGGGCCTTTGCCTATAATTAGGACTAGCCACCCCCAGGGTAGGAAGGCTGGATCGGGTATGTGGCATACATCTAGAATCGAGAGAGAGAGATAGAGCGACTGAACTTCTCCTAGCAGTTCATCGCACCAGCCAAGAACAGACCCTCGCGAGGCACTTCTTCCTTGTATTGTTCATCATCAGCCCAAGAGGCAATCCACCACACCACACACTGGAGTAGGGTTTTACACCACAATGGTGGCCTGAACCAGTATAAACCCTGTGTCTCTTGTGTTGTTCACTTCGTAGTTTAGATCCTAGCGATTCGGCGAGGGGCAGGTAGGTAGAGGGCGAAATCTCCGCGTGCACCCCAGTGTTTGAACCTCAAGGGTCTGCCGGAACCCGAAATCCGACATTTGGCGCGCCAGGTAGGGGTGCGCCGGGATCCACCTTCTGCCACTTCGCGTCCTGTCGCATCGTCATCACCATGTCCGGCGACCAGGCAGGCAACCCTGATCCCTGGGCGGCTTGGCCCGCTCGCGCAGAGCCGCTCGCCCCGGACGACCCCACACCCCAGGCAGCTCGCGGTCTGCAGGGCGCTGCGGGTCGTGGGCGGCGCGGACAGGCCCCGGCAGCTCTCACTCCGCGGTAGACGCGGTCGGCAACAAGGGCCTCCAACCACGCCGCAGCCACGACGCCGTACACCCGCCGGGAGCAGGCGAACTCAAGGGCCGCGCTCACGGTGGCCCGAGAGCTGCTGCAGTGCAGGCTGATGGAAGGCGGCCGCGACGTGCTGCTAGAGCGGCTGGCAGAGCTCCTGGGCTTTGCCGCCTCAGGGGCTCACCCCTTCTGCACTCAGCTCCCGTCTCAGGCCCAGGGTGGCCCGCGCGGGGGCCCCACGCGCACCCACGTGTTCCAAGGCTACTCCAACACCAGCGAAGCTGTCAGCACTGGGCCAGTGGCAACACTGGCTCCGCTCCCCGCCAGCGAAGGACTCGTCCCGACCCACGGTCCCAGTGGGCCGCCGCGCTACCACCCCCAGGTTGGCACATCAAGCAGAGCTGCATGGCATGCGGAGCACTCTGGCGCGGCCTTCGGGGTGACGGCCCCAGAAGAGTACGTGCCCCACATGATGGACCAAGGGCACCCGCGTGAGGGCGAACAAGGCTCGCTCCTCAGCCCAAGCTGGGGGGACGAGACGCCAGAAGCTGAGCTCTTCCAGGAGCCCTGGGACGGCCCCACCGGTCACGCTGGAAGCGACGATTATCGGGTACCACTAATTCCTCAGGAGCAGGCATACGCTAATCATGGGTCGCAGGAGGTGCTGGTCGCCACAGTGAGCAACTGCTCTGCTCCCGCAGTCTCCTACCCCTCAGGAGGAGGGCGTCGGGGGCTGCAGGGGAGGGGCCGGGATCCGACATCACCACCGCGGTGTTTGGAGTAAGGCGTTCCCAGGAGGTAGGCCCTCTGCTGGGGAGGTGCCTCAGGGCCTGCCCCTGGCGGAGGACCCGTGGTCGTCGGGGGAACCGCTGGCGACCGCTCTACCCCATCGGCGGCGTCCTGGTTTCCGGTCGTCATTGATGGCACTAGAGTGTGGTGCAAGGCGGGGCCCTCGTCTGGCGATATGAAGCAAGGCCGGTACCTGTGAAGAAGGCCCAGTGCCTATGAAGCTCGCCGCCCCGTGACACTCTCACGTAATAATGAGTGGGGCTGTACACGCCCCGGACTCTCAGGGGTGCCGGCCTCAGGCCCTGGGGCTCCCTCCCACGCCCAGTGGCAGCACTTAGCTCCGCGCTGGTGAGAAGACGTCCAAGACTAGACTAGGTGCCGGACGCGGCCTTTTTCTGCTTTCATTGCTTTTCCCTTGGTTGTTGCTTTCCCCCGCTGGATTTAAGTTGGACTCAAATTTGAGATTTGCGTGTGTTTGGGGAAGGGGTGCTTAGTCTCGTTCGAGCAATCTCTCGCGTTTCGGTTACGACCTCGCCTCAGCTGCCTCCCCTCGTGAGCCCCTCGCGAGCCGGGTCTGGCCTAGCTTGCGCACAGCCCAGACTGCCGCCATCATATCCTCTCAGGAGGTTTTTCACTGCAGATCCTACGGATTCGATCAGGAGGCGTTCGAGACACCGCAGCCTCCCACGAGTTACCTCAAGACCCGCACGGGACAAAGGTAAACTAGCCAGCCAGCTCGTCGCCAAGCCATCCACTTGGCGCGGGCATATGGGTGATGTAGCATCCACTAGTACGCTGAACATAAGTTTTACATGAGGGGCACCCCCTCCCAAAAATGCTCTTACAACCATCAGGATGAAAGCCTGAGTTCTATCCATGCAGGGTAAGGAAACAGGAGCAATGCACTGTCAGTCGGATAAATCCCCCAATGCATCCTCAGGAACACCGCCCGAACTGTCACTGGCGTCGCTGGCCTCGCCATCGCCCTCTGCGTTGTCGGCGGCGGCGTCAGGGCCATTCACCACGCCGCCCTTGTCGGCGGCCACGATCGCGTCATCATCATCCGAAGCGAAGGCCCTGACAAGAGCGTCCACGTTGTCTTCCACCCAGTACGCCAGGTCGTCCCGAACAGCCTGGGGGACTGGGGCGATGGCAGCGTCAAAGTCGAAGTGAGGATCCATGTTCCAGAGATGGCTGAAGATGCGGGAAAAGGCGCGCCCGAGCAGGGCTCGGCTCCTCTCCTCCACCAACCTATTGGCCCTGACCGACCGCGCCTCCAGCTGCGTCACGATGTCGGTAAAGAACTGAAGGTTGCCGGCGTAGTTAATGGCGTGCGGATCGCCAATGGCCGCCTCGCAGAAGTTACCTAAGGCTGTGTTGGCTCTCTCCCGAAGCATGGTGAGCATGGGCGCGTGCTCATGTTCCAGGAGCCGCCGTTGACGTATCTCGTCCGCATTCTGGCGCGCGATGGCCTCAGCCTCGTCCACCCGTTAGCGAAGAAGAAGCACCTCGGCATGGGAAGTAGTTGACTCTCCCCGCGCCACCTCAAGTGCGGCCCGCAAAGCATTAACCCGCCGAGTCGCTTCCTCCAGCTTGGTCCTCAGGGCGGTGGTCCTACCTTCGAAATCGGTCCGGATCAACTCCAGCCTCTCCTCGAACTCGCGCTTGAGGTTCAGGCGCGCTGTCGCCACCCGATGTCCGACCTCCTCCGAGACACGGGTTTCCCGTGCAGCGACATCGTCCTCTGCCCGTGTCACCAAGCGCTCCCTTGTCTCCAGGCACTCATACTCACTTGCGCGTTCGGCGGCTTCCAGCGTCAGCGCCTCCTCACGCTTCTGGAGCTCCGCCGGGTCACCGGAAGCCACCTTCATCGACGCGAGGGCCGCCTCGCGCAGCTCCACCTGCTCCTCCAGTGAGTGGCACTGGGCCAGGAGTTCCCGTGCCCGCTCCTCCGTGGCCTCTCGCCGCCAGTCAGCTTCCCGGTCTTCTTCGACGGCCTGGGAACGGACCTCCCGAGAGGCCGCCAGCGACGCCTTGGCCTCCTCATCGTCGAGATCACGCTGACGGTGCGCGAGGGCGGCAGCTGCCTCCAGCTTGCGCCTCTCTGCAACCAGGCGCAGGCCCTCGTCCTCAAGGCGCGCGTCCTCATCAGCGAGCTCTTCACCAAGAAGGCTCACCGCGTCAGCCGCCCTCCGGAGAAACCCTTGGCGAAGAGCGCGACGCTCCTGGGCGCGCTCGAGTACGTCTTCCACACCATCATCCGCCCCAAGCGAGAGCCCGGGGGCACGGATCAGCACTCCCCCTCCGGGCAGGGGGCTGGGGGCTGGCGCCCTTGAGGCGACCGGGCACGCCCTGCCAGAAGCCCGACCTGGAGCCAGTCCATCTCCAAGTGAAGAGAGTAGGGAGTACCCCCAGCCAATCACGGTCCATGACCAGATGAGAATCCCACGGCAGGCTGGCTATGCCATGAGAAGGCTCGCGAAGGAAGGTCGCGAGGCGCGCAGGCCGCGTTGCGCCTCGGGACGGTTCGTCTCTCCAACTGGCCTCACCACAAGGGCCCTGCTGCTCGGAGCGATCGAAGACGGCAGAGAGGGCGGAGGCGAGGGGGATGGCTCCTCAGTCATCTCCGTGAGCTCGAAAGGAAGGGCCCTGCGGAGCAAGGATCAGGAAAGGCAATAGAAGAATCTGGAACTGGGAAAGGAGAAGGTTTACTCATCGATGGCGAAGTACTTCCTACGCTTCAGCAGGCGACAAGGAGGTACAGCAAGGCCCCCCCCCTTGCCGGATGCCACCGGGGGAAGGATCCCCAGTCAAGACCAAGAGCACCTTCCTCAGCGCTTCAGGCGTCAGGTCCTCTTCCTGGAGCCTCATTCGATCCCCACGCCCGCTGAAGGCCCACATCCGGTGAGAATGGAGTTGGAGAGGGGCAACACGGTGTAGCAGGAACTCCTTCACCACCTTGGGTGCCGTCACGCCGAGCTCCCTCAAGAACTCGAAGCGGCGCCAAACAAAGGCGAGCCGGGGACTCGTGAGCGTCTCCTGGCCCCAGCCTGAGTTGGGGACAGCAGGCGAAGATGGCTCCGACGACAGGGGGCTGGGCACCCCCACGTCCACATACAGCCACCTCTCGTGAAACCCAGGCGCATGTGGAGGAAGACTGAAGTCGATTCCTGAAGCAGCTGTCTCGGGCGCAGCGATGAAGCTCACGCACCCCGAACATTGGGTGGGGTCGACAAGGCGCAAAGAGAAGAAGTGGCGCAGCAAGGCAACCGAAGGAAGGATGCCCATCATTGACTTGCAAACAAAGGCAAAAACCGCAAGAAGAGTGATGGATTCAGGACCCAAATGCATCATGTGGATCTGATAATGGGAGAGTACGGCGTTGAAGAAATCGGAAAAGGGGGGAACCAGTCCCGCCCACAGGGCGTCGACGAAGTATCGGACCTCAGTGGCAATCCTATCAATGGAGAACCGGGACACGGTCCAGGCCGTCGTCCTCCCGCATTCGTTGAAGATGGTGCCCAGAGCCGAGCTGACCTTGCTCAAGCCCTCACGATTGATTATGATCGATCGATCGACGGCGGGGCCGCCGACGACGGTGAGCGAGGCGGCGACATGGGATTCTTCCCACTTCCCTTCTTCGGCGGAGCCATGACGGCAGAAAGGGGGGGGGAGGTTTGAGATTGGATTGGATGTAGAAACTAGAGTTCGAGAGGAGGAAGGACGAAGAGCGCTCGAGCAGCAGAAAGGGGAGCGGCTGTGTGCGGCTACGAGTCCGCCTAGCATGGCATAAAATAAGGAGGCATGGGGGAACAGTGCCGCCCACGTCCAATCAACCGCCATGCGGCGCCCAAGGCCGCAGGCTGTTAGGGCCCGCGACGCTTCGCTCTTGACCTTTCGCCTCTTTGCTCGGCCAAGTCCGGGCGCGCCTTGGGCCCGGGGGCTACTATCGGCGTTCTAGGAACGGGGGTCCCCAGACTTGCCTGCCTGCGGCGTGGCTCAAAAAGGGGCCCGACGCGGCCCATCTTCATCAACACAAGCTCAAGACCCTCGCGAGGGGCCAAGCCTCGCAGGGCGGACGACAAGGACCTTCCTCAGGCATGGCCTCATCAGGCTGGCTCACAAGGAGGCGGAGAGTTCAAGGCGGGGTACCTCGCGAGGTGCCCATGACGCAAGCCATGACGACCAAGGGCGCCAGTCAGGCGCCAGCCCGCGCAGTGTCCTCCTTTCCTCTTTGGTGCAAAGGGAGCAAGCGCAGGTGAGAGCATCAAGCAAAGGCATCCATTTCGGTGCAACAAGACCAAGACCAGCCCAACGGCAGGGAGGAAGTCATTGTGGAGCCCCAGCAGGCGTCACCACCAGAGCCTTTGACAGGCGAGGACCAACTTTAGTCAGGATAAGTGTACCCGCTGTTCCCCTTCAAATTGGCCAATTGTTGGCGCCCTTCCTGCTCAGTATTTGGGGAGAGGCCCAGGGCCTTTGCCTATAAATAGGACTAGCCACCCCTAGGGTAGGAAGGCTGGATCGGGTATCTGGCATACACCTAGAATAGAGAGAGAGAGAGAGAGAGAGAGAGAGAGAGAGCTACTGAACTCCTCCTAGCAGTTCATCGCACCAGCCAAGAACAGACCCTCACGAGGCAGTTCTTCCTTGTATTGTTCATCATCAGCCCAAGAGGCAATCCACCACACCACACACTGGAGTAGGGTTTTACACCACAATGGTGGCCTGAACCAGTATAAACCCTGTGTCTCTTGTGTTGTTCTCTTCGTAGTTTAGATCCTAGCGATTCGGCGAGGGGTAGGTAGGTAGAGGGTGAAATCTTCGCGCGCACCCCAGTGTTCGAACCTCAAGGGTCTACCGGAACCCGAAATCTGACAGGCTTTGAGTATAGGTTCTTGTCCTTGTCAAAGAAGGTATTGTGTGCCCTGAAGCTGTTTACGCTGAATGATCCTGGCGATGTAGCAGCACCTGGAAGCCTTGGCAGCCTCAGCTTTGGCTTCTGGACTTGTGGTCGCTGCTCCACATGCTAATCATATTGTGGTCCAGGACCAGTGGGAGGAACCTTGATTGGCTAGCGAACTGTGACCAACTCCCGTCACGATTGTAAGTTGTTTCCATAGTGAGAGGCCTTGGGGGAGGTAAAACACTGTCAGTGGGGACCGGCGTCATAGCAGCTACAGGATTCACATTAGCTTCAGGCACAACATTAGCTTCGGGATCCACATGATCTTCAACCAAGACAGGGTCATTGGCTTCAGCAGTGTTTGTGGCAGCCTCATTGTTCTCAACCTCCATTTGGTCAACGACCGGAGGGTCTTGCATAATCACATTCTCCTCGAGAATGACTTGGTCTGGGGCAGGGGGTGTGGCAACTCTCTCTTCTCTTCTTTCTTCTTCTTTTCATCGGCTAATGCAGCCGGAATGTCTTCAGCAGCTTTAGCTTCAGACTCTGGAACCGTCACAGAAGGATTCTCTTCAGGGAACACTTGACGTGCCACTGAACTGGATTGTCGTGAATCTTCTTCTGGGATGGTTCACATGGAGACTAATGGCCTGAGACCATTGTGAAGCCATTGAAACATGAGCGATGCCTTTGGTGATGGAGTGGTCTCCATGTAGTTGTCGTCATTCAGTACCGGATTGGTAACTTGCGCTGGTGGAGTGCGGGGTCCCTCATCATGAACTGGGGTTTCTTCTTGAGGGCTCTCAGCCCAGGAATCATCTTGAGCGATTGGCGTCAATGGATGACCAATGCTAATGTATTCACTTCATGTTGGAGCAGGCGATGATACAAAGTGGTGCTCAAGTTGAGGAAGGACTTCATCATCAATAACATTGTCTTCATGACCAATGTCTTCAGCTGCGTTGGAGTCAACAGTTGAAACTTGTTCATCTTCATGAGCCTCTGTGGAAGCAGTCTGGTGGATCACAACATGTCGTTCTTGGTTGGTGGCAGCACGAGGAGCACCTGAGATAGATTCAACAATGAGAGGTTGTGAGGCCACAGCATGCTCTTTCTTTGAAGACTTAGTTCCCTTTGTCTTCAACTTCTTCTTGGAAGGGGAATCATCAGATGCGTCCTTATGCTTGCACTTCTTGGATTTGGCTTCAGCTGCCCTTGTCTTCTTTAGCTCTAAAGCTGCTGAGGGGACCTTAGGCATCAAGCCTGTCATAATGGCAGGGAAGACAATGCGAGGTTCTTCCTACCTTGGTGCTTCAGTCGGTGTCGCAGCAGGCTTCTTTTGCTTGGAAGCCATCCTGGGATCGATGCCAGGGCGCCCAAGAGCTTTGTTCTTCTCAGGTTCATCATGAGCTTGAACGCATTTCTGACCGAAATACTTCATGCGCTCATGTGAGCCTTTAGCTTCAGCGCTCTTCATGTGGAACTCCTCCTTGAGGTCATGCAATATCTTCTTGAAGATTTGAACATCTGCCACGCTGAGCTTGGCCCTGTTCTTCTTGAAGTGAGCCTTCTCAATCAATTTTGTTCTTTAGCTCAACAATCTTCTGAGCCAAGGCCAAATCACTAGCAATGGCTCCATGGAATGTGACGCTGATGTCCACAAGAAGCTGAAGATCATCAATACTGATGTGTTGGTCGGCGAACCACTCATCGATGAAGTTATTCAGAATATCAACATCAAAGAGGCGCACATCGTTTAATATTTCTGCCTCTTGCTTGCTCTTGATCAGCATCTCAAGAGCATCATTACCAAGATCTTCATCGCTCGACAGACCAATGGTGTCATCTTCATTGCGTAGAACAGCAAACGGTGTCAGGGGTTGCCGAGTGGCCTTCTTGGGCAATGGCTTCTTGGTCCTCTTGGACACGCAAGATAAGTCTTCAGACTGTGCACTTGTTTCAAGAGGTGCAGACTTCAGATTCTTCCTGGTTGAAGCTTTTGGTGAAGAAGATTGTCACGCCCAATATCCGATACTATCCTAAAGAGACTCGAAGGTCCCACCAAGGATAGAACCGCATATTGAAATGCTTTTGCAAGGTGGATATCATTACATCGACATTACATAATAGATGGGGATACATACAAGAGGCATACAATGCCGCAAGAATACAACAATACACCATACATAAATCAACATCCGACTACGGATGAAACACAAACAGAAACTCAAACGACATCCACCCTGCTAGCCCAGGCTGCCGACCTGGAACCTATCCCTTGATCGAAGAAGAAGTAGAAGAAGAACCCCAAAACAAGTAACATCGCTCTCGTGTCATGATCATCGCAAAACCTGTACCTGCAACTGTTGTTGTGGTAATCTGTGAGCCACGAGGACTCAGCAATCCCATTACCATGGGTATCAAGACTAGCAAAGCTTAATGGGAAAGGAAGGGGTAAAGTGGTGAGGTTGCAGCAACGACTAAGCCTATATGGTGGCTAACATACGCAAATAAGAGCGAGAAGAGAGCAAACAGAACGGTCGTGAAGCTAACAATGATCAAGAAGTGATCCTGAAACTACTTACGTCAAACATAACCCAAAAACCGTGTTCACTTCCCGGACTCCGCCGAAAAGAGACCATCACGGCTACACACACGGTTGATGCGTTTTAATTCGGATCTAGTGTCAAGTTATCTACAACCGGACATTAACAATTCCCATCTGCCACATAACCGCGGGCACGGCTTTCGAAAGATAATACCCTACAGGGGTGTCCCAAGTTAGCCCATCACAAGCTCTCACGGTCAACGAAGGATATTCCTTCTCCCAGGAAGACCCGATCAGTCTCGGAATCTCGGTTTACAAGACATTTCGACAATGGTAAAACAAGTCCAGCAAGACCGCCCGATGCGCCGACATCCCGATAGGAGCTGCAACACCGGATGAACACTATGTACAACTAAAACTAGACCTCAAGTTTCCCCGAGGTGGCACTGCAAGTGGCTCTAGTTCGGACCAACACTTAGAAAAGCATTGGCCCGGGGGGCTGAATAAAGATGACCCTCGGGTTGGCCGACCCAAGGGAAAGGTATAGGTGGTGGTGATGCAAATGGTAAAACCAAGGTTGGGCCTTGTTGGAGGAGTTTTATTCAAAGCAAACTGTCAAGGGGGTCCGATAAATCACCCAACCGCGTAAGGAACGCAAAATCAAGGAACATAACACTGGTATGACGGAAACAAGGGCGGCAAGAGTGGAACAAAACACCAGGCATAAGGCTGAGCCTTCCACCCTTTACCAAGTATATAGATGCATTAATAATATAAGAGATATTGTGATATCCCAACATAATCCCGTCCACCATGGAGCAATCTTCAACTTCACCTGCAACTAACAATGCTATAAGAGGGGCTGAGCAAAGCGGTAACATAGCCAACCAAGGGTTTGCTAGGAAGGGTGAAAAAGGTTAGAGGCTGACATGGCAAATTCGGAGGCTTGAAGAACAAGTGATAGGTAGCGCAGCAAAGCGATAGAACGAAGCAACTAGCATAGCAATGATAGTAGTGAGATCCAAGGTAGCGGTCATTGAGGGAGTCCTGGACTAGGGGTGTCCGGATAGCCGAACTATCATCATTGGCTGGACTCCAAGACTATGAAGATACAAGATTGAAGACTTCGTCCCATGTCCGGATGGGACTTTCCTTGGCGTGGAAGGCAAGCTTGGCAATACGGATATGTAGATCTCTTACCATTGTAACCGACTCTGTGTAACCCTAGCCCTCTCCGGTGTCTATATATACCGGAGGGTTTTAGTCCGTAGGACAAAAAAACAATCATACCATAGGCTAGCTTCTAGGGTTTAGCCTCCTAGATCTCGTGGTAGATCGACTCTTGTACTACCCATATCATCAATATCAATCAAGCAGGAGTAGGGTTTTACCTCCATCGAGAGGGCCCGAACCTGGGTAAAAACATCGTGTCCCTTGTCTCCTGTTACCATCCGCCTAGACGCACAGTTCGGGACCCCCTACCCGAGATCCGCCGGTTTTGACACCGACATTGGTGCTTTCATTGAGAGTTCCTCTGTGCCGTCGCAATCAGGAAGGATGCCTCGTCCCATCTTTAAAGACGGCACCATTGCCAAAGGAGCTTTGTCCATCGGCCAAACTATCCGGCTAGGCGGTTTTCTTATGACCTCCCATTCGGCCGCCTTGCCAACGATGACCTCTCGGGTCATCAAAAGTGATCTCCATGTCAGCTCGGAATTTGCCGAGCAGCTAGATCCGATGGAGCTCTCCTCCTTAAACGAGCTCTTGGATCGCATCGCCGCCCTGGGAGTCGCCACAGACTATGATCAGATCGTGCCTAAAATCGATCTGAGAGAGATCAACTCTCCCCAGGCTACCCACCACGTCTCTGTGGTAGAGGAACAGTGCGGCGACTCTTCTTCTATATTAAGGACCAGTTATGTCCGGATTCCTGATCCCTCCATGCCGGATTCCCACGGAGGGACGGACATCGATCAAACCCTGGACCTAAAGTCAAGTAGCTGGCGGGATTCATTGGACAATACCCAAAAACTGAAGCTTCAAGATTTGAAAACCTTTCGGCCCTTAAGTCTTAGATTGGACGGGGTTCCGAATCCTAAACCAGCCGCCCACCCAAACATAAGCGATTAATCCCGAATCCGGCAAGAGCCCGCTGAAACAGTACATCATTACTGGGCAGATTCCTCCTGGTTATGGACAGGATAAAGGACTGCTATGAGGAAAGCGCAATCTCAATCTTCTGCAACAATTGCATGGACAAGGGAATCATGAATGCCATAAGTCGTCATGAAATTACACGCTTCGCCGACTTGGCGTCCATAGTACGAAAGTACTGCGCGATGGAGAGTGCCTGGAAAACTGAAACCAAATTTTGGGACAATCCGGCTCCAAACACAACCCTAGTCCGAAATAAAAGGGTGCATCATATTCAGGCACCTGGGTTAAAAACCAAAAAGCAAAAAACTCCTAAAGGGCACGGAACCGTACTGGAGCGATGGCTCAGCGGACCCTGCAAAATCCATAGTACAGAGGGCGCCACTCCAACACATAGCCTTCGAGCATGTTGGATACTACGGCAGGTGGCCAAAAGTGGCGAAGAGCTTCTAGCCCTAGAGAACCAGCCCAGCAGTACCAGTACGGTATTAACAGTCTTTGAGACTTTCGCAACAAATAATATGCGGAAATGAACACTCCGCAGCCTCACCGAAGTCTACCAAGTAGCAACAATAAATCCATGGAGCGACACGGCTATTACCTTTAACGCCAGTGACGAACCTAAATTTTGAACAGCCCGAGCACCAGCCGCATTGGTCCTCAGTCCAATAGTGGACGGCTTTTGCCTTACTAAGGTACTCATGGATGGCAGCAGCGGATTAAACCTGATCTACGAGGAAACCCTTCAAAAAATGGAAATAGACTGGAGCCACATTGAGCGAAGCAGCACAACCTTTAGAGGAATAATCCCTAGTCGGGAAGCACGCTGCACAGGAAAAATTACACTGGATGTGGTGTTCGGCTCGCCAGACAATTATAGGTCCGAGAAGGTCACATTCCAAGTGGCCCCATTCAGCAGCGGATATCACGCTTTATTAGGGCGAGAGGCATTCACAATTTTTCAAGCTATACCCCATTACTGGTACATGAAGCTCAAAATGCCCGGGCCCAACGGAATCATCACTCTTGTCAGTGATCGGGACATAGCACTCCGCGCCGAAAACAAGACAGCCGCACTAGCCCTAGAGGCACTATCTGAAGCCCTAGCGGCCGAGGAACTCACTGCGCTGCGCTCCACGGTGAACAGGGACGATGTGATACTCGATAAGAGATCCAAGTCCACCTCTTTCAAGCCAGCGGACAAAATAGTCAAATTCCAAGTCCATCCAACAGACCCCACAAAGACGGCCTCCATTGGGGCACAATTAAACCCTGATGTAGACGCCGCACTACGAGAATTCCTTCGGGAAAATTGGGACATCTTTTCCTGGAACCCTTCAGACATGCCAGGAATCCCACGCAGGTTGGCAGAGCACAGCCTAAATATCCTAAAAGGATTCAAGCCAGTCAATTCGGCGATTTTCTGAACCCAAAAGACAGGCAATGGGAGAGGAGCTAGCCAAACTATTAGAAGCCGGATTCATCAGAGACATAAAACATCCGGACTGGCTAGCAAACCTGGTAATGGTACCAAAGAAGGACAAATCCTGGTGCCTGTGTGTCGATTTCAAGGACCTTAACAAGGCTTGTCCAAAGGATCCTTTCCCCCTTCCCCGCATTGATCAAATTATCGATCCTACTGTAGGGCACGATTCATTGTGCTTCCTCGATGCATACTCCGGCTACCATCCAATCAAGATGGCGGAGCCAGACCAAGCCGCAACGGCATTCATTACTCCATACGGACCATTTTGCTTCAACACAATGCCCTTCGGGCCTGTAAGTGCATCTAGTGCCACCCCTAGTTGGTTTTGGAGTATTGACGATAAAGTTGGTTGAGGGACTAATGCGTTTGTCAGAATTGCAGGATAACGCAGGTAGTGTCCCTCATTGATTTAGTTTATCTACTGGAGATGACCCCTAAAAATGTATGAAGACATTGAAGACAACGATGGTATGAGAAGATATTCATATTGAAGACTATGACATGAGAAGACATTGAGTGAAGACTTTGGAGCGCGAAGACTGTGTGGATTCGCTGTTTCATTTTCTTCTTTGTTGAGTCATAGGAACCACCGTACTGTTAAGTTGGGTCCAAGTGAACTAAGTCAGAGTGACTGAAGTGATGCTCAACCCAAATCCTATGTCTTCGAGCGAAGACAATGAGAGCAAATCTTATCCAGAGCTGGATGAGTCAGCTTTGCTTGTAGCCCAAGTAAAGTTGCCGCGTGTGTTTGAAATCTGACTGTTGGAACACGTGTCAGTTCCTTAGTGACCCAGGGTCATTTTGGACAAATCAGGTCGGGTTGCCTAGTGGCTATAAATAGCCCACCCCCTACACCATAAATTGGTGGCTGCTCGGAGTTTGTGCATGGCTTTTGTCGTTTGAGAGCAACCCACCTCGAAGCATTTGAGAGAGAGAGAGAAATCCTTGCGAGGACAAAGCCCAAACACCCAGAGCCAAAGAGTGTTAGGCATCACTGAAGTCTTTCTGTCTGTGTGACCTAAAGACTTATTACACTTGAGGACTGTGAATCCTCCAGCCGGTTAGGCGTCGCGTTCTGAGCATCCAAGAGTCATTGTGGATTGCCGGTGAACGAAGTCTGTGAAGGTTTGGAAGTCTCCCTTGAAGACTTACCAGAGTGATTGGGCGAGGACTGGGTGTCCTTAGCTCAAGGGGAATAAGGTGAAGACACGGTCTTCTGAGTTGAATCTCAGCCTCCCTAACCAGACGTACAGTTGTCACAACAACTGGAACTGGTCCAACAAATCCTGTGTCTTCAACAAGCAACTGGTTCTATCACTTCCAACCTTACTTAAGTTTATCTTCATGAAGTCATTGCCTGTTTGTGTATCTGTTTGACTTCATTGCTTGACTACTATTGTTGATTGGCTTCATACTATCTTCCAACTTGATCCTTACTACCTGACTGCTATTAGTCCTGTACTTTCACATCATGACATGCGTGACTATGGCTTGTTCAGGGTAGTTTATCTTCCGCTGCATATCAATTAGGTTGTTTCTGTTGTTTGTCTTCAAAACTTCCAAGTTTTGAAGACTTCAATAAAAGTCGCCTATTCACCCCCCCTCTAGTCGATACTAGCACTTTCAATTGGTATCAGAGCAAGGTACTCCCTTGTTCTGTGTGATTCGGTTTAACCACCTGGAGTTTCAGCTATGTCGACTGCAGGATTGAGGAACATATCATGTCCCACCTTTGACGGTCATGAGTATCCTCGATGGAAGGCCATGATGAAGAAGCTACTCATGTCCAAGGATAGCGAACTATGGACCGTCACTGAGATTGGACTCACTGATCTATGCAAGATGGCAGACGCTGATGACATTCGCAAGTACACTCTACTGAACCTCACAGCGAAGGACGTCATCTGCTGTCATTTGTCCCGGAGTCAGTTCAGGAATGTTATGCACCTCAATCACGCGAAGCTAATCTGGGACCGGCTTTCTGATGTATACGAAGGTCATCGCACTCGTCATGATCAGCCGTTTGAGGATTACAAGGAATCTCTCAAGAAAATGACCTTTACACCTGAACCATCATCATCCTCATCATGCTACATGGCAAGGGGTGATAAGGTGACTGAGTGCTATCTCTCTGAATCTAGTGATGATGAATCAGGTGATGAATTTGGCCCCAGTTATGATAAGCTTGCTTCCCTTGCCACTAAATAACAAAGAATCTTGGAAAAGGTTCAAGACATGCTTAGTAAGAGCGATGATATGTTGGGTGCTGAAATGGATCAGTCAAAAGCTTTGGCTGATAGTCTTCAAAGACTGCATGCTAAGTTTGACGCCCTTCAAAATCAACATAATGCTCTCTTATCTGATCATGAGAAGCTTTCTTCTGAATGTCTTCAAAGAAATCTATACCTTGAAAAGATAAGAGTGGATTATGAAGATCTTCAGAAGGAGCGAGATTCACTTCGTGCCCAACAGATCAGTTCCGCTCTGGGAGGTTTTGAACCACCATGTCTAAAATGCATTGAGCGTGATAACGCTACATCTGTTGCTGAATGTTCCACTGCTGCTACTGTTTCATTGTCTTCTCCTACTAATGTGGTTACTAACCCCTCTGCGGAGGATACCACTGATGTTGCTGATGAAAATGCTTTGTTGAAGACATTGCTTGAAACAGGGATGTACAAAAGCTTGAAGGGACATCAGACTCTCTGCGATGTCCTCAAAAAGCAGATTCTGAACCGAAACCCTAGGAAAGAGGGTGTCGGGTTCGAAAAGAAAATGAATGTTGATGGCTCGTACTGGAAGCCTGAGCAGTACCCCAAAACCACATGGGTTGCTGCAAAGGGACCTTCAGTAGATCCATCTACCTTGTCTGGCTTTACCTGTGCTAATCCTATTATCATTGATGAATCCTTTGATGCAAACTATAAGCTGTTCAAAAATCAGAATGGTGAAGTGTTTGCCAGGTACATTGGTACTAACTGCAGGAATGGACCACCTATGAAGAAAATCTGGGTACCTAAGCGGTACATTGAGAGTCTTCCTGTGAATGTCGTTATGACACCACCAAGGAAGAAGACAAACCCCAGACCTATGGCTTCATATGGCCCAAAGGCTTCATACAGATACATGACTCACATGAGTCACCCTAACGCCAATGTTTTGCAGGCAAATCATGCTCAGACTTATGAATATGAGCGTGTATCTTTGAACCGCTATGTTCATAGGACTAAGAACTTTTCTGCTTATTCATATGAGTATCATTCATCTCCTGCAAGGCTATTTGCTAGGGATTCAAAGCCAAAATTCTCAGATGCTGCACTTAGACTCATTTCTTCTAAGCCCCCACTGAAGATGTGGGTGGCAAAGAAGAACTAACTATCTTTTGCAGAAAATGGTCTCCAGCCAGCAATCAATGGCGTCCGATACTATTGCTAGGGACCTAAAACTCATTGAGGACGCATGCTAAAATATCATTCTATATGCTTCACATCTAAATTGAATATCAGTCATACTATGTCCTAACCTTGATATAAGATGTGACTGTCCCTATATGTATCAAATGCATACGCTTCACAACACTTGTGTGAAGCCTATCCTCCTAACTGCACTGTAGGGTACATCACCAAAAGCTTCAGAGTGGATTATGGATAGTGGATGCACAAATCATATGACTGGTGATCGAATTCTTCTCATGGACTCAACCTTATGTCCATCCGACAAGAGTCACATCACATTTGTTGACACTGGTAAAAGCAAAGTATTGGGTCTAGGTAGAGTTGCAATCTCAAAGGATCAACACGTGGATAAGGTGATGCTTGTTGAATCCCTTGGGTTCAACTTAATGTCTGTCTCAATGCTTTGTGACTTGAACATGATTGTGATATTTGGCAAATATCATTGCCTTGTACTAATGGAATCTGACAAATCTCTAGTCTTTGAAGGGTATCGAAAAGGTGATCTGTACATGGTAGATTTCTTAGCAGGTCCACAGCTTGCCATTTGTCTTCTCACAAAAGCTTCAGAATGCTGGCTCTGGCATCGATGGCTGGGACATGCTGGCATGAGGAACTTACACTCACTCGTCAAGAAGAAGCATGTCATAGGCATCGAAGATGTCAAGTTCAAGAAGGATCATCTGTGTGGTGCCTGTGAAGTTGGAAAGAGGACAAGGGCAAAGCACCCATCGAAGACAATCATAACAACATCTCAACCCTTCGAGCTGTTATACATGGACTTATTTGGACCCACGCACTACTCCACCCTCACAACAACTGCTTGTCTCTATGGCTTCGTCATTGTTGATGATTACTTAAGATACACATGGGTTCACATAATTCTGTACAAGACTGAAGTGCATGATGTCTTCAGACGCTTTGCAAATCGAGCTATGAACAACTATGGTGTGAAGATCAAGCACATCAGAAGTGACAATGGCACTGAATTCAAGAACACTGGACTTGATCTGTATCTGGATACAATGGGAATCACTCATGAGTTCTCTGCTCCATACACACCTCAGCAAAATGGCATTGTTGAGCGCAAGAATAGAACCCTCATTGAAATGGCTCGAACAATGCTAGATGAGTATAAGACACCAAGAAAGTTCTGGCCTGAAGCTATTGATACAGCATGTCACATCATCAATCGTGTATACATTCATAAGCTTCTGACCAAAACATCATATGAGCTGCTTACTGGCAAGAAGCCAAACGTCAGTTACTTCAGAGTATTTGGTGCAAGATGCAGGATAAAGGATCCCCATCACAAGTAAAATGTGCACCTAAGGCTCACGAAGGCTTCATGCTTGGCTATGGAAAGGATTCACACTCCTACAGAGTCTTCAACCTTTATCTCTACAAAATCATTGAAACTGTGGATGTGAAATTTGATGAAACCAATGGTTCACAGAGAGAAATTCTGCCAAGTACATTGGATGAAGCAGCTTCAAACGAGGCAATCAAGCTGATGGGAACAGGTGAAATCATGCCCTCTAAAGCACAGCCTGAAGAGGAACTTATCATCTCTGCATCAAATCAACCTGAAGACAATGCTCAGAACGAAGACAATCCTCCCGATGATGACAATGATCAGCCAGAGCAAAATCTTCGTCCTGTTCATCCACGTGTCGCAAATGAAGTTCAAATAGAGAGGATAATAGACAGCATCAATGCACCTGGTCTTCTCACTCGATCAAGAGCAACACAGCTAGCAAACTTCTGTGGGCACTTTTCATTTGTGTCAATATCAGAACCCAAGAAAGTTGCTGAAGCTTTTATGGAACCTGAATGGATTCAAGCCATGCAAGAAGAACTTCAACAGTTCAAGCTAAATAATGTCTAGGAACTTGTCAAGCGACCTGATCCTCGCAAGCATAACATTATTGGAACAAAATGGATATATCGAAACAAGCAAGATGAGCATGGTGAAGTCGACAGAAACAAAGCACGTCTTGTGGCACAAGGATACACCCAAGTGGAAGGAATTGACTTCGATGAAACATTTGCTCCTGTTGCTAGGCTCGAAGCTATTCGCATACTGCTAGCCTATGCTAATCACCACAATATCTTGCTATATCAAATGGATGTAAAGAGTGCATTTCTCAATGGCAAGATTGAAGAAGAAGTATATGTCGCACAACCACCTGGCTTTGAAGATCCAAAACATCCTGATATGGTGTACAAGCTAAACAAGGCACTGTATGGCCTCAAACAATCCCCTCACGCCTGATATGATACAATCAAAGACTTCCTGAAGAGCATAGGCTTCAAACCTGGATCCCTCGATCCCACTCTCTTCACGAAGACATATGATGGTGAACTGTTTGTGTGCCAAATATATGTGGATGACATAATCTTCGGATGCACCAACCAGAAGTACATTGATGAGTTTGGGTACATGATGCAAGAGCAATATCAAATGTCCATGATGGGTGAGCTGAAGTTCTTCTTGGTCTTCAAATTCGTTAGCAGAGGAATGGCATCTTCATATCTCAAGAGAAATACCTCAAAGACTGTCTGAAGAAGTTTGGAATGGAAGACTGCAAAGGCTATACGACGCCAATGCCAGCCAAGCACCATCTTGGTCCCGACGACAATGGTATAGAGTTCGATCAAAAGGTATACCGCTCCATGATTGGTTCTTTGCTTTATTTATGTGCATCTAGGCCAGATATTATGCTTAGTGTTTGCATGTGTGCTCGGTACCAAGCGGCACCAAAGGAATCGCATCACTTAGCTGTGAAGCGAATTCTTCGATATTTGGCTTACACCCCAACACTCGGATTATGGTAACCCAAGGGCTCAAGATTCGATCTGGTTGGATTCTCTCATGCTGATTATGCTGGTGACAAGGTGGATCGCAAGTCTATGTCTGGCACATGCCATTTTCTTGGTCGATCACTTGTCTGTTGGTCTTCGAAGAAGCAGAACTGTGTATCACTCTCAACTGCTGAATCTGAATACATTGCTGCTGGATCCTGTTGTGCTCAGCTTCTATGGATGAAGCTAACTCTCAAGGATTATGGCATCAACCTGACACAAGTACCTCTCCTCTGCGACAACGAGAGTGCCATCAAAATAGCCAACAATCCAGTCCAATACTCGAAGACAAAGCACATTGAAATTCGTCATCACTTTCTTAGAGATCATGTTATGAAGAAAGATATCGATATCATTCACGTCAACACTGATGAGCAACTGGCAGATATCTTCACAAAGCCCTTGGGTGAGAAAAGGTTTTGCAAGTTACGGTGTGAGCTAAATATCTTGGAATCCTCTAATGTCCTGTGATCAGGCACACATCCAAACACTTATGCATGTTGATGACTTAGATGTGCAACACACAAATTAATGTATATCTTCAATTAATGAAGATCTACACTCTGAGTCTGAATACATTAACATGGAATTTGACTTCGGAGCGCCACGATAATTGTGCGCCGTGTCTGGGTCTAATACTTCCTATACGGTGGGTAACGCCACCACCAACTTTTCTTGTTTGAAGTGTTTCATTCAAGGCGTTATATTGCAATGACTTCGCATTTGGTTTGTCTTCAGTTTCAATTTGTCTTCATGACTTTCTGCATTATGATGATTTGATTGCTTTCTAATATATATATATATACTAGTGTTCTGTTCTCTACAGCATTCACTTATAGCTATGTCTTCAAGATTTGATCTTTTTGCACTAAGTGAATGTGATTAGACCCTAACCTCTCTATGCTCTCTATCTCAATTCTATCTATCCAAATCATATGCATTCTGTTGAAACTGTCGAATGTCTTCTCTGCGTCCTAGTTAGCAGAAGGCACAGAGACAAACATTAAATCTGTTTTTAATGGCTTATCTTTACTGTTGAAATCCGGAGAAGCCGGAACAACTCTCCGACATGCCTGGCGGGCGTGGGAACGTGGGACAACCCTGGGTGTGTTGCATGCTTGCCACGTACCCCTCAGATATGAACCGGCAGGGGCACCAGCGTAATTGCGCTGTCTCTCTCACCTACTTATAAATACCTGTCCCACTACGGTAAAGTTATACTTCTTCCACCTCTCCACCTCCGTCAAAACCCTAGCGCCACCGCTAGCTCGAGACGACGCCGGCGATGAAGCGCTTAGCTGCCGCGACATCTCCGACACCGTCCTCACGCCGGCCGCGGACATCGTCCTCTCCACCGTCGCCGTAGGTGTCCTCCATCGCCAAGTTAGGGCACGGTGGGCGGAACTGCTCGGTCTCCTATTCTTCTCCATCTAGCAGTTCTTCGTGCGGTAATTATAACTCTATTTTTACCACCTTTTTGATCTTCAAGATTCATCCTATTTACCGAAAGTAGTTTCTGTCTATTCAAAGCTAGATCTATTCCATCTGCATCTCATACTGCCTAGTCGATTCACTTAGATTTCTACTAGCTTGATTCCTCACTTGTACTTATTCACGGATTGGTACAAATCTGGAACCAACTCATCTATGTAAGTGAATGTCTTCGCAACATGAGGTCAATGTCTTCAAACTGATTTATCTTCAAAATCTTCTGAGAATGCATATGACCTCTTCCCCTTCCCTCGCATCTCTAATGCTGTCACAGGTACATGTCCGTGGGAGAATCCCTTGGTTCTCATAGTCTGCATTCGTTTGCAGAATACTTGCAGCACCATATAAATTCTCCTGAAGCCAGTTCCTGTCTGACGAGCAAACGCAGACCTCTGAAGCCCTTGAACGTACTGAAGCCTTTCAGCTTGAAGTTCATGGCAACAGAGAAATCAGCAAGGAAGGGTGGCAGATAGCGTAGAAGTGGCACATCTAGAGATCTGCCTGATGACTTAGCAGAACTGTACAAGACAGATCCTGAAGAGAATTATCATCAGAGGAAGACACGAACCCAATGGATTCGACACTATTGGGCTGAGGAGTGGTTCAAGTATAGATTTGTGACAAAGGAATATGCAGAGAAGCATGCCATCAAGAGCCCATGGGGTGATATCCTCTATCGAGGGCTGCAACCCAAAAGCCGAGCTGAAGCCATTGAGCAAGGCTTCTATCCATGCATGGACCGTGGGCCACAGCCAGCGAATGCAGATCCCATTTCACTTCTATGGTGTCATGAAGATTCGCTCTTCAAGCGCAACTATCAGTTTGCAGTGGTTTCGACCAAGGAGAACAAGAAGTCCTTGGGTTTGGACTTCAATCCAGGTCCCTCTGCTCCCCGTGCTGATGGCTCCCGTGAAGCCAAGCCCAATGTCATTGGCCCCTATGCCAACCTTGACGGCCTCATCACCTATATCATGGTCCAAGGCGCCAGAGTAGATCATTCTGACGATGGTGCTGACTCTGATGAAGCCCCTGCTCCGCCACCTCCAAAGCCGCAGAAGCAAAAGAAGTCAAAGGCTTCATCCTCAGCTGCAAAGCCACCGCCGAAGACTTTGCGTGCAAAGCCACTGGCCACTGCACCTCCTGAAGCCAGTGTGCAATCTGAAGATCTGTCCCGTGTCTCCAAGAGAACGGACAAGAAGAAGCAACTTGTTAGACCATCTGATCAGCGAGCTTTGACTCCTGCTGCCATTCTTCGTGAAGAACCCATTGATCTATCAAGTGATGAAGATCTTGCGGATGATGCCCTTGAGCAGCTGATCAAGAGCAAAGAGGAAGCACAAATCTTCAGCAACCTGCCTCTGTTTGATGTGGCCATCATTCACAATTTCATTGATGAGTGGTTCGACACCCCCAACGTCAGCTTTGAGGATTTACAGCTCCCAATTGGCCTCAGTGTCGCCTTCAATGGTGCCATTGCTTCTGAGCTAGCTCTTGCTCAGCGCATCGTTGAGCTCAAAAACAAGATTGACTTTGAGAAGGCTCAATTCAAGAAGCATGTGGCCAATCTGAGTGTTCAAGACATCCGAAACTTCAAGGTCATGCTCCATGAGCTTAAAGAAGCTTTTCTGATGAAACGCTAAGAAGCTCAGGGCTCTCGAGAATGCATGAAGCTTTCGGCTGATAAGTGTGTGCTTGCCTACAATGAGGCTGAGAAGCGCAAGTCCCTTGGCCGTCCAGGCATTGACCCCGGGATGGCTGCAAAGAGGAAGAAGAAGCACCCTGCTGAACAGCCTGAGCCTTCAAGCCAAGAAGCCCCTCGCATTATCTTCCCGAGCAGCATGATTGGCTCGAAGCCAAAGGTCACCACAACCGCTTCAGAACAGAAGAAGACAAAGGCTGCTGAGGCTGATGCCAGAAAGAGAAAGCATGCAGAAGCTTCTGATGCCGCTCCCTCCAAGAAGAAGCACAAGACCAAGAAGACTAGGGCTGCTTCCACAGAGCCCTTAGTCGTTGAACCCATTTCCGTTGTTCGCCCTATGTCTGTTCATCAAGAAAGAAGGATGGTTGTCCATGAGCCTGCTACCACAAAGGCTCATGAGACTGAAGATATTCCAGCAGCTGAACCCAACGCTGCTGAAGACATTGGTCAAGATGACAATGTAAATGATGATGAAGTTCTTCCTCAGATCGAACATCAAGTGGTATCATCGCCTGTTCGTACGAACAGCGAAATCATCAGCATTGGTCGTCCATTGACGCCAATCGCACAGGATGCTTCGTGGGCTGATCACCCACAGCAACAAGACTCCCCCAGTACTCCCCAACAACAACAACAAGCTCCACCCCCAGTGCAAGAAGAGGATGAAGACTTTCAGGCTCACCCAACTCCATCTCCCAACCTGAAGCCAGCTCTTCGCAGGCTTCGCAGAGGACAAAGGCCTGAACTCCCTCTGTCGAGCGTTCCTGAAGGAGAAGTGCAACGTTCACCTATTGCACGGCAAGTATTCTCTGAACCAGCTCCAACAGTGAACATCTCTGTGTCTGAAGCACATGCTGCTGAAAACATTCCGGCTGCATCAGCCGAAGAAAAAGAAGAAGAAGTACGTGTACCAACTCCCCCTGCTACTGAAGAAGAAGAAGTTCGTGTCCCAACTCCCCCTGTGATTGAAGAAGAAGCAGTTCATGATCTGAATGTGCATGTGCCCGACCCTCCTGCTCGTCAAGAGGAGGTTGAAGATGTTGAGGCTGCCACCACCAATGCTAATGAAGCCAATGACGTGGTCATGGCTGACGCCAATGTGGAGCCTGCACCAACGAGTGTGCCTGATGCAAGTGTGGGCATAGAACCTGAAATCAATGCGGCCACTGTGCCTGAAGCAAATGTGGCCACTGCTGCACCTGAAGTAAGTGAGAATGCTGCACCTGACGCCAATGAGGAGGCTGCACCTGATGCAAATATGACAACTGCTCCTGAAGCACCTGTTGTGCAGCCTGAACCCTCTGATGTTGCCCCTGCTCCTGTTCCGCCTCCAAGGCCTCACACTATTGAGCAAGCATACGATCACAGTCAGCTTGTCACTATCCGATGGCCTGTTCTGGTACCTCCGCCTGCTGCCTCCGGCCCCTAATTTGACTATCATGTTGAGCATCGGCCTCCGGTCTAGAAGCCAAAGCCCAGGTTGCCACGGTTTCCAGGTACTACCAACTCGCCAGGATCATTCAATGCCAACGGCTTCAAGAGCCACAATACCTTCTTTGACAGCGCCAAGAACCCCTACTCCAAGCCACGGATTTCATCAGATCGGTTCTGGAGCTATCCGCAGCGAAGCTATTACTCCTGCGTGCTATATGATCAAGGGAGCATTTTCCCTCATATGCGCCTTGACACTAAAGCTATTGCTGGACTGCCGTGCTTGGAAGAAGCACTTGACTGCTTTCGCGATGCTGGTCTGCTCCATTTTGTGACAGACAAGGAACATTGGAATGAAGAGCTATTGCTTCAATTCTATGCCACTCTGCACATTCGCGGTTACTACAAAGACATCAAGACTTGGGTTCTCGAGTGGATGACTGGCAATGTTCATCACGAAGCCAAAGCTATGGACATCATCGAGCTTACTGGGCTAGCCACTCCTGGAGAACTCTATGAGCCTAACTGTCAGCTACACCGCAATGCTGTGGAGAGCATCTTTCATAAGCCATAACCCAATATGAGCCAGATGCTGAGCATGATGAAGCCTTTGCCATCTGATGCTGAGTATCCGACACATTTCTTTGTTGAAGACCTTGAGTATCTGCTGCGCACCATATATCATATCATTAGGCGAACTCTATGGCCAGTCAAGGGACACTCATCATCGGCCGAGCTTGAAGGAGCCATGAAGACTTTGGTCTTCTATATTCTAAATGGCATCAACTTCAACACTCAGGACTTCTTCATCAGGCAACTTGCTGCTTCCAGTTCTGACCTGTTTGGTCTGATGTTTTATGCTCCCTGGGTCATGCGCCTCATCAAGCGACACTCATCTGTCAATTATCAGCCCTCTGCTCGCAATCACATCATATTTCTACCCGAGGTTGATATGTCAGTTGATGCTGTATACTCTGACCCTGCCAAGACGCCACTTTGTCTTCAGAACATTGAGCACCAAAGCTTCGCTCAGCCTATTGAAGGTGTTCATGCAGCAACAAGATTCTATCCACTAGCTGGTAACACCCGTCTGCCTCACAGAGCGCCCACTAAAGCTACTGAAAGTACCATTGCGCAAAGGCCTCGGAAGCGTTCTCGTGTTCTTAATGACCGAGAGCTTCTTGTGTCTCTTCATCAGAAGCAGGATAAGCATCATTTCTGGCTCAAGCGCCAAATGCAAAGCCTCTTGGTGGATGTCAATCGCATTCGCATCCTTGCCACCAAGAATGCCTTTGTTGCTCATGAGACTTGCCGAAGATCATGGAAGAGTTTGACCCTGCTCAGTGCTGAAGCTGATCTTCAAGATGATGGCTTCAATGAAAGATTCCAGTTCGACTCCACTCCTCCAAGGACTGCTACCCTGCGTTGAACTCCATCTCTTGAAGACTCTGAATATTCCTCTTCCGCGGCAACAGTTAATGCCAGAGTGATCGATGATCAAGATGACGCTACTTCACAACCTCCAACTACTACAGCGCGCATCGACACTGCACCAAGCTCGTCTGCACCGCCAACCAACGACGACAACCCTGCTGCTTCACCTACTCATGATGACGAGTAGATGCTCTTTGTCTTCAAACCTTTTTGGTCATTGCTGACAAAAGGGGGAGAAGCGTATGAGTTGATAGTCTTCAAGCGGGTTCACATGGGCGGTTGCATTATATTTTGCTGCATGCTTACAACTCTTGCGTTTTGAAACATTTGGTTCTTTGAGTTGTAACACCTAAACTTGATGGTGATCTGCTACTTATGCTACTTATTTGCTTTGCGATGATAAATTCCGCATGTGCGATGCTAACTTCCTCACTTAGATCATATTGCAGACGTCCATTTTTCATAATGCATGTCATTCTTATTGTTATACCATAGGCTAGCTTCTAGGGTTTAGCCTCCTTGATCTCGTGGTAGATCAACTCTTGTACTACCCATATCATCAATATCAATCAAGCAGGAGTAGGGTTTTACCTCCATCGAGAGGGCCCGAACCTAGGTAAAAACATCGTGTCCCTTGTCTCCTGTTACCATCCGCCTAGACGCACAGTTGGGGACCCCCTACCCGAGATCCACCGGTTTTGACACCGACATTGGTGCTTTCATTGAGAGTTCCTCTGTGTCGTCGCAATCAGGAAGGATGCCTCATCCCGTCTTTAAAGACGGCACCATTGCCAAAGGAGCTTTGTCCATCGGCCAAACTATCCGGCTAGGCGGTTTTCTTATGACCGCCTATTCCGCCGCCTCGCCAACGATGACCTCTTGGGTCATCAAAAGCGATCTCCACATCAGCTCGGAATTTGCCGAGCAGCTAGATCCGATAGAGCTCTCCTCCTTAAACGAGCTCTTCGATCGCATCGCCGCCCTGGGACTCGCCACAGACTACGATCAGATCGTGCCTAAAATCGATCTGAGAGAGATCAACTCTCCCCAGGCTACCCACCACGTCTCTGTGGTAGAGGAACAGTGCGGCGACTCTTCTTCTATATTAAGGACTAGTTATGTCCGGATTCCCGATCCCTCCATGCCGGATTCCCACAGAGGGACGGACATCGATCAAACCCTGGAACTAAAGTCAAGTAGCTGGCGGGAATCATTGGACAATACCCAAAAATCGAAGCTTCAAGGTTTGAAAACCTTTCGGCCCTTAAGTCTTAGATTGGACGGGGTTCCGAATCCTAAATCAGCCGCCCACCCAAACATAAGCGATTTATCCCGAATCCGGCAAGAGCCCGCTGAAACAGTACATCATTACTGGGTCAGATTCCTCCTGGTTACGGACAGGATAAAGGACTACCGTGAGGAAAGCGCAATCTCAATCTTCTGCAACAATTGCATGGACAAGGGAATCATGAACGCCATAAGTCGTCGTGAAATTACACGCTTCGCCGACTTGGCGTCCATAGTACGAAAGTACTGCATGATGGAGAGTGCCTGGAAAACCGAAACCAAATTTTGGGACAATCCGGCTCCTAACACAACCCTAGTCCGACATAAAAGGGTGCATCATATTCAGGCACCTGAGTTAAAAACCAAAAAGCAAAAACCCCCTAAAGGGCACGGAACCGTACTGGAGAGATGGCTCAGCGGAGCCTGCAAAATCCATAGTACAGAGGGCGCCACTCCAACACATAGCCTTCGAGCATGTTGGATACTACGGCAGGTGGCCAAAAGTGGCGAAGAGCTTGTAGCCCCAGAGAACCAGCCCAACAGTACCAGTACGGTATTAACAGTCTTTGGGACTTCCGCATCAAATAATATGCGGAAACGAACACTCCGCAGCCTCGCCGAAGTCTACCAGTGACGAACTGAAATTCTGAACAGCCCGAGCACCAGCCACATTGGTCCTCAGTCCAATAGTGGACGGCTTTCGCCTTACTAAGGTACTCATGGATGGCAGCAGCGGATTTAACCTCATCTACGAGGAAACCCTTCGAAAAATGGAAATAGACTGGAGCCGCATTGAGCGAAGCAGCACAACCTTTAGAGGAATAATCCCTAGTCGAGAAGCACGCTACACAAGAAAAATTACACTGGATGTGGTGTTCGGCTCGCCAGACAATTACAGGTCCGAGGAGGTCACATTCCAAGTGGCCCCGTCCAGCAGCGGATATCACGCTTTATTAGGGCGAGAGGCATTCACAATTTTTCAAGCTATACCCCATTACTGGTACATGAAGCTCAAAATGCCCGGGCCCAACGGAATCATCACTCTTGTCAGTGATCCGGACATAGCACTCCCCGCCGAAAACAAGACAGCCGCACTAGCCCTAGAGTCACTATCCGAAGCCCTAGCGGCCGAGGAACTCACTGCGCTGCGCTCCACGGTGAACAGGGACGATGTGATACTCGATAAGAGATCCAAGTCCACCTCTTTCAAGCCAGCGGATGAAATAGTCAAATTCCAAGTCCATCCAACGGACCCCACAAAGACGGCCTCCATTGGGGCACAATTAAACCCTAATGTATACGCCGCACTACGAGAATTCCTTCGGGAAAATTGGGACATCTTTGCCTGGCACCCTTCAGACATGCCAGGAATCCCACGTAGGTTGGCAGAGCACAGCCTAAATATCCTAAAAGGATTCAAGCCAGTCAAACAGGCTCTTCAGCGATTTTCCGAACCCAAAAGATAGGCAATGGGAGAGGAGCTAGCCAAACTATTGGAAGCCGTATTCATCAGAGACATAAAACATCCGGACTGGCTAGCAAACCTGGTAATGGTACCAAAGAAGGACAAATCCTGGCGCCTGTCTGTCGATTTCAAGGACCTTAACAAGGCTTGTCCAAAGGATCCTTTCCCCCTTCCCCGCATCGATCAAATTATCGATGCTACTGTAGGGCACGATTCATTGTGCTTCCTCGATGCATACTCCTGCTACCATCCAATCAAGATGCCAGAGCCAGACCAAGCCGCAACGGCATTTATTACTCCATATGGACCATTTTGCTTCAACACAATGCCCTTCGGGCTTGTAAGTGCATCTAGTGCCACCCCTAGTTGGTTTTGGAGTATTGACGACAAAGTTGGTTGAGGGACTAATGCGTTTGTGAGAATTGCAGGATAACGCAGGTAGTGTCCCTCATTGATTCGGTTTACCTACCGGAGATGACCCCTAAAAATGTATGAAGACATTGAAGACAATGGTGGTATGAGAAGATATTCATATTGAAGACTATGACATGAGAATACATTGAGTGAATACTTTGGAGCGTGAAGACTGTGTGGATTCGTTGTTTCATTTTATTCTTTGTTGAGTCAAAGGAACCACCGTACTGTTAAGTGGGGTCCAAGTGAACTAAGTTAGAGTGACTGAAGTGATGCTCAACCCAAATCCTATGTCTTCGAGCGAAGACAATGAGAGCAAATCTTATCCAGAGCTGGATGAGTCAGCTTTTCTTGTAGCCCAAGTAAAGTTGCCGCGTGTGTTTGACGTCTGACCGTTGGAACACGTGTCAGTTCCTTAGTGACCCAGGGTCATTTTGGACAAATCAGGTCGGGTTGCCTAGTGGCTATAAATAGCCCACCCCCTACACCATAAATTGGTGGCTGCTCAGAGTTTGTGCACGGCTTTTGTCGTTTGAGAGCAACCCACCTCGAAGCATTTGAGAGAGAGAAATCCTTGCGAGGACAAAGCCCAAACACCCAGAGCCAAAGAGTGTTAGGCATCACTGAAGTCTTTCTGTCTGTGTGACCTGAAGACTTATTACACTTGAGGACTGTGAATCCTCCAGCCGGTTAGGCGTCGCGTTCTGAGCATCCAAGAGTCATTGTGGATTGCCGGTGAACGAAGTCTGTGAAGGTTTGGAAGTCTCCCTTGAAGACTTACCAGAGTGATTGGGCGAGGACTGGGTGTCCTTAGCTCAAGGGGAATAAGGTGAAGACACGGTCTTCTGAGTTGAATCTCAGCCTCCCTAACCAGACGTACAGTTGTCACAGCAACTGGAACTGGTCCAACAAATCTTGTGTCTTCAACAAGCAACTGGTTGTATCACTTCCAACCTTACTTAAGTTTATCTTCATGAAGTCATGGCCTGTCTGTGTATCTGTTTGACTTCATTGCTTGACTACTATTGTTGATTGGCTTCATACTATCTTCCAACTTGATCCTTACTACCTGACTGCTATTAGTCATGTACTTTCACATCATGACATGCGTGACTATGGCTTGTTCAGGGTAGTTTATCGTCCGCTGCATATCAATTAGGTTGTTTCTGTTGTTTGTCTTCAAAACTTCCAAGTTTTGAAGACTTCCATAAAAATCGCCTATTCACCCCCCCTCTAGTCGATACTAGCACTTTCAGGGCTCAAAAATGCCGGCGCAACATATCAGCGCATGATTCAGACATGTCTGGCAACCCAGATCGGCAAAACAGTGGAGGCATACGTAGATGATGTGGTCGTCAAGTCTAAACACGTTGAAACTCTAGTAGAAGATTTGAGGCTAACATTTGAGAACCTCCGAGCATATGACATTAAGATCAACCCGGAAAAATGCGTTTTCGGTGTACCAGCCGGAAAGCTCTTGGGCTTCATTGTATCCGGTAGAGGAATTGAAGCAAACCCAGCCAAGATCCAAGCTCTGTCACAATTGGATATCCCAAAAGACCTCAAGCAAATACAAAAATTGACCGGATGCGTGGCGGCTCTAAGCCGCTTCATCTCCCGCTTGGGAGAAAAGGCATTACCCCTTTATCGCCTCCTCCGGTGCACCGAACACAATGGACAGATGCCCCCACGACCGGACTCGAAGAAATAAAGGCCATATTGGCAACAAATCCGGTCCTGGCCGCACCCAACTTGGGCGAACCAATGTTATTATATATCGCGGCAACACATCAAGTTGTAAGCGCTGTGCTCGTCGTCGAACGAGAAACGGAAGGACACAAATTCCCTCTTCAAAAACCAGTGTACTACGTATCCACTGTTCTAACTCCATGCAAGTCCCGGTATCCACATTATCAAAAGATAGCGTACGCGGTTTTCATGGCATCCCGGAAGCTGCGACACTACTTTCAAGAGTGTTCGATAACAATAGCCTCCGAAGTACCTCTTAACGACATTATAAACAACCGCGACGCGACTGGCAGGATTGCAAAATGGGCCATCGAGCTCCTACCATTCGAACCACGGTGAGCTATCAAGTCGCAAGTTTTGGCCGACTTCATCGCTGAATGGACCAAAGCCGAACTCCCAAAAGAGTACGGCGCATACTCCAATTGGATCATGCACTTCGATGGCTCCAAAATGTTGGCCGGCCTAGGGGCTGGCATTGTCCTGACGTCCCCAACTGGAGACACAGTCCAATACGTACTCCAGATAATGTACACGGACTCCAACAATGCAGCTGAATACGAGGCCCTTCTACATGGTCTCCGGATGGCAATCTCCATGGGCATTCAACGCCTAGAGGTCCGCGGGGATTCAAACCTCACAATATCCCAAATAAATGGAGACTTTGACACCAAGGATCCAAAAATGGTAGCCTACCGTAACGCCGTCTTAAAAATTCAGCTCTGTTCGAAGGACTCGAATTCCATCATATAGCCAGGGATAATAACCAGGCGGCTAACGTGTTGGAACGCATCGGCGCAAAGCGCGACGCCGTCCCTCCCAACATCTTCCTGGAGCGGCCTTTCAAGCCATCTGTATTATGGGAAGGGGAGTCCGGAAACAACAACCCGGAACCAACCGCACCGCCCAACACCGAACACTCTGACACAATGGTGGCTCTGCCAATGAAATAACACCTTCAGCCCACGAAATAATGGCAGTCATTGCCCCGTGGATGGAACCATTCCTAGCCTACTTAACCAGGCAGGAACTTCCCGAAGACCAAAACGAGGCCCGCTGCATAGTACGGCGATCTAAAGCCTACAAGGTCCATGAGGGAGAGCTTTATAAGAAAAGCACAACCGGAGTCCTTCAAAGGTGCATCTCCGAAGAGGAAGGGCGAAATCTTCTGGCTGAAATTCACGCCGGACTCGGCGGGCACCACACCGCAGCCTGGGCCCTTGTAGGCAAGGCCTTCCGTACAGGATTTTATTGGCCGACGGCCCGGGCAGATGCTCAGGACTTAGTCCAACGATGCGTCGGTTGCCAGCTCTTTGCTAATCAAAGCCACATGCCACCCACCGCCCTCAAAACTATACCCATCACCTGGCCGTTCGCGGTCAGGGGGCTTGACATGGTTGGTCCCCTTAAAGGGGGAACCCACAAGAAAAAATACCTATTGGTCATGGTGGACAAATTCACCAAATGGATAGAGGCCAAGCCAGTTAAAACGGCCGAATCCGGACCTGCGATAGACTTTATATCTGGAGTAATACACCGTTACGGCGTCCCCCATAGCATCATCACTAATAACGGCACGAACTTCACGGCCGACGAGGTTAAACTCTGGTGCAAAAACATGGGCATCAAGCTCGACTACGCTTCAGTCTATCACCCTCAAACTAACGGTCAAGTCGAACGAGCAAATGGTCTAATCATGAGCGACATCAAACCCAGACTAGTGCGGTCCCTTAAGGAATCTAACACGCACTGGGTAGAGGAGGTCGACTCCGTACTCTGGGGGCTGCGGACCACGCCAAACTGCACTACCGGATTCACACCATTTTTTATGGTATACGGCGCAGAGGCAGTTTTGCCCTGCGACATAATTCATGACTCACCTCGCGTGCGCATGTACGAAGAAAGAGAAGCCGAGCTGGATCAGCAGGACAGTTTGGACGCCTTAGAAGAGGAGCGTCACGTGACAAAAGCTCGTTCTGCATTCTATCAACAGCAGGCTCGAAGATATCAAAGCAGAGAAGTACGGGCCAAAACTTACAATGTTGGCGAACTAGTTCTACGCATGCCGGACAAGAAAAAGGACAAGCTCAAGCCCAAATGGGAAGGTCCCTTCATCAGCGACCAGGTCCTGACCGGCGGAGCGTACTGTCTGCGAAATGCATCGGATAACCGACTCGAGCCAAATCCATGGAACGCAGCCCGTCTCCATAGATTCTACGCCTAGCGACGGACTCTGAGTTCGTCTCCCTCCCCCATCTATATTTTATACTTTAATTGTCTTTTATTTTCCCCTCTATTTTTTCCTTTTTTTTTCTTCTCTCACGGGCCTTCGGTGGCTCGTCTGCGCATTGTTCGCACACACTTGACGTGCTATCTGCACTCATTATACCTAGGGGCTTCTTTAACAGAAGCTTATTTATACGGGCCTTATACCCAACACATGTGTCACACTTCCGCAATTACCTTTTATTCACCATTATATGCATCGATATGACTTAAGTTTTGGCCAAGATGGGTTGCCTGGATCATGTGCATACCCCTACGTTCCCGATTGTTCGGATAGGAGGTAAAGGGAGCACCTCTGCGATTGTTACTACCGGGTCAGCCGGATGTGTACCTCAGACTGGGTGAAGCCGAAAGCTAGCGTTCTTAAGGGAATATTCGGTCGGTGAATTGAAAGATGATTTCTTACCTATTTATTTATCTGCCCCCAGATGCTTTCCTACTTTTTTTGCAGTTCGGACATGCACTTTAGGGCATGCCTCCCAGGGAAAGGAACCCCTAATGGAACTATTCTCCCTGGAAGATTTTTCTTACTAACCATGTAATATAACATAACTAGTTGGGAACTTGTCTGATAAAGCACTAATGACCCCTACGCCTGGTCTCCATGCATGCCCTGGTTTCTTATATAACCGTGAGGGTATTCGGACACACTCCGGACCATCGAGTCCCGAGGTTGAAGCGAAAAGGTCCGCAAAGACAAACGATCTACAATCCGGCTAGAAGGCATTTTCAATGTCATTTTAAATTACACAGTCAAGCTGACTGACGGTATTCCTCTTCGATACCATCTAATAAACTGTCTAGTTTACAGTCCCGCTGTGAATACTTTGCGGCCAACTCTACTTGGTCGTACACTAAGCTCACAGGGATCTCCTTCCCATCGGGCCCCACAGGTCCGACCTCGGCCATGTGGTTTGGGTCAGCCTTCGCATACCGTGTCTCCACCATGGCCCAGGCCTCCCTGGCACCTTGACGGCAGGCCGATATCTTCCACAACCGGAAGCGCCGCCGTGCTCCCTGAAGCTTCTCCGCAAGCTGTCCAAGACCTTCGAGCAGTGACATGGAAGGCTACAAGGCCTGGGCGACTCCACTCATCACCTACCAAACTCGTTCGTGCAGTTGCAGCAGCTCGGGAAGTAGGTCACCCGTTGAACTGGGCATTTCCTCCACAGGACGACCTATGAGCACGTCTACAGACATATTTCTGTCAATCGACTTCCTCGCCGAACTCTTCTTTTCAAAAAGTTTGCTCAAGCACTTACTATAAATGCCGCGACGAAGCCGCCGATTCTCCTTCACGGAGTCAGACAGCTGGGCCCGAACATCTTTTAGTTCCTCGCCCAGCTGGGTGTTGGCATCTTGGAGTTTGTTCCTCTCTTGCTGCACCCTCATAAGCACCTTCTCGCCGGCCTTCAGCTGGTGTAGTAGCTGTTGCTTGTTCGGATCTAGTCCGGTGCCATCTGCAATATTATTGTCAGACTTATACACACGCCGCACTTCACAAACTACTTATCTTTCGAAGTATATCTTACCAGAGGGGGTCTCTGTGGCTCCCCCTGCGGCGACTAGTGCAGCCTCAAGTTGGGCCTTGCACTCTTGAAGCTCCTGGGACAGGTGGGTATTCTTCTCCGCAAGATCCTGCATAACATATGATCCTTAAATCAGTTATTCTAACTACTTTAAGTCTCGGGGGCTACTAATATATATATATAAATGGTCAAAATTCACTCACATGTATGTCTTTCACATACTACTCCGTGGCTCTGGTTAGACCATCTCGAGTGGCACGGAGGTGCGCATCTCCCGCATTAAAGGCATTCAATGCCTCCGGAGAGAAACACGCGTCACGAAGAAGTGTCCGGCGGCGCCTATGATTCATGGCGCTCTCCACCTCAGATCTTGTGGCGGACAGCCTGTCAGCATCCTCCGTTGGACGAGCATCCGGCACACGCCTTGTGTTTGCCTCCCCCTCAGGACCAGGCGTTGGAGCCTGGCTGGCGGAGGCTCGATTGGCAACCTCTCCGGACACAGTCCGGCGAGCACTCTTTCTCCTGGAAAAATCATGAGCATTAATATACCTCCCAGGAATCTTTCCTTTAAACACGGTGGTGCGACATACCGTTGCGGCGACGTTTCCATTCGCGCCGCACTCCTTTTCCGCCTACTGGGCCGAGCCGCCCCTTGTTGGCCAGCCATCGCGGGTTCGACTTCCCACCTCGAAGGCACCTCCTGCGGAACACCATTAGTATATGGTGGTCAGAAATAAGCATGGATGAGTAGTGGTATCAGGACTCCGGTCACAGTTACCTGGGAAACCGGAGATATTCCGGGGTAATTGGCCGTAATGGCGACCAGAGCATTGTCGATGCTAAGTTGGTGGAACACCCCATCGATCAGCTCCACCTTTATGTCCGGATCCTCTTCGGAGGCCGGATCAAGGGATCGTTCTGGATCCTCTAGTTGTGGAGCCAGGCTGTGTATATCCTCTACGGCCTGGCGCAGTTCCTGCGTCGAAATCACAAAGTGAGATACTTAACTTTGGGAATATGGATCGGATAGACAAACGACCGCTTACCCAGCTCCGAGGGTTGTTCATGGAGAATCCATTCAATGGACTAGCACGGAGGAAGTCCTACTTCTCCCCCTTGTACAAGCCGGACAGGATCTTCACCAGATCGGCAACCGATCCCGGCCCCTTGCGGCTATGACAGGTGGCATCATCCTCCCTGTTGAAATCCCACATGGGGTGGCCCCTATATTGGAGTGGCTGCACCCCTCGCATGATGCATGTGGCCATGACTCCAATCATGGTAATTCCGGAATGAGCCAATAACCTTATTCGGCCCATCAGATATTGGACGTCCCCATCATTCTCCCGTTGAGGGCTCTGCGGGCGCCAACTCAGGCGTTTCTTCAGAGGAGCGTTGCTGAACTCCGGGAGGCCGATCCGTACTGGGTCCGGTAGTGGGGCGTCCTCCATATAAAACCATTCCGAAGGCCAGTCTTCGGACGCCTTCTTCGGGGTTCCGGATAGATATCCGGTCCCGGCGATGCGCCATATTTCTGCTCTGCCCACTTGATATATCGACCCCTCATGAGAACGGGGTACGAGGAAAAATAATCTCTTCCACAGCGCAAAATGGGCCTTGATGCCCAAGAACAGCTCGCAAAGGGCCACGAAGCCCGCGATATGCAGGATAGAGGCAGGCGTAAGATGATGAAGCTGGAGCCCATAGAACTCCAGGAGCCCTCGGAGAAACGGATGTATGGTAAATCCGAGTCCTCTTATTAGATAAGGGACGAAGCATACCCGCTCTCCTTTGGAGGGATTGGGGACGCTCTCCGCCTGCTTCCCGCCCTTGTAGGTGGCATGTCCGGCTCGAACCGGAACCATGAAGGCTGGGGGAAGAAATCCCTCGGTTTGGAGCGCCATCAGCTCACTATGCGGGACCGAGCATCTCCCCCAATCTCCTGGCTGAGGGCTGGGAGCGCGAGAGGAGGAGCCGCGTCGACTGTCCATGATGGAATGGATTTTTGGTCAGAGGCGCTCCGATGAATGCTCGCGAAAGGAGGATGGTGTGATTCGGATCTAGATCCTTGCCTCTCTTTGCAGGCAGCTCATTCGCGCAGCTAGGGGGTGGAATGTAAAAATACCTTGGCTTTTCGCATTCGTACGACACGTGGAAGATGGGCATTACTGGACGTGGAAGCCAAGGAGCGCAACATTTATGAAGAGCCGGATACCGTTCGGCGAGTACATGGAATTTGAAGGAGAACCCGCCTTGCAATGCCGAAGACAACATGCGCGCCGGACTCGTCGTCATCGAAGCCTGGTTCGGGGGCTAATGAGGGAGTCCTGGACTACGGGGTGTCCGGATAGCCGAACTATCATCATTGGCCAGACTCCAAGACTATGAAGACACAAGATTGAAGACTTCGTCCCGTGTCCGGATGGGACTTTCCTTGGCGTGTAAGGCAAGCTTGGCAATACGGATATGTAGATCTCCTACCATTGTAACCGACTCTGTCTAACCCTAGCCCTCTCCGGTGTCTATATAAACCGGAGGGTTTTAGTCCGTAGGACAAAAAAAATCATACCATAGGCTAGCTTCTAGGGTTTAGCCTCCTTGATCTCGTGGTATATCAACTATTGTACTACCCATATCATCAATATCAATCAAGCAGGAGTAGGGTTTTACCTCCATCGAGAGGGCCCAAACCTGGGTAAAAACATCGTGTCCCTTGTCTCCTGTTACCATCCGCCTAGACGCACAGTTCGGGACCCCCTACCCGAGATCCGCCGGTTTTGACACCGACAGTCATCTTGCCTGAAATCCCGCTAGGAAGAAGAACAAATCCATGGAGAAGACGAACGGGCATAGACAAACCAAGCGTAGTGGAACAAATCCTCACGATCGCAACGAAACAGGAACTATCGAGAAGTAGCACAACCGGAAAGAAGCAAACAACATAGTAAACAAACAAGCATAATCATGGCATGATGCACAAACTAATATGATGCATGACCATTTTAATGAGGCATGACATGGCAAAGTGCAACAATCAAATACTACAAATTAAGTGGAGCTCAATATGCAACGAGTTGCATATTGACGAAACACCACATTCGAAATATTTAGTTCACTTTCAGCTATGTACCCAACAAGTTTAAATGTTCTTAACATGGCAAAAGGTGAAGCATAACAAAACTACACTATCTAAGCAATTAAAATTGTGCCGGAAACAACAAACAACAAATCCAGAAAATCCCCATGTTCATATTTTGGATATGGTACTGTTCTGCCTAAACAATATTTTATTGTTGTTAAACAGGAAAATAAAGTGCACCATGTTAAACTATGCATTTTTCTAGACAAGTTTCATATATAATTTATTAAATTCGGAGCTACGGTTATTTAGTTATGAATGAAAGTTGCATATTATGAAAGTGCATGAAATTCTAAGCATTTTAGATATATAGTTTGTGTAATTTGGATGCATGCATATTTAGTTATTAACAATTGAAAATGATGGCATTCATGTAATTATGCATGTAGTGGAAAATAACTAAATCCACAGGCAGGAAAAAACATGCACTGGGTTGAAACAGTGGGCGGCTGGGCGCTCACCAAGGCCCAAGGCCCGAGTCGGTGGAGGCGGCTGAGGCGCGCTCAGCCTGGCGCAGATCTGGCCCAAGTGGGCGTGGTCTCGTCCACGCTGGCAGTGGAACAGGTCAACGAGGGGGGAGCGCCTCATTCGTCTTTGAAGCAGAGGAACCAGGGGCGCAACGAGGACGGGGTCAACGGCGCGGCAGCAGTGGGAGCTTGACGCATGGCAGTCTCGAGCGGCAGTGGATGCAGGGAAGGCCGGCGAGGTGGAGATGGGGCGGATCCGGCTGGCCGGCGCCGGATCCATGCAACGCCGGTGCGGGTGGAGCTCGGGGGCGACGTCAGTTCCCTGTGAAGAAAAACAGGGAGGGAGCATTCAGTGAGAGACAGAGATCAGAGAAGGAGAAGAAAGCAAGTTGAGGGCAGGCGCGGCTTCGGTCGACCTGCTGTTGGTCGGAGGTGACGAGGGTCGAAGACGAAGGCGTGAGAGAGCGAGGATCAAGCTTGTGCATCCATGACGTCCTGCGGGACAAAGACAACAGAGAGAGTTTGAGCGACAGAGAGAGAGGAATCCAGGAAGAGGTAATGAAGCAGGGGCACGGCCTTGGTCGGAGAGGTTGGCGACGCGACGGAGAAGGGGAGCACCACGGCTGCCGGTGTTGGAGACGAGCGGGAGGAGGGCCTCGGCCTGCTGCTACTGGTGGATGGCGGGACGGCATGAGGTAGGAGGCGGTAGGGAGCTCCTGTCCCTGGCTCGCGACGAGGGGAACAGGGAGGTATGCATGGGCTGTGGTGGCTGGATGGATCGGGAAGGAGGAGGCTTCGGCTTGCTGTGGTTGGGCGGCGGCGCAAATCGAGGGAGGTGGTCGGAGGCGGGAGAGGATCTGGAATCGAGGGATGAAGGTGGTTAGCTCGATGGGGAAACGAGGAGACCAGGTGCGCGACGGCGGCGGCTGGATAGGGGAGGATCCCTAGAAAATAGGGTTTGGTCCAAAATGGACTAGGAGTAGACTATATATATATATGGGAAAAGAGGAGAGTTGGATTATACGATCAAAATCCGACGGTCGAGAAAAGATAGGTTAGGAAAGTCTAAATAAGAAAAGGAGATGTTTTAGAGATGTTAGGGGATGATCCGGACTCAAAGGTAATGACAGACTCGTTCGGGTTTGGGAAAGTTTCGGACGCGCACACGAGGGGGTCTGTGCACTTTACAGAGAGACTCCGGTTTAGGGGGGAAACGAAGAACAAGGTTGGACTCGAAACGGTCAACAAAAGCAAGGGTGGCGCAGCAACTACAAGCAGATGCAAGTTTTAAGAAAACAATGCCGATGCAATGCGCATGATGCTATGAGTTGAGATGCATGACATGAACAAAATGCAAAACAAAAGACAAAAACCCAACAACGAAGAAAATATCATATCGCATCTCCGGAAAAGGCAAGAGTTGGAGTTACGAATATGGAAAGTTGTATCCGGGGCATTACAACACTCCACCACTACGAGAGGATCTCGTCCCGAGATCTAGGATGGCACCGGAGAGAAACGGACAAGGAAGAGAAGAGATAAAACTAAGTTGCTTCTTCGACAAACGAGTGAAACCACGAACCTTGAGAGGTTGAACAAATTGACAGAAACAAAACAACGGAGATGAGCAAGATTGCAAACAGTCCGTTGGACAAGAGGAACAAGGAACATTACAAGAACTTGAAGGTTGCAAAGACATGAATCAAGAGTTTAATGGACAAGATAGAATTTGAAACCACTCCGGTTAAAACAAAATGAGAGAGGAAGAATGGCATAATGGGTAAGAAGGATTTCAGACAGCACTCAGGTTGAAAAGAGAGGCAAAACTTGATAAGATGAAAGAACTTGAAGAGAGCACACCACTCCGGTTAAATGGATAAGCACGAAAATAACATGATCTTGACAAAACGAGATGATGAGTGAAAAGAGCAACATCACAATGCCTCTGGAAGAAAGAATAGAAGATAGATCATTGGAATAACATAATGGAGGAGAAAATGCCAACTTCTGCCACAAATGATCTTTGAAAGCACCCTTCCAAGAAGGTTATAACGGAGTTGTTGGAAAACCAACAACGAAAAGAATAAGCTTGTAGTGGGCTTATGGAAACATCTCAACACTTGAGGTGAAATTTTGCCACTAACAAAAAACAATTGCTTGTTTGAGATCAAACAAGAGATGAAAACTTCTTTCGCCGAGAGGATAGGAGAAAACTCGGATCATTGATAAGCACCACAAATAGCAACATTCCTTAGGGAAGGCTTTAGGTGAAATCTATACCAAGATAACTCCAAAGAAGAGATTGATGGATTTAAAATACCTCATTCTTGACAACATATGAATCATGAAACATGAAGGAAATTGTCAAGAGTGACATAACACCACCTCAAAAGATAAGGTAGAAAGAATTGCACTTTGGAATGGAAGATGAAGAATACTTGAGCTCCTCAAAACAAAACATGTGTTAAGCACCATGTTTATTTTAGAGTATAGCTTCGCGGATCTTAACTTTGAGAGAAATCTTGAAGAACAATTGAAGGATGAAAGGAATCCTTGACGAACCACCATATTGAGCCTTCGTGAGAACTCCGGTAATAAAATCAAAGCATGATAACAAAGAAAGAGAAGTTGAGAACACAAGGTGGTGATTTAGATGGAGCTTCGCGACAAGATAATGCGGAAAACTTGGAACTCCGGAAAAGAAAAGATGAAGCATCTCAAACCGAGAAATGTGACATAATGAACAACTCTAGAAAGAAGAAACTAGATAAATGAAAACAATAATAAGAATTACGTTATGCGTATCCTTCACCAATTTAAATTGATGACAAGCAACGGATTTGGCATAGTACTTATTCTTCTTGAGGGATTGAATAGAGATATAGAGCCAACTTGAAGAGGTTATTGATGGGACCACCAGTGGGATTTGGAAACAACGAATGAATTGATATGATAACAAAGGAAGTGAAATCTTGAACGAACCACCATAAAAATTGGAAAAGAGAGTAGCAAGGGCACAATTCACCGGAAAGAATTTGAAAATGAATGAAGATACTTGAAGGGATTTGGATACATGAGAACGAAGAGAACATGAACTGATTAGATGATATTTGAACGATTCACCGGTAAGATTTGGAGAACGGTAGCTACACGCTGAGAATGAAGAATTATGACATGATGGCCTTCGGAGGAAACAAATGGAAACAACTCATGAAATGCTCCGGATGGGTGAAAAGAATTCCCACAATTGAAAACAATTATGAGAGGATGGCATCCAGCTAGAATCATGAATCTTGAACAGAATGGAGCAAGATTTAAGAGAAACTCTTCTTCGGTCTTCACATGTTGAGAATGATGATGAGAACCACCATAACAATTGTTGAGGCACTCCGGAATGAAAATTGGAAAGGTTGAACCAACGATGAAAATAACTTGAAAGATCTTGGAGAAAGACATATGACTGATGATAACCCATTTTTGCCTCAAACTTTGAAAAGAATTTTAGAAGCTCCAGGAAAATTAGAAGAGTCAGGTAAGATCCTGGCAAAAGACATGTGGGTTAGGGCCCACTCAAAAGAAAACACCGTTGAACAATTTTAAAGAGAGGTTGCACCGGTTGAATTAAATGGCTTGAATGAGATAACAACCTCGAAATATCTTGAACGTATTGAGAATGGAAACACAAGTCTTGTGAGATATCTTCAGCGCTCCAGAACAAATGAATAGGAAGAAGTGAATTATTAAGAGGTGCATCGGCATGAGAAAGCATTAGAAACGAGGAAAGGAATATGATGAATATCGAAAGCTTGAATTGTATCCACCGGAGAAGAAACAACAATGAAGGATGATGAACTTGAAACAGTTGAGCATCTTCATCGGAAATCACCGGATAAGAACATTGAAAGAAAAGAATGAAGAGACTTCCCACAAATAAAAGGATACATGATTAAGAAATGTGAGTCCTTGAAGAAAAAAAGGGTGGGAGGGCGGGAAAACAAAGGCAACTTGGGGACGGATGAAACAAACACCGGTGAGAAAACTTAGAGTTGATCTTGCGGATGTTGAAAATGATCGGATCCACTTGAAGAGAAGCACACCGGTTGGAAAAGAATTAACATGACAACCTCAGTGATCAAGAAGGATTAGTACTCCCATAGAAATATGAGAACACCGTTTAGAAAAGGTATGGAATCAACACTTGATAGTGAAGCAACTCGAATACCACAAATAAAACAAAACAAAGGATTTGGCTTGCAGAATAAGCCAGAACAAACATATGATAGAGATTTCGTCCGAAGTTTTTGTGGTGGGGCCTACACAGGCTTGATCGTACAGCACCATCATGTACAAGGCAGTGCACATGACATACAAAGTGTCCCCGAACCAGCATAGCCAAGGGCTCTTTAAGACACAATGAGACCACTGTAAAAACGACCGTGGATAGGAGGACCACTAGACGTCGAACCCCAATCTCATATCATGCATCTGTCGGAAAGATATTCTAGGAGCTACTTGAATTCCCACCTATAAACTCCCAAAACTTTCTGGAATTTGGTGTTGGGGATACAGGGGAAGCAATATATCTCACCCAAACTAACAATCCCTACATCCATTTGTATCCATCCGTCAACACATAACCAAGAAAACTCCGGAAATCGTGTACCTCAACCTTCAAAAAGCATCCGTTATACGAGCTATGGCAATACTCCTGAACTCCCCAGTACTGGGTGGCGTCGAGGTTATCTCACCAACAACTGCATAAAAGAGATTTTCGATGTTGTCAAAACTCAGGTATTCCAGAACTGCAACGATAAAATTATGACGACAACACCTCGGAGCTAAACTCCCCGGGACACTGCCACAACCCCTAAATGTCAGGAGGCACCAAGAACAATGTTCTCGTCATAAGAAAATTGGAACGATCCCAAGATACCCGCGTGATCCTAAAAAAATCGTGAAATTTGAGAAGAGGGAAGACAAAACATCTACGTCAGGAGTCCTCACCAGAGCGACGAAGGGGGCTGAGGAGTAAAAAGAATCCTACTCTCCGATATATATAATCCTAAGACTCAAAATAGTTTTTTTCTATACTCAACAACGGCCAACAATCAAGGGGGCTCCTATGGTCGGTCGAGGCTTTGATACCAACTTGTAACGCCCAATATTCGATACTATCCTAAAGAGACTCGAAGGTCCCACCAAGGATAGAACCGCATATTGAAACGCTTTTGCAAGGTGGATACCATTACATCAACATTACTTAATAGATGGGGATACATACAAGAGGCATACAATGCAGCAAGAATACATCAATACACCATACATAAATCAACATCCGACTATGGATGAAACACAAACAGAAACTCAAACGACATCCACCCTGCTAGCCCAGGCTGCCGACCTGGAACCTATCCACTGATCAAAGAAGAAGCAGAAGAAGAACTCCAAAACAAGTAACATCGCTCTCGCGTCATGATCATCGCAAAACCTGTACCTGCAACTGTTGTTGTAGTAATCTGTGAGCCACGAGGACTCAGCAATCCCATTACCATGGGTATCAAGACTAGCAAAGCTTAATGGGAAAGGAACGGGTAAAGTGGTGAGGTTGCAGCAGCGACTAAGCCTATATGGGGGCTAACATATGCAAATAAGAGTGAGAAGAGAGCAAACAGAACGGTCATGAAGCTAACAATGATCAAGAAGTGATCCTGAAACTACTTACGTCAAACATAACCCAAAAACCGTGTTCACTTCCCGGACTCCGCTGAAAAGAGACCATCACGGCTACACACACGGTTGATGCGTTTTAATTCGGATCTGGTGTCAAGTTATCTACAACCGGACATTAACAAATTCCCATCTGCCACATAACCGCGGGCACGGCTTTCGAAAGATAATACCCTGCAGGGGTGTCCCAACTTAGCCCATCACAAGCTCTCATGGTCAACGAAGGATATTCCTTCTCCTAGGAAGACCCGATCAGTCTCGGAATCCCGGTTTACAAGACATTTCGACAATGGTAAAACAAGTCCAGCAAGACCGCCTGATGCGCCGACATCCCTATAGGAGCTGCACATATCTCGTTCTCAGGGCAACACCGGATGAACACTACGTACAACGAAAACCAGACCTCAAGTTTCCCCGAGGTGGCGCTGCAAGTGGCTCTAGTTCGGACCAACACTTAGAGAAGCATTGGCCCGGGGGGGGCTGAATAAAGATGACCCTCGGGTTGGCCGACCCAAGGGAAAGGTATTGGTGGTGGTGAGGCAAATGGTAAAACCAAGGTTGGACCTTGCTGGAGGAGTTTTATTCAAAGCGAACTATCAAGGGGGTCCCATAAATCACCCAACCGCGTAAGGAACGCGAAATCAAGGAACATAACACCGGTATGACGGAAACTAGGGCGGCAAGAGTGGAACAAAACATCAGGCATAAGGCCGAGCCTTCCACCCTTTACCAAGTATATAGATGCATTAATAATATAAGAGATATTATGATATCCCAACATAATCCCGTCCACCATGGAGCAATCTTCAACTTCACCTGCAACTAACTACGCTATAAGAGGGGCTGAGCAAAGCGGTAACATAGCCAACCAAGGGTTTGCTAGGAAGGGTGAAAAAGGTTAGAGGCTGACATGGAAAATTGGGAGGCTTGAAGAACAAGTGATAGGTAGCGCAGCAAAGCGATAGAACGAAGCAACTAGCATAGCAATGATACTAGTGAGATCCAAGGTAGCGGTCATCTTGCCAGAAATCCCGCTAGGAAGAAGAACGAATCCATGAAGAAGACGAACGGGCGTAGACGAACCAAGCGTAGTGGAACAAATCCTCACGATCGCAACGAAACAGGAACTATCGAGAAGTAGCACAACCGGAAAGAAGCAAATAACATAGTAAACAAACAAGCATAATCATGGCATGATGCACAAACTAATATGATGCATGACCATTTTAATGAGGCATGGCATGGAAAAGTGCAACAATCAAATACTACAAATTAAGTGGAGCTCAATATGCAACGAGTTGCATATTGACGAAACACCACAATCGAAATATTTAGTTCACTTTCAGTTATGTACCCAACAAGTTTAAATGTTCTTAACATGGCAAAAGGTGAAGCATAACAAAACTACACAATCTAAGCAATTTAAATGGGCCGGAAACAACAAACAACAAATCCGGAAAATCCCTATGTTCATATTTTGGATATGGTACTGTTATGCCTAAACAATATTTTATTGTTGTTAAATAGGAAAATAAAGTGCACCATGTTAAACTATGCATTTTTCTAGACAAGTTTCATATATAATTTATTAAATTCGGAGCTACGGTTATTTAGTCATGAAATAAACCATTTTAACATGTCATTTATGCAAATTAATGCAAACAACAAATCAAACATTTTAAACATGGATGAAAGTTGCATATTATGAAAGTGCATGCAATTCTAAGCATTTTAGATATATAGTTTGTGTAATTTGGATGCATGCATATTTAGTTATTAACAATTGAAAATGATGGCATTCCTGTAATTATGCATGTAGTGGAAAATAACTAAATCCACAGGAATGAAAAAAACATGCACTGGGATGAAATAGTGGGCGGCTGGGCGCTCACCAAGGCCCAAGGCCCGAGTCGGTGGAGGCGGCTGAGGCGCGCTGGGCCTGGCGCAGATCTGGCCCAAGCGGGCGACGTGGTCTCGTCCACGCTGGCAGTGGAACGGGTCAACGAGGGGGGCGCGCCTCGTTCGTCTTCGAAGCAGAGGAACCAGGGGCGCGGCGAGGACGGGGTCAACGGCACGACAACAGTGGGGGCTTGGCGCACGGCGGTCTCGAGCGGCAGCGGCTGCAGGGAAGGCCAGCGAGGTGGAGATGGGGCGGATCCCGCTGGCCGGCGCCGGATCCGTGCAACACCGGCGCGGGTGGAGCTCGGGGGCGGCGTCAGTTCCCTGTGAAGAAAAATAGGGAGGGAGCATTCAGCGAGAGAGAGAGATCAGAGAAGGAGAAGAAAGCAAGGTGAGGGCAGGCGCGGCTTCGGTCGACCTGCTGTTGGTCGGAGGCGATGAGGGTCGAAGACGAAGGCGCGAGTGAGCGAGTTTCGAGCTTGTGCATCTGTGACATCCTGCGGGACAAAGACAACAGAGAGAGTTTGAGCGACAGAGAGAGGAATCGAGGAAGAGGGAATGAAGCAGTGGCACGGCCTTGGCCGGAGAGGTTCGCGACGCGACGGAGAAGGGGAGCACCGCGGCTGCCGGTGTTGGAGACGAGCGGGAGGAGGGCCTCGGCCTGCTGCTACTGGTGGATGGCAGGGATGGCATGAGGTAGGAGGCGGCAGGGAGCTCCTGTCCCTGGCTCGCGACGAGGGGAACAGGGAGGTATGGGTGGGCTGTGGTGGTTGGATGGATCGGGAAGGAGAAGGCTTCGGCTTGCTGTGGTTGGGCGGTGGCGCAAATCGAGGGAGGTGGTCGGAGGGGATGAAGGTGGTTGGCTCGGTGGGGAAAACGAGGAGACCAGGTGGGCGACGGCGGCGGGTGGACAGTGGTGGATCCCTAGAAAATAGGGTTTGGTACAAAATGGACTAGGAGTAGACTATATATATATGGGAAAAGAGGAGAGTTGGATCATCCGATCAAAATCCGACGGTCGAGAAAAAATAGGTTAGAAAAGTCTAAATAAGAAACAGATATGTTTTAGAGATGTTAGGGGATGATCCAGACTCAAAGGTAACGACAGACTCGTTCAGGTTCGGGCAAGTTTCGGACGCGCACACGAGGGGGTCTGCGCACTTTACAGAGATACTCCGGTTTAGGGGAAAAACGAAGAACAAGGTTGGGCTCGAAACGGTCAACAAAAGCGGGGGGGGGGGGGGGGGGGCGGCAACTACAAGCGGACGCAAGTTTTAAGAAAACATTGTCGATGCAATGCGCATGATGCTATGAGTTGAGATGCATGACATGAACAAAATGCAAAACAAAAGACAAAAACCCAACCACTGAGAAAATATCATATCGCATCTCCGGAAAAGGCAAGAGTTGGAGTTACGAATATGGAAAGTTGTATCCGGGGCGTTACAAAGATGGCTTTGAAGCTTTTGCCTTCTTTTTCTTCTTCTTCTCCTTTGGAGGTGAGGGAGCATCTTCAAAATCAGCTTAACCATCAGATTGCTCCACAGCTGCTCTCTGAGCAGCAATGAGACAGAAGACCATCAAAATTTGCCAAGGGACCAATTCTGTTCTCATTAGCTTCACGTGTCCCATCAGATCTTGGAGCGGAGGGGCCAGGGTTGAAGTTGAGGCCAAAATATTTTTGGTTCTTCACAGTATAATCTTTTAGCAAACTGATAGTTGCGCTTGAAAAGATTGTCTTCACGACACCATAAAAGAGAAGATGGGTCGGCATTCTCAGGCAGTGGTCCTCTGACCATACAAGGATAGAATTTTTGCTCAATGGCTTCAGCCTTGTTCTTTGGCACCAAGTTGCATTATAGATAGTCACCCCATGGGTGCTTTATGGCATTCTTTTCAGCATATTCAAGTGATACAAACCTGTATTTGAACCATTGCTCAGCCCAAAATCTTCGGATCCATTGGATTCGGTTCTTGCACTGGTTGTAGTTTTCTTCAGGATCTGACTTGTACAGTTCATACAGATCAGGGGGCAGATCAAGTGCAGTGTTTCCACGGTGTTGCCTGCCACCTTCGCGTGTAGACTTTTCCGAAGACATAATATTCAGACTGATTGGCTTCAGCACAGTGAAAGGCTTCTGTCTGCTGGTCAGACAAGAACTGGCTTCAGGAGATTCGATGTGACGCTGTAAGTATTCTGCAAATGAATGCACACTATGAGAACCAAGGGATTATCCTACGGACATGTACCTGTGACAGCATTAGAGATGCGAAGGAAGGGGAATAGGTCACATGCATTCTCAGAAGATTTTGATAAATCAGTTTAGAAGACATTGACCTCAAAGTGCGAAGACATTCACTTATTTGGAGAGAGTTGGTTCCAGATTTGTTCGAATCCATGAATAAGTACAAGTAAGGAATCTAACTAGTTATGAAGCATAAGTGAATATACTTGGCATAATATGAGATGCAGGAGAAGATATATCCAGATTTGGAAGTGAAGAAACCACTTTTGGTTGAAGTGGACGGATTTGACGGGTCAAAAAGGTAGTAAAAAGTAAGATTTAATTACCACACACGAACTGCTAGACGAGGTTGGAAGAGAGGCCGAGCAGTTCAATCTCTCGCGCCCTAACTTGGCGGCGGAAGACACCTACGATAGCGGCAGAGAGGACAAGTCCGCGACCGACGTGAGGACGACGTTGAAGAAGTCGCGGCAGCTAAGCGCTTCGTCTCCGGCATCGACGCGAGCTAGCGGAGGCACTAGGGTTTGTGCGAGGTGGCGAGGTGGGAGAACAGATATTGACCGCATGGGTGAGTATTTATAGGAAAGAGGAGGGCAGTGCAGCGCAATTACGCAGGTGCCCCTGGCAGTTCACATCTGAGAGACACGTGGCATGCATGCAACTCATTGAAAGTAGTTCCATGTTCCCACGCACGCCTGGATTGTCGGGTGGTCGTTCTGGCTTCTCCGGTTTTCAGGCAATAAGGATACAACATTAAAGGCGGATTTAAATGTTTGTCACATTATCTTCTTCTGACAAGGACTCGTGGAAGACAATTGACAGGTTTCAATAGAATGCATATGATTTGGAAAGATAGCATTTGAGGTAGAAGCACATAATAGGTTAGGGTCCGATCACATTCACTTAGATCAATACAGATTCAAGAATGAAGACATAGCTATAAGTGAATGCTGTAGAGGATAGAACACAACCAAATATATGTATATATCAACTCAACATTGTGAAGATAAACCTTGAAGTAAAATCAATGTTGAAGACAAACCAAATGCGAAGACTATGCAACCATAATGCCAAGAGAAACACTTCAATAAGAATTTTGGTGGTGGCATTACCCACCGTATAGGAAGTATTAGACCCAGACATGGCGCACAATTATTGTGGCGCTCCGAAGTCAAATTCCACGTTAATGTATTCACACTCAGAGGGTAAGTCTTCATTGATTGAAGATATATGTTACTTCGTTTGTTGCACATCTAGGTCATCAACATGCATAAGCGTTAGGACGTGTGTCCAATTACAGGACATTTGAGGATTCTAAGATATTTAGCTCACACCGCAACTTGCAAAACCTTTTCTCATCCAAGGGCTTTGTGAAGATATCTACCAATTGCTCTTTAGTGTTGACGTGAATGATATCAATATCTTCTTTGTTGACATGATATCCGAGAAAGTGATGATGGATCTGAATGTGCTTTGTCTTCGAGTGCTGAACTGGATTCTTGGAAAGCTTGATGGCGCTTTCATTGTCGCAGAAGAGTGGCACATTCTTCGTGTTGATGCCATAGTCCTTGAGAGTTTGCTTCATCCAGAGAAGCTGGGCACAACAAAATCCAGCAACAATGTATTCAGATTCAGCAGTGCAGAGTGATACACAGTTCTGCTTCTTTGAAGACCAACAGACAAGTGATCGACTGAGAAAGTGACATGTTCCTGAAGTGGACTTGCGATCAAGCTTGTCACCAGCATAATCAGCATCAGAATATCCAACCAGATCAAATGTTGAGCCCTTTTGATACCATAATCCTATTGTTGGGGTGTAAGCCAAATATTGAAGTATTCGCTTCACCGCTAGGTGATGCGACTCCTTTGGTGCCGCTTGGAATCGGGCACACATGCAAACGCTAAGCATTATATCTTGCCTAGATGCACATAAGTAAAGTAAAGAACCAATCATGGAGCGGTATACCTTTTGATCCAACTCTTTACCATTGTTGTCAGGGCCGAGATGACTTTTGGTTGGCATTGGCGTCGTGTATCCTTTGCAGTCTTGCATTCCAAACTTCTTCAGGCAATCTTTGAGGTATTTTTCTTGAGATATGAAGATGTCGTTGCTCTGCTGACGGATTTGAAGACCGAGGAAGAATTTCAGCTCACCCATCATGGACATCTGATATTGCTCTTGCATCATGTGCCCAAACTTATCACTATATCTTTTATCGGTGCAGCCGAAGATAATGTCATCCACATAGATTTGGCACACAAACAGTTCACCGTCATATGTCTTCGTGAAGAGCGTAGGATCTAGAGAACCAGGTTTGAAGCCTTTGCTTTTCAGGAAGTCTTTGAGTGTGTCATACCAACCGCGAGGAGCTTGTCTGAGGCCATATAGTGCCTTGTTGAGCTTGTATACCATATTAGAATGTTTTGGATCTTCAAAGCCAGGTGGTTGTGCAACATACACTTCTTCAATTTTGCCATTGAGAAAGGCACTCTTGTCACACCCTGATTTTCATGCCACAACACTTAAGCTAATAAATCATGATAAAATACGGTTTGACAAAAACTTCTGAGTGTTTTGGTCCTTGCTTGATTTGTTTTTTTATGTGTTGGTTGCAAGTGCTCTAAAAATCAAATATATCCTCCAACTCTTATACTCCTTCTCCTTGATCCAAAACTTCTGCCCACTGCTCATGCCATGTGTATAGTAAAGTATAGAATTTTTTTATAAAAATAATTTGGCCAAAAAGTATTTTCTAAATTTAGTTTTCCAAAACCCCCTGAATTGAGGTTTACACTACAAGTACTTGATTTGGGGTATGAAAAATATTTCAAAGAGTATGTTTGACTCCTATTAGGTATAGGACTCCCATAAACCACAAAATAATAATTTTAAAAGTTATTTTATTTAAAGGCTTTTTATTTAGGACAGAAATGGTCTTTAATAGGTTAAAATTATTTAATTCTTTAAAAATATTTGTGAAAATTTAGGGAAACTCAGTGGACATATATTGTCCATATATAAGAGTTTCAACACATGGTCATGTTCAAAATATTGGTCAAATCCATCAAAAACCATTTCTGGATATTTCAAGAATTTAAAATATTATCAAAGGAAATATCGTCTAAAAATTCCAATACAATTCTAGTGTGTCACAAATGCCCTATTTGGTGGTCTTGCCAAGTCTCATGTCTTGGAGAACAAGATAACATCATCAAATCCCCTCAAAACCAATTTTGTCCATTTTGAAGTTTGAGCAACTTTACATTGCCAAGTATGTACAAATGTTCTAAAACTAGGTGCACATGCTCAAATGGTCTAAATATTCATCTAGACCAAATGGCACAAGTTGGAGAGAATGTTATCTTGATGAAAGTGCCCCAAAACCCTCTCTGTCCAGAACCAAATTTGAACAACGCTACATTGTCAACTTTCTTATTTTGCTCTCAAACTTTATGGACATGCTCTAAACCCTAAATGATGACACTACACCAAGTGGTGCATCAAGGAGAATAGTTTTGCATGACTAGATCTTGGAAAACTCATTTCTGTTGATTTCTAGGGTTTACAAAAGTTACATTGTGAACCTTGTCCACATGAGCTCAAATTTATACCACATTGTCAAATGGTCATGCTCAACACCCCCATCAAGTGGCACAAGAAGGAGATGGGTGCAACTGACCTGAACTTGCATCAAACACCTTCTGCCATATTTCCAAAATCATCATTTTGACCTCTTTCACTCTTCTCCTTTGCTTCATCTTTTTACCACAGGCCATCCTAACCGTCTTCTACCTCCAGTAACCCAAGCTCTCTGCTCAAACATTGAGGGGTAAAAACCTCTCTTTCTCTCCCTGTTGACTCATGGCAGGACCACTTTCTCTCTCTCCTTTCTTCTCTAGCAAGCTTGCCTAGCTCCTATCCACTCCAAAGCATCCAAGGCAGCTCCAAGACACAAGAGGACATGCCCCTGGCCTTTTAAAATGGCCATGCCGGCCATATGCACGCTCTGGAGCGCGCTAAAGTGCACCCTCGCACTATAGCCGCTCTCTGCCCAAACCACCCGACAACCTATGTCTCCCCCTCGTGTCCCCCGAGGCCGCCTCGGTATCCGGGACACGGCAAGCTGCCGACCCGCTCCTTAAACTCTCTTCCCACTCCTCCTAGAGCTCACCGAGCGTGGCCTGGACCGCGCCCATGGTGGACCGGTGATCCCATATATAGAGCCTTCCCCCGAGCTCTCCCTCGCCTCTGCTAGATCCCCCTCATTCCTATGAACCTCTCAGACATGCGCTCTCTCCTCCTTATGCCCTCTTGCCCTCTCCATGGTCGCCATGTTTGCCGTCGGCCTCCACTCGGCTCCGGCGAACCAGAGCCTCTCCACCTCTCCTTCGACCTCCAAGAGAACCGATGGAGGGCAAAGGATCTCCTCCGATCCACGTTGCCTCTTCCCGTACCCTATGCTGCCGGCGCCACCACCTCCCGACGGGGCCGTCTGCCACGGCTAGCGTCGGACGCGCCTCAGCAGTCCGCTGCCGTCCGCAACGGCTCCCCCTAACGCGCCGCTCCCCGGCGACCCCTCCGGTGGCCGGAGCTTGGCTGGGGGTGGCATGTGCCGCCGGGGCAAGTGCCGGCCAGCGCGCAGCCGAGACCTCGATCCCCTCTGTCACGGGCGGGACGACCCTGCGGATGGGACCCGAAGGTCAGTGACCCAGGGGGCGGGCCTGACGCATTTAAGTGGAGACGGATCCGGCCTTAACCGCCTCCCGCGCGCGAAGACATATTCTTCCGAAGCCGCCTTCGATGTGGCCTCCCAGTGGGCGCGCGCGAGAGGCTAGGTGAGGCCCAGTGCGCTGCCCTGCTAAGTCTTGCCCAGTGCACGATGCTGCCTCCCTAGATCCAGCCCATTTAGTTGACGAAGTAGACGGAGTACTTGTAGAAGGACCAGAAGATTTCAAGACTCTGATGAACCAGGCAAGCAGCCCTTTGACCATGATGAACTCTTTTTTATCATAATGGCATTTCTTTCCGTTATTGTTGAATGCATGGCAACCTTGCTAGACTGCCTTCTTTGCATACCCCGTTGACAGTTGCATTATTCATGACTCTATCCTTGTTCAGAGTTTTGTTGGTGGGTTGTGGAAACATGCTATAGTAGTTGGCTATGCTAAATGGGTCAGGGTTATGCATGAATAGAAACAAGTGTGGTTTGACATACTTGCAAATAGCCCTAGTGGATGCCACTAATGCCCCTGGGAAATGATGATGAACTAGGTCACTACTTGGTGGAGAAGTGGTGTACCGAAGCAAATGAATAAGTGTTGTTTACAGAGACGGATTATATTTAAGATTTGTCGACCATCCCAACAAAACATGCGCAACCACTCTACCCCTTATGGGACAGGGCATTATTGATTACCTAGTCCGATACTAGCATCGTGTCCGCATTAATGGTGACGGGGGTGACATGAGGTCACTCTCGGGGGCAGGCTCGTGCTTGGATAGGCGGCGATGACTGCTTTCACAGGGCACCGGACACACCGTTGGTCCCTGCGTGTATGTGTCATAATGAAAAGGGCAAAGTCCCAAGATCTTGATGCTTATACACAAAGGTCGTGTACCAAAGAGTGGACCCTAAGTTAGTGTTGCCTAGGGAAAGATAGTGATCGGGTGCTTACCCCGGGTACTTGAAGTACCGCGGGTCGTGCATGACATGGAAGTTCCCCGGATCTTGTGGAAAGTGTGCAACCTCTGCAGAGTGTAAAACTATTCGAATAGACGTTTCCACGGTCGAGGATAGTTGGGTGGTGCTGCTTAGACTATGTACATATGTTTCTGAAAAACAACACGGTTTAGTAATATTGTTGATATGATTCGTAAGGAAGTCGCGATGAGTTGAGCATGAGTTTTTCATAACTCTTTCTCGATGTTGATGTCTGTAACCTCATGATACTTGTTGCAGACGCATTCATGTCCTTGATAAATGTTGATCATACTTGCATGAGAAAAACTAGCTTTCCGCAAAAATGCCAATTTAGCGGTAGAGCCTTGCAAAATTATTCTGTTATCACTCTCGGGTTGTTTGCGAGTACATTCAAAGTACTCATGGCTTGCCACTGGTTATTTTATTGGCCAGGCATGAAAGAACAGGAGTAAGATGAAGATTTCTGTGGTGACAAACATGAGAGCTAGGACGCTTCCCAGTCAGAATGCCTGTAGGGTTAAGGCAGATGGCATGGGTCCAAGTCATCGATGAAGATTTCCGCTGCAATATTATACTCAAGACTTTACCATAATGGTCCTACTTGTGTAATATGATATGTATGGATGTAAGACTCTTGTTATTCAGCTTCTGCGTATTCAGTGAGCATTGATCTCTGGGATCACTGTACACATGCATTCGGTGATCACGACTTATGAGTCGGGGTCCCCACAACTCTTCACATCCATTTGGTACAGAAGAATGTTGTGATGGTTGGCATAGGCTAGCAGTATGCGAATGGCTTCAAGCCTTGCCACGGGAGCGAATGTTTCATCGAAGTCAATCCCTTCTATTTGAGTGTAACCTTGAGCAACTAGATGAGCCTTGTTTCTGCAACTTGACCATGCTCATCCTGTTTGTTGCGATAGATCCATTTGGTGCCAATGGTATTGTGCTTGCGAGGATCAGGACGCTTAACCAGCTCCCATACATTGTTTAGCTCGAACTGATGAAGTTCTTCTTGCATAGCTTGAATCCATTTAGGTTCCATAAAGGCTTCAGCAACTTTCTTGGGTTCAGATATAGAGACAAATGCAAAGTGCCCACAGAAATTTGCTAGTTGTGTTGCACTTGAATGAGTGAGTGGACCAGGTGCATTGATGCTATCAATTATCTTCTCAATCTGTACTTCATTTGCAACACAGGGATGAACAGGACAAAGATTTTGCCCTTGCAATCATTGTCTTCATCTTCAACATTTACTTTAGGCTGAGCATTGTCTTCAGGTTGCCTTGGTGCAATGATGATTTCTTCTTCAGTCTGAGCTTCTGAAGGTATGATTTCTCCAGTACCCATAAGCTTGAAAGATTCACTAGGAGGGACTTCATCTAGCACATTTGGCAGGTGCTCTTTTTGCGACCCGTTAGTCTCATCAAACCGCAGATCCATAGTTTCAACCACTTTATAGTGAAAGAGGTTGAAGACTCTGTAGGAGTGCGAATCCTTTCCGTATCCAGTCATGAAACCTTCATGTGCTTTCAGTGCAAATTTTGAAGTGTGATGTGGATCCTTGATCCAGCACCTAGCACCAAATACTCTGGAGTAACTGACATTTGGCTTCTTACCAGTTAGCAGCTTGTATGATGTCTTATTTAGAAGCTTGTGAAGATAAACAGGGTTGATGACATGGCATGCAGTATCAATGGCTTCAGGCCAGAACTTCCTTGGAGTCTTGTACTCATCAAGCATCGTCCGAGCCATCTCAATGAGGGTTCTGTTCTTGCGCTCCATGATGCCATTCTGCTGAGGTGTGTAAGGAGCTGAGAACTCATGAGTGATGCCCAGTGTATCAAGATAAGTGTCGAGGCCTGTCTTCTTGAATTATGTGCCATTGTCACTTCTGATGTGCTTGATCTTGATGCCATAGTTTGTCATGGCTCGATTGGCGAAACGTCTGAAGACATCCTGCATTCAGCCTTGTAGAGGATTATATGCACCCATGTATATCTTGAGTAATCATCAACAATGACAAAGCCATAGAGACAAGCAGTGGTAGTAAGAATAAGTAGTGAGTAGGGTGGAATAAGTCCATGTGAAGTAGCTCGAAGGGTTGTGAAGTCATCATGATTGTCTTCGAGGGATGCTTGGCCCTAGTCATCTTCCCAGCTTCACAAGCACCACATAGATGATCCTTCTTGAACTTAACGCCCTCGATGCCTACGACATGCTTCTTCTTCACGAGAGTGTACAAGTTCCTCATGCCAGCATGTCCTAGCCTCCGATTCCAGAGCCAGCACTTTGAAGCTTTTGCTTGAAGACATACGGCCAGCTGTGGTCCTGCTGAGAAATCTACCATATACAGATCATCTTTTTGATACCCTTCAAAGACTAGAGACTTGTCAAATTCCATAAGCACAAGGCAACGATATTTTCCAAATATCACAATCATGTTCAGATCACAAAGCATTGAGATAGACATTAAGTTGAATCGAAGGGATTCAACAAGCATCAATTTATCCACGTGCTGATCCCTTGAGATTGCAACTCTACCCGGACCCAATACCTTACTTTTACCAGTGTCAGCAAATGTGATATGACTCTTGTCAAACGGGCGTAGGGTTGAATCCATCAGAAGACTTCAATCACCAGTCATGTGGTTAGTGCAACCACTATCCACAATCCATTCTGAAGCCTTTGGTGCCATATCCTATAGTACAGTTTGGGGGATAGGCTTCACTAACGGTATTGTGAAGCATAAACAATTGACGAACAAGTGGAGAATGAAAGTTCAGATCTTGGTTAGGATAAACATGATGATTGTCAAGGAATCCTGGGACGAAATACATAGTAAGACCATTTGGACATTTTATCATGCGTCCCACAAGATGTTTAAGGTTCCCAACATAAGCATTAGATGCCCTTGATTTCCGGCTGGAGACCTTACTCTGCAAAGAGAGTTAAGTATTCTTAACCACCCACATCTTTAGGGATGGCTTAGAAGCAATGAGTCTAAGTGCAGCATCTGAGAACTTCGGCTTTGGATCCCTAGCAAATAGCCTTGCAGGAGGTGCATAATACTCATAAGAATAAGCAGAAAAGTTCTTGGTCTTATGAACATAGCGGTTTGATGAAACACGCTCATATTCAAAAGTATGAGTATGGCTTCCCTCCAAAACATCGACGTTAGGGTGACTCAGGTGAGTCCTCTATCTGTATGAAGCCTTTGGACCATATGAAGCCTTTGGTCCGGGATTTGTCTTCTTCCCCGGTGGTGTCATGATGACATTCACGGGAAGACTTTAAAGATAACTTTTGGGAACCCAGATCTTCTTAAATGGTGGTCCATTCCTGCAGTTAGCACCAATATACCTGGCAAACACTTCACCATTCTGATTTGTGATATCAGTGAGGCGATCAAATGTGAGCTAGACATTTTCATTGTCATTTCTCTTGAAGAGATTGCGAAGAACACTGATCCTTGAATCTCTTTGGGTGGAGACGCCTTCGTTGACCTTGGAGAGCCAGTCCCAGAGTAGCTTCGTAGTTTCCAGAGCACTCACACGACCATACTGTCCATTGGTCAGATGACCACAGATGATGTTCTTGGCAGTTGAGTCCAGTTGAATGAACTTCTTGACATCAGCAGCAGTAACACCTTCACCGGCCTTGGGAACGCCGTTCTTGATGACATACCAGAGGTCGACGTCAAGGGCTTCAAGATGCATCCGTATCTTATTCTTCTAGTAGGGTTAATCAGTGCCATCAAAGACAGGGCACGCAACGGAGACCTTGATTATCCCTGTAGTCGACATAGGTAAACTCCAGGTGGTTAAACCGAATCACACAGAACAAGGGAGCACCTTGCTCAGAATAGGCGATTTTCATGAAAGTCTTCAAAACACAAATGCTTTGAAGACAAAGATAGAAATGAACCTATTGACATGCAGCGGAAGGTAGAGTACACTAGACAAGCCATAGTCAAGTAAGCAATGTAGTGAAAGCACGAAGACTATCAGCAGCTAGGTAGCATGGATCAGGATGGAAGATAGTGTGAAGCCAAACAGTAAACAGTCTTCACTCAATGAAGTCAAACAGGTCAGGCAAATAGGCAATGACTTCACGAAGACAAACTGTAAGTAAAGGGAGAGAGGAAGGATAGAACTAGTTGGTCGGAGAGGACAAGGGGTTTGTTGGACCAGTTCTAGTTGCTGTGACAACTGTACGTCTGGTTAGGGAGGCTGAGATTCAAATCAGAAGACCGCGTCTTCACCTTATTCCCCTTGAGCTAAGAACACTTAGTCCTCGCCCAATCACTCTGGTAAGTCTTCAAGGGAGACTTCCAAACCTTCACAGACTTCGTTCACTGGCAATCCACAATGGCTCTTGGATGCTCAGAACACGACGCCTAACCGGCTGGAGGATTCACAATCCTCAAGTGTAATAACTCTTCAGATCACGCGAACAGAAATACTTCAGTGATGCCTAACACTCTTTGGCTCTGGGTGTTTTGGGCTTTGTCCTCGCAAGGATTACTCTCTCAAAGGCTTTGGAGGTGGGTTGCTCTCAAACGACAAAAGCCGTGCACTAACTCTGAGCAGCCACCAATTTATGGTGTAGGGGGTGGGCTATTTATAGCCAGGAGGCAACCCAACCTGATTTGTCCAAAATGACCCTGGGTCACTAAGGAACTGACATGTGTCCAACGGTCAGATTTCAAACACACATGGCAGCTTGACTTGGGCTACAAGTAAAGTTGACTCATCCAGCTCTGGATAAGATTTCCTCTCATTGTCTTTGCTCGAAGACATAAGATTTGGTTGAGCATCACTTTAGTCACTCTCACTTTGTTCACATGGACCCCACTTAATAGTACGGTGGTTCCTATGACTCAACAAAGAAGAAAAGGAAACTACGAAATAACTATGTCTTCGCACTCCATAGTCTTCATCGATGTCTTCTCATGTCATAGTCTTCAATGTGAATATCTTCACAGACCACCATTGTCTTTAATGTCTTCACACATTTTTAGGGGTTATCTCTGGTAGGTAAACCAAATTAATATGGGACTACTACCTGTGTTATCCTACAATTATCACAAACACATTAGTCCCTCAACCAAGTTTGTCGTCAATACTTCAAAACAAACTAGGGGTGGCACTAGATGCACTTACAGTTATTATGAAATAACCGTGGACACCGACCATGGACCAGGCCCACGTCTCTCTGCCACAAAGTAACACCAGGGGGCCGTCGGGAACCCAGGCCCACCAATGCCTATGTGGAACCACCTTTCCCTTCATCCCCCACATTCGTGAATCACTCGCGGGTACTCTATGAGCCGACCTGACTATAGTCACAACATGTATCAAGTATAATATGTAGGTATGTATATACCTGTGACCAACACCCAACGTGATCACGGCCCGATAGAATAGCATGGCAGACGGACAAGAATGTAGGGCCACTGATTGAATACTAGCATCGTATACTAAGAATTTTGGATTGCAGGTACAATATCAATAGTAGTAGCGAAGACAGGCTATGAGGCAGAATAGGATCATCCGAAAAGCAGTAACAACTACACTACTCTAATTCTAGCAGTAGAGGGAAAGAATAGGCAGCATCAGAATGATCAAGGGGGTTTTGCTTTCCTGGAAGCTCAATGGAGAAGGATGGGTCGTTAACACCGTAGTCATTCGGGGCAGCAGTAGCGTCAGTCTCGAAGTCTCCCGGATGGAAGAGGGAGAAGAAATAAGGAATACAATGCAAACAAATGCATGACGATGCATGGCATGACAAAAAGCAGTGCCAGAGGTGATCTAACGCAGTACTAGGTTTTACTAGCGAAGGGGGAAAACATCTGGGAATGTTTTCCCCGTGTTAGGTATTTTTAGATAGATGAAACGGAGGGGTGGTTCCATGTTCGCTATGCTAGGGATGTGTGGCAGACGAACAGAGAGCGTATTCGGAATTGTTGTATTTTTCTGAGCAACTTTCATGTATAAAGTATTGTCATCCGAGATACATTTTTTATATTAATTCTCAAAGTTTTAATTCATTTCCTAGAATTATTATTACTTTTGAAATATACCAGTTAAACCCTGGGTGCACCCAGTGTAGTGCACCCATAGGTGCACCAGGGGCTGATGGTAGGTCCAGTCAACTATTGACTCAACAGTTGACTGGTCCACGGTTGACTGATCAAAATGGTTGACTGGGACCATGTGTCAGTGACTGTAGCTAAAACATGTTAGTTAATTAAATTAACCCTGATTTAATTAAGCAGCAGGGCCCAGTCGTCAACAGCTATTAGGGCGGGGGTTAGTGGCCATGGCCATTTAGGCCGGCGGTTAGCGACGATGGCCATTAGCCATGGCGGACGGGGCTCCGGTGAGCCACTGGAGTGGCGGCGACGAGCACTGGGACAAGGCCCGGGCTCGCGCGTGCCTAGCAGACCCAGCTAGGTACCGCCGGGATGGCCAAGGGCGACGAGCTACGCTGCGGCGGCACGGGGACGGGCGCGGGCGTTTGCGGGGATGCAGCAGCGGTTGCAAGGGCAAGCAGTAGGCAACGCCGGGGGTGATCGGGTGAGGGCGTGGACTAGGGCAGCGGAAAGGGCCGAGGAGCGGCGGACGTTTGCGGGCGTCGGCACAGAGGTAGGTGATAGGGGGATGCTCACTGCCGTTGCTGGGGAGATGTGCGGCGTGGCTCAGGGATGCCTACGGGGAAGAGATGAGGAGGCGAGGCATCGGAGATGACGCGGCAATGCGTCGGGCGGTGGCTTCAAACGACCTCGAGCTCAAGAAGACGAGGGCACATGGGAGAAGTGGGGGCGAGAGGGCGGCCAGGGTTTTGGGTGCCCGGTGTAGAAGTAGGTGGGGGTTGTCGACCGGATGGCCGCCACGGTGTTGACCGGTGCTGTGGTGGGCATCGACGGTAGCCACGACTGTAGTTAACAGGGGCGATCTGGGCCGGCCTGGCGGGGTGGCCAGCTAGGCCACCTGGCCCAGGGAAAGGGGGGGTTCTTCCCCCCCCCCCCCTTAGTTTTTGTTTATTTTATTTTTATTTATTTTTCCTTTTTATTTTCTTTTTTTTATTTTAGTTTCCTTTTATTTTAGTTTTTATAAAATATATACTTAGCACCTAAATTAGTATTTCAATTTAGTCCACTACCACAAAAAGTCTAGTCCCCAAATAATTTACTTTTATATTGTATTAACTATAGAAGGTATTTAAAAGCATTGCTTTTGTTGTTGTTTTAATTATTTATGAATATTATTTATAAATATGTGGTTTCTTCATCAATATTATTTATGATTTATTTGTCATAGTTTGTACTTTTTAGTTTTGACTTTTGAAAACTTTAAATTTTGACTGTGATTTAAATTTGAATTCCAACTCGTTTGAATCAAAGTTTGATTAACAACAGTAATGATGGTGACATGGCAAAATTAGCAAGGGATTATTGTACCTTAATTATCTGGGCGGCACAATTCTGCTCCACTACAAAAAATCTCGTCCCAAGATTTAAGAGGTGGGGTAAAGGGGAAGGTTCTGGTTACGAAATTCTAGCGAGTGTTCCCAGTCTTGGTTGTTCTTCTCGAATAGGTTAACCCATTATGTTGATGCCTTCACTTCTTTGCTTTAGGTCATCATGATGAAGTTTGCATCCTTTCTTCGGGAATTCCATCGTACTTACAAATAGGTAAGGTGGCAGCTTGACAACGATAGGATGCTATAAGGGGTAATCATCCGAGGGTTATCCCATGAATGAGCACATGATCATCTCTCAAGTTGAAAAAATAGAACACATCGAGAGCAAAGTAAGAAGGTACAATAAGAAGTTTCAAATGGGTAGACAATCGTTCGATGTCTGAAACAACGTGTGCAAAGAATAAGTATTGCGTTTGATACCAGAACAGATCACTAGGAAGGTGGCTCGAGAATTACATACGAAGCCAAGCGTGAGGCATAACTTCGGAGACAGGGGTGTACAGGAGAGTCAGGTTTCAATCCTGTGGAACTATGGGTTATGGGCCCACCATGTGGGTTGAAAGCAGGAATGGTGTTGACATCTTGCACCGTCATGATATCAAGGCGTGTTAGAGAATAACATGTCAGTTATGTCGGCAACAACATCGGTACCAAGGGCGAAGGATGAAGAGAACCGATTTCCTGCACGTAGTGCGAAGCGGATCAATAGGCAAAGTTCTCATCCATTGGTGGTTACCAGAATGTCATCAACAGTACTAACGGGGTCTTACTGAAAAAGTTGTACACCGAGTTGTTTACATAAGCGGGGAATTATTACTGCTTTGATCATATAAATCACAAGAAAGATTAAACATAACAATGGAAAGGAAAATGCGATTATCAGATTAAACAGAACAATGGAAAGGAAAATGTGTTTTAAATACATACTTTAGAGGTATATCCTTCCCAAGGACAAGTAGGGCATGATATCCACGACATGATAGAAAGTAGAAAACCATTTAGGTCAGGGGGGAGGAATTTCATGACGTTAGCCATACCACGGGGTTTGGATAATTGATTAGGAAGAATTAGCATTGTGCTTCAAATGTTCTTATTGAAGATCGAAGTACCACATACATGCTTCGAGATAGCATAGATATGGTCTTCAAGCAAAGGCCAGACTTTGGATACACAAAGGATCCATCAGGAACAACTCATAGAATAACTCTTACAATTTCCTCATGGAAGAATGCCTAACCTTGCTAGAAAGAAAACTATAACAATAGGTCGTACGGCCAGGTGTGCTAGGCATGACATCAACTTACCGGGTCATATAAATACCAATGCTATAACTCTCGATGATATATTCCAACCATCATATTTGACCGAGATTCAGATCTAATTGGTGTCAGGATACCTCAGACTCAGGATGCCTGAGAAGAAAAGTTGCAATACAAATTGATGAGATGACATTGTAAGACTCTCGGGAAATGAACTATGGAAGCGAGTTCCGAAACAAGAGTTCATCATTAAACCAAGGAGTGGATGAGAAAGTGGCCAATGGACTCGGCGACAACTCATCGAGATTTCCAAAAAGATGGATTTCCTCAATCATGTGAACAAGGAGATAACATTTGTCAGGTCAAATGATATAATGATGTATGCTTGAGGAAAATATACATAATTAAACATTGGTTTAAAGGTGCACCCGAAATATGGGCTGGGTTGCACGACTAATGTCAGAATGGCGATCTTAGTAACCAACGCGCTAAATTGGAATTATTGTCCTGAATCTATAGGGTTGTTAGAACTACATAGTCCAAGCAACACCGTTCACCTATTGGTATTCTGGTTAGAAACAACACGAGGACCAAGAAAGAATGGTGGTGGCGAGAAGCATCACTATATCAAGAATTCTTAAGAAGTGGTGAAACTATCACAAAATTCTTGACATAAAGAGATGGCAATACTCCAAGGTAGAACACATCATAAGCTAGATAGCAAGGAACTAATGGTACAACACAAAACATGAAAAAGTTTGCATTAGAAGGAAGGCAATAATGTTGCCGATGATAACACTAATCATCGAGGGGCAAGGATGGTATTACTCGTCAAGAATTCATTTGATATCCTAGAAGGAGTCAAAATGTTTATGATGATCACGACAAACTTTATTGAGAGGCTCCACAAAGAAGCAATCAAACAACGACTGCATCAAGCAAAAGACTGATGTAGCGTAAGATTATTGGATCCACGAATACGACACCAAATCGGAATCAAGCTTGCTAATCGAGGTGGAACGATAAGACGAGGGAATCGACATAAGCTTATCTCATTGCCGAAGGTTGTGCTCTGGGAATAAGGACCAGGTAGCACAGTTAAACTCAGCATGATAATGATATAGCCAATCAGGCTAGGAATGACGTGATCGGATACAAACTCGTAAGTAAAGAAGATTACTAAGAGTTGTTTAATCATGGTGCAGACTTGATTCACTTATCGGTGTCCCTGAGTGTCTAACAACTCAGAACCCGGGAAAATTTGAATCAGTGAGAATGTAATATTTGGAGGAGACTCATAATAAGAAACATGGTCCTGTGATATTATCAAGATACCAGAGGGTAATACTCAAAAGTAGGACAAAATAAAGGTTGGACCAATGCATGGATCTGTAGAAGACAAATACTTCGACTTGTATGAGAAAAGGAATCAAGGAATATCAATATGGCCGGAACCACGATTGCAAAAGACCAAACCCTAGATATAAGATGAACTTATACCAAGGGAATAATTAATTTAAGAGAAGCTTCCATGATAAGATCTACATCATGTCCATGGGCATGGATACAAAGTTCAAGGTCGAATCCCAGTTCTCCAATGCATGACCATTCATCACTGCTCTTATTAAAAATGATTTGAGTGTGAAAACCTACCTGGTGAATTACTAGAGGAGTATGACCCATCAAAATTTTTCGGGTTCACACATATTAGGGAAGGCATAGGTTCAACCCGTCGGGGTATCTTAGAACCATATACCATAAGCTTTAAGAGTACATATCACGAGCTCGAAAGCAAAGCATGGTTGTCCAAATCAAAGAATATGATTTACCAATGGCATTATGTATCAGGGAAAGAACATCCAAAGTGATTGGATATAAAGGACAATGCCTGATAAAATCTAACAAAGGATCCGGTGGTCCTCAAGTGATCTGATGTGAGCATCGGTGCTCAACCAGAGGAAGAAAGAATGCAAGGAGATCCAATTACAGAAACAACTGACTAATTCAAAGCTCAAATACAAAATAACTATGATTTGCAAATCAAGGGATCATAAACAAACACTATGATTAAGGATGGATAAGTTGAGTAGGCTTAGGGGTACAATCAAACTATGATTAAGGGTGGATAAGTTGAGTAGGCTTAGGGGTACAATCAATGGCAATTTGATTGGTCGACATCCAGCCCATGTTTAAAATGACGTCTGAGCCGGAAGGATGAATTCTAGGATCTCATTGAGGATTGTGAGCATTCACAACATATTGAATCAACGAACTCAAAATGATAATGATAAAGGATGCCAATAAGATGATCAGACTTATGGGATTAATCATAATGCAAGCAAGCAAGAATTTCAAGAGCAATAGGTTGTTGAGGATTTTTGGAAGATCGAATGGTATTTCGAAAACTTTTGTGAAATACATGAATCAACTGGGGATGAGCGGATACTCGAGAAGTGCGAGAAATAATCCATAGGGGTATTCAGGTGGCAAAGAACTGCAAGACAGTAGGCACAAAGTATTCTCAGAACAATAGAGAGAATTTCGGGGTATCTTGTAATAACAAGATCAACTGGGAATAAACTAAGAACGACATGTGTATGTATTTATCCATAGGGATATTTTGGTGGTAGAGAATTGCAAAAGCAACGGGCACAAAGTCTCAAGAGAACATCGGAGAGTATCTTCGAAATCCTTCGGTGCACCAAGCAATCATCTAGAGTGAGGGGGTCTCCGGGAGGAAGTAATTACGAGAACCTAGAGTTAGAGTTAGCAAAATTATTTAACCCAAATAGAAGAGAGATCGGAGTCCAGAGTACAGATCGACGAATAAAAGATCCTAATATCACCCAATGGAGACATGCGCCCGCAAGCCACACTCCCTGTTAGTAAAAGTTTTGCACTGACTAGATTCGACTTCAGACAAGGAGTTTGGAAGGATTCCTACAGGTAGTCAGCTCTGATACCAACTTGTGATGCCCGGATTCAATCATACACTAATCATACACGCAAACGTGTACGATCAAGATCAAGGACTCACGGGAAGATATCGCAACACAACTCTAAACACAAATTTTAAGTCATACAAGCTCCATATTACAAGCCAGGGGCCTCGGGGGCTCGAATACATAAGCTTAATCATAAATGAATCAGCAGAAGCAACAATATCTGGGTACAGAGATAAGTTAAATAAGTTTCCATAAGATGCCTAGCACAAACAGGGATACAGATCAAAGAGGCGCAGGCCTCCTGCCTGGGATCCTCCTAAAGTACTCCTGGTCGTCGGCGACCTGCACGTAGTAGTAGGCACCCTCGAGGTAGTAGGAGTCATCGACGGTGGTGTCTGGCTCCTAGGCTCCAACATGTGGTTGCAACATCCGCGAAGAATGGAAAAAGGGGAGAAAGAGGTAGCAAAGCAATCGTGGGTACTCACCCGAAGTACTCGCAAGCAAGGATCTACACTACATATGCATTGGTATCAATGAAAGGGGTAGTATCTGTGGACTAAACTACAGAATGCCACAATAAGAGGGGGAGAAGCTAGTCCTATCGAAGACTACACTTCTGGCAGCCTCCATCTTGCGACATGTAGAAGATAGTAGCTTGTAAGTTAACCAAGTGTCAACGCATAGCATAATCCTACCCGACGATCCTCTCCTCGACACCCTGCGAGAGAGCGGTCACCGAGTTGTATCTTGCACTTGAAAGGGTGTGTTTTATTAAGTATCCGGCTTTAGTTGTAAGAGGTCGGAATACAACTCCAAGCATCCTCTTATCGCGGACACGTCTATTCAAATAGATAAAGTTCCATGTAGGGGTGCACCACATTCCCCATCATGCTTGATCTCTCTGGACGGACACATTTTCCTGTGTGATGCCTGGCCTCAGAAGATCAACACGTCGCAGACCTACCTAGGCCCAACAGAGAGGTCAGCACGCCGGTCTAAATCCTAAGCGCGCAGGGGTTTTGGGCGCATCGCCCGTTGCACTCCTGCATGTTGCAAGCGCGGTCGATATCAGTCCTGACAACCTTCATTACAAAGGCAGTTACTTTACGCGAACCACCTGGGTGCGCGCCGCTCAATCGCTGACGTCTGGAAAGCTTCGGCTGATACTACGATGTCGAGTGCCAATAACTGTCCCCACATGGTGGTTAGTGCGTATAGCCCAGTAGCCAACTCAGATCAAATATCCAAACTCGTTAGGCGTGTTATTATGAAATAACCACGGACACAGACCCACCTCTCTCATGGGTGGTCTCAACCTGCCCTGTCACTCCGCCACAACGTAACACTCGGGGGCCGTTGGGAACCCAGGCCCACCACTGCCTGGGTGGAACCACCTGTCTCGTCAGCCCCACATTCGTGAATCATTCACGGGTACTCTAGGAGCCGATCTGAGTTTAGTCACAACATGTATCAAGTATAATATGTATGTGTGTATATACCCATGATCAACACCCGACGTGATCACGACCCGATAGTATAGCATGGCAGACGGACAAGAACGAAGGGCCACTAATTGAATAGTAGCATCCTATGCTAAGCATTTATGATTGCAGGTAAACTATCAATAGCAGTAGCAAAGACTGACTACGCAGCAGAATAGGATCATTCGAAAAGCAGTAAGAGTTACACTCTCTAATGCAAGCAGTAGAGGGAATGAATAGGCGGTATCGGAATGATCAAGGGGGTTTTGCTTGCCTGGAAGCTCTATGGAGAAGGACGGTTCATCAACACCGTAGTCTTTCAAGGAAGAAGTGGCCTTAGTCTTGAAGTCTACCGGAGAGAAGAGGGGGAAGAAACAGTGAATACAATGCAAACAGATGCATGACATGGCAAAAAGCAGTGCTAGAGGTGATCTAACGCAATACTAGGGGATGTTTTCCCGGTGTTAGGTATTTTCGGACAGATGAAACAGAGGGGGCGGTTCCATGTTCGCTATACTAGGGACGTGTGGCAGATGAACAGAGAGTGTATTCGAAATCATTGTATTTTTTGAGCAACTTTCATGTATAAAATATTTTCATCCGAGATACAGTTTATTTTATAGTAATTTTCAAAGTTTTAATTCATTTTCTGGATTTTTATTAATTTCAAAATATACCAGTTAAACACAGGGTGCACTCGATGCAGTGCACCCATAGGTGCACCAGGGGCTGACGGTGGGTCGAGTCAACTGTTGACTCAGCAGTTGACTGCTACACGGATGACCGGTCAAAATGGTTGACTGAGACCAGGTGTCAATGACTTGAGCTAAAACATTTTAGTTAATTAAATTAACCCTGATTTAATTAAGGAGCGGGGCCCAGTCGTTAGCGGTTGTTAGGGTGAGGTTTAGTGGCCAAGGCCATTTAGGCCGGCGGTTAGCGACGATGGCCACTGGCCACGACGGCCGGGGCTCCGGCGAGCCACCGGAGTAGCGACGGCGGGTGCTGGGACAAGGCCCGGGCTCACGCGCGCCTAGCAAACCTAGCTAGGGGTCACGTGGATGGACAATGGTGGCGATCTAGGTGGTGGCACGGGGATGGGCGCGGGCATGTGCGAGGATGCAGCTGCGATCGTGCGGCTGCAACGCAAGCAGCAGGCAGCGCTGGGGGTGACCGGATCAGGGCGCGGGTTGGGGCACCGGAAGAGGCCGAGGCGCGACTGATATTTGCTGGCGTCAAGACAGAGGGAGAAGATGGGGGATGCTCACTTCCTTTGCCAGGGAGATGGGCGGCATGGCTCGGGGATGCCGACGGGGAAGAGATGAGGAGGCGAGGCGACGAGGCGGCAGAGAAGACGCGGCGATGCGTTAGGTGGCGGCTCCGGACGAGCTCAAGCTCGAGGAGACGGGAGCACACGAGGGAAGGGTGGAGCGAGAGGGCCGGCTTGGGTTTGGGGTGCCCGAGGTAGAAGTAGGTGGGGGTCGCCGGCCAGATGGCTGCCACGGCGTCGGCCGGTGCCTTGGCGGGCATCGGCGGCAGCCAAGGCTGGAGTGAATAGCAGCGAGGGGGAGCAGGGCCTTGCTGGGCCACCTGGCCTAGGGGAGAGGAGGGTCTTCCCCCCCTTTATTTTTGTCTATTTTCTTTTTATTTATTTTTCCTTTTTCTTTTCTGTTTTATTTTAGTTTCCTTTTATTCTAGTTTTCGAAAAATATATACTTAGCACCTGAATTAGTATTTCAATTTTGTCCACTGCCACAAAAAGTCTAGTCCCCGAATAATTTAGTTTGATATTGTATTAACTATAAAAGGTATTTTAAAAATTGTTTTTGCTGCTATTTTAATTATTTAGAGTATCTAAACACTTTATAAAAATGTGGTTTCCTCATCAATATTATTTATGATTTATTTGTCACGGTTTGTACTTTTTAGTTTTGAAATTTGAAAACTTTAAATTTTGACTTTGATTTAAATTTGAATTTGAACTGGTTTGAATCAAAGTGAAATTAGCAACAGTAATGATGGTGACATGGCATCATTAGTAGGGGATTACTGTAGCTTAATTATCCGGGCGTCACATAATTACTTTGGTTGAATCTGATCCTTTTCATGGCTATGAAAATGAAACTGTTGTGGCACATCTTACTAAATTAAATGATATAACCACCCTATTTGCTCATGAGGAAAAAAGTTGCTACTACTATATTCTTAAGTTGCTTCCTTTCTCATTAAAGGGTGATGCTAAGAAATAGTTCAATACTCTTCCTCCTGGTTGTGTGCGTAGTGCCTAGGATATGATATATTACTTCTATGAAAAATATTTCCCTGCTCATAAGAAACAAGTTGCCTTACAGGAAATATTTAACTTTGTGCAATCTGCAGAAGAGAATCTCCCTCAAACTTGGGGGAGGCTTCTCCAATTACTTAATGCTTTGCCTGATCATCCTCTTTAGAAAAATGAAATACTTGATATCTTCTATAATGGACTAACCGATGCTTCTAGGGACTACCTAGATAGTTGTGTTGGTTGCGTTTTCAGAAAACGAAGTATTGGAAAAAATGTTGAATAATATATTGAGAGAAATGTCAATCATTGGACACTTCCTGAACCACCACCAAAACCAACTCCAAAGAAGAGAGGTATTGTAATCCCCGGTCTAGAATAAATGCAAGAGGCAAAGAAATCCATGGAAGAAAAGGGCATTAAAGTTGAAGATGTTAAGAATTTACCACCTATTGAAGAAATACATGGCCTCGATGCCCTGACACAGGTAGTAATGGTAAATTCTCTTTATAGATTCGACGAGAGTGATATTCCCTACAATAAATCATCTAGTCAATGCCTGGATGAATTTGATAATTACATTGTTAAGCAAGAACACTTCAACATGTATGTTTGTAATAAATTGAAACAAAATGCTAGCATGCTTGATCATTTGAGTTATTTGATGTTTAGAATTGCTAATGATGTTAGAGGTTTATGTAAACATTCATCCATGGTTCATACTCAATCGGAACAAGTTGCTAAGCCACAAAATGATTTGCGTAATGAAATGAATAATAAAATGAATGATCATGTTGTTATAGTAATGACTAGAGGAGGTAAAATGACTCAGGATCGTGAAGGTCATCCTAAAAGAATTGAGCAAGATTCTCAAAGAATTAATATTGATGCATCTAGTTCATCTAAGAAGAAAAAGAAAAAGGAAAATGGTAGAACTTTGCATTCTTCTAGCGAACCTATGGTATAAAAACCTTATGAGAATCATAATGATGTTTCTATGTCTGATCTGGGATGCAATCTAGTAATGAACATCCACCTAGTGATAATGATAAGGATGATGATCATGTTGATGCTCAACCAGGCAATGATAAAGAACCTCATAATGATATAAAAGTAGAACCTGTTGTTGATCTTGATAACCTACAAGTTATGATAAAGGGATTTCATTGCTAGAAAACATGGTATAGAAAGAGAACCATGGGTTCAAAAACCTTTGCCTTTTCCTACTAAACCTCCAAAAAATAAAGATGAGGAGGATTTTGGGCGCTTTGTTGAAATGCTTAGACCCATCTTTTTGTGAGCACGTTTGACAAATATTTTGAAAATGCCTCCTTATGATAAATACATGAAAGACATTGTCACTAATAAAAGAACATACCTGAAGCTGAAATTTCCACCATGCTTGCAAATTATTCATTTAAGGAAGGAGTACCTAAGAAGTCAGGAGATCCAGGAATCCCCACCATACCATGCTCTATTAAAACAAGTTATGTCAAAACTGACTTATATGATTTAGGAGTCGATGTTAGTGTATCCTTTCTCTTTATATAGAAGACTTGATTTGAATTGACACCTACTGAAATATCTTTGCAAATGGCTGATAAATCAATTGCTATACCTATTGAAATTTGTGAGGATGTGCCCATTGTAGATGCAAATGTTAGTATCTTAGCAGACTTTGTTATACTTGATATGCTCGAGGATGACAACTTGTTGATTATCCTTGGTAGACCCCTTTTGAATACTGCAGGGGACGTTATTGATTGCAACAAAAGCAAGGTTACTTTACATGTCAATGGTAATGAGTATACGGTATATTTTCCGAGGAAACAACTCCAAGTGTATAGCATCAACTCTATTGAAAGAATTATGTCAGTTACTATTGGAGGTTTCAAATTTCCTCCTTCTGGCCGTAAAAAAGAAACATGAAATTCTTATTGTTGGGGAAATGCATATCCCCACTGAGGTAACTTAGTGTTATACAAAAATTCTTCGGTTTAATATTACTCGAAAATAGTTTGTTAATAAGACTTAATCAACCTTATTAATGGATTCTTTTTTAGGGGCATGTGGTCGATGAATTTAGTAAGCAAAACCTACTCTACCTACCATTTCCTCTCTATTATTTAAAGTTTAATAAAGTAGAATGCCATGATTATCCTGTTTCTGAATTATTCGTGCAATAAAAAATGTCCCAAAAATAAAAGTTCTCGGAATGACCTCAAAATTTAGTATGATTTTTGTACGTTATTTAAGTATTTTTTGGCACTAACCCACCCCAAGGGGTGCCCCTGTGAGCCACGAGCTCACAGGGCGCGCCCACCCCCTGGGCGCACCTACTTAGCTCGTGGGTCCAACAGGGTCCTCCTCACTTATTCCAGCAGCCCACTTCCTTCTACTACCTACGGAAAAATCAAACTTGCCTCATAGTTCATGTTCTTACTCATTCTCGAGGATTTTTGATCTCCTTGCTTGGAGATCCGTTTCCAAAACTGTTATGGGGGGATTACTCCTTGGTATGTGACTTCTCCAATGGTCCAATTTATTTTGTTCTAGTGGTTTATGTTTTGCAATTTTTTGTTGTTGTGGTGACCATGTATTTGAGCTTGCATGTATGGTCCAAAGTAGTTTTGATGCTTGATATAGCCTCTAGACACTTGTGGGAGTTGTTGCTATCAATTTGTTCAGTTTTGTTCAGTTTTGTTCATTTTTATTTTGAGGACTAAAATTTTCAGAAACTTTCAGAGAAAAGGAAAATGTTTAGGAAGATGTTCCATGGTGGTTCTTCGAGCAAGAGCTCCCCGAGGCTTGAAGTACGTGAGCCACATCTCGAACCATCGTAGGAAGCTCTTGTGCAACCATGCAAATGGAGATCCGATGCCTTCGTGATACAAGCCGACATCAAGGAAGAGTTCGATATGTACGTGCACAATGCCGAGTTGACGGACTTCTTATCAAATAAGTGTCCGCAGTACCATGATCTCGTAGATTATTTTGTGCGGAGATTCAAGTATGTATCCCAACACTCTTCTCATATGTTATGTTTGACATTTATGATAAGTCTTTTCACATGACCATTCGTGAATTTAGTGAGGCTTGTAGAAGTTCCTCTTGGGGGAAATGCCTTGAACCTCGTAAAGCTGATTGTAACTGAAAGAACATGTGGTGCCCCCATGTTTGGTTTTGGTAATTGATGATATTCCCTATGGACTAATGGTTGCCTGAAGTTATATTTGAAGTATTTGTCCATAGGCTTGTCTTGAAGTCCATGTGTTGGTTTCAAGGAGTTTATGTGTTGACCAAGTTGCTATTCAAGAATTATATAAAGATTGGTCATGATACGGTTGATCAAGACTAAGTATAAGAGTGATTCAAGTTGATCAACACACAAAGCATAGAAGATGTACCGAGTGGGATCAAGTGATCTCATTGTATGGTAAGCGTTGTCCATTAGGCTTTGTGTACTTACTCATAGTCTACGTGAGAGTTCCTTGTGGGGTTAGGTATGTTCCCATGGGTTTGCATCAAGAGGAAGATATCATACAACTCATGGAGAGGATGACATCAAGTGGTGATCGTCATCAATTTTGCGGTGTGTAAGCTCAAGAGCATCACGAAGAGATCATGCTTGAAGCTTGCCATCCATTGGGGACAATGGACTTGTGAAGATGTGCCAAAGAGTGGCTCACCTGTAGTGGAGCATGGGGGTGCAATCAACTTGTCTTCATCGACCCAATGCAATCAAGAAAGGTGGTCCATCTTGAGGAGGACAAGATCGTCATCATCTAGCTCAAGTGGATTATGCAGAAGGCAAAGGTTTTCCCTTGATAGGTTTTCTATTTTACCGGTCTCATGGTGGTAGTTGGGAGACCGGGTTATAGGATCGATTGCCGTACTATCAAGGGGGGCTCTCAAGTGAGTAGCTTGATTGTATCGTTTGTAGAGAGCTCAAACCATTGCATCCTTGCATCATATTTCCTGGTTCTTATTTGGTAGTTCTCATTGTGAGTTTCAGAGCTTATGGCCATCTTCATGACAAGCACTAGTTCATCGAAAACTGATTTCCTATGCATCTTGTTTTGCGTTTTTGGTGTTGGAGTTTTTACAAGTCTTATTTGAGAAAGGGTTCTCGCCATTTTATTTTGGGTATTTTCCCAATTGCTATTTCTTGATATTTCTATCAAGATTGTGTTATCCTTTGTCTTTATCTTTCCAACAAACTTGGTTTCATCAAATTTGGAGTTTGTTTGCAAAAGTTGTGACCATTTCAATTTTACCAGTTCCCGCATCTCTCTTCCTAGTGCAGGTGCCCGGGGTCCTTCACGCCCGGGTGCCCGGGGTCACCCGAACCCCTCCATAGTGACCTCTTTGGCTGGTGCGGGTGCCCGGGGTCTCGCCCCCGAGGTGCCCGGGGTCATCCGGGGCGGTCCCTCTCCTCCTCTAATCACCCTGGGTGCCCGGGTCTTGGACCCGGGTGCCCGGGCTCCTCCACCTCCTCCTCTTGGCCCCCTCCGGGTGCCCGGTGTTGGGACCCTCGGGTTCCCGACCCCCTACCACTGTGCTTCCCTTGTTCGTCTGTGTGCCTGGATTTTATTGGCTTTTTTCTCTGGGTTGTCCGGAGCCCTTTTTCCAAGTGCCTGGGGTACAACGGCCATATTTTTCTTGGGGTATTTATACCCCCTTCTTCCTCCTCCAACCTAAGAAATTTGAGCAAGTTTTTCCTCACCATTGTTGACCTCTTGGAGCTTTCTATCTCTCAATCCCTCCATGTCTTGCTAGTTTTGGGGGGAAAAGAGAGGCCAGATCTAGATCCACATTTCCACCAATCACTTTCTCCTCTATGTGAGGGGAACCCCTTGGATCTAGATCTTGGAGTTCTTGGTGTTCTCCTTCTTGTTCTTCCTCTCATTTTCTTCCATAGCTTTCTTTGCTTTTGTGGGATTTGGGAGTGAGGGATTTGGGCACTTTGTGTGCCCTTGCCATTGCATTAATTGCATCGGTTTGAGTTCTCCACGGTGATACATGGAAGTGAAAAGTTGAGAAGCTTATTACTCTTGGGAGCTTAGTTCCCTAGAGCTTGTTCCTCTTGGGTGCTTGGGCGCCCTAGACGGTTGGTGGTGCTTCGGAGCTCAATCATTATGGTGTAAAGCTCCGGGCAAGCGTCGGGGTCTCCAATTAGGTTGTGGAGATCGCCCCGAGCAATTTGTACGGGTTCCGGTGACCGCCCCTAAGGGTTGCCAAAGTGTACAGGTTCAGTGACCGCCCCCAAGGGTTGCCATTTGTTCAGGTTCGGTGATCGCCCTCAAGGGTCCCTTAGTGGAATCACGACATCTTGCATTGTGCGAGGGCGTGAGGAGATTATCATTGCCCTAGTGGCTTCTTGGGGAGCATTGTGCCTCCAAACCGCTCCCAACGGAGATTAGCATCCGTAAGGGTGTGAACTTTGGGATACATCATCATCTCTCTGTGCCTCAGTTATCTCTTACTTGAGCCCTTTACTTATCTATTTTACTTTGTGATAGCCATAGTATGACAAGTTATATATCTTGCTATCACTTAGTTGTTTATCTTGCTTAGCAAAGGTTATTGGTGCACATAGTTGAGCCTAGTTGATTTAGGTTTTGTGCTTGACAAATTGAATGCTAGTTTTATTCCGCTTTTGTTCAAGCCAAAAACATAATGATTTCAAAGCGCCTATTCACCCCCCTCTAGGCGACATTCATGATCTTTTAGTAACGAATTTCTTATGAGTATTACATGAGGTGAAACTAGGGCATAACGCAACATAGAATTGGGAGCATTCATTTCCCTGTTACTCATTATTTTTCTCTGTTTATAGGTAGATGCATCAATGGCAAAAATGACCTTAGTACCCTATGCGCACCTGACTTAAGCATTCTTAAAAGTGCGGCATTGAGGGATAGAAAATTTAACATGGGGCCACCATTGCATGTCGTTTACAAAATAATGCTCTTGTTAGTGATCTTTTTGGCAGGATTTATGCTACTCATTTAGCTACCTACCTTGGTATATGATACGTCTCCAACGTATCTATAATTTTTGATTGTTCCATACTATTATAGTAACAATCTTGGATGTTTTATATACAATTACAAGCAATTATATATCATTTTTTGTGACTAACCTATTAACTTAGTGCCCAGTGTCAGTTGTTATTTTTTGCCCGTTTTTGATTTTTCAGAATATCAGTACCAAACAAAGTCCAAATGCCACGAAACTTTTGGAGATTTTTTCCGAACAAGAGAGACACTTGAATCTTCGAGAAAGGGCACGAAGATGAAGCATTGTAGCGACCAGACATTAAACAGTCTGATCTTTGTGCTCAGTGTCATCCCTGGATCAGTAATGCTGACACCACACAGACTTGGAGGATTTATAACAGAGTAGCAATCACACACTTATTACATCGAATGTATCAAGAGAGAACTTATTGAAATAAATATGGCTTAAGGCCATCTAAATACGATAACAGCGGAAGACTTGGAAGATAAGCGAGTCCATCAACTCCAACGGCATCACTGAGTATAGAACCATGACCGAAAAGCACCTTACTCGTCGTCTGAAAAGTCTGCAACATGAAACGTTGCAGCCCGAAAACGGGTCAGCACATGGAATATGCTGGCAATGTAACACATAGAGAATAACAATGGATTAAGCTATACTACATGCATATTTGGCTGGTGGAAAGCTCTATGGTTACAGTTTTGCATAAAGCCAATTTTTCCCTACTGCAAAGGAATAAATTTATTTAACTATCTTGGTGGTTGTTAAACATTGAGAATGGTTGACAGCATTCTCAATCCCAATTAAAAGTACTCATTAACATCCCAACAACATTAATTAGAAGTAACATGATGAGATTCATATGATATCCAAGTACTAGATACTCAAGATGTCCATAACCGGGGACACGGCTAACCATGATTAGTTTATACACTCTGCAGAGGTTTGCACACTTTTTCCCACAAGACTCGATCGCTTCCGTTGGATTTCTCGCACTACATGATGTTTGAGAAACGGATGACCGAGACATAGTCTTTCAGAAGCGCTAGCACCTTACGTAAAGGGTAGACCGGTACACCTACTTTCCCCTACATCTGCTAGTCCACCCGTAAGAGTTCGCAGGACTTAATCAACTATGCCAGAGCCCATAATGGCTTGTGGCTGCACACGTAAGTTTCTAGTTTGAATAATCTCGTGATCCCTTTGAGCCTGGGTGGCGGTCCGAAGAAAAACAGGCAAGTCCTGGAAACCAGGTGCCTCAATCCACCCAGATGTGTGTTTAAGTTGCCACCTTAAATAAACCATTAATTAAGAACGTCACATCTGTCATGGATTCACTCACCCAATCCACGTCTACAAGCATAGCATGGCATAATAAGAAAACCTAGAAGTAACTCCCAGGGGTTTGAAAATAAAACAGGTAATAGGTACTACCTCAACTAATTCCCATAACCCACAATTTAATTAGATCCTAATCATGCAATGTTTGAGGATTGATCTAATGCATAAAAACTGGGTATGAGAAAAGGTATGATCAAAGTGTTACTTGCCTTGCTGATGATCCGCGAAACCTAGAGACTCGAAGTAACAGGCGGCGCACTCCGGGTATTCTATCGCAGACAAACAAACAAACATACAATAAGTACTCATCTAATGCACAGGTAAAACTCGAATAAAAGATCTAACCAGAAAGTTCAACTTAAGAACTCTGGTTTGCAAAAAGAAACAAAACAAACGAAGCAACGGAAGTCAAACGGTGAAAGAAAACAGCTTCGTTTTACTAATCTGGATCTAAGTCAAATTTTACAGAAGCAAAAAACTTGTTTAAGTTGATTATTCGGAAAGAGGGTTTCTAGACGAAACTCCAGGCGCTTGAATCGCCTGATTCCGATAAACGAGCGAAAAGTTTTACTAAAACAAAAATCGGATCAGGAATCCGAGAAAAAGAAAAACGACGAACGGGTTAACGAACGAACCTAATCTGACGAACACGTTCGTTAAAACGAACGAACGAGCGAATGCTCGCTATTTAACCGAACCGAAAAACAAAACCGATCTAATAAAATAAAACAAAAAAAACCGAAGAAAACTGTTCGGTTTTTGAAAAAAAAAACTGGCGGCACGCAAAACGAGGCGGCGACGAACCTCGACGGCGGGGTCGGCGGGGTCTGGCGACGGCTCCGGCGACGGCAGGAAGCGGCGGCGGCGGCGGGCGGCGGCGACGGCGGATCTGGCGGCGGCGGCGCGGATCTAGGGTTAGGGTTTGGGCGGGGTGTGGGCCGGCGGCGGGGCGCTGGTGGGCTCGGGCGGTGGCGGCTGACAGGCTGGGGCTCGGGGCGGCAGCTATTTAAAGGCGCCCCCGGGCGAAGTCCCGCTCGGGCACGGCCCCAGGTCGGTTCGCGTTTTTTTAAATAATTTTGCGTAGAAGAAAAATAAAAATAAATACTAAACTGACTCCAAAAATCCCGAAATAAATTTTCCCCGGCTTCTAAAATCAAGCCGGACTAGATGAACATTTATTTTGGGCCTAAATACAATCTTGAAAAACGCGCATTTTTCCTAAATCCAAATAAAAAGGCGAAAAACTCAAAATAAATCTTATTTGATTTTTTTTATTAAATCTTCATTATTTCTTTATTTTGGGAAAGTCATTTTATTCCCTCTCTGAAATTTTGGTAGTAGAAATAATTGAAGATAAAATAAATAAAATCAAATGATCCTATTTTCAAAATTTGAGAAAACCCCAAATATGAAAATAAAGAAATCCCCAACTCTCTCGGTGGGTCCTTGAGTTGCGTAGAATTTCTAGGATCGAGCCAACAATGCAACAAAAATATGCTATGCAATGATGATCTAAGTATAACATTCCAAATTGAAAATTTGGGATGTTACAAACCTACCCCCCCCCCTTAAGATGTATCTCGCCCTCGAGATTCGGGTTGGCTAGCAAATAGGTGAGGGTGGGCCTTGAGCAGATCTTCCTCTCGCTCCCAGGTGGCTTCTTCCTCGGTGTGGTGGCTGCACTGAACTTTGCAAAACTTGATAACCTTACTGCGGGTAACTCGGCTGGCATATTCCAGAATCTTAACTGGTTTCTCTTCATAGGTCAAATCATCATTCAACTGAATTGCTTCCAGTGGAACTGTATCTCTCAGTGGTATATCAGCCATCTCTGCGTGACACTTCTTCAACTAAGAAACATGGAACACATCGTGAACACCTGACAATCCCTCGGGTAATTCCAACTTGTACGCCACTTCTCCCATGCGTTCCAAAACTTTGTATGGCCCCACAAAATGTGGCGCTAACTTTCCCTTAACTCCAAAACGCTTAACTCCACGAAGCGGAGATACTCGAAGATAAACTCTGTCTCCGACTTCATATTCTGTCTCCTTGCATTTTGAATCTGCATAGCTCTTCTGCCTTGACTGGGCTACCTTGAGCCTATTGTGAATCAACTTTACTTTCTGCTCAGACTCCTTACTCAAATCTGGTCCAAACAACTGGCGATCTCCAACTTCATCCCACAACAACGGGGTCCTGCACCTCCTTCTGTACAAGGCTTTGAAAGGGGCCATCTTCAAACTGGATTGATAACTGTTGTTGTAAGAAAACTCCGCGTATGGTAAGTTGTCATCCCAACTTGATCCATAATCCAAAACACAAGCTCTAAGCATATCCTCCAAAATCTGATTGACTCTCTCGGTCTGTTCATCTGTCTGTGGATGGAAAGCTGTGCTAAACTCTAGCCTGTTTCCCAATGTTTCGTGCAACTGCTTCTAGAACTTTGAGGTGAATTGGGTTCCTCTATCCGATACGATACTCCTCGGAACACCATGCAGGCATACAATCCTGGTCATGTATATCTTAGCTAATTTGGCACTGCTGTAGGTAGTCTTTACGGGAATGAAATGAGCTACCTTCGTTAAACGATCGACTACAACCCAAATCGAGTCATAGCCTGAACGAGTCCTGGGCAATCCCGTGATGAAATCCATGCCTAGTTTATCCCACTTCCATTCGGGTATTGGCAATGGCTATAACAATCCTACTGGCTTTTGATGTTCTGCCTTCACCCTCTGACATACATCACAAACTGCTACGTACTCTGCAATATCCTTCTTCATTCCGGTCCACCAGAAAGTTTCCTTCAAATCAAAATACATCTTGGTATTTCAGGGGTGAATCGAATATGGTGAATCATGTGCCTCTTGCAGAATCAACTTCTTGATCTCCGGGTCATTGGGCACATAAACACGGTCTTCAAACCGTAGGGTATCGTGCTTATCCTCACGAATTCCCTTAGCCTTCCCTTCGCTCATTTTCCCCTTTATAGAGGCAACTTCTTTATCTGTCTTTTGGGCTTCCTTTATTTTATCCATCAATGTAGACTGAATCTCCAATGCTACTACATAGCTTCTCAGAACTATTTCCAAACATAGCTCATGAAGATCCTCGGCTAACTCCTTGGGTATTTCTCCCGTCATTAGTGTGTTGACATGGCTCTTACGGCTCAATGCGTCTGCTACAACGTTAGCCTTTCCGGGGTGATAATGCAATCTCATATCATAATCCTTGATGAGCTCCAACCATCTCCTTTGTCTGAGGTTTAATTCCTTCTGCGTGAAAATGTACTTCAAACTCTTGTGATCCATATACACCTCACAATGGTTTCCAGTGAGAAAATGTCTCCACCTTTTCAGTGCGTGCACTACGGCTGCTAACTCCAAATCATGAGTAGCATAATTCAACTCATGAGGCTTAAGCTGTCATGAAGCATACAAAACAACTCTTCCCTCCTGCATAAGTACTGCTCCAAGTCCTCGACGTGAAGCATCGCAATACACCTCATAATCCTTGGTCTGATGTGGCAGAGTTAACAGTGGTGAGGTAACCAAACATTTCTTCAACTCTTGGAAACTAGCCTCACACTCCTCAGTCCATATGAACTTGGTATCCTTCTTCAACAATTCTGTCATAGGTTTCGCAATCTTCGAGAAATTTTCAATAAATCTCCGGTAGTATCCTGCGAGTCCAAGGAAACTCCTTATCTCTCCAACTGTTGTTGGTGCTTCCCAGTTTGTCACAGTGGCAACTTTAGTGGGGTCTACTGCTATACCTTCTCCGGATATAACATGTCTGAGAAATCCAACTTCCTTCAGCCAAAACTCACACTTGCTGAACTTGGCATATAGCTGATGTTCTCTGAGCTTCTCGAGTACCAAAGCAAGTGCTCTTTATGTTCCTCTTCATTCTTCGAGTAAACCAAAATATCATCAATGAACACCACGACGAACTTATCCAAAAACTCCATAAACACCTTGTTCATCATGTTCATAAAATAGGCTGGGGCGTTAGTCAGACCAAATGACATAACGGTATACTCATACAGCCCGTACCTGGTGGTAAAAGTTGTCTTCGGTATATCTTGCTCCCGAATCTTCAACTGATGGTACCCTGATCGCAAATCGATCTTGGAAAACACCTTAGCTCCTTGCAACCGATCAAAAAGATCGTTGATCATCGGTAGTGGGTACTTGTTCTTGATTGTTACTTCATTCGATCTGCGATAATCAACAACCATTCTTAACAATCCATCCTTCTTCTCCACCATAAGTACTAGTGATCCCCAAGGCGAAGAACTTGGGCGAATAAAACCTTTGTCTAGCAACTCCTTAATCTGCTTCTTAATTTCCTCCAAATCTTGGGCTGGCATCCTGTACGGTCTCTTGGATATCGGCCCAGTGCCTGGCAGTAGTTCAATTAGGAACTCAATGTCTCTATCCGGTGGCATGCCTGGCAACTCTTCTGGAAATACATCGGGGAAATCTCTTACCACTGGTACTTCCTCCTGCACAACTCCTGATAAGGAATTTACATGTGCCCTGCTCGGCTCATGCCGTGATACATACTTGATTCTTCTTCCTTCTGGTGTCGTAAGCAAAATTGTCTTACTGGCGCAATCAATGTTTCCTCCATACATCAACAGCCAATCCATACCAAGAATTACATCCAAACCTTGGGATTCCAGTATAATTAAATCCGTCGGGAAAACATGCCTTCCTATACTTAATGGCACCTGAAAACATCCTTGACTGACCATAAACTCAGCTCCTGGTGAACTTACTAGTATGGGTGTCTTAAGAGTTCTAGTGGTCAGGCTAAACTTATCCACAAATCCCCTTGATATGTATGAATGCGATGCACCAGTATAAAAAAGAACAACTGCAGTAAATGCCTTAACCAGAAACTTACCTATTACTGCGTCTGGCTGGGCTTCAACCTCCTCCACGGTAACGTGGTTCACCCGTCCTCTGTTGAAAGGGTTCGGCTTCTTTCCTGAGCTTCCATTGCCATTTCCATTTTGGGCTTTTGGACAATCATTTGCATAATGCCCAGTCTTTCGACACTTATAACAAGTGATATGGCTCAGGTCTACCTTGGATGGTGTTGGTGGGTTGGTGCGGTTTTTGGTTCCTCCATTCCCGTTTCCATTCTTCGTGCCATTATGATTGTGCAAACTGCCTCCTCCATGAGTATGCTGAAATTGCCCTCCTGACTTCGGGGTAAAGCGTAGCTTCTGCTGAGTTCCAGAATTGTTCTTCCCCTTTCCATACTTCCTCTTACGATTGTCAATCTGCTGCTGCTTTCCTTCAATCATAAGAGCACGATCTACTAACTCCTGGTAGTTATTGAAAGTGGCTACCATCAACTGCATGCTCAGCTCATCATTCAGTCCTTCTAGAAACTTCTCCTGCTTAGCTGCATCCGTAGCAACGTCATCTGGGGCATAACGTGCTAGCTTACTGAAATCATCCACATACTGGCCAACTGTTCGTCCTCCTTGGCGTAAGTTGCGAAACTCACGCTTCTTCATGGCCATAGCTCCTGCTGAAACATGGGCAGTACGAAAGGCTTGCTGAAACTGATCCGATGTGACAGTGTCTACAGCGTAAGTGGCTGTAAAATTTTCCCACCATGCTGCTGCGGGTCCGTCAAGCTGATGTGCGGCAAGCTTCACCTTTTCCCCATCTGTACATCCTGCAGTGGTCAACTCCGTCCCTATATTACGGAGCCAATCATCTGCTACTATCGGCTCGGTGCTACTGGAAAACACCGGCGGATTCAGCCTTAAGAAACGAGTCAGATGGTCAACAGGTGGTGGTGGTGGTGGGTTGTTGTTGTTGTTGTTGCCTTGGTTCTGTACCAATGTTTGAATCAAGGCATTCTGCTGCTGAATCAACTGAGTGATCTCTGGCGGGAAAACAAATTCGGGGTCGCGTCTCGGAGGCATCTGAGGGGTTATAGAAGGGACGAGAGTTAAGGATAGAATGAGGTCTTGTGAGATAACACTACCCATATGCACATGAGACAAAAGCACACAATATCACTCCAATCAATTCAAACAAGGGCATACAATGGTCTAACTATCGTTACAAAAGTTCTTGGACTAAGACTAATTAGATGGTGGAAAATTCTACTACTGTTATGGTGGTCAACTAGAAAAACTGCTCCGATGAAGATTCCATGATATCTGCTCTAGCTTCATCAACATAGTCATGATCGCTGTCGTCGGGATCCGAGTCGGTGTCGTCGATGATGATATAATTATCTGGACAATTAGGTTCATCCTCTTCTCCTCTGGGTGCTGATCCTCCCATGAATACTCCAATCTTCTCCTTAAGGTCGCCATTCTGTCTTACTAGAGCGACGATTTCTTCCATATAGTCTTTACGTGTAGTCTTGAGTTCTTCTTCTAGCTCCTTGATCTTGGTCATAGCCTTCTGTAGATCTTCCATATCTGCGCACATCTGATTCTCCTGGCGTCGGATGTGTTGGTTTAATTCCTGGATATAAGCTGCGATTGATCTGTCCTTCCTGGTGTTGATCATCTCCCAATGCTCATCTCGGCGCCCACAAATCTGATAGATAGTATTCTTGAGATCCTTATGGTAAAATTCTCCAATTCGTCCGATGGCGATGTGAGCTGCCATGCTCTTTCCTAGGCTCCATGTTGGTGCATCAAAGGAAAACTCTATGGGCTCCGTGACTGGTGCAAATTTCCTTCCTGGAATGTAGACTTGAATCATCCAGCGCTCCTCTTCGGGTAAAGTGGCGTTGAAGGTCCCGGTGAAGCTGGGTACTCCTATGTTCAGGTATCTAGTGACTTCTTTCAAGTGATATCCAAAAGGTGAGTCTTCATCTGGTTGTGTAAACTTGTTCCTTGCATCCACCATCCTAAGGAATAGAAAAGATGAGGAGTCAGAAATGGGAAGAAAGAGTAGTGATCTAGGGCTTTAGCTTAGTGGCCGTGTCCTACAGTCAGCGTGTGCTCTAATACCATCTTTGTAGTGACCAGACCTCAAACAGTCTGATATCTATGCTCAGTGTCATCCCTGGATCAGTAATGCTGACACCACACAGTACGTGGAGGATTTATAACAGAGTAGCAATCACACACTTATTATATCGAATGTCTCAAGAGAGAACTTATTGAAATAAATATGGCTTAAGGCCATCTAAATACGATAACAGGGGAAGACTTGGAAGATAAGCGAGTCCATCAACTCCAACGGCACCACTGAGTATAGAACCACGACCTAAAAGCACCTTACTTGTCGTCTGAAAAGTCTGCAACATGAAACGTTGCAGCCCGAAAACGGGTCAACACATGGAATATGCTGGCAATGTAACACATAGAGAATAACAATGGATTAAGCTATACTACATGCATATTTGGCTGGAGGAAAGCTCTATGGTTACAGTTTTGCATAAAGCCAATTTTTCCCTACTGCAAATGAATAAATTTATTTAACTACCATGGTGGTTGTTAAACATTGAGAATGGTTGACAGCATTCTCAATCCCAATTAAAAGTACTCATTAACATCCCAACAACATTAATTAGAAGTAACATGATGAGATTCATATGATATCCAAGTACTAGATACTCAAGATGTCCATAACGGGGACACGACTAACCATGATTAGTTTATACACTCTGCAGAGGTTTGCGCACTTTTCCCCACAAGACTCAATCGCTTCCGTTGGATTTCTCGCACTACATGATGTTTGAGAAACGGATGACCGAGACATAGTCTTTCAGGAGCGCTAGCACCTTACATAAAGGGTAGACCGGTACACCTACTTTCCCCTACATCTGCTAGTCCACCCGTAAGAGTTCGCACGACTTAATCAACTATGCCAGAGCCCATAATGGCTTGTGGCTGCACATGTAAGTTTCTAGTTTGAATAATCTCATGATCCCTTTGAGCCTGGGTGGCGGTCCGAAGAAAAACAGGCAAGTCCTGGAAACCAGGTGCCTCAATCCACCCAGATGTGTGTTTAAGTTGCCACCTTAAATAAACCATTAATTAACAATCTCACATCTGTCATGGATTCACTCACCTAATCCACGTCTACTAGCATAGCATGGCATAATAAGCAAACATAGAAGTAACTCCCAGGGGTTTGAAAATAAAACAGGTAATAGGTACTACCTCAACTAATTCCCGTAACCCACAATTTAATTAGATCCTAATCATGCAATGTTTGAGGATTGATCTAATGCATAAAAACTGGGTATGAAAAAAAGGTATGATCAAAGTGTTACTTGCCTTGCTGATGCTCCGCGAAACCTAGAGACTCGAAGTAACAGGCGGCGAACTCCGGGTATTCTATCGCAGACAAGCAAACAAAAATACAATAAGTACTCATCTAATCCACAGGTAAAACTCGAATAAAAGATCTAACCAGAAAGTTCAACTTAAGAACTCCGGTTTGCAAAAAGAAACAAAACAAACGAAGCAACGGAAGTCAAACGGCGAAAGAAAACAGCTTCGTTTTACTAATCTGGATCTAAGTCAAATTTTAGAAAAGCAAAAAAACTTGTTTAAGTTGATTATTCGGAAAGAGGGTTTCAAGACAAAACTCCAGGCGCTTGAATCGCCTGATTCCGATAAACGAGCGAAAAGTTATACTAAAACGAAAATCGGATCAGGAATCGCGATCAGAAAAATCGCGGATTAAATCTGAGAAAAAGAAAAACGACGAACGGGTTAACGAATGAACGTTCGTTAACTAAACCTAATCTGACGAACACGTTCGTTAAAACGAACGAACGAGCGAACGCTCGCTATTTAATCGAACCAAAAAACAAAACCGATCTAATAAAATAAACCGAAAAAACCGAAGAAAACCGTTCGGTTTTTAAAAAAAAACCGGCGGCACGCATAATGAGGCGGCGGCGAACCTCGACGGCGGGGTCGGCGGCGGCGGCGGCGGCTCCGGCTCCGGCAGGCGGCGGCGGCGGCGGATCTGGCGGCGGCGGCGCGGATCTAGGGTTAGGGTTTGGGCGGGGTGTGGGCCGGTGGCGGGGCGCCGGTGGGCTCGGGCGGCGGCGGCTGACGGGCTGGGGCTCGGGGCAGCGGCTATTTAAAGGCGCCCCCGGGCGGAGTCCCGCTCGGGCACGGCCCAAGGTCGGTTCGCGTTTTTTTAAATAATTTCACGCAGAAGAAAAATAAAAAGAAATACTAAACGGACTCCAAAAATCCCGAAATAAAATTTCCCCGGCGTCTAAAATCAAGCCGGACTAGATGAACATTTATTTGGGGCCTATATGCAATTTTGAAAAACGCTCATTTTTCCTAAATCCAAATAAGAAGGCGAAAAACTCAAAATAAATCTTATTTGATTTTTTTATTAAATCTTCATTATTTCTTTATTTTGGGAAAGTCATTTTATTCCCTCTCTAAAATTTTGGTAGTAGAAATAATTGAAGATAAAATAAATAAAATCAAATGATCCTATTTTCAAAATTTGAGAAAACCCCATATATGAAAATAACGAAATCCCCAACTCTCTCCGTGGGTCCTTGAGTTGCGTAGAATTTCTAGGATCGAGCCAATAATGGAACAAAATATGTTATGCAATGATGATCTAAGTATAACATTCCAAATTGAAAATTTGGGATGTTACAAGCATGGGCCCACGAGGCACCAAGGCGTGCCCAGGGGGTGGTAGGCCCACCCTGGTGGCTCGTGGGGCCCATGAGGCTCCGTTTGACCTAATTATGCCTTTATAAATTCTCTAAAATCGTGGAAACAACAAAGAGCCATGATAGCCCACAAGTATAAGGGATCGAGAGTATTCAACCCAAATTTATTGATTTGACACAAGGGGAGCCAAAGAATATTTGTAAGTATTAGCAGTTGAGTCGTCAATTCAACAACACCTAGAGATTTAATATCTGTAGCAAAGTGATCAGTAGCGCAGTAATACGATAGTTTGATAGCAGTAGCAGTGATAATAACAACAATAGTAACGGTAACAATGGTAGCAGTAATTTTGTAGCAGTTGTAACATTAGCAATAGTAATAGTAACATAGCAAAGATCAATATGTGAATAGCTCGTTGGCTTTGGATCGTTGATTTCGTTGGATGATATTCATCATATAATGGTCATAACCTAGGATGACACAGAACTAGATCCAGATAATCAATATAATGTAGGCATGTATTCCGTAAGTAGTCATATGTACTTATGGAAAAGAATTTGCATGCCACCTTTTATCCTACCCTCACGTGGCAGCGGGGTCCATAAGCACACTAAGGGATATTAAGGCCTCCTTTTAATAGATAACCAGAACAAAGCATTAACACATAGTGAATACATGAACTCCTTAAACTACGGTCATCACCGGAAAGTATCCCAATTATTGTCACCTTGGGGTTTACGTATCATAACACATAATAGGTGCATATAACTTGCAAGATCGGATCAAGAACATAGATATAATGGTGGAAACATAAATGGTTCAGATCTGAAATCATGGCATTCAGCTCTAGTGACAAGCATTAAGCATAGCAAAGTCATAGAAACATCAATCTCAGAACATAGTGGATACTAGGGATCAAGCCCTAACAAAACTAACTCGACTACATGATGAATCTCATCCAACCCCTCACTGACTAGCGAGCCTATGAAGGAATTACCCACCCCCTGCGGTGAGCATCATGGAATTGGTGATAGAGGATGGTTGATGATGACAAAGATGGAAGATCCCCCTCTTCTGGCCTTGCGATGAAGAACAGGAGGTGGCGGCGGCTCCGTATCGTAAAACATGATGAAACTTCCTCTCCTATTTTTTTCTAGAAAAATAGGATTTTATAGTGTCAAAATTAGGGTCAGCGGCGCCTCATGGGCCCAACTACCCATCTAGGCATGCCAGAGGAGGGTGGCGCGCCCTGGTGCCTAGTGTGCAGCTGCCCCCCTCCAGCGGGTCTTGGTTCCAGTATTTTTTATCTGTACCTAATATTAAAGGAGTGATTGGTTCTCCAGTTTTTTTGGTCCATCAGATGTTTTTAGTACGTTTTACATTTTTTCGTCTGTCGCCGTTTTCAATAAAAAAATTAAAAATTGCTCTATATCAGACTCAAACCCTGTCCGTTTAGTTTTAGCCGCACAACACCAACCAGTCCCCCTAGCAAACATACAGCTACACAAAAGGTAGGAAGCTTTCAATTTATATGCTTTCCTACCGCATGCCCTTTTGGGCTGGCCCATTAGCGGCGAGCCCCTATTTTCTTATTTCATTTTGGTTATTTTTTCCTATTTAAAATAATTTGATAATTCAGAAAATTTCCATTTTTCAAAAGGAAATGTGAATTTTGAAAAAAGTTTCAAAAACCCATGCGCCCTGTTGGGCTGGCCCATGAGCGGGGAGGGACGACACTAGTTTTCTTATTCTGTTTTTGCTTTTTATTGTTTTTCTTTTTTTTCTTCTTGAAAATAATTTGGGATTTCAAAAAAGTTTCAAATTTCAAAAGAAAATGTGAACTTTTAAAAATGTTTAAGAAGTAGTAAATTTTAGTTCATCATTTGAAAAATTGTTTGCTGATTCAAAATCTTCATATATAGTAATTTTTATATATCAATATTATATACTAATTATTATATATCAATATTAAATTATATATCAATATTATATAATAATTATTTTATATCAATATTAAAGGAAGGAATGATTCTTCCCTCCAATTTTAGTTTCATCCATCATCTATCTCCTAATGACCATGCGACATTTCTGTTTCTCCGACACGTGGGCCTAGCTAGGCTACTCCACACTTTTTTCTTTCTTTGATTCAGTTGTGGATTAGAAAAAAATAATATATTTTTTGTTTCTCCCCTACATGGGCTAAGATGGCCCTATTCCAAAACACCTTTTACTTTCCTCTCAATTGATCGTGGCATGGAGGTGAGAATGGAACCACGAAGCCGCAAACTGAATTGTAATCATTTGGCAAAGCCGATATGATTGAAAGCATCACTCTTTCCTATTTTGGGAAAAATTCTTGTGTATCATAAATTAAATACTGGTTTATATTTTAGCCTAGGCTAGGGAAGTTAATTAAATTTTCTCCCATTGCAATGCATGAGCTTTTTTTCTATTTATTCCAAAATAAGTCTCCAAAAAGTTTCATCCAACTCTGAGAACTTTTATTTCTGCACAAAAAAAACACCATGGTAGTTCTGCTAGAAACAGCGTCTGTCAGGGTTAGTCATTCAAATCATGCAAATTAGAGTCCAAAACAAGAGCAAAATAGTAAGGAAAAGTAGATACGATGGAGACGTATCAAGCCACCCAAAACTGTTTTTCCGCCACCGCAAGTTCCTGTTCTCGCGAGATCCCATCTGGAGGCCTTTTTCGGCACTCTGCTATATGGGGAATAAATCATGAAGGGGCTCTACATCAACCTTGTTGCCCTTATGATGATGTGTGAGTAGTTTACCGCAGACCTAGGGTCCATGGTTAGTTGCTAGATGTCTATCTCTTCCTCTTTGATCTTCAATACAATGTTCTCCTTGATGTTCTTGGAGTTCTATTCGATGTAATCACTTTTTGTGGTGTGTTTGTTGGGATCCGATGAATTGTGGGTTTATGGTCAGATTATCCATGAATATTATTTGAGTCTTCTCTGAACTCTTTTATGCATGATTGTTATAGCTTTGTATTTATCTTCGATATATTTAATTGGTCTGGCCAACTAGATTGTTTTTTCTTGCAATGGGAGAGGTGCTTTGTGATGGGTTCGATCTTACGGTGCTCAATCTCAGTGACAGAAGGGGACATGGCACGTATTTGTATCAGTGCCATTAAGGATAAAAAGATGGGTTTTATTCATGTGTGAGTTTACTTTGTCTACATCATGTCATCTTGCTTAAGGCTTTACTCTGTTCTTTATGAACTTAATACTCTAGATGCATATTGGATATTGGTCGATGTGTGGAGTAATAGTAGTAGATGCAGAATCATTTTGGGCTACTTGTCTCGGACGTGATGCCTATATACAAGATCATTGCCTTCGATATCGTCATGATTATTATTTTTTCTATCAATTGCCCATCAGTAATTTGTTCACCCACTATATGCTATTTTCAAGAGAGAAGCCTCTTGTGAAAACTATGGCCCCGGGTCTACTTTTATCATATATTAAAATCCAAAAATAACTCTCTACAATTTTACTTTATTTATAAATAACATCACTCTCGCCGGCTGCTTGAGCTCATTGTGCATTATAGAACCCAAGTGCTTAGCGCCCGCCAGCACCCACAAACTAATTTTGAGCTAGCACACCAAATAGGCTGTAATTATTCAAAAGGCTGCTTGGCCATGACAAATTTGGATTCTGACATTTGGGCCCACGAGGAAGAATCCTATCCAAGGTGGTGTCGAGTTAGTCAACAAACAGGGGATTATCATCAAATAATGTCATGACCTCTTCAAGCCCACTTTCATGAAAAATTTCATAAGATTGAACACTCTCCAAATAAGAAGGATTATTTTTAGCTAAAGTTGACACTCTTCCAAACCAACTTTTAATTTTATCGCAAGCATATTCATCATGAGGTTTAAATAAATTTTCAAGATCATAAGAATCATTATCACCCCAATCATGATCATTGCAATAAGTAGGTGACATAGCAAAACAAGCATCCCAAGCTTGGGATTTTGCGTGTCACTAACACAATTGACATTAACAGAATTTATAATAACATCATTGCAATCATGCTTTTCATTCAAGGAGCTATCATGAATCCTTTACAAATTTCTTTGTTTAACACTTCATCACAATTCCCAGATTCATAAATCTCAGCCAAAACATCATAAAGATAATCTAGTGCAATCAACTCATTAGCAATTGGTTCATCATAATTGGATCTTTTGAAAAGATTAGCAAGTGGATGAGGATCCATATCAATAGATTTTAACAAGCAAAGATGCAAGCAAATAGAAGGCACATGGCAACACAAGCAAACATGAGATCTGACGAGAAAAGGGCGAACAAAAAATAGGGCGAATAAAATGGAAATATTTTGTGAAGTGGGGGAGAGGAAAATGAGAGGCAAATAATATAAATTGCAAGGATATGAGATTTGTGATTAGGAACCTGGTAGATGTTGATGATGTCTCCCCGGCAACGGCGCCAGAAATTCCTTTTGATGTTTGCTTGAACTACGTCGGTATTTCCCCAAAGAGGAAGGGATGATACAGCACAACAAAGGTAGGTATTTCCCTCAGTGATGAGACCAAGGTTATCGAACCAGTAGGATAACCACGCAACACCACGTAAACAACTCCTGCACACAAAGAACAAATACTTGCAATCTAACGTAAGAGAGAGGTTGTCAATCCCTCATGGGTAAAAGATAGATAAAATTATAGTAGATCGGATAAATAGATCTCGCGGGCACGCGAGGTAAAATAAATTACTAAAAATTGCAGCAAGGTACTTTTGTATTTTTGGATTAATAGATCTGAAAACAAAAGCAAATAAAAATAGATCTCAAAGGAAAATATGATAAGAAGAGACCCGGGGGCCGTAGATTTCACTAGTGGCTTCTCTCAAGAAAAATAGCATACGGTGGGTAAAAAAATTACTGTTGGCCAATTGATAGAACTTCAAGTAATCATGACGATATCCAGGCAATGCTCATTATATAGGCATCATGTCCAAGATTAGTAGACCGACTCCTGCCTACATCTACTACTATTACTCCACACATTGACCACTATCCAGCATGCATCTAGTGTATTAAGTTGATGGAGAAATGGAGTAATGCAATAAGAACAATGACATGATGTAGACAAGATCTATTTATGTATAAATAGACCCCATCTTGTTATCCTTAATAGCAACAATATATACATGTCGGTTCCCCTTCTGTCACTGGATCAAGCACCATAAGATCGAACCCATCACAAAGCACCTCTTCCCATGGCAAAAAAATCGATCTAGTCGGCCTAACTAAACCAAAGATTCAAAGAAGAAATACGAGGCTATAAGTAATCGTGCATATAAGAGATCAAAAGAGACTCAAATAACTTTCATGGATAAAAATATAGATCTGATCATAAACTCAATGTTCATCGGGTCCCAACAAACACACCGCAATAAGAGTTACATCAAATAGATCTCCAAGAGACCATTGTATTGGGAATCAAGAGAGAGAGAGAGAGAGAGAGAGAGAGAGGAAGCCATCTAGCTACTTACTACGGACCCGTAGGTCTACAATGAACTACTCACGCATCATCCAAGAGGCACCAATGAGGATGATCAACCCCTCCGTGATGGTGTCTAGATTGGATCTAGTGGTTCTGGAACTTGCGGCGGCTGGAATTGATTTTCGTCGACTCCCCTAGGGTTTCTGGAATTATTGGGGTATTTATAGAGGAAAGAGGCGGTGCGGGAGACCACTGAGGTGGGCACAACCCACCAGGGTGCGCCTGGGCCTCCATGCGCGCCCAGGTGTCTTGTGCTCACCACGGGACCCCTCTACGGTACTTCTTTGGCCCACTGGATGTCTTCTCGTCCAAAAAAATCCACAAAAAGTTTCACTGCATTTGGACTCCATTTGATATTGGTTGCATGTGACGTAAAAAAACAAGCAGAAAACAGTATATGGCACTTGGAACTATGTCAATAGGTTAGTCCCAAAAAATGATATAAAGTTGCTAAGATAATGGTAAAACATCCAAGAATGATAATATAATAGCATGGAACAATCAAAAATTATAGATACGTTGGAGACGTATCAGGTTGTCAATCCTTTCACCGTTACTTGCAAGTATGAGATTTGATAGTGATATATATAAAAGATAAGTAAAAATGCAAAATAAAATAAAAGTAAAAATTGCATCAAGGTATTTTTTGTGTTTTTGATTTTATAGATATGAAAATAATACGATAAAAGATAGACCCGGGGGCCATAGTTTTCACTAGAGACTTCTCTCTTGAAAGAAAGCATACGATGGGTAAACAAACTACTATTGAGCAATTGATAAAAAAGCGCATAGTTATGGCGATATCTAAGGCAATGACCATCAATATAGGCATCACGTCAGGGACAAGTAGACCGACTCTTGCCTGCATCTACTACTATTACTCCACACATCGACCGCTATCCAGCATGCAAGTATTAAGTTAACAAGAACAGACTAACGACTTAAGTAAGATGACATGATGTAGAGGAATAGATCCAATCAATATGAACAAACCCCATCTTTTTATCCTTAGTGGCAACAATAAAAATGTGTGTCATGTCCCTTTCTATCACTGGGAATAAGCACCGTGTCGTTGAATTGTCACGGCAGATGTCCTAGTGAAAGTACTTAGTCATGGAGCCATCGCAACTAGGAAGCTTAAAGGGGTTAATCGGGACAAAGGACACGAGGTTTATACTGGTTCAGCCCCTTATGGTGAAGGTAAAAGCCTACGATCCAGTTTTGAGTGGGATTGCTTATGTCTCGATAACCAGGGAGCGAATCACTTGACCTAGCTCTAGAGTTGATGTTACTTGTCCTGAACCGTCGTCGGGTCGTCCCTTTATATACAGAGGTTGACGCCTTGTGGCTCACAGAGTCCCGGCCGGCTCATAAATAGTGTCCGGCTCGGTCTCTTAACTATTCTTGCCTTACAATACAAGTCACGCATACATGGGGGTTTATCACTATGGGCCTTAAGTCGCCTCTGGGCCTTGGGCCCTTAACTGAACCGCCATCTTTATCCTAGGTCTTAGGCTTCAAGAATATTTTCAAGTATAACCCGGCCCCTCCTGGGCGGGTCATAACAATAGTTATATCCCCAACATTAGGCCCCAGATTGATTTGATCTGCTTCATGTCAATCTTCGACACTTAAGGAAAAATCTTTTGCCCCTATGAAATTTTTGTAACCCGCCATGACGTCATCCTCTGGATTTGTGGTAACCCGCCATGACGTCACCTATCATAAAAGCACGTTTTATCCAATGCATCCCAACGGATCTTTGTCTTGATGACCATCCTAAAAATTGAGGCGCCCTTGTAGTTGGATAACTTATGTTTTCGGCCTCCTCATTTTTCGCGCTCTTTTAGTGGCCCTTCCTTATAAATAGACCCGACTAGGTCTTCCTCATTCTTCCCGTTCCGCATCTTCTTCCTCTCGCCCCCATCTGTCACTGGAGCTCCGCCACCGCCGCCACAGCGCATCTCGTCTCTGTCGACCTTGGCCGCTGCATCGACCTGAACTTGACTAGAGAACGGCAGCGGCCCTCCGCTGAAGATCTTCCACAGTAAGTTTTCCCCTTTCTGCGCCATAGATCCGTGCTAGGGCTAGTATGTTCTTCTGTATAGTTCCTCGTTCATCCTAGTTCTTCGCATTTTCTTCTTCCGTAGCTTTTTTGGTCCAACGATAGCGTAGATATCATGCGGTAGTTGCTCCGCATCCATTTTTAGCACTAGCAGATCTTCTTTCTTTGTAAGAATCCTAAGTAGAACGCATGAACTTCTCTGCACCATATTTTTAGGTCTAGAATTTTCCTTTTCTGAATGTTTGTTTGATCCAAAATAATAGCTTCAGTTTGTGAAACCTGTTTATGCAACACTTAGGCAAAATCGACACTTGTTAGATTCATCTAGCCATGGCGACTCTGATCACCGGCTTTAAAGAGACCATGCTCAACTGACCACCCACGATGGTTTAAATAATCCTGGCGGCTTATAGAACCTATGGCGGCTTAAATAACAATGACATAATTATCCTTATACCATTAGGCCCGTTCATAAACCGCCATCTTGAATATGCACAGTAATATTTTTCTACCCGACTTAAATTTGAACCAGCACTTTTTACTTTGTCTTAGGCATTCAATCAGAATGGCACCAAAGGCACCCACTTCCTGCAACTGGGTTAAATCCATTGTCACTGATAGTACTCTGGATGATTTTGTGAAGACCGGCTATCTGCCGAAAAAAGAAGTCACGACTTATCGTGCTCCTGACCCGGAGGAAGAATTTCCTCAACCCAAAGATGGAGAAGTTGTTGTTTTCACATATCATATGAACCGGGGTTTCACTCCACTTGGATCAAAATTCTTCAGAGATGTGTTGCATTTCTTTGATCTTCACCCACAAGACATCGGACCCAATTCCGTGTCTAATATCTGCAACTTCCAAGTATTCAGTGAAGTATACCTTGGAGAAGAACCCAATCTGCTGCTCTTCAGAGAGCTATTTTATTTGAACCGCCTGAAGGAGTGCGCTAACGGTCAGAGTTGTTTTATTCCATGTCTAATAACTGGCATCCATCTTATCAGACGAATGTATTATGGCCTTGACCCGGCGCACCCAATGTATTATGACCTTGACCCGGCACACCCAATCGGTCTCTTAACTATTCTTGCCTTACAATACAAGTCACACATACATGGCGGTTTATCACTACGGGCCTTAAGTCGCCTCTGGGCCTTGGGCCTTTAACTGAACCGCCATCTTTATCCTGGGTCTTGGGCTTCAAGAATATTTGCAAGTATAACCCGGCCCCTCCTGGGCGGGTCATACCAATAGTTATATCCCCAACACACCGCAAGATTGAACCCACTACAAAGCACCTCTCAATCTCAAGAAAAATAAATGTCGTTGGCCAAACCAAAACAATAGATCGGAGAGAAATACAAAGCTATCTTAATCATGCATAAAAGAGTTCAGAGAAGAATCAATTAATATTCATAGATAATCTGATCATAAATCCACAATTCATCGGATCTCAACAAACGCATCGCAAAAGAAGATTGCATCAAATAGATCTCGAAGAACATCGATGAGAAAATTGTATTGAAGATCAAAGAGAGAGAAGCCATCTAGCTACTAGCTATGGACCACTAGGTCTATGGTAAACTACTCACACATCATTAGAAGGGCAACAAAAGATTGATGTAGAAGCTCTCCATGGTCGAATCCCCCTCCGGCAGAGTACCAGAAAAGGTCCCCAACTGCGATGTCACAAAGACAGAAACTTGCGGCGGTAGAAAAGAATTTTTTGGTGTGCCCTCTGGTCTAACGGGAATATTTGTAAATTTATAGTAGAAGAATTAGTGTTGGAAGTTGCATGGGGGCCCACAAGCTTGCAAGGTGCCACCCCTAGGGCGCGTCCTATGAGCTTGTGGCGATCTCATGGCCCTTCTGGCCTCCTCCTAAAGCTTCCGGGGTGTCTTGCGGTCCAGGAAAAATCATAAAAAAGTTTCGTTCCGTTTGGACTCCATTTGGTATTGATTTTCTATATAGATAAAAACAAGGAAAAACAACAACTGTCACTGGGCACTAGGTGTAACATCCCAAATTTTCAATTTGGAATGTTATACATAGGTCATCATATGCATATCATATTTTATTGCATTTTGGTTGATCCTAGCAATTCTAGGCAACTCGAGGACCCATGGAGAGAGTTGGGGATTTCGTTTATTTTCATATTTGAATTTTCTTAAATATTGAAAAGTGGATCATTTTGGTTTTAATTATTTTTCCTCTTCAGAAATATTTCCAATGAAATAAAAGAGAGGGCATAAAATGACTTCTACAAAATAAAAGAAATGTTGGAGGAAAAATGTTAAAATCAAATAATTATTTTAATTGGACTTTTATCGCTATTTTATTAGAAATAGAAAAATATGCATGTTTTCAAAATTGCATTTTTAGGCCAGAAAAATGTCCACTTTGTTCTAAATATTTTATTTAGATGGTGAAAATTGTTTTTGGCATTTTTAGAATTTTCTTTATATTTTATTAGGATTTTTCTGTTTGGCGGAATTACTTAAAAAAATCCCGTGGACTGCACTAGGACGAAGGCCCAGCAGGCCCACCTGCGCCGCCGCCTCGCTTGAGCGTGGCCGAGCCAGACTCCCGTCGGAGTCCGGACTGCCGCCGCTGCCGCTGCCCGGGGGTGCCCCATGCCCCAAGTCGGACGCCCCCCGACCCCCTTTAAATACCTCGCCGCCGTCGCCCCGAAATCCCTGCCTCGCCCCGCCCGCACCCGCAGCCGACGTCGCGCGTCGCCGCTCGCGCCGTTGTCGCCCGCCGCCGCAGCCGAGCCCCGCCGGAGCCCCGTCGACGCCGATGCCCCGCTGGACCTCGCCGGAGGTAGTTGCCGCCGCCGCCACCGTTTCGGTTTATTTAAAAACCGTTCGTTTTTTTAGAAACCTAGATCTGTTTTTTTAAATAGATCGGTTTGGGTTTTTAAATAGATCGGTTTGGGTTTGTTCACCATTTAGGATCTATTAGCGAACGTTCGTTCGTTAGTCTGTTCGTCTCGTTTTATTTTCCAGGGTTTTATTTGCGATTATTTTCGATCGCGATTTTTGTCCTGATCTTCGATCTAGTATAACTTTTTGCTCGTTTATCCAAATTAGATGAAACAAGCTCCTAAATCTTCGTCTGGAAGCCGTCTTTCTGTTTAACCAACTTGAACATGATTTTGGTACTGTAAAATTTGACTTTAGTCCAGATTAGTAAACGAATCTTGTTTCGTTCGTAGTTTGAGTTTCCTTGCTCCGTTTGATTCGATTCTTTTTGTAAACCAGAGTTCTTCAGTTGAACTTTCTGGTTAGATCTTTTTATTTGAGTTTTACCCATGCTTCTTGCTTGAGTGCTTATGTATATTATTGTTTGTTTGCGACAGAATTCCCGGAGTGCGAAGCGTGCTACTACGAGTCTCTAGGTTTTGCAGATCATCAGCAAGGCAAGTAACACTTTGATCATATCCCTTTATTACCCACTTTTTTATGCATTAGTTCCAATCCTCAAACATTGCATGGTTAGGATATGATTAACATGTGGGTTTGGGAAGTAGATGATGAGGTAGAACCTATTGCCCTTTTTATTATCAAACCTTTGGGAGTTACTTCTACGTTATGCTTCGGATTGCTATGCTATGCTCGTAGACGTGGATTGGGTGAGTGTATCCATGACAGATGTGAGTATTATTAATGGGATAATTAGATTTATGCCCCTAGTTGTGTCCCACTCGTCTGTTTTACCCCTAATTCCCAAAAGTCACCGGCTTTGTCCAAGTCACTTTGCTCCTCTTATGCTTTTGCCCTTTGACCGTTTGACCGCCAGTTTGAAAATTTCATAACTAATTCATACTAAATCAGAAAATTGCAAATAAGATACCAAAATGTTCAGAAAAACATCACCTATATGTCATTGTCATTTGCATTCATGAAAAAAATGTTGGAAAGTGCCCATCCGAGTTTTAGCTCTTATGCTACCACCATTAATAGTAAAATCTAAAAAAGTTCAAAAATTTTGAAAAAAAATTTGGTGGCAAAGAATGACAAATGTTTTAAGTGCCTGCCAAGTTTCATCAGGGAATAACATTCATGGGTGCCGCGGCAAAAGAAACAATCAGCACTCCAAAATAGATTATTTTTTGCCACGACTTCCATGAATGTCGTTCCCTAATGAAACTTGGCAAGCACTTAGAACAATTGCCGTTCTTTGCCACCATATTTTTTTGAATTTTTTGAGTTTACTATTCATGGTGGTATCAAATGAGCTAAAACTCGAATGTGCACTTTCCAACACTTTTTTCATGAATGCAAATGACACTAACATATAGGTGATGTTTTTCTGAACATTTTGGTATCTTATTTGCATTTTTCTAATTTAGTATGAATTAGTTATGAAGTTTTCAAACTGACGGTCAAACGGTCAAAGGGCAAAGGCATAAGAGGAGCAAAGTGACTTGGACAGAACCGGTGACTTTTGGGAATTAGGGGTAAAACAAACGAGTGGGACACAACATGGGGTATAAATCTAATTATCCCATTATTAATTAATGGTTAACTTAAGGTGGCTAATTAAATACACATCTGGGTGTATTGGTTGCAGACACCTGGAGAATCCAGTGTTGTCCTAGGATATCCCGGAGTACCCGTGTGATCATCCTTCGGTTCGCCACCCAGGCTCAAAGGGATCATAAGATTATTCATGCTAGAAACTTCCGTGTGTAGCCACAAGCTATTATGGGCTCTAGCATAGTTGAGTAGGTTTCATGACCTCTTTCAGTGGTGGGCTAGCAGATGTTGGGGAAAGTAGGTGTAATTGTCCACCCAGAGTAAAGAGTTAATGTTTTCGAAAGACTGTGTCTCGGTCATCTGTTTCTCAAACACCATGTAGTGCAGGAAATTCAACGGAGGAGATCGAGTCTTGTGGGGAAAAGTGCGCAAACCTTTGCAGAGTGTACAAACTACTCATGGTTAGCCGTGTCCCTGGTTATGGACATCTTGAGTATCTAGTTCTTGGATTATCATGTTGATCTCATCACTCTCAATTATTTTTGTTGGGTTAATTGATATTGCTTAATTGGGATTGAGTTGGAGGAACCTTCTCAATGTTTAACAACCACCATGATAGTTAAATAAAATTTATTCCTTTGTTGTAGGGAAAAATTGGCTTTATGCAAAAACTTTAACCATAGAGCTTTCCACGTGCCATATATGCATGTAGTGATAACATTTATTCTGTTCATTAATCTTTGTGTTACATTGCCAGCATATTCCATGTGCTGACCCATTTTGGGCTGCAACATATCATGTTGCGGACTTTTAAGACGACGAGTAAGGTGCCATAGGTCGTTGTCGTTCACTCAGCTATGTTGTTGGAGTTTATGGACTCACTTTATCTTCTAAGCCTTCCGTTGTTATCTTATTTAGATGGCCTTAAGCCATATTATTGTAATAAGTTCTCTTTTGAGACATTCGATGTAATAAGTGTGTGATTGAAACTCTGTTATAAATCCTCAAGTACTGTGCATGTCAGCATTAACGATCCAGGGATGACACTGATGCACAGAGACTAGACTATTTGAGGTCTGTTCGCTACAAGATGGTATCAGATCACACGCTGACTGTAGGACACGACAACTAAGTTAAACCATAGGTCACTCTTCTCTACTCATTTCTGACTCCTCTCCCTTTTCCACACTATAGGATGGTGGACTCAAGGAAAAAGGTTACACAACCGGATGAAGACACTCCTTTTGGACGACACTTGAAGGAAGTTACTAGGTACCTGAACATCAGAATACCAAGCTTCACCGGGACCTACATCGCCACTTTACCAGAAGAGGAGCGTTGGATGATTTGAGTTCAAGTTCCAGGAAGGACGTTCATGCCAGTCACTGAGCCCGTAGAGTTTTCCTTTCATGCACCAACCTGGAGTCTAGGAAAGAGCATGGCAGCCCACATCGCCATGGGACGCATTGGAGAAGTTTATCACAAGGATCTTAAGGACACTATCTACCAGATATGTGGGCGCCAAGATGAGCAATGGGAGATGATTAGCACCAGGAGGGACAGTTCAATTGCAGCTTTCATCCAGGAGTTAAACCAGCACATTCGTCGCCAGGACAACCAGATGTGCGCAACCATGATAGATCTGAAGAAGGCAATGACAAGGATCAAGGAGCTAGTAGAGGAACTCAAGTCTACACGCGACGGATATGAGGAGGAAATGATGATACTAGTGGAGAAAAATGACGACCTGGCGAGGAAGCTAGGAGTATTCATGCGAGACCCCACGCCAGGAGGAGATGATGACCAGTCCAAGGACATTCGTGCGGAGGACTACATCATCATTGACGACACCGATCCAGACCCCGGCGATAGCGATGATGACTTTGTTGATGAAGGTGGAGCGGATAACATGGAGTCTTCCACCGATCAAAACTTCTAGTCGACCACCATATCAGTAGTAGTATTCCCCCATGTATATAGAATAGTCCGAGTACTTTTGTAATGATAGTTAGACCGATTGTATGCCCTTGTTTGAATTGATTGAAATGATATGATTGTGTTTGTATCATGTGCATAAGGGTAGTGTTTTCCCTTTAGACCTCATTCTATTATGTTTTCTCACCTCTTCTAAACCCATCATATGCCTCCGAGACGTGACAATGGATTTGCTTTCCGACCGGAGCTCACTCAATTGATCCAGCAGCAGAATTCCTCGATGCAGCTACTAGTACAGAATCAGAACCAAGGCAACAACAACAACCCACCACCACCACCACCTGTTGATCACTTAGCCCATTTCCTAAGGCTGAATCCGCTGGTGTTCTCTAGTAGCACCGAGCCAATTGTTGTAGATGATTGGCTCTGCAAGATTGGAAGGGAGTTGACCACTGCAGGATGCACAGATGCAGAGAGAGTGCGCACATCAGCTTGATGGACCCGCAACATCATGGTGGGAGAATTTGACAGCCACTTACCCCGTTGACACTATTACAGGGGATCAGTTTCAGCAGGCTTTCCGCACTGCCCATGTCTCAGCAGGAGCTATGAACATGAAGAAGCACAAGTTTCACAACTTGCAGCAAGGAGGACGCATAGTGTGCCAGTATGTGGACGAGTTTAGTAAGTTAGCACGCTATGACCCTGATGACATAGCTACAGATGCTGCTAAGCAGGAGAAGTTTCTGGAAGGACTGAATGATGAGCTGAGCATGCAGTTGATGGTGGGAACATTCAACAACTACCAGGAGTTGGTAGACAGAGCTCTTATGATTGAAGGGAAGCAGCAGCAGATAGATAGCCGCAAGAGGAAGTATGGACAATGGAAGTACAATTCAGGAGCTCAGCAGAGGCCTCGTTTTACCCCGAACTCGGGAGGACACATTCACCATAGCCATGGGGGCCATAATTCCAATGGAGGAAGTTTGCATAACCATAGTGGCCCCAAGAATGGGAATGGGAATGGAGGAAGCAATGGCTAGAACCGTTCCAACCCAGCAACGCCCGCCAAGAAGGATCTAAGTCACATTACTTGTTTCAAGTGCGGGAAGAATGGACATTACGCCACCGAGTGTTTTGAAGCAAAGAATGGAAATGGAAATGGAAGATCTGGGAAGAAGCTCAACCCTTTCAACAGGGGACAAGTGAACCACATTAGCGTGGAGGAGGTTGAAGAGCAGCCAGATGCAGTTATAGGTAAGTTTTTGGTTAAGTCATTTACTGCAGTCGTTCTTTTTGATACTGGTGCATTGCATCCATACATATCAAGGGGATTTGTGGATAAGTATAAGTTGCCCACCAAAGTTCTTAGGAAACCTATGTTAGTAAGCTCGCTGGGAGCGGAGCATATGGCAAGCCAAGGATGTTTTCAGATGCCATTGACCATAGGTAGGCATGTTTTCCCCTCGGATCTGATAATTCTGGAGTCACAAGGGTTGGATGTGATTTTTGGTATGGATTGGCTATCAATGTATGGAGGAAACATCGATTGCGCCAGTAAGTCAATTATGCTCACTGCCCCAGAAGGAAGAAGGATCAAGTATGTATCCCGGCATGTGTCGAAGAGGACTCAAGTGAATTCCTTATCAGGAGTTGTACAGGAGGAAGTACCAGTGGTGAAGGATTTCCCCGACGTATTTCCAGAGGAGTTGCCAGGCATGCCACCAGATAGAGACATTGAGTTTTTGATTGAGCTTTTGCCAGGCATCGGGCCAATATCAAAGAGACCGTATCGGATGCCCGCAAAGGATTTGGAGGAAATTAAGAAGAAGATTAAGGAGTTACTAGATAAAGGTTACATTCGACCAAGTTCATCACCTTGCGGAGCCCCAGTACTTCTAGTGGAGAAGAAGGATGGATCATTGAGGATTGTTGTTGATTATCGTGCGTTGAATGATGTGACGATCAAGAACAGGTACAGTTGCAAGGAGCTAAAGTGTTTTCCAAGATCGATCTGCAATTAGGATACCACCAGCTGAAGATTCGAGAGCATGATATACCTAAGACAACTTTTACCACAAGGTATGGGCTATACGAGTATACCATTATGTCATTTGGTCTGACTAACACGCCTGCCTATTTCATGAACATGATGAACAAGGTGTTTATGGAGTTTTTGGATAAGTTCATCGTGGTTTTCATTGATGATATATTGGTCTACTCGAAGAATGAAGAGGAGCATAAGGATCATTTGTGTTTTGTTCTTGAGAAGCTCAGAGGGCACCAGTTATACGCCAAGTTCAGCAAATGTGAGTTTTGGTTGAAGGAAGTTGGATTTCTCAGACATGTTATATCCGGAGAAGGAATAGCAGTAGACCCCACCAAGGTTGTTTCTGTGACTAAATGGGTGGCACCCACATCAGTTGGTGAGATCAGGAGTTTTCTTGGACTCGCAGGATATTATCGGAGGTTCATAGGTAATTTCTCCAGGATTGCAAAGCCCATGACAGAGTTGTTGAAGAAGGACACCAAGTTCAAATGGACTGAGGAGTGTGAAGCCAGTTTTCAGGAGTTGAAGAAACATTTTGATTACATCCCAGTGTTGATTCTTCCAGATCAACGAAAAGATTATCAAGTGTATTGCGACGCTTCACGTCGATGACTTGGAGCACTACTTATGCAGGAGGGAAGAGTTGTTTCATATGCCTCACGACAGCTTCAACCCCACGAGCTGAATTATGCTACACATGATTTGGAGTTAGCAGCCGTAGTGCATGCGTTGAAGACATGGAGATATTTTCTCATCGGAAACCATTGTGAGGTATACACGGATCACAAGAGTTTGAAATATATCTTCATGTAGAAGGAGTTGAATCTCAGGCAAAGGAGATGGTTGGAGCTCATTAAGGATTATGATATGAAGTTGATTCTGTAGGAGGCCCATGATTCGCCGTATTCGATTCACCCATGAAACACTAGGATGTATCTGGATCTGAAGGAAAGCTTCTGGTAGACCGCAATGAAGAAGGATATTGCCGAGTATGTAGCAGTATGTGATGTATGTCAGAGAATTAAGGCAGAGCATTAGAAGCCAGCAGGATTTGCTATAGCCATTGCCGATACCCAAATGGAAGTGGGACAAGCTTGGCATGGATTTTATCACGGGATTACGCAGGACTCATTCAGGCTATGACTCTATATGGGTTGTAGTCGATCGATTGACGAAAGTAGCTCATTTCATCCAAGTGAAGACCACTTATACGAGTGCTAAGTTGGCAAAGATATATATGACCAGGATCGTATGTCTACATGGAGTTCCGAGGACCATTGCATCAGATAGAGGAACCCAGTTTACCTCAAAGTTCTGGAATCAGTTGCATGAGACTTTGGGTACCAGGCTAGAGTTCAGTATAGCCTTTCATCCACAGACAAATGGACAGATCGAGAGAGTCAATCAGATTCTGGAGGACATGTTGAGAGCTTGTGCGCTAGATTATGGATCTAGTTGGGACGACAATCTCCCGTATGCAGAGTTCTCTTATAATAACAGTTATCAAGCCAGTTTGAAGATGGCCCCTTTCGAAGCCTTGTATGAAAGGAGGTGCAGGACACTGTTATTATGGGATGAAGTTGGAGACCGTCAGTTGTTTGGACCAGATTTTATTAAGGAGTCTGAAGAGAAGGTTAAGTTGATTCATGACAAACTCAAGGTAGCCCAGTCCAGGTAGAAGAGGTATGCGGATTCTAAATGCAAGGAGACAGTTTACGGAGTCGGAGACAGAGTATACCTTCGTGTGTCCCCACTTCGAGGAGTTAACTATTTTGGAGTTAAGGGAAAGTTAGCACCACGTTTTGCGGGACCATACAAAGTTTTGGAACGTATGGGAGAAGTTGCTTACAAGCTGGAATTGCTAGAAGGATTGTCAGGAGTTCACGATGGGTTTCACGTTTCCCAGTTGAAGAAGTGCCACACAGAGATGGCAGATATTCCTCTGAGAGATACAGTACCACTGGAAGCGATTCAGCTGGATAGTGATTTGACCTACGAGGGGAAACCAGTGAAGATTCTCTAGTTTGCCAGTCGAGTCACATGCAGCAAGGTTATCAAGTTCTGCAATGTTCAGTGGAGCCACCATACGAAGGATGAAGCTACCTGGGAACGAGAGGAATACCTATGGAAGGACCACCCGCACCTATTTTCTAGCCAACCTGAATCTCGAGGGCGAGATTCATCTTAAGGGGGGTAGGTTTGTAACATCCCAAATTTTCAATTTGGAATGTTATACATAGGTCATCATATGCATGTCATATTTTATTGCATTTTGGTTGATCCTAGAAATTCTAAGCAACTCGAGGACCCACGGAGAGAGTTGCGGATTTCGTTTATTTTCATATTTGAATATTCTCAAATATTGAAAAGAGAATCATTTTGGTTTTAATTATTTTTCATCTTCAAAAATATTTCCAATGAAATAAAAGAGAGGGGATCAAATGACTTCTCCAAAATAAAAGAAATATTGGAGGAAAAATGTTAAAATCAATAATTATTTTATTTGGACTTTTATCGCTGTTTTATTTGAATTAGAAAAATATACGTGTTTTCAAAATTGCATTTTTAGGCCAGAAAAATGTTCACTTTGTTCTAAATATTTTATCTAGACGGTGAAAATTGTTTTTGGCATTTTTAGAAAAAAATTATATTTTATTAGGATTTTTCTATTCGGCGGAATTATTTTAAAAAAAAGTCCCGCGGACCGCACTGGGCCGAAGGCCCAGCCGGCCCACCTGCGCCGCCGCCTCGCTTGAGCGTGGCCGAGCAAGACTCCCGCCGGAGTCCGGACTGCCGCCGCCGCTGCCGCCCGGGGGTGCCCCTCCCCCAAGTCGGACGCCCCCCGACCCCCTTTAAATACCCTGTCACCACCGCCCCGAAGCCCCGCCTCGCCCTGCCAGCCACCGTCGCCCCGCCCACACCCGCAGCCGCCGCAGCCTGTTGCCGCCAAGGCCGCCGCGCGTCGCCGCCCGCACCGCCGTCGCCCCTCGCCGCCACAGCCGAGCCCCGCCGGAGCCCCATCGACGCCGACGCCCCGCCGGACCTCGCTGGAGGTAGTAGCTGCCGACGCCGCCGTTTCGGTTTATTCTAAAACCATTCGGTTTTTTTAGAAACGTGGATCTGTTTTTTTAATAGATCGGTTTGTGTTTTTTCGGTTTAGTTATTTAGCGGACGTTCGTCCGTTCGTTCGTTTAACGAACGATGTTCACCATTTAGGATCTGTTAACGAACGTTCGTTTGTTAGTCTGTTTGTCTCATTTTATTTTCCAGGGTTTTATTTGCGATTATTTTCGATCGCGATTTCTGCCCTGATCTTCGATCTAGTATAACTTTTTGCTCGTTTATCCATATTAGATGAAACAAGCTCCTAAATCTTCGTCTCGAAGCCCTCTTTCTGTTTAACTCACTTGAACTTGATTTTGGTACTGTAAAATTTGACTTTAGTCTAGATTAGTAAACGAATCTTGTTTCATTCGTAGTTTGAGTTTTGTTACTCCGTTTGATTTCATTCTTTTTGCAAACCGGAGTTCTTCATTTGAAATTTCTGGTTAGATCTTTTTATTTGAGTTTTACCCGTGCTTCTTGCTTGAGTGCTTATGTATGTTATTGTTTGTTTGCGATAGAATTCCCGGAGTGCGAAGCATGCTACTACGATTCTCTAGGTTGTGTAGATCATCAACAAGGAAAGTAACACTTTGATCATATCCCTTTATTGCCCAGTTTTTATGCATTAGTTCCAATCCTCAAACATTGCATGGTTAGGATCTGATTAACATGTGGGTTTGGGAAGTAGATGATGAGGTAGAACCTATTGCCCTTTTTATTATCAAACCTTTGGGAGTTACTTCTACATTATGCTTAGGATTGCTATGCTATGCTCATAGACGTGGATTGGGTGAGTGTATCCATGACAGATTGAGTATTGTTAATTAATGGTTAACTTAAGGTGGCTACTTAAATACACATCTGGGTGGATTGGTTGCGGACACCTGGAGAATCCTATGTTGTCCTAGGATATCCAGGAGTACCCGTGTGATCATCCTACGGTTCGCCACCCAGGCTCAAAGGGATCATAAGATTATTCATGCTAGAAACTTCTGTGTGCAGCCACAAGCTATTATGGGCTCTAGCATAGTTGAGTAGGTTGCATGACCTCTTTCAGTGGTGGGCCAACAGATGTAGGGGAAATTAGGTGTAACTGTCCACCCAGAGTAAAGAGTTAAGGTTTCTGAAAGACTGTGTCTCGGTCATCTGTTTCTCAAACACTATGTAGTGCGAGAAATTCAACGGAGGAGATCGAGTCTTGTGGGGAAAAGTGTGCAAACATCTGCAGAGTGTACAAACTAATCATGGTTTGCCGTGTCCCCGGTTATGGACATCTTCAGTATCTGGTTCTTGGATTATCATGTTGATCTCATCACTCTAAATTGATTTTGTTGGGTTATTTGATATTGCTTAATTGGGATTGAGTTGGAGGAACCTTCTCAATGCTTAACAACCACCATGATAGTTGAATAAAATTTATTCCTTTGTTGTAGGAAAAAATTGGCTTTATGCAAAAAAAACATAGAGCTTTCCACCAGCCATATATGCATGTAGTGATAGCATTTATTTTGCTCATTACTCTTTGTGTTACATTGCCAGCATATTCATGTGTTGACCCATTTCTGGCTGCAACATATCATGTTGCAGACTTTTCAGATGACGAGTAAGGTGCCATAGGTCGCTGTCATTCACTCAGCTATGCCGTTGGAGTTGATGGAATCACTTTATCTTCCAAGCCTTCCGCTGTTATCTTATTTAGATGGCCTTAAGCCATATTATTGTAATAACTTCACTTTGCCATCAGCCAGTTCTTTGCCGTCTGCTTTCGGGTAGCTGATGGCAAAGAGCTTCTTTGTCGTCTGCTAGCTGACGACAAAGAGCTGGCAGATGGCAAAGTAGTTGATTCCAGTAGTGTGTGACTGAAACTCTATTATAAATCCTCAAGTACTGTTCGTGCCAGCATTATCGACCCAGGATGACACTGATGCACAGAGACTAGATTGTTTGAGGTCTGGTCGCTACACTAGGTTAATAGGTTAGTCCCAAAAAATGGTATAAAATAGCATAATAATGCATATAAAACATCCAAGGTTGATAATATAATAGCATGGAACAATAAAAAATTATAGATACATTGGAGACGTATCAAGCATCCCCAAGCTTAATTCCTGCTCGTACTCTAGTAAGTAAATGATAAAAACATGTGGAATACTACCTAACATTTTTATCATGTAATCTTTATTAATGTGGCATGAATATTTAGATCTATAATATTCAAAACAAAAGTTTAATATTTACATAAAAACAATAATACATCAAGCATACTAAAAAGCAATCATGTCTTCTCAAAATATCATGGCTGAAAAAAGTTTTCCCTACAAAATCTTATAGTCTTGTCATGCTCTATCTTCTTAACACAAAGTATTTATCATGCACAACCCTGATGACAAGCCAAGCAATTGGTTCATACCTTTTAATGCGCTTCAGCTTTTTCAACTCTCGCACAATACATGAGCATGAGCCATGGATATAGCACTATGGGTGGAATGGAATATGATGTTGGAGGTTGTGTGGAGAAGACAAAAAGGGAGAAAGTATCACATTGACGAGGCTAATCAACGGGCTATGGACATGCCCATCAATTGATGTCAATGCAAGGAGTAGGGATTGCCATGCAATGGATGCACTAGATCTATAAGTGTATGAAAGCTCAAAAGAAAACTAAGTGGGTGTGCATCCAACTTGCTTGCTCATGAAGACCTAGGGCATTTGAGGAAGCCCATCATTGGAATATACAAGCCAAGTTCTATAATGAAAAATTCCCATTAGTAATATATGAAAGTGACAAAATAAGAGACTCTCTATCATGAAGAACATGGTGCTACTTTGAAGCACAAGTGTGGAAAAGGATAGTAACATTGTCCCTTCTCTCTTTTTCTCTCATTTTTTTCTTTTCTCTTATTTTTGTTGGGCACTTCGGCCTCTCTTTTTTCTTGGGCTCTTTTTGGCCTATTTTTTAATTTTTTTATTATCATCCGGAGTCTCATCCCGACTTGTGGGGGAATCATAGTCTCCATCATCCTTTCCGCACATGACACAATGCTCTAATAATGATGATCGTCACACTTTTGTTTACTTACAACTCAAGAATTACAACTCGATACTAGAACAAAAATATGACTCTATATGCATGCATACAGTGGTGTACTGGGATGTGCAATGATTTAGCGTGACATGTATAAAAAAATATGAGCAGTGGCCAAGCCACAAAAACTATGTCAACTATATGATCATGAAAAGCAATATGATAATGACGGTATGTGTCATAATAAAACGGAACAGTGTAAGTTGCATCATAATATATCTCGGAATGGCTATAGAAATGCCATAATAGGTAGGAATGGTGGTTGTTTTGAGGAAGATATAAGGAGGCTTATGTGTGTAAGAGTGTATCATATCACGGGGTTTAGATGCACCGGTGAAGTTTGCACCACAACTCAATGTGAGAAAGGGCAATGCACGGTACCGAAGAGGCTAGCAAAATTCGAAAAGGTGAGCGTGAGTATAATCCATGGACTCAAGATTAGTCATAAAGAACTCACATACTTATTGCAAATGTTGGTGTCAACACCGGTGGATCTCGGGTAGAGGGTCCCGAACTGTCCATCTGAGGTCGATGGTAACAGGAGGCGGGGGACACGATGTTTATCTAGGTTCGGGTCCTCTATATGGAGGTAATACCCTACTTCCTGCTTGATTGATCTTGATGAATATGAGTATTACAAGAGTTGATCTACCACGAGATAATAATGGCTAAACCCTAGAAGTCTAGCCTATATGATTATGATTCTGCCCTATGGACTAAACCCTCCGGTTTATATAGACACCGAAGGGGACTAGGGTTGTACAAGGTTGGTTACAGAGAAAGGAATCGACATATCCGAATCACCAAGCTTGCCATCTACGCCAAGGAGAGTCCCATCCGGACATGGGAGGAAGTCTTCTGTCTTGTATCTTCATAGCCCAACAGTTCAGCTCATGTTAATTGTCCGGCTGTCCGAGGACCCCCTTAATCCAGGACTCCCTCAGTAGCCCCTGAACCAGGTTTCAATGACGAGGTGTTCGGCGCAAATATTGTCTTTTGCATTTCAAGGCGGGTTCCTTCTCCGAATACTCCAAAATAGTCCATGACCACAAGAATTGTGTCCGGCTCTGCAAAACAAATACCACACACAACCGTAGAGAGTATAATGTTCCACGACTCCAATCCGCTGACAGGCTTTTGTAGCATGACATCACGTTGCCACGACTCCAATCCGCTTACCGCTCCATATTTCGAGGTGCGGTTTCATTGACACGTCTTGTCAAAGTAGAGATCGAGTCCCCTTATTGCGGGATTCTCATCAATACTGGCATGGGTAACCTAACCGTGCCATCTGCACGACCCTTGGATATAGGCGAGTTTTAAGGCGAGTGGGGAGGCATTTGATATTCATTACCTTTATAAATAGATAAGGATTCACCATTTTTCACCCACGCCTTCTCTTTCTCTGCCCATCCATTCTCGAGCTCCAGCGCCCAAGCTCTCATCTCTTCCGCCCAAAAAGCACTCCAACCATGTCCGGATCCGGAGTGCAGGGCAAGTGGATGGCCTCCTCCGTCAAGGAGAAGGACATTACAAAGCTTTGGGAAGCCGGGTACTTGGCTAAGGAAATCGCCCATCGTCTTTTGGCCAAGGGACAGATCGTTCCCACCCCAGATCCCCATGAGAGGGTGGTGTTCATCTCCCACTTCGTCCGCGGGCTGGGATACCCTTTCCACCCATTCGTCCGCGTACTCATGTTCTACTACGGGCTGGACTTCCATGATCTGGCCTCCAACTCCATCCTCAACATCTCGGCATTTATTTTCATGTGCGAGGCCTTCCTCCGCATCCCACCTCACTTCGGATTATGGCTAAAAACCTTCAATGTGAAGCCGAAGGTGGTGAGTGCTCAACACGCGGAGTGTGGAGGTGCCATGGTGAGCAAGATGCCCAATGTCACATGGCCTGAGGGCTCCTTCATGGGGACTGTCAAAGGGTGGCAGTCCAAGTGGTTCTACGTCACAGAGCCGCGAGACACCAACTGGGCCATGGCTCCCTCATTCTGGTCCGGAGCCCCGATGCAGCTCACCTCCTGGCCAGAGAAGGGCCTGGACTGGTCTTCGGCGAATGAGCTGATAGCGCTCAAACACTGATACAGAACATGATAAACAAGAGAATCAAGCTCGTCAATGTGATCCAGGTGATGCTTATTCGCCGGATCCTTCCGTGCCAGTGCCGAACTTGCCATTTGTGGGAGTATGATCCGGCCAAGCACCAGACCTTGTTGCAGCTCTTCGACACCACACACGAAGACATCTGGAAGGTGCTCTTCAAGGCTAACGAGGCGCGGCCGGCCATGACCAAGGACCACGGGCATGACTTAACCCATCCCGCTAGTCCGATAAGTTTTTTCATGTTTTCAAGGTGTACCCTTTACTTGCATACTCGAGGAAGACGCCTAAGCCTCCCTATTGATTTTTTTCAGGGCTGGACAGAGAAGGCGGAGCGGATTTACTATCCAACTCCCCTGCCTGAAGACCCAAAAATCCCGCTTCTGACGAAGATGCTGGTTCCGGCACCCTATCAAGCACCGGAGAAGAAGGCCAAGGGGACCAGAGGTGGTCTCCGTTGCAACGGTACTTCGGACGTGATGTCCGAAGACGCTGAGACTCACTCCTCCACCTCCGAGGACGACAAGGAAGTGGAGGAAGAAGAAGAAATCCATTTCCCCCCTGAGGGGCGGTAAATAAAAGTTCGGCCTCCACGCGTCTGGAGGCCGAGGCGTCCAAGAAGGGGAAAGCTTCCCTTCCGGATAGCTCCTTCGCGGACACCAATAGCAGCTCGGAGTGGCAGCCCAAGGACAAGCCCCTGGCCAAATCATGAGTACTCAAAAACCCGGACACATTCGTATATCCGGCCTCACTACTTCATAGTATTAACGTATTGAATCATGCATTCGCAGTTCGGCTCGGTCCAACCTCGAGCGGTCCTTATCTTCGGAGCATTCGTTGGACCCGGAGGCGATGGACAGCGGGACCCTTCCAGCGGCCTCCTCTCCCAAGGACATGGATGGCTCTGAGGCGTCGTCCCGAAGGATCCCATGCGAGGGAGATGCAGGAGGACGTCCGGGAGGTGCCGGAGGGTGGAACCTCGGCCACCGGACACATGGGGGAGCAAACCCCCATGGATACTGATGGTGGGGGCCATATCGAGTTCAGCCCCTAGCCGAATATAGTTCCGGAGACCCATATGGCTCCGGAATCAGGCAGGCTGCCTCTTTGGAAAGAAGCAGGTGCGCCTATTCCACCAGTGACCTCTGTTCATCTAGAGGCACCGAATAATTTGATGGAAGCGCTGTGAGGCGCTTCCATTGTTGAAGAACACCGTACCCTTATGGGTACGGTGATTGAGAAGATCCAGTCCACGAAGAGCGGGCTGACCAAAGCCTGCACCAGCCTTCTAGCAGACTTTGAGGTAAGCAACTAGGCAAAAAGAATGTCACAGTATAGACAGTGGCTCCTGAGACTCTGTCCGGTTTTCGGAAAGAAAAGCCGAACAGAGAATCAAATAATTTTCGCAGGAGACTAACCTGACATGTCTATGTGAATAAGCAGGCGTCGCTGCTAGCTGCGACCTCTCATACTGCTGAGGTCTCCGGACTGAAGCAGAGTCTGGAGCGGACTGAGGAGGAGCGAGGCCGTGTGAAGAAACAGCTGGAAAATAGTCAAGGTGTGTAGTAACCTTGTATATACTCAGGAAGGATGACTGATTTTTGCTGACTAAAGTGCATTTTATTTCTTAGGTGCGGCGACCGAGGTGGAGACCCTCAAGAAGGCGCTGGCCGAGGCCGAGGACAAAGCGGCCAGGGAAAAGGCCGCCCGTGAAAAGCATGAGGCCAGGGTCAGTGAGGTCCGGCAGGAGCTCCAGGACGCCGTGAAGAAATGCGAGTCCTTGGAGCACAAACTTGTGGATCAAGAGTCCGAACTGGACAAGGCCCGCCAAAACACACACGATGCCCAGGTTGAAGCCCAAGGCGCCCTCCAGGAACTCCAGGAGGCCAAAAAAATCGCGGCGGGTAAGGCCTTTATTATGCAGAGCAAATATGTGAAGAAAAGGTTCCTCTTACTGACCCGGATTTGGAGTTCTCCTGGGGCGTTTGTGGATCTGCCGCGCAGCGTTTCAGATGCTGCGGAATTCTTCCGAGCCGAAGAGGGGAGCTCCACTGAGAAGCTATTTTGGTCGCAATACCTTGCGCCAGAATATCCGGTGCCATTTAGCGATCTGCTAAAACAGCTGGTCGAGCTGCATAGGGTGGCCAAACTAGCCATGAAGGATTTAATAATCCGGCTATGGCCTGCCGAAGCAATGCCCAACAGCTACTTCGGACTCGTGAAGCGGCTGGTCAATGCCTGCCCCGGCTTAATGCCATCAAGCGGTTGGTCTGCATCGAAGGCGCGCGCATGGCGTTCGCCCGAGTCAAGATGCATTGGGTGAAGATTGACGCTGTGAAGGTTGCGACCGAGGGACCGCCCGCGGGCAAGGAGCACCGCATGCCCGAGCTGTATTTTGACAGTGTCTTAGACGGATCCTCCATTGTGGCTTAGCAATGTGCTAAGGATGTTATCTTTGAATGAATACATTCATGTTATCCTGTCATGTACTATGAAACAAGATCTTTATGTAATATAATGCTTGTTATTTAAAATTTTACCTCCTATGAAGCCATATTGTTAAATCTGAGGGTTGGCCAGTCGTCGGGTTCCGCCCCCACGTAGGAAGTATGGGGGTGTTCGGGATAAATCTAAACACTCTTTACTCCAAAGATTGGTCCTTAAAGGAGGAGTTTAGCGCAACGAACGAGGCAATCAAAGTATGTGGCTTTATCACCCTCACTTAGCCATAGGAGTTTGACAATAAAAATTTAGGCAGAGCCCTTAGTATTCGTAAGTCCGAACTTGGGATGCCGTAAACACCTGATCGGATAAAAACCGATTCATCACATAATGCGGAAAAAACGCTAAAGATGTATAAACTCTCGAACAGCTGACCGGCTCACGCCGCATCATGTTAGTCAGTTTTCGGCTTTCTCTACTGAGGTGCTCATCCGGATGAACCAGGACACAATCGCAGTAGTTCTCCCTTTACTACCCTAGACGATATAGCGGAACGTAAGGTAGTAAGCACAGGAGCCTGGAAACCCAACTATTGACCAAAGACATGATTCGGAGCCGATGCATATAATGTTATAAGTTCGGGGTGCCGAACTACACCGAAAAAATTTGTTCGGGCTTTGTTGCCGTATTATGGGGCGTAATGAAGCCCCTGGTGAATTAAGGCATACCAGAGTGTATGGGTGCAATTGATGAAAATATCAAGAAAAAATGAAGTAATAGGCTAGTGCCGCAGAAATTGGGCCGCAACTATTTTCCATTATACTTTGATTAATACGTCAAAGCGTACTTATACTAGTAGTGCGATAAGCAACATGGCTATTTAACATGCCACGACCAAGGGAGAGCTGCGTGCAGGTCCACAAAAATAGGTACGAGGATCGTTTAAAGAGACCACCTGGAAATTCCCTTATACATCAATGCTTCTTGCCGTCTTGGTGTATCCATCCCTTAATGGGTTCGACAGTCAGGCCACCAGGAAAGACCTGGAAAAAAGAAACCTGGGAAGAAAAAAGGAAAAGTGAAGGTATGTGGGTCCAGGACAGGTTGAGCCGTACTATGGACCACGATCTAGCTGTTCTTCCGTCCATGCCCATGGTATTTTGAGTGCGTAGTTATGTACCCGCGGTACGAATGCCGCAGTTTTGTCGGGAGTGGGACGGAGGCCGAATTGCTAGTCAAGCTCTTGACGAGCTGGACTGTCCTGCTGTAGAGTAGTTCAGACTCGTTTAATAGTGTCTGGGAGCTTGGCCGCCGAATTAAGGTTCGGCCTGAAGAGGGCGTTCTGTGCTTCTGCTGCGAGGGCAGCGGTGTGCTCCTCGGTACGGAGGGAGCGTTCTGTGTTTCCATTGACTGTTATGACACCGCATGGTCTGGGCATCTTGAGCTTGAGATAAGCATAATGCGGCACCACATTGAATTTGCAAATACGGTTCGTCCGAGCAGTGCGTGATAGCCACTGCGGAAGGGGACGATGTCGAAGATCAACTCTTCACTTCGGAAGTTATCCGGAGATCCGAAGACCACCTCCAGTGTGATTGAGCCCGTACAGCGGGCCTCTACACCTGGTATGACACCTTTAAAGGTGGTTTTTGTGGGCTTGATACTTGAGGGATCAATACCCATTTCGCGCACGGTATCCTGGTAGAGCAGGTTCAGGCTGCCGCCGCCATCCATGAGGACTCGCGTAAGATTGAATCCATCAATGATTGGGTCGAGGACCAGTGCGGCTGAACCGCCATGACGGATACTGGTCGGATGGTCCCTGCGATCGAAAGTGATCGGGCAGGACGACCATGGGTTGAATTTTTGGGCGAATGGCTCCATCGCGTAGACGTCCCTAAGCGCGCACTTGCGCTCCCTCTTGGGGATATGAGTGGCGTACATCATGTTCACTGTTTTAACTTGGGGGGAAACTTCTTCTGTCCCCCTGTGTTCGGTGGCCGGGACTCCTCGTCATCATCCTCACTCTGCGACCCCTTCTCCTTGTTCTGGGCATTTAACTTGCCGGCATGTTTAAAAACCCAACACTCTTTATTGATATGATTGGCTGGTTTATCAGGAGTGTAGTGGATTTGACATGGACGATCGAGTATGTGGTCCAAACTTGACGGGCCTGGATTGTTTCTTTTATATGGCTTCTTCTGCTAACCGGATTTAGAGCCACTGAATCCGGCGTTGACCACCGTGTCTTCGGTGTTATCACCGTTGCTTCGACGCTTGTGTCTGTTGCGTCGGGGCTTGCCGTTGCTGTTTCTGGCTTCAGAAGTGCCAGGTTCGCTTGTGTTGTTGCTGCTACAAGCTAGCCAGCTATCTTTGCCCGCATAGAAGCGGGCCATGAGTGCCGTAAGGGCTACCATGGACTTTGGCTTTTCATGGCCGAGATGTCGGGCGAGCCATTTGTCATGGATGCTATGTTTAAAGGACAGTAGGGCTTCGGCATCCGGACAGTCGACGATATGGTTCTTTTTAGTTAAGAACCTAGTCCAGAATTTCCTGGCAGACTCTCCGGGCTATTGAACTATCTGACTTAAGTCATCGGCATCCGGAGGTCGGACATATGTACTGTAACGCCCCGGTGTAATGATGCTACAGTAACCCCTGGGGTTAATATAATCCTGTTGCTAAACAAGTGTTTGTTCATCATTGTTCTTATTTTTTTCAAATTCCAGTTGAACTCAAATTCATATTCTGAGTGAAATTCAAAATTGGTCAAACATGAAAACTAAAATGTTCATCATGTGCCAAATAATCCACAAGTAATATTGGTGGTGAACCAACATTTTTGCAAAGTGTTTGAGTGGTCTAAACAACTTAAAACAGTGACCTAAGAAATAAATTAAATGCCTTTTTAATTTATAAAAATGGCAAAGTATTTCTAAAGCCTCACGATCTTTTTTTGGCAGTGACCAATAATTATTTGAAATTGTTTTGGCCAGTGGCATAATTTTGCAAAGTCATTAGTGGCTAAAAGCAAATGCAAAAGCTGCAAAAAAAAGAAAAGGAGAAAAGGAAAAAGCAGAGGGGAGAGAAAGCCCCTGCCTCACTTGGGCTTCGGCCCACCCGCGCTAGCTGGCCCAGCTAGACCGGCCCATGCCCCCTCCCCGGTCGCTCTCCCCTCCTTCCTGTTCCCTCGGTGCGCACCGCTACAGCGGCTTGTAGCCGCCCGACCACCTGGCCGGCAACGCCGCGGGTGGATAAGAGCCCCCCTCTAGCGCCTTGGGCTCCCTCCCCACTCGCCCACTTGCCCCCTCTCCCCCTCGTCGCTCTCTCCCCCGCTCTCTAGATCCCCTCCCCTCCTCAACCGGCACCGCCGTCGCCATGGATGTGCCGTAGCCGCGGACACCGACCACCCCACGCCTCGCCAGCACGTCCACGAGACGCGCCATCCTCGGCTACACCCTCTGCACCAAGTAGAGCGAGAAGGGAGCCACCACCGCGAGCCCGACGACCCCTTATTCCTCCTCCGGCCGTCTTCGTCTCCGACGCCGATTCACCGCCGTTGGTCCTCCCCGAGCCCGCTAACGCACACCTACAGGCTCACGATGAGCAGCCACATCACCTCCCCCTCTCTTCGGCCTCTCCCCTTAGCCGCAGCCGCCGCTTTTGCCGCACCCGAACACCTCGCCGCCGAAGAGCTCGTAGCCGTGCCCTCGCTGCCCGTCGAGCTCTATGGAGCTCGGGTTCGTGCTCAGCACGCTCGTGCGAGCCCGAAGCACCCATCCTCGCGCTCTGCCGAGCCCCGTAGCGCCGTTCCTGATCGTGGCTGAACTTCGGCGAGGTTCCCGAGCTCGCCGCCGTCACCTCCGTCCACCTCCGGCCTCGTAACCACTCCGGTTGGACGCGGCGTCATCTTCCTGTTCGAGCGCCAAGTCGCGCGAAAAACAGACGCCCGTAGGCGAATCCCGACGCTCTCCTGGCCGCTCCGCCGTGGTTTCGGCTCGACGGAGCCACTCCGGCGCCGGCCGCCGACGTGGCACACCTGGGGCCACCCCCTCGGTCACTGCCAGTGGGGCCCCTGGTCCCCTTTGACCAGTTGACCTGGTCAACTGTGCTGACTGGGCAGGCCCCTGCCGCTGATGTGTAGGCCCCACCGATTAACCCTCTAACTAAATGTTTCTTTAATTAAAACTAATTAGTTTAGCTAATTAGTCTATGATAGGTGGGGCCCACCTGCTAAATATCTTTGTTTAGTTAGTTTTAAGACTGTTAGCCTTTTGTCTATGACATGTGGGTCCCACTGGACCCATAGGCCTAGTTTGACCTGGTCAGCCAGTCTGTTGACTGCTAATGTCATCAGCACGTCATGCTGACGTCATTTTATCTTTTTTGTTATTTTAAATAATTCCACGATATTGTATAAACTTTGAAAAATCATAGTAAATTAACCGTAGCTCGGATGAAAATGTTTTATATATGAAAGTTGCTCAGAAAAATCCAACGAATCCGAATGCGCGATCCGTTCATCTGTCAGATGCCTCTAACTATCTGAACATGGAACATTCCCCCTCCGGTCATTTGTCTGACACAGGTCTGGAACCGGGAAAACATTCCCGGTTGACTTCCCCCCTCGCCGGTATCGTGTAGCACCGTGTTAGAACACGTCTAGCTCTACCTGTTGTCCTGTTATGCTATGTTTGCTTTATATTTACTGTTTCTTCCCCCTCTTCTCTCCGGTAGACCCCAAGACCGATGCTGCCCCTGTGATCGACTACGTCGACGACGACCCCTCCTTGCCAGAGCAACCAGGCAAGCCCCCCCTTTGATCATCCCGATATTTCCCATTCCATTCTCTCATGCTTGCATTAGATTTTGCTACTGTAATTGTTTGCTCGTATTCTGATGCATAGCCTCCTTTTGTATCTGATGTTGTACCTTACCTGCTTATCCTAAACTGCTTAGTATAGGTTGGTTAGTGATCCATCAGTGACCCCCACCTTGTCCTTGTTGCCCCTGCTTCATCATAGAAGACCCGATCAACGGGATCGAAGACCAGGCCCCGACACCGCACATCACTTTCCCCTTAGTTGCTCGACACTACTAGGTTACTATCGAGTGCCAAGGGTGAGACCTCTACAGCACTTCTGATGTTAACCCTGTAGTGTAGCTATTTGGTTGTGGTCATCGAGGGTTATTTCCTCTTTAACCACTTCCGATACGACTCTGTCGTGCAACCCCTCAAGTGTGAACCTCGGGGGTGATTCCTCTTACGTTCACCTTGATGATTACATTGAGTGGAATTCCCCAGGGGTGATTCCTCGGGTTTTCCCCTTGATGTTTGGACACACGGATACTTGGACTTTACAACTGTTACTTGGAAAGGCGGGTCGACCCTGAGGGGTACCCGCGAGTGATGTGGAGACGGGTTGACCTAGAGGGTACCCGAGAGCTGAATACGAGGCGTGGTCGGGCATTCTTAGCCCTTGTCGCAAGTCCTCGAGACGGGGCAACGGGGTCACATCTTTCGTGAGTCTCTGCTTGTTACCGCACGTTCCTAATCCACTACGATTTGGATATTTGATCCGAGGGGCCTCTGGCCTGATAGCACTAACCATCACGTGGGCATAGTATGGGCGTTCTGCGTCGTATGCATCAGCCGAAGCTTAATAGACGTCAGCGACTGAGCGGCGCGCGCCGGGTTGGACTGGTAAGCACCTTCCTTTTTAAAGAAGGTAGCTAGGTCTGCTCACTGGCCGCGTACGCAACGTGCAGGAGTTCCCGGGGAGATGGCCCATGACCCCTGGGGGCATAGGTTTAGTCCGGCGTGCTGACCTCTCTGTTAAGTCTAGGTCGGGTTGCGGCGTATTGTTTGGACGAGGCCAGGCATGACCCAGGAAAGTGTGTCCGGCCGGAGTTAATCGAGCGTGGTGGGTAAGTTGGTGCACCCCTGCAGGGAAGAAAACATCTATCGATAGCCTGTCCTATGGTAACGGACACTTGGAGTTGTATCCCGATCGATACAACTAGAACTGGATACTTGTGATGAGAATTGGATTGTGATGACACTTGGATAGTATGGCTCTGGGAGTGCTTTCTCGCAGGGAGTCGAGAAAGGATCTCCGGCCGAGGTTGATAACACTACTACTACTTTACCTTATGCTACTCTACTCTCTCCTGTTTGCTGCAAGATGGTGGTTTCCAGAAGATGCTAGTCTTCGGTAGGACTAGGCATTCTCTCTATTCTGGCATTTCTGCAGCCCAGTCCACATATACAACCTTCCTTTGATAATGTTGCATTTGTAGTGTAGATCCTTGCTTGCGAGTACTTTGGATGAGTACTCACAGTTGCTTTGCTCCCTCTTTTTCCCCTTTTCCACTTTTCTAGTTGTCGCAACCAGATGGTGGAGCCCAGGATCCAGACGACACCACCGACGACTACTACTACCCCGAGGGTGCCTACTACTACGTGGAGGCCACCGACGACCAGGAGTAGTTAGGAGGCTCCCAGGCAGGAGGCCTTGCCTTTTCGATCGTTGCTGCTTTTGTGCTAGCCTTCTTAAGGCAAACTTGTTTAACTCATGTCTGTACTCAGATTTTTTTGCTTCCGCTGACTCATTTTTATTCGAGCCCTCGAGGCCCCTGGCTTGTAATATAAAGCTTGTATTATTTTAATTTGTGTCTAGAGTTGTGTTGTGATATCTTCCCGTGAGTCCTTGATCTTGATCGTACACATTTGCGTGCATGATTAGTGTACGATTGAATCGAGGGCGTCACAAGTTGGTATCAGAGCCGACTGCCTGTAGGTAGCCCCCTTTCCAACTCCTTGGCCAAAGTTGAGTCTAGTCACTACAAAACTTTTACTAACATGGCTGTGTGTCTTACGGGCCCACTTCACCATTGGGTGGTATTAGCATCTTTTACTCCTCATCTATACTCTGGGACTCTGAACTCTCTTCTACTCGGGTTAAACGAATTTACTAACTTTAACATTAGGATCCCGTGGCCACATTCACCCCGAAGTTGGATAAGCCATAGTTACTCCTTAGAATAGCATCTTGAATAGTGCACCCACTGTCGTGTTGACTACTAAGTGGTATCCAGCGTACCTCTTTCATTATGCCTGTTTCATCATGAATGATCCTTTGTCTTTGCAAGTGCTCGATACTGAGCAACCCCTGTTACATGTTAGCAGGATGGTTAGACCTGCTGGTCGTGGCCGTGGTGGCAACGATCCACCACCACCCGAATTCTTTGCTGGAATGATGCAACAGTTTGAGCTGAACCGCCAGTTCATGGAAGGAATGATGGCTCAGTTTCCTTGTCCGAATATGAACCAGCAGCCAGCCCTAGTTACTCTGCAGGACTTCATGGGCCTCAATCCGACAATCTACCGCAGCTCAACTCAGCCCCTTGATGCTGATGACTGGCTCCGAGACATCACGTACGAAATGGAGTCTGCTAGTGTTGCCCCTGCCAGCTATGTCACCTTCGCATCCTTCTTCCTCAAGGGTCCCGCTGCTCAATGGTGGGACAGCCACAGGCGTACCCTACCTGCTGGAACGGTCATCACTTGGCCGGATTTCCAAGCCGCTTTCCGTGCCCGCTTCATCCCTCAGGGAATTATGGACAGGAAGAAGTGCGAGTTCCGTAACCTCACCCAAGCCAACAATTCTGTAGATGCTTATCAGCGGGAATTCTTGGAATTGTCCGGTTACGCCGAAGAAGACATTGCTACTGATGCTCGTAGGCAAGAAAAGTTCCATGATGGACTTCACCCAGATATCAAGCTAGCACCGCTCATTCATGAGTTTGCCGACTTCGCCACCTTGGTGAACAAGGCTATTCAGGTTGAGACTGGTCTTCAGGAACACCAGGGATCCCTCAGGCGTAGCCGTGACGCTGGCCCATCTTCGGGCCCGTCAGCGCAAAAGCGTCGGATATGGATTCCCCACAGCATGTATCGTCCAACTGCACCTGCACCAAGACTGTCCTATGTTGCACCTCGTCTGCCTCCTCCACCGGAGAGGCAGCCTCTTCGAGTTGTACCACCCCAAGCTCCTGCTCCCAACCCCAATGATGAATTGTGCTTCAGGTGTGGCTGTCCAGGTCACCGTGCTAAAGAGTGCAATCAGAAAAAGAGCCAGCTGGCTCTACCTTCAACTGACCGTAACAATCAGCCCCATAACAACAATGCCAGACCTTATGGTCATGGTCAGGCTAATCATGTTGATCTGAATGAAACTCAAGACCAGCCTGCCACTGTGATGGGTACTCTTCTTGTTAATTCAGTACCGGCTTCTGTTTTATTCGATTCAGGAGCATCGCATTCATTCATGTCAGAAAATTTTGCTTATGCACATGACATTCGATGCGAGCCCATGAACACTCCGATAGTGGTACGCACCCCTGCAGGCCGATGTCAAACTACCATGATTGGTCGCGACATTCCCGTTGAGATTCAAGGGTTGGATCCTTGTTTCTCCCATTATTCTGGAGTCTTCCAATATTGACCTCATTCTGGGAATGGAATGGTTGAAAGCGCATACTGCCTCTATCGTTTGCGCCACCAAGGTCGTTCACCTCCTACATCCTTCCGATGAGATAGTAAGCTACCATGCTCAGCTTGTTCAAAATGCTGAAGCACGACTTTATGTCTTGAATGCGTTGAACGCAGCACCTCTTGAGGGAATTGAAAAGATTCCAGTCGTTCGCGACTTCCAAGACGTCTTTCTAGAAGAACTTCTAGGAATACCCCCTGCCCGGGTTGTCGAGTTCGTCATCGACTTGAAACCAGGCACCGTTCCTATTGCCAAACGACCCTACAAGATGCCACCTGATGAGCTCCTTGAACTTAAGGAGGAAATCGACAAATCTCTTCGCAAGGGTTTCATTCGTCCAAGTTCCTCTGCTTGGGGAGCACCTTCTCTCTTCGTCAAGAAGAAGGATGGAACGAACCATTTGGTCCAAGACTATCGTCCTATCAACCAAGCTACAATTCAGAACAAATATCCCCTTCCTCGGATCAATGATCTGTATGATCAACTGGCTGGTTCATCTATATTCTCTAAACTCGACTTGAGGTTGGGTTACCACCAGATCCGTGTTCGTGAAGAGGATATTCCAAAGACCGCATTCATTACTCGATATGGTTCATATGAGTACACCGTCATGTCATTCGGTTTAACCAATGCTCCAGCTACTTTCTCTTGTCTGATGAACTACATATTCATGGATTACCTTGATAAGTTCGTCGTAGTCTATCTGGATGATATTCTGGTATATTCGAAGAATAAAGAAGAACATGCTGAACATCTTCGTCTTGTTCTGGAGAAGCTTCGAGAACATCAACTTTATGCCAAGTATTCCAAGTGTGAATTCTGGTCACCCGAAGTCACCTACCTTGGCCATGTAATTTCCAAGGATGGTATTGCCGTCAACCCAGAGCGCGTTCAGGCTATTCTTGACTGGACCCCTCCGAAGACTTTCAAGCAAGTCAGAAGCTTTCTCGGACTAGCCAGCTATTGTCACCGCTTTGTCGAGAACTTCTCTAAGATCGTCAAGCCTCTGACTAATCTGCTTCACAAGGGCGTTAAGTTTGATTGGACAGACAAATGCCAGGAAAGTTTCCAGGCACTCAAGGACAAGCTGACTTCTACCCCAGTGCTTGCTCCCCCTGATTCTTGCAAGGACTTTGTCATCTATTGCGACGCTTCACGACAAGGATTAGGCTGTGTCCTAATGCAAGAGCGCAGAGTGATTGCTTACGCCTCCCGTCAAGTGTGTCCTCACGAAGAGAACTACCCAGTTCACGACCTCGAGCTTGCTGTGGTTATCTTTGCACTGAAGCTATGGCGACAATACCTTCTCCGTAATCGTTGCGAGATCTTCACCGATCATCAGAGTCTGAAGTACCTGTTTACTCAGCCAGATCTGAACCTTCGTCAGCAGCGATGGATGGAAGCTATTGCTGACTACGACTGCGGTATATCCTATACCCCTGGCAAGGCTAATGTAATGGCTGATGCCTTGAGCCGCAAGTCTTATTGCAATAATCACATGGTCTACAAAGCTCAACCCCGCCTTTATGAAGAGCTATGCAAGTTGAACCTTCAACTAGTTCCTCAGGGTTTTCTGAATAACCTTGTCTTGGAACCAACTCTTCTGAAAGCAATTAAGTCTGCACAAGCCAAAGATGCTCACGTTGATTTGATGAAAAAGGATCTTGCCTTAGAGAAATCCAGAGATTTCTCACTTGGTGAAGATGGAACCTTATACTTCAGAGATCGTATTGTAGTACCCCGGTTCGAGCTTATGACAGAGAAGGTGATGAAAGAAGCGCATGACACCCCTCTCTCTATTCATCCGGGAAGTACCAAGATGTATCTAGACATCCGTCAGAAGTACTGGTGGTCTAAAACGAAGCAAGACATTGCTCGATATATCGAAGAATGTGACGTTTGTCTTCGCTTCAAAGCAGAACATCAGAAACCGGCTGGACTTCTACAACCGCTTCCGATTCCTGAATGGAAGTGGGATAAGATCCAAATGGACTTCGTCACTGGCCTTCCCAAGTCTCCGAAAGGTAACGATGCTATCTTTGTCGTCATCGACAAATTTTCGAAGGTTGCTCACTTTCTGCCAGTCAAGGAGACAATCACTGCTAGTCAATTTGGAAACTTGTATATCACCAGAATTGTGTCACTCCACGGCATTTCGAAGGAGATCAGTTCAGATCGCGGCAGTTTATTCACTTCAAAGTTCTGGGATAGTTTCCAAGAGGCAATGGGAACTCATATTACCTGGAGCACTGCTTATCATCCCCAATCCCAAGGCCAAGTCGAGCGAGTCAATCAAATTCTTGAAGACATGCTTCAGGCTTGTGTTATTTCTTTCGGTAAGAAGTGGGAAGAATCTCTCCCTTATGCGGAGTTCTCCTATAACAACAGCTATCAAGCCAGCTTGAAAATGGCACCCTTCGAAGTGCTATATGGATGTATGTGCTGAACCCCTCTGAATTGGTCAGAAACTGGGGAACGAACGCTCATTGGTCCAGACATTATTCAACAAGCTGAAGAGCAGGTTCGCATTGTCCGGGATAATCTCAAGGCGGCCTAGTCCCGTCAGAAGAGCAACTATGACCGGAAACACTGGGGTTCAACTTATCAACCTGGTGATCAAGCTTATCTGCGTGTCACTCCTTTGAGAGGCACTCATCGATTCAGAGTCAAGGGCAAGCTAGCTCCGCGCTACATTGGTCCCTTCCGTATTCTCGCCCGTCGTGGACTGGTGGCTTATCAATTGGAGTTTCCACCTCAGTTCTCTCACGTCCATGACGTCTTCCACGTGTCGCAACTTCGTCGATGCTTCAAGGACCCTGAACGTGAAGTGGATCCGGAATTGATTGAAGTTCAAGATGATCTCACTTACAAAGAGCTTCCTATCCGCATTCTTGAAGAAGCTGAACGTCGAACCCGCCATAACGTTACCAAGTTCCTCAAGGTGCAATGGTCAAATCATACTAAAGATGAAGCCACATGGGAACGCGAGGATAACCTCCGTGCTGAATACCCCGATCTTTTCCCTTCTACCTCTTAATTCTCGGGACGAGAATTTCTTTTAGAGGAGGAGAGTTGTAACGCCTCGGTGTAATGATGCTACAGTAACCCCTGGGGTTAATATAATCCTGTTGCTAAACAAGTGTTTGTTCATCATTGTTCTTATCTTTTTCAAATTCCAGTTGAACTCAAATTCAAATTCTGAGTGAAATTAAAAAATGGTCAAACATGAAAACTAAAATGTTCATCATGTGCCAAATAATCCACAAGTAATATTGGTGGTGAACCAACATTTTTGCAAAGTGTTTGAGTGGTCTAAACTACTTAAAACAGTGACCTAAGAAATAAATTAAATGCCTTTTTAATTTATAAAAATGGCAAAGTATTTCTAAAGCCTCACGATCTTTTTTTGGCAGTGCCCAATAATTATTTGAAATTTTTTTGGCCAGTGGCATAATTTTGCAAAGTCATTAGTGGCTAAAAGCAAATGCAAAAGCTGCAAAAAAAAGAAAAGGAGAAAAGGAAAAAGCAGAGGGGAGAGAAAGCCCCTACCCCACTTGGGCTTCGGCCCACCCGTGCTAGCTGGCCCAGCTAGGCCGGCCCATGCCCCCTCCCCGGTCGCTCTCCCCTCCTTCCTGTTCCCTCGGTGCACACCGCTACAGCGGCTTGTCGCCGCCCGACCACCTCGCCGGCAACGCCGCGGGTGGATAAAAGCCCCCCCTCTGGCACCTCGGGCTCCCTCCCCACTCGCCCACTTGCCCCCTCTTCCCCTCGTCGCTCTCTTCCCCGCTCTCCAGATCCCCTCCCCTCCTCAACCGGCGTCGCCGTCGCCATTGATGTGCCGTAGCCATGGACACCGACCACCCCGCGCCTCGCCAGCACATCGACGAGACGCGCCGTCCTCGACTACACCCTCTGCACCAACTAGAGCGAGAAGGGAGCCACCACCGCGAGCCCGACGACCCCTTCTTCCTCCTGCGGCCGTCTTCGTCTCCGACACCGATTCACCACCATTGGCCCTCCCCGAGCCCGCTAACACACACCTACATGCTCACGGTGAGCAGCCGCATCGCCTCCCCCTCTGTTCGGCCTCTCCCTGTAGCCGCAGCCGCCGCTTTTGCCGCACCCGAACACCTCGCCGCCGATGAGCTCGTAGCCGTGCCCTCGCTGCCCGTCGAGCTCTACCGAGCTCGGGTTCGTGCTCAGCACGCCCGTGCGATCCCGAAGCACCCATCCCCGTGCTCTGCCGAGCCCCGTAGCGCCGTTCCTGGTCGTGGCCGAACTCCGGCGAGGTTCCCGAGCTCGCCGCCGTCACCTCCGTCCACCTCCGGCCTCGTAAGCACTCCGGTTGGACGCGGCGTCATCTTCCCGTTCGAGCGTGCCAAGTCGCGCGAAAAACGGACGCCCGTAGGCGAATCCCGACGCTCTCCTAGCCGCTCTGCCGTGGTTTTGGCTCGTCGGAGCCACTCCGGTGCCGGCCGCCGACGTGGCACACCTGGGGCCACCCCCTGGGTCACTGCCAGTGGAGCCCCTGGTCCCCTGTTGACCAGTTGACCTGGTCAACTGTGCTGACTGGGCAGGCCCCTGCCGCTGACGTGTAGGCCCCACCGATTAACCCTCTGAATAAATGTTTCTTTAATTAAAACTAATTAGTTTAGCTAATTAGTCTATGACAGGTGCGACCCACCTGCTAAATATCTTTGTTTAGTTAGTTTTAAGACTATTAGCCTTCTGTCTATGACATGTGGGTCCCACTGGACCCACAGGCCTAGTTTGACCTGGTCAGACAGTCTGTTGACTGCTGACGTCATCAGCACGTCATGCTGACGTCATTTTATCTTTTCTGTTATTTTAAATAATTCCACGATATTGTTTAAACTTTGAAAAATCATAGTAAATTAACCGTAGCTCGGATGAAAATGTTTTATATATGAAAGTTGCTCAGAAAAATCCAACGAATCCGAATGCGCGATCCGTTCATCTGTCAGATGCCTCTAACTATCTGAACATGAAACATTCCCCCTCTGGTCATTTGTCTGACACAGGTCCGTAACCAGGAAAACATTCCCGGTTGACTTCCCCCCTCGCCGGTATCGTGTAGCACCGCGTTAGAACACGTCTAGCTCTACCTGTTGTCCTGTTATGCTATGTTTGCTTTATATTTACTATTTCTTCCCCCTCTTCTCTCCGGTAGACCCCGAGACCAATGATGCCCCTGTGATCGACTATGTCGACGACGACCCCTCCTTGCCAGAGCAACCAGGCAAGCCCCCCCGTTTGATCATCCCGATATCGCCCATTTCATTCTCTCATGCTTGCATTAGATTTTGCTACTGTAATTGTTTGCTCCTATTCTGATGCATAGCCTGCTTTTGTATCTGCTGTTGTACCTTACCTGCTTATCCTAAACTGCTTAGTATAGGTTGGTTAGTGATCCATCAGTGACCCCCACCTTGTCCTTGTTGCCCCTGCTTCATCATAGAAGACCCGATCAACGGGATCGAAGACCAGACCCCGACACCGCACATCACTTTCCCCTTAGTTGCTCGACACTACTAGGTTACTATCGAGTGCCGAGGGTGAGACCTCTACATCACTTCTGATGTTAACCCTGTAGTGTAGCTATTCGGTCGTGGTCATCGAGGGTGATTTCCTCTTTAACCACTTCCGATACGACTCTGTCGTGCAACCCCTCAAGTGTGAACCTCGGGGGTGATTCCTCTTACGTTCACCTTGATGATTACATTGAGTGGAATTCCCCGGGGGTGATTCCTCGGGTTCTCCCCTTGATGTTTGGACACAGGGATACTTGGACTTTACAACTGTTACTTGGAAAGGCGGGTCGACCCTGAGGGGTACCCGCGAGTGATGTGGAGACGGGTTGACCTGGAGGGTACCCGAGAGCTGAATACGAGGCGTGGTCGGGCATTCTTAGCCCTTTCCGCAAGTCCTCGAGACGGGGCAACGGGGTCACATCTTTAGTGAGTCTCTGCTTGTTACCGCGTGTTCCTAATCCACTATGATTTGGATATTTGATCCGAGGGGCCTCTGGCCTGATAGCACTAACCATCATGTGGGCATAGTATGGGCGTTCTGCGTCGTATGCATTAGCCGAAGCTTAATAGATGTCAACGACTGAGCGGCGCGCGCCGAGTTGGACTGGTAAGCACCTTTCTTTTTAAATGAGGTAGCTAGGTCTGCTCACCGGCTGCGTACGCAACGTGCAGGAGTTCCCGGGGAGATGGCCCATGACCCCTGGGGGCATAGGTTTAGTCCGGCGTGCTGACCTCTCTGTTAAGTCTAGGTCGGGTTGCGGCGTATTGTTTGGCCGAGGCCGGGCATGACCCAGGAAAGTGTGTCCGGCCGGAGTTAATCGAGCGTGGTGGGTAAGTTGGTGCACCCCTGCAGGGAAGAAAACATCTATCGATAGCCTATCCTATGGTAACGGACACTTGGAGTTGTATCCCGATCGATACTACTAGAACTGGATACTTGTGATGAGAATTCGATTGTGATGACACTTGGATAGTATGGCTCTGGGATTGCTTTCTCGCAGGGAGTCGAGAAAGGATCTCCGGCCGAGGTTGATAACACTACTACTACTTTACCTTATGCTACTCTACTCTCTCCTGTTTGCTGCAAGATGGTGGTTTCCAGAAGATGCTAGTCTTCGGTAGGACTAGGCCTTCTCTCTATTCTGGCATTTCTGCAGCCCAGTCCACATATACAGCCTTCCTTTGATAATGTTGCATTTGTAGTGTAGATCCTTGCTTGCGAGTACTTTGGATGAGTACTCATGGTTGCTTTGCTCCCTCTTTTTCCCCTTTTCCATTTTTCTGGTTGTCGCAACCAGATGGTGGAGCCCAGGATCCAGACGACACCACCAACGACTACTACTACTACCCCGAGGGTGCCTACTACTACGTGGAGGCCGCCGACGACCAGGAGTAGTTAGGAGGCTCCCAGGCAGGAGGCCTTGCCTTTTCGATCGTTGCTGCTTTTGTGCTAGCCTTCTTAAGGCAAACTTGTTTAACTCATGTCTGTACTCAGATTTTGTTGCTTCCGCTGACTCGTTTGTATTCGAGCTGATGTATTCGAGCCCTCGAGGCCCCTGGCTTGTAATATAAAGCTTGTATTATTTTAATTTGTGTCTAGAGTTGTGTTGTGATATTTTCCCGTGAGTCCTTGATCTTGATCGTACATATTTGCGTGCATGATTAGTGTACGATTGAATCGAGGGCGTCACATGTACCTTGTAAGTTGTCGAGAAAGGCATCTTCCAAGTCCTCCCAGCTGCCAATGGAGTTTTCGGGGAGACTATTCAGCCAGTGCCGAGCTGGCCCCTTGAGATTTAGTCGGAGGTATTTGATGGCATGAAGATCATCACCGCGGGCCATATGAATATGGAGAAGGAAATCCTCAATCCATACCACGGGGTCTGTTGTCCCATCATGTGATTCGATGTTCACAAGTTTAAACCCTTCCAAGAATTAATGTTCCATTACTTCATCAGTGAAGCAAAGGGGGTGTGCGGCGCCTCTATATCGGGCCAAATAGTGACGTAGCTCGGATGGAGTTCTCTGCGGTATTCGGCCCGGATGTGGTTATATTTGTCCCGTCCGGCCGGGTGGCCATCACCGCGCATCGGGGCACGCCCTCGCGATCCATAGATCGATTTGGTCTGACCTGCTCTGTTTTCCAGGTCATTCCGTAGGTCATACGTGTATCCCCGAGATATTATGTCTTTGTTTTTACGGCGAAGTAGTGCGGGCTAGTGTGCGCCTTGAGTCTCCGCTTTGTCCCGGCCACATGGTGGTCGGTCAGCCGCATTATGCGCTAGTAGGACGGGCTCCAGCGCCTCATCATCGAATTGGGGTAACAATTTGCGCTTCGGGTAACTTTTGGTTGGGCGCTCAAGTCCGTACTCTTCGGCTGTTAGGACATTAGTCCATCTATCGTTGAGCAGATCTTGATCAGCTTGAAGCTGCTGCTGCTTCTTTTTCAAGCTCCTTGCAGTGGCTATTAGCTGGCGCTTTAAGCGTTCTTGCTCAAGAGGTTCCTCAGGCACGATAAAATCCTCGTTGCCGAGGCTCACCTTGTCCTCGGAAAGCGGAAAGTAGTTACTGTCCTCCGAGTCTTTGTTGATGGCCTGTTCATCAAGGTTGGCTTGCCTATCCTCCCGTTCTTCCTGTTTGGAAGTTGGCTCAACGGGGTCTTCGTTGTCTTTGGCATCGTCCGGAGTATTATTTTCTCCTGTGCTGGTATTGCCTCTTTTTGCACGGCGTGGTTTAGAGCGGCGCCGTTGACGTTGGCCCTTGGCTGTACTTCAGGAGGCTTATCCTTAACTGGTTCCTTTTCATTATCATCGTTGTTCTTTTTGGGTGTATCCACCATGTATATGTCATACAAGGAGGTGGCTGTCCAATGCCTTGTAAGCGGTGGTTTCTATGCTTGCTCCTCTCCGGCATCGTCGTCCATACCGTCGATGTCTTTGCAGTCGTAATCTAGCATGTCGGTTAAGTCTTTGACAGTGGATATGCAGTGGGCGGTGGGTGGGAAACGGAATTCTCCGTCGTCAGCCTCCAATTCAAACCAGATATAATTCGGCTGAGAGTCTCCTGACAAGGAGAGGGCTTTTAGTGAGTTTAGCACGTCGCCTAAGGGCGAGTGCCAGAAGATGTCTGCGGAGCTGAACTCAACGATCGGCGCCAGGTCAGATTCGATGGGCGCGGATGCACGCGGTTCGGAACCTATGGCCGGAGGCGAATCCGAGGTTCCAGAGACAAAGGTCCCACTCGAAGTTGGATCTGTTTGCGGCTCTAACGCCGCTGAGTCTGTGGCTCCCGTGGCGGGGTTGGGCTTCCCATCCTCGAATAGCGCAATCTGCTCCGGATCTAAGGCCAGAGCAGTTACGGGCGCTATCTCCTGAGCATGGTCCGATGACAGATTTAGGTCGTGTTCATCGCAGTGGCAGGGAGCGGCAGTAATGGGATCAAATCCGGCAAAGATCAAGTCTCCACAGATATCGGCAACATAATTCAAGCTTCCAAACCTAACCTGATGGCCAGGGGCGTAGATGTCGATATGCTCTAGATGGCCAAGCGAGTTGGCCCGCAGTGCGAAGTCGCTGAATATGAAGATCTGTCCAGATAGAAAAACCTCCTCGTGGACTGCATTGTTCTAGATGATTGATGGAGCCATCAAACCTTTTGGTGACGACGCATCGGAACTCTCAATGAAAGCACCAATGTCGGTGTCAAAACCGGTGAATCTTGGGTAGGGGGTCCCGAACTATGCGTCTGAGGTCGATGGTAATAGGAGGCGGGGGACACGATGTTTACACAGGTTCGGGCCCTCTCTATGGAGGTAATACCCTACTTCCCGCTTGATTGATCTTGATGAATATGAGTATTACAAGAGTTGATCTACCACGAGATCGTAATTGCTAAACCCTTGAAGTCTAGCCTATATGATTATGATTCTGCCCTATGGACTAAACCCTCCAGTTTATATAGACACCGGCGGGGACTAGGGTTGTACAAGGTTGGTTATAGAGAAACGAATCTACATATCTGAATTTCCAAGCTTGCCATCCACGCCAAGGAGAGTCCCATCCGGACACGGGAGGAAGTCTTCTGTCTTGTATCTTCATAGCCCAACAGTCCGGCTCATGTTAATAGTCCGGCCATCCGAGGACCCCTTAATGCAGAACTCCATCAGCCGCCGAAGCAAAGTACTACTACGCATGCTCCTAGGGGGGTAGATTGGTACGAAAAGACCATCGCTCATCCCCGACCGCCACTCATAAGACAGATAATCAATAATAAGTCATGCTCCAATTTCATAGCATAACGAGAGACCATGCGTGCATGCTTCGGGAATCACACCTTAACACAAATATTCTTACTAAACCACAATTACTCACTAGCATGACTCTAATATCACCATCTTTATACCTCAAAACAAATGCAAAGAATCAAACTTCTCTTATATTCAATGATCTTCATGAAAGTTTTTATTATATCCCTCTTGAATACCAATCATACTAGGACTAAATTCATAAACTAAGAAAATTGCCATACTATTTATAAGACTCTCAAAATAATATAACTCAAGCATGAGAGTTCATCAATTTTTTAAAATATAACCACTGTCGTGCTCTAAAAGATATAAGTGAAGCACTAGAGCAACTACCTAGCTCAAAAAATATAAGTGAAGCACGTAGAGTATTCTAAAAAATTCACGATTAATGTGTGTCCCTCTAAAAAGGTGTGTCTAGCAAGGATGATTGTGGCAAACTAAAAAATAAAATAAATCAAAGACTCATATAATACAAGATGCTACAAGAAAAACACATATATGTGGTGAATAAAAATATAGCCTCAAGTAATTTACCGATAGATTATAGACAAAAGAGGGGATGCCATCCGGGGCATCCCCAAGCTTAGACGCCGTGTTGTCCTTGAATATTACCTTGGGTGCCAGGGGAATCCCCGAGCTTAGGGTCTTGCCACTCCTTATCCCTTAGTCCATTGAAACTTCACCCAAAACTTGAAAACTTCACAACACAAACCTCAACAGAAAACTCATGAGATCCGTTAGTATAATAAAACAAATATCCACTTTTAGGTACTACTGCAAACTCATTACAAGTTTATATTTTCATTATATCTAATGTATTCCAACTTCACCATGGTTCATACCGCCCGATACAACCCATGGATCCATCAAAACAAGCGAACAACACAATGAAAATAGAATCTATCAAAAACAGAACAGTCTATAGAAACCCGAATTAATCTCATACTTCTATAAATCCAAAAATTCTAGAAATGTAGGACAACGTAGGCAATCTGTATATCAATCTTTTGTAAAAAATTCAGAATTTTTCCACCTTCCAGCAAATTTTAACAATTCTGCTACTGGATGCCAAAGTTTCTGTTTTTTCTCAGAATCAAATCAACGATCGTCCAAATCACCCCAAAGGTCTTACTTGGCACAAACACTGATTGAAATACTAAAACACAATCATAACAGAAGTATAATGGCATATTTATTGAAAAGAAGAAGAAAAATCAAAAAACATAAAATAAAATTTGGTTGCCTCCCAACAAGTGATATTGTTTTACGCCCCTAGCAAGGCATATTGCATAGATCTAGGTATTGTCATCTTTGGTATTCAATCCATAAGTGGCCCTCATAATAGATTCATATGCCAACCTAATTTTCTTTCTTGGAAAGTGTTCCATGCCCTTCCTTAATGGAAATTGAAATCTAATGTTTCCTTCTTTCATCTCAATAATTGCACCAATCGTTCTAAGGAAAGCTCTTCCAAGAATTATGGGGCATGTAGGATTGCAATCAATATCAAGCACAATAAAATCTATGGGAAAATAATTCCTATTTGCAATAATAAGAACATCATTAATTCTTCATATATTTCTTAATAGTTGAATCCGCTAAGTGCAAATTTAAAGAACAATCATCAAGTTTATTGAAACCAAGCACATCACATAAAGTTTTGGAATAGTAGAAATGCTAGCACCCAAATCACACAAAGCATTGCACTCATAATCTTTAATCTTTAATCTTAATTTTAATAGTAGGTTCCCAATCATCTAGCTTTCTAGGGGTTGAAACTTCCAACTCAAGTTTTTCTTCAAAAGATTTCATCATAGCTTCAACGATATGTTTAGTAAAAACCTTATTTGTTTATAAGCATGAGGTGAATTAAGCATAGATTGTAACAAGGAAATACACTCAATCAAAGTACAATTAACAAAATTAAATTCCTAGAAATCCAAAAGAGCGGGCTCATCACTAGTTAAAGTTTTGACCTCGCCAAACCCACTTTTATCAATTTTTTCATTAAGATCTTCACCCTCCAAATTATTGGGATGCCTTATGGCAAAAGTTGACTCCTATATAGTCCCTTATTTATCAAGTTTTATATTAGAAAACAAAGATTCAATAGGCATTACAACAATCACTTTAAGATCTTCATCATGATTATTAGAAAAACTAGAAGAACAAACTTTTTCTAGCCATTCTCTCTTAGCTCGCATCCTAGCAGTTCTCTCCCTATGTTCATTAATAGAAATTTGAATATATTTCAGAGAATCATTAATATCAAGATTGGGTGGCATTGATCTAATCTAGAAGAAATCTATCTCAAGAGAAATTCTATCAGTGTTTCTAGCCACATCATCAATCTTAAGCAATTTTTCTTCTACCCTAGCATTGAAAATCTTTTGGGAGTTAATAAAATATTTAATATTATTCTCAATATCAGAGGGTGTCTTATTATAATTTCCATAAGAATTATTGTAGGAATTACCATAATTATTAGAGGATTACTAGGAAACGACCTTGGATTTAAATTGCCTCTATTTGCGTTATTACCAAAATTGTTCCTACCAACAAAATTCACATCCATAGATTCATCATTATTCTCAATCAAAGTAGGCAAAGGAATATCATTAGGATCGATAAGAACAATCTTGCTAGCAAACAATTTCATTCATCTTTCCACTCAAAGTATTAATTTCTTCAATAGCATGCAGTTTTTTATTAGTAGAAGATCTTTCGGTATGCCATTGAGACTAATGTGCCATAATATTATCTAGGATTTTAGTAGCTTATCCTAATGTGGTTTCCATAAAAGTACCACCCGTGGTGGAATCCAAAAGATTTCTAGATGCAAAATTTAATCCAGCATATTTTTTTGTATGATCATCCATAAACTTAAACCATGAGTAGGGCAATTTATTATCACTAATTCATCCTCTCCCATGATTGTGCAACATGTTCATGATCAAGTTGCTTCAAATTCATTATATCGTTCCTAAGAGAGATGATCTTAGCGGGAGGAAAATACTTGGAAACAAAAGCATCCTTACACTTATTCCATGAATCAATACTATTTTAGGTAGGTATGAAAACCAAGTTTTAGCATGATCTCGTAGTGAGAATGGAAATAACTTCAATTTGACAAAATCATTATCCACATATTTTTTCTTTTGCATATCACACAATTCAACAAAAGTATTTAGATGGAAAGCAGCATCTTCTTTAGGACTACAAGAAAATTGTTCTTTCATAACAAGATTCAACAAAGCTGCATTAATTTCATAAGATTCCGCACTAGTGGCGGGAGCAACCGGAGTACTAATACAATCATTATTATTAGTGTTAGAAAAATCACACGACTTAGTACTTTCTTGAGACATCGTAACAAAGCAAGCAATCTAGCACACAAGCAAACAAAAAGCGAACAAAAAAGTGAAAAGAAAAGGAAAATAAGAAGGCAAATATTTTGTGTTTTTCTGAAAATGAGAGGCAAATGGCGAATAATGTAAATGCAAGAGATGAGAGTTTATGATGGGTACTTGGTAGGCTTGATGTAGATCCTCCCCGGCAATGGCGCCAGAAATTCTTCCTGCTACTTCTTGAGCTTGCGTTGGTTTTCCCTTGAAGAGGAAAGGGTGATGCAAACAATTAGAGATAAATATTTCCCTTAGTTGAGAACCGAGGTATCAATCCCATAGGAGGAACACACAAGTCTACAATAATTGCACCTACAAAAACAAACAAATACTTGCACCCAGTGTGATAAAGGGGTTGTCAATCCTTGCACGGTTACTTGCAAGGATGAGATCTGATAGTGATAGATATAAAAGATAAGTAAAAGTGAAAAATAAAATAAAAGTAACTAAATTGCAGCAAGGTATTTTTGTGTTTTTGATTTTATAGATCTAAAAATAATATGATAAAAGATAGACCTGGGGGCCATAGTTTTCACTAGAGGCTTCTCTCTTGAAAGAAAGCATACGATGGGTAAACAAATTACTGTTGAGCAATTGATAGAAAGTGCATACTTATGACGGTATCTAAGGCAATGAACATGTATATAGGCATCACGTCAGGAACAAGTAGACCGACTCCTGCCTGCATCTACTACTATTACTCCACACATCGACCGCTATCCAGCATGCATCTAATGTATTAAGTTAACAAGAACAGACTAACACCTTAAGTAAGATGACATGATGTAGAGGGATAGATCCAATCAATATGCACAAACCCCATCTTTTTATCCTTAGTGGCAACAATAAAAATATGTGTCATGTCCGCAAGATTGAACCCACTACAAAGCACCTCTCAATTTCAAGAAAAATAAATGTCGTTGGCCAAACCAAAACAATAGTTCGGAGAGAAATAAAAAGCTATCTTAATCATGCATAAAAGAGTTCAGAGAAGAATCAAATAATATTCATAGATAATCTTATCATAAATCCACAATTCATCGGATCTCAATAAATGCACCACAAAAGAAGATTACATCGAATAGATCTCCAAGAATATCAAGGAGAACATTGTATTGAAGATCAAAGAGAGAGAAGAATCCATCTAGCTACTTGATATGGACACGTAGGTCTGTGGTAAACTACTCACACATCATCGGAAGGGCAACAAGGTTGATGTAGAAGATCTCCGTGGTCGAATCCGCCTCTGGCAGAGTACCGAAAAAGGTCCCTAGATGGGATCTCACGAAGACAGAAACTTGCGGCGGTGGAAAAGTATTTTTGGTGTGCCCTCTATTCTATGGGGAATATTTGGGAATTTATAAAAGACGAATTAGGATTGGAAGTTCCACGAGGGCCCACAAGCTTGCAGGCCGCCCCCTAGGGCACACCCTATGAGCTTGTCGCCATCTTGTGGCCCTTCTTGCCTCCTCCCAAAGCTTCCAGGGTGTCTTGTTGTCCAAGAAAAATTGTAAAAAAGTTTCGTTCCATTTGGACCCCGTTTGGTATTGATTTTCTGTAAAGACAAAATCAAGGAAAAAATAGCAGTTGTCACTGGGCACTCGGTTAATAGGTTAGTCCCAAAAAATGATATACAATAGCATAAAAATTCATATAACACATCCAAGGTTGATAATATAATAGCATGGAACAATAAAAAATTATAGATACGTTGGAGACGTATCAACCCTCAGAGGTTGGACAGTCCATCCCTTTATTTCCCCACACGTCCTGTTATTCTTTGACGACGGTGATACATTCCCAACGTATTTATAATTTTTGATTGTTCCATGCTATTATATTATTTGTTTTGGATGTTTATATGCATTAATATGCTATTTTATATTATTTTTTGGACTAACCTATTAACCTAAAGTCTAGTGCTAGTTCCTGTTTTTCCTTATTTTTGAGTTTCACAGAAAGGAATACCAAACGGAGTCCAAACAGAATGAAACCTTCGAGATGATTTTTCTTAGACCAGAAGACAACTAGGAGACTTGGAGATGAAGTCAAAGGAGCCACGAGGCAGCCACAAGGAAGGAGGGCACGCCCCCACCCTTGTGGGCCCATCATGCACCCCCTGACCTAATTCTTTCACCTAAATATTCCCATATATCCCCAAACCAATAGGGGCATCCACGAAAAACTCTTTTCCGCCGCCGCAACCTTCTGTACCCGTGAGATCCCCTCTAGGGGCCTTTTCCGGCGTCTTGCTGGAGGGAGATTCGATCATGGAGTCCTTCTACATCAAGACCATTGCCCTTCTGATGAAGCGTGAGTAGTTTACCACAGACCTACGGGTCCATAGCTAGTAGCTAGATGGCTTATTCTCTCTCTTTGATTCTCAATACCATGTTCCCCTCGATGTTCTTGGAGATCTATTCGATGTAATACATTTTTGTATTGTGTTTGCTGAGATCCGATGAATTGTGGATTTATGATCAGCTTATTTATGAATATTATTTGAATCTTCTCTGAACTCTTACATGCATGATTTGATTTCTTTGTAATTATCTTTGAACTATCGGTTTGGTTTGCCAACTAGATTGGGTTTTCTTACACTGGGAGAAGTTCTTAGCTTTGGGTTCAATCTTGCGGTGTCCTTTCCCAGTGACAGTAGGGGAAGCAAGGCATATATTGTATTGTTGCCAACGAGGATAAAATATGGGGTTTTCATCATATTGCTTGAGTTAATTCCTCTACATCATGTCATCTTACTTAATGTGTTACTCCATTATTTATGAACTTAATACTCTAGATGCATCCTGGATAGCGGTCAATGTGTGGAGTAATAGTAGTAGATCTAGGCAGGAGTTGGTCTACTTGACACGGACATGATACCTACATTCATGATCATTGCCTTTGATATCGTCATAACTTTGCGCTTTTCTATCAATTGCTCGGTAGTAATTTGTTCACCCACCATATTATTTGCTATCTTGAGAGAAGCATCTAGTGAAACCTATGGCCCCCGAGTCTATTTTCCATCATATAAGTTTCTTATCTACAATCTTAGTTTTCGATCTACTATTCTTGCAATCTTTTACTTTCCGATCTATAAACCAAAAATACCAAAAATATTTACTTTATCGTTTATCTATCTCTATCAGATCTCACTTTTGAAAGTAACCGCGAAGTGATTGACAACCCCTTTATTGCGTTGGGTGCAAGTTTGTTTGATTTTTGTGCAGGTATTTGGTAATTTGTGCGTTATCTCCTACTGGATTGATACCATGGTTCTCAAACTAAGTGAAATACTTATCTCTAGTTTGCTGCATCACCCTTTCCTCTTCAAGGGAAAAACCAATGCAAACTCAAGAAGTAGCTGGAAGAATTTCTAGTGCTGTTGCCGGGGAGATCTACGCCAAGTCAAGACATACTAAGTACCCATCATAAACTCTCATCTCTTGCATTACACTATTCGCCATTCGCCTCTCGTTTTCCTCTCCCGCACTTCTAAAATGATTTTCAAAAAGATTTGCCGTTTCTTCACCCCTCTTCCGTTCGTCTTCCTCGCTTGCTTTTTGTGTGCTCGTGTGTTGGATTGCTTGCTTTGTCATGATGGCTCAAGATAATACCAAATTGTGTGACCTTTCCAACACCAATAACAATGATTTTAGTAGTACTCCGATTGCTCCCGCCACTAGTGCGAAATCTTGTGAAATTAATGTCGCTTTGGTGAATCTTGTTATGAAAGATCAATTTTCTAGCCTTCCTAGTGAAGATGCCGCATCCAATCTGAATAATTTTGTTTGTTTGTGTGATATGCAAAGGAAGAAAGATGTGGATAATGATATTGTTAAATTGAAACTATTCTCGTTTTCGCTTAGAGATCGTGCTAAAACTTCATTTTCATCTTTGCCTAAAAATATTATTTATTCATGGAACAAGTGTAAAGATGCTTTCATCTATAAGTATTTTCCTCCTGCTAAGATCATCTCCCTTAGGAACGATATTATGAATTTTAAGCAACTTGCTCATGAACATGTTGCACAATCTTGGGAGAGGATGAAATTGATGATACGAAATTGCCCTACTCATGGTTTGAATTCGTGGATGATTATACAAAAAAATTACACTGGATTGAATTTTGCTTCTAGAAATCTTTTAGATTTGGCCATGGGGGCACTTTTATGGAAATTACTTTGGGAGAGGCTACTAAACTCCTAGATAATATTATGGTTAATTACTCTCAATGGCACACCGAAAGATATTCCACTAGTAAAAAAGTGCATGCAATTGAAGAATTTTATGTTTTGAGTGGAAAGATGGATGAACTTATGAAATTATTTGCGAGTAAGAGTGCTTCTAATGATCCTAATGATATGCCTTTGCCAAATTTGATTGAGAATAATAATGAATCTATGGATGTGAATTTTGTTGGTAGGAACAATTTTGGTAATAACGCGTATATAGGTAACTTTAATCCTTGGCCATTTCCTAGTAATCCCTCTAATAATTATGGTAATTCCTACAACAATTCTTATGGAAATTTTAATAAGATGCCCTCTGATTTTGAGATGGGTGTTAAAGAATTTATGAGTTCGTAAAGAATTTCAATGCTTTGATTGAAGAAAAATTTCTTAAGATTGATGATTTAGCTAGGAACATGGATAGAACTTCTCTTGATGTTGATTCTTTGAAACTTAGATCAATTCTACCCAAGCATGATATTAATGAGTCTCTCAAAGCCATGAGAATTTCCATTGATGAGTGTAAAGAAAGAACCGCTAAGATGCGTGGTAAACGAGATTTATTTGAAAAAGCGTGTTCTTCTAGTTTTCGTGAAAATGATGATGGATCTTAAAGTGATTGATGTGACTCCTATTAAATCTTTGTTTTCCAATATAAATCTTGATAAAGATGGGACTGGAGATGAGTCAAGTTTAGTTAAAAGGCATCCCAATGATTTGGAGTTTTTAGATCTTGATGCAAAAATTAATAAAAGTGGGATTGGAGAGGTCAAGACTTTACAATTGTTCATTAATAGATTGTATTTACTTGTTGCAATCCAAGTTGAATTCTCCTCATGCTTATAATCAAAACAAAGCTTTTACTAAACATATCGTTGATGCTATGCTACAATCTTTTGAAGAAAATCTTGAATTGGAAGTTTTTGTCCCTAGAAAACTTTATGACGAGTGGGAACCTACTATAAGATTAAGATTAAAGATTATGAGTGCCATTCTTTGTGTGATTTGGGTGCTAGTGTTTCCACAATTCCAAAAACTTTATACGATGTGTTAGGTTTCCGTGAATTTGATGATTGTTATTTAAGTTTGCATCTTGCGGATTCCACTTTTAAGAAACCTATGGGAAGGATTAATGGGGGTTCTTAATGTTGCAAAAAGGGATTATGTTCCCGTAGATTTCATTGTTCTTTATATATATTGCAATCCTACATGTCCTATTATTCTTGGTAGACCTTTCCTTAGAACAATTGGTGCAATTATTGATATGAAAGAATGACACATTAGATTTAAATTTCCATTAAGGAATGGCATGGAACACTTCCCTAGAAAGATAATTAAATTTCCATATGAATCTACTATGAGATCTACTTATGGATTGCATACCAAAGATGACAATACTTAGATATATTCGTGTTTTATGCCTAGCTAAGGGCGCTAAAAAATAGCGCTTGTTGGGAGGCAACCCGATTTTATTTTTTGTTCTTTGCTTTTTGTTACTATTTTGCTTTCAGTAATTCATATAGCCTCTAGTTAGATGTGGTTTTGTGTTCTAATTACTGTTTGTGCCAAATAAGACCTTTGGGATAGCTTACGGTGATAGTTATTTTGATCTTGTTGAGAAACAGAAACTTTTGCGCCCAGGAAAAAAATTCTCATAATTCAAAGGAATGTGCTTTTGATCTGATTCTTTTTGCTATGTATTGGTACACAAATTTCCCAGGCTGTCCTAATGTTTCATAATTTTCGTAGTTACATTAGTATTCGAGAGTTACGGATTACTACAGACTATTCTGTTTTCGACATATTCTGTTTTCTATGTGTTTTTTTGCTTATTTTGATGAATCTATGGGTAGTATCGGGGGGTATGAACCATGGAAAAGCTGGAATAAATTAGATATTACAACAATATAAATAAATAAAGAGTTCACAAAAGTACCATAAAGTGGTGATTTATTTTCTTATACTAACGGAGCTTATGAGATTTTCTGTTAAGTTTTGTGTTGTGAAGTTTTCAAGTTTTGGGTAAGGATTTGATGGACTCTGGAATAAGGAGTGGCAAGAGCCTAAGCATGGGGATGCCCAAGGCACCCCAAGGTAATATTCAAGGACAACCAAGAGCCTAAGCTTGGGGATGGCCCAGAAGGCATCCCCTCTTTCGTCTTCGTCTATCGGTAACTTTACTTGAGGCTATATTTTTATTCACCACATGATATGTGTTTTGCTTGCAGCATCTTGTATGATTTGAGTCTTTGCTTTTTAGTTTGCCACAATCATCCTTGCTGTACACACCTTTTGAGAAGTACACGCATGAATCATGATTTATTATAATACTCTATGTAGTTCACTTATATCTTTTGACCTAGGCAATTTTGTCTAGCGCTTCACTTACATCTTTTAAGGCACGACGGTGATTTTATTTTATAGAAAATGTTGAAATCTCATGCTTCACTTATATTATTTTGAGAGTCTCTAAATGGCATGTTAATTTTGTTTGGTTATAAATTTAGTCCTAATATGATAGGCATCCAAGAGAGATATAATAAAAACTTTCATATAAAGTGCATTGTGTGGTGGAATTGTCACGTCAGATGTCCTAGTGTGGGGACTTAGTCATGAGGCCAACACATCTATGTGGTAGCTTGAGAGGGGTTAAGCGGAACCGAGAGACGCAACACAAGACAAGAGTTTAGACAGCTTCGGTCCCCGGGAAACATCATCCAGTAAGAACCCTACATGCTGTTTGTGGCTAGGTCTCATTATGCTCATGAGAGGAGTTGCCGTAAGCCGGCTCTCCTAGTAATGTCTAACCTAGCCCTTATTCAACCTCTCCTCTTGGGGTGCCCCGCCCCTCCTTATATAAGCTGAAGGGGCGGGTTACATGTAGAGTCCAACTCGGACTTAAGACTTAACCTATTTTGACGTTTTACCATGGGCTTCTTAACGTCTTGGGCTTCTTACAATCTGGCTTACAATCTGACTTATGGTCTGGCTTACTATCTGACTTACCATCTGGCTTACCATCTGGCTTACAGTCTGGCTTACGATCTGACTTACCATCTGGCTTACCATCTGGCTTAACATCTGCCGGCTTAACTGTCCGGCTTATATGACTGTGTCTGCCGGGTTACATGACTGTGTCTACCGGGTTATATGACTGTGCGTGCCGGGTTATATAACAGGGTCTGCCGGGTTATATGACTGTGTCAGCCGGATCATTTCTCCGACCGGGTCATACCGCAGGGTATATCCCCGACATTAGCCCCTAGTTTAATTTGGATTCATCCATGTTAAACTGATCCTGTAAACAAAACACAAGAACAATTTTAATAGGTTATGCTCCGGGTTAAATATTCTTGTAAGCCGGCACCTGGTTATCATTAACTCCTTGTTATTTCCTCCTTTGAAAATCTGGGTCAATGAGCCAACTTCATAATCAATTTGCTGACGTTGGTTTCTCACAGAGAAAGACTGTGAAGAATAATTCATTTCACTCAGCACCCAAATGCTTAAAAATATTAGTCTTAAATACTCATGTGACCTTCAACTGGCTTAAAGATGAAAAAACTTGTCGGGTTTATAAATAGATGATGCCAAGTCATAATTGTTGCTGATGCTGGGTCAAAACTGAGAATTTTGAAAATTTCTCTCCCTCATATCCATATTACCTGTAGCCCCCAAGTCTTGAGCAGAACAAAGTAATTACTTAAGACTTGCTTCAACAAAAATATTATCACTTTGAAGAAAGACATGTTGTTTATCTCAATCACTAGTCCAAACTGAGTATTCCACATATGTAGCCCCCAAGTGCCGGGTTGTCATGCTTGCAGTAACCTGGGACTTGAAATTGCTTTATGCTCATAAAAACTTCAACCAGTGTAGCCCCCATGGGTCGGGTCATTATGCAATAATAAGCAGGGACTTTGTAGATATGATCATGTATACTTGAACAACAACTTGTAGCCCCCAAGGGCCGACTCATTATGATATGATGAGTCGGATCTTCAATAAGGCCAGTAAAAATGACTTTGCATTAGCCCCCAAGTGTCATGGTGCATGCTTGCAGCGACATGAGACTTGCACATTTGATGTAATCTCAACTTGAATAATGTAGCCCCCAAGTGCCGGGTCGTAAGCCTGCAGCGACTCGGGACTATTCCTTCCATTATAGAATAAATTATATCCATTGATAAAATAATATCCATTGCGCTGAAGCGACTTTGAAAACCTCAATCGTCATATTGGTTATTGATAACCATAATAAAAATCCATCCATGTTGGCTATTAAAGATTTAAATAATATAACCCGGTTTGAAAAACCGGTTCCTGTGATATTGAATCATACCGAACTTCCAAATATTTATGACTGTCTCGTCCAAAGTCAAGCCGGGTTAATCAAAACCACATATATGCTTCAGATATGAGCAAAAAGTCTCAAAACCCAAAAGATTGTGTTCAAAAAACTTAATCCAGACAAAAAGAAAATCAAGGCTTCTGATTCGAATACGATCAGTAAACCGTTCCAAAGGGGTTAAGCTAGGATTCGAATACGATCATGTAGCCCCAAGTGGCTTTGGTGTTGCCGATCAAGAGGGTACCGACAGCTATGTTCTCTTTGGTTCGAATACGACCTATGTTTGAACAGGAAGCCCCCAAATGACCTTGAGAGTTGTTTAACGATGCTGATTCGAATACGATCCATGTCGGACCCAAAAGCGGTTGAGCTATGATTCGAATACAATCAAGAAGCCCCCTAGTGAGTTTGGCAGAGTGCCGATCAAAAGGGTCCCGACAGCTATGTTCTCTTTGGTTCGAATACGACCTATGTTTGAACAGGAAGCCCCCAAGTGACCATAAATTTGGCATTATGCCGATCAAGAGGGTAGCGACAGTTATGCTCGATCAGCAGTAAGCCCCCAAGTGACCATAATAAGATAACCCATAAGGCAGGATACCCATGTTTGAACCGTGCATCCTGGCAGCAAGTTCTCTTTTGGCAACCCTTAATTTGTTTGAGAACTCGAACTTGCGACAGATTAATTTTTGAACCGGGACTTTAAACCGGATTTGGGAGCTTCAAAGCTTTATGGGAGACAGGTTTACCTTGAACCGGATCTTGAACCGGAATCCTTCTTTTTAAGCCAGAAATTTCCTGACGGCCTTTAAATATTCGCCAATAAGGCAGTAGCCTCCGGGGCCGGGTTATTTTCCCTCCAATGACCCGGAGTTCTTGAATCTGCTTTAAACTGGAAATCATTTACTGAGTCATGTCATCATAGCCCCCGAGTCTCAAGGCGACTTGAGGAGTTGGCTTGAGATTCTCCGTAATTGACCATGATAAAAAAACCGGTTTTAATCCTGCATGGGAGAACTTGCAAAACAGAGTAATTGCTCTTTTAAAGAAAATAATATGTAATATAAAATATACTTGATGAATTTCACCTGATATGTCAGGCTAGTAATTATCCACCACAGAGTTGATGATCACGGTGAAGCTGAAGTCTATCACGAGTGAGCCGGCCGCGGCATTGTGTGCCAGCGTGGACGAGCGAGTCAATCGCAGTCGCGGTAAGCCACGCGAAATGATGTAAATCAAGCTGCACAGGTGGCGGCTTGCGCTCACCCGTTCAACAGCAAGCGGGCGCGGACACCGGTGCATGATGATGCTAACGCACACTCCATAGGCACAGCATGTCACCATATTTATAATAAATCATTGTCCTGCACATAAAAATATACAGACCAAGTAATTGGTCTTTGACGGAAACAATGTGTTAAAATAGATGTAGATAGATACCACCTGATGTATTTGAACGACAGGTTATCTGTGGGAAACGTTCGTCAGGACATCTGACTATGGCCACCACGTCGACTGCTAGCTGTAGGATCGACCACGGCCGGGCTGTCGAAGCCGGAGACCATACAGTGAGTCAGTTTCTGCGGCGAGTCAAAGTTGCTTGCTGAAAGCACAAGGTAGGCTTAATACGTCTGACCCGACAACCCGCTCACCAATCCCTCCGTGTACATACGCGTCCACCGGCTGACCCGGCAAATGTGATGTACACTAGACTGCGAGGACGGCGAGCAAAGCATGCATTTTGTCAGTGACCTGGCGTGACGCGGATGTTGGTGCTGGATTCTCTTGCGTTTTGTCAGCACTTTATGATAAAGTTCTTGCAGATGCGGAAGGTGACCTGAACCATGCCGCTTGACGCAAGATGGATTTAGGCGTGGCATGCCTTGTACCCCAAGTGATTACTTGTGGATCCGTCAGATAACATGGCGTCACTATTCTTTTCTAGTCTCCTGTTAATCTCTCACCGTGTGTTCTCAAATTGTCTCAGTTTTCCATCAGTGCTGCCATTTGTAGTTATCAATCGTGAACTTCAACCTGCCAACAGAGTCCTCAAGATGGTGTGTTTCTGCCCTCCATTTGTGCAAGTCTGAAGCTTACACCTCCCGGTGCATGTAGCAAGTTATCAGTAGATTTCTTCATGGCGCGATCAATATCAGCTATAGCGATTGCATAGAAGTCGCTCCTTTCTTCTTTATGATTATCTTTCTTCAACACATGAAGCTTCATTATAACAGTACTTTAAGTTTAGAGGACGCGACATTAGCGTCGAACGATCCCAAGCATTTAGCCGGAGCTGGCTAGTGGCTCGGGCCAACGGTTCCGCGAGGCGGCGTGCTGCGGGGCCAGGTGGCGGCTCGAGGAGTCACCCGGCGAAGAGAGGCGTCGCGGCAAACCGGCCCGGGGCGTGGCGATGAAGGCAGGTGGCACGACGGATGCGGCGGCTTGGCGCGAGGGCGAATACACGTCCACGAGTGAAGTCGCAGGGGCGACTTAAAACCAGGCGATTTGGCTACGGTGCCAGCTTAACCCAACGGCAGAGGTCAGGGGATGCATTGCCGCGGACGGGGTAGAGGCGGAGCTGGCCTGCTGAGGTGGTCACGGCAAAGAGGCACCGGACAGAGCTGTAACAGTAGTGAGCCGACGAAGCATAGCCGCGGCGGAGGAGGGATCGCATGGTGAAGAGATGAAGCCGTGAAGCCAACTACGACTGAGCGGGAGCTACTCGCGGCACGGTCGGAGAGGTGCGGACGGATCGAACAATGAGGGTGCTCCGAAAACGATTGGCCCGGAGGTGATGGGTGACTGTAGCGGCTCGACAGAGGCAGAAACGGCCCAGAGGCAACGCTGCTCAGAGTTCCATGGCGAGGCGAGGCTGACTCCCCGTCTACTGTCGGGCGGCTAACAGCGGAGGCAACTTGCAGTGTAGTGAAGCTGAGGCCGGCTTGGATATAGAGGATGTGGAAGAATCAGACCGATGAGGTGACTCAGCTTAGAGCAACCCGTTGCAGAGGGCACGCGCGTCACGGGGGAACTTGGTGGTTTGACGATGCGAGGCCAGTTGGGCGGCTCACGGGCAGCAGCGGTGGCTTGCAGCTGTGGCGATGGCGACTCTTGAGCGGCGAGTCAAAGTGAGTCATGGCAGCGACTTGAGCGCGCCGACGAGGGTAGCGGTGGTGATGGCACGGCAATAGCTGGTAGAGGCAAGTCACAGGATCGTCTTAAGGCGGCGACTCCACGGCCGCGACTAATAGTAGCGGAGGTCTGAACCGGTCAGCGCCGGACCAGCAGCTCGTAGTAACAGAGTAGCAAGGCGGCTCATAGCAGCGAGGCCGCACCAGCGACTCGGACGAGGCCGGCGGAGGCGGAGCGATGAGGTAGGGCCGGCTCAAGGCAGCGCGACGGTAATAGCGGTTTGACAACACAGCAGCACAGCGGTTTAATGGATAGAGGCTCGGGCGACGATGTGGCGGCGGCCGCAGAAGTCACGACGGCAGCCGGCGGTGGAACCATGGCGACGACGGCTCGCAGATGGCAACTTGGAAACGGAGACAGGTGACGAATCAGAGGTGGAGACGGCCAGCGATGTGGAGACAGGACGGCGACTTGAGAGGCCGCGTCGGCGGAGTCGGTCCACTACAGCGGAGGCAGCGACTGCTGTGGAGACCCTCCGGTGACTCGGAGCATGGCCGAGGCGACAATGGAGTGTGCGCCCTTCTCCGGGTCACGGCCAGCTTGACGACGACTTGCACGCCGTGGGCGACTTAGCGACGGAGCGGAATCCGGGTCATGGTCTTCTTCCCTTTGAAAAGCTTGTTGTACTGATTACTAATTGGAGTAGCACTTGTTGACGTTGATCGATTGACTTGTAGCAGACTTTGGTCTTCATCCCCGAAAGTAACAAGTAGACTTCTATTTCTCCCTGCGACTTGATCCTCTCGTGAAAAACAACAGTCGTGGATGTGAAGTATAACAGGAATCAGATCCGGTTGTTAAATCCAACATCTGACGTATCCTGCAGTACGTCTACGACGTCCAAAAAAATTATATCAATCTCGGCGGTTTATAATGGCACCCAGGCACAATCCTGACTTCTCTTGATCCTTAAGTCTCACAGATCTTAAGTCTGGACTAAAGAACTTGACACTGATGCAAATCCTTTCAAACCAGCTCTTCTTCATCTGGAAAAATTATGAGCCCCTCGAACCCTAAAAAAGATCCATTCAAGAACTCAACACCACCATGCGCACGCCCCAAGGTGGGCGCCAACTGCCGTGGAATTGTCACGTCAGATGTCCTAGTGTGGGGACTTAGTCATGAGGCCAACGCATCTATGTGTAGCTTGAGAGGGGTTGAGCAGAATCGAGAGACGCAACACAAGACAAGAGTTTAGACAGCTTCGGGCCCCGGGAAACATCATCCGGTAAGAACCCTACATGTTGTTTGTGGCTAGGTCTCACTATGCTCATGAGAGGAGTTGCCATAAGCCGGCTCTCCTAGTTATGTCTAACCTAGCCCTTATTCAACCTCTCCTCTTGGGGTGCCCCGCCCCTCCTTATATAAGCTGAAGGGGCGGGTTACATGTAGAGTCCAACTCGGACTTAAGACTTAACCTATTTTGACGTTTTACCATGGGCTTCTTAACGTCTTGGGCTTCTTACAATCTGGCTTACAATCTGACTTATGGTCTGGCTTACGATCTGACTTACCATCTGGCTTACCATCTGGCTTAGGGTCTGGCTTACGATCTGACTTACCATCTAGCTTACCATCTGGCTTAACATCTGCCGGCTTAACTGTCCGGCTTATACGACTGTGTCTGCCGGGTTACATGACTTTGTCTGCCGGGTTATATGACTGTGTCTGCCAGGTTATATAACAGGGTCTGCCGGGTTATATGATTGTGTCAGCCGGGTCATATCTCCGGCCGGGTCATACCGCGGGGTATATCCCCGACACATTGAATACTATGAGAAGTTTGATTCCTTATGATTGTTTTGAGATATGAAGATGATGATATCACAGCCATGCTAGTGGATTAATTGTGAATTTAACAAATACTTGTGTTGAGGTTTGTGATTCCTGTAGCATGCACATATTGTGAACCATTATGTAACGAAGTTGGAGCATGAGGTATTTTTTGATTGTCATCCTTTGTGTGGAGGTCGGGATCGCGTGATGGTTAACCCCTACCAACCCTTCCCGAAGGAGCATGCACGTAGTGCTTGGTTTCGATAACTAATAGATTTTTGCAATAAGTATGTGAGTATTTATGACTAATGTTGAGTCCATGGATTATACGCACTCTCACCCTTCCTCAACTGCTAGCCTCTCTTGTGCCGCGCAACTCTCGCTGATACCATACACCCACCATATACCTTCCTCAAAACAGCCACCATACCTACCTATTATGGCATTTCCATAGCCATTCTGAGATATATTTCCATGCAACTTTCCACCGTTCCTTTTATTATGACACGCTTCGTCATTGTCATATTGCTTTGTATGATCATGTAGTTGACATCATATTTGTGGCAAGGCCACCTTTCATAATTCTTTCATACATGTCACTCTTGATTCATTCACAACCTGGCACACCGCCGGAGGCATTCACATAGAGTCATATTTTTGTTCTAAGTATCGAGTTGTAATTCTTGAGTTGTAAGTAAATAGAAGTGTGATGATCATCATTATTAGAGCAGTGTCCCTTGCGAGGAAAAAAGAGAGGCTTGTATATTCCAACGATGGGCTTCCTCAAATCGCCCTAGGTCTTCATGAGCAGGCAAGTTGGATGCACACCCACTTAGGTTTCTTTTTGAGCTTTCATAAATATATAGCTCTAGTGCATCCATTGCATGGAAATCCCTACTCACTCACATTGATATCTATTGATGGGCATCTCCATAGCCCGTTGATACGCCTAGTAGATGTGAGACTATGTCCCTCCTTTTGTCTTCTCCACAACCACCATACTCTATTCCACCTATAGTGTTATGTGCATGGCTCATGCTCATGTATTGCGTGAAAGTTGAAAAAGTTTCAGAATACTAAAGTATGAAAAAAAAATCTTGGATGAAACCTGGGTTGTGCATGATTTGAATATTTTGTGTGATGAAGATGGAGCATAGCCATACTATATGATTTTGTAGGGATAAGCTTTCTTTGGCCATGTTATTTTGAGAAGACATAATTGCCTTGTTAGTATGCTTGAAGTATTATTGTTTTATGTCAATATTAAACTTTTGTTTTGAACCTTATGGATCTGAACATTCATGCCACAATAAAGAAAATTACATGGATAAATATGTTAGGTAGTATTTCACATCAAATATTTTATTTTTATCATTTACCTACTCGAGGACGAGCAGGAATTAATCTTGGGGATGCTTGATACGTCTCCAATGTATCTATAATTTTTTATTGTTCCATGCTATTATATTATCTATTTTGGATGTTTTACATGCATGATGCTATTTTATATTATTTTTGGGACTAACCAATTAACCTAGAGCCTAGTGCCAGTTCCTGTTTTTTTCCTTGTTTTTGAGTTTCACGGAAAAGGAATACCAAACAGAGTCCAAATAGAATGAAACCTTCATAATGATTTTACCTAGACTAGAAGACAACCAGGAGACTTGGAGATAAGTCGGAGGAGCCACGAGGCGGCCACAAGGATGAAGGGCGCGTCTAGGGAGGTAGGGCGCGCCCCCACCCTTATGGGCCCCTCGTGCACCCCCTAACCTAATTAATTCACATATATATTCCCATATATCCCCAAACCAACTAGGGCATCCACGAAAACTCTTTTCCGCCGCCGCAACCTTCTGTACCCGTGAGATCCCATCTAGGGGCCTTTTTCGGCGTCCTGTCGGAGGGGGATTCGATCACGGAGGGCTTCTACATCAACACCATTGCCCTTCTGATGAAGCGTGAGTAGTTTATCATAGACCTACGGGTCCATAGCTAGTAGCTAGATGGCTTCTTCTCTCTCTTTGATTCTCAATACCTTGTTCTCCTCGATGTTCTTGGAAATCTATTCGATGTAATACTTTTTTGCGGTGTCCTTTCCCAGTGACAGTAGGGGCAGCAAGGCATGTATTGTATTGTTGCCATCGAGGATAAAAAGATGGGGTTTTCATCATATTGCTTGAGTTAATTCCTCTACATCATGCCATCTTACTTAATGCGTTACTCTGTTCTTTATGAACTTAATACTCTAGATGCATGCTGGATAGCGGTGGAGGTGTGGAGTAATAGTACTAGATGCAGGAAGGAGTCGGTCTACTTGACACGGACGTGATGCCTATATTCATGATCATTGCCTTAGATGTCGTGATAACTTTGCGCTATTCTATCAATTGCTCGGAAGTAATTTGTTCACCCACCGTATTATTTGCTATCTTGAGAGAAGTCTCTAGTGAAACCTATGTCCCCCGAGTCTATTTGCCATCATATAAGTTTCCGATCTACAATCTTAGTTTCTGATCTACTTTTCTTGCAATCTTTTACTTTCCGATCTATAAACCAAAAATACCAAAAATATTTACTTTATCGTTTATCTCTTTATGAGATCTCACTTTTGCAAGTAACCATGAAGGGATTGACAACCCCTTTATCGCGTTGGGTGCAAGTTTGTTTGATTGTATGTGCTGTTATTCGATGAGTTGTGCATTATCTCCTATTGGATTGATACCTTGGTTCTCAAACTGAGGGAAATACTTATCTCTACTTTGCTGCATCACCCTTTCCTCTACAAGGGAAAAACCAACGCAAGCTCAAGAAGTAGCAGACGGTAGCCCAACCCGCACCCGAACCAGTCAACGCTCATACTCCCCTCCGCCTGCGACTAGACTGCCGCATCTTCCACAGCTCCTGTTCATTCTCGTCTGAGGCCTCATCGTCGTTCTCTGCCTTGGTTCGCTCGCCATGCGCAATGCGACGCCGTCTGGCATTGTCAACATGGTCAACTGATACGTCTCCGTAGTATCTACTTTTTCTAATGCTTTTACTCTTGTTTTGGACTCTAATTTGCATGATTTGAATGAAACAAACCCGGACCGATGCTATCTTCAGCAGAACAACCATGGTGTTGTTTTTGTGCAGAAATAAAAGTTCTCATAATGGAACAAACCTTTTTGGAGAATTTTTATACAATAGAAGAAAAATAGTGGAGCTAAGAACCATTGGAGGGGGCTCTGGGTGAGCACAACCCACCAGGGCGCCCTCCTCCTGGCACGCCCAGGTGGGTTGTGCCCACCTGGTGGCCCCGCAGACCGTGATTCAAACTCTATAAAATCCTATTTTTGGAGAAAAAACAGGGAGAAAGAATTATCGCATTTCACGAGACGCAGCCACCGCCACCTCCTGTTATTCATCGGAGAGGGGGATCTTCGATCTTCATCATCACTAACCCTTCTCCATCGCCAATTCCATGATGCTCCCCACCCGGAGTGAGTAATTCCTTCGTAGGCTCGCTGGTCGGTGAGGAGTTGGATGAGATTCATCATGTAATTGAGTTAGTTTTGTTAGGGCTTGATCCCTAGTATCCATTATGTTCTGAGATTGATGTTGCTACGACTTTGCCATGCATAATGCTTGTCACTTTGGGACCGGGTGCCATGATTTCAGATCTGAACCATTTATGTTATCACCATTATATCTATGTTCTAGATCCGATCTTGCAAGTTATAGTCACCTATTACATGTTGTGATCCCTAAACCCCAGAGTAACAGTATTCGGGATACTGTCTGGTGATGACCATAGTTTGAGGAGTTCATGTATTCAATATGTGCTAATTCTTTGTTCCGGTTCTCTATTAAAAGGAGGCCTTAATATCCCTTAGTTTCCATATGGACCCCGCTGCCACGGGAGGGTAGGACAAAAAATGCCATGCAATCTCTTTCCATAAGCACGTATTACAATTTACGGAATACATGCCTACATTATATTTATGAACTGGAGCTAGTTTTGTATCACCCTAGGTTATGAATGTTATATGATGAATATCATCCAATGAATTCATCGATCCAATGCCTACGATTTTCCGACATATTGATCTTGCTAAGTTACTATTACTACTAATGTTACCACCGCTATCAAAATTATCATATTACTGTGCTACTGATCATATTGTTGCAGATAATTAACCTCTAGGTGCGGTTGAATTGACAACTTAGCTGTTAATACTTGCAAATATTCTTTGGCTCCCCTTGTGTCGAATCAATAAATTTGGGTTGAATACTCTACCCTCAAAAACCGTTGCGATCCCCTATACTTATGGGTTATGAAGACCATTTTCTGGCGCCGTTGTCGGGGAGCATAGCTATATTTGTTGAGTCACTTGGGATTATCATCTATTTATCACTATGAAGAATCTGAAGGATACAAAAACCAAGCTTGTTCCCTCTAGGACGAGGGAAGGTAAGGAACTGCCAGCACACTATGCACTTGATTCACCTTCTATTTTGAGTAGACTTGCAACACCACCACATGCTCTTAATCCTGATATGTCGCAAGTTATTGATGATGCTACTTATATGAATGCTACTCATGATGATGCTAGTATCCTACTTGATGATGGTGTGCCACTAGGTGATTTTCTTGATGAACAAATTGCTAGAGCTAAAGAGAATGAAATTACTGAAACTGATGAGATACTTGAAACATAAAATCTTGAAACACCTATTAGACCTAGCCCTCCTAGATATTAAATGCCTAAGATACCTGAAGGTTATGTTATGGATGAGGAGACAACTAGAGATTTTCTTTCTTGCAATGATAGAGATGATCTTAAGAAATTATTATGCAAACTGAAAGAGAAATCTTTGAATGCTAGAATGAAATGTGATCCTAAGTTTGCTACTTCATCTATCTTTGTTGATGATAAGGATTATGAATTCTCTGTTGACCCAAAGTTAATTACTTTGGTTGAATCTGACCCCTTCCATGGTTATGAAACTGAAACTGTTGTGGCACACCTTACTAAATTAAATGATATAGCCATCCTATTTTCTCATGATGAGAAGATTTGTTACTATTATATTCTCAAATTATTTCCATTCTCATTAAAGGGTGATGTTAAAATATGGTACTATACTCTTGCTCCTGGTTGTGTGCGTAGTCCCCAGGATATGATTTATTACTTCTGTGAAAATATTTTCCTGCTCATAAGAAACAAGCTGCCTTATAGGAAATATTTAAATTTGTGCAAATTGAAGAAGAGAGTCTCCCACAAGCTTGGGGGAGGCTTGTCGAATTGCGTAATGCTTTGCCTGATCATCCTCTTAAGAAAAATGAAATACTTGATATATTCTATAATGGACTAACCGATGCTTCTAGGGACTTCCTAGATAGTTGTGCTGGTTGTGTTTTCAGGGAACAAGCTGTTGAACTAGCCGAGGAATTATTGAATAATATATTGAAAAATTATGATGATTGGACTCTTCCTGAACCACCGCATAAACCCACTCCAAAGAAGACTGGTATCTTATATCTTAGTCTGGAAGATATGCAATAGGCAAAGAAATCTATGAATGAAAAAGGTATTAAAGAAGAGGATGTTCAAAATTTACCTCCTATTGGATAAATATATGGACTTGATACACCACCACCCAAGGTGGTAGAGGTAAACTCTTAATGACATTTGATGAAAGGGACATATAATATGCATCCTAGTCAATGCCTTTATGAGTTTGTTGATTACATTAGAAAGCAAGATCACTTCAATGAAAATGTAATGAAACAACTGAAATATAATTTTGATATGATTGCTCGCTTGAGTAACTTTCTATTTAGAATCTCCAATGATGTAAGAGGCATAGGAAAACATGCTTCTATGGTTCATACTCAATTAGAACAAGTTGCTAAATCTCAAAGAGAATTGCTTGAGGAAATGAATAATAATATCAATGATCATGCTATTAGAGTAGTAACTAGAGGAGGTAGAATGACTCAGGAACCACTTTATCCTGATGATCATCCTAAAATAATTGAACAAGACTCTCAAAGAATCAACAATGATGCACCTAGTCCGTCTAAGAAGAAAAAGAAAAAGAAAAATGATAGGACTTTGCATGCTTGTAGTGAACCTAAGACGGAAAAACCTCCTGATAATAATGATGTTTCTATCTCTGATGCTGTAACTGAATCTGGTAATGAACATTCATCTAGTGATAATGAAAAAGATAACGAGGATGTTCATGAAGACATTCAACCAAACAATGATAAAGAACTAGATAATGATGTTGAGATAGAACCAACTATTGATCTTGATAACCCACAACCTGAAAATAAAAGATATGATAAAAGAGACTTTGTGGCAAGAAAACATGCATGGAAGAGAAGGACAACCATGGGTTCAAAACCCATGCTCTTTCCACCTAAATCAACTAAAAAGAAAGATGATGAAGAATTTGAATGCTTCACTGAAATGCTTAGGCCAATCTTTTTGCGCACCCGCTTGCTGATATTTTAAAGATGGCCCCTTATGCAAAATACATGAAAGACATCTTCTCTAATAAAATAAAAATACTTGAAGCTAAAATCTCCACCATGCTTCCTAACTATTCTTTTAAGGATGGAGTACCTAAAAAACTTGGAGATCCGGAAACACCAACTATACCTTGCTCCATCAAAAGAAATTATGTCAAAACTGCTTTGTGTGATTTGGAGCTGGCATTAGTGTTATGCTTTCTCCTTATATAAAAGACTTGATTTGAATAAACTCACACCTACAGAAATATCTTTTCAAATGGCTGACAAATCACCTGCCATACCTATCGGTATTTGTGAGGATGTGCTCGTTGTTGTTGCAAATGTTACTATTTTAACTGACTTTATTATACTTGAGATGCCCAAGGATGACAACATGTTGATTATACTTGGTAGACCCTTCTTGAATACTGCAGGGGCTGTTATTGATTGCAATAATAGCAAGGTCACTTTTCATATCAATGGTAATGAGCATATGGTGCACTTTCTGAAGAAATAATTCCAAGTGAATGGTATTAATGTTATTGAAAAACCTCCGGCAATCACTATTGGAAGTTTTCAACTACCTCTGCCTACTGCCAAAAAGAAGTATGAAATGCTTATTGTTGGGGACATGCATATCCCTGTTGAGGTAACTTAGTGTTTCACAGAAGTTTTTGGGTTTCATGCTAATCGAAAGTGGTTGTTAATAAGACTTGATCAACCTTATTAATGGATCATTTTTAGAGGTGTGAAGTTGATGAATTTAGTAGGCACTACCTTCTGCTCCCAACTTTTATTTTATGTTTTTCTTAGTTAAATAAAATAAAAGGCCACATTCATCCTGTTTTCTGGATTTTCCGTGCAATAAAAAAATGACCCAAAAATAAAAGTTCTCAGAATGCCCTGAAAGTTCAATACGATTTTTTCTGAATATTTAACATTTTTTATGCAAATAACATCAGAGGGGGTGCATCAGGTGGGCACAACCCACCTGGGTGCGCCAGCAGCCCTAGGCGCGCCCTGATGGGTTGTGGTCCCCACGTGGCCCCCCTCACTTATCTCTTTAGCCCATGTCATCACCTACCTCCAGAAAAGATCACCATTGCTCTCTCTCTCTCTCTCTCTCTCTCTCTCTCGGGTTCTTACTCTCTAACCCACGGATTTCGATCTCTTTGCTTGAAGTTCTGTTTCTGAAACTGATTTGGGGGATTGCTACTTGGTATGTGACTCCTCCATTGGTCCAATTAGTTTTTGCTTTAGTGGTTTATATTTTAAATAATTAGCTACTCTTGGTGCTACTATAGATGAGCTTGCATGTTGAATTCTTAGAGTTCTAAGTAGTTTGAATGCTCAATATAACCTCTATGCATGCTTATGAGTAGTTGCTACCAATCTTGTGAAGTTTTGTTGACAAACATTTTGTGGACTAAAAATTTCAGAATTTTATTTATAGGAATAAGATGAGTTTCTTTAGGAAGTTTGCTTCCAAGAAGAACTCCAAGGGATTCATTGGGGAATCATCGAATAGAGACCTCAATACTCAAACAATGGCAGAAGTGCGCCCGTGTGAATGGCCGCACAACCCCTTCATGGATGGAGTCGGAATCCATCAAGAGTTTGCACAATTTGCTACTAATGCTGGCCTCACCGACTTCATCGTAGCTGAGTGTGAACAATACCATCTCCTTACAAATTCCTTTGTGTGAAGATTCCATTTTCTGAGTGGGAATAACCCTCCTGAGGTGCAGTTTAATTTATATGCTGAAACCCGTCAGATACCACTTATAGAATTTTGTGATATATGTTTGATCCCTTCTGACGAGGAAATAAGGGAGCCTAGGCCTGCAGAGTTCGAGGACTTTTATCATACTATGTCTGTGGGAGATGAGAGAGGGGTGTCGAGTGTTACTGCCACTAGCTTGCAGTTTCCTTCTGTGCATTATTGCTCTATTCATTATGAAGTATTTACTTGATAGAGAGAAGGTTGGTGCACTTAATGCCCCTGATTTCGCTGTCTTACGACATGCACTATACGACGATAACACTAATAGCCTAGGAGCTATTATTGCATGTTGTCTACACCTTAACAGGACCAAGGGTAAAATTCATGGCGGTATTTATGCCACTCGTTTAGCAAGTAACTTTACCGTTCAGACACGCCAACATGATTATCGCTTGCCCAAGGTTGACTTAGATCGCCAGGCATGGCAGTTCATCAATTTATTGATGGCGAGAACACTGATATTCATATTCCCTACAACCTTGTTTCAGTGAGCATACATGTGATATTATTCCGTTGCCTGTACCTGCTTTGTTTGATTCTATTGCTAGGGGCAGATACAGGATCATGCCAGATCACATCATTGCCTACCAGAATGGCCAGGCGGTAGCAGCGGAGGAGCCTCGGGAGTGGGACGCTCAGGTGCCCGCTCCGCAGCACTTCAACGTGGGACCGGAGGGCTACTATGAGTGGTGATTACCAAGCTAGGCCAAAAGACTAAGCTTGGGGGAGTACGTGTTTCCCCTGACATTACATTCATGTTCACACATTTCATTCCAGTTGTCGGTGTCCACAATTTTTCATAGTTTTATCCATGCTAGATTTATTTTCTCGCTTTCTTCTTGTGTGTTTGAAAAACTTTGAGAAAACCCAAAAATATTTCTTGCTTCTTTCAGTTTTTCTACCTAGTATAGTTAGTTGTAGTATTTTAAAAGAAAATCCAAAAAGATTTCCTTGTTCTTCTTTTTGCTTGTTGGGAGCTCTCCCGTGTAAATAGTTTTTCTCGTTTTTGTTTTTCCCTTCAATTTGCTTTGTCCAAGAAAAACTAAAAACTCCAAAAATATTTTAGTGTGTTTCTCTCAAATTATTTTCCTTTTTATTGAATCATACCAAGGAGAAGACCACGATGAAATTGTTGAGTTTTTCTCATATGCATTATTGTTGATCTAACGAGGAACCCAAATTACCTTGTCTTCTCCTTCTGAATAAAATGTTTGCAGATTCCATCTTAGTCCACAACACTCTTGCACTATTATTATTTTCATATCCTTTGGTCGTGCAAGTGAAAGGCAATAATGACAATATTTTATGAACTGGTTGTGGCAGAGAGAAATGGGTATGAACTCAACTTGTTCTGTTTTGTAAATATGTTTAACCTAGTATCCATGATTCATCCTATTATGATCAAACATGTTTGTAATGACAATTAGATATTATAGTTTCTCATGCCATGTTTAAGTAGCTAGGAGTGTATAATGATTTATCTTGGATGTCAACATGCATTTAAATGATTGTGATGTGGTATGATGATATGGTATCCTCCTTGAATGTTCGAGTGGTTTGACTTGGCACATGTTCATGCATGTAGTTGAATCGAAACCAACATAGCCTCTTTGATATTTATGTTCATGGTGTCCATATCCTACTCATGCTAGTATCCAATGTTACTTACGCATAATGCATGTTCATGACCGTTTTCGCTCTCTAGTTGGCCGCTTCTCAACCTATTTGCTAGCATTTGCCTGTACTAAGCGTGAATACTGCTTGTGCATCAAAATCCTAAACCAAGTCATTCCAGATGAGTCCACCATATATCTACCTATATGCGGTATTACCCTGCCATTCTAAGTAAATTTGCATGTGCCACCTCTAAAAACTTCAAATAAACATCCGTTTTTGTGTGCCTAGATTGTTCATAGAGCAACAAGAGGTAGTCAAAATCTTCCATGCTAAGCGGGTTATTCTCATGATGAGTGTTAATTCACTCGTCCTCGCATGAGACGGGCGGTAATAGGGATTCCCAGCCCCGAACTAAAAAATTGCAAATAATTAAACAAAACTCCCCCATGACTGATGTTGGTATGGATGGCACCCGTGCATTCGGCTAGCCCGGAGTGGGTTTGTTGGTGGAGGGGAGTAAACCTTTCTTTTATCGCTTGGGAACTGCTACTAATGTGTTTAGCAAGGAAGATATCGATAATTAATGTCGCGAAGTAAGTAGGAAGGGCACATTTCTCAAAATTTAATTTATCTCTATTTAAAAAATCTGAGCTCTGACACCGTTGCAAACCCTACTTCCCTCTACGAAGGGACTATCTATTTAATTTTATGTTGTGTCATCACCTTCTCAAATAAGCGCCAGATTTGAGAGAATTATTGTCATCCTCATGCATTGGTATAGCTAATGTTGGGTGCATCATGACTGGATCTTTCTTACCATGAATACAATGTTAGTCGCCGCTTGAACTTTGGAGGTGCTCTGCATTTATGTTTTGCGGTCTCACAAAGGGCTAGCAAGATACCGCTGTTGTCATATTATATCATGGTTGTTTTGACAAAGCATTGTCATTTGAGATATCTTATTATTGCTCGCTAATTGATTATGCCATTGATATGAGCTAATATGTTTTTTAAGAGTTATTGTCGACATGGTTAGTCATAATCTTTGCTAAAAACTTGGGTGCTACTTAAGTTTATTTATGTAAACAAGAGCAAAAGAGTTCGTAAAAGTTTTTCTTTTTCACTTTCAGTTTATCAACTGAATTGCTTGAGGACAAGCAAAGGTTTAAGCTTGGGGGAATTGATACGTCTCTGTCGTATCTACTTTTCCTAACGCTTTCACTCTTGTTTTGGACTCTAATTTGCATCATTTCAACGAAACTAACCAAACTGGCGTTGTTTTCAGCAGAACTACCATGGTGTTGTTTTTGTGCAGAAATAAAAGTTCTCGAAATTTAACGAAACTTTTTTGAGAATTTTTATACAATAAAAGAAAAATATTGGAGCCAAGAACCACCAGAGGGGGGGGGCTGGGTGAGCACAACCCACCATGGCCCGCCCCCCTCCTCGCGGCCCAGGTGGGTTGTGCCCACCTGGTAGCTCGCAGACCCTGATTCCAACTCTACAAAATCCTATTTTTGGAGAAAAAAACTAGGGAGAAAGAAATATCACGTTTCACGAGACGGAGTCGCACCACCTCCTATTCTTCATCAGGAGGCTAGATCTGGAGTCCGTTTGGGGCTTCGGAGAGGGGGATCTTCGATCTTCGTCATCATCAACCCTTCTCCATTGCCAAATCCATGATGCTCCCCACCGGGAGTGAGTAATTCTTTCGTAGGCTCGCTAGTCGGTGAGAAATTGGATGAGATTCATCATGTAATCGAGTTAGTTTTGTTAGGGCTTGATCCCTAGTATCCATTATGTTCTGAGATTGATGTTGCTATGACTTTGCCATGCTTAATGCTTGTCACTTTGGGCCCGGGTGCCATGATTTCAGATCTGAATCATTTATGTTATCACCATTATATCTATGTTTTAGATCCGATCTTGCAACTTATAGTCACCTATTACGTGTTATGATCCATAAACCCTAGAGTGACAGTATTCAGGATACTTTCTGATGATGACCATAGTTTGAGGAGTTCATGTATACACTATGTGCTAATGTTTTGTTCCGGTTCTCTATTAAAAGGAGGCCTTAATATCCCTTAGTTTCCATATGGACCCCGCTGCCACGGGAGGGTAGGAAAAAAGATGTCATGCAAGGTCTTTCCATAAGCACATATGACAATTTACGGAATACATGCCTACATTATATTTATGAAACGGAGCTAGTTTTGTATCGCCCTAGGTTATGACTATTATGTGATGAATATCATCCAACGAATTCACTGATCCAATGCCTACGATTTTCCTACATATTGATCTTGCTAAGTTACTATTACTACTACTGTTACCACTACTATGAAAATTATCATATTATTGTGCTACTGATCATATTGCTGCAGATAATTAATCTCCAGGTGTGGTTGAATTGACAAGCCAGCTGCTAATACGTGCAAATATTCTTTGTCTCCGCTTGTGTTGAATCAATAAATTTGGTTGAATACTTTACCCTCGAAAACTGTTGCGATCCCATATACTAGTGGTATATCATCAACAACCGAGAGGAATAAGGAGATGATTGTATGTGGAGAGGATGACAGTAAGGACCTACCAGGGTCATGGAAGTACGCAAGCAAGTGCCTTGTTATTAGTACAAGGCAAAAAATGATTCCCCCTAATGGTTTGACATCTACTCCCTCCGTCCCATAATATAAGAGCATTTCTGACACTACAGTAGTATAAAAAACGCTCTTACATTATGGGACGGAGGGAGTATGTCCCACGCCATTGTCAACGTAGTCAATAAATGAGAGAATTACACAACAAGAAGCTGACACCAGGAACCATCAAGTCGCGCAGTTGTTATTTAATTTTAGAGACAGAGTAGGGTATCAACGGGGTTGTGCGGGGGTTGTGGCCCGTCTATCCCAGGCTTTTATTTTATTTTTACCACATGATGATCCTAGTTTATTCTGTCTGAAAATGGCTAGCCCGGTTATATTTTTTAAAGAATACACAATAGAGGCCTACATGCTTTTCTCAGCCCTACTGGGTGATACGTCCATTTTGCATCATGCTTTTATATCAATATTTATTGCATTATGGGCTGTTATTACACATTATATCTCAATACTTATGGCTATTCTCTCTTATTTTTCAAGGTTTACCATGAAGAGGGGGAATGCCGGAAGTTGGAATTCTGGCTAGAAAAGGAGCAAATATTGGAAACCTATTCTGCACAGCTCCAAAAATCCTAAAACTCCATGGAAGTTAGTTTTGGAATTAATAAAATTATTGAGCGAAAGAAACACCAGAGGGGGCCCACACCCTGGCCAGGAGGGTGGGGGCGCGCCCACCCCTAGGGGGCGCACCCCCTGTCTCCTGGGCACCCTGGTAGCCCTCCGGTCTCAATCTTCTGCTATATGAAGGCTTTTACCCTGGAAAAAATCATGGGTAAGCTTACGGGACGAAAATCCGCCGCCACGAGGCGGAACCTTGGCGGAACCAATCTAGAGCACTAGCAGACCTGTTCTGCCAGGGAACCTTCCCTCCGAGAGGGGGAAATCATCACCATCGTCATCACCAACGATCCTCTCATCGGGAGGGGGTCAATCTCCATCAACATCTTCACCAGCACCATCTCCTCTCAAACCCTAGCTCATCTCTTGTATCCAATCTTGTATTCAAAACCACAAATTGGTACCTGTGGGTTGCTAGTAGTGTTGATTACTTCTTGTAGTTGATGCTAATTGGTTTACTTGGTGGAAGATCATATGTTCAGATCCTTAATGCATATTATTACTCCTCTGATAATGAACATGAATATGCTTTGTGAGTAGTTACGTTTGTTCCTGAGGACATGGGTGAAGTCTTGCTATTAGTAGTCATGTGAATTTGGTATTTGTTCGATATTTTGATGAGATGTATGTTGTCTTTCCTCTAGTGGTATTATGTGAGCGTCGACTACATGACACTTCACCATTATTTGGGCCTAGAGGAAGGCATTGGGAAGTAATAAGTAGATGATGGGTTGCTAGAGTGACAGAAGCTTAAACCCTAGTTTATGCGTTGCTTCGTAAGGGGCTGATTTGGATCCATATGTCTAATGCTGTGGTTAGGTTTACCTTAATACTTCTTTTGTAGTTGCGGATGCTTGAAATAGAGGTTAATCATAAGTGGGATGCTTGTCCAACTAAGGGCAGTACCCAAGCACCGGTCCACCCACATATCAAATTATCAAAGTACCGAACATGAATCATATGAGCGTGATGAAAACTAGCTTGACGATAATTCCCATGTGTCCTCGGGAGATCTTTTCTCAGTGTAAGAAATTGTCCAGGCTTGTCCTTTGCTACAAAAAGGATTGGGCCACCTTGCTGCACTTTATTTACTTTCATTGCTTGTTACCCGTTACAATTTATCTTATCACAAAACTATCTGTTACCTACAATTTCAGTGCTTGCAGATAAAACCTTACTGAAAACCGCTTATCATTTCCTTCTGCTCCTTGTTGGGTTCGACACTCTTACTTATAAAAAGGACTACGATAGATCCCCTTCACTCGTGGGTCATCAAGACTCTTTTCTGGCGCCGTTGCCAGGGAGCGTAGCGCTTTTGGTGAGTGGAACATGGTAAGGAAACATTTATATAGTGTGCTGAAATTTTCTATCACTTGTTACTATGGAAACTAATCCTTTGAGGGGCTTGTTCGGGGTATCTTCACCCCGACCAGAAGAGCAAAGAGTTGCTCCTCAACCTACTGAACCTACTGAAAATATTTACTTTGAGATTCCTTCGGGTATGATAGAGAAACTGCTAGCTAATCCATTTGCAGGAGATGGAACATTGCATCCCAATTTACACCATATCTTTGTGGATGAAGTTAGTGGATTATTTAAGCCTGCAGGTATTCCGATGATGTTGTCAAAAGGAAGGTCTTCCCTTTATCTTTGAAAGTGGGTGCATTGACAAGTTATAGGATATGTGATGATACGGGATCTTGGAATTATAAACGATTGAAGTTGGAATTTCACCAGAAGTTCTATCCTATGCATCTTATTCATTGATGACCCACAAGTGTAGGGGATCTATCATAATCCTTTAGATAAGTAGGAGTGTCGAACCCAACAAGGAGCAGAAGGAAATGATAAGCGGTTTTCAGTAAGGTTTTCTCTGCAAGCACTGAAATTGTAGGTAATAGATAGTTTTGTGATAAGATAAATTGTAACGAGTAACAAGCAAATAAAGTAAATAAAGTGCAGCAAGGTGGCCCAATCCTTTTTGTAGCAAAGGATAAGCCTAGACAATTTCTTATAATGAGAAAGGATCTCCCGAGGACACATGGGAATTATCGTCAAGCTAGATTTCATCAGCTCATATTATTCGCGTTCGGTACTTTGATAATTTGAAATGTGGGTGGACCAGTGCTTGGGTACTGCCCTTACTTGGACAAGCATCCCACTTATGATTAACCCCTATTGCAAGCATCCGCAACTACAAAAGAAGTATTAATGTAAACCTAACCACAACATTAAACATATGGATCCAAATCAGCCCCTAACGAAGCAACAGATAAACTAGGGTTTAAGCTTATGTCACTCTAGCAACCCATCATCTACTTATTACTTCCCAATGCCTTCCTCTAGGCCCAAATAATGGTGAAGTGTCATGTAGTCGACGTTCACATAACACCACTAGAGGAAAGACAACATACATCTCATCAAAATATCGAACGAATACCAAATTCACATGACTACTAATAGCAAGACTTCACCCATGTCCTCAGGAACAAACATAACTACTCACAAAGCATATTCATGTTCATAATCAGAGGAGTAATAATATGCATTAAGGATCTGAGCATATGATCTTCCACCAAGTAAACCAATTAGCATCAACTACAAGGAGTAATCAACACAACTAGCAACCCACAGGTACTAATTTGTGGTTTTGATACAAGATTGGATACAAGAGATGAACTAGGGTTTTGAGAGGAGATGGTGCTGGTGAAGATGTTGATGGAGATTGACCCCCCCCCCTATGAGAGGATCATTGGTGATGACGACGGTGATGATTTCCCCCTCCCGGAGGGAAGTGTCCCCGGCAGAACAACTCTGCCAGAGCTCTAGATTGGTTCCGCCAAGGTTCCGCCTCGTGGCGGCGGAGTTTCGTCCCGTAAGCTTGCCCATGATTTTTTCCAGGGTAAAAGCCTTCAAATAGCATAAGATGGACACCAAAGGGCCACCAAGGGGCCCAGGAGATAGAGGCGCCCAGTAGGGGTGGGCTAGCCCCCCACCCTCCTGGCCAGGGTGTGGGCCCCCTGAGGTGTTTCTTGTGCTCAATAATTCTTATTAATTCCAGAAATAAGTTCCGTGGAGTTTCAGGATTTTATGAGAAGTGCAGAATAGGTTTCCAATGTTAGCTCCTTTTCCAGCCAGAATTCCAGTTGCCGGCATTCCCCCTCTTCATGGTAAACCTTGTAAAATAAGAGAGAATAGCCAGAAGTATTGAGACATAATGTGTAATAACAACCCATAATGCAATAAATATTGATATAAAAGCATGATGCAAAATGGACGTATCAACTCCCCCAAGCTTAGACCTCGCTTGTCCTCAAGCGGAAGCCGAAATCGAAAAATATGTCCACATGTTTAGAGATAGAGGTGTCGATAAAAATAAAATACGGACATGAGGTCATCATGATCATTCTTATAACAACAACATAAATAGATTTTATCATATGATTTCTTATGCTCAAGTAACGATCAATTCACAATGTCAAGCATGGTTCGGAAACTTCATTGGAAGGTAACAAACTATAATCTCAGTCATTGAAGCAATTGCAATTTATCATAACATCGAAAAGAGTCAAGAATAGAGCTTTTCAGCAAGTCCACATACTCAACTATCATGTAGTCTTCAATTGCTAACACTCACGCAATACTTGTGGTTATGGAGTTTAAACCGGACACTGAGAAAGATAGGGGCTTATTGTGTTGCCTCCCAACGTATTCACCTTTAGGTGATGTCAAAAATAATAGTCCATGCTAATTTACATCCAATTGGATATATATATATATCATGATCTTTCTAATACGAAGAGCTTCCCAAAGGATAAAATGAAAAGGGAAAAGGTGAAGATCACCTTGACTCAAGCATAAAGTAAAAACATAAAGTAAAAGATAGGCCCTTCGCAGAGGGAAGCAGAGGTTGTCATGTGCGTTTAGGGTTGGATGCATGAAATCTTAATGCAAAAGAACGTCACTTTATATTGCCACTTGTATGTGGACCTTTATTCTGCAGTCCGTCGCTTTTATTGCTTCCACAACAAGATCGTATAAAGCATATTTTCTCTACACTAATAAGTCATACATATTTACATAGCAATTTTTATTGCCTGCAACATGACAACTTACTTGAAGGATCTTACTCAATCCATAGGTAGGTATGGTGGACTCTCATGGCAAACTGGGTTTAAGGATATTTGGAAGCACAAGTAGTATCTCTACTTAGTGCAAGGAATTTGGCTAGCATGAGGGGGAAAGGCCAGCTCAACATGTTTGGAAGGTCAATGACAATATACTTTAACTGAGATGTGAGAAAACATAAACCATTACGTTGTCTTCCTTGTCCAACATCAACTCTTTTAGCATGTCATACTTAATGAGTGCTTCACAATCATAAAAGATGTCCAAGATAACATATTTGTATGTGAAACCTCTCTTTCCTTATTACTTCCTATTAATTGCAACGATGACCAAAACTACGTTTATCAACTCTCAACAACTTTTATGCCTCATACTTTCTATGTGTGAAGTCATCACTAACCATAAGATCAATATGAACTCTTTTATTCTCTACTTTCTCAAGATCATAGCAAGATAGCAAAGCACTTGACTCAACACTAATCTTTATTATAGATAGCTCACGAACTCAATTACATAAAGTGATCACAAAGCAAAACTCAAAACTACTTGATACTAAGACTTCAATCTACTAGATAAAGATACTACTAAAAGGATCGAACTAAATAAAACGGTAAAGATAGGAGTGTGATGGTGAAACGATACCGGGGCACCTCTCCCAAGCTTGGCAGTTGCCAAGGGGAGTGCCCATACCCATGTAATTATGTCGGAGGTGGTGAAGTAGGAGTTGTTGATCATGTAGGCTTGTCGTCCATCTTCCAAGGCATAGGCTCACCATCATAGAAGGATGATCGAGTCTCCTGGATCCTTAAATCTGCAACCAAACTCATCCTCTTGAATCTATATTCCTACTCACAGTTCTGGTTTGGAGGTCATAGATCTGGGCTTGGAGATGCTCGATTTTCTTTTGAAGCTTGAAGATGGTCTCCCCAATGACCTTGGCATCTAGCTTGTGGTTGTTGGTGAACTCTGTGATCATCATCTGGTTGGCGTTGAGGCCACGTTCCACCATCCCTTGGCACTTGAAAACTTGATGCTCCACGGCTTTGAGCTTTGTCTCCACGCTGCCGGTACGCCTTGGTCCCTCCACGTCGTGGATGTGCAGCACCCCCTCACGCATCTCAATGGTTTGAGGGTGTTGCAACACCTCCGCGAGATAGGGGTTGATAACCCTATCAAAAAACTTGTCCTTGGGAGCGCTTGGAGAAGTCATGATGCTCTATATCTGAAACAGAAACAGCTCGAAACGAAAACAGAGGATATTTGCATGATATAGTGTCGTGGAGAACGAACACCTATGGGGCAGGGCCCCTTTCGGTCCGGCAGGGAGCGGAGGCCGCACGAAGAGCGGATCGAGGCGAGGCACGCGAGTGATTTTTACCCAGCTTCGGAGCTCTCCGGAGAGATAAAACTCCTACTGTTGCTTCGTGGTTTGTATTATGTTCTTGCTCTAGAGCGTGGGAGTGTTCTGGTTTCGAATGAGTCGAACCCCCTCTACGTTGCGCATGGGCCTCCTTTTATAGGCTCAAGGGGTCACCGACAGGTGGCAACGCATGTAGGGGTAAAAGTGTAAAAGGTGTGGTTGGTACAACTGCTTCTACAGTGCATCCTACCTAACTCTGACGGCAGAGGACAAGAGCATTTAATGCCCATCCGCGTCGCCCAAACAGTGTAGAAAAGCGACCATTAGGGGCGCCACCGTTCGCCACGATGGCCATCCTGTCATCTCCGCTCGCCACCTCGCACCGCTTGGCTGCACAGCCTCCCGCCACGTGCACCTGGAACGATCCTGTGGTGACACGTCGTCGGATGCGCTGGAGCGTGGGCACGGAGTGGTGGCTTTGCCGCGGCAAGCGCCTTGCCGCGGTCGTTGTCTTGTCGCGCCCGGAAGCTTGTCGCTCGCCGGGTCTTGCCGGGACGCGCGGCGCGTCGCGGCAAGTTCCTTGGAATGCCTTGGTTGGCCTTCCCGTAAAGCTCCTCTAGCCGGGGCCTTGTCCTTCCCGGCAAGCTCCTCTTGCCGGGCCTTGTCTTCTCAGTTAAAACACTTTGTTCTTGAATGGCTCCAAAAGGAACCACGGAGGACCTTGGCGGGCACCCGGCAAGCCTTGCCGCGGGACGCTGCTACTGCCCGTGCACAAGTTCGGGATACTAAGGTACCCCTACTTTAGTACACCGACAGGAGCCCCCGGGCCTGGGCCACACACGGTGCCGAGCGCTGTTGGGCCAGGCCCAAAACAGGGCACAGGCACGCGCGGCCTGGGTCCACACCGTATCTAACTCTGTATCCACCGCGCCCTCCCGTAACGGCACGCGTCGAATGCGGCGTCGTGGGAGAGATCGTGGGTGGTTCTTTATTCGGAAAAAGCGTAACGTTCGCCTCCCCCTCTTTATAAGCAGGGGAAACAGGGGCAGTTCCCCCACCTTCGCCACTTGCAGTTCCAATCTCAGAAATCTCCGCCGCTCCCCTCCGCTTCCAAAGCCGAAAGAGAGCAGCGCTCCGCCCCCCGTCGCCACCGTCGCCACCAACGCCCTCGATCTCCCCCCACCGCCTCCGCCATGGCTCCGAAGACCGGGAAGGGTGCCAAGTCGGCCGAGGCGTTGTGGCTTGAGGCGCTGCGGAAGGAGCGGGCAACCTTCCCCCCTGAGCTCTCCGTCAAGGAGTTGAGGGAGTGGTTCTACCTCTTCTGGTCGACGGAGACGCGAGCGCATCCGCGCACGCAGGTACTCTCCGCCGTCGCTTCTGCTTCGAAACGGGCTCCAAAGGGATACCCCTTCTTCGCACTGTTCTTCTATTGCGGGCTCTGCCCGCCCTTCTCTGAATTCTTTTGTGACATCATGAACACCTACGGGTTCCATCTCCTTGATTTCACCCCCAATGTTGTCCTGACCATGGCGGTTTTCGCACATCTCTGCGAAAACTTTGTCGGAATCCACCCAAACGTAGCCCTCTTCCGTCACTAGTTCATGCCCCGGGTCGAGAGAGGAGAGCCCTTAGCTGGCGGGATCACCTGGATCTCGAGAGCCGGCAAGAAGGAGGTCTATTTGGAGGGGGAGCTTCGCAGAAAATGGGAGGAGTGGAGAGCTGAATGGTGTTGGATCGTTGAGGAGAACCCGCAGCCGTTCACTGCCCTGCGCCAAGCCCCAGCAGTGCGCGGCAACGATTGGAGCGCCCTGGCGGTGGACGATGCTAGGCTGAAGATCGCCACCACCCGGATCTTACGACTCAGGCTTGCCGGGCTCACTGTAGGTGCTGTTGGCGCGGACTTTCTTCGCCGCCGCATCGCCCCTCTGCAGGAGAGGGGGAGGCCCACCTGGCTGTTCGGGGGCCCGGCGGACATCATGAGGCTGCGCTCGGGCCTCAACTTCTATTTCACTGTCTTGGAGTTGGATGGGATGCTCAAGGAGCTGTTCAAGCACGACCCCAATCATCCCGAGTGGTTCAGACTGCCGCAGGGCGTCGTCCCGTTGTGCAACAACTCCTCGCTCGATCGCATCCGCGCAATGATGCCGGAGTGCGACTCGCATGGAATTATTCCAACTTGGCAGGAGCCCGCCGACGACGTCGTGCAGCAATTCTTCGATAGCTTGGTGGAGGTGGCGGTCCGCGCCGACGAGCAGAGGAGCCTCACCCGTGACACCACCGAAGACGAGATGCGGCGCATCGCCACCAGGGCGGAGGAGGAGGCGGCAGCCACCGCCGCGGGCGAGTTTGGGTTCACTGTGGAGGAGGCAGAGGCAACTGAGGCGGCAAGCCTTGCCGATCGAGACGAGCTTGTCGTGGAAATCGTCGGCGAGGGAGGGTCCGAAGCCGAATCGAGCGAGCCTGCCGAGGATGCAAGCGGCCGGCCGTATTCAAGCAACTTGCCGCCAGCGGAGCTCCCAGTGCAGCCCCCAGCTCTGCCAAGAAGGCGCCTCCGCAGGACCGGAGACATAGCAGGGCGGCAGACGGGTCAACAGCCGCCGCGCCGCTAGACACGCTCCACCGCGACAAGCACCGTTGCCGCGGGAGCATCTCATGCCACGCCGGCGACTGGAGCGGGGTCCTCTCAGGCCGCCGCTTTTGATCCTGCCGCAGCTCCCGCCAAGCGGCCAAGGGAGCCTACTCCTCCACCTCAACATGCTGAAAGAGTACCGGACTTCGACCTCTCCGCGCTCAGCCCCGACGAGGAGGAAGAAGAGGAGTAAGTTTCTCTGTTGTGTTTGTATTTATTCAATTCTTGCTGTTTCTTGTCTTGTATCTGATCTGCTTTCTTCTGAACCTTGTTCCTTTTCAGGACTCTGGCCCAGAGAGCGGTGAAGAGAGCCAATGTCCCCGTGGTTGTCGTCGAGGACAATCCCGTCGTGATGACAGAGGGCGCATCCAAGACCACCTTGTCGGACCCGGCAACCACTCCTCGAAGCAGCCCCCAGCGTAAGTACATAGTCTTACTTCCCGCTGTTGGGTGCGCATAGGTGTTCTTTCTTTGTAGATATCTTGTCTGTTGGTTTGCTTGTGTAGGAGCAGAACAGGCTCACCAGGAGCAACCGGAAGCCGCTCCTGAGGTGCTATCTGCTTCAACCACGCCGCCAAGGGAGGATTCCCCGGCAAGGGAGCGCTCTCCGGCAAGGGAGAGGTCCCCGGCAAGGGGTAGTTCTCCGGCAAGGGACGGGACCAGCGATCCCCTGGTGGTGGATCCCATGACTATAGAGCCCAGCACAGGTAATCCTTCTTGTCGGAAAACTCCCCTTGGGTTCTTCTTCTTCTGATCTTCTTTTTGGATATTTGCTTGATTTTTTTTCTCTCTTCCTGTCTTCTGATCCTCCTTCCATGGAGCCGATGGAGACCGAGGCCACCGGGAGGAGGACGCGCGCGGCAACACTGATGACGCCGCCGCCACCGAGGAAGAGGCCGGCGCTGATGATCCTGCCGGCGAAGAGGCCACCAAGGCCGCTGGCGCAGGAGCTGGCCAGGGATCCGGCGATCGCACTGACGACCCTGGGGCCGCAGGAGCGCAAGGCGCTACGCCGACCGCCGATCCCTCTGCTGCTGACGCAGCGCCAGGCTCTGAAGAGCCCCAGCCCGGCGCCTACTTGAAGGCCGGCGACGGTATCTTCATCAAGCTCCCCTGGGCTTCGAGCTCCACGGTGCCGGTCGAAGGAGAAGTTTTTGATGGAGAAGTGCTTGCCTCCGCTGGGTTGACAATGATCGACGCACCAAGCAGCAGCAGCGGCGAGCCTGAGGAGGAACAGCTGCTGCGGAGGCTGCTATCACTCTACCGCGCCCGACAAGCCAAACTGGAGTCCCGGGAAGCGCTTGTCACGCAGGCGGGAGTGGACATTGAGAAGCATGCGGAGGAGCTCCAGAGCCGCAACCAAGAGGCCCTCCGGTCCATTGCAAAGGAGAGGGTGCAGCTTGCCGAGGCGCGGAAGGCCTTCCTCCTCGAGAAAGCAGATGCCGAAGAGCAACAGCGGCTTGCCGTCGAGGAGCTATCCGTGCGGGAAGGCGAGTTGACGCAGCGGAAGATCAATCTGGATAACTATGAGGAGGAGCTTGCCGCGCGCGAGGAGACACTTGGCGGGGCCCTCAAGGAAGTGAAGGATGCTGCTGCAGCTGCCGAGGCCGCCAAGAAGGAGCTGGAGGTGAAGGTGACGCAGCTAGAGGCCGATCTCAAGGCGAAGAATGAAGAGCTTGCCGCGCTCCAGCGCGAGCGCGAGAAGGACGCCCTTGCCCACGGCGAGCTGCAGGGTCGTCTCCTCGAGAGGGGCAAAGAGCTGAGCGCCACCAAGGAATCCAATGCCGATCTCAAGCTGAAGCTGGCTACGCTGACTGAGACGCTGGACGACACCAAGAAGCGGGAGGAGGACTTGAAGGAGATCAAGGCCAACGAGGCGCTGCTGACGAGGGCCGCCGAAACCCAGAACACCTTCAGGGATACTGTGGAGCTCTGGAGGGAGGGCCTCGTGAACATTGCCGCGGTCATTGACGAGGAGCTGGCGCAACTGGAAATGGAGGGCTTCGGGTACTCCTTCGACGAGAACCTCCAGCCCAGCGCCAAGCTCACTTTGTTCTTCAAGGGCGTGGCCACGGCCCTCCAGCAACTCCGGGAAAGGATCCCAAAGCAGCTGGCCGACGAGTCGCGCACGATCTGTGCCAGAGTTCTGGAGAAGGTGTTGGTGAAGGTGGCCTTCCGCAACCCAGGCCTCAACCTCACCAACGTCCTCAAGAAGCTGCCGGCTGGTGCTGATCTTGAAGAGCTCAAGGCCCTTGTCGCACCCATTGTGGACAAGGTGAATGAAGTTAGGAGGGTTGATGGCGGCCGCGTAGACTAGACCGCCCGTTTCTTCCTTTCCTTGCCGCTGCTAGATATGTTATGGGAACAATCTATTAGAGCGCGGCAAATTATCTTTGTAATATAACTTTATCTTGGGCAGTATTTGCTATGTTATTTCCTTTACTTGATTCCTTCCTTTGTATATTTTTACCCTACGCTTTTAGGGAACTTGCCGGAGCAGGCACCCTTGCCGCGAGCGCTGAGTGCGGAACATCAGCAGCCTGCTGGCGGTGCTACTTCCGGCAAGAAACCTTGTCGCAACTAGTCGCATCACACTTAAGTTGTTGAGCGGACTCGAAACAAAGTAAGGGTGCAACTAGCTACGAGTTGGTTCGTCCGCGCACAGGTTTTCCATACAAAGCACGGTCGTTTCAAGGAAGATAACTTAAAAAAAATTAAAACTGGTTATGCTCAAACTTTGGCAACTTAGCTTTTCTGTTGTTTGCGTCCCGGCAAGGCGATACTTTCTTGAATGACGCCTGGTCCACACCATTATCTTCTCCTTCCCCCCCCCCCCCCCCCCCCCCCCGGTGAACTTATGGGCAAGGGAACCTTCCCTTTTTTGAGAAAAAGAAAGAAGAGAAAATAAAGATATGGAGACTTAAGGCTCATTATTGCTTACCAGGGGCAAGTGCTGCACAAAGTGTCAGATAATACATGCAAAAAATGAAAAAGCATGAAATTTGACAAGATGTGGGGATCACATGAGCTTTATTTATGCACGGGATCTGCGCCCGGCTTTGTACAAAGGTTTACATGCAACAGCGGCAAGGCTTGTACAAAAGGTGGTTGCCGGAACGGGTTCCGGCAACCGCGCCTTATGGGTAAAACTTACGAAGATGCTCAATGTTCCAGGAGTTGCTCACCGGAGAGCCATCTTCGGTCTCAAGGCGGACAGCACCAGGCCTAGTGACTCGCTTCACCCGATAAGGGCCTTCCCACTTTGGCGTCAACTTGTTGGAATTCTTGGCGGATTGAACGCGCCGAAGAACAAGGTCGCCTTCCTCGAGACTTCTGGCATTAACTTTGCGGCTATGGTAGTGGCGCAAAGCTTGCTGGTATCGAGCAGCTCGTACAGCAGCCTGAAGATGATCTTCCTCAAGGAGTAGCGCGTCATCTTGTCGCAGCTGCTCTTGCTCAAGCTCATCATAAGCGAGCACTCGAGGCGATCCGTATACGAGTTCCGTGGGGAGAACTGCCTCTGCTCCATAGATTAGATCGAAAGGCGTCTGGCCAGTGGCTCGATTTGGCGTCGTCCTGATCGACCAAAGAACCACCGGCAGCTCCTCAATCCAGTTCTTTCCGCACCTGTGCAGCCTGTCGAAAGTTCTGGTCTTGAGCCCGCGCAACACTTCAGCGTTTGCCCTCTCCGCTTGACTGTTGCTTCTCGGGTGAGCAACAGAAGCGAAGCAGACCTTAGCGCCAAGATCTTGGACGTACTGCATGAAGGTGCGGCTCGTGAATTGCGTGCCGTTGTCGGTGATGATCCTGTTAGGGACTCCGAAACGGCAAACAATCGAGCTGAAGAACTTGACTGATGACTGTGCTGTCACCTTCCTCACTGCTTCCACTTCCGGCCACTTTGTGAACTTGTCAATTGCAACGTACAAGTACTCAAAGCCCCCGACAGCTCGGGGAAAGGGGCCGAGGATGTCGAGCCCCCAGACCGAAAATGTCCAGGATAAAGGGATCGTCTGGAGAGCTTGAGTTGGCTGGTGTATCTGCTTGGAAAACTGGCACACTTCACATTTGGTTACTTGTGCAGTTGCATCCTGGAGGGCTGTTAGCCAAAAGAAACCTTGCCGGAATGCTTTGCCGGCAAGTGCTCCTGCGCCAATGTGGTGACCACATATGCCTATCTCCGCCAACAGCTTCTATCCATCTTCCCAGGGAATGCACTCCAATTTCACTCTGTTGAATCTTCTTCTGTACAGTATGTCATCGACAAACTGGTACATACTTGATTGTCGGGCTACTCTCTCCGCTTCTTCTTGCTCTTCGGGAAGTTCTCCTGTCTGAACGAAATGGACAATCTGCTGTGCCCATGCTGGAGCTTGCGGCTCGACAACAAGGACTAAAGGCACATATGCTGCTGCGGGAACATCCGCTTCTACGGCAAAACCTGCGGCTCAGCCGGAGCTTGATGTTCCCCGGCAAGCTTGCCGGAGCAAAACTTTTCGGGAGCGTCTGCTTCAACAGAACAAACCCTATGGCTTGTCGGAGCAGACTGCTCCTCAGCACTCTTGGTGTTGATCTTGGGGACCTTCTTGACAGCAGCTTCGGGGAGCTCTGCCAGAAAGTAGTCACCGGAAATCAACTTGCTCTTCTTGCTCTGTCCAGTTGATGGTGTTACAGATGGTTGAGTCAGCTTGAGCACAAAGATCCCTGGTTCCACAGGTAACTTTAATGCAGCGCATTTTGACAGGACATCGGCAACGTCGTTCTGGGCTCTCGGAACATGCTCCATCTGCAGGCCGTCAAAATGCTCTTCCAACTTTCTCACTTCATCAATGTAAGCTTCCATCAACGGACTCTGATAATCTTTGTTTACTTGACGGACGACAAGCTGCGAGTCACCCCTAACAATAAGCTTTTTGATCCCAAGGTCTGCCGCAATCCTGAGTCCGGCAAGCAAACCTTCATACTCTGCAGTATTGTTTGTCGATTGCTCCTTGGGATAGTGCATCTGGACCACGTACTTGAGGTGCTCTCCGGTGGGTGCGACAAGTAACACGCCCACACCGGCACCTTGCAGCGAGAAGGCACCATCAAAGTACATGATCCATTCTTTGCTTGCTTCCTTGACGGGGATGCTCGTTTCCGGAATTTCTTCATCAGGTGTTGGCGTCCATTCTGCTATGAATTCTACCAATGCTCGTCTCTGGATAGTTGAAGTACTCTCAAACTTGAGGCCAAAGCTTGACAGTTCCAGTGCCCACTCGACAATCCTGCCTGTTGCTTCTGGATTCTGCAATATCCTCTTCAACGGAAAGCGAGTGACAACTGTGATCTCATGTGCTTGAAAGTAATGGCGCAGCTTCCTCGAGGCCATGAGAAGGCCGAAAAGCAATTTTTGCACACCAGAGTACCTTGACCTAGCCCCCTGCAGAAGGGAACTGACAAAGTAAACTGGGCGCTGCACCATCTTCTTCTGCTTCTCTTCTTGTGGCTGCACAGATCCATCCTTGTCAGGACTAGAGCTTGTCGGGGAAGCCCCCTGCTTGTCGCTGGACGCGCTTGCCGTGGTCGCTGGCTCATCATCCGCCTCCCTTTCCGCTACTAACGCAGCACTAACCACTTGATTGGTTGCCGCTAGATATAGCAGCAACTTCACTTGTGCCAGTTTTCCAAGCAGACACACCAGCCAGCTCAAGCTCTCCAGACGATCCCTTTATCCTGGCCATTTTCGGTCTGGGGGCTCGACATCCTCGGCCCCTTTCCCCGAGCTGTCGGGGGCTTTGAGTACTTGTACGTTGCAATCGACAAGTTCACAAAGTGGCCGGAAGTGGAAGTAGTGAGGAAGGTGACGGCACAGTCAGCAGTCAAGTTCATCAGGTCGATTGTTTGCCGTTTCGGAGTCCCTAACAGGATCATCACCGACAACGGCACGCAATTCACGAGCCGCGCCTTCATGCAGTACGTCCAAGATCTTGGCCCTAAGGTCTGCTTCGCTTCTGTTGCTCACCCGAGAAGCAACGGTCAAGCGGAGAGGGCAAACGCTGAAGTGTTGCGCGGGCTCAAGACCAGAACTTTCGAGAGGCTGCACAGGTGCGGAAAGAACTGGATTGAGGAGCTGTCGGTGGTTCTTTGGTCGATCAGGACGACGCCAAATCGAGCCACTGGCCAGACGCCTTTCGCTCTAATCTATGGAGCAGAGGCAGTTCTCCCCACGGAACTCGTATACGGATCGCCTCGAGTGCTTGCTTATGATGAGCTTGAGCAAGAGAAGCTGCGACAAGATGACGCGCTGCTCCTTGAGGAAGATCGTCTTCAGGCTGTTGTACGAGCTGCTCGATACCAGCAAGCTTTGCGCCGCTACCATAGCCGCAAAGTTAATGCCAGAAGTCTCGAGGAAGGCGACCTTGTTCTTCGGCGCGTTCAATCCGCCAAGAATTCCAACAAGTTGACGCCAATGTGGGAAGGCCCTTATCGGGTGAAGCGAGTCACTAGGCCTGGCGCTGTCTGCCTTGAGACCGAAGATGGCTCTCCGGTGAGCAACTCCTGGAACATTGAGCATCTTCGTAAGTTTTACCCATAAGGCGCGGTTGCCGGAACCCGTTCCGGCAACCACCTTTTGTACAAGCCTTGCCGCTGTTGCATGTAACCCTTTGTACAAAGCCGGGCGCAGATCCCGTGCATAAATAAAGCTCATGTGCTCCCCACATCTTGTCAAATTTCATGCTTTTTCATTTTTTGCATGTATTATCTGACACATTGTGCAGCACTTGCCCCCGGTAAGCAATAACGAGCCTTAAGGCTCCATATCTTTATTTTCTCTTCTTTCTTTTTCTCAAGAAAAGGGAAGGTTCCCTCGCCCACAAGTTCACCGGGGGGAAGGAGAAGATAATGGTGTGGACCAGGCGTCATTCAAGAAAGTATCGGCTTGCCGGGACGCAAACAACAGAAAAGCTAAGTTGCCAAAGTTTGAGCATAACCAGTTTAAAAAAAATTTTAAGTTATCTTCCTTGAAACGACCGTGCTTTGTATGGAAAACCTGTGCGCGGACGAACCAACTCGTAGCTAGTTGCGCCCTTACTTTGTTTCGAGTCCGCTCAACAACTTAAGTGTGCTGCGACTAGTTGCGACAAGGTTTCTTGCCGGAAGTAGCACCGCCAGCAGGCTGCTGATGTTCCGCACTCAGCGCTCGCGGCAAGGGTGCCTGCGCCGGCAAGTTCCCTAAAAGCGTAGGGTAAAAACATACAAAGGAAGGAATCAAGTAAAGGAAATAACATAGCAAATACTGCCCAAGATAAAGTTATATTACAAAGATAACTTGTCGCGCTCTAATAGATTGTTCCCATAACATGTCTAGCAGCGGCAAGGAAAGGAAGAAACGGGCAGTCTAGTCTACGCGGCCGCCATCAACCCTCCTAACTTCATTCACCTTGTCCACAATGGGTGCGACAAGGGCCTTGAGCTCTTCAAGATCAGCACCAGCCGGCAGCTTCTTGAGGACGTTGGTGAGGTTGAGGCCTGGGTTGCGGAAGGCCACCTTCACCAACACCTTCTCCAGAACTCTGGCGCAGATCGTGTGCCACTCGTCGGCCAGCTGCTTTGGGATCCTTTCCCGGAGTTGCTGGAGGGCCGTCGCCACGCCCTTGAAGAACAGAGTGAGCTTGGCGCTGGGCTGGAGGTTCTCGTCGAAGGAGTACCCGAAGCCCTCCATTTCCAGTTGCGCCAGCTCCTCGTCAATGACCGCGGCAATGCTCACGAGGCCCTCCGTCCAGAGCTCCACAGTATCCCTGAAGGTGTTCTGGGTTTCGGCGGCCCTCGTCAGCAGCGCCTCGTTGGCCTTGATCTCCTTCAAGTCCTCCTCCCGCTTCTTGGCGTCGTCCAGCGTCTCAGTCAGCGTAGCCAGCTTCAGCTTGAGATCGGCATTGGAGTCCTTGGTGGCGCTCAGCTCTTTGCCCCTCTCGAGGAGACGACCCTGCAGCTCGCCGTGGGCAAGGGCGTCCTTCTCGCGCTCGCGCTGGAGCGCGGCAAGCTCTTCATTCTTCGCCTTGAGATCGGCCTCTAGCTGCGTCACCTTCACCTCCAGCTCCTTCTTGGCAGCCTCGGCAGCTGCAGCAGCATCCTTCACTTCCTTGAGAGCCCCGCCAAGTGTCTCCTCGCGCGCGGCAAGCTCCTCCTCATAGTTATCTAGATTGACCTTCCGCTGCGTCAACTCGCCTTCCCGCACGGATAGCTCCTCGGCGGCAAGCCGCTATTGCTCTTCGGCTTCTGCTTTCTCGAGGAGGAAGGCCTTCCGCGCCTCGGCAAGCAGCACCCTCTCCTTTGCAATGGACCGGAGGGCCTCTTGGTTGCGGCTCTGGAGCAACTCCGCATGCTTCTCAATATCCACTCCCGCCTGCGCGACAAGCGCTTCCTGGGACTCCAGTTTGGCTTGTCGGGCGCGGTAGAGTGATAGCAGCCTCCGCAGCAGCTGTTCCTCCTCAGGCTCGCCGCTGCTGCTGCTTGGCGCGTCGACCATTGTCAACCCAGCGGAGGCAAGCACTTCTCCATCAAAAACTTCTCCTTCGACCGGCGCCCTGGAGCTCGAAGCCCAGGGGAGCTTGATGAAGATACCGTCGCCGGCCTTCAAGTAGGCGCCGGGCTGGGGCTCTTCAGAGCCTGGCGCTACGTCAGGAGCAGAGGGATCGGCGGTCGGCGTAGCGCCTTGCGCTCCTACGGCCCCAGGGTCATCAGCGCGATCGCCGGATCCCTCACCAGCTCCTGCGCCAGCGGCCTTGGCGGCCTCTTCGCCGGCAGGATCATCAGCGCCGGCCTCTTCCTCGGTGGCGGCGGCGTCATCAGTGTTGCTGCGCGCGTCCTCCTCGCCGGTGGCCTCGGTCTCCATTGGCTCCATGGAAGGAGGATCTGAAGATAGGAAGAGAGAAAAAAAATCAAGCAAATATCCAAAAAGAAGATCAGAAGAAGAAGAACCCAAGGGGAGTTTTCCGACAAGAAGGATTACCTGTGCTGGGCTCTGTAGTCATGGGCTCCACCACCGGGGGATCGCTGGTCCCATCCCTTGCCGGGGACCTCTCCCTTGCCGGAGAGCGCTCCCTTGTCGGGGAATCCTCCCTTGACGGCGTGGTTGAAGCAGATAGCACCTCAGGAGCGGCTTCCGGTTGCTCCTCGTGAGCCTGTTCTGCTCCTACACAAGTGAACCAACAGACAAGATATCAGCAAAGAAAGAACACCTATGCACACCCAACAGCGGGAAGTAAGACTATGTACTTACGCTAGGGGCTGCGCTGGGGCTGCTTCGAGGAGTGGTTGCCGGGTCCGACAAGGTGGTCTCGGACGCGCCCTCTGTCGTCACGATGGGATTGTCCTCGACGACAACCACGGGGACCTTGGCTCTCTTCGCCGCTCTCTGGGCCAGAGTCCTGAAAAGGAACAAGGTTCAGAAGAAAGCAGATCAGATACAAGACAAGAAACAACAAGAATTGAAGAAATACAAACACAACAGAGAAACTTACTCCTCTTCTTCCTCCTCGTCGGACCTGAGCGCGGAGAGGTTGAAGTCCGGTACTCTTTCAGCACGACGAGGCAGAGGAGTAGGCTCCCTTGGCCGCTTGGCGGGAGCTGCGGCAGGATCAGAAGTGGCGGCTCGAGAGGACCCCGCTCCAGTCGCCGGCGCGGCATGAGATGCTCCCGCGGCAACGGTGCTTATCGCGGTGGAGCGTGTCCCGCGGCGCGGCAGCTGTTGACCCGTCTGCTGCCCTGCTATGTCTCCGGTCCTGCGGAGGCGCCTTCTTGGCGGAGCTGGGGGCTGCACTGGGAGCTCCGCTTGCGGCAAGTTGCTTGAAGACAGCCGGCCGCTTGCATCCTTGGCAGGCTCGCTCGATTCGGCTTCGGACCCTCCCTCGCCGACGATTTCCCCGACAAGCACGTCTCGATCGGCAAGGCTTGCCGCCTCGGCTACCTCTGCCTCCTCCACAGTGAACCCAAACTCGCCCGCGGCGGCGGCTGCCGCCGCCTCCTCCACCCTGGTGGCGATGCGCCACATCTTGTCTTCGGGGGTGTCGCGGGTGAGGCTCCTCTGCTCGTCGGCGCGGACCGCCACCTCCACCAAGCTATCGAAGAATTGCTGCACGACGTCGTCGGCGGGCTCCTGCCAAGTTGGAATAATTCCATGCGAGACGCTCTCCGGCATCATTGCGCGGATGCGATCGAGCGAGGAGTTGTTGCACAACGGGACGACGCCCTGCGGCAGCTTGAACCACTCGGGATGATTGGGGTGGTGCTTGAACAGCTCCTTGAGCATCCCATCCAACTCCAAGACAGTGAAATTGAAGTTGAGGCCCGGGCGCAGCCTCATGATGTCCGCCGGGCCCCCAAACAGCCAGGTGGGCCTCCCCCTCTCCTGTAGAGGGGCGATGCGGCAGTGAAGAAAGTCCGCGCCAACAGCGCCTACGTTGAGCCCGGCAAGCCTGAGTCGTAAGATCCGGGTGGTGGCGATCTTCAGCCTAGCATCGTCCGCCGCCAGGGCGCTCCAATTGTTGCCGCGCACTGCTGGGGCTTGGCGCAGGGCAGTGAACGGCTGCAGGTTCTCCTCAACGATCCAACACCATTCAGCTCTCCACTCCTCCCATTTGCTGCGAAGCTCCCCCTCCAAATAGACCTCCTTCTTGCCGGCTCTCGAGATCCAGGCGATCCCGCCAGCTAAGGGCTCTCCTCTCTCGACCCGGGGCATGAAGTAGTGACGGAAGAGGGCTATGTTTGGGTGGATTCCGACAAAGTTTTCGCAGAGATGTGCGAAAACCGCCATGGTCAGGACAGCATTGGGGGTGAAATCAAGGAGATGGAACCCGTAGGTGTTCATGATGTCACAAAAGAATTCAGAGAAGGGCGGGCAGAGCCCGCAATAGAAGAACAGTGCAAAGAAGGGGTATCCCTTTGGAGCCCGTTTCGAAGCAGAAGCGGCGGTGGAGAGTACCTGCGTGCGCGGATGCGCTCGCGTCTCCATCGACCAGAAGAGGTAGAACCACACCCTCAACTCCTTCGCGGAGAGCTCAGGGGGGAAGGTTGCCCGCTCCTTCCGCAGCGCCTCAAGCCGCAGTGCCTCGGCCGACTTCGCACCCTTCCCGGTCTTCGAAGCCATGGCGGAGGCGGTGGGGGGAGATCGAGGGCATTGATGGCGACGGTGGCGACGGAGGGCGGAGCGCTGCTCTCTTTTGGCTTTGGAAGCGGAGGGGAGCGGCCGAGATTTCTGAGATTGGAAACGCAAGTGGCGAAGGTGGGGGAACTGCCCCTGTTTCCCCTGCTTATAAAGAGAAGGAGGCGAACGTTACGCTTTTTCCGAATAAAGAATCACCCACGATCTCTCCCATGATGCCGCATTCGACGCGTGCCGTTACGGGAAGGCGCGGTGGATACGGAGTCAGATACGGTGTGGACCCAGGCCGCGCGTGCCCGTGCCCGATTTTGGGCCTGGCCCAACGGCGGTCGGCACCGTGTGTGGCCCAGGCCCGGGGGCTCCTGTCGGTGTACTAAAGTAAGGGTACCTTAGTATCCCGAACTTGTGCACAGGCAGTCGCAGCGTCCCGCGGCAAGGCTTGCCGGGTGCCCGCCAAGGTCCTCCGTGGTTCCTTTTGGAGCCATTCAAGAACAAAGTGTTTTAACTGAGAAGACAAGGCCCCGACAGGAGGAGCTTGCCGGGAAGGACAAGGCCCCGGCAAGAGGAGCTTGCCGGGAAGGCCAACCAAGGCATTCCAAGTCATTTGCCGCGACACGCCGCGCGTCCCGGCAGGACCCGACGAGCGTCAAGCTTCCGGGCGCGACAAGACAACAACTGCGGCAAGGCGCTTGCCGCGGCGAAGCCACCACTCTGTGCCCAAGCTCCAGCGCATCCGACGACGTGTCACCACAGGATCGTTCCAGGCGCACGTGGCGGGAGGCTGTGCAGCCTAGCGGTGCGAGGTGGCGAGCGGAGATGACAGGATGGCCATCGTGGCGAACGGTGGCGCCCCTAACGGTCGCTTTTCTACACTGTTTGGGCGACGCGGACGGGCATTAAATGCTCTTGTCCCCTGCCGTCAGAGTTAGGTAGGATGCACTGTAGAAGCAGTTGTACCAACCACACCTTTTACACTTTTACCCCTGCATGCGTTGCCACCTGTCGGTGACCCCTTGAGCCTATAAAAGGAGGCCCATGCGCAACGTAGAGGGGGTTCGACTCATTCGAAACCAGAACACTCCCACGCTCTAGAGCAAGAACATAATACAAACCACGAAGCAGTAGTAGGAGTTTTATCTCTCCGGAGATCTCCGAAGCTGGGTAAAAATCGCTCGCGTGCCTCGCCTCGATCCACTCTTCGTGCGGCCTCTGCTCCCTGCCGGACCGAAAGGGGCCCTGCCCCATAGGTATTCGTTCTCCACGACATCTTTGGCGCGCAACCACGGCAAGCCGACGGCGACAAGACCGGTGGGAGTGCAACCACCGTACACTCCCCGCCCCGAAGGCCAAGATCGCCGACTCGTCGGGTCAACCTCGACACTGACTCCACAGCGTCATCAGATCCACGAGTTCGTCACGATCAGCGCCAAGTTCTTCAAGAACGACAGCAAGAGGACGCTCGTACACGCATCGAGCGCCAGAGAGAAGCGCGGCGGCAATCAGACTAGCGCGCTGGGCCCACTGTCGATATGCATGCGCCAGGGGAACCAGGCGACTTGCCGTATGCGGTAGGTTGCCCTGCGTTCACTCGTGAGCTGCGGCAAGTCCAGTGGCCCAATACCAAGAACTTCAAGCCAGATGTACCAGAGAAGTATGATGGCAGGTTGCATCCGTCGGAGTTCCTCAGCATCTACACCATCGCGGTGCAAGCTGCCGGGGGGCGCGACGAGAAGATCCTTGCCAACTACTTCCCATTGGTGCTCAAGCCCAACGTCAGATCCTGGCTCATGCACTTGCCAGACAACTCCATCTCCTCATGGGCAGATCTGTGCCATCAGTTTGTCGGCGCCTTCACAGGCGGCCACAAGCCCCATGGCCAGGAGAGCGATCTTCATCTGCTCGCCCAGAAGGAAGGAGAACCCCTGCGCAAGTACATTCAAAGGTTCAGCCAAGTGCAGCGCAACATTCCAGATGTCCACCCTGCCGCGGTCATCAGCGTGTTCCATCAGAACGTGCGTAACCGCAGGATGCGGGAGGAAATGGCGATGTACAAGATCAGAGACGTCAGTGAGCTATATGCCCTGGCCGACAAGTGTGCACGTGATGAGGAAGGGAGGAAACTCCCCGGAGAGAATGCAGGAGTAGGAGGATCTGACAGTGAGGATGCCGCCCCGGCAAAGAAAAACCAGCGGCGGAACAACAGAAGAAGGAAAGGCAAAGATGTGGTAGCTGTCGAGCAGTCCGGCAACGGAGGTGGCGCCAAGGAAGCAGAACCTATGGCGGCCGCCGACAAGCAGGGCGGCTCCGACAAGCAATACTGCAAGATCCATCGTACCAAGGGCCATGATCTCCAAAGTTGCAAGAAAGTTGAGCAGCTTGTCGAGCAGCAGAAAGCTGAGTACAAGCGACGCGACAAGGAGAAGGCCCAGGAAGGTACTGGCGGGTCCGGCATGAAGTGTCCCGGCAGGGGAGGACGCCGCGGCAAGGCCAAGCAGCGGCAAGGAGACAGGCCTCCCCGCGGCCGCGACAAGGATGAAGATGAAGACGAATATGAGGATATGGATGATGACGAGGCCGACGAGCAGGAGTTTCAGAAAGCAACAGAGTTTCTGTGCATTGACGGCGGTGCTTCTCTGCGTACTTTGCACCGCCAGCTCAAACAGTGGGTGCGGGAAGTTAATGCAGCAGAACCACCAGTTGAGTCACGCAAGCCTCTGAAGTGGTCCAGCACGCCTATCATCTTTGACATTGAGGACCACCCTGATCGCATAACTGCGGTCGGGTGCTTGCCGATGTTGGTTTCACCAACTATCCGCAACCTCAATGTCACAAAGATGATGGTTTACGGCGGGGCCGGCTTGAATCTAATCTCCTCCGCGGTACTCAAGAAGCTCTAGATCCCCAACAACGAGCTCGAAGAGACCGGCACATTCCAAGGAATCAATCCGGGAAGGAGCAAGCCGAAGGGGAAGATCACGTTGCCAGTGACATTTGGCAGCGAGCTGAACTTCAGAACAGAGAAAGTCACTTTTGACGTTGCTGATTTCCCATTGCCCTATAATGGGATACTCGGCCGTTCAGCGCTCGCCAAGTTCATGGCAGCCTCTCACTATGCCTACAATGTGCTCAAGATGCCAGGTCCTATAAGTGTCATCTCTGTCCCTGGCGACAAGAAAGATGCCCTTATCTGCACCAACAAGATCTACCGGGAAGCAGCAGCCGCAGCAGATCGCAAGACACTTGCCGCTGAGGCTCCCGGGGGGAAGAAGAAAACCAAGTCCGGCAAGAGCTCTGATGCCCACTCCGGCAAGCGCACCTCTTCGGAGTGCTACGCTACCGTCGAGGACGCACCATCGAGCTCCACCGGCAAGTGTAAGAAAACAAAGACAGCTTCACCAGAGACCAAGAAAGTGGCCGCCAAGGAGGACAGCACTGGTGGTACTTTCACCATCAGTGCCACGCTTGATCCTAAATAGGAAAGCGCGCTCGTTGCTTTCCTGTGGGCGAATGTCGACGTGTTTGCATGGCAACCGTCTGACATCCCCGGTGTTCCCAGGAAAGTAATTGAGCACCACCTTACCGTCTGTCCTCATGCGCGGCCCGTCAAGCAGAAAGTCAGAAAGCAAGCAGTGGAGCGCCAAGAATTCATCGCAGAAGAGATCAAGAAGTTGGAAGCAGCAGGCCTTGTCAGAGGAGTGCTCCATCCTACGTGGTTGGCCAATCCTGTAGTCGTGCGCAAGGCGAACGGAAAATGGAGGCTTTGTATTGACTTCACTGATGTTAATAAAGCTTGTCCCAAAGATCCATTTCTCTTGCCGCACATTGACCAGATTTTCGACTCCACGGTAGGATGTGATTTGCTTTCATTTCTTGATGCATATTCAGGATATCATCAGATCTTCATGGCAGAAGAGGATGAGTAGAAAACCTCATTCATCACTCCATGTGGCACATACTATTTTGTACGGATGCCTTTCGGACTAAAGAATGCTGGTTCAACATTTGCAAGGGTAGTTCACGAAGCTTTTGAGCCACAGTCGCACAGAAATGTATAAGCTTACATGGATGACATAGTGGTCAAGAGCAAAGACAGAGCAACTCTGATCCAAGATTTGGACGAGACCTTTGCAAATCTGCGTAAGATCAACCTCAAGCTCAACCCCGAGAAGTGTGTGTTTGGAGTCCCTTCCGGCAAGCTTCTCGGGTTCTTCGTATCTCAGCGGGGGATTGAAGCCAATCCCGACAAGATCAAGGCCATTGAGCAGATTGAAGCACCGAAGCGCGTCAAGGATGTGCGGAGGATTGCCGGCTGCGTGGCTGCTCTCAGCAGGTTTATCTCTAAGTCTGCTGAGCGCGCCCTGCCATTTTTCAAAATATTGAAAAAGGCAGGTCCAATGAAATGGACTCCGGAAGCGGAGGCTGCGCTGCAAGACTTGAAGAGATACCTGTCCTCCACTCCAATACTTGTCGCACCTAAGCCACAAGAGAAGTTGCTGCTATATCTAGCGGCAACCAATCAAGTGGTTAGTGTTGCATTAGTAGCGGAAAGGGAGGTGGATGATGAGCCAGCGACCACGGAAAGCGCGTCCAGCGACAAGCAGGGGGCTTCCCCGACAAGCTCTGGTCCCGAGAAGAGAAGCAGAAGAAGATGGTGCAGCGCCCAGTTTACTTTGTCAGTTCCCTTCTGCAGGGGGCTAGGTAAAGGTACTCTGGTGTGCAGAAATTGCTTTTCGGCCTTCTCATGGCCTCGAGGAAGCTGCGCCATTACTTTCAAGCACATGAGATCACAATTGTCACTCGCTTTCCGTTGAAGAGGATATTGCAGAATCCAGAAGCAACAGGCAGGATTGTCGAGTGGGCACTGGAACTGTCAAGCTTTGGCCTCAAGTTTGAGGGTACTTCAACTATCCAGAGCCGAGCATTAGCAGAATTCTTAGCAGAATGGACGGCAACACCTGATGAAGAAATTCCGGAAACGAGCATCCCCGTCAAGGAAGCAAGCAAAGAATGGATCATGTACTTTGATGGTGCCTTCTCGCTGCAAGGTGCCCGTGCGGGCGTCTTACTTGTCGCACCCACCAGAGAGCACCTCAAGTACGTGGTCCAGATGCACTTTCCCAAGGAGCAAGCGACAAACAATACTGCAGAGTATGAAGGTTTGCTTGTCGGACTCAGGATCGCGACAGACCTTGGGATCAAAAAGCTTATTGTTAGGGGTGACTCGCAGCTTGTCATCCGTCAAGTAAACAAAGATTATCAGAGTCCGTTGATGGAAGCTTACATTGATGAAGTGAGAAAGTTGGAAGAGCATTTTGACGGCCTGCAGATGGAGCATGTTCCGAGAGCCCAGAACGACGTTGCCGATGGCCTGTCAAAATGCGCTGCATTAAAGTTACCTGTGGAACCAGGGATCTTTGTGCTCAAGCTGACTCAACCATCTGTAACACCATCAACTGGACGGAGCAAGAAGAGGAAGTTGATTTCCGGTGACTACTTTCCGGCAGAGCTCCCCGAAGCCGCCGTCAAGAAGGTCCCCAAGATCAACACCAAGAGTGCTGAGGAGCAGTCTGCTCCGACAAGCCATAGGGTTTGTTCCGTTGAAGCAGACACTCCCGACAAGTTTTGCTCCGGCATGCTTGCCGGGGAACATCAAGCTCCGGCTGAACCGCAAGTTCTTGCCGTAGAAGCGGATGTTCCCGCAGCAGCATATGTGCCTTTACTCCTTGTTGTCGAGCCGCAAGCTCCAGCATGGGCACAACAGATTGTCCATTTCCTTCAGACAGGAGAACTTCCCGAAGAGCAAGAAGAAGCGGGGAGTAGCCCGGCAATCAAGTATGTACCAGTTTGTCGACGACATACTGTACAGAAGAAGATTCAACGGAGTGAAATTGAAGTGCATTCCCCGGGAAGATGGACAGAAGCTGTTGGCGGAGATAGGCATATGTGGTCACCACATTGGCGCAAGAGCACTTGCCGGCAAAGCATTCCGGCAAGGTTTCTTTTGGCCAACAGCCCTCCAGGATGCAACTGCACAAGTAACCAAATGTGAAGTGTGCCAGTTTTCCAAGCAGATACACCAGCCAGCTCAAGCTCTCCAGACGATCCCTTTATCCTGGCCATTTTCGGTCTGGGGGCTCGACATCCTCGGCCCCTTTCCCCGAGCTGTCGGGGGCTTTGAGTACTTGTACATTGCAATCGACAAGTTCACAAAGTGGCCGGAAGTGGAAGCAGTGAGGAAGGTGACAGCACAGTCAGCAGTCAAGTTCTTCAGGTCGATTGTTTGCCGTTTCGGAGTCCCTAACAGGATCAACACCGACAACGGCACGCAATTCACGAGCCGCACCTTCATGCAGTACGTCCAAGATCTTGGCGCTAAGGTCTGCTTCGCTTCTATTGCTCACCCGAGAAGCAACGGTCAAGCGGAGAGGGCAAATGCTGAAGTGTTGCACGGGCTCAAGACCAGAACTTTCGACAGGCTGCATAGGTGAGGAAAGAACTGGATTGAGGAGCTGCCGGTGGTTCTTTGGTCGATCAGGACGACGCCAAATCGAGCCACTGGCCAAACGCCTTTCGCTCTAATCTATGGAGCAGAGGCAGTTCTCCCCACGGAACTCGTATACAGATCGCCTCGAGTGCTCGCTTATGATGAGCTTGAGAAAGAGCAGCTGCGACAAGATGACGCGCTGCTCCTTGAGGAAGATCGTCTTCAGGCTGCTGTACGAGCTGCTCGATACCAGCAAGCTTTACACCGCTACCATAGCCGCAAAGTTAATGCCAGAAGTCTCGAGGAAGGCGACCTTGTTCTTCGGCGCGTTCAATCCGCCAAGAATTCCAACAAGTTGACGCCAAAGTGGGAAGGCCCTTATCGGGTGAAGCGAGTCACTAGGCCTGGCGCTGTCCGCCTTGAGACCGAAGATGGCTCTCCGGTGAGCAACTCCTGGAACATTGAGCATCTTCGTAAGTCTCACCCATAAGGCGCGGTTGCCGGAACCCATTGCGGCAACCACCTTTTGTACAAGCCTTGCCGCTATTACACGTAACCCTTTGTACAAAGTCAAGCGCAGATCACGTGCATAAATAAAGCTCATGTGCTCCCCACATCTTGTCAAATTTCATGCTTTTTCATTTTTTGCATGTATTATCTGACACTTTGTGCAGCACTTGCCCCCGGTAAGCAATAACGAGCCTTAAGGCTCCATATCTTTATTTTCTCTTCTTTCTTTTTCTCAAGAAAAGGGAAGGTTCCCTCGCCCACAAGTTCACCGGGGGGGAACGAGAAGATAATGGTGTGGACCAAGCGTCGTTCAAGAAAGTATCGCCTTGCCGGGACGCAAACAACAGAAAAGCTAAGTTGCCAAAGTTTGAGCATAACCAGTTTTTTAAAAAAATTAAGTTATCTTCCTTGAAACGACTGTGCTTTGTATGGAAAACATGTGCGCGGAGGAACCAACTCGTAGCTAGTTGCGCCCTTACTTTGTTTCAAGTCCGCTCAACAACTTAAGTGTGTTGCGACTAGTTGCGACAAGGTTTCTTGCCGGAAGTAGCACCGCCAGCAGGCTGCTGATGTTCCGCACTCAGCGCTCGCGGCAAGGGTGCCTGCGCCGGCAAGTTCCCTAAAAGCGTAGGGTAAAAACATACAAAGGAAGGAATCAAGTAAAGGAAATAACATAGCAAATACTGCCAAAGATAAAGTTATATTACAAAGATAACTTGCCGCGCTCTAATAGATTGTTCCCATAACATGTCTAGCAGCGGCAAGGAAAGGAAGAAACGGGCGGTCTAGTCTACGTGGCCGCCATCAACCCTCCTAACTTCATTCACCTTGTCCACAATGGGTGCGACAAGGGCCTTGAGCTCTTCAAGATCAGCACCCGCCGGCAGCTTCTTGAGGACATTGGTGAGGTTAAGGCCTGGGTTGCGGAAGGCCACCTTCACCAACACCTTCTCCAGAACTCTGGCGCAGATCGTGCGCGACTCGTCGGCCAGCTGCTTTGGGATCCTTTCCCGGAGTTGCTGGAGGGCCGTCGCCACGCCCTTGAAGAACAGAGTGAGCTTGGCACTGGGATGGAGGATCTCATCGGAGGAGTACCCGAAGCCCTCCATTTCCAGTTGCGCCAGCTCCTCGTCAATGACCGCGGCAATGTTCACGAGGCCCTCCGTCCAGAGCTCCATAGTATCCCTGAAGGTGTTCTGGGTTTCGGCGGCCCTCGTCAGTAGCGCCTCATTGGCCTTGATCTCCTCCTTCAAGTCCTCCTCCCGCTCCTTGGTGCCGTCCAGCGTCTCAGTCAGCATAGCCAGCTTCAGCTTGAGATCGGCATTGGAGTCCTTGGCGGCGCTCAGCTCTTTGCCCCTCTCGAGGAAACGACCCTGCAGCTCGCCGTGGGCAAGGGCGTCCTTCTCGCGCTCGCGCTGGAGCGCGGCAAGCTCTTCATTCTTCGCCTTGAGATCGGCCTCTAGCTGCGTCACCTTCACCTCCAGCTCCTTCTTGGCGGCCTCGGCAGCTTCAGCAGCATCCTTCGCTTCCTTGAGGGCCCCGCCAAGTGTCTCCTCGCGCGCGGCAAGCTCCTCCTCATAGTTATCCAGATTGACCTTCCGCTGCGTCAACTCGCCTTCCCGCACGGATAGCTCCTCGGCGGCAAGCCGCTGTTGCTCTTCGGCTTCTGCTTTCTCGAGGAGGAAGGCCTTCCGCACCTCGGCAAGCTGCGCCCTCTCCTCTGCAATGGACCGGAGGGCCTCTTGGTTGCGGCTCTGGATCTCCTCTGCATGCTTCTCAATGTCCACTCCCACCTGCGCGACAAGCCCTTCCCGGGACTGCAGTTTGGCTTGTCGGGCGCGGTAGAGTGATAGCAGCCTCCGCAGCAGCTGTTCCTCCTAAGGCTCGCCGCTGCTGCTGCTTGGCGCGTTGACCATTGTCAACCCAGCGGAGGCAAGCACTTCTCCATCAAAAACTTCTCCTTCGACCGGCGCCCTGGAGCTCGAAGCCCAGGGGAGCTTGATGAAGATACCGTCGCCGGCCTTCAAGTAGGCGCCGGGCTGGGGCTCTTCGGAGCCTGGCGCTGCGTCAGCAGCAGAGGGATCGGCGGTCGGCGTAGTGCCTTGCGCTCCTGTGGCCCCAGGGTCATCAGTGCGATCGCCGGATCCCTCACCAGCTCCTGCGCCAGCAGCCTTGGCGGCCTTTTCGCCGGCAGGATCATCAGCGCCGGCCTCTTCCTCGGTGGCGGCGGCGTCGTCAGTGTTGCCGCGCGCGTCCTCCTCGCCGGTGGCCTCGGTCTCCATCGGCTCCGTGGAAGGAGGATCTGAAGACAGGAAGAGAGAAAAAAAATCAAGCAAATATCCAAAAAGAAGATCAGAAGAAGAAGAACCAAAGGGGAGTTTTCCGAGAAGAAGGATTACCTGTGCTGGGCTCTGTAGTCATGGGCTCCACCACCGGGGGATCGCTGGTCCCGTCCCTTGCCGGAGAACTACCCCTTGCCGGGGACCTCTCCCTTGCCGGAGAGCGCTCCCTTGCCGGGGAATCCTGACTTGGCGGCGTGGTTGAAGCAGATAGCACCTCAGGAGCGGCTTCCGGTTGCTCCTGGTGAGCCTGTTCTGCTCCTACACAAGCGAACCAACAGACAAGATATCAGCAAAGAAAGAACACCTATGCGCACCCAATAGCGGGAAGTAAGACTATGTACTTACGCTGGGGGCTGCGCTGGGGGCTGCTTCGAGGAGTGTTTACCGGGTCCGACAAGGTGGTCTCGGACGCGCCCTCTGTCGTCACAACAGGATCGTCCTCGACGACAACCACGGGGACCTTGGCTCTCTTCGCCGCTCTCTGGGCCAGAGTCCTGAAAAGGAACAAGGTTCAGAAGAAAGCAGATCAGATACAAGACAAGAAACAACAAGAATTGAAGAAATACAAACACAACAGAGAAACTTACTCCTCTTCTTCCTCCTCGTCGGAGCTGAGCGCGGAGAGGTCGAAGTCCGGTACTCTTTCAGCACGACGAGGCGGAGGAGTAGGCTCCCTTGGCCGCTTGGCGGGAGCTGCAGCAGTATCAGAAGCAGCGGCCCGAGAGGACCCCGCTCCAGTCGCCGGCGCGGCATGAGATGCTCCCGCGGCAATGGTGCTTGTCACGGTGGAGCGTGTCCCGCGGCGCGGCTGCTGTTGACCCGTCTGCCGCCCTGCTATGTCTCCGGTCCTGCGGAGGCGCCTTCTTGGCGGAGCTGGGGGCTGCACTGGGAGCTCCGCTTGCGGCAAGTTGCTTGAAGACGGCCGGTCGCTTGCATCCTCGGCAGGCTCGCTCAATTCGGCTTCGGACCCTCCCTCGCCGACGATTTCCCCGACAAGCTCATCTCGATCGGCAAGGCTTGCCGCCTCGGCTGCCTCTGCCTCCTCCACAGTGAACCCAAACTCGCCCGCGGCAGCGGCTGCCGCCGCCTCCTCTGCCCTGGTGGCGATGCGCCGCATCTCGTCTTCGGTGGTGTCGCGGGTGAGGCTCCTCTGCTCGTCGGCGCGGACCGCCACCTCCACCAAGCTATCGAAGAATTGCTGCACGACGTTGTCGGTGGGCTCCTGCCAAGTTGGAATAATTCCATGCGAGTCGCACTCCGGCATCATTGCGCGGATGCGATCGAGCGAGGAGTTGTTGCACAACGGGACCACGCGCTGCGGTAGCCTGAACCACTCGGGATGATTGGGGTCGTGCTTGAATAGCTCCTTGAGCATCCCATCCAACTCCAAGACAGTGAAATTGAAGTTGAGGCCCAGGCGCAGCCTCATGATGTCCACCGGGCCCCCGAACAGCCAGGTGGGCCTCCCCCTCTCCTGCAGAGGGGCGATGCGGCGGCGAAGAAAGTCCGCACCAACAGCGCCTACAGTGAGCCCGGAAAGCCTGAGTCGTAAGATCCGGGTGGTGGCAATCTTCAGCCTAGCATCGTCCGCCGCCAGGGCACTCCAATCGTTGCCGCGCACTGCTGGGTTTGGCGGAGGGCAGTGAACGGCTGCGGGTTCTCTTCAACGATCCAACACCATTCAGCTCTCCACTCCTCCCATTTGCTGCGAAGCTCCCCCTCCAAATAAACCTCCTTCTTGCCGGCTCTCGAGATCCAGGTGATCCCGCCAGCTAAGGGATCTCCTCTCTCGACCCGGGGCGTGAAGTAGTGACGGAAGAGGGCTACGTTTGGGTGGATTCCAACAAAGTTTTCGCAGAGATGTGCGAAAACCGCCATGGTCAGGACAGCATTGGGGGTGAAATCAAGGAGATGGAACCCGTAGGTGTTCATGATGTCACAAAATAATTCAGAGAAGGGCGGGCAGAGCCCGCAATAGAAGAACAGTGCGAAGAAGGGGTATCCCTTTGGAGCCCGTTTCGAAGCAGAAGCGGCGGCGGAGAGTACCTGCGTGCGCGGATGCACTCGCGTCTCCATCGACCAAAAGAGGTAGAACCACTCCCTCAACTCCTTCGTGGAGAGCTCAGGGGGGAAGGTTGCCTGCTCCTTCCGCAGCGCCTCAAGCCGCAGCGCCTCGGCCGACTTCGCACCCTTCCCGGTCTTCGGAGCCATGGCGGAGGTGGTGGGGGGAGATCGAGGGTGTTGGTGGCGACGGTGGCGACGGGGGGCGGAGCGCTGCTCTCTTTCGGCTTTGGAAGCGGAGGGGAGCGGCGGAGATTTCTGAGATTGGAACAGCAAGTGGCGAAGGTGGGGGAACTGCCCCTATTTCCCCTACTTATAAAGAGGAGGAGGCGAACGTTATGCTTTTTCCGAATAAAGAACCACCCACGATCTCTCCCACGATGCCGCATTCGACGCGTGCCGTTACGGGAGGGCGCGGTGGATACGGAGTCAGATACGGTGTGTACCCAGGCCGCGCGTGCCCATGCCCTGTTTTGGGCCTGGCCCAACAGCGCTCGGCACCGTGTGTGGCCCAGGCCCGGGGGCTCCTGTCGGTGTACTAAAGTAGGGGTACCTTAGTATCCCGAACTTGTGCACGGGCAGTCGCAGCGTCCCGCGGCAAGGCTTGCCGGGTGCCCGCCAAGGTCCTCCGTGGTTCCTTTTGGAGCCATTCAAGAACAAAGTGTTTTAACTGAGAAGACAAGGCCCCGGCAAGAGGAGCTTGCCGGGAAGGACAAGGCCCCGGCAAGAGGAGCTTGCCGGGAAGGCCAACCAAGGCATTTCAAGGAACTTGACGCGACGCGCCGCGCGTCCCGGCAAGACCCGGCGAGCGACAAGACAACGACCGCGGCAAGGCGCTTGCCGCGGCGAAGCCACCACTATGGGCCCACGCTCCAGCGCATCCAACGACGTGTCGCCACAGGATCGTTCCAGGCGCACGTGGCGGGAGGCTGTGCAGCCAAGCGATGCGAGGTGGCGAGCGGAGATGACAGGATGGCCATCGTGGCGAACGGTGGCGCCCCTAACGGTCGCTTTTCTACACTGTTTGGGCGACACGGACGGGCATTAAATGCTCTTGTCCCCTGCCGTCAGAGTTAGGTAGGATGCACTGTAGAAGCAGTTGTACCAACCACACCTTTTACACTTTTACCCCTGCATGCGTTGCCACCTGTCGGTGACCCCTTGAGCCTATAAAAGGAGGCCCATGCGCAACGTAGAGGGGGTTCGACTCATTCAATCCAGAACACTCCCACGCTCTAGAGCAAGAACATAATACAAACCACGAAGCAGCAGTAGGAGTTTTATCTCTCCGGAGAGCTCCGAAGCTGGGTAAAAATTGCTCGCATGCCTCGCCTCCACACAACCTCGACGCCCCCTACCTGGCGCGCCAAAGATGTCGTGGAGAACGAACACCTATGGGGCAGGTCCCCTTTGGGTCCGGCAGGGAGCGGAGGCCGCACGAAGAGCGGATCGAGGCGAGGCACGCGAGCGATTTTTACCCAGCTTCGGAGCTCTCCGGAGAGATAAAACTCCTACTGCTGCTTCGTGGTTTGTATTATGTTCTTGCTCTAGAGCGTGGGAGTGTTCTGGTTTCGAATGAGTCGAACCCCCTCTATGTTGCGCATGGGCCTCCTTTTATAGGCTCAAGGGGTCACCGACAGGTGGCAACGCATGCAGGGGTAAAAGTGTAAAAGGTGTGGTTGGTACAACTGCTTCTACAGTGCATCCTACCTAACTCTGACGGCAGGGGACAAGAGCATTTAATGCCCGTCCGCATCGCCCAAACAGTGTAGAAAAGCGACCGTTAGGGGCGCCACCGTTCGCCACGATGGCCATCCTGTCATCTCCGCTCGCCACCTCGCACCGCTTGGCTGCATAGCCTCCCGCCACGTGCGCCTGGAACGATCCTGTGGCGACACGTCGTCGGATGCGCTGGAGCGTGGGCACAGAGTGGTGGCTTCGCCGCGGCAAGCGCCTTTCCGTGGTCGTTGTCTTGTCGCGCCCGGAAGCTTGTCGCTTGCCGGGTCTTGTCGGGACGCGCGGTGCGTCGCGGCAAGTTCCTTGGAATGCCTTGGTTGGCCTTCCCGGCAAGCTCCTCTTGTCGGGGCCTTGTCTTCTCAGTTAAAACACTTTGTTCTTGAATGGCTCCAAGAGGAACCACGGAGGACCTTGGCGGGCACCCGGCAAGCCTTGCAGCGGGACGCTGCGACTGCCCGTGCACAAGTTCGGGATACTAAGGTACCCCTACTTTAGTACACCGACATACGGTGGTCAAAACCTTTGGGAGTTTATATAATGAATTTTTACCGACCAAAATACGTAACGTGCAAGAAAACGGAGTCCGGGAGGCACACCAGGTGGCCACGAGACAGGGGGCACGCCTAGGAAGGGTGGGCGCGCCCTCCACCCTCGTGGAGGTCTCGTGTCCTTCCCAGACTACTTCTTTCTTTCTAAAATTCTTAAATATTCCAGAATTGATAAAAATTGCCATTAGAACTGTTTTGGAGTCGGTTTACTTACCGTACCACATACTTATTCCTTTTCGGAGTCTCGAACTTTCTGGAAAGTGTCCCTTATGTATTCCTCCAGGGTTACGGTTTCAATAATATTAGTTTCAACATTGATAGGATTACCTGAGATATAATGTTTGATTCTTTGACCGTTCACCACCCTCAGACTTGTGCCTTTGAAGTTGTTGATTTTTATGGCACCAGAACAATAGACCTCTTTGATAACGTAAGGACCTTCCCATTTAGAGAGAAGTTTTCCTGCAAAAAATCTTAAACCAGAGTTGAATAATAACACATAATCACGTACGTTAAACTCATGCTTTTGTATCCTTTTGTCATGCCAGCGTTTGACTTTTTCTTTGAATAGCTTGGCATTCTCATAGGCTTGGGTTCTCCATTCATCAAGTGAGCTAATATCAAACAACCTCTTCTCACCGGCAAGTTTGAAGTCATAGTTGAGCTCTTTAATAGCCCAATATGCTTTATGTTCAAGTTCAAGAGGTAAATGACAAGCTTTTCCATAAACCATCTTATATGGAGACATACCCATAGGATTTTCATAAGTAGTTTTATAGGCCCATAATGCATCATCAAGTTTTTTGGACCAATTCTTCCTAGATCTATTGACAGTCTTTTGCAAAATTAATTTGAGCTCTCTGTTGCTCAACTCTACTTGACCACTAGACTGCGGATGATAAGGAGATGCGATTCTATGATTAACATCATATTTAGCAAGCATCTTATGGAAAGCACCATGAATAAAATGTGAACAACCATCAGTCATAAGATATCTAGGGACTCCAAACCTTGGAAAAATAACTTCTTTAAGCATTTTAATAGAAGTGTTATGACCAGCACTACTAGTTGGAATAGCTTCTACCCACTTAGTAATGTAATCTACAACAACTAAAATATGCGTGTAACCATTAGAGGCAGGAAAAGGTCCCATATAATCAAAGCCCCAAACATCAAACGGTTAATGTTACCAATTCTTTGACATTCATCACAAGATAAGACAAACTTACGAGCATCTTTGAAGAGAGTGGGCCAATCAAAACCAGATTGCAGTACCTTATGTGCAGTTTTATCTCCAGCGTGGTGTCCTCCATAGGATTCAGAGTGACACTTGTGTAGGATCTATTCCTGTTCATGCTCAGGTACACAACGTCTAATAACACCATCTACTCCTTCTTTATAAAGGTGTGGGTCATCCCAGAAGTAATGTCTTAAATCATAAAAGAACTTTTTCTTTTGCTGGTATGTGAAGCTAGGAGCTATAAATTTAGCAACAATGTAATTAGCATAATCAGCATACCAAGGAGCATTACGAGAAGCATTAACGATCGCTAATTGTTCATCAGGAAAGCTATCATCAATAGGCAGTAGGTGAGGGAGTCCTGGATTAGGGGGTATCCGGATAGCCGGACTATATACTTTGGCCAGACTGTTGGGCCGTGAAGATACAAGACTCAAGACTTCGTCCCGTGTCCGGATGGGACTCTCCTTTGCGTGGAAGACAAGCTTGGCAATCCGGATGTTAGATCTCCTTCTTTGTAACTGACTCTGTGTAACCCTAGCCCCCTCCGGTATCTATATAAACCGGAGGGTTTAGTCCATAGGACGAGAACAATCATAATCATCATAGGCTAGCTCCTAGGGTTTAGCCTCTACAATCTCGTGGTAGATCAACTCTTGTAATACTCATATCATCATGATCAATCAAGCAGGAAGTAGGGTTTTACCTCCATCGAGAGGGCCCGAACCCGGGTAAAACATCGTGTCCCCTCCCTCCTGTTACCATTAGCCTTAGACGCACAGATCGGAACCCCCTACCCGAGATCCGCCGGTTTTGACACCGACATTGGTGCTTTCATTGAGAGTTCCTCTGTGTCATCACTGCAAGGCTCGATGGCTCCTTCAATCATCAACAACAACGCTGTCCAGGGTGAGACTTTTCTCCCCGGACAGATCTTCGTGTTCGGCGGCTTCGCACTGCGGGCCAACTCGCTTGGCCATCTAGAGCAGATCGACAGCTATGACCCTGGCCATCAGGTCAGGTTCGGAAACTTGAACCACACGACCGATATCCGCCGAGACCTGATCTTCGACGGATTTGGGCCTATGCCAGGAGCGCCGAACAGTCACGACGGGCATGGCTTAAACCTGTTGTCAGACAATACTCGGGATATCGCACCCGCAAGAGCTCCAGACCTAAATCTGGGGCAGATCGTATCGTCCGAGGACGGGTGGATGGACCCCGCCCCGGAGTCCGCATACTCATCGGCGGTAGGGCCGAACACGGACTCCATCCCCAAGGAAGTCTATGTCACTGGACCCCCGGACTTGTATCCGGCTGTAGGTTCCAGACAGCGCATCCTCGAGCTTGCTGAATCTATTTGGGCTTCGGTAATGGAGTTCACCGCTGCGGATATCTTCCAGCACTCGCCTTTTGGCAACATGCATAATTCATTAAAGTCTCTCTCTTTGACAGGAGACTCTTGGCCGAACTATGTCCGGCTCAAGTGGGAAGCAGACGACGAAGAAATTAGTTGCCCACCCACCACCGACTTCATAGCCACTGTCGATGACGTAACAAACATGTTTGACTTCGACTCCGACGACACCGATGGTATGGAAATCTGCGTAGGGGACGATTTGGGACCACCGCCCACGGGGCGCTGGATGGCCACCTCATCATATGATATATATATATATATACATACATACATGGTGGACACTCCCAAGGAGGACAATGGTGACAAAAAGGACATAACGGAGGATAAAACCCCCGAACAAAAGCCAAAACGACGGCACAGACGCCGCTCTAAGTCCAGCCACAGTAAAAATAGCGATAACAACGCTAGAAAAATCGACATCACAGTCAACTCCAAAGGAAACAACGACCATATGGACCCAATGATGGAGCAGGAAGAGCCAGGTCACACCGAACAGACGCCCGATCACAGTGATCCCGAGGGCCGAACTCACCAACCTGCCTCGGGAGAAGAGCACGGTCCGGATAACGATGCATTCATCATCCCGGAAAAACGTCTGGAACGAGATAACCTCCACAGAAGGCTTATGGCCACTGCGAGAAGCCTAAAGAAGCAGAAGCAAAGGCTTAAGGCCGCGCATGAAATGCTCAATCACAGATGGAATAAAGTGCTAGACATCGAAGAAAGATATGGTGACGATCGCCACACAAAGAGCTACCCAAAGCTTAAGCTGCTGCCAGAATTCGACGATGAGGCCATTCCGCCAAAGAACAATACGGCCAGTAGGCCAGACAAACCACTCCATGACCATAATAGAGCAGCTACTGATGCTGCACACGATCTACGTGAGCTCCTGGACAAAAAGGCCGGCACGACCAGGTTCATCTATGGATCTAGAGGACATGATCCGGCGTAGGATTATGGTCACCAAAACGATCAGACTGATCGAATACCAGTTCGGAATCAACACCGGACACAACAATAGTTGACAGCATGCCACAACATGTCCAGGTACAGAGGGGCTGCGCACCCTCTGTGCTTCACCGAAGAGGTACTGGATCACGAATTTCCATAGGGATTCAAACCCGTGAACATAGAGGCATATGATGGAATGACAGACCCTGGGGTCTGGATTGAGGATTTTATACTTCATATCCACATGGCTCGTGGGGACGACCTCCACGCCATCAAATACCTCACCCTCAAGTTGAAGGGACCAGCTCGGCACTGGTTGAAAAGCCTCCCCGAAAATTCGATCAGAAGTTGGGAGGAACTTGAGGACGCTTTCAGGGCAAACTTTCAAGGGACCTATGTCCGACCTCCGGACGCTGATGATTTAAGTCAATAATTCAACAGCCTGGAGAGTCTGCCTGCAAGCCTTGGAATAGATTCCTCACTAAGCAGAATCAAATGTCGATTGTCCGGATGCCAAAGCCCTAGCGACCTTCAAGCACAGTATCCAAGACGAGTGGCTTGCCAGACACCTCGGCCAAGAAAAGATGAGGACAATGGCAGCCTTAACAAGCCTTATGACCCGCTTCTGCACGGGTGAAGACAGCTGGTTGGCCCGCAGAGGCACCAGCGACCCGGGCACATCCGAAATCAGGGATGGCAATGGGAAGCCACGACACAAGAAAAACAAGCATCGAAACAAGGAAGAAAGTCCAGACAACACGACGGTCAATGCCGGATTCAGGGGCTCTCGACTCGGTCAACAAAAGAAGCCATTTAAAGGCACCAAAGAGGGACCGTCCGGCCTGAACAAAGTCCTGGATAGACTGTGCCAAATTCACGGCACCCCCGAAACACCTGCGAACCACACTCATAGAGAATATTGGGTCTTTAAGCAGGACGGCAAGTTAAATGCCGAACACAAGGGAAGGGAAACACCAAGTGAAGACGAGGACGAGCCTCGCCAGCCGAACACTGGGGGACAGAAGAAATTCCCACCAGAGGTAAAAACAGTAAACATGATGATGTACGGTGGAACCCTATAGCGTCGATCTTTCACGTTTGGAGTGGATCCTACGGGGAATCACGAAGAACACGTGGAAGCACAAAGGGAATCACGGGGAAAATGAGAGAGAATCACTAAACCGACAAGGAATCAATCACACAAGTGCTAGATCATCACACACATAAGGTAACACAAGGTTCAAGATCAACAAAGGTAAGGATACAAAGGAACCGTTCTTCTCCGTGAGGAGGCCTTGATGTTCTTCCCTAGAAGGGGTCTTGAATCCGCTTGGGGGATCTTCTCCGAAGAGGTCGTGAACTCCGAGGAGAAGTATCCAAGTGGATGAGCAAAGGCTCTCACACAAATATGAGCTAATCCAATGCTAACCCTAGAAAGAGGAAGGGGATGGAGTATATATAGTCTACGGGGGCGAAAGGGTACATGGGCTTCGGCTCTTCACTGTTCACGCGCAGGTGAGGCCGGATGTCCGGGCGTCGGGCCGGACGTCCGGGCGTCGGGCCGGATGTCCGGGGCTTCATGTGAGGCCGGACGTCCGGGCTGGTGGCCGGATGTCCGGGCTGGCTGTGCAACCTTCTGTAGTTTCTGGTGCGGGGCGCCGGATTTCTGGGCAGAGGGTCGGATTTCCGGGGCTTCGTGGGAGGCCGGATGTTCGGGGCCTGGGGGCCGGATGTCCGGGCCCTGTAGTCTTCGTGGCTGAGCTACGGCTGATGTGTGGGCGTCTCCAGGGGACGGATGTCCGTTGTCTAGGCCGGATGTCCGGGGCCTGGAGGGTGAACTTGTCCGTTTCAGCTGGTTCTCTTCATCCGTGGAGTGGGCAGCTTGTCCATCTTCACGTGCATCCTCGGGAGGTTCTTCTTGACACCTAATCATGCATAGTATATCGGACTTAGGTAGTAGCCATGTCTCGAGAGGATCGTATGAAATATCATTTAGGAGAGAAGTCACCTCGGTCTCGAGAGCTCTAGCACGTGCTCTAGTCATGGGTCCTCTTGAGGCTTGGTGAGGCGATGGTAGGTCCATGGGGATGACCGAAGGATGCTCCGCATCATCTCCCTCCCTTGTGAAAGATCCGACCTCGGATCGAAATCCTCATCACCATGGTACGGGGATAGATCGGAGACGTTGAATATGTCGCTCACGTTGTACTTGTCGCGTGGGAGATCTATCTTGTAAGCATTGTTGTTGTAGCGTGCTAGCACCTTGAAGGGTCCATCAGCTCGAGGGAGAAGCTTGGACTTGTGTTCGTTGGGGAAGCGGTCCTTGCGAAGGTGTAGCCACACGAGGTCTCCAATGTTGAATATCATGGGGCTCTTGTTGACGTTGAGCTTGGTCTCGAGTCGTTGTACTTGGCGCTCAATGGTGTGTCTTGTATCTTCATGCATCTTCTTGATGTAGCTTGCACGGGCAATTGCGTCGAGGTTGGTACGCTCTTGTAGAGGAAGAGGTAGAATGTCCAACGGGGACAATGGGTTGAAGCCGTATACGACCTCGAAGGGGGACTTGCCGGTAGTCGAATGTCTTGCGCGGTTGTAGGCGTACTCGGTGATGGGTAGACACGCCTCCCACTCCTTGATGTTCTTCTTGATCAACACTCGAAGTAGAGTGGATAATGTCCGGTTCGTCACCTCCATTTGGCCGTCGGTTTGGGGATGGTATGCGGATGAGAATAAGAGCTTGATTCCGAGCTTGGTGCATAGAGTCTTCCAAAAGTAACTCATGAACTTGACGTCGCAGTCGGAGACGATTGTCTTTGGTACTCCATGGAGGCGCAAGATTTCCCTACAAAAGAGATTTGCAATATGTGAAGCATCGTCTATCTTGTTGCAAGGAATGAAATGTGCCATCTTAGAAAATCGGTCCACAACAACAAACACAGAATCCTTGCCATTTTGAGTTCTGGGCAAACCAAGTACAAAGTCCATGCTAATGTCTTCCCAAGGTTGATAAGGAATAGGAAGAGGCATGTAAAGACCATGGGATTGAGCTTTAGACTTAGCTTTGTGACATGTAGATCATCGGGTGGTGAAGCGTGCGACATCACGGAACATCTTTGGCCAAAAGTAGTTCTTGGAGAGCGTGGCGAAAGTCTTGTCGTGTCCAAAGTGTCCCATGAGTCCGCCTCCATGAGCCTCTTGCAAAAGGAGCAAACGAAGAGAAGACTCGGGAATGCATAGTTTGTTAGCTTTCATAAGATAACCATCCTTGATGTAGTATTGTTCCCAAGATGTATGCTTCAAACATTTAGCATAATGAGGTGCAAAAGATGGATCGCTAGCATACAAGTCTTTTATGTGCTCAAAGCCAATAACATTTAACTCAAGTGTGGTGATAAGCATGCATATGCGTGAAAGTGCATTGGCAACTACATTTTCTTTACCTTTAATGTATTTAATCACATAGGGGAAAGATTCAATAAATTCACTCCATTTGGCATGTCGCTTGTTCAACTTAGTTTGACCTTTTAAGTACTTAAGCGTTTCATGATCGGTATGGATGACAAACTCATGAGGTCTAAGATAATGTTCCCAAACATGTAGTACACGCACTAAAGCATACAATTCTTTGTCATATATGGGATAGTTAAGTTGAGCACCGGAGAGTTTTTCACTAAAGTAAGCAATGGCTCATTTTTCTTGCATCAAAACTCCGCCAATTCTGGTACCACTTGCATCACGATGAACCTCAAAAGTTTTGTCAAAATTGGGCAAAGCAAGAATTGGAGCATGAGTAAGCAAGGACTTGAGTTCATCAAAAGCGGTGGATTGCAAAGATCCCCAAACAAAAGGAGTATTCTTATTACTCAAAGCATGCAAAGGAGCGGCTATTGTGCTAAAATCTTTCACAAAGCGGCGATAAAAACCTGCAAGACCAAGGAAACTTCACACTTGTTGCAAATTGGTGGGTTGGGGCCAAGTTTTAATTACTTCAATTTTAGTTTCATCAACATGGACACCCTTGGAAGATACAACGAAACCCAAGAAAACCACTTTGTCAACACCAAATGTGCACTTTTTCATGTTTGCATAAAGACCTTCCTTGCGAAGGGTTTGCAAAACAAGCTTAACATGATCAAGATGCTCTTTCATGGTTTTGCTAAACACAAGAATATCATCGAAGTAAACCACAACAAAGACTCCAATGTAAGGTCGAAGTACATGATGCATGAGACGTACAAAAGTACCGGGAGCCTCTGATAAACCCATAGGCATGACTAACCACTCATATAGGCCAAATTTGGTTTTGAAAGCCGTTTTCCATTCATCACCCTCGTGAATGCGTATTTGGTAATAGCCACTTTTAAGATCAATTTTTGAGAAAAAGTTGGCTCCACTAAGTTCATCAAGCATATCATCTAAGCGAGGAATGGGATGCCTATAGCGAACGGTAATAGCATTTATAGGTCTACAATCGGAACACAAGCGGAAACTTCCATCGGGCTTAGGCACAAGTATGACGGGAATGGCACAAGGGCTTAAGCTTTCACGTACATGACCGTCGTCGATTAGTTGTTGTACTTGCCATTGAATCTCCTTGGTTTCTTCGGGATTGACACGGTATGGAGCTTTGTTTGGAAGTGGTGCTCCGGGGATGAGGTCGATTCGATGCTCAATGCCTCATAGGGGAGGTAGGCCCGGAGGTAGCTCATTGGGGAAAACATCTTGAAATTCCTGCAAAAGAGATTGAAACACCAAAGGTAGCTCGTGAATGGTGTTAGTTTTTGGTTCTCCATCTTGCACACAAGGACGAAGTGTATCACACTCGATGGGTTCTCACACACTTCTCTCATCTCACTTTTTGTGGCAAATAGTATGAGGTTTTTCTCTCTAGACAAAGAGGCGCTCAAGTTTGGCTTGTGGCTCTCACTCACTTTTTGGTGGCTCACTTTCTCACTCTTCTCTCTATGGTTGGTGGCTTGCTTGTCGGCTATCACTTGACTAGGAGACATGGGTCGTAGCAGATATTCTTTTCCTTTCATCTTGAAGCTATAGTGGTTGGTACGCCCGTTGTGGAAGACACCACGGTCGAATTGCCATGGTCGACCAAGAAGGAGGTGGCAAATGGTCATTGGGACCACATCACACTCCAAAGTGTCCTCATATGCACCTATTTTGAAGGAGACTTGGACCGTTTGCTCAACTCGTATAGTGCCAGAGTCACTTAGCCATTGAACTTTGTAGGGGTGCGGGTGTTTCTTCTTGACCAATTGAAGCTTGGAGCATAATTCTTCACTTGCCAAGTTGTGGCAACTACCTCCGTCGATGATGACCTTGACGGATTGTCCATTGATGCCGGCCTTTGTGTGGAAGATGTGGCATCGTTGGTCTTCTTCTTGTTGATGTTGAATAGTCAAGACCTTGGAGACAACGAGAGCGGTGCTCGTATCTTCATCACAAAAGACTTGATCATCTTCATCCTTGTTCACTCGTCTATGCATGGCCACTTGCTCAAGAGCTTCCATTTCATCTTCACTCATTGAGTCATAGGTGCCATCGTCCTTGAGGATCATGGTGCGCTTGTTGGTGCATTCATAGGACTTGTGGCCTCGGCCGCCGCAAGTGAAACACTTGAAGGAGCTTGTCTTGACGGTCTCATCGGTTGGAGTAGATGACGAAACACGCGGCTTGAAGTTGCTTGTAGTAGGAGGAAGACGACTTGAACATGTGGAGATTTTCTTGTAACTTGACTTGTCGTCGTTGCTTGGAGAAGGCTTGGTTGATGTCGAAGTTGGAGTAGTTTTTGAAGCTTGGTTATTGGAGAGGTCGTAGGTCTTGGAGGAGTACTTGGCGTACTTGAAGTCATCTTGCACTTGGTGTTCCGCCTTTGTAGCTTGATGCACGAGCTCAATGAGGTTGGAGTAGGGTTGGAAGTTGGCGATCTTCTTGATGGGATGATTGAGTCCATTCAAGAATCGTGCCATTGTTTGCTCATCATCCTCCGTGACATTGGCTCGAATCATGGCAATCTCCATTTCCTTGTAGTATTCTTCAACACTCTTTGTTCCTTGCTTGAGGAGTTGTAGCTTCTTGAAGAGATCGCGATTGTAGTAGGTTGGCACAAAACGTGCTCGCATGACATCCTTCATTTGAACCCAAGTGGTGATTGGAGGTTCACCTCTTGCTTGCCGTCGCTCAAGTACTTGTTCCCACCATATGAGCACATAGTCTTGGAACTCAAGTGATGCCATAGCGATCTTCTTCTCTTCCTCATAGTTGTGAAAACGAAAGATTTTGTCGACCTTCAATGCCCATGAGAGGTACTCTTCGGGATCATTGCTTCCATTGAACTTGGGCATTGTGAATTTGAGCTTGCCATAGCGTTGCTCTTCATTGTGTTGTTGGCGATGGTGATGATGACGCCCTTGACATGGAGGGTAATCATCCTCATGTTGCTCTTGGCGTGGAGGAAGTCCATGATTAACTTGCTCTTGTTGACCTTGAGGTTGAGGTGGAGCTTGACGAACTTGTGAGGGATCTTGTGTAGCTTGACGTTGTACACGCGGATGGTAGTTCCTCTCTTGGATTTCTTCTCGAAGGGCTTCCTCTTGATTGCGCCGTTCACGATTGCGGTTGGCGATAGCTCGACTTGATGCTTGAAGGGCACGTTCCGCCTCAAGAGCTTGTGCTTCTCGTTGTTGTTGTTGTTGAAGACGTTGAGCCTCGGCGTCTTGTTGCTCTTGGTGTAGACACGCTCGTTCTTGTTCTTCTTGGCGACGAAGATGTTGTCGTTCTTGAGCTTGAGCAAAAGCTACTTGGTTTGATTGAGGACGATGTACTTGCTCATCGACTTGCTCTTGTGAATGCTTGACGTGTAGCGGGTTGCGAGATGCATGACGGTCTTGACGCGCGGCTCGTCGAAGAGTGTTCGATGACGGTGTACTTGAGCTGGAGAAGGAGTCGTCGGAGTGTCGACTTGAGTGGCTCCGTCTTTTGTATGACGATGTAGAAGGAGGCCGGTTCACCAACAAGGTGCAGATCTCGTCCATTCTTGCATCGTTCTCTTGCTTGTGCGCGTCGAGCTTGTTGTCGAAGTAGTCTCTTGTACGTTGCTCGGAGAGTCACAAGTCGGTAGCGAGGTTGTCGATGCGGTTGTTCATTTCTTGTTGCTCTTGATGCAATGCTCGTTGTGCACCAAAGAGGTGGCTCTTGGTGACGTATGATGACATGTCGTCGTCTTGCTCGATGAAGAGTGGGTTGGTAGAAGTACTTGGCCTATCCATCATTTCAAGCAAAATGTGAGTGGTAGAATGAGAAGAACTAATACCAATGTACCTTTGACCGATGTTGAAGATGAATCAAGTTCACTCAAATGCGGACAATGAAATAGCACTATTGGTACCAATTCTTGTCGGTTCTCACACCTACACAAGTAAAAGCTTATAGTGGAGCTTGGTTAGGATGGTGGCACAAAATTTGATGCAATTGAAAGCAAGATTCAATAATGTTGGAAAATATTCACAAATTTGCAAATGCAACAAGTATACCAAGCTAGTATGGGTACACGGAAACACACACGCAAATAGATAAATGGGATTGCGCAAACCAAAAGTGAGCCAAAATGTGGAAACCATGAAAATGCTCTTGTTGCACAATACTAGAGAGACGCTAGCACGATTGCACAAAAGGCGGATACGGAGCTTGTGCACAACCTACTATGCAAAAATGCAACGATCTCTATTCCAAGTATGCTATATGTATGGTATTTCGGTGCGATGATCCAAGATGATCTTATATGACAATCTTAATGTAGTATGATGCCATGGTTCTTTCTTATAAGCTCTTTGCTTATCTTTCCTCTTTGCTTAAAAGCTTGGGTGGCTCTTTCTCTTTTGAGCTCTTTTCTTATGCAAAATTCACGAACCAAGATAGCAATTGCGTATGGTATGATAACTTTGTGACACACAAGTGGATCCCAAGATATGCACCACAGATGTATGGTATGTATGCTATGGAGTATGATCACTAATGTGCACAAGTCACGTTGCCGGCAATACTCAATGGCTAGTCTCGATGGTTAAGCTACACAAAAGTAAGGCCATGTTGGGTATCAATGCAATTGCAAGTTATGACAAAGATGTCGTCGAAGTTACCGTCCTTGGCGATGTTGAGTAGTCGATGGAGGTGAGCAGTGGTGATGATGACGTCGAACTGTATCTATATAGCCGAAACACAATAGGACATGGGAACCACAACTCAAAATCTCAAAGACCAAGACACATCAAAATCGACATAGGAGGTAGCGGTGAGCGGTGGGTGTGTTTGTGGAAAGTGTTGTGGGTATGCGGAAGAAGGCGTGGGCACCGTGGCAAAATTTGGCAAAGGTATGGTGAAATGGGCGCGGGGTGTTGGAGTTGCTGTTTCCAGGGGCCGGATGTCCGGGCTAGCTGCCGGATGTCCGGGGCGCCGGATGTCCGGCGGACACGGGTCGGATGTCCGGGATCTGGATCGGGGACGAACACGAAGAACTCCGCGGGGAAAATTGCAACTCCGGGGCAAAATTCGGACGAATTGGTGGATGGAAAAGGGTGGGGAGGGTGGGGAAAGCTAGATCCACATGCAACAACACAAATCCATGGACCAAATCCAACAAAATTTCATCATACCAACAAATCACAAAAAAAATTGGGGCTATTTTTGGTGGGGATTTTCGGATTTAGGACGAAAACAACAAAATCAAGCTAGAAAACACGGGGTAGGGGCTCCAAAAACGTGATCAATGTGGCTCATGATACCAAGATGATGTAGGGTGGAACCCTATAGCGTCAATCTTTCACATTTGGAGTGGATCCTACGGGGAATCACGAAGAACACGGGGAAAACGAGAGAGAATCACTAAACCGACAAGGAATCAATCACACAAGTGCTAGATCATCACACACATAAGGTAACACAAGGTTCAAGATCAACAAAGGTAAGGATACAAAGGAACCGTTCTTCTCCGTGAGGAGGCCTTGATGTTCTTCCCTAGAAGGGGTCTTGAATCCGCTTGGGGGATCTTCTCCGAAGAGGTCGTGAACTCTGAGGAGAAGTATCCAAGTGGATGAGCAAAGGCTCTCACACAAATATGAGCTAATCCAATGCTAACCCTAGAAAGAGGAAGGGGATGGAGTATATATAGTCTACGGGGGCGAAAGGGTACATGGGCTTCGGCCCTTCACTGTTAACGCGCAGATGAGGCCGGATGTCCGGGCGTCGGGCCGGATGTCCGGGGCTTCATGTGAGGCCGGACGTCCAGGCTGGTGGCCGGATGTCTGGGCTGGCTATACAACCTTCTGTAGTTTCTGGTGCGGGGCGCCGGATTTCTGGGCAGAGGGCCGGATTTCCGGGGCTTCGTGGGAGGTCGGATGTCCGGGGCCTGGGGGCCGGATGTCCGGGCCCTGTAGTCTTCGTGGCTGAGCTGCGGCTGATGTGTGGGCGTCTCCAGGGGCCGGATGTCCGTTGTCTGGGCCGGATGTCCGGGGCCTGGAGGGTGAACTTGTCCGTTTCAGCTGGTTCTCTTCATCCGTGGAGTGAGCAGCCTATCCATCTTCACGTGCATCCTCGGGAGGTTCTTCTTGACACCTAATCATGCATAGTATATCGGACTTAGGTAGTAGCCATGTCTCGAGAGGATCATATGAAATATCATTTAGGAGAGAAGTCACCTCGGTCTCGAGAGCTCTAGCACATGCTCTAGTCATGGGTCCTCTTGAGGCTTGGTGAGGCGATGGTAGGTCCATGGTGATGACCGAAGGATGCTCCGCATCACATGATCTACGCGACCCACATACCAAAGAGAAGGCACAAACGCGCGCTCAGAGACGCATACGCTATACAGCCCGTCGCCCCCAAACTCAACCCCTGGTCGGCCTGCCCGATCACCTTTCATCACAAGGACCACCCGAATGGTATGTGGCACGGAGGATCGGCTGCCTTGGTGCTCGACCCAATAATCGACGGTTACCATCTCACTCGTGTCCTCATGGACGGCGGCAGTAGTCTCAATCTAATATATTAGGACACTGTCCGCAGGATGGGGATAGACCCATCCAGCATCCGCCAAAGTAACACCACCTTTAAAGGGGTGATACCAAGCATTGAGGCCCGCTGCAGGGGCTCCCGCGTATTAGAGGTGACATTTGGTTCTCCAGACAACTTCAGAAGCGAAGAATTACTCTTCGCCATCGCTCCCATCCGAAGTGGCTATCATGCATTGCTCAGAAGAACAGCCTTTGCTCGCTTCAATGCAGTGCCGCACTACGCCTACCTTAAACTCAAGATGCCCGATCCACGTGGCATCATCACCATCAGCAAAAATACAGAGGGGTCCTTACATGTGGAAGAGTATGCGGCGGCTCTAGCAGCCGGACACTAAGCAGCCTCTCCTATCAGAACGCATGATTGGTCGTTAAGACCACGGACACGGTTAGACGAGTCCGGCACACCACCCTCGATAACAGCCCAGATAAACCTGAGCTGGGTGCTATACATGTAACCCCATAGAGGGCACCAGGGGCTGCAAACATGCAATAAAGCCCACCTCTTTGCTTAACCTTACTAACAGGCCAATGTCTTACACCCCTACTATCCATTGATAATAATCAACTCTTCGCACGATTACACTGTACTCTTTTACGTGAGTTTTCCTCTTTACAGACACCATTCGTGCGACACCCTACTAGGACACGGCACAACGGATAAAAAGGCGCAGACGTGCAGCAGGGCCCCGCTCAAAGGTTTCTCTTTAGATTAAGCCACTATGTAAACCTTCTTTATTGTCTCTTGTTGCTTGACATCCCATGGGTATTCTATACACCCACAGGGGATACTGGCGTGATTGGCATTTCGCCACGACAGACTACCGCATGTACCTGGAAATACATGGTTCATAATAAAAGGGCGCTACTCAGCCCAGTATATTTTATAAAGTCCGAATACCTTCGGGAGTGTTCGGTGTCGCGAGTTAGGCCTTATATGCATCACCTCCGAATCATGTCTTTGGTCAAATGTTGGGTTTGCCCGGCTCCTGGGTTTTCCGCCTTACATTCCGCTTCTATCGGCTAAGGCGGCCAAAGGAGAACTACTGCGATTGTGCCCTGGTTATTCCGGATGAGCACCTCAGTAGAGATAGCCGAAAACTGACTGTCATGATATAGCGAGAGACTGGTTAACCACTCAAGGAGTCATCGGAATCGTTAGGATTCCTCCGCATTAACGAAGGACCATTTCCCGGTCATGTACACACGCGCCCGTATCTGGATGCACGCAAAGGTACCAGGGGCTACATAGTAGCCCCACCATCAAACTCCTATGGCTAAGTGAAAGCGTTAAAGCTATATAGTCTGGTTGCCTAGTTTGATATGCAATCACCTCCTTAATGGACCAAGATGTTGGATCAAGTGTGATTACGCACATTTTCGCGAACACCCCCATATTGTATGCGTGGGGGCTGAAGCCAACGACTGCTAACTTTCAGGTTATATATACATCAAACGGCCGCACAAGAGGCACAATATCACTTTCGGGCGAAAGTATAAACATATCCCCTATAATTAAAATACAATTGTTTTTACAATGAAATGATTTGTCACTCGAACATGACATTCTTCGAGCACGGAGCCTCTATTAAACGAGCACCTTCTATTACCTACTCCAAGTAGTGCTCTGCCGGATCCTGGCTCCCTGCCGGATTCTGGGTTGCAATGATGGTGGCCTCCATATCTGCCCAATATGTTTTAACACGGGCAAGAGCCATCCTCACACCCTCTATGCACGCCGACCTCTTCATGGCATCGATTCGTGATACGGCACCAAGGAATTGTTGCACTAAACCAAAATAACTGTCTGGCTTCAGCCCCTTCGGCCATAGATGGCCTATTACAGACCTCATTGCAAGACCGAACAACCTATGGAGCTCGGCCACAGCGGCCATCCTTTCACTCAATGGCAACGGGGTGCGTTGGAGCACTGAATTGCGACCAGAACAGCCTTTCCACTTCACTATCTTTTTTATCCTTGAAAAACTTGGTTGCATCAGCCGTACTCTTTGCCAGATCTGCATGCGCATCTGCAGGGCTCCAGCACCGATCTAGAGGAGCGTACTTTGGATCTAAGAACTTCATCCGCAACATATAGGGGCTTCCAGCCACGATTTCCCCGGCCTGTCGAAGCTCCTCCCGCGCATCCCTAATTTTGGAACGCGTCTCCTTGGCCGCATCAAGGGCCTTCTTCAGGTCAGCCGACTTCGCCTGATTCTCCTTTTCAAGGAGCTCCTACCGGCCAGCGGCGTTTTTCAGCTCCACTGCCATCTCGGCTATTTTATCTTCGCTTCGGCGATGAGCAGCCCATTCGGCTCTCAACTCTTCGGCCGCCTTTAGGGCAGCTACATTGCTAGCCCAGGTTTGCTCCTTGGCTAGGGCAAGCTCCGCCCTTAGGGCCTCCACGGCAGCAGCTCCGCTTGCAGTCGAAGCATATCACATTAACATTATGCTCCTCTTAATATTTCCTATAAAAGCAAGGAAAGCAGAACACATACTTTGTGACTCGTTAAGCCGCTCGTTCACAAGCGTGATGTCGGCATCCACAATGTCAATCAGTCGCCTCAGTTCGGCGACTTCATCAGTCCGGTCTGTCGCCGGACCCTTAGCCACCTGTGCATGAATGTAGTGCGATCATTACTTAAGGGTGTGATCCTCCGTTTGTCGCCTAGGGCTGGCAACAAGAGTCTCAGGGGCTACCATCTATACGGAGCACACCTACCGTGTGCGGTACAACCAAAAAATTATGTATTTCACTATGTACCTCAAAGACTTTGAGCAGGCTCGTAAAAGCTTCATTCAACCCGCTCGTGGCGGATGAAATCTTCCCAAGCATCATGCTCATTAATGAACGGTGATCCTCCAAGAGAGTAGCATGCTCCAGAAGCCCCGTCAGCGTGTCCGGCCAGTTGCCGAACTATGCCAGACCCTTCTTATCACCCCCCGTGGGAGCCGAACGCTCCGGGCTCAGGGCGGTCGAAGTGTTAGCTTCTGGCCTCAGAAAATCTGGACTCCTCCGTGACGACACCTCGGGGTCGCCCGCACCATGAGGCGGAGAGGCAGGTGGGGTTTCACTCTCCATCATCTTCGGAAGAAGATCCCCCGGAGACGAGCTCTGTCGAGAAGAGCTGCTAGCCGAACTGCAAAGAATGGATCCTGGTTATTGTTCTCAGGGGAGGAAGCAGTAGCTTTGTATTTACGATTAACTTACAACTCGGCTGAGGGCTGGCCCGTTTGCAGGCATGGTGCGGCGAGGACGCCCTCCGGGGCAGGACCCCCTGGTGAAGTTTTCTTCCCTTTTCTAGGCACCTCCATCTCCAAGTCTTCGGAGGCGGCCCTCTTCTTCCCACGGGGGGAGGGGACCGTAGATTCCCCTCCCCGACTATCCTCCTCCATGAAGATAGTAATTCCCCCAGTTTGGATGTGCAATGTGTGAAGCTCTGCTTCTCTGTTCTTCCCTCCGTCTTTCCCTGAGGGCACTTTACTTAGCACACGACTAAGCATCCTGGCTATGGCAGGACTGGGCGAGCCTTCGGGAAGCGGTGTTGGACACCTGATTCTCTCCGCCTTGCTGAGACAATCCTGGCCGCGGATGGTTTTCAGAATAATGTTATGATAAATATAAACGAAGTGTTCGGTTTTACTTACTTGGGTATCTGGGCGGTTGCAGCTCTGGCCCGCATCCTCGGTGGTGTCCGGACACTTTACTTGTGGTCCGAAGAATAACTTACACATCCCTTCGAGCGTCATGCCGAAGAAGTGCTGAATAGTTCGTGGACCTTCCGGGTTGAATTCCCACATCCTGAGAGGCCGACGTTTGCACGGCAAGATCCGTCGGACTAGCATTACCTGAATTACACTGACAAAACTAATGTCCCTCTCAAGAAGCTCCCGAATGCGGCTCTGCAATGTTGGTACATCATTAGCAGGCCCCCAATCCAGTCCCACATTGGCCCATGACGCCAGTTGAGGTGGAGGGCCCGAGCGGAAGTCGGGGGCATCCACCCACTTTGTGCCTCTGGGAGCCGTGACGTAAAACCACCTCCGCTGCCATAGATCGGACACCTCCGGGAATAAGCCCTCTAGCCATGGGGCGTCGGTATTTCTGCTTATTACAGCGCCTCTGCACTCTGCGTGTCGCCCCTCAATCACCTTTGGCTTTACATTGAAGGTCTTGAGCTATAAGCCGAAGTGCGGGGTGATGTGGAGGAAGGCTTCGCACACGACGATGAACGATGAGATATGAAGGACGGAGTCCGGAGCTAGATCATGAAAATCTAGCCCGTAATAAAACATGAGCCCTCTCACAAAGGGATCAAGGGTGAAGCCTAAGCCACGGAGGAAGTGAGAAACAAATACGACGCTCTCGTTGGGCTCGGGAGTAGGGATGACCTGCCCTAGAGCAGGAAGCCTATGCTTGATGTCGGCAGTCAGATATCTGACCTCCCTAAGCTTCGTAATGTCCTCCTCCGTGACGGAGGAGGCCATCCACCGGCCTTGAAGGTTGGATCCAGACATGATTGAAGATCCGAGGTGCCTAAGCTTGGGCTTCGGGTGTTGGAACTCGAGATGCGGAGAGGCGCAAGCGTGGTAGGAAAGAGGGATAGGCATCGGTCCCTCTATAAAAGGGGGTGAATATCAAGCGTCCCCAGCGTGACCGTCTGGGACTTGCCTAAAAACACAGAGTCATACCAACAGGTGTAGTGGGGTTGCCCGCGCCCGTATTGATGGGAATCCCGCAATAAGGGGAACACGATCTATGCTTCGACGAGGCGTGCCAATAGAACCGCCTTGCAATGCGTGTCGTGGCAGGCCAAGAAAAACTGGTTCGTATTAAGCCAGGCCGCGGTGTAAGGGCACACCATGAAAAATTGTCAGCAGATTAGATTTGTAAAGTGTTATGACCTCTACAGTGGTGTGCGGAAATTATTTCACAGAGCCGGACACGATCTTTGATCTACTTCGGAGTATTCGGAGATAGAACCTGCCTTGCAATGCCGAAGACAATCTATGGACCGGACTCATCGTCATTGAAGCCTGGTTCAGGGGCTACTGAGGGAGTCCTGGATTAGGGGGTATCCGGACAGCCGGACTATATACTTTGGCCGGACTGTTGGGCCGTGAAGATACAAGACTCAAGACTTCATCCCATGTCCGGATGGGACTCTCCTTTGCATGGAAGACAAGCTTGGCGATCCGGATGTTAGATCTCCTTCTTTGTAACCGACTCTGTGTAACCCTAGCCCCCTCCGGTATCTATATAAACCGATGGTTTAGTCCGTAGGACGAGAACAATCATAATCATCATAGCCTAGCTCCTAGGGTTTAGCCTCTACGATCTCGTGGTAGATCAACTCTTGTAATACTCATATCATCAAGATCAATCAAGCAGGAAGTAGGGTTTTACCTCCATCGAGAGGGCCCGAACCTGGGTAAAACATCGTGTCCCCTGCCTCCTGTTACCATCAGCCTTAGATGCACAGATCGGGACCCCCTACCCGAGATCCGCCGGTTTTGACACCGATAGTGGGTCATCAAGAACATTCTCTAACCTAGACAGGTTGTCTGCAACGGGGTTCTCAGCTCCCTTTCTATCAATAATATGCAAATCAAATTCTTGGAGCAAGAGAACCCATCTAATGAGTCTAGGCTTAGTATCTTTCTTTTCCATAAGATATATAATAGCAGCATGATCAGTGTGAATAGTAACTTTGGAATCAACGATATAAGGTCTAAACTTATCACATGCAAACACAACTTCTAAGAACTCGTTTTTAGTAGTAGCATGATTTCTCTGGGAAGTATCAAGAGTCTTACTAGCATACTGGATAACATTCAATTTCTTATCAACTCTTTGCCCTAGAACATCACCTACAACATAATCACTAGCATCGCACATAATTTCAAAGGGCAAATTCCAATCGGGTGGCTGAACAATAGGTGAAGTGATCAAAGCTTTCTTAACTATTTCAAATGCTTCTACACAATCATCATCAAAGACAAAAGGAATATCTTTTTGCAATAAATTAGTCAGAGGCCTAGAGATTTTAGGAAAGTCTTTAATGAACCTCCTATAAAAACCGGCATGACCAAGGAAACTTCTTATACCTTTTATGTCCTTGGGACATGGCATCTTTTCAATAGCATCAACTTTAGCTTTATCAACTTCAATACCTCTATCGGAAATCTTGTCCCCCAAGACAATGCCTTCATTAACCATAAAGTGGCACTTTTCCCAATTCAAGACGAGACTAGTGTCTTCGCATCTCTGCAAAACTCGATCAAGGTTGCTCAAGCAATCATCAAAAGTGGATCCATAAACGGAGAAATCATCCATGAATACCTCACAAATATTTTCACAAAAGTCAGAGAATATAGCCATCATACATCTTTGAAAGGTAGCAGTTACATAAACCAAAAGGCATACGTCTATAAGCAAAAGTACCAAAAGGGCAAGTAAAAGTAGTTTTTGATTGATCCCCCGCTGACACGGGTATTTGAGAGAAAGCAGAATAACCATCTAGAAAGCAGAAATGTGTGTGTTTGGATAGTCTTTCTAGCATTTGATCAATAAAAGGTAAAGGGTGATGATCTTTCTTAGTAGCTTTATTTAATTTACGAAAATCAATTACCATCCTATAACCTGTAATAATTCTTTGCGGGATCAATTCATTTTATCATTAGGAACGACAGTAATACCTCCCTTTTTAGGAACACAATGGACAGGGCTTACCCAATCACTATCAGCAATGGGATAAATTATACCTACCTCAAGGAGCTTTAGTATCTCCTTTCTTACCACTTCTTTCATCTTGGGATTCAATCGTTGTTGAGGATCTCTAACTGGTTTGGAATTGTCCTCCAAATTAATTTTGTGTTGACATAACGTGGGACTAATGCCCTTGAGATCATCCAGAGTGTATCCAATAGCAGCACGGTGCTTCTTCAGAGTTTTCAATAATATTTCTTCTTCTTGCTCTGAAAGGTTAGCACTAATAATAACAGGATATATTTTCTTTTCATCAAGATAAGCATACTTAAGATTATCAGGTAATGGTTTGAGTTCAAACACGGGATCACCCTTGGTTGGTGGGGGATACCCAAGAATTTCAATGGGAAGGTTGTGTTTCAGCATAGGTTCTTGTTTAAGGAACACTTCATCTATTTCCCTTCTTTTCTTCATAAACATATCATTTTCATGGTCAAGCAAATCTTGTTCTAATGGATCAGTAGGAGGCACAACAATAGAAGCAAGACCAATAATCTCATCCTTACTAGGTGATTCTCTATCACGAGGTTGTCTATGAAACTTAGCAAAATTAAACTCATGAGACATACCCTCTAAGCCAATTGTGACAGTATCCTTTTCACAATCAATCCTAGCATTAACTGTATTCAAGAAGGGTCTACCAAAAATAATGGGACAAAAGTCATCTTGTGGGGAACTAAGAACAAGAAAATCAGCGGGATATTTAACCTTCCCACACAAGACTTCAACATCTCTAACAATCCCAACTGGTGAAATAGCATCTCTACAGGCAAGCTTGATAGTAACATCAATACCTTCCAACTCAATTGGTGCAATATCATGCATAATTTCTTTATATAAGTCATAGGGTATTGCACTAGAACTAGCACCCATATCACATAAGCCATGATAACAATGATCTCCTATTTTAACATAAATAACAGGCATGCCTACCACAGGTCTATGTATCTTAGTATCTGGTCTAACAATATTAGCAGTCTCACTATAGAAATAAATAACATGCCCATCTAAATCATCATCCAAGAGATCTTTAACCGTAGCAATACTAGGTTCAACTTTGATTTGCTCAGGAGGTGTATAAGTCCTAGTATTACTCTTATGAACAACAGTCGAAGGTTTAGCATGGTCCTTTATCCTAACAGGAAAAGGAGGTTTCTCAACATAAGTAGTAGGAACAATAGGATCACTATAGATGACAGTCTTTTCTTCAACTGTAATAGGTGCAACTACTTTTACTTCAACGGGAGGATTATATTTAAACCACTTCTCCTTAGGGAGATCAACGTGAGTAGCAAAAGATTCATATAAAGAAGCTACTATCTCAGAGTCAAGTCCATATTTAGCGCTAAATCCACGAAAAGCATCGGTATCCATAAAAGATTTAACACAACCAAACTTAGGTGTCATACCTGACTCCTTACCATCGTCGGAACCCCAATCTTTAGAGTTGAATTTAATTCTTTCCAATAAGTCGCATTTGAATTCAATAGTCTTTAGCATATAAGAACCAGCACAGGAAGTGTCGAGCATGTTGCGATCATTAGGAGAAAGCCGAGCATAAAAATTTTGAATAATCATTTCTCTGGAGAGCTCATGATTGGGGCATGAATATAACATTGACTTAAGCCTCCCCCAAGATTGAGCGATGCTTTCTCCTTCGCGAGGCCACAAATTATATATGTAATTATGATCACGATGAACAAGATGCATAGGATAGAACCTCTGGTGAAATTCCAGCTTCAATCATTTATAATTCCAAGATCTCGTATCATCACATAGCCTATACCATGTCAATGCATCTCCCTTCAAAGATAAAGGGAAGACCTTCCTTTTGACAACATCATCGGGAATACCTGCAAGCTTAAATAATCCACAAACTTCATCCACAAAGATAAGGTGTAAATCAGGATGCAATGTTCCATCTCCTGCAAATGGATTAGCTAGCAGTTTCTCTATCATACCCGAAGTAATCTCAAAGTAAATATTTTCAAAAATTTCAGTAGGTTGAGGAGAAACTCTTTGCTCTTCTGGTCGGGGTGAAGATACCCCGAACAAGCCCCTCAAAGGATTAGTTTCCATAGTGACAAGTAACAGAAAATTTCAGCACACTATATAAATGTTTCCTTACCAAGTTCCACTCACCAAAAGCGCTACACTCCCCGGCAATGGCGCCATAAAAGAGTCCTGATGACCCACAAGTGTAGGGGATCTATCGTAGTCCTTTCTATAAGTAAGAGTGTCGAACCCAACGAGGAGCAAAAGGAAATGATAAGCGGTTTTCAGTAAGATTTTCTCTGCAAGCACTGAAATTGTAGGTAACATATAGTTTTGTGATAAGATAAATTGTAACGAGTAACAAGCAAATAAAATAAATAAAGTGTAGAAAGGTGGCCCAATCCTTTTTGTAGCAAAGGATAAGCCTGGACAATTTCTTATAATGAGAAAGGAGCTCCCGAGGACACATGGGAATTATCGCCAAACTAGTTTTTGATACGTCTCCAACGTATCTATAATTTTTGATTGTTCCATGCTATTATATTACCCCTTTTGGATGTTTTATGGGATTTATTTTACACATTCATATCATTTTTGGGACTAACCTACTAACCGGAGGCCCAGCCCATATTGGTGTTTTATTGCCTGTTTCAGTATTTCGAAGAAAAGGAATATCAAACGGAGTCCAAACAGAATGAAACCTTCGGCATCGTGATTTTTTGGAAGAATATCATCCTGGAGGCTTGTAGATCAAGTCAGAAGATCCTCGAGGAGCCCAGGAGATAGGGGCGCGGCCCCCTGTCTCGTGGACCCCTCGAGCACCCCCCAGCCGACTTCTTTCGCCTATAAAACCCTACGTACCCTAAAACCATCAAAAATCAAGATAGATCAGGAGTTCCGCCGCCACAAGCCTCTGTAGCCACCAAAAACCTCTCGGGAGTCCGTTCCGGCACCCTGCCGGAGGGGGAACCCATCACCGGTGGCCATCTTCATCATCCCTGCGCTATCCATGATGAGGAGGGAGTAGTTCACCCTCGGGGCTGAGGGTATGTACCAGTAGCTATGTGTTTGATCTCTCTCTCTCTCTCTCTCTCTCTCTCTCTCTCTCTCTCTCTCTCTCGTGTTCTCTCTCGTGTTCCCTCTATGGCACGATCTTGATGTATCCCGAGCTTTGCTATTGTAGTTGGATCTTATGATGTTTCTCCCCCTCTACTCTCTTGTGATGAATTGAGTTTCCCCTTTGAAGTTATCTTATTGGATTGTGTCTTTTATGAGAACACTTGATGTATGTCTTGCCGTGTTTATCTCTGGTGACAATGGGATATCGCGTGCCACTTGATGTATGTTTTGGTGACCAACTTGCGGGTTCTGCCCATAAACCTATGCATAGGGGTTGGCACACGTTCTTGACTCTCTGGTAGAAAATTTGGGGCACTCTTTGAAGTACTTTTATGTTGGTTGGATGAATCTGAGATTGTGTGATGCATATCATATAATCATGCCCACGGATACTCGAGGTGACAATGGAGTATCAAGGTGACATTAGGGTTTTGGTTGATTTGTGTCTGAAGGTGTTATTCTAGTACGAACTCTTTAATAGATCGATCCGAAAGAATAACTTTGAGGTGGTTTCGTACCCTACCATAATCTCTATGTTTGTTCTCTGCTATTAGTGGCTTTGGAGTGACTCTTTGTTGCATGTTGAGGGCTTGTTATATGATCTATCTATGTTATTATTGTTGAGAGAACTTGCAGTAGTGAAAGTATGAACCCTAGGCCTTGTTTCCTATCATTGCAATACCGTTTACGCTCACTTTTACCATTAGTTACCTTGCTGTTTTTATATTTTTCAGATTACAAAAACCTTTATCTACCATCCATATTGCACTTGTATCACCATCTCTTCGCCGAACTAGTGCACCTATACAATTTACCATTGTATTGGGTGTGTTGGGGACACAAGAGACTCTTTGTTATTTGGTTGTAGGGTTGCTTGAGAGAGACCATCTTCATCCTACGCCTCCCACGGATTGATAAACCTTAGGTCATCCACTTTAGGGAAATTTGCTATTGTCCTAAAAACCTGTGCACTTGCAAGCCCAACAACGTCTACAAGAAGAAGGTTGTGTAGTAGACATCAAGCTCTTTTCTGGCGCCGTTGCCGGGGAGGTGAGTGCTTGAAGGTATATCTTTAGATCTTGCAATCGAATCTTTTTGTTTCTTGTTTTATCACTAGTTTAGTTTATAAAAGAAAACTACAAAAAAATGGAGTTAAGTTTGTCTCATATGCTTCATCTTTTTAATATCTTTCGTGAGAATGATGGAAAGGAAAATTGTTCTCAAGTGCTAGAAGAAGAATGCATTAAAATACTTGGTACTAGATCTTTGTATGATGAGCATGATTTCAATGTTGTTAGTATGAATTCCTTGAATATCCATGATGCTAATGATATGCAAAGCCACAAGCTTGGGGAAGCTATGTTTGATGAATATGATATTTTTTGTCCCCCAAGTTTTGATGAGAATATTTATTATGATGAAAGCATGCCTCCTACGTATGATGATTATATTTATGAAAGTGGATTTGGAAGAGTGTCGACTTTATTTAGTGATTCCACTATCTTGGGAGAGGTTTCAATCGATTATGATGAGAACGAAGTTGCTACTTATGATGATTATTGTGATGAAACTTATGCTATAAAAAGTAGTGATGATTATTACAAATCTTTTCATGATTATGATTACCCTTTTTCTGAACATTAGTCTTTTAATGTGGAAACAATTTTTAGTGCTCAAGTCTCTTATGATACTCCCACTATTCCGAATGAGAAGAACTTTGCTTATGTGGAGAGTAGTAAATTTTCTATGCTTGTAGATCATGAAAAGAATGCTTTAGGTTCTGGTTATATTGTTGAATTCATTCATGATGCTACTGAAAATTATTATAAGGGAGGAATATATGCTTGTAGGAATTGCAATAATGTCAAGTTTCCTCTCTATGTGTTGAAAATCTTGAAGCTATGCTTGTTTTACCTTCCTATGCTTGTTGATTATTGTTCCCATAAGTTGTTTGCTCACAAAATCCCTATGCATAGGAAGTGGGTTAGACTTAAATGTGCTAGTCATATGCTTCATGATGCTCCCGTTATGTTTCAATTCTTATCTTTTATGTGAGCATCATTGTCATCATCATGCCTAGCTAAAAAGGCATTAAAGAAAAGCGCTTGTTGGGAGACAACCCAATATTTATCCTTACTGTTTTTGTGTGTTCACATGATTATGCTACTGTAGTAATCATCTTTTATACCTTTTGTTTCAATAAAGTGCCAAGTAAGACCTTTAGGATAGCTTACGGTGATGGTTGTGTTGATCCTGCTGAAAATCAGAAACATTTACACCCAGTAAATTAGTTTTGTTAATTCACAGAAACGTGATTATGATCTGATTATTTTTTCTCTGGATTTTTACACAAATTTCTTAGGACTTCCTAATTTTCTAGGGTTTTTGGAGTTCCATAAGTATACTTTTGATACAGATTAGTACAGACTGTTCTGTTTTTGACAGATTCTGTTTTCTATGTGTTGTTTGCTTTTTTTGATGAATCTATGAGTAGTATCGGAGGTATGAACCATAGATAAGTTGGAATACAGTATATATTACACCAATATGAATTTAGAATGAGTTCATTACAGTACCTAAGTGGTTGTTTTATTTTCTTATACTAACGGAGCTTACGAGTTTTCTGTTGAGTTTTGTGTTGTGGAGTTTTCAAGTTTTGGGTAAATATTCGATGGACTGTGGAATAAGGAGTGGCAAGAGCCTAAGCTTGGGTATTCCCAAGGCACCCCAAGGTAATATTCAAGGACAACCAAGAGCCTAAGCTTGGGGATGCCCCAGAAGGCATCCCCTCTTTCGTCTTCGTTCATCGGTAACTTTACTTGGAGCTATATTTTTATTCACCACATGATATGTGTTTTGCTTGGAGCGTCATTTTCTTTTGTTAGTACTACCTCCGTTCCTAAATATTTGTCTTTTTAGATATTCAAATGGACTACCACATACGGATGTATATGGACATATTTTAGAATGTACACTCACTCATTTTGCTTCGTATGTAGTCACTTGTTGAAAACTCTAGAAAGACAAATATTTAGGAACGGAGGGAGTATTTGCTTGCTGTTATTTAGAATAATGTTTGGCATCTTTAGTTTCAATAAAGAAGTCAAGGATAGCCTTTGCCATGCCTATTTTGCTAGTATACATGTTGCTGTTTGAAAATAGATAGTTTACCGCTGTTGAAAAAAATCCCTAGAAAAGTCAGAGAATGATATAATGATGAAACCTTTTGCATAATGAGCTCTGATAAATTTACTACAGTGGGAATTTTATTTCATATTTTTTCGAGTTAGGGAAGTATGATGAATCTTGCAATCTTTACAGATTGTACTGTTTTGGCAGATTGCTGTTATGTTTGCATTGTTTGCATATGTTTGCTTGTTTAATTATTCTATTTGAGGATAGGAGTATTAAATATGCAGAAGCATTTACTATGAAATGTTGAATAATAATTTTAGTGATTTGTTACAGTAGAAAATGATAAGGTTTTGCATTGGTTTATACTAACCTATCTCACGAGTTCTTGTTGAGTTTGTTGTGAATGAAGCTTTTGAGAAATAGAGAAACCATGATAAGAGAGGAATTAAGGAGACACAAAAGTTCAAGATTGGGGATGCCCAAGGCACCCCAAGATAATATATCAAGAAGTCTCAAGCATCTAAGCTTGGGGATGCCCCGGTAGGCATCCCACCTTTCTTCTTCAACAACTATCGGTTAGTATCGGTTGAGCCTAAGTTTTTGCTTCTTCACATGAGTTGTGCTATCCTTGCAATGTCATTTTATTTTGTTTTGGTTTCTGTTTGAATACAATACCAAGATCTGAAATTCTTTAATGGGAGAGAGTCTTCGCATAGTTACGTAATTCTTTAGCTACTCATTTATCTTCATTTATATCTTGTTGGAGTAGTTTGTCATTTACTCGTGTGCTTCACTTATATCTTTTGAGCTTGATAGTTTTTGCTCTAGTGCTTCACTTATATCTTTTAGAGCACAGCGGTGGTTATATTTTGTAGAAATTGCTAGTCTCTCATGCTTCACTTATATTATTTTGAGAGTCTTTTAGAACAGCATGGTATTTGCTATGGTTACAAAGTTGGTCCTAGAATGATGAGCATCCAAGTTGGGTATAATAAGAACTATCATAGGAATTGAATTGGATGCTATGATCAATTTGATACTTGATAATTGTTTTGAGATATGGAGGTAGTGATACTAAAGTCATGCTAGTTGGGTGATTATGAATTTAAAGAATGCTTGTGTTTAAGTTAGCAAGTCCCGTAGCATGCACGTATGATTAAAGTTGTGTAACAAATTTGAAACATGAAGTGTACCTGGCTTGTGCATCCTTATGAGTGGCAGTCGGGGACGAGCGATGGTCTTTTCCTACCAATCTATCCCCCTAGGAGCATGCGCGTAGTACTTGAATTTTTTGATGACTTCTAATTTTTTGCAATAAGTATATGAGTTCTTTTGACTAATGTTGAGTCCATGGATTATACGCACTTTTACCTTTCCACTATTGCTAGCCCCTTCGGTACCGTGCATTGCCCTTTCTCACCTTGAGAGTTGGTGCAAACTTCGCCGGTGCATCCAAACCCCGTGATACGATATGCTCTATCACACATAAACCTCCTTATATCTTCCTCAAAACAGCCACCATACCTACCTATTATGGCATTTCCATAGTCATTCCGAGATATATTGTCATGCAACTTTCCACCGTTCCGTTCATCATCATCATGACATACTTTACTTTTGTCATATTGCCATTGCATGATCATGTAGTTGACATCGTATTTGTGGCAAAGCCACCATGCATTATTTTTCATACATGTCACTCTTGATTCATTGCACCATCCCGGTACACCGGCGGAGGCATTCATATAGAGTCATATCTTGTTCTAGTTTCGAGTTGTAATTCATATGTTGTAATCAATGAAAGTGTGATGATCATCATTATTAGAACATTGCCCAAAAAAAAGAAGAAAGGCCAAAAGAAAAAAAGAAAGGCCCAAAGAAAAAAAAAGAAAAAAAGAAAAAAAAAGAGAAAATAAATAAAAAGGGCAATGCTACTATCTCTTTTCCACACTTGTGCTTCATAATAGCACCTTGTTCTTCATGTAGTGAGTCTCATATATTGTGCTTCAAAGTAGCACCATGTTTTTCATATAGTGAGTCTCATAAGTTGTCTTTTTCATACTAGTGGGAATTTTTCATTATAGAACTTGGCTTGTATATTCCTACAATGGGCTTCCTCAAATGCCCTAGGTCTTCGTGAGCAAGAAAGTTGGATGCACACCCACTAGTTTTCTTTTGTTGAGAATTCATTTATAGCTCTAGTGCATCCGTTGCATGGCAATCCCTACTCCTCATGTTGACATAAATTGATGGGCATCTCCATAGCCCGTTGATTATCCTCGTCAATGTGAGACTTTCTCCTTTTTTGTCTTCTCCACACAATCCCCATCATCATATTCTATTCCACCCATAGTGCTATATCCATGGCTCACGCTCATGTATCGCGTGAAGGTTGAAAAATATTGAGACTATTTAAGTATGAAACAATTGCTTGGCTTGTCATCGGGGGTATAGAAGTTGGGAACATCTTTGTGTGACGAAAATGAAGCATAGCCTAACTATATGATTTTGTAGGGATGAACTTTCTTTTGCCATGTTATTTTGAGAAGACATGATTACTTTGATTAGTATGCTTGAAGTGTTACTATTTCTTTTATCAATATGAACTTTTATTTTGAATCATTTGGATCTGAACATTCATGCCACATTAAAGAAAATTACTTTGAGAATTATGCTAGGTAGCATTCCACATCAAAAATTCTGTTTTTATCATTTACCTACTCGAGGACGAGCAGGAATTAAGCTTGGGGATGCTTGATACGTCTCCAACGTATCTATAATTTCTTATTTTTCCATGCTATTATATTACCCCTTTTGGATGTTTATGGGCTTTATTTTACACATTTATATCATTTTTGGGACTAACCTACTAACCGGAGGCCCAACCCATATTTTTGTTTCATTGCCTGTTTCAGTATTTCGAAGAAAAGGAATATCAAACGGAGTCCAAACGGAATGAAACCTTCGGCATCGTGATTTTTTGGAAGAATATCATCCTGGAGGCTTGGAGATCAAGTCAGAAGATCCTCAAGGAGCCCAGGAGATAGGGGGCGCCCCCCCCTACAAGGCGCGCCCCCCTGTCTCGTGTACCCCTCGAGCACCCCCCGACCGACTTCTTTCGCCTACAAAACCCTACATACCCTAAAACCATCAAAAATCAAGATAGATCGGGAGTTCCGCCGCCGCAAGCCTCTATAGCCACCAAAAACCTCTCGGGAGTCCGTTTCGGCACCCTGCCGGAGGGGGAACCCATCACCGGTGGCCATCTTCATCATCCCAACGCTATCCATGACGAGAAGGTAGTAGTTCACCCTCGGGGCTGAGGGTATGTACCAGTAGCTATGTGTTTGATCTCTCTCTCTCTCTCTCGTGTTCTCTCCCGTGTTCCCTCTATGGCACGATCTTGATGTATCCCGAGCTTTGCTATTGTAGTTGGATCTTATGATGTTTCTCCCCCTCTACTCTCTTGTGATGAATTGAGTTTCCCCTTTGAAGTTATCTTATCGGATTGAGTCTTTTATGAGAACACTTGATGTATGTCTTGCTGTGTTTATGTGTGGTGACAATGGGATATCGCGTGCCACTTGATGTATGTTTTGGTGACCAACTTGCGGGTTCCGCCCATGAACCTATGCATAGGGGTTGGCACACGTTCTTGACTCTCTGGTAGAAACTTTGGGGCGCTCTTTGAAGTACTTTTATGTTGGTTGGATGAATCGGAGATTGTGTGATGCATATCGTATAATCATGCCCATGGACACTCGAGGTGACAATGGAGTATCAAGGTGACATTATGGTTTTGGTTGATTTGTGTCTGAAGGTGTTATTCTAGTACGAACTCTTTAATAGATCGATCCGAAAGAATAACTTTGAGGTGGTTTCGTACCCTACCATAATCTCTATGTTTGTTATCTGCTATTAGTGGCTTTGGAGTGACTCTTTGTTGCATGTTGAGGGCTTGTTATATGATCTATCTATGTTATTATTGTTGAGAGAACTTGCAGTAGTGAAAGTATGAACCTTAGGCCTTGTTTCCTATCATTGCAATACCGTTTACGCTCACTTTTACCATTAGTTACCTTGCTGTTTTTATATTTTCATATTACAAAAACCTTTATCTACCATCCATATTGCACTTGTATCACCATCTCTTCGCCGAACTAGTGCACCTATACAATTTACCATTGTATTGGGTGTGTTGGGGACACAAGAGACTCTTTGTTATTCTGTTGCAGGTTGCTTGAGAGAGACCATCTTCATCCTACGCCTCCCACAGATTGATAAACCTTAGGTCATCCACTTGAGGGAAATTTGCTACTGTCCTACAAACCTGTGCGCTTGCAGTCCGAACAACATCTACAAGAAGAAGGTTGTGGAGTAGACATCAGTTTTCATCACGCTCATATGATTCACGTTCGGTACTTTGATAATTTGATATGTAGGTGGACCGGTGCTTGGATACTGCCCTTACTTGGACATGCACCCCACTTATGATTAAGCCCTATTGCAAGCATCCGCAACTACAAAAGAAGTATTGAGGTAAACCTAACCACAGCATTAAACATATGGATCCAAATCAGCCCCTAACGAAGCAACGCATAAACTAGGGTTTAAGCTTCTGTCACTCTAGCAACCCATTATCTACTTATTACTTCCCAATGCCTTCCTATAGGCCCAAATAATGGTGAAGTGTCATGTAGTCGACGTTCACATAACACCACTAGAGGAAAGACAACAACATCTCATCAAAATATCGAACGAATACCAAATTCACATGACTACTAATAGCAAGACTTCACCCATGTCCTCAGGAACAAACGTAACTACTCACAAAGCATATGCATGTTCATAATCAGAGGAGTAATATTATGCATTAAGGATTTGAACATATGATCTTCCACCAAGTAAACCAATTAGCATTAACTACAAGGAGTAATCAACACTACTAGCAACCCACAGGTACCAATTTGTGGTTTTGATACAAGATTGGATACGAGAGATGAACTAGGGTTTTGAGAGGAGATGGTTCTGGTGAAGATGTTGATGGAGATTGACCCCCTCCCGATGAGAGGATCGTTGGTGATGAAGATGGTGATGATTTCCCCTCCCGGAGGGAAGTGTCCCTGGCAGAAGAGCTCTGCCGGAGCTCTAGAATGGTTCCGCCAAGGTTCCACCTCGTGGCGGCGGATTTTCGTCCCGTAAGCTTGCCCACAAGTTTTTCCAGGGTAAAAGCCTTCATATAGCAGAAGATGGACACCGGAGGGCCACCAGGGGGCCCAGGAGATAGGGGCACGCCCAGTAGGGGTGGGCGCGCCCCCCACCCTCCTGGCAGGGTGTGGGCCCCCTGAGGTGTTTCTTCCGCTCAATAATTATTATTAATTCCAAAATTAAGTTCTGTAGAGTTTCAGGATTTTTGGAGGAGTGCAGAATAGGTTTGCAATGTTTCCTCCTTTTCCAGCCAGAATTCCAGCTGCCGACATTCCCCCACTTCATGGTAAACCTTGTAAAATAAGAGAGAATAGCCATAAGTATTCAGATATAATGTGTAATAACAACCCATAATGCAATAAATATTGATATAAAAGCATGATGTAAAATGGACGTATCATTCATCGTGATCATAATTACATACATAATGTCTGGCCTCGCGAAGGAGAAAGCATCGCTCAAGCTTGGGGGAGGCTTAAGTCAATGTTATATTCATGCCCCAATCATGAGCTCTCCATAGAAAAGATTATTAAAAAAAATTATGCTCGGCTTTCTCCCAATGATCGCAACATGCTCGATACTTCCTCTGCTGGTTCTTATATGCTGAAGACTATTGAATTCAAATGGGATTTATTGGAAAGAATTAAACACAACTCTGAAGATTGGGGTTCCGACGATGGTAAGGAATCAGGTATAACACCTAAGTTTGATTGTGTTAAATCTCTTATGGATACCGATGCTTTTCGTGGATTTAGCCCTAAGTATGGACTTGACTCTGAGATAGTAGCTTCTTTCTATGAATCTTTTGCTACTCACGTTGATCTCCCTAAGGAGAAGTGGTTTAAATATAATCCTCCCGTTGAAGTAAAAGTAGTTGCACCTATTACAGTTGAAGAAAAGACTATCACCTTTAGTGATCCTATTGTTCCTACTACTTATGTTGAGAAACCTCCTTTTCCTGTTAGCATAAAGGATCATGCTAAAACTTCGACTGTTGTTCGTAAGAGTAATACTAGGACTTATACACCTCCTGAGCAAATCAAAGTTGAACCTAGTATTGCTATGGTTAAAGATCTCTCGGATGATGATTTAGATGGGCATGTTATTTACTTCTGTGGTGAGACTGCTGATATTGTTAGACCAGATACTAAAATACATAGACTTGTGGTAGGCATGCCTGTTATTTCTGTTAAAATAGGAGATCATTGTTATCATGGCTTATATGATATGGGTGATAGTGCTAGTGCAATACCCTATGACTTATATAAAGAAATTATGCATGATATTGCACCCATTGAATTGGAAGGTATTGATGTTACTATCAAACTTGCCAATAAAGATACTATTTCACCAATTGGGATTGTTAGAGATGTTGAAGTCTTGTGTGGGAAGGTTAAATATCATGCTGATTTTCTTGTTCTCAGTTCCCCACGGGATGACTTTTGTCCCATTATTTTTGGTAGACCCTTCTTGAATACACTTAATGCTAATATTGATTGTGAAAAGGATACTGTTACAATTGGCTTAGAGGATATGTCTCATGAGTTTAATTTTGCTAAGTTTCATAGACAACCTCGTGATAGAGAATCACCTAGTAAGGATGAGATTATTGGTCTTGCTTCTATTGCCGTGCCTCCTACTGATCTGTTAGAACAATATTTGCTAGACCATGAAAATGATATGTTTATGAAAGAAAGAAGGGAAATAGATGAAGTGTTCCTTCAACAGGAACCTATTCTGAAACACAACCTACCCGTTGAAATTCTTGGGGATCCCCCTCCACCCAAGGGTGATCCCGTGTTTGAGCTCAAACCATTACCTGATAATCTTAAGTATGCTTATCTTGATGAAAAGAAAATATATCCTATTATTATTAGTGCTAACCTTTCAGAGCACGAAGAAGAAAGATTATTGAAAACTCTAAAGAAGCACCGTGTTGTTATTGGATATACTCTGGATGATCTCAAGGGCATTAGTCCCACATTATGCCAACACAAAATTAATTTGGAGGACGATGCCAAACCATTTAGAGATCGTCAACGACGATTGAATCCTAAGATGAAAGAAGTGGTAAGAAAGGAGATACTAAAGCTCCTTGAGGCAGGTATAATTTATCCCGTTGCTGATAGTGATTGGGTAAGCCATGTCCATTGTGTTCCTAAAAAGGGAGATATTACCGTTGTTCCTAATGATAAAGATGAATTGATCCCGCCAAGAATTATTACAGGTTATAGGATGGTAATTGATTTCCGTAAATTAAATAAAGCTACTAAGAAAGATCATTACCCCTTACCTTTTATTGATCAAATGCTAGAAATACTATCCAAACACACACATTTCTGCTTTCTAGATGGTTATTCTGGTTTCTCTCAAATACCTGTATCAGCGAAGGATCAATCTAAAACTACTTTTACTTGCCCTTTCGGTACTTTTGCTTATAGACGTATGCCTTTTGGTTTATGTAATGCACTTTCTACCTTTCAAAGATGCATGATGGCTATATTCTCTGACTTTTGTGAAAAGATTTGTGAGGTGTTCATGGATGATTTCTCCGTCTATGGATCCTCTTTTGATGATTGCTTGAGCAACCTTGATCGAGTTTTGCAGAGATGCAAAGACACTAGTCTCGTCTTGAATTGGGAAAAGTGCCACTTCATGGTTAATGAAGGCATTGTCTTGGGGCACAAGATCTCCAAGAGAGGTATTGAAGTTGATAGAGCTAAAGTTGATGCTATTGAAAAGATGCCATGTCCCAAGGACATAAAAGGTATAAGAAGTTTCCTTGGTCATGCCGGTTTTTATACGAGGTTCATTAAGGACTTTTCTAAAATCTCTAGGCCTCTGACTAATTTATTGCAAAAAGATATTCCTTTTGTCTTTGATGATGATTGTGTAGAAGCATTTGAAATACTAAAGAAAGCTTTGATCACTACACCTATTGTTCAGCCACCACTACAAAAAAATACACTTCCGTGATGATACGTGTTTGTCACAGTAGGTCGCGTTTTTTGTCATGCATGTAAATCCATGACAAATTTATGACAGAATCAAGATAGTCAAACCTGTGCTATCGTAGAAGTGTTCCATGACATTACCAAAATTATCATCACGGAAGTGTCCACTTCCATGATGATAAATCGCGTGTCACAGAACTACTTTCGTCAAGGGTGACCGACACGTGGCATCCACCGTAATGGAACGCCGTTAAGCTATCGGGTCGGGTTTTGGATCCGATAACCCGTTAACAGCCCCGACCAATGGGGATTTTCCACGTGTAAAATCATCATTGGCTGGAGCAAACACGTGTCGGCTCACCGTTGGGACAGATGTCATCCGCTCATTGGACCGAAGGCGCCTATGATACGGCGACATGTGGCACGGCCCAATAGAGGCCCATTCCGGTGAAAAGGCCGGCCCGTTTGACTTGGTCAAAAGGTGGCGGGCCGGCCCACGGAAAGCCTGTTAACGGCCTGTTCGCTTATAGCCCATTTACAGCCCGCTAACCGAGGGCCTGTTACGCCCTATCTGAATTATGCCCAATAGCGTCATCTGGGCCGTCCAATATGATTCAGCCTGTTTTAACTTCCGGCCCATGTGTGACCCATGACTTCTTTTGGCCCATATGAGGACCTTTGTAACTCTTGGCACATTAACGGCCCGTGGTGAAAATGGCCCGTAATGAACAGTGTATCACTTTATACCCATTAACGACTCGTTATTCCATTGGGCCGTTTCCAGCCCAAGTTATCTTTCGGCCTTCTCAGGACCCATTGATTCTTGGGCTCATTTCCAGCATTCGGTTACATACGGCCCGTTACTGTCATTTTCTGCTTGTGGGCCAATTCAGCCCGTCGTTACAGTCGGCCCATTTGCGGACCGTTAATATGTTGGGCCGTTTTCATGTCAAAAAAACCCTTTGGGCTGTTTTCATGGAGTTATCAAATACGGCCCATTAACGGCCTGTTATGGTCCATGAATAGTATGGCCCATGATTGGCGAAATGATGATACGCCCCATAGAAGGCCCATGGATCCTATGGCCCGTATGAGGCCCATGGATAGTACGGCCCGTAGAAGGCCCATGGACCCTACAGCCCGTAGAAGGCCCATTGATCCCTAAGGCCCATATAGAAGGCCGATGGATCCTATGGCCCGTATAGAAGGCCAATGGTCCTACGGCCGAACGAAGGCCCATGGATCATACGGCCTGCAGGAGGCCCATGGTTACAACAGTCCGTGTGTTGCCATGATTATTTTGGCCTACTTACCAAAAATAGGCTATTCTGGCCACTAGAAAAACACAGAAAAAGAACTGCAGTGACTACAAGCAAACAACTAAACAAGACAATAAGGAAATAAATAAGCAAGCAATTATGGCTAGCCTATTACCGCTATTACACATATTACATCCACTGGGCATCAAAGTTCGCCACCAGTGCAAATATAGGGAACAAAGCAGCATATTACATACACTTGGCCGTCAAAATTGGCCACCAGTGCAAATAAACGCGGCAGCAAAACAAGAGCATAACTGAAACAACTTCAGAAGAGATCAAGAAACGTTATCCTGGGTATCCACCATGCTGGCAATAAGCTTAGCAGGCTGATTAGCTTTGTCCTGTTTGGCGCTAAAATCCTCCAACGCTTGCTGTTGCACCAGAAAGTATGCATCTGAATGCTCCAGGGACTTTTGCAGCCTTCCACTTCTTGTCGCAGCACAGCTGATCGATGTCTTTCAGCTTGTAGTTGAGACTCAAGAAACCGAAGTGATTCAGATAGTGAGTTTGAATAGCTTGTGCATGCGGTAGTGGCCAGTAACTCGAACACTAAACCCAGACAGGACTTTGGGGTTGTCTCGCTATCTTCAAGATAGTCTTCCTTAGCTGTTTTATCAGCTTTGTTGGAGACCAACAAGGATGTGTCACTATCCTGAACCTTATCTGCATTACTTCCTTTACCATTGCTTAATAAGGCACTCTTCCCCAATATTCTGTCAGCATTCTAAAAGAAGAAACAAGCAGATACATAACAAGTTTAGCATGTACTAGTATATGAAACTCATTTCGATGAACCAGTTCATTAGTAAGGTGAACAGGATTAAACTACCAAGTCTTCTATTGCCAAGTACTAGTACATAATAAAAGCATCAAACAAACATATATCTATGTCCTATGGTCACTGCATTGTCTTGCCAAATCAAAATAGAGACACGGTTCAAATCATATCAGTTCAAGACAAAGCAGCAGTGAAAGAATACAAAGCGTGGGAAACTACACGGCACAACAAGATTTCAGATGGGTACCACGGGTCTACATGTACAACAACACTATTGGCTCTGTTGTGATGCTAGTAATGTGCATGATATGAAAGTCAACTGTATACACAATTGAAATTGAAATCAACAGAGCTATTGATAAGAGCAAACCTGTTAAAGAAACATGCGTGAACATACCTGTTATGCCATTGGAGTTTCGATTGGATACTTCAATTTGAAAATAAGTTCGTATCAGTAAATACAGTGATACAAGAGCAAAGCAATCATAGTTAAAAAAAGGCGCGCCTAAGCGAGCGCTTAAGCGTGCCTAGGCTATAGGCGTTGGCAAAATGCATTGCACATAACTATGCATAATCTGTGCATAACTGCGCATAAGCATGCGCTTTGGTCAGTAAAGCGCAAGGCGGTGGAAAAACGCACAATTAACGCCTAGTGCTTTTTTGAACTATGATAGCAATGGAATCTTAAATTAGAACATTTGTTCTTCAGGTTTAGGCACTTGTTCTACATGAACAGAGTACAGTAAGACGCAGGAATAAAATACTTAAAAATAGAGAATGAGCTCATAGACCTTACCACATTCTTGGTTCGGGAACAGTCGAGAACAAGGCATTCCCAGTCATCGTCCAGTAAATGTGTCTCAGGAGAACGTAAGGGAATTTGATGAGTCTCTTTGCTGGTGAAGTACATTTTCTTCAGGTAATTTCGATACTGCCACCAAGCATTCTTGAAGATAGCAGAGGTATTAGCACAGGTTACCTCATCCTGAGTTTCCAAATTGGTCCTTCTCTATAGAGAAAAATGGGAAAATTTGTTGTATTATAACCATCATGGAGGTAGGATGTATGGGACGAAGCAAAGTAATTGCCATGAATAACATTACTTACACAAAACTCCTGGACAAACACTTGCAATTGGCATTTTCCTGCATCTTCAGTATAATATTTCCAAGATGGGAAGATACGCACATACGATTTAACAACATCAAATGCGATAGATGCTAAAGTACGACTGGTTGGTTGTGCTTCCTCCATTGGAATAGGCGTACTAACTGGTGGAGTTGGGGTTCGCCGTGGTAGTACTGGCCCTTTGGGCACTGGAGCTGCCTTACTAGCTTTTGTTGTTTGGGAGCTCTATGGTGGAGATGGTGCTGTGTCAACAGGAACCGGGTTACTATCGGCTGGGGTTGGGGTTAGATTGGGTGAAGCTGGTTCTCTGTCCATCGCAGTAGGGGTACAATCTGCGAGAGTTTGGGTTATGTGTGGTAGGGCTGGTTCTTGTGCATGTACAACCGGGGTGCTATCTCCACCAAGAGGTAGCACTGTTTTATTTGAAGACCGTGTTTTTATTCCGCTAGATACTGGCATCACCCGCTCCAATTCAAATGGCTGATAAACAGGAAACATAGTTGAATGTACAGACATTGTATGAGAGATAGATGCAATAGATAGTGTGGAAAAAAGAGGGCATGAAATAGTTGACATGTATATTGTTTAACTAAAACGGATAGCATGACATAATTTCACATATATGATGTCTATCTAAACTGGATAGCATAGCATAACATAATTCAAAGATATGATGAATAACTAAACAAGATCGCATGACATAATTCACCTACATGTTATCTAAGTAATCAGGATCACATCATTTAATTCACATATGTGATTTATATGCTAAATAGAGGGCATTCGATATGATGTCTGAACTAAGAACATGGTATTGAATATTGTGTATATGATGTCTAAACTATGCAATGCAAGACACCGTATGCATGATATGAGCAGTATAACCGTGCCAAGTTAGACCATACACCTCAGTGGGGGAATAGGACTGGTTATATGTCTCTGAATCCATCTCTGAGGAGCTATCGGGACCCAACAAGAGATCTGCTTCGACAGGTAGCACTGTCTGCTCTGAAGGTCTTGTTTTCACTCCAGATTTTTCCATCTCCCACCCAAATGGCTGATTCACAGGAAGAGTAGTTTAATGTACAAACATTGTCGACAAATGGAAATGTAATGAAGAATAGCATGGGCAAGATATCATTCAAATATATGATGCCTCGTTAAACAGGATGGCATTGCACATTTCACATATATTATGGCTGGCTAAAAGACATGAGACTGCATAATTCCCATATATGATATAGAAACTAAACAGGTGGCATTACAGAACATGTCTAAACTAAGCAGATGATATATATGATGTCAAAAGTAGGCACTGCAAGGCAACATATGCATGATATGACTAACATCATCATGCCAAGGTAGAGCAAACACCTTGGGGGTAAATAGGAGTGGTCAGCGGCGTCTGAATACGCCTCAGAACAAATATCTTCCTCTGGATTACAATCTGGAGAGGGGTCGGGAGGGTTTGCCATTGAACCCACCATGGAGCGATGTCTGCATGACATTGTATTGCCGCGCAAAACTCTTCTCTTTTTCTCTACATGTTCAGCATGACTGTGTACAATATCTGACATGCATATGAAAAAAATATGGTGAGATTATGTAAGGAGAGCATGCAGAAATTTAGGGTGATGGTAACAACCAGTGGATCGATGTTTTTCTGTTGAACCAAAATAGCCCTAATGGATCGACGTGAATGTATAGTAATAAGTGACGCAACAAGTGTACAACCTCTTTGCCGTAGCCGTGTCGAGCTCAGCATCATTGGGTTGGTCGCTGAAGCAGTTGAGGCAGAGGTGGCTGTCGGAGGTGTGGAAGAAGATCTGAGGAATCTGTAGATGGTGTCCAGGGCACTGCTCTGTTGTGACGGATCGTTCTGTCGTTGGAGCAGCTCCGGTGAGCCGTAAGACGTCAAGGCTGAAGCAGCACAAGACAGACATCGTCAATCTCAAGTGGGATTCTAATAGCATCTCCAATAGATGATGAAAATGGATGTAAAATTAACATCACCAAAAACCACCTGACTACAACAGATGAGGTAAAAACTATTGACTCTGAAGTTAAGTGTCGAAACTGAAATTAACTGTGGAATCTGAATGCTACTGTGGAAACTGAACGCAATGGTAGCAGAGATACACTTGACATGTAGTTTAGGGAGGGCCTGCACTTCACCTTCAACCTGCACACCCCTGAGCCGCCTGCCACCACCGGCCGAACCGCCGGCCCCAGCGCTGCCTCGCCGCCCTGAAACAACTCGCCACCATCGCCCCGGCCAGCCCTCAAGACCCCACCCCCCCACCTGAACCCTAAGATAGATAGTGGGGTACCTCTCCGGCGAGCCCCCGTCCCCGCTGCGGGTGGTTCTTCCTTAACTCCGGCGAGCCCCCCCCAACCCCTAAAAATTGACTGACCCAAAAGTCGATTCAGTCGACTGAAGTGTGGCTTAATCAGAGCAGAGCAGCAGCACGAGCGAGGGGGAGAGCAGCAGCAACAGCTGGGCGAGCAAGCGATCGAGCGAGAGCTGGAGCAGCAGCAGCAACGCGAGCGAGCGAGCGAGAGCCGGAGCAGCAGCAGCAGCGCGAGCGAGAGCCGGAGCAGCAGCAGCAGACCCGGCTGGTATGGACGCCGTTGCCGAAGGGGCCTCGCACTGGGGTAGAGCTGCCGTGGAGATGTTGCCCGCGGCGCCGGCTTCAAGGTAGCCGCTCCATGGGGGTGCGGGATGGAGCACCGTCGGCACCGGGAGGTCGAGTTAAGGAGAAGGTGCGATGTGATGAGTGTACAACCTCTTTGGCGGCGCCGAGTAGGCCTCGGCTTCATCCGAGGAGTCAGTGAGGATGCTACGGTTCCGGTGGAGCAGGTTAAGGCGGCGCTGTGGGGATGGAGCAGCCGCGATAGACGAGGCGATCGTCGGAGCAGCTCCTTGGAGGTGGAGGACGCGGCGGCTGAACCGGCGGAACGACGAGATGGACGACGTGTCCTCATCCGGGGAGGTGGACGAGGGACGTCGAGCTGTTGCGGTGGATGACGTCGTCGGGGAAGAGGCTCCGGCTGGGCAGCGGTGACGTGGCGGACGGAGGAGGGTGGGGTTTCGCGGCTGGAGCGGAGAGGTTATGGCGGCCTGGGATTTTGAATGGCGAAAAGGGGGCGATGGGAGGGGGTGAAGCATGACTTAGGGATGCGCTTGTCCAAAATGTAGGGTGTGTTACAAAAGTACCCCCCACCGATTTGAACTAGCGCCCCTTTCGACTCAGGGTTAGAAGGGGGATTTCGCGTGTCGGGATTCGGCAGCTGGAGGGAGTTTTCGCGCACGTTGTAATTTCAGGATAACAAGGAGCGGGTTGTGAAGGCGCCAGTTTTGGGAGCACGATATCTGAATTTTCGGGATATAACAAGACGCGGGTTGAATTTTAGGGACAAGCCTAACGTGTAGTAATATTGTACTTTTTTGACTGCATTGTAATATTGTACTTGTACGTACCAAATCAATTCGCACTTTCCTCAACCAAAAAAACAAAAAAAACAAAACTATTCACACCACACAAAGAGAGAGTCTTGCCCCGTTTTACTATACAAATGCTATTCAAAGCTACTCCCTCCTTCCATCTATATAGGGCCTAATGCGTTTTTCGATGCTAACTTTGACCAAATATTAGAGCAATGATATATGACATGCAACTTACACAAAGCACACCGTTAACTTCGTCTGTGAAAGATTCTTTCAATGATATAATTTTCACATTGTGCATGTCATGTACTATTAATCTTGTCAATAGTCAAAGGCGGTCTTAAAAATCTCATTACGCCCTATATAGATGGAAGGAGGGAGTATGAATCCATGTTATGTCCGATTAATTTTTTTCGCTTTGCTGTATAATGCATGTAACCTACTCATACCAACATTTTAGTGCATTCCAAATGTCTATACTACCGCTGCAATTCGAACTAAATTTGAATTCGTTTCTCTATTTCAATAGGAATCTACAATCATGATTGTTGCCAACTTCAACCATCATAATTTCCTTGCTATCCGCCAGATATAAATCGGACGGCCTATAATGCAGGATGGCGGACACACCATCATCAACAACTCCGTTTTTTTATAAGAGTAGAGATAAAATATATTAAATGTAGTATAACATGTTCATAAACACACCATGTGTATCACTGTTATATATATTCACACATACGTCAGTTTAAAACACTATGATAAATTCTTCAAATATCCGAATTCGCTTTTATAATGAAGTATATATGATCTCTATTCGTCTTTTACACCCGCACAACCCTCTTATCTTTGTAGCTAGCGCTAACTTTCTCTTGTGCATGCACATGCCCGCATCCCTCTCACCCTCCCTCAGCATTCTCTAGCTCCATCATGCAAATTCGTCTTTTCACTTTAGGTCGTTCACCCATGGTGTGTGTAGGCCCCCCAGCTCCTTCTTTACGGCACACATCAATCGATATGCCTCTCTAGCAAGGTGTGCCTCGCACAAACACAAGCTTCCCCTCTTCTCTTGTCACCGTCCATGCCTCACTCCCACCACTCTTTTCATCGTTCTCATACTCGCACACTCCTCCCCGCTCGATATAGTATGCCTCTCGTACCACCTCCTACATGCATCGCTCTATCTCTATCCTTCTCCTCGTGCCTCGTTTGCTTCTAACACGCACATGCATGTATACCGATCGATCGCCCAATATATACATGGATCGACTTTAACTACCCCCCCCCCATCGATCGACGTACCTCACAACTTATGTCTCTCCTTTCTCTAACAAAGGGTGGTTGATCTTCCTATGTAGTTATGTCTGCTTACCACAACCACATCGTCCCCCCTCATCATTCGTGCATGCCTCCTGACCCGTCTCTCACACGCACGTGCACAGACAACAAGCAGCCATCTCCTCTCTTACTGATATTGCGGGAGTGCCCTCCGTTTGTCTAGCAAGCCTATCCCACCATTTGTTAGAAGCAACTCCACTACCACCCCCTCCAACACTCTAGCTCTATCTCTCTCCCTACCTTATTCCTCTCATGCACATATGCATGGATGCCGATCGATCTCCCTTAATACATGAGGCAGATCGATCTCCTTAATACATGAGGTAGGCCTCTCTCCTCCTCCACACATATACCAGCCATTGTACCTCTATAGTTAATTGGGCCTCCCTCTTCCCCCACCACACACCGATAGTCTAGGTATCCATGCCATAGAGACAAACTGCACATGTCCCCTCTCACATTCCAGTAGGCCATCCACTCTATATCTTTGACGTGGGCACACACAAATTCAATGGCACTCTTTATCGATCGCGCGCGCACACACACACATCATCCCTCTTTTCGATTCTATGGACACCTCAAGCCGGTGATATCTCCACTCTCTTCTCGTGGATCGCCCCCTCTATATATATGTTATATCCATGACTCTATTTCACACACATTGCATATGTTACATTTTTTGATTGAACACCCCCCAAAAAAAACTCTCTAGAACCCACACATTATATCTCTCTAGGTTTGTATCTCTCTCACACAACCCCATGTAGGTGAGGTACATATACAAGAAGAGAATAGGTGCACCGTGCATGTACTCACGCTTCATGCCCAGCCACACCCACGCGGGTACACAGCGGAGCTCATTTCTTTACGAAATGGCAGCCCACTTGCTACTTTGAACGCCTGTAGCGGTTGTTTACCTAGGGAGGTCGTGTACCACACCTGCACGAAACAAAGTTCGACTTGATGCGTTGCCGCCTTATTTTTAAATGAAGTTATAGTGCTCAATGGCACGTACACAGAATATAAAACGATTTTTATGGAGAAAAAGGTAGTCCGCTCACTATATACAATGGAGCCTTGCGTGCCTGGTTTGTCGCTCTTCAGAGTATCTCACACAAGGCTGCGGTGGCCTCTCTCTCTCTCACTCTTGGTCACTGATCCGGCCGCACCCCGTCCGCCGGGGGAAAGGGAGTGCGGTGCCCTCTCTCTCTATCACTGTTGGTCACTGATCCGGCCGCATCCCGTCCGCCGGGGGAAAGGGAGGAAGTGCATCATTTATCCGTTCGACGGCGCCGAGGCAGCACGTCCCGATCTGCGGTACACGCCGTTCTCTCTGGCCAAGCTCCGGCGCGGTAGGGCCTACGCCACCTGCTCGCAGATTCCGCCCACCGCCGCTCACCTAGTTACATCCCGACGACCTCCAGGCATCCCCTCCGGCCTTGCTTCACTGCACGTCTTCCCACGTTGCTGCATGTGGATCTTCCATAGTTCTTTGCCCAAAACGTAGCTCGTCCAGCGTACTTTCCATATTGCATTCTCGTCCTCACACTGTTTTAGACAAACACAACCGTGTTGTTATCTTCCCTTAGGGCAAGGAATATGCTTCTTTTTTGTCGTCCATGTGTCGTCAACTGTTATTGGTCAGTAATTGTTTCCTTTTTACCTCTTTTTTGCAAACAGGGCTATCCATTTCACCTTGTTGCTATTGCGACCTTTTGGTGAACTGCACAAATCACTTTTTTCTTAAGAGTGTTTTGTGCAGTTGTACTAAAATGTCACATGGGCAACGTCTCTACATTTCAGTGCGACTGCACAAAGGGAGATTGGTTTTGCTCTATCCTGATCCAACTCCGAGCCTAATCTTCTCCAACTAGTTAGTCTTAAAAGAGACTGCAAAGGTGACCGGCTTCTATTTATGTGTTTATTGTTTCATCAGCAGTCCTCTATTATCGTAATCACACTTAATGTCTTTGGAACAGGGATGCTCAGCTCTATTTTAGTGGAACTGCACAAAATGATCGGAACGTTGCATGCTCTAGACAGCTACTTTTTTCCCAACATGCCTTGTTGATTTAGACAGAGCTGGGGGGACGTTGCTGCCAATGAAAGCATGGATCAATTTTAATTTAACACCTTCTCACAACTCTGTCTTCAGTTGTGATGTAATTATTAGCTCTGATCTGCTAATAATTGACATGCATTAGCAAGGAAGTTAGTTTTTTATTGTTTCTGAAAGAGCATCGATGGCAAGACATGCGAAACAGAAGCTGAAAGCTCACACCATTGTACAATTTCATGTCTCGCTGGAAAATTATTTGTATAGTACGTCAATTATGTACACAAATGATGGAAGCTTGATAGCATTGCCAGAAGCCTCTTCATCATCCGGGTCCATGTGCCATGCACCAAATTATACTCCTTCGTTCCTAAATATTTGTCTTTTTAAAAATTTCAAACAGGCATATTTTAGAGTGTAGATTCACTCATTTTGCTTCGTATGTGTACTCCCTCCGTTCCTAAATATTCTGTTCGTCTTTCTAGAGATTTCAACAAGTGACTACATACAGAGCAAAATGAGAGAATCTACACTCTAAAATATGTATATACATCCGTATGTGCCAGTCCATTTGAAATCTCTAAAAAGACAAATATTTGAGTAGTCACTCGTTGAAATCTCTAGAAAGACAAATATACTCTGGAGTATATTTAAGAACTGAGGGGGTAGTGCACAACCGCATGGGAGACTCAGCCTGGTCGTTACGCCGCATTAATAGTGAGTAATGAGCAGTCAAATCGTAAGCCCCACCTTTCCCACTGTAAGTTGCTCTGAAGAAGCAACCATCAATACGCTCTTCTTTGAATCCGCTCATACTACTCCATCTGTCACTGTTTATACAGCGCGCTTCAGAAAAAAGAAAAAAGATCTGTGGGACCAAGGCGACTAGCGATCGGCCTGAAAAATAGCATTGGTAGTTATAGCACGGTGTCTATTACTAGTAGAGGGAATAATGCGTACACACATGCATGCAGTGCTTCCACCCCGGGTACACACATGCATGCACTTACTCCATTCTGTAGGTACATGGAGAGAAAATTGTGGACTTGATTGCGGTTACCACACCCTAATTAATTGAGCATTAAACCAAACGCGTCTAAAGTCTCTCTGGTGGTGGAAATGCATTGAGAGAAATGCATCATAATGAAGCGCGCCCTGTAAACTGTGACGGAGGGAGGAGTAGTATGAAGGTTCAAAATCAAGTACGCGTATGGCCAGTCGGTCAACGCACCTCCTCTTGGCATATCACTGACATGTGGGACAGGAGTGTGAGCAAACCGATCTCAATTGACGGCAAAGAGCCAACCCGCCGTTCCTTGAGAGAGACGAGGAGCGAGAACACAAAGACGGGTTCGCATGGAGGCCAAGATATATTCGAGCATGCTTGGTTGATCGATATCATTCATTACATGTTGCCATGTTGGGCTGCCGTTTTCCGCCCTTCTCCGGAATAAACGTGTACTTTATCAGAGATAAAAAGAAATAAGAGTACAAACGCTCCACCATGCGGTTCTAGTAGTAGTAGTACTCGTACTACTGCGCTTGGCTCTTCGCCTCTTCGTGAAGTCGAACAATGATGGTACTCCGCATGTTGGGTACTACAGTGTATGCCTCTAACAATCTGACACCGAATGGACTGATGCATGTCCACCGAGGGTAGGTTGCATTAGTCAAAAGGCGTAAGCGAGCTTCACCTTGTCCTGCAAGCTTCTCCTCGTTCTGCGAGTTGACGGGACACACCAAAAAGTAGTGCTAGTCCATACTCCCTCCTTTCCGGTTAATATGGCTCAATCCTTTTTGCGGGTAAATGAGAGAGCTTTATTCATATATAAGCATTCTTAGGATGATCAGCCAAGACACTGGTCACTAGGAAGTGAGGTACCCCGCAAAAAAAGTAGGAAGCGAGGTGTTTCATCAAGCCAGCTCTCGGCCACATTCAAAGTGCAGCAAGCACGCTTCGCATGAAGATGCGTTGCAAGGTTTGCTGACCTGTTTACATGCTGAATAACAAGAAAAGAGGAAATATTACCGAGCGCTACTATTTGTAACAGGATATGAGCCAGAATTAAGCGAGAATTGTGGCGAGTGTTCCATGCAATCAACTTCCATTATCACATGCGAGAACCCTCGAAGATAACCAAATGTGTTGAAGATTTCTTTATCACATTTTAAAATTATAATAAGAGTGCAGACGCTCCTCCATCCGGTTCCTAGTACTAGTATAGTACGTACCTTTATAGACTATATTAGTAAACTTTGCGCTTGGCTGTTCGCCTGTACGGGAAGTCGAACAATAGTAGCACTAGTAGTATAGTGTATGCTTCTGGCAATCTGACACCGAATTAACTGTTGCACGTCCACCGCCTGAGCGAGGGAGAGCTTGCATTAGTCAAAAGTTTCTCCTTATCCTGCGAGCCACCGCGCGCAAGTAATGCTAGTCCATACTGCCTCCTCTCCGGTAAATATGGATTAATTTCAAACGAGATAAATACACTGTCTGTCACTGTATATTTGTAAAAATACGGTCAGTGGACTTCATAATACGCTCATTGCACTCAATATATATATTTTCCGGTGTTTATAAGGTCACTAGCTCACCCTGACTGAGTATGTGTGTGCATGCACGTGTAGGTTGAGCACTTAGCGTGACCGTGTGTGTTCCGTCATGTGCTCGGACATGCATGCATTAGGGTGTCGCGCGCATTTTTTTCGTCCATGTGTACATGTGACTGGTGCATACACTTAGGGGGAGTACATGTAGGGGCCACTAAGGAGCAGTCAAATCACACAGTAAATCACGTCTGTCGTGTTCGTGTCTCACCCTCCTCACGGCTCGACCCCACACGGTCGCTCAGCATGCCACTAACCACAAACCGAGTATACGATAACTTTCCCGCCTGCTTGTCGATGGATCGCGCCATGGAGTACTACTAGCACTACTGGAAGAGATTGACGAGTTGGGGGAGGACAGCTAGCTGTAGCACGGATTCCCAAAAACTTTTTTACATGCATGTTGTAGCCGGCTATTGCGACCTTTGAACGCGGAGCAGCCGCGTGCACCCGGAAGCGGCGCGGGCGACGCTCTCTCGGCCGGCGCGCCGCTTCAATGCCGGCACCAGTGAGAGGTCACGTCCGCTCTAGCCGGGCATGAATGCGGCACTGACCGTTTCAGCGGGAAGCACGTGTGGGTGATGAAGAGGGTTCGGGTTGGTCAGGACCGGCCGTGGCAGCGGTCCGGACATGCGCAAACAAGAGATGTTGTACGTTAATATTGCTGCGTATATAATTAACAACGTAAATAATGTGCCAGTTGGACAAATATGATTGGAGATGGAGATGGAAATGGAATTTTACATAAACACGGATATGCATGTCTATGTCTATGTGTGTGTGCGCGACGACTCTCACGACCTGGAAGCGAGGGCGTGTTTTTGATCGAGTTTTCTTTCTTGGTACGTTAGAAAATCAGTTTGTCCAATTCACATCTAGATGTTATTTAAGGATATCACATCTAAGCTCCCACAAGTATATAATGTAGCAACAAGAAACAAAAAAAACTAGGACCCAAAAAAAAGACCACAAACAGAGTGGACATCAACTTAGATGTGACATAACTATGTCACATCTAGATGTGTCCTAGACAGACCCTTAAAAAATTATCCGCCAGTTTTTGTTTCTTTTTTCCGGGAACGCGCATATTCTATTTAAAACCACTGCTATGGAGAGATTTTTTTTACTCCATTATAGCCTCTTGTTTGATAGAGTTTCTCGCGTCTCGCTCTCTCACCCTCTCCATATCAAAACAAGATGATTGTGTCCAGTCTATCTCTCTCCTCACCGGTGGTCACAGATCCGGCCGAATCCCGTCCGCTGCGGGAGGTGAGGAGGTGCAGCGTTGACGTTGTCGCCGTCGGTGACGGTGGGAGCCGATGCGCACCGTCCTCTCGGAGCCGGCGCTGGCGCGGACGAAGATCCTCCGCGCCCTTGTTCACTGCCGTCGTGTGGGCAGATCCCGCCCGCCCGCCTAAATGACATCTCACCCACCTGAGGTATAACTTCTTGTACTGGTCCAGCTCCCCAGGTCGCTGCGTGCGGGTTTTCTTCTATGCGACTACTCCCCATCTCCCCATGCATAGTAGCTAGGGTTCGTCGGCTGGTCCAACATCACCTACTAGTACTATTATACTCGGTGGAGGTATACATGTTGTTTCGACAAAAAGTACATGGTGGTTGTGCGGTCATTGTCCACATGGTGGTAGTACTATCACTGGTTAAATGAAGAAATGCTTTTTTTCTCGGGTATCCTGGTTTAGTTCCCATCAAGATATAATTATGATGCTTCTGTTTGTTGGTGTCCTTTTCATTAAACCTTTTTTATATTTTTGGAAACAGCGATGCGTGTCTCCATACCCGGGCATGTCTTCCTCAATTTTAGTGGAACTGTACAAAATTGGATGGCCATTGTTGTTACGCCTCACTGTCCTCTGCCACGTGGTTCTTCCTTCCTCGAGCTTGATTACTGAGAAGAAACAGACCACAGTGAGGATTTGTCGAACTTCATAGGTGCCTCACCCAAACTTGATGCCAAATGGATGATGCATCACCACGACGACCTATCGATGCTCATGGTCACGCCTCGTGATTGCGTCGGCTGGTGAAGCTGATCGATTTTCAATGAAAAACAAGATGTCTTCCATCAGTGCTCTTTGCTTGTTATGCACAAAGATGATATCCTTCGTCAGTTCACCTTGGTTGCATTGGAGACGCAGTCGTCTTTCACGTTGGTGCAATTTTATCACACAATTGGCTATGAACCAAATGTTTCCTCGAAGAAGGATCGACGTTGGTACTAAGAGCATAAGTTTTGTATTGATTTCTAAGCCTTCTCACAACTTTGTCTCCAGCTCCCCTGTAATTTTATTTGTCCAGCTATAAACTTTGATTTAAAAAAAGGTGTGGACTAAAAACCCAGATGGACATAGTAGCCCTCCATTTTTATTTACTCCGCATATTAGATTTGACTGAAGTCAAACTTTGTAATACTCTCAAACCTTTCCGATAATTGACATTAAAATTCTTTATTTGTACACACTCTCACATGTTTCCGATAATTTGGCGCATGTGTGGTTGTTCACTTAAGGGAGGGTAGTGTACCACACATGAAGGACAGGAAGTGCGACCAGGACGCGTGGGCGTGGATCGTTAGTTCATCGGAAGTAGTACTCCCTCTGTACATTAAATAAAGAGTTTCATTTCATACTTACACAATTTAAAACAATTGTTATGGAGAGAATAAGAAAACCACTCCACTATATATTAGTCGTATACACACGAGAGTACTATATGGACGCAGCTTCATTGACTTAGTGCACCTGCCTTTGGGTTTATGACAGGTGGGCCCAAAATGTGGCTGGCTCACCTGTCATACAGCCAAAAGCAGATGGAGTGAAGGCACCGGAGCTCAGTCCGTACTACATTAGTACTCCCTCTATAAACTAATATAAGAGCGTTTAGATTACTAAAGTAGTAGTAATCTAAACGCTCATATATTAGTTTACGGAGGGAGTATATATATAAGCGGGAGCCTCAGTGCTTGTTCGCTAGGGTTTGCACTCTCCACACGCTCGCCGCAATACATATATGTTACACGCTGGAGGCTCAGCGTTCATTTACTAGGGTTTTCTATATTCACAGTCTCTCACCCTCTCTTCACCAGATCTAAACAAGATTGCGTTGGCCTCTTGTATCTCTCCCCCCTCACAGCTGGTGAAGGAGGCGTCTGTATCCCGTCGCACAGGGAAGGGGAGGAGGTGCACCGTTAACTCTATCGCCTTCGGCGAGGGAGGAAATCCACTGCCGGCTGTGTTGTTCTCTTTCACCCAGCGCCTTTGCAGGAGGGCCACCGACCCCTTGTTCCACGCTGCCGTACGTAGTGTGGGCAGATCCGGCCTCCCACTGCACGCCTTCCCACATCCCGACGACCCTAAGGTATAAGTTTCTTTGAAACCATCATTGCTCTAGCTGCATGTGGATCTTTTTCGATCTGTAGTCGAATCTAGGTCTTGGTTCAAAGAGGAAAGAAAGGTGCGGTGGGGTGGAGCATGAATCTAGGACGTGGTTCAATGCAGGACTAGATTTGCTGCCCTCACATAGGAAAAAAGTTCAAAGAGAACAAATATGGGACCAACACAGATATGCTGCTTGGCTACATACTCTGCATCACCCATTTATACGTCTGGACGCACATGGTGCTAGCATGTCCCATACAGCTATTTTGCTGTTGTTAATCTAATAATGCCACCGGAAAATTGAAGCAATGCCACTGTTAAACGTAAATTATATTTTTTAACGAATGTTGTTTCAAGAGAGTGTCTCTGTTAATATGAATCAATGCTACCATTTTAGAAATGCTACTATCCTACTTTGTTTTCCATCCAAGATAAGTTAGATGCTTCTTTCTGTCACCGTTTGTTTCATCCTCCTTTATCGGCAAGTAATTGTTTCCTTTTTTGCCTCTATTAAAACAGGGGTATCGATTCAACTTGTTGCTATTGCGACATTTTACTTCGCTACTCGGAACACTTATGTTTTAAGAGTATTTTGTGCAGTTCAACTTGAATGTCACACCGGTGACTTTGCTTAATTTTGGTGGAACTGCACAAAAGGAGATCGAGATTTGTTTCCAGTGTTCCTATCGAGTTGTTTCAAATCATGGTCTCTACCACATGATATCTATTCAACTTGTTGCTATTGCGACATTTTGCTTCGCTACGCGAAACACTTTGCTTGATTTCAGTGCATTGTTTTAGGAATGGTACTTTTCTGCTTTATCGTTCTTTATACATGTTGAACCAAGGCATTGTTAAGATAATGTCTCAGTCAATATGAATGAATCACACTGATGGAGAATTGCTCCTCTCCTACTTTGTTTCCCATTAAGACAAGTCATCAACCGTTATTTCTCAGTAATTGTTTCCCTTATACCTATTCTTGCTTACAGGGATATCAAAATTAAAGCTCGGTTTTATTCCAACTTCGATTTTAGTTGAACTGCACAAAAGGAGCCAATGTGTCCAAGGCAAACTGCTGCGTTACTGGGTCCAGTTGGTCGTTCCACTTTGCAGAAAGAAGCAGTCACTGGATGCGGTACATTACAGAAGGAATGACCGAGAAGCTTTACAGAGTATTATTAGACACCGGTGACATGACTAGTCTGTAGAGACCATTGGCAATTTAACAACACGTGGAGTGCCCTAGGCAAAAAGTGCCCAAACAAGTACAAGAAGCTAAGACAGGACACGATCATCGGCATTACATATTTTGAAGGGGAGGAGCTTGTCAAAGTTTAATCATTGATGTTAGCAAGAAGACGTTAGTTTAATATATTGGAATTGGAAAACCTTGTCAAAATTTGCTCATTGATGTTAGCAAGAAGACGTTAGTTTAATATATTGGAATTGGAAAACCTTGTCAAAATTTGCTCATTGATGTTAGCCAGAAGACATGCATTTGATATTTTTGAGTGGGACGCCCTTGCTGTGAGCAGCGTCGAGTGTTTTTTCCAATTCCTGTGTTCAATTTAGAAGTAAATAGTTACTCTGCTGAGATATTCCTGTGTTAAGAGTTTGTTCTGAATATTGTCTATGTAATGCCAGGCCTTGTGTTTAATTGCAAAGTTGAGCTTGGAATGTTGTGGCATGCGGCATCATGAGCTGTTCACCGTGCCTCCTGAGAATAATGCTTCGTGTTCTTTTGCATGTCGATCTAATGCCAGTGATTTGCTTGTTAAGAAGATCATCCTCTTCTGTTGTTTCCGTGCGTAACAAGTTCATCGTCTGATGTTTCATTCATAGCCTATACGACATGTCGGGTAGGTTAGACATGAAACCATATGATCTTCCGACCAACTCATGATATTAGGCCGTGATTGGATCGTCGTTTTCCAACCAAAACCGCTTGTAAAACTGACGCTTGTAAATTAAAGCAGATGGTCTCGGGTGAAGGCGCTTGGTTGGTCGATTTCGACTAGTAAAATATCGGAAGTACTTCACACACGATAAAAATGCTGAACGACACTCGGACGATTGCTAATCCAGCAGTTAGCTGCTATTTCAGCCTTTCCCATGGATGGCATGATACGCACGTCGTGCATGTATCGTCTAGTAATGTCGTCCATATAGCAATGCTCGTAAAATATACACTGGTCTCTCAAATTACACGCGTAACCCGCCGGTTTTACTTACAGACCTCGGGCCTTCCGATGACGAGTAAATTACACTTGTATGTTAATACAGGTTTGAAATAAACCAGAGCTCCCAAGCGCGGCCTTACCGTTTCATGCCGTCTCAGTTTCTCGAAGGTGCTCATAGGTGTCCGATGATCCTGGCTTCCTGAATGAGCAGCAGGCGCTGTATCAGACCTCCGTAGGGCCAGCGAGGCCCTCTCCATTGTCCTTCGAGTTTTTGCGCTCGCCGTGGCGCCGAGCATTGTTAACATGGTTAACGAACATGAGGATTATGGAGATGACTTTATTTTGACTGGATGACACTAGGGACCCACTAGGGCCATAGCCGTACGTACGCAAGTGCCTCCTTATTATGTACAACTATATTTTTTTGCTTTCTCCTGGTTTCCTGACATCACAGTCCCACACCATTGTCAACCTATGTAGTCAATATAAATGAGAGAATTGCACAACGTGCGGCCGACAGCTGGGAGCAAGCAGCTCGAGCAGTATTTGTGTTTTTGAGGCGTGAGCACTGCAGAGTTTTTCTTGGCGATCATTTCGTTGTTGTTCAGAGGAGAGCAGAGTATTAACTGGGAGGGCTGTGGCCCATCTAGCCCAGGCCAGATATGCAGCCCAGATACTACTTTTTTCAAGATGAAAATGGCTAGCCCAGCTATACGTCTTTTTGAGGAATACCCAGGCAAGGTCAACTTGTTATTCTCCGCCCCGCTGTGCTGCAAATCTTTCCTAGGAGGGATGCATTAGGCTTAACAGGAAAATGGGCTTTAAAAATAATAAATGGGATGTAATTATAAAAATTGGGCAATAACTATAAAAAAATGCACCAAACATGAAATTAGTTTATAAAATATTATTTATGGATTTTGAAAATCTTAAATTTTCATTGTTGCGCGCGCAATGTTTCGTTGGATTTTTACGTAATACAAATTTATATTTAATCTGAATAGAAATTTCGGGATAAAAATACTTCGGATCCCATCAAAATGTGGGAAATCTTATTGAATTCTGTCTTCAACGGTTGGTTGAAATTATTAATCGTTGTCCTAGCTAGAAAATGGGTTGTACTTTTAACAAACTGTAAATGGGCTGTTGTAAATTCCATTAGAATTCAAAAATGGGTTGTACATTCTTACAAAACGCAAATGGGCTATAAGTTCTCTGCCACACACTTGTGGGCCTACTAAGTGACGCGTCCCCTAAAAAAATAAGTTGACGCGTATGCAAGGCTTTGTCAACTTATTATAGTCAACACACGGTTCTAGCAGCAGTGGCTGTTGGATGTCTATCCAACGGATGTCGTGCTTCTCTTCAATCTCGGATATTCTTAGCTTCGGCCGCCCAAAAAATGATTCCTCCCCCTGACATCTGGGGTGCACCGTTTTAGAGGCTGACCTGTGGGTCTACTAAGTTGGAGCGTACCAAGGGCTTTGTCAACTTAGTCAATATAAACGATTCTAGCTTCAGTGACCGTACGATGTCCATCCAACGGCCGTAGTGCTTCTTCACCCTCTGGTTTTCTTGGTCCAGCCACCCAAAGCAGCGCCGGTCGTGCCGCCTGCTCCTGCCTCCCGTGGTCGGTTGTGCTGCCGCGGAGGCGTCACCGCCCCCATACTACTCCCACTGCTGGCCAGGCCCTCCCTCCACTCACCCACACCCCCTGTTATTCTGCGATGACAGCAGCCTCACACCGCAGCCAAACCAGTGAACCCTCGTTCTCCTCTCCGCGTGGGCTTCCACTGCTGCGTCTTCCCTGGCTCCGCGTCGTCCCCTTCCTAGGCGTCGCCGTCGTCCACCGCCCTGGTGCTCTCGGCGCGGCGTGGTCAACGTGGTCAACGACTGACTTCCATCGGAAGAGTACTGTACGTGGAGAGGCTGACAGCTGGGTCCACGGCGGCCGCAAGGAAGTGCCTCCTTATTATGCGGAAAATAATTATTCCACCACCTGACAGCAGGGACCCACCGGACAGACCACCAGTATTTCGCGAAAAAAAATGTTCCCCCCACTGTCAGCTCGGACCCACCGGAAGTGCCTCCTTATTATGCACAAAAAATGAATACTCCCCCGGCTAGCTGGGACCCACCTTGGTGGGTGGCTGTCTTGTGGGCCTACAAAGTTGACGAGGCCGAAGGGCTTTGTCAACTTAGTCAATATGAACGATTCTAGCTCCAGTGACCGTACGATGTCCATCCAACGGCCGTAGTGCTTCTTCAACATCTGGTCTTCTTGCTCCAGCCGCCCAAAGCAGCGCCGGTCGTACCGCATGCTCCTGCCTCCCATGGCCGGCTGTGCTGCCGCGGAGGCCTCACCGCCCCTACTATTCCCACCGCTGGCCAGGCCCTGCGGCGACGGCAACCTCACACCGCAGCCGAACTAGTGAACTCTCGTACTCCTCTCCGCGCGGGCTTCCACTGCCGCGTCTTCCCCGGCTCCGCTTCGTCCCCTTCCTAGGCCTCGTCGTCGTCGACCGCCGTGGTGCTCTCCATGCGGCGTGGTCAACGTGGTCAAGGAACGACTTCCATCGAAAGAGTACTGTACGTGGAGAGGCTGACAGCTGGGTCCACGGCCACAGCCCAGTTTTTTTGTGATTTGCCAATTAAGTCGCTTTGTCAGGCCTGTTGGGCTGCAAATCTTTCAAGACGAGGAGAGCTTTTCATTTAGCTGGCCGAGAAAATGGCCCATCAGTAATGAGAAAGGGCTGTACATTTTTAAAACACATCAAACCGGCAATTAGTTTCAAATATATTTTTTTCATTTCAAGATTTTAAATTACATTAATTTTTATGCGTGGAGAATTTGTTGGATTTTATGTTGATATACATTTATTTTTAAAATCAGTTTGAATGTGAGTCGAAATTTCGGGATTAAAAACAGTTTGGACCGCACCGAAATATGCAAAATTTCGTATAATTTTTTAACCGTGGCCACAATATGGGTTGTAATGCTAACAAAAAGAATATGGCTCCAAAGAAAACCTTAAGAATTAGCAAATGGGCTGTAAATTATTAGAAATAATGGTAGATGGGCTGTATGCTGTTTTCCAAAGATTTGAGGCTTTCCTAAAAAAAGGTTGATGCACAAGCAGTGACGGTTGGATGGACATCCAACGGCCGTCGTGCTTCTTCAATCTCTGCTCTTCCTGCTCCAGCCGCTCAAACAAGCGCCGGCGGGACTGCCTACTCCCTCCTCCCCGCGGCCGGCTGTGCTGCCGCGCAGGCCTCACCGCCCCACCATACTCCCATCGCTGGCCTAGCCATCCCTCTACTCACCCACACCTGCTGTTATTCTCCGGCGACGGCAGACGAACCAGTAAACCCTCATTCATTCATACTCCCTCCGCGTGGGAAACAACTGATGAGTCTTCCCTGCCTCCGTGTCGTTCCCTTCCTAGGCCTCGTCATCGTCCACCGCCCTGGTGCTCTCGGCGCGGCCTGGTCAACGTGGTCAATGACCGACATGCATCTGAAGTGGACTGTACGTGGAGAGGCCGACAGCTAGGTCCACGGCCGCACGCAAGGAAATGCCTCCTTATTACACGCAAAATAATGATTCGTCCACCTGACATCAGGGACCCATCGAAAGGGCCTCAGTATTTCACGAAAAAAACATTAACGCCGCTGATAGCTCGGACCCACCAGCTATATCTTCGCATGCAAGGAAGTGCCTCCTTATTATGCACAAAAAAATGAATACTCCCCTTGTTAGCTGGGACCCAGTATAGTAGCAGGCTGACTTGTGGGCCTACTAAGTTGACGGGGACGGAGGGCTTTGTCAACTTAGTCAATATGCACGATTCTAGCTCCAGTGACCGTACGATGTCCATCCAACGGCTGTAGTGCTTCTTCAACCTCTGGTCTTCTTCTCCAGCCGCCCAAACCAGCGCCGGTTGTGCCACGTGCTCCTGCCTCCCATGGCCAGCTGTGATGCGGCGTAGGCCTCACCGCCCCTACTACTCCCACCACTGGCCAGGCCATCCCTCTACTCACCCACACCCCCTGTTATTCTGCGGCGACGGTAGCCTCACACCGCAGCGAACTAGTGAACCCTCGTACTCCTCTATGCGTGGGCATCCACTGCCGCGTCTTCCCCGGCTCCGCGTCGTCCCCTTCCTAGGCCTCGCCGTCGTCCACCGCCCTGGTGCTCTCGGCGTGGCATGGTCAACGTGGTCAAGGAACGGCTTCCATCGGACGTGGATTGTATGTGGAGATGCTGACAGCTGGGTCCACGGCCGCAGCAAGGAAGTGCCTCCTTATTACGCGCAAAATAATTATTCCTCCACCTGACAGTGGGGACCCACCGGACGGGCCACCATATTTCGCGAAAACAATGTTTCCCCCTGACTGCTGGGACCCACCAGCTACACCTTCGCACGCAAGTAAGTGCGTCCGGGCAAAAAAATGATTCGCCCCCCTGACTGCTGGAACCCACCAGCTACATCTTCGCACACAAGGAAGTGCGTCCGGGCAAAAAAAAACAAAATGATTCACCCCCTGACTGCTGGGACTCACCAGCTACATCTTCGCACGCAAGGAAGTGCGTGACAGTCGGGACCCACCTGGTCGAAGCGTACGTAGCGTTGTCATTCTGGTCGCGTACGTGTACGTACATATATACTGGTGGATGTAGAGGCACGCACGTGTTGTAGTAGAGGCGCGCACGTAGCATGTACACGTACGTACAACGACGAGGGTGCAAGAAAGAAAATACGGCCACGTACGTACATACGGGCAGGGTCTCTAATGCCTATCGCAAATACGTACATGGCTGGGTCGGAACGGAGAAACAGCGTCGTCGTCGTCGTGTTCATGGGGAGCCAACCGGCTGGGTCGGAACGGAATGTGTGGTCGTGTTCATCAGGAGGGCTTGGACGGAATAGGCGATGGAAACGAGGCCTGGCGTACCGCACAACGGAGGAAACGGCCTTTTGTTTGACCGGCCACGTTCGAAATGGGGTCCTATTGATCGGGAGGGGCGTACCGCAAAACGGAGGAAACGGACCTCGTACGGTCGAAACGGGGTTCCTGTTGATCGGGAGGGGTGTGGCGTACCGCAAAACGGAGGAAACGGACCTCCTACGGTCGAAACGGGGGTCCTGTTCATCGGGAGGGGTGTGGCGTACTGCAAAACGGACAAAATGGACTTGTGTTGGAGCGCTACGGTCGAAACGGGGGGAGGGGTATGGCGTACCGCAAAACGGGACTCCACGGGATATTGTTCATCTCCACCATCGACCTCCTCCAGCCTCCACGGGCTACCATCGACCTCCTCCAGCCTCCGCAGGCTCCTGTTCATCCAGCCTCCACCGTGCGCTACTCCACCGGCTACTGTTCAACCACCCCTCCACGGGCACCCCTCCACCGTCTACTGTTCATCCAGCCCTCCACACCACGGGGTCCTGTTCAACCACCCCTCCACGGCCACCCCTCCACCGTCTACTATTCATCCAGCCCTCCACACCATGGGGTCTTGTTCAACCACCCCTCCACGGCCACCCCTCCATCGCCTACTATTCATCCAGCCCTCCACACCACGGATTCCTGTTCATCCATAGGTGTAACGCCCCGGATCTGATGCGCCAGGTGTCTGCCAGTTATTCGCCGTCGTTGCCATGTCATTTGCTTGCGTGTTGCACTTTGCCATGTCATCATATGCATTTCATATCATGTCATCATGTGCATTTCATTTTGCATACGTGTTCGTCTCATGCATCCGAGCATTTTCCCCGTTGTCCGTTTTGCAATCCGGCACTCCTATGTTCCCCGGCGTTCCCCTTTTGTCTTTCGTTGTGAGTGGGTGTTAAACTTTCTCGGAATGGCCCGAGGTTTGCCAAGCGGCCTTGGTATAGCACCGATAGACCGCCTGTCAAGTTTCGTGCCATTTGGAGGTCGTTTGGTACTCCAACGGTTAACCGGGTAACCGTAAAGCCTCCTTCTCTTTGCAGCCCAACACCCCTTCCAAAGTGGCCCAAAACCCAGCAAACTCCCCACCATGCTCTCGGTCGTTCGATCATGATCGCGTGGCCGAAAACCGCACCCCATTTGGACTCTCCTAGCTCCCTCTACCTATAAAAACGCCCCTTCCCCTCCATTTTCGGGTCCAAACCCTAGCCTCTTCCTCCTCTGCGCGCCGGACATTTCTTCCCCGCCGCCCGGACATGTCCGCCGCCGCCCTCAGCGAATCAGCCGCCGCCACGTGTCCCCACGCCTCCTCTCTCTCCTCCCTGCCCCCGGCGCCCTCGCCGCCCGGCGCCGGCGACCCCGCCGTCCTCCAGCCGGCGCCCCGGCCGCCCCGACCGCCGTCCCGCGCCCGCATCGCCCCGGCGCGCCGCCCGCGTCCGAGGCGCCCCGCCGCTGCGAGCCCCGCACCGGCCCCGCACGCCCGCGCCGCCGCGGCACTCCCTCCTCCGGCCCTGCCAAGCTCCGGCCACCGGTGCCCCTCGCCGGACTGGCCACCGGAGGAGCCCGGCGCCGCCTCCTCCGTCGTCCTGTGCCCCTCGCTGGCCTCCCCCTCGCCGAAGAGTTCGCTGGAGCCCTTCTCCGGCCGGATCCTTTAGACAGATCAGATCCACCAGGCCCGCCATCCAAACGCCCGGATCTCCTCGTCCCGGGTCCTCCTCGTCCCGTTTTCGTCGGTATAAATTCGTCTAAGTCCCCGAATCTGTGACATTATCATGCCATGTTTGACCTGCTGTATCTCTGCATCTGTAGCTCCGTTTCATGCGTATAATATGTCAAATTGTTCGCCTCGACGAGTACTTAATTTCATTCCATTGCATCATTTTCATTTGAGCTCATCCTGATGCCCGAAATGCTGTTGGAAGAGTGCATGTTGATGTTAATCTGCTGAAACTGTTATAACTTGCTCATTTGTCATTTTTGCCATGATTGATGTGTGCATCCTATGAGGTTGATGTCTACATGTGTTTTGATCTATGCTATGCCATCTTTCCAGGGGTGCCAACCATGTATTTTTGTGAGTTGTGTGCTGAGTGTATCAAGCTTGCTAAGTAGGGTAGTTGCTGTTGCTGTTTTCCTGACAGATTCTGTTATATTTTGTTGCTATGTCAACATGCTTCTACTAATCATTCTATGCATAATCTGGAGATGTTCTATAAACATGTTTTGATCTACATGTCTTGCTCTATCCATTCATGTCCTTGGTTGCAATTATAGCCTGTTGTAGCATGTTGTTATCTTGCTTTAAAGTTGCTTCATAATGTTGCTGTCAGCCTGTTAACATTAAGTTCACATGTTTTCATGATTGTTTCCTAGTGATCCATGCACCCTATGACCTTGCTCTTGCCATGCTTAGCTTCATAAACATGTCTTCTTACTGTTGGTTGCCTTGCCATGCCATGTATTGCTCTGTGGTGAGTGGTTCAAGCTCACCAACATGCCTACTTATTGTTGTCCTGCCATGTATGAATCTGTAATATAACTTGCCATGTTTACATGGGTGTCATCATAATTTCTTTGCCTTTTTGGCTTATGGTCAGTAAAGGACTTTTGATCTATGCCATTAGTAGATTCATGCCATGCCTTGGTTTGCCATGATATGTTCCTGTAACATGTTGTTTGATAGCTCTAAACATTGCAACCCTATGTTATTTCTGCAAAGTCTGAAACAGTTATTATTTGCAATCTTTCCATGTCATTTGGAGCATGTTCTAGTTGTTTCTGGAGATAGCTCAGTGTTCATGTTTTGTTATACTTTACCTGTACTTCATGTCCATGCCTTTTGTTTTCATATTGTGGTACTGTAGCATGTTGTTTTGATGCTTGCAATATGCCTAGTTGCTGTTTTTGATAGATTGTTGGTATGACTTGTATATAGTGTATGTGTTGCACAGTTGCTCCGTTTTGAGTGTGCTCTATATGAAACTTGATTGATTTTTCATGTAGCTTCATATTACCATGTTGCATCCTTGTTTTGGTGTGTTTGCTTGATATTTGGGTGCATTTTGCATCAATGTCATGCTTAACTTGTTTTGCTCATATCTTCTAGGCCGTAGCTCCGAATCTAATGAACTTTATATGTAACTTGACTAGAATTTCGTGTAGATCATCTTGGTGCATATTAACTTGATGTTTAACAACTTGAACATAAGGTTTATTCAGATCTGGACCCATTTCGAAATTTGCATATGAGGACTTACCGGAATTGTTATGTGTTGTTCCCGGCCTCATTTAAACTTGCCTTGATGTGTTGTTCTTGTTTGCATCATCTCTTGCCATGAGTAGCCTCATCTAGCTTTGTCATGCATCATGCTTGTTGTGCATCATGCCTTGTTCATGTGTGGTGTGTTTACCTATGTTGTGTGCTTCTTCTTGTAAGTTCCTGTTTCGTTGCGATCGTGAGGATTCGTTCGTCTACGATTGGTTCCGCTTCATCCGTTCGTCTTCTTCATGGATTTGTTCTTCTTCCTTGCGGGATTTCAGGCAAGATGACCGCTACCCTGGATCTCACTACTATCATTGCTATGCTAGTTGCTTCGATCTATCGCTATGCTGCGTTACCTATCTTTTGCTCATCAAGCCTCCCCAAATTGCCATGAACCTCTAACCTTTGACACCATTCCTAGCAAACCGTTGTTTGGCTATGTTACCGCTTTGCTCAGCCCTTCTTATAGCGTTGCTAGTTGCAGGTGAAGTTGAAGATTTCTCCATGGTGGACAGGATTTTGGTTGGGATATCACAATATCTCTTATATTAATAATGCATCTATATACTTGGTAAAGGGTGGAAGGCTCGGCCTTATGCCTGGTGTTTTGTTCCACTCTTGCCGTCCTAGTTTCCGTCATACCGGTGTTATGTTCCCGGATTTTGCATTCCTAACGCGGTCGGGTGATTTATGGGACCCCCCTGACAGTTCGCTTTGAATAAAACTTGTCCAGCAAGGCCCAACCTTGGTTTTACCATTTGCCTCACCACCACCTACCTTTCCCTTGGGAGTAATTAACACAAGGGTCATCTTTATTTTAGCCCCCCCCCCCCCCGGGCCAGTGCTTGTCTAAGTGTTGGTCCGAACTGAGCAGCCTGCGGGGCCACCTCGGGGAAACTCGAAGTCTGGTTTTACTCGTAGCTTGACTTATCCGGTGTTGCCCTGAGAACGAGATATGTGCAGCTCCTATCGGGATTGTCGGCGCATCGGGCGGCTTTGCTGGTCTTGTTTTACCATTGTCGAAATGTCTTGTAAACAGGGATTCCGAGACTGATCGGGTCTTCCTGGGAGAAGGTCTATTCGTTCGTTGATCGCGAGAGCTTGTCATGGGCTAAGTTGGGACACCCCTGCAGGGTTTAAACTTTCGAGAGTCGTGCTCGTGGTTATGTGGCAGATGGGAATTTGTTAATGTCCGGTTGTAGATAACTTGACACCAGATCCGAATTAAAATGCATCAACCGCGTGTGTAGCCGTGATGGTCTCTTCTCGGCGGAGTCCGGGAAGTGAACACGGTTTCTGTGTTATGTTTGACGTAAGTAGGTGTTCAGGATCACCTCTTGATCATTACTAGTTGACGACCGTTCCATTTGCTCTCTTCTCGCTCTCTTTTGCGTATGTTAGCCACCATATCTTGCTTAGTCGCTGCTGCAACCTCACCACTTTACCCCTTCCTTTCCCATTAAGCTTTGCTATTCTTGATACCCATGGTAATGGGATTGCTGAGTCCTCGTGGCTCACAGATTACTACAACAACAGTTGCAGGTACAGGTTATGCGATGATAATGACGCGAGAGCGATGCTTGCTTGCGTTGAGTTCTTCTTCTGATTCTTCTTCGATCAGGGGATAGGTTCCAGGTCGGCAGCCTGGGCTAGCAGGGTGGATATTGTTTGAGTTTCTGTTTATGTATCATCCGTAGTCAGATGTTGATCCCTTGTATGTTGTATTGTTGTATTCATGTGGCATTGTATGCCTTTTGTATGTATCCCCACTATTATGTAATGTTGATGTAATGATATCCACCTTGCAAAAGCGTCTCAATATGCGGGTCTATCCTTAGTGGGACCTTCGAGTTCCTTTTGGATAGGGTCGCATATTGGGCGTGACAAGTTGGTATCAGAGCCTCGACCGACCTTAGGAGCCCCCTTGATTGATCGTGTAGTTTGGCCGTTGTTGAGTCTAGAAGAAAATTGTTTTCGGAGTCTAGTTATATCGGAGTGTAGGAATTCTTTTTACTCCTCCGCTCCTTCGTCGCTCTGGTAAGGAATCTTGACGTAGGTGTTTTGAACTACTTCTCTTCCCGTTCAAATTTTTCTTTAGGATCACGTGGTTAGTTTCGCGAGTTGTTCGTCCTCTTTTATCCGGTGCATTTCTCGTCAAGGCGGTTCGACCCTCTTTGTTTTTGCAAGTTCAATCCTTAGTTGCTTTCTTTTCCCACCCGCCCACCCCTTTTTCTTCTCGGAACCGGAGTCCGTAATCGAGTATCCATCCTACTCATGTGAAGTCTTTGCCTTCTTTCCTCAATGATTTCAACCGGTGTTTTTCTCTTCAAGTTATTCGTCGGTTCCCCCTTCCAAGTTGCCTTTGTTTTTCCCGCCCTCCCACCCTCTTCTTCCCGGAGTTTGAGTCTTTTTCGACCATCAATTTCATTCGTGCGGAACCTCTTCAGTCCTTCGTCAATTATTTCAACCGGTGAATTCTCGTCTCGTTCGGCATTCTTCATCTCTTTTCTTTTCCGGTGGATTCAATTCAAGTATTCGGTGTTGATCATATTCTTTTCCCTCGGCTCAAGTGTTTTCCCTGCTTTTCACCTCTAGCCAGTTTATCCTTCCGGAGTATCTGTGTTCGAATTAATTCGAGGTTGTCACCTCATTCAAATATTTCAATTGTTCCGGTGCATCATCTATCTCTTCAACAATCCTTTTCTACGGTGTTTTCTTTTAATGGGCCCTAACCCACAGGTCTTTTCCCAGGATCTTACCTGACTCTTCTAATTTCCCCGGAGTTATTCTCAAATTCTTTTCAAGTGTGACGTAAGTATGAATTTCATCAGTCAGATGCCTTTCCAAGATCGATTTCAAATTCTTTTCATTGTTGGCTCAACCTCTCTGTTGTTCATTCTCCCGAAGTTTCTCAGTAATTTTGGTGGTGTTTTCTCGTCGTCATTTGAAGATTGAAGAAGAGTTTTCTCTAAATCTTGCCCATTCTCCCGGAGATTCGCGGTTCTAGCTTCATGTTATCCTCTCGAATTATTCCATTTGTCAGTTATTCTTTTCATCCATCTTGAGTATGTCAGGAGTTGTTTTTTTCATTTCGTTTCAACGGAGGCCATCGTTCCAGAAGAATTCTTCATCCTCACATTTCGGCTACCTTTATCCAATTATCCCGGCATTTCGTTCAAGTGTTCTTTAATCAGCTCATGATCTCTTTGTTCTTTTGCATCTAAATCCCCTCTAGCATATTGGTTCTTCTAATTCTTCCTGGTGATTCTTACTCTTTCATCAGTCTTTTTCTAATTCTTCCGGTGGTTCTTTCAGATTCTTTTCTTTGATTATCATTTTAATCCATTCGTTCTTTCCAATCCTACCGGTGGTTCATGAAGACCTTCTCAAGTTTTGTGCTATCCCTTCTCAATTCTTTTTCAAGAAGAATAAGTAGTATGCAAAATCCATTGCTTGTCATCAATTTAATTTGGTGAAGGATAAGCATACAATAAATCTTATTCTTATTTATCCAAGTGAGTAATCCCTTTTTCTTGAGAGTTTGTTCTTGATGAATAAATTCTAGTTTCAAGTGTTTTCATCTTTTCTTTTCCGGAGTTCAAATTTCCTCGGTCATCTCGTCGGAACCTCCATCTAAATCATCGCATGCTTTAATCTTTATTCTTTCATCCTTCATTCTACCTCATCATCCTTTTGTCACCGGAGTTCTTCATGGTGGTTCTTCATGATTTAATTCATTCTTCAAGAGTTCATCAAGTACCAATCCATCCTCTCAAGTTCTTGTTCTAATCCTTCCTTTTCAGCCAGAGTGCTGCCTAAATCCTTTCAGTCTCATTCATTTCTTTTCTCATTCTAACCACTCCGGTTAGAACGAGTGGCTTCATAGTCTATCTGATTCCGTGAGCTTTCGATTCTCGTCATTCTCGTCGTTCCTCTCTTCTTCTCGAGTGCTCTCAATTCTTTGCTTCTTCTCTTGAGTTCTTGCTTCACCTCATCCCTTTTTCTCTTCCGTCACGGTCCTAAGATCTCGGGACGAGATCTCTTGTTAGTGGAGGAGTGTTGTAACGCCCCGGATCCGATGCGCCAGGTGTCTGCCAGTTATTCGACGTCGTTGCCATGTCATTTGCTTGTGTGTTGCACTTTGCCATGTCATCATATGCATTTCATATCATGTCATCATGTGCATTTCATTTTGCATACGTGTTTGTCTCATGCATCCGAGCATTTTCCCCGTTGTCCGTTTTGCAATCCGGCACTCCTATGTTCCCCGGCGTTCCCCTTTTGTCTTTCGTTGTGAGTGAGTGTTAAACTTTCTCGGAATGGCCTGAGGTTTGCCAAGCGGCCTTGGTATAGCACCGATAGACCGCGTGTCAAGTTTCGTGCCATTTGGAGGTCGTTTGGTACTCCAACGGTTAACCGGGTAACCGTAAAGCCTCCTTCTCTTTGCAGCCCAACACCCCTTCCAAAGTGGCCCAAAACCCAGCAAACTCCCCTCCATGCTCTCGGTCGTTCGATCACGATCACGTGGCCGAAAACCGCTCCCCATTTGGACTGTTCTAGCTCCCTCTACCTATAAAAACGCCCCTTCCCCTCCATTTTCGGGTCCAAACCCTAGCCTCTTCCTCCTCTGCGCGCCGGACGTTTCTTCCCCGCCGCCCGGACATGTCCGCCGCCGCCCTCAGCGAATCAGCCGCCGCCACGTGTCCCCGCGCCTCCTCTCTCTCCTCCCCGCCGGGCGGCGAGGGTCCCCGCCGCCGGCGCCCTCGCCGCCCGGCGCCGGCGACCCCGCCGTCCTCCAGCCAGTGCCCCGGCCGCCCCGACCGCCGTCCCGCGCCCGCATCGCCCCGGCGCGCCGCCCGCGCCCGAGGCGCCCCGCCGCTGCGAGCCCCGCGCCGGCCCTGCACGCCCGCGCCGCCGCGGCACTCCCTCCTCCGGCCCTGCCAAGCTCCGGCCACCGGTGCCCCTCGCCGGACTTGCCACCGGAGGAGCCCGGCGCCGCCTCCTCCGTCGTCCTGTGCCCCTCGCCGGCCTCCCCCTCGCCGAAGAGTTCGCCGGAGCCCTTCTCCGGCCGGATCCGTGTTGGTGGATCAGATCCACAAGGCCCGCCATCCAAACGCCCGGATCTCCTCGTCCCGGGTCCTCCTCGTCCCATTTTCGTCGGTATAAATTTGTCTAAGTCCCCGAATCTGTGACATTATCATGCCATGTTTGACCTGCTGTATCTCTCCATCCGTAGCTCCATTTCATGCGTATAATATGTAAAATTGTTCGTCTCGACGACTACATAATTTCATTCCATTGCATCATTTTCATTTGAGCTCATCTTGATGCCCGAAATGCTGTTGGAAAAGTGCATGTTGATGTTAATCTACTGAAACTGTTATAACTTGCTCATTTGTCATTTTTGCCATGATTGATGTGTGCATCCTATGAGGTTGATGTCTACATGTGTTTTGATCTATGCTATGCTATATTTCCAGGGGTGCCAACCATGTATTTTTGTGAGTTGTGTGCTGAGTGTATCAAGCTTGCTAAGTAGGGTAGTTGTTGTTGTTGTTTTCCTGACAGATTCTGTTATATTTTGTTGCTATGTTAACATGCTTCTACTAATCATTCTATGCATAATCTGGAGATGTTCTATAAACATGTTTTGATCTACATGTCTTGCTCTATCCATTCATGCCCTTGGTTGCAATTATAGCCTGCTGTAGCATGTCGTTATATTGCTCTAAAGTTGCTTCATAATGTTGCTGTCAGCCTATTAACATTAAGTTCACATGTTTCCATGATTGTTTCCTAGTAATCCATGCACCCTATGACCTTGCTCTTGCCATGCTTAGCTTCATAAACATGTCTTCTTACTGTTGGTTGCCTTGCCATACCATGTATTGCTCTGTGGTGAGTGGTTCAAGCTCACCAACATGCCTACTTATTGTTGTTCCTGCCATGTATGAATCTGTAATATAACTTGCCTTGTTTACATGGGTGTCATCATATTTTCTTTGCCTTTTTGGCTTATGGTCAGTAAGGGACTTTTGATCTATGCCATTAGTAGATTCATGCCATGCCTTGGTTTGCCATGATATGTTCCTGTAACATGTTGTTTGATAGCTCTAAACATTGCAACCTGATGTTATTTCTGCAAAGTCTGAAACTGTTATTATTTGCAATATTTCCATGTCATTTGGAGCATGTTCTAGTTGTTTCTGGAGATAGCTCAGTGTTCATGTTTTATTATACTTTACCTGTACTTCATGCCCATGCCTTTTGTTTTCATATTGTGGTACTGTAGCATGTTGTTTTGATGCTTGCAATATGCCTAGTTGCTGTTTTGGACAGATTGTTGGTATGACTTGTATAGAGTGTATGTGTTGCACCGTTGCTCCGTTTTGAGTGTGCTCTATATGAAACTTGCTTGATTTTTCATGTAGCTTCATATTACCATGTTGAATCCTTGTTTTGATGTGTTTGCTTGATATTTGGGTGCATTTTGCATCAATGCCATGCTTAACTTGTTTTGCTCATATCTTCTAGGCCGTAGCTCCGAATCTAATGAACTTTATATGTAACTTGACTAGAATTTTGTGTAGATCATCTTGGTGCATCTTAACTTGATGTTTAACAACTTGAACATAAGGTTTATTCAGATCTGGACCCATTTCGAAATTTGCATATGAGGACTTACCGGAATTGTTATGTGTTGTTCCCGGCCTCAATTAAACTTGCCTTGATGTGTTGTTCTTGTTTGCATCATCTATTGCCATGAGTAGCCTCATCTAGCTTTGTCATGCATCATGCTTTTTGTGCATCATGCCTTGTTCATGTGTTGTGTGTTTACCTATGTTGTGTGTTTCTTCTTGTTAGTTCCTGTTTCGTTGCGATCGTGAGGATTCGTTCGTCTACGATTGGTTCGGCTTCATCCGTTCGTCTTCTTCATGGATTCGTTCTTCTTCCTTGCGGGATTTCAGGCAAGATGACCGCTACCCTGGATCTCACTACTATCATTGCTATGCTAGTTGCTTCGATCTATCGCTATGCTGCGTTACCTAACTTTTGCTCATCAAGCCTCCCCAAATTGCCATGAACCTCTAACCTTTGACACCATTCCTAGAAAACCGTTGTTTGGCTATGTTACCGCTTTGCTCAGCCCCTCTTATAGCATTGCTAGTTGCAGGTGAAGTTGAAGATTTCTCCATGGTGGACAGGATTTTGGTTGGGATATCACAATATCTCTTATATTATTAATGCATCTATATACTTGGTAAAGGGTGGAAGGCTCGGCCTTATGCCTGGTGTTTTGTTCCACTCTTGCCGCCCTAGTTTCCGTCATACCGGTGTTATGTTCCCGGATTTTGCGTTCCTAACGCGGTCGGGTGATTTATGGGACCCCCCTGACAGTTCGCTTTGAATAAAACTTGTCCAGCAAGGCCCAACCTTGGTTTTACCATTTGCCTCACCACCACCTACCTTTCCCTTGGGAGTAATTAACCCAAGGGTCATCTTTATTTTAGCCCCCCCCCCGGGCCAGTGCTTGTCTAAGTGTTGGTCCGAACTGAGCAGCTTGCGGGGCCACCTCGGGGAAACTCGAAGTCTGGTTTTACTCGTAGCTTGAATTCTCCGGTGTTGCCCTGATAACGAGATATGTGCAGCTCCTATCGGGATTGTCGACGCATCGGGCGGCTTTGCTGGTCTTGTTTTACCATTGTCGAAATATCTTGTAAACCGGGATTCCGAGACTGATCGGGTCTTCCTGGGAGAAGGTCTATTCCTTCGTTGATCGCGAGAGCTTGTCATGGGCTAAGTTGGGACACCCCTGCAGGGTTTAAACTTTCGAGAGCCGTGCCCGCGGTTATGTGGCAGATGGGAATTTGTTAATGTCCGGTTGTAGATAACTTGACACCAGATCCGAATTAAAACGCATCAACCGCGTGTGTAGCCGTGATGGTCTCTTCTCGGCGGAGTCCGGGAAGTGAACACGGTTTCTGTGTTATGTTTGACGTAAGTAGGTGTTCAGGATCACCTCTTGATCATTACTAGTTGACGACCATTCCATTTGCTCTCTTCTCGCTCTCTTTTGCGTATGTTAGCCACCATATCTTGCTTAGTCGCTGCTGCAACCTCACCACTTTACCCCTTCCTTTCCCATTAAGCTTTGCTAGTCTTGATACCCATGGTAATGGGATTGCTGAGTCCTCGTGGCTCACAGATTACTACAACAACAGTTGCAGGTACAGGTTATGCGATGATAATGACGCGAGAGCGATGCTTGCTTGCGTTGAGTTCTTCTTCTGATTCTTCTTCGATCAGGGGATAGGTTCCAGGTCGGCAGCCTGGGCTAGCAGGGTGGATATTGTTTGAGTTTCTGTTTATGTATCATCCGTAGTCGGATGTTGATCCCTTGTATGTTGTATTGTTGTATTCATGTGGCATTATATGCCTTTTGTATGTATCCCCACTATTATGTAATGTTGATGTAATGATATCCACCTTGCAAAAGCATCTCAATATGCGGGTCTATCCTTAGTGGGACCTTCGAGTTCCTTTTGGATAGGGTCGCATATTGGGCGTGACAATAGGCAACGCCACCGCTCACTGTTCATCCAAACCCCCCGCAACGCTCACTGTTCATCCAATCGATCGGCTTCAGTTAGCAGCAGTAGCGAAGGAATCGCTCCATCGGGTTCAGTTAACAGCCATTGATCGATCCCTCGGGTTCAGTAATGCGTAGCCTGCAGTGCAATCGCTTGGGTTCAGTTAGAGCCCAACGCCTCACTCGGCTTCAGTTAGAGCCAATGCCTCGCACACACACGCGTACCTGTACGAGAGAAACGCGCATCGCTCTCCCACCGTAACCGGCAACTCCCCGAAATTTTCCTCCCCCTCAATTCTACCACGGTTTTTTCCGTCATGGACGGCCCAAAGAATGTCATGCAGCTGCGTCTCTGGCCCGCCCAGGACGAAAAGCCCATTTTCTGTCATGATTTTTTGTCATAGAAGTAGGAGCCCACCACATCTATGATGATACCGGGTTTTGTCACAATTATCGTCATAGAAGTGTCATATGTATGACAGAAAAAAATTGGTTCGGCCCAAAATGTCACGAATGTGTCTTTTTTTTGTAGTGCACCTGATTGGAATTTACCATTTGAAATTATGTGTGATGCTAGTGATTATGCTGTAGGTGTTGTTCTAGGGCAAAGAGTTGATAAGAAATTGAATGTTATCCAGTATGCTAGTAAGACTCTTGATACTTCCCAGAGAAATTATGCTACTACTGAAAAAGAGTTCTTAGCAGTTGTGTTTGCATGTAATAAGTTTAGACCTTATATTGTTGATTCCAAAGTTACTATTCACACTGATCATGCTGCTATTAAATATCTTATGGAAAAGAAAGATGCTAAGCCTAGACTTATAGATGGGTTCTCTTGCTCCAAGAATTTGATCTGCATATTATTGATAGAAAGGGAGCTGAGAACCCCGTTGCAGACAACTTGTCTAGGTTAGAGAATGTTCTTGATGACCCACTGCCTATTAATGATAGCTTTCCTGATGAACAATTAGCAGTCATTAATGCTTCCAGTACTGCTCCTTGGTATGTTGATTATGCTAACTACATTGTTGCTAAATTTATACCACCTAGTTTCACATACCAGCAAAAGAAAAAATTCTTTTATGATTTAAGACATTACTTCTGGGATGACCCACACCTTTATAAAGAAGGAGTAGATGGTGTTATTAGACGTTGTGTACCTGAGCATGAACAGGAACAAATCCTACGCAAGTGTCACTCTGAATCCTATGGAGGACACGACGCTGGAGATAGAACTACACACAAGGTACTTCAATCCGGTTTTTATTGGCCTACTCTCTTCAAAGATGCTCGTAAGTTTGTCTTATCTTGTGATGAATGTCAAAGAATTGGTAATATTAGTAAACGTCAAGAAATGCCTATGAATTATTCTCTTGTTATTGAACCGTTTGATGTTTGGGGCTTTGATTATATGGGACCTTTTCCTGCCTCTAATGGTTACACACATATTTTAGTTGTTGTTGATTACGTTAATAAATGGGTAGAAACTATTCCAACTAGTAGTGCTGATCATAACACTTCTATTAAGATACTTAAAGAAGTTATTTTTCCGAGGTTTGGAGTCCCTAGATATCTTATGACTGATGGTGGTTCACATTTTATTCATGGTGCTTTTCGTAAGATGCTTGCTAAGTATGATGTTAATCATAGAATCGTATCTCCTTATCACCCGCAGTCTAGAGGTCAAGTAGAGTTGAGCAATAGAGAGCTCAAATTAATTTTGCAAAAGACTGTGAATAGATCTAGAAAGAATTGGTCCAAAAAACTTGATGATGCATTATGGGCCTATAGAACTGCATACAAAAATCCTATGGGTATGTCTTCGTATAAGATGGTTTATGGAAAAGCTTGTCACTTACCTCTTGAACTTGAACATAAAGCTTATTGGGCTATTAAAGAGCTCAACTATGACTTCAAACTTGCCGGTGAGAAGAGGTTATTTGACATTAGCTCACTTGATGAATGGAGAACCCAAGCCTATGAGATTGCCAAGCTATTCAAAGAAAAAGTCAAACGCTGGCATGATAAAAGGATACAAAAGCGTGAGTTTAACGTAGGTGATTATGTGCTATTATTCAACTCTCGTTTAAGATTTTTTGCAGGAAAACTTCTCTCTAAATGGGAAGGTCCTTACGTTATCAAGGAGGTCTAACGTTCCGGTGCCATAAAAATCAACAACTTCGAAGGCACAAGTCCGAGGGTGGTGAACGGTCAAAGAATTAAACATTACATCTCAGGTAACCCTATCAATGTTGAAACTAATATTGTTGAAATCATAACCCCGGAGGAATACATAAGGGACACTTTCCAGAACGTTCCAGACTCCGAAAAGGAATAGGTATGTGGTAAGGTAAGTAAACCGACTCCAAATAAATTCTAATGGCAATTTTTATCAGTTTTGGAATATTTAAGAATTTTAGAAAGAAAGAAGTAATCCGGGAAGGACACGAGGCCCCCACGAGGGTGGAGGGCGCGCCCACCCTTCCTAGGCGTGCCCCCTGTCTCGTGGCCACCTCGTGTGCCTCCTGGACTCTGTTTTCTTGCACATTACGTATTTTGGTCGGTAAAAATTCATTATATAATCTCCCGAAGGTTTTGACCACCGTATCACGCAAATATCCTTTGTTTTCATTTTGAGCTGCTTTTCTGACAGATCTAGAGCATCATGACGTCTCCAAGCACTCCCAAGGACAAGTTTTTCGAGAGGGTTATCAACCCTTATCTCGTGGAGGTGCTGCAACACCCTCAAAGCATTGAGATGCGTGAGGGGGTGCTGCACATCCGTGATGTGGAGGGACCAAGGCGTACCAGAAGCGTGGAGACAAGGCTCGAAGCCATGGTGCAACAAGTTTTCAAGTGCCAAGGGATGGTGGAGCGTGGACTCAACGCCAACCAGATGATGATCATGGAGTTCACCAAGAACCACAAGCTAGATGCCAAGGTCATTGGGGAGACCATCTTCAAGCTTCAAGAGAAAATCGAGCACCTCCAAGCCCAGATCTATGACCTGCAAAACCAAAACTGTGAGTATGAATATAGATTCAAGAGGATGAGTTTGGCTGCAGAGTTAAGGATCGTGGAGACTCGATCATCCTTCTATGATGGTGAGCCTATGCCTTGGAAGATGGACGACAAGCCTACATCATCAACAACTCCTACTTCACCACCTCTGAGGACATAATCACAAGGGTATGGGCACTCCCCTTGGCAACTGCCAAGCTTGGGGGAGGTGCCCCGGTACCGTATCACCATCACACTCCTATCTTTACCGTTTTATTTAGTTCGATCCTCTTAGTAGTATCTTTATCTAGTAGATTGAAGTTTTAGTATCAAGTAGTTTGAGTTTTGCTTTGTGATCTCTTTATGTTATCGAGTCCATGAGCTATCTATAATAAAGATTAGTGTTGAGTCAAGGGCTTTGCTATTTTGCTATGATCTTGAGAAAGTAGAAAGAATAAAAAGAATAAAAGAGTTCATATTGATCTTATGGATAGTAATGACTTCACACATAGAAAGTATGAGGCATAAAAGTTGTTGAGAGTTGACAAACGTAGTTTTGGTCATCGTTGCAATTAATAGGAAGTAATAGGGAAAGAGAGGTTTCACATACAAATATATTATCTTGAACATCTTTTATGATTGTGAAGCACTCATTAAGTATGACATGCTAAAAGAGTTGATGTTGGACAAGGAAGACAACTAATGGTTTATGTTTTCTCACATCTCAGTTAAAGTATATTGTCATTGACCTTCCAAACATGTTGAGCTTGCCTTTCCCCCTCATGCTAGCCAAATTCATTGCACCAAGTCGAGATACTACTTGTGCTTCCAAATATCCTTAAACCCAGTTTTGCCATGAGAGTCCACCATACCTACCAATGGATTGAGTAAGATCCTAAAAGTAAGTTGTCATGTTGTAGGCAATAAAAATTGCTCTCTAAATATGTATGACTTATTAGTGCATAGAAAATAAGCTTTATACGATTTTGTTGTGGAAGCAATAAAAGCGACGGACTGCATAATAAAGGTCCACATACAGGTGGCAATATAAAGTGATGTTCTTTTGCATTAAGATTTTAAGCATCCAACCCTAAAAGCACATGACAACCTCTGCTTCCCTCTGCGAAGGGCCTATATTTTACTTTATGTTTTTACTTTATGCTTGAGTCAAGGTGATCTTCACCTTTCCCTTTTTCATTTTATCCTTTGGCAAGCTCCTCGTGTTTGAAAGATCTTGATATATATATCCAATTGGATGTAAGTTAGCATGAACTATTATTTTTTACATCACCTAATGGTGAATACGTTGGGAGGCAACATAATAAGCCCCTATCTTTCTCAGTGTCCGGTTGAAACTCTATAACCACCAGTACCGCGTGAGTGTTAGCAATTGTAGAAGACTACATGATAGTTGAGTATGTGGGCTTGCTGAAAAGCTCTATTCTTGACTCTTTCTGATGTTATGATAAATTGCAATTGCTTCAATGACTGAGATTATAGTTTGTTAGTTCCCGATGAAGTTTCTGAACCATACTTGACATTGTGAATTGATTGTTACTTGAGTATAAGAAAACATATGACAAAATCTATATATGTTGTTGTTATAAGAATGATCATGATGCCCTCATGTCCGTATTTTATTTTTATCGACACCTCTATCTCTAAACATGTGGACATATTTTTCGATTTCGGCTTCCGCTTGAGGACAAGCGAGGTCTAAGCTTGGGGGAGTTGATACGTCCATTTTGCATCATGCTTTTATATCAATATTTATTGCATTATGCGCTGTTATTACACATTATATCTCGATACTTATGGCTATTCTCTCTTCTTTTACAAGGTTTACCATGAAGAGGGGGAATGCCGGCAGATGGAATTCTGGTTGGAAAAGGAGCAAATATTGGAAACCTATTCTGCACAGCTCCAAAAATCCTAAAACTCTACGGAAGTCAATTTTGGAATTAATAAAAATTATTGAGCGAAAGAAACACCAGAGGGGGCCCACACCCTGGCCAGGAGGGAGGGGGTGCGCCCACCCCTACTAGGCACGCCCCCTGTCTCCTGGGCCCCCTGGTGGCCCTCCGGTGTCCATCTTCTACTATATGAAGGCTTTTACCCTGGAAAAAATGTGGGCAAGCTTACGGGACGAAACTCCGCCGCCACAAGGCGGAACCAATCTAGAGCTCTGGCAGAGCTGTTCTGCCGGGGAATCTTCCCTCCGGGAGGGGGAAATCATCACGGTCGTCATCACCAACGATCCTCTCATCGGGAGGGGGTCAATCTCCATCAACATCTTCACCAGCACCATCTCCTCTCAAACCCTAGTTCATCTCTTGTATCCAATCTTGTATTCAAAGCCACAAATTGGTACCTGTGGGTTGCTAGTAGTGTTGATTACTTCTTGTAGTTGATGCTAATTGGTTTACTTGGTGGAAGATTATATGTTCAGATCCTTAATGCATATTATTACTCCTCTGATTATGAATATGAATATGCTCTTTGAGTAGTTACGTTTGTTCCTGAGGACATGGTGAAGTCTTGCTATTAGTAGTCATGTGAATTTGGTATTTGTTCGATATTTTGATGAGATGTATGTTGTCATTCCTCTAGTGGTGTTATGTGAATGTCTACATGACACTTCACCATTATTTGGGCCTAGAGGAAGGCATTGGGAAGTAATAAGTAGATGATGGGTTGCTAGAGTGACAGAAGCTTAAACCCTAGTTTATGCGTTGCTTCGTTAGGGGCTGATTTGGATCATAAGTGGGATGCTTGTCCAAGTAAGGGCAGTACCCAAGCACTGGTCCACACGCATATATAATTATCAATGTACCGAATGTGAATCATATGAGCATGATGAAAACTAGCTTGACGATAATTCCCATGTGTCCTCGGGATCTCTTTTCTCATTATAAGAAATTGTACAGGCTTGTCCTTTGCTATAAAAAGGATTGGGCCACCTTGCTGCACTTTATTTACTTTCATTGCTTGTTACCCGTTACAATTTATCTTATCACAAAACTATCTGTTACCTACAATTTTAGTGCTTGCAGAGAAAACCTTACTGAAAACCGCTTATCATTTCCTTCTGCTCCTCGTTGGGTTCGACACTCTTACTTGTCGAAAGGACTACGATAGATCCCCTTCACTTGTGGGTCATCACTGGGAAGAAAATCTTTCAAGATGAGAGGGATGTATTCGCTTGACCAGAAAATGGGCTATAAGTAGTAAGAAATGGGTTGTAAATTTTAAAAACACAACAAACCGGCAATTAGTTTCAATAATCATTTATTCAGGATTTTGAGATTTCAAATTCCATTGTTTTTGCGGGGGAAATTAGGTTGGATTTTAACTTGATATAAATTTATTTTTTAAATTAGTTTGAATGCCACTCAAAATTTCAGGATTAAAAACAGTTCAGAATGCACCAAAATATGCAAAATTTCATTGAAGTTTTTAACCATGGTCAGAATATGGGTTGTAATGCTAACAAAAAGAATATGGGCTTCAAAAAATCCTTTAGAAATAGCAAATGGGCTATAATTTGTGGAGAAATAATGGCAGATGGGTTGTATGCTATTTTCCACATATTTGAGGCTAACTTGTGGGCCTACTAGGTTAAGGCGTACACTTTCCTAAAAAAGAATAGGTTGACGCGTACGCGAGGCCATGTCAACTTAGTCGACACGAGAGAGCAGTGACTGTTGGATGTCCATCCAACGGCCGTCGTGCTTCTTCAATCTCTGATCTTCCTGCTCCAGCAGCCTAAACCAGCGCCAGTGGGACTACCTCCTCCCGCCTCCCATGACCGGCTCTGCTGCCACGCAGGCCTCACCGCCCCACCCTACTCCTATCGCTGGCCTGGCCATCCCTATACTGACCCAGACCTCCTGTTATTCTCCGGCGACGGCAGCCTCACACTGGAGCCAAACCAGTAAACCCTCGTACTCCCTCCGTGTGGGAAACAACTGCCGAGTCTTTCCCGGCTCCGGGTCATTCCCTTCCTAGGCATCGCCATCGTCCACCACCTTGGTTCTCTCGGTGTGGCGTGGTCAATGTGGTCAAAGAACGACTTCTATCCGATGAGGACTGTCCGTGAAGAGGCTGACAGCTGGGTCCACGGCCGCACGAAAGGAAGTTGTCGGTGTACTAAAGTAGGGGTACCTTTAGTACCCTGAACTTGGGCACGGATAGTCGCAGCGACCCGCGGCAGGACTTGCCGGGCGTCCGCCAAGATCCTCAACGGCTACTTTGATGCCATTCAAGAACAAGGTACTCAAGCTAAGGCCCCGGCAAGAGGAGCTTGCCGGGAAGGCCGACCAAGGCCCCGGCAAGAGGAGCTTGCCGGGAAGGCTAACCAAGGCCCCGGCAAGAGGAGCTTGCCGGGAAGAAGACAAGACCCCGGCAAGAGGAGCTTGCCGGGAAGGCCACTCAAGGCATTCCAAGAAAACTTGCCGCGATGCCCCGCGCGTCCCGGCAAGGCCCGGCGAGCGGCAAGCTTGCTGGTGCGACAAGATAAGGGTCGCGGCAAGGCGCTTGCCGCGGCAGGGCTGCCACTCTGCACCCATGCTCCAGCACACCCGACGACGTGTCGCCACAAGATCGCTCCTGGTGCACGTGGCGGGTAGCTGTGCAGCATGCCGGTGCGAGGTGGCAAGCGAAGCTGACAAGGAGGCCATCGTGGCGATCGGTGGCGCCTCCAGCGGTCGTTTCCTTGCACTGTTGGGGCGACCGGACGGGCATTAAATGCCCTTGTCCCCTGCCGTCAGAGTTAGGTAGGGGACACTGTTGGTAGTAGTTGTACCAACCCGCGTTTTTACCTTTCTACCCCTCTTTCTATGCTGCCACCTGTCGGTGACCCCTTTAGCCTATAAAAAGGAGGCCCATGCGCATGTAGAGGGGGTTCGAAGGTTCGGATTTTTGGTTCCACAACTTGGGGGTTCGGCTGATTCGACGCCACGCCCGCGCTCTCTCGAGCAAGAATAGAATACAAAAACACAAAGCAGCAGTAGGAGTCTTATCTCTCCGGAGAGCTTCGAAGCTGGGTAAAAAGCCCCCCGCGCGCTCTCGCCTCGATCCGCTCTGCGTGCGCCCTCCGCTCCCTTGCCGGACAAAAAGGGGCCCTCCTGCCCCATAGGTGCTCGTGCTCCCAGCCACCACGACATCTCTGGCGCGCCAGGTAGGGGTGCATCGAGGTCGTGCATATCTGATCCGGCGTCTGCGCGCGCTACATCAACATCTTCGTCGACATGCCACCAAAGAAGAAGACTTCGGAGGTGGCCGCTCCGTCTGTGACTTCCCTACCGCCACCAGAGCAAACGGGCGGTGGGGTGGACGCCGGCGGAGGAGCGGGCGCTGGCGGGGGGACGCGCATCGTCACCCGTTCCAAAGACAAGGCCCTGCAAGGTTCAGCTTCTGCATATCCACCACACCCCTCCCAGGAGGTGCAGGATCGACAACGCCACGATGCTCCTGGCACCGTACTCGCGTTGGAACAAGGCCGAGCTGGTGGGTCGCGGGACGCTCAAGGCCAACATGCACGTCAACACGCTGGCGCGAGCGCAGTGTGGTCGCCTGGGCGAGATGTTACTCCTTCTAACACTGTTAGAAGTTTGAGCATGTCTCGCACCTCGCGTCGCTCGCCACCGCCACCCAAGACTCCAGAAGAAGCGCTGGCCCGAGCCCAGCTGCTTCTAGATTACCCTCCAGCGCCGGACAAGATCGACGACTGGAGGGCCACCATTTATAGCCTAATTGGCTTCGCCAACGGCGACAAGCCCCGGCGACCGAGCACATCGAAGCCCCGGCAAGACGCCCAGGCGCAAGCCGATGCCGACAAGACCGCTGGGGGTGCCACCACTGTGCACTCCCCGCCCCGAAGGCCAAGATCGCAGACTCGCCGGGCCAACCTCGGCACCGACTCCACCGCGTCATCAGACCCGCGAGCTCGCCGTGATCAACACCAAGTTCTCCAAGAACGACGACACGAAGACGCTCGCACTCGCATCGAGCGTCAAAGAGAAGCACGACGTCAATCTGACCGGCGCGCTGGGCCCACTGTCGACATGCATGCGCCAGGGGAACCAGGCGGCTTGCCGTACGCGGCAGGTTGCCCTGCATTCACCCGTGAGCTGCGACAGGTCCAGTGGCCCAGTACCAAGAACTTCAAGCCAGACGTGCCCGAGAAGTACGATGGCAGGATACATCCGTCAGAGTTCCTCAGCGTCTACACCATCGCGGTGCAGGCTGCCGGGGGGCGCGACGAGAAGATCCTCGCCAACTACTTCCCGCTGGTACTCAAGCCCAACGTCAGATCTTGGCTCATGCACTTGCCGAAAAACTCCATTTCTTCGTGGGCGGACCTGTGCCATCAGTTTGTTGGTGCTTTCATAGGCGGCCACAAACCCCATGGCCAGGAGAGTGATCTTCACCTGCTCGCCCAGAAGGAAGGAGAACCTCTGCGCAAGTATATACAGAGATTCAGTCAGGTGCAGCGCAACATCCCAGACGTCCACCCTACCGCGGTTATCAGCGCTTTCCATCAGAACGTGCGTAACCGCAGGATGAGGGAGGAGATGGCGATGTGCAAAATCAGAGATGTCAGCGAGCTATATGCTCTGGCCGACAAGTGTGCACGGGCTGAAGAGGGGAGGAGGCTCCCCGGAGAGAATGCAGGAGCAGAAGGATCTGACAGCGAGGACGCCCCTCCGGCAAAGAGGAAACGGAGGCAGAATAACAGAAAGAGGAAGGTTAAGGATGTGCTAGTTGTTGAGCATTCCGGCAGCGGAAGCGGTTCCGAGAAGGCTAGAGCTGGTGACTCCGGCAAGGTTGTGGTGGCCGCCGACAAGCAGGATGGCTCCGGCAAGCAGTACTGCAAGATCCACCGCACCAAGGGCCATGACCTCCAAGCCTGCAAGAAAGTTGAGCAGATGGCGGAGCTACAGAAAGCTGAATACGAGCACCGCGACAAGGAGAAGGCCCGGGAAGGTGGCGGAGGATCCGGCAAGAAATATCCCGCCCGGGGAGGGCGCCGCGGCAAGGAGACAGGCCTCCCCGCGGCCGCGACAAAGACGAAGACGAAGATGAGGATGATGAGATGGAGGAAGATGAGACTGACGAGCAGGAGTTCCAGAAGGCAACAGAGGTGTTATGCATCGACGGTGGTGCTTCTCTGCACACCTCGCACCGCCAACTCAAACAATGGATACGGGAAGTGAACGCAGCAGAACCGTCCGTTGAGTCGCGCAAGCCCCTGAAATGGTCCAGCACGCCCATCATCTTCGACATTGAAGATCACCCTGATCGCATCACTGCGGTCGGGTGTTTGCCGATGTTGGTTTCGCCCACAATCCGCAACCTCAAGGTTACGAAGATGCTGGTTGATGGCGGGGCCGGCCTGAATCTGGTCTCCTCCACAGTGCTCAAGAAGCTCCAGATCCCCGACAGCGAGCTCGAAGAAACTGGTACCTTTCAAGGAATAAACCCGGGAAGGAGCAAGCCGAAGGGGAAGATCACACTGCCAGTGACATTTGGCAGCGAGCTGAATTTTAGGACAGAGAGAGTCACATTCGACGTTGCAGATTTCCCATTGCCCTACAATGGGATACTTGGCCGTCCAGCGCTAGCCAAGTTCATGGCAGCCTCTCACTACGCCTACAATGTGCTCAAGATGCCTGGTCCGATAAGTGTCATTTCTATCCAAGGCGACAAGAAGGATGCACTCATCTGTACCGACAGGATCTACCGGGAAGCAGCAGCCGCAGCAGAACGCAAACCACTAGCCGCTGAAGCTTCCGGGGGGAAGAAGAAGACCAAGTCCGGCAAGAGTAGCTCTGATGCCCACTCCGGCAAGCGCACCTCTTCGGAGTGCTGCGCTACCGTCGAGGACGCACCATTGAGCTCCACCGGCAAGTGCAAGAAGGCAAAGGCAGCTTCACTAGAGACCAAGAAAGTGGCGGCCAAGGAGGACGGCACTGGTGGCACCTTCACCATCAGTGCCACGCTTGATCCTAAATAGGAAAGCGCGCTCGTTGCTTTCCTGTGGGCGAATGTCGATGTGTTTGCATGGCAACCATCTGACATCCCCGGTGTTCCCAGGAAAGTAATTGAGCACCACCTTGCCGTCTGCCCTCACGCGCGGCCCGTCAAGCAGAGAGTTAGGAAGCAAGCAGTAGAGCGCCAAGAGTTCATTGCAGAGGAGATCAAGAAGTTGGAAGCAGCAGGCCTGGTCCGAGGAATGCTCCATCCGACGTGGTTAGCCAACCCAGTAGTCGTGCGCAAAGCAAACGGGAAATGGAGGCTTTGTATTGACTTCACTGATGTTAATAAAGCTTGTCCCAAGGATCCATTTCCCTTGCCGCGCATTGACCAGATTGTCAACTCCACGGCAGGATGTGATCTGCTTTCATTCCTTGATGCATATTTAGGATATCATCAGATCTTCATGGCAGAAGAGGATGAAGAGAAAACAGCATTCATTACTCCATGTGGCACATACTGCTTTGTACGAATGCCCTTCGGACTAAAGAATGCTGGTTCAACATTTGCAAGAGTAGTCAGTCATGCTTTTGAGCCACAGCTGAACAGAAATGTAGAAGCTTAAATGGATGACATAGTGGTCAAGAGCAAGGACAAAGAGACTTTGATCCAGGATTTGGACGAGACTTTTGCAAATCTGCGCAGGATCAACCTCAAGTTGAATCCCGAGAAGTGTGTGTTTGGAGTTCCTTCTGGCAAGCTTCTCAGATTCTTTGTGTCCCAGAGGGGGATTGAAGCTAATCCCGACAAGATCAAGGCCATTGAGCAAATCGAAGCACCAAAGCGTGTTAAGGATGTGCGAAGGCTTGCCGGCTGTGTTGCTGCTCTCAGTAGGTTCATCTCTAAATCTGCTGAGCGCGCCCTGCCATTTTTCAAAATTTTGAAAAAGGCAGGTCCAATGAAATGGACTCCGGAAGCGGAGGCTGTGCTACAGGACCGGAAGAGATACCTATCCTCTACTCCAACACTTGTCGCACCTAGGCCACAAGAGAAGTTGCTGCTATATCTGGCGGCAACCAATCAAGTGGTTAGTGCTGCGTTAGTAGCGGAGAGGGAGGCAGATGATGAGCCAACGACCGCAGCAAGCGAGTCCAGTGACAAGCAGGGGGCTTCTCCGACAAGCTCTGGCCCGACAAGCCCTGATCCGGCAAGTTCCGGTTCCGGCAAGGATGGATCTGCGTAGCCACAAGAAGAGAAACAGAAGAAGATGGTGCAGCGCCCAGTTTACTTTGTCAGTTCCCTTCTGCAGGGGGCTAGATCAAGGTACTCTGGTGTGCAGAAGTTGCTTTTCGGCCTTCTCATGGCCTCGAGGGAGCTGCGCCATTACTTTCAAGCACATGAGATCACAGTGGTCACTCGCTTTCCGTTGAAGAGGATATTGCAGAATCCAGAGGCAACGGGCAGGATTGTCGAGTGGGCACTGGAATTGTCAAGCTTTGGCCTCAAGTTCGAGAGTACCTCAACTATCCAGAGCCGAGCATTGGCAGAATTCATAGCAGAGTGGACGCCAACACCTGATGAAGAAACTCCGGAGAGGAGCATCCCCGTCAAGGAAGCTAGCAAGGAATGGATCATGTACTTTGATGGTGCCTTCTCTCTGCAAGGCGCCGGCGCGGGCGTACTACTTGTCGCACCCACCGGAGAGCACCTCAAGTACGTGGTCCAGATGCACTTTCCCAAGGAGCAAGCAACAAATAATACTGCAGAGTATGAAGGCTTGCTTGCCGGACTCAGGATCGCGGCAGAACTTGGGATCAAGAAGCTCATTATCAGGGGTGACTCACAGCTTTTCGTCCGCCAAGTTAACAAAGATTATCAGAGTTCGTTGATGGAAGCCTACATCGATGAATTAAGGAAGCTAGAAGAGCATTTTGACGGCCTGCAAATGGAGCATGTTCCGAGAGCTCAGAATGACATTGCAGATGGACTGTCAAAGTGCGCCGCACTCAAGTTGCCTGTGGAACCAGGGATTTTTGTGCTCAAGCTGACTTAGCCATCTGTGACACCATCAACTGGACAGAACAAGAAAAGAAAGTTGATTACCGGTGATTACTTTCCGGCAGAGCTCCCCGGAGCCGCTGTCAAGAAGATCCCCAGGATCAACGCAGAGAGTGCTGAGGAGCAGACTGCTCCGACAAGCCCCAGGGCTTGTTTCGTTGAAGCAAACTCTCCCGACAAGCTGTGTCCCGACACGCTTGCCGGGGGGCATCACGCTCCGGCAGGATCCCAGATTCTTGCCGTAGAAGCGGATGTTCCCGCAGCAGCATTTGCGCCTTTAGTCCTTGTCGTCGAGCCTCAGGCTCCGGCATGGGCACATCAGATCGTCCATTTCCTCCAGACAGGAGAACTTCCCGAGGAACAAGAAGAAGCGGAGAAAGTAGCCCGGCAATCAAGTATGTACCAGTTTGTCGATGACATACTGTACAGAAAAAGATTCAACGGAGTGAAATTGAAGTGCATTTCCCGAGAAGATGGACAGGAGCTGTTGGCGGAGATACATGGAGGCATATGTGGTCACCACATTGGCGCAAGAGGACTTGCCGGCAAAGCCTTCCGGCAAGGTTTCTTCTAGCCGACAGCCCTCCAGGATGCAACTGCACAAGTAACCAAGTGTGAAGCGTGCCAGTTCCACTCCAAACAGATTCATCAGCCAGCTCAAGCTCTCCAAACAATCCCTTTATCCTGGCCATTTTTGGTCTGGGGGCTCGATATACTCGGCCCCTTCCCCCGAGCTGTCGGGGGCTTTGAGTACTTGTACGTTGCAATCGACAAGTTCACAAAGTGGCCGGAAGTGGAGGCAGTGAGGAAGGTGACAGCACAGTCAGCAGTCAAGTTCTTCAGGTCAATTGTTTGCTGTTTCGGAATCCCTAACAGGATCATCACCGACAATGGCACACAATTCACGAGCCGCACCTTCATGCAGTACGTCCAAGATCTTGGCACCAAGATCTGCTTCGCTTCTGTTGCTCATCCAAGAAGCAACGGTCAAGCGGAGAGGGCAAACGCTGAAGTGCTGCGCGGGCTCAAGACCAGAACTTTCGACAGGCTGCACAAGTGCGGAAGAAATTGGATCGAAGAGCTGCCGGTGGTTCTTTGGTCGATCAGGATGACGCCAAATCGAGCCACCGGCCAGACACCTTTTGCTCTTGTCTATGGGGCAGAAGCAGTTCTCCCCATGGAACTCATATACGGATCACCTCGAGTGCTCGCTTATGATGAGCTTGAGCAAGAGCAGCTGCGCCAAGATGACGCGCTGCTCCTCGAGGAAGATCGTCTTCAGGCTGCTGTGCGAGCTGCTCGCTACCAGCAAGCTTTGCGTCGCTATCATAGCCGCAAAGTTAAAGCCAGAAGCTTCGAGGAAGGCGACCTTGTTCTTCAGCGTGTTCAATCTGCCAAGAATTCCAGCAAGTTGGCGCCGAAGTGGGAAGGCCCTTATCGGGTGAAACGAGTCACTAGGCCCGGCAATGTCCGCCTTGAGACCGAAGACGGCTTTCCGGTGAGCAATTCCTGGAACATAGAGCATCTTCGCAAGTTTTACCCATAAGGCGCGGTTGCCGGAATCCGTTCCGGCAACCAACTTTTGTACAAGCCTTGCCGCTGTTGCCTGTAACCCTTTGTACAAAGCCGGGCGCAGATCCCGTGCATAAATAAAGTTCATGTGCTCCGCACATCTTGTCGAATTTCATGCATTCTTTCTTTCTTGCATGTTTTACCTGACACTTTGTGCAGCACTCATCCCTGGTAAGATATAACGAGCCTTAAGGCCCCATACCATTATTTTCTCTTCTTCCTTTTTCTCAAAAAGAAGGTCCCTTCGCCCACAAGTTCACCGGGGGGGGAGACGAGGATGAAGGTGTGGACCGAGCGTCGTTCAAAGAAGCACAGCCTTGCCGGGACACAGACGACAGAAAAGCTAAGTTGCCAAAGTTTGAGCACGATCATTTTCTTAAAATTTTAAGCTATCCTCCTTGAACGACTCTTCTTTGTATGGAAAACCTGTGTGCGGAGGAACCTCCTCGTAGCTAGTTACGCCCTTACTTCGTTTAAAGTCGGCTCAACAACTTAAGTGAGCTGCTAAGCACCCTTGCTTTGCTTCGAGTCCGCTCAGCAACTTAAGTGAGCCGCTAAGCGCCCTTACGTTGTTTTCGAGCCCGCTCAACAACTTAAGTGCGCTACAACTAGTTGCGGCAAGGTTTCTTGCCGGAACCGGCACCGCCAGCAGGCTGCTGATGTCCCGCACTCAGCGCCCGCGGCAAGCATGCTCCGGCACCGCGGGCAAGCTGCTGATGTTCCGCACTCAGCACTCGCGGCAAGCGTGCCCGTGCCGGCAAGTTCCCTAAAAGAATAGGGTAAGAACATACAAAGAAAGGACCAAGTAAAGGAGATAGCATAGCAAGCATTGCCCAGAATAGAGTTATATTACAAAAGTAACTTGTCGCGGCACTGACTAGATTGTTCTCATGACTCAAATAAACAGCGACAAGGGAAAGGGAAGAAGGATGGTCTAATCCACGCGCTCGCCATCGCCCCTCCTGACTTCATTCACCTTGTTCATGATGGGTGCGACGATGGCCTTGAGCTCCTCAAGATCAGCGCCCTCCGGCAGCTTCTTGGTGACGTGGGAGAGGTCGAGGTCTGGGTTGCGGAAGAGGATCTTCACCAGCACCTTCTCCAAGACCTTGGCGCAGATCGCGCGCAACTCGTCCGCCAGCTTCTTCGGGATCCTTTCTCAGAGTTGCTGGAGGGCCGTCGCCATGCCCTTGAAGAAAAGAGTGAGCCTGGCACTGGGCGGGAGATTTTCGTCGGTGGAGTACCCGAAGCCCGCCAAGTCCAGTCCCGCCAACTCCTCGTCGATGGATGCGGCGATGTTGACGAGGCCCTCCGTCCAGAGCTCCACTGTGACCTTGAAGGTGTTTTGAGCCTCAGCGGCCCTTGTCAGCAGCTCTTCATTGCCCTTGAGATCTTTCCTCAAGTCATCTTCTCGCTTCTTGCCGGCGTCCAGCGTCTCCGACAAGGTAGCTAGTTTCAGCTCCAGGTCAGCGCTCGAGTCCTTGGCGGCGTTCAACTCCTTGATCTTCTCGGCGAGCTGAACTTGCAGATCGCCATGGGCGCGCGCATCCTTCTCACGTTCGCGCTGGAGTGCAGCAAGCTCTTCGTTCTTCCTTTTCACGTCCACCTCCAGCTGCGTCGCCTTCACCTCCAATTCCTTCTTAGCGGCCTCAGCAGCCGCGGCGGCATCCTTTGCCTCCTTGAGTGCCCCGCCAAGCGATTGCTCCCGGGCGGCGAGCTCCTCTTCGTGGCTGTCCAAGTTCACCTTCTTCTGTATCAGCTCGCCATCCCGCTTGGACAGCTCCTCGGCGGTGAGCCTCTGCTGCTCTTTGGCTTCAGCCTTCTCCAGGAGGAACGCCTTCTTCGCCTCCTCGAGCTACGCCCTCTCCTCAGTGATGGACCGGAGGGCCTCCTGGTTGCGGCTCTTGAGCTCCTCCGCGTGCTTTTCTATGTCAACTCCCGCCCGCGCGACAAGCGTTTCCCGGGACTCAAGCTTTGCTTGCCGGGCGCGGTAGAGCGACACCAGCTTTCGGAGCAGCTGCTCCTCCTCGGACTCGCCGCTGCTGCTGCTTAGCTTGTCAACCACTGCCAGCCCGGCAGAGGCGAGTACTTCCCCGTCAAATTCCTCTCCTTCCATCGGCGCCCTGGAGCTCGACACCCAGGGAAGCTTGATGAACACGCCCTCGCCGGCCTTCAAGTATGCGCCTGGCTGGGGCTCCTCGGAGCCCGGCGCCGCATCAGCGGCGGAGGGGTCGGCGGACGGTGTAGCGCCTTGCGCTCCTGCGTCCTCCGGGTCGTCAGTGTGATCACCGGATCCCTCGCCGGCTCCTGCGCCAGCAGCCTTGGCGGCCTCCTCGTCGGCGGGATCATCAGTACCGGCCTCTTCCTCGCCAGCGGTGGCATCTTCAGTGTTGCCGCGTACGCCCTCCTCGCTGGCGGCCTCAGTCTCCATTGGGTCTACGAGAGGGGGATCTGAGGATAGGAAGAGGAAGGAAGGGTCAAGCAAAGATCCAAAAAGAAGATCAGAAGAAGGACCCAAGGGAAGATTTCTGACAAGGAAGGTTACCTGTGCTGGGCTCTGTGACCGTGGGCTCCACCTCTAAGGGCTCGCTGGTCCCGCCCCTCACCGGGGAACTGCCCCTTGCCGGGGACCGCTCCCTTGCCGGAGAGCGCTCCCTTGTCGGAAAGTCGCCCCTTGGCGGCGTAGTTGAAGCAGACAGCACCTCCGGAGCGGCTTCTGGTTCCTCCTGATGGGCTTGCTCTGCTCCTACACGAGCAAATCAACAATCAAGATGCCAGGAAAAGAAGAAGCACCCATGCACGCCCCGCAACCGTAAGTGAACCAAACACTTACGCTGGGGGCTGTGCTGGGGGTGCCGCGAGGAGAAGGAATCGGGTCCGTCAAGGTGGTCTCGGACGTGTCTTCTGCAGTCACAGCAGGATCGTCCTTGATGACAACCACAGGAATCCTGGCCCTTTTCGCCGCCCTCTCGGCCAGAGTCCTGAAATGGAACAGGGATTTAGAGGGAAGCAAATTAGATACAAGACAAACAATAACAAGGATCCAAGAAGATCAAGAACAGTGAGAAGAAAGCCTCACTCCTCCTCCTCCTCATCTTCATCATCATCGGAGCTCAGCGCGGAGAGGTCGAAGTCCGGAACCCTCTCTGCACGGTGTGACGGAGGAGTAGGCTCCCTTCGGCGTTTGCCGGGGGCTGCGGCAGGATCAGGCGTGGCGTCCCGGGAAGACCCCGGCTCAGTTGCCGGCACGGCCTGGGATCCTCCCGCGGCAGCGGTGCTTGCCGCGGTGGAGCGTGTCCCGCGGCGCCGCGGTTGCTGGCCGGCCTGCTCCTCTGCCGTATCTCCAACTCGACGGAGGCGTCTTCTCGGTTGGAATTGGGGCCGCGCTGGGGGCTCCGTCTGCAGCAAGCTGCTCGAAGACGGCTGCCGCTCGCGCCCTCGGCGGGCTCGCTCGCTTCAACCTCGGGATCCCCCTCGCCGGCGATTTCTCCGGCGAGGTCTTCCCGGTCGGCGAGACTTGCCGCCTCGGCCGCCTCCGCCTCCACCAACGTGAAGCCATACTCGCCCGCGGCAGCGGCTGCTGCCGCCTCTTCGGCCCTAGTGGCGATGTACACCATCTCATTGTCGGTGGTGGTGCGGGTGAGAAGCTTCTGCTCGTCGGGGTTGACTACTACCTCCGTCAAATTATCGAAGAATCGCTGCACGTCCTCGGCGGCGGGCTCTATCCAAGTTGCACTTATCCCATGCGAGTCGCACTCTGGCATCATTGCGCAGATGCGATCGCGCCGGGAGTTGTTGCACAAGGGGATGACGCCCTGCGGCAACCTGAACCATTCTGGATGGTTGGCGTCATGCTTGAACAGCTCCCTCAGCATCGCGTCAAGCTCCAGAACGGTGAAGTTGAAGTTGAGGCCTGGACGCAGCCTCATGATATCCCCTGGGCCGCCAAACAGCCAGGCGGGCCTCCCCCTCTTTTGCAGAGGGGCGATTCGACGGCGAAGAAAATCCGCGCCAACCGCCCCTGCTGTGAGCCCGGCATGCCTGAGCCGGAGGATTCGGGTGGTGGCAATCTTCAGCTTGGCGTCGTCCGGCGACAGAGCGCTCCAGTCGCCGCCACGCACCACCCGGGTCTGGCACAGCTTGGTGAATGGCTGCGGATCGGCATCACAGATCTAGCACCACTCCGCCCTCCACTCGTCCCACTTGCTGTGGAGCTCACCCGTCAAGTACACCTCTTTCATGCCAATCCGGGAGGTCCAGGCGATTCCGCCAGCCAGTGGCTCCCCTTTCTCAGCACGGGGGGAGAAATAATGACGAAAAAGAGCGACATTGGGGAGGATGCCAACAAAGTTCTCACAGAGGTGTGCGAAAACCGCCATTGTCAGAAAGGCGTTGGGGGTGAAGTCGAGAAGATGAAACCTGTAGGTGTTCATGATGTCGCAGAAAAAATCGGAAAAAGGCGGGCAGAGCCCGCAATAGAAGAACACAGGAAAGAAGTAGTAACCTCTGGGGCACTTTTTCGATTTGGAAGCCTCAGCGGAAAGCACCTGCGTGCGCGGATGCGCCCGCATCTCCGTCGACCAGAAGAGGTAGAACTCCTCCCGCAGCGCCTGCCGGGTGAGCTCAGGGAGGAAAAGCACTCGCTTCTTGCGTAGTGCCTCAAGCTGCAGCACCTCGGCCGACATCGCAGCCTTCGCAGCCTTCCCGGTCTTCGGAGCCATGGCGGAAGCGGTGGGGGAAGGCGAGGGCGACGGCGGCGACAGCGGCGGTGAGCGGCGGAGCGCTGCTCTCTTTCGGCTTGGGAAGCAGAGGGGGGCGGCAGAGCTTTCGGAGGAAGGAACTGCAAGTGGCGAAGGTGGGGGAACGGCCCTGTTCCCTCTGCTTATAAACAGGGGAGGCGGATGTTACGCATTCCCTGGATTAAAAAATTACCCACGTTCTCTCCCACGACACCACGATTGACGCGTGCCGTTGCGGGAGAGCGCGGTGGATGCGGAGTCAGATTCAGTACGGACCCAGGCCGCGCGTGCCCGTGCCCTGTTTTGGGCCTGGCCCAATAGCGCTCGACACTGTGTATGGCCCAGGCCCGGGGGCTCCTGTCAGTGTACTAAAGTAGGGGTACCTTTAGTACCCCGAACTTGGGCACGGACAGTCGCAGCGACCCGCGGCAGGACTTGCTGGGCGTCCGCCAAGATCCTCAACGGCTACTTTGATGCCATTCAAGAACAAGGTACTCAAGCTAAGGCCCCGGCAAGAGGAGCTTGCCGGGAAGGCCGACCAAGGCCCCGGCAAGAGGAGCTTGCCGGGAAGGCTAACCAAGGCCCCTGCAAGAGGAGCTTGCCGGGAAGAAGACAAGACCCCGGCAAGAGGAGCATGCCGGGAAGGCCACTCAAGGCATTCCAAGAAAACTTGCCGCGACGCCCCGCGCGTCCCGGCAAGGCCCGGCGAGCGGCAAGCTTGCTGGTGCGACAAGATAAGGGCCGCGGCAAGGCTGCCACTCTGCACCCACGCTCCAGCACACCCGACGACGTGTCGCCACAAGACCGCTCCTGGTGCACGTGGCGGGTAGCTGTGCAGCATAGCGGTGCGAGGTGGCAAGCGAAGCTGACAAGGAGGCCATCGTGGCGATCGGTGGCGCCTCCAGCGGTCGTTTCCTTGCACTGTTGGGGCGACCGGACGTGCATTAAATGCCCTTGTCCCCTGCCGTCAGAGTTAGGTAGGGGACACTGTTGGTAGTAGTTGTACCAACCCGCGTTTTTACCTTTCTACCCCTCTTTCTACGTTGCCACCTGTCGGTGACCCCTTTAGCCTATAAAAAGGAGGCCCATGCGCACGTAGAGGGGGTTCGGAGGTTCGGATTTTTGGTTCCACAACTTGGGGGTTCGGCTGATTCGACGCCACGCCCGCGCTCCCTCGAGCAAGAACAGAATACAAAAACACAAAGCAGCAGTAGGAGTCTTATCTCTCCGGAGAGCTCCGAAGCTGGGTAAAAAGCCCCCCGCGCGCTCTCGCCTCGATCCGCTCTACGTGCGCCCTCCGCTCCCTTGCCGGACAAAAAGGGGCCCTCCTGCCCCATAGGTGCTCGTGCTCCCAGCCACCACGACAGAAGTGCCTCCTTATTATGCTCAAAATAATGACTCCTCCGCCTGACATCAGGGACCCACCGGAAGGGCATCTCTATTTCAGGAAAAAAATGTTTCTCCCACTGACAGCTGGGACCCACCAGCTATATCTTCGCACGCAAGGAAGTGCCTCCTTATCACGTGAAAACAAATGCTTCCTTTCCCTAACAGCTGGGACCAACTAGCTACATCTTCATTCGGAAGGAAGTGCCTCCTTAGTACGTGCACAAAAAATGACGCCCCTTGACAGCTGCGACCCACCATGTCGAAGTGTATGTAGTGTTATCTATCTGGTCGTCAACATGTACGTACATAGCGGTCGATCGGTCTCTCTGTAGCGATGAACCGTGACCGAGTAAGAAGCGACACGTGTCGTAGTAGAGACGCCGATGTAGCATGTCACGTAGTCCTGTCTGTACCGTGCAGACGCACGTACAGTCACACTGCAAGAAAGTAAATACGGCTATGTACGTACATACGGGCGGGGTCTCGAACGCATACAACAATGGCATCCTGTTCATCGACAGACAACCGACTGGGTCGGAACGAAGGAAACAACATCGTGTTCATTGGGACGTAACCAACTAGGTCAAAATACATCCTGTTCATCGGGAGCCAACTGGCTTGGACGGAATAGCCGAAATGAGGTCTGGCATACAGCAAAACAGAGGAAACGGCCTTCTGTTCAACTGTGTATGGTCGAAACGGGGTCCTGCTCATCGGAAAAGGTCCGGCATACCACAACACATAGGAAACGGACTTATGTTTGAGTGCCTACGGTCGAAACGTGGTCCTGTTGATCGGGAGGGGTGTCTCATACCACAAAATGGAGGAAACAAACTTCTGTTCGGGCGCCTACGGTCAAAATGGGGTCCTATTGATCGGGAGGGGTCTGCTGTACCGCAAAACAGAGGAAACGAACTTCTGTTCGAGCGCCTACGGTCGAAATGGTGTACTATTCATCCACCGTCTACTGCCTCGCTCCAGCCTCCATGAGCTACTATTCATCCACCGTCTACCGCCTCGCTCCAGCCTCCACGGGCTACTGTTCATCCATTGTCGACTACCTCCATCCTCCACCTGCTACTATTCATCCATCGTCGACTTCCTCCAGCCTCCACCTGCTAGTTTTCATCCACCGCGACTTCCTCCAACCTCCACTAGCCACTGTTCATCCAGCCTCCACCGGCCACTATTCATCCAGCCTCCACGGGGTCCTGTTCATCCATCCCCAACCGGCTGGGGGTGGGGCGGCCTCCTTGGGATCCTATTCATCCAACAGCAAACGCCTACTACCACGGGGGTCATGTTCATCCAACCCCTACCGGGAACCGTTCAACCACAGCCAACCAACCGGCTGGACTCACCACGTCTCGACCCGTTCTACATATCGCGCCCGCGGCAGTGACGGGAACTGTTCATCCAGAGGGAACCCAACACCTCGGCTGGTTATGTCTCACACACGAGGGCTCGATCGGCTTCAGTGAGCAGCGAGAAGAATCGATTGATATGGTTCAGTTAGTAGGAAAGGAATCAGTCAGTTTCAGTTAGCAGCGAAGGGATCGATCGGTCCGCTTCAATACGTATTGGGATCAATCGCTCGTGTTCAATACATAGCTAGTGCAATCGGTCGGGTTCAGCAAGCAAACACCTCGCTCGGGTTTAGTTAGCGAGCGTCTCGCACACACGCGCGTACGAGAGGGAAACGGGCAAACCACACTGTATCGCGCGGCCCCGACCACCCACCATAACTGAGAACTCCCCAAACTTTTCCTCACCCTCACTTCTACCATAATTTTTTATGTCATGGACGGGCTAAAGAATGTCATGCAGGTGCATCCCCGGCCCGCCCAGGACGAAAAGCCCATTTTTCTGTCATGATTTTTTGTCATTGAAGTAGGAGCCGCCATATCTATGATGAAACGTGTTTTCGTCACAATTATCGTCATAGAAGTGTCATAACCATTATTGAAAAAATTGTTCGGGCCGTAATGTCACGGGTGTGTATTTTTTTGTAGTGAGGACTCCAAGACCGTCAAGGAGAACATTGTATTTAAGATCAAAGAGAGAGAAGCAGCCATCTAGCTACTAGCTATGGACCCATAGGTCTGTGGTGAACTACTCACGCATCATCGGAAGGGTAGCAAGGATGATGTACAAGCCCTCTGTGATTGATTCCCCCTCTGGCAGAGTACTGGAGGAGGTTCCAGATGGGATCCCTAAAAAACAGAAGCTTGCAGCAGTGGAAAAAGTGTTTCTTGGGTGCCTCCCTGGGGTTTCTCGATTTTAGAGAATTTAAGGAGGTGGAATTAGATCAGATGGAGCCACGTGGAGCCCACAAGGCATCAGGGCGCTCCTACCCCCTAGGCATGCCTTGCTGTCTTGTCGTCTCCTTGCTTCTCTTCTAGTCTCCTCCTGAAGCTTCCAGGGTCTCTCTTGTCCACAAAAAAGTCATGAAAAAATTTGGTAGCATTTGGACTCTGTTTGGTACTGATTTCCTGGAAAACCAAAAACAAGCAAAAAAACAACTGGCACTTGGCACTAGGTTAATAGGTTAGTCCCAGAAAATGATATAAAATAGCATATAATTGCATATAGAACATCCAAGATTGATACTATAACAGCATGGAACAATAAAAAATTATAGATACGTTGGAGACGTATCAACCCTCCCCAAGCTTAATTCATGATCGTCCTTGAGTAGGTAAGTGATAAAACATATTTTTTTGGTGGAATGCTACCTAACATGTTCATTATGTAATCTTTCTTTTAGGGGATGAATATTTGGATCCCAATTATTCAAAACAATAGTATATAAATTGACATAAAGACATCGCTACTCAGGCATACCAACAAACAATCATGCCTTTCAAAATAAATATGCTAAAGAATGCTATCCCTACAAAATCATATAGCCTTTTCATCATCCATCTTCTTAACACAAAATATAAATCATGTACGTCCCCAGTGTCAGTCAAGCAATTAGTTCATAATTTTTAACGTGCCTCAGCATTTTCAACCCCTGCTCAATATATGAGTGCAAGCCATGGACATGGCACTATGGGTGGAATAGAATGCGGTGGTAGTGATTAATATGGAGAACACAAAAAGGAAGATAATCTCACATTGACGCGGCTATCAATGGGCTATGGAGATGCCCATCAATTTATGTCAATGAGAGGAGTAGGGATTGCCATGCAATTAATGCACTAAGAGCTATAAGTGTATGAAAGCTCAAATTGAAAACTAAGTGGGCGTGCATCCAACTTGCTTGCTCATGAAGACCCTGGGCATTTGAGGAAGCCCATCATTGGAATATACAAGCCAAGTTCTATAATAAAGTTCCCACTAGTATATGAAAGTGGCAACATCTATATGAAAAACATGGTGCTACTTTGAACCGCAAGTGTGGAAAAGGATAGTAACATTGCTCCTTCTCTCTTTTTCTCTCATTTTTTGTTGGACTCTTTATTTATTTATTTTCTCACTGGAATAATGCTCTAATAATGATGATCATCACACTTCTATTTACTTACAACTCAATATTACAACTCGATAAAACTGAAATATATGACTCTATATAAATGCCTCTGACAGTGTACCGGGATGTGCTATGATGCTAGCGTAACATGTATGATAATGATAAACGGTGGCTAAGCCACAAATGCTATGTTAGCTATATGATCATGCAAAGCAATATGACATGATGATGTGTGTCAAAATAAACGGAGCGGTGGAAACTGCATGGCAACATATCTCAGAATGGCTATGGAAATGCCATGATAGGTAGGTATGATGGTTGTTTTAAGGAAGATATAAGGAGGCTTATGTGTGATAGAGTGTATCATATCACGGGGTTTGGATGCCCTGGAGAAGTTTGCATCGACTCTTGAGGTGAGAAAGGTCAATGCATGACACCGAAGAGGCTAGCAAATTGCAGAAAGTTGAGAGCGCATACAACCCATGGACTCACATTAGTCATAAGGAACTCACATACTTATTGTGGAAGTTTATTGGCCCTCTATGCAAAGTACTACTACAATGCCCCTAGGGGGATGTTGGTAGGAGTTGACCATCGCGCGCCCCCGATCTTCACGCAAAGAAAGACACTCAATAATAAATCATGCTCCATCTTCTTAGCATCACCAGAGACTATACATGCAGGCTTCGGGAATCACAAACCTTAACACCAATATTTTTACTAAACCACAAATATTCACTAGTACAACTCCCATATTACCATCTCCATATCTCAAAATTATTGTAAGGTATCGAACTTATCAGATTCAGTGATCTACATGAAAGTTTTTATTATGTCCCTCTTGAATACGTGTCATATTAGGACCAATTTCATAACCCGTATGTATCGCCATTACTATTTATTACACTCTCAAAAGATATAAGTTAAGCATGAGAGTACAACTATTTCTTTAAAATATAACCATTGTCGTGCTCTAAAAGATGTAAGTGAAACACTAGAGCAACTACCTAGTTCAAAAGATATAAGTGAAGCACGAAGAGTATTCTAACAAATCGCAAATAAATGTGTGTCACTACAGGAATCAACTTATTTGCCGTCTGCCATGGCAGATGGCAAGGCACCAAAAGCGGACGGCAAAGCTCTTTGTCGTCTGCCACCGACGGCAAAGCTGCCCGACAAAGAAGATGATGGTAAACAGGTTCTTTGTCGTCTGCTTTCCCAAAGGGGAGGGAAGAGAACCTTTGTCGTCCATGGCAGATGGCAAAGAATCTGGACGGTAAGGAACAGGTGTTAGCCGCGTTAGGTGGCTAATGGTAGCCTTTGTCGTCAGCCAGCAGATGGCAAGCATTTCCTGCCCTTTATCGTCTACCATAGACAACAAAGGAACCAAATGGTATAGCTCCCAAGTTGCACAGGTTGCTGCCACGTGGCCTGTTTGCCGTCCGTGGCAGACGGCAAAGAGCCCTTTGCCGTCAGTGGAAGATGGCAAAGAGGCTGCATTGCCTCTTTTTTACGCGTTTTTTCTTATATCCAAGAAATTTCACAGCAAAATATTATATATATATATATATATATATATATATTTCACAGGGCAATTTAACAGCACACATATGACATATCCAACACTCAAGTTTCATGAATACATAACCAACACATAGTTCCATCCATACATATTGCAATAGTTTCACATTGTTCATCCAACACCTATCCATCCATCCATATAACAAGTTCCACATTGTTCATCGATACGAAAGAAAAGCAGAAAGGGAAAAGAAGCACTCCATCCATGCAAGCTTCAGTGAAGTAAAAGAAATCTGTAAAATGGGAAACAAGAAAGTTAGAAGAAGAAGACTAGAAAAAGAAGAAGAAGAAAGCATACTTAGGGAAAATGGAGCTAACCTAGCTAATTATGCCATTTTTGAGTGAAATAAGCATATTATGCCATTTTTGATATAAAGCAGCTAAGTATAGATCATTATTAAGCTAACCTAGGTAACTAAGCATATTAGAGCTAACTTTGAACTAACTTAGGTCATTTTGGAGAAGAATAAGAAGAAGAAGAATAAGAAGGTTTTTACCCTTTTCCTTCTCATTCTTCTTCATTTATTCTCTCTTTTTCTTCTCTTTCTTCTTCTATTCTTTGTTTTTCTCCTCTTCCTTGTTTTTCTTCTTATTATTCCTTATTTGTGTCACTTTAGAGCTTACATAGGTAATTATGACATTTTTGAGCTAACTCAGCTTATTATGTCAATTTGGAGGAAAATAAGGTAAGTATAGGTCATTTTTGTGCTAACATAAGTAATTATTCCATTTTTGAGCTAACGTAGGTAAAATTGATCATTTTGGAGCTAACCTAGCTAAAATGGATCATATTGGAGCTAACCTAGGTAAACTTAGTCATTTTGGAGCTAACCTAGGTAAAATGGATCATATTGGAGCTAACCTAGGTAAAATGGGTCATTTTGGAGCTAACCTAGCTAATTATGCCATTTTTTGAGTTAACTAAGCATATTATGCCATTTTGACATAAGTAAGCTAAGTATAGGTCTTTATTGAGCTAACCTAGGTAACTAACCATATTAGAGCTAATTTAGCATTTTAGAGCTAACTTAGGTCACTTTCTAGCTAACTTAGGTAAAATTGATCATTTTGGAGCTAATTAAGCTTATTATGTCATTTTTGAGGAAAATAAGCCAAGTATATGACATATATGAGGTTACCAAGGTTGTTATGCCATTTCAAACCTAAGTAAGCTAATTGTGCCATTTTTACATAAGTAAGCTAAGTGTATGTCATTATTGAGCAAACCTAGGTAACTAAGCATATTAGAGATAACTTAGCATATTAGAGCTAACTTAGGTCATTTTGGAGGAAACAAAGCTAAGTATAGATCATTTTGGAGCTAAGTAAGATAATTCTGTCATTTTGGAGGAAGATAAGCTAAGTCTAAGCATTTTGTAGGAAATAAAGCTAAGTCTAGGTCTTTATGCATTTGGTAAGCAAAACACTAGAGAAAACTACCGTCATCACGGAGGTGAAACACCGACATGGCTCGTGCCGGTACCACCACCTGGGGAAGGATCGTGTGATGCTTGTCTGGAGGCACAATGCACCAAAGATCATTTGTCTCGTTAGCATGACAACACTCAAATGTTAATACTAGTAACTACTGACCATTCAAATTAAACTCATCGTGGTCCCCGGAGCAATCTCTGGCATCGGCGGAGGGGTCTGACGGGCCTTCTGGCACACAGACTACACATTTGGTTTTCACGGGTCAGTCATACAAGTTAGTAATGAAAAGAACATTAAGTGAATGATTTCTCTAATATGCAGAACAAACTTACCACGGGGAGCTCATACATGACCCGGTTCTGCATGTCATTCCGAGCCCTCTCCTCCTCCATCAACCTTGTTGTCCTCTCCTCCAACTCCCACTGCTTCTCCTCCACCTCCCAGTCCCTCTCCGCTAGAAGCACCTGGGTTCTATCTCTCTCTCACTCTGAAGTGCAGCCTGCAACACCACTCCTCGTTAGCATTGTAGTCATCGATTGCTGCACACACAATGTAATGCTTGAAAGAAATCTGAGCCTGTATAACTAACCTGGAAGGCAAGCTCGATGGCCATGATGAGGCCTTATCTTAGGATTTGAGCTCGTTTGGCACGCCTTGATCTCTGGGAGACTGGGAGGACAACGGATAAGTCCATCGCCAATGGCTATCGAGCCATGGGACCTCCCGCCACCAAATACCATCACCAGCTCCGGACCAAATGCCCTGCTCGGGTTAAAGTCCTCCCCTTCCCCTCATCTCTATACTTCACGAGCTTCTTGTGGGAGGAGATGCTGGTGAAGTTCTCTGGATGATCGAGGTCAGATGCAGAGAATGCCTTGGCCTTCTTGAACCAGGCAGTATGGGCCATGGCATAGAGGTCGAACACCTCCGGCACTGGTGCCATATTGTATCCCTCCTAAAACAGAGGAACATAGTATTAGTAATTGAAGGGATCAAGCTAGCATACATAATGAATTGCATGAATCATGAAGCAAACCACATACCCAGTTCCGCCCGTATTGATATAAGTTGGCGTTGCCTTGATGGTGTGGCACACCTCTCATTTTGGCACGCTTGTCCTTGGCACCTTTGTGGACGGCCCGCCATGCGTATGAGCACCACTCATCCACCAACGCCTCCCAACAATCCATCTTATCCGCACACCATCTTGGGGGCACCTAAGTCAGTAAAGAGAAACTTGCGTGCTATGCCTACGAATCAAATCAATGAAACTAAGAACAAGGCCTTAAGAATATAGGCAATTATCGTCATGTACTCTTCCATCATTAGAAAATTTCCGCGGCACTTCTTCTTGGGCTTCCAAACACTACATGAGGCGAAGTAGTCTCGAACAGCCTGCACCTGAGCCTCGTGTCGTAAGTTTTGTAGTATGCCCCTGCACTCGACATCGATAACCCGTGCACAGGCCTCCTCGTATCCCTCCTCACACCTGTAGAAGGTCTGCAATCAAAGGAGACAACATTGATTAGTACAATAACTAAGCTTATTCAAAGATTTTTAATTGTGTAAAGGAGAAATTACCCAAAACATTCTGATCATCATGTCGACCCTCGTGTGGCACAAGACACCATCGGTCATCTCCTTCAGCGGGGCCGGGGTAGCCAAGTAGATCTCCCAGGTCAATCCTAGCTCTGGAAGTTGACCCTCACTGGGTAACGTGACCCACCCTGGGAAGTTTTGCCGGCAAATCACACCAAGGACTTGGTTGGGCCTGCGGACATCCTGAGGGTGGTCCCAACCCCTGCAGTATGACAAGGCCAACACATTAGATATATTTAAAGAAACATGAAGACAAATACAAAAAGAGTAAATGCACTTACCTCTCCCCATCAGGGAAAATCAACCATCTCTGCTCGTGGGTTGCCGGCTCAGATGTGAGCCGTGTACTACCACGCTGGTAGACGGTGCCCCCCTCAACCACCTCGTCCTTGCTGCTATCAGAAATCTGATGCCCGCCATCATCAGTATGGCCACTTGACCCCTCAGGCGGATCCTACTAGGTACCCCATCCGGACATCTCTTGGGACGTAGCCTGGGCCAGAGTCATGTGGGCCCAAGTGTCCTGGCCCGAAGTCTCATGGGTCGAAGGCCCGTCGACCTGAGGCTCGTGGACCGGAGTTCGCGTAGCCTCCTCCTCAGACGTGCCCCCCTACCAGTCATGTGCTCGGGTGACTCAGCTGGGGGTGGCGGCGAGGAAGGCGTAGGAGCCTGCCTACCTCTCCCGCAGCCACGTCCTCCCCGACCTCCTCTCTTCCTCCCTTCCCGACCTCCTCTTCTGGTGGTCAACGACACCAACAAAGAAGCACCCACCGGTGATGCCATACCCTCATACAACACTCTTCAGAGAGGTATCTGTGGAATGGAAGTACCACTCCACCATGCTGAGGACCAGCGCCCACCATCTTTCGACACCTGTCATGACAGAAGAGTAAACGGAATTAGTACAACATAAAAAAATTAAATACCAACATGAATAATAAAATGTATATTAACTCATCAAATAATAGGTGAAGATAGGTCCATCAACATGTATACCCCTCGACCCTCGACTCCTCGACCCCTCGGCAACCCTCGATCCCTCGAACCCTTGAACCCTCGGCGACCCTTGACCCCTCGGCGATGAGGATTAAAAGCCAAGTTTTGAAACTTCAAACAACCAAACTGATAAAAAATCAGGGCGTAGAAAGAGAAAAGAAAGACGAAATAGTACATAGTGAGAGGTTGTGCAACTAGGATGATTTTTCAATACCAGCTTTTTTTAATGAATTGGAGATGATGATGGCGAAGAAATCGAAAGATGACAATGGATTTCGAGTTCTTCACCATCATCCTCTCAAATTCCTTAAAAAGGATGTTAGATAATGTCATCCGAGTTGCACAACCTCTCACTACGTATTGTTTCGTCTTTGGTTTCTCTTTCTATGCTTTGATTCTTTGTCATGAGTCAGTTTGGGTGTTTCAAGTTTCAACACTTGGCTTTTAATCCTCAGTGATCATTGACCCCTCGGCAAACGGCGACCCTCGACCCTAACCCCTCGGCAATCCTCGACCCTCGACCCCTCGGCAGTCCTGTCGAACATCTTCACTGTGATCATGGTGCGGCTGTTGTCATAGCTTAAGATGCGGACATGCTCGAGCTGAATGTCATCAGCGCGGCTCGGGGGCGACCTCATCTTAAGCTACGGCACCAGTCGTTTAGCACTCGGACCAGAAGATCCTCGCCCCTCGACCCCTCAACCCTCGACCCCTCGCCCCTCGACCACTCGACCCCTCAGCGACCCTCAACCCCTGACCCCTCGACAATCCTCGACCCTCGACCCCTCGGCGGTCCTGTTGAACACCTTCACTATGAGCATGGTGCTGCTGTTGTCATAGCTTAAGATGCAAACGTGCCCGACGTGAAGGTCATCAGCGCGGGCGAACTGCTTCCATCCGTTCTTCGCGCATGGATGGAAGCAGTTCACCCACTCTCATGACCTTCAACTCAGGGACATCCTCATCTCAAGCTACGACACCAGTCAGTCAGCACTTGGACCGGAAGATCCTCAACCATCGACCCCTAGACCCTCGACCCCTCTCGCCTCGATCCTCGACCCTCAACCCCTTAGCGACCGGTGATCCTTGACCCGGTTCCGTTGGCGCCGATGCACCCCTAACCTCGACCCAGTTTCGTCGGTGCCGACGCACCCCTAACCTCCTCTTCTTCTTCTTCCGCCTCTTCTTCTTCTTCTTCCTCCTCCTCCTCTTCTTCTTTCTCTTCTTCTTCTTCTTCTTCTTCTTCTTCTTTTCTTTTTTTTCCATGTTTCTTCTTTCTTCTTAACTAAACCTAAACTAAACTAAATATTAACCTAAACCTAAAAAACAGAAAAAAAAAACCTAATCTAAACCTAAACTACACTAACTACACTAACTAAACTCCCTCTTTTCTTCTTCTTCTTCTTCTTCTTCTTCTTCTTCTTCTTCCTCCCTCCTCCTCCTCCTCCTCCTCCTCTTCTTCTTCTTCTTCCTTCTTATTTTCTTTTTTTCATCTTTCTTTTTTCTTCTTAACTAAACAGAAAAATAGAAAAACTAAACTAATTCTAATTCTAAAACTAAACTAAATATAAACCTAACCTAAGAAAACAGAAAAACAACAACCTAAACTAAACTAATTCTAAACCTAAAACTAAACCAAACTAATTATAATTCTAATTCTAAAACGACAGAAAAAATAGAGAAAAGATAACAAAATAGAGGGGGAGGGGGCTCACCGAAGTGGGTAGGTGGAGGAGGCCGACGCCGGCTGGTCGGGGCGGCGGGGCGGGGGAGGGGGCAGCAGGGAGGTCGGGGGGCGAGGAGGGCGGGGCGGCGGGGCGGCGGGGGGTGGGGTGGCCGGAGCGGCGGGCCGGGCAGTGCGATGGGGCCTCGGGGTGGGGATGGGGGTGGACTGGCGGGCCAGGCGGCATGCAGGAGCGGCGGGGGGGAGGAGCGATAGTGGCAGCGGGTGGCGGGGCGACATGGACAGGGCTGCGGGGCGGCGGGGACGCGATGGCTGACGACGGTTAATTGGGGCGCAATGGGGGTCGGGGAGGGGAGGAAGAGAGAGAAGAGAGAGAGAGGAGGGTTCGGGGCGGCCGTTAGATAGTCAATTGTTTATTGTCCGCTGGCGGACGGCAATGAGGTGGGTCCGGTGGGCCGTTAGGGCTTAGGCCTCCACTGGACCCCACCCACCTCTTTGTCGTCCGCAAGCGGACGACAAAGATTCTTTGCCATCAGCTGGCAGACAGCAAAGAACTAACTGACGGCAACTAGGCTCTTCACCGCCAGCCAAGTCTTTGTCGTCCGTATTTTATAAGCAGACAACAAAGACCTTCTTTGTCGTCCGCTAGCAGACATCAAAGAGCTGACTGATGGCAAATTCTCTGTTTCCAATAGTGTGTCCCTCTCAAAAGGTGTGTGCATCAAACAATGATTGTGGAACACTAAAAAGCAAACAAAGAAAAGACTCTTGTAGTACACAACGCTCCAAGCAAAACTCATATCATGTGATGAATTATAGCTCCAAGCAATATACCGATGGACTGTAGAGGAAAGAGGGGATGCCATCCGGGGCATCCCCAAGCTTAAATGTTTGGTTGTCCTTGAATATTACCTTGGGGTGCATTGGGAATCCCCAAACATAGGGTCTTGCCGCTCCTTATTCCTTCATCCATCGTGATCTCACCCAAAACTTGAAAACTCCAGCACACAAAACTCAACAGGAACCTCATGAGATCTGTAAGTATAACAAGCAAATCATAAACTCTAGGTATTGTTGTAAACCCATTCTTATATTATTATTGCATAATACCTAGTGTGTTCTAACTTCTCCATGACTTCTACCCCTCGATATAATCCATAGCATCATTAAAACAAGCAAACTATGCAACAAAAACAGAATCTATCAAAAACATAATAGTTTGTAATGATCCTAACAAATGCAATACTTCTGTAACTCCAAAAAGTCTAAAAAATGAAGACAACATGGACAATTTGTGTACCAATCATGTGTAAAAAATTCAGAATTTTATCACGTTCCTGTGAATTTAAACAATTGCAGTACTAGGCGCAAAAGTTTCTGTTTTTTCAGAGAATGAAGTCAACTATCAACCAAATCATCCCAAGGGCTTTACTTGGCACAAACACTAATTAAAACATAAAAACACAATCGCAACAGTATCATAATTGTGTGGACACAATAAAACTAAAAATAAAACAAGTTGGGTTATCTCCCAACAAGCTTTTTCTTTATAGCCACTAAGATAGGCTTTGAAATTTCGTTGATGCTCACATGAAAGACAAGAATTGAAGTGCAAATAGAGCAACATAAAACATGTGACAAACACATTTAAGTCTAACATAATTCCTGTGCATAGCATTTTTATAAGCAAACAAATTATCAAGGCAAGCGAAACCAAGCATAAGCAAGGAAGAAGAAAGAAGTAATATCAATCTCAATATGATGAGAGGTAATTTAGTAACATGAAGATTTCTACAACCATATTTGCCTCTCTCATAATAACTATATGTAGGATCATATTCAAATTCAACAATATAACTATTGTGTAAAACATTCTCTTTATGACCCATATGGATGTAGATCTTATAGTCTTCCAAGATAGTGGGATTAACATCAACCAAAGTCAAGACCTCTCCAAACCCACTTTTGTCAATACTTTCATAAGATTGAACACTCTCCAAATATGTGGGATTATTTTTTCTAAAGTTGACACTCTTCCAAACCCACTTTCACTAGTATTGCAAACATTATTATTAATATCGTATTCATCATGAGGCTTAAATAAATTTTCAATATCATAAGAAGCCCCCCCCCCCCCAATCATGACCAACCATTACAATAAGTAGTGGACATAAAAAATTCATCATCCCCAAGCTTGTAGTTTTGCATATCATTATCACAACTGACATCAATATAATTTATAAAAACATCGTTGCAATCATGCTTTTCTTCCAAGGAACTGCCATGAATCACTTTATAAATTTCTTCTTCTAACACTTCATCACAATTTTCAGATTCAAGGCTTTCAAGCAAAACTTCATAGACATAATCAAGTGCACTAAACTTGCTACCAATTGGTTCATCATAATTGGATTTTTGAAAAGATTAGTAAGTGGATGAGGATCCATAGTTATCTTAATTTTCTTATTTTTTCTGTTCTTGAGTCATGACATGAAGGCAATAAAAGCAAGCAAGCAAGCAAGCAAAAATATTTTTTGTGTTTTAGTAAAAAAATTGAAGTGAGGGAGATGAAAACGAGAGGCAAAGGAAAATAACAATTAGAGCAAGTAGATGATAGCTTGTGTGAAGGTACTTGGTAAGTGTTGGTGATATTTCCCCGGCAATGGCACCAGAAATTCTTCCTGCTACTTGTGAGCTGCATTGGGATTTCCTCGAAGAGGAGAAGATGAAGTAGTACAGTAGAGATAAGTATTTCCCTCAGTTAAGAACCAAGGTTATCAATCCAGTAGGAGATCCACACAGAACCTCGTTAGCAGTACCTGCACACATAAAAGCAAATACTTGCACCCAACGCAAACAAGGGGGCAATCCCCTCGGTGGTTACTTGCAAGGATTAAATCTTGTAGTGGTAAGTAATAAGATAAACTGCAAAACAAAATAAAATAAATAAAAGTGCAGCCAGATATTTGTGTGTTTTTACATGTGATAAAGCATACCAGGGGGGCATAGTTTTCACTATAGGCTTCTCTCCTGAGCACATAACTGACACGTCTCCAACATATCTATAATTTTTTGATTGTTCCATGCTATTATATTATCAATCTTGGATGTTTTGTATTCATTTTATAGCAACTTTATATCATTTTTTGGGACTAACCTATTGACATAGTGCTTAGTGCCAGTTGTTGTTTTTTGCTTTTCTTTTACTTCACAGAAAATCAATACCAAATGGAGTCCAAATGCCATGAAACTTTTTGGAGAATTTTTCCTTCCCAAAAGACACCAGGGGAGCCCAAGAAGTGCACCAGAGGAGACTCGTGGAGCCAACTAGGCACTAGGGCATGCCAGAGGCCCCTGGCGCGCCCTGGTGGATAATGGGGCCCACGGGAGGCTTTTCCACTGCCTCTCAGCTCTATATATACGATAATACTACAGAAACCCTAGAGGAACAGAGATAAAATAGTTTCCGCCGCCACAAGTTCCAGAACCACGAGATCCAAAGAGGCCTTTTCCGGCATTCTGTCGGAGGGGTCAATGATGATGTAGGGGTTCTTCATCAACACCCTTTCCCCTCTGATGATGCGTGAGTAGTTTACCACAGACCTACGGGTCCGTAGGCAGTAGCTAGATGGATTCATCTCACTTTTTGATCTTCAATACAATGTTCTCCTCGATGTTCTTGGAGATCTATTTGATGTAATGACTTTTTGCAGTGTGTTTGTTGGGATCCTATGAATTGCGAGTTTATGATCACTTCTATCTATGAATATTATCTGAGTCTTCTCTAAATGCTTTTATGCATGATTGTTATAGCCTCATATTTCTTCTGCAAAACTTTGGTCTGGTTTTGCCAACTAGATTGATTTTTCTTGCCATGGGAAGAAGTGCTTTGTGATGGGTTCGATCTTGCGGTGCTCAATCTTAGTGACAAAAAGAGACATGACATGCATGTATTGTTGCCAGTAAGGATAAAAAGATGGGGGTATATTCCTACATGAATAGATCTTGTCTACATCATGTCATCATTCTTATTGCATTACTCCATTTTTCTGTTAACTTAATACACTAGATGCATGTTGGATAGTGGTCGATGTGTGGAGTAATAGTAGTAGATGCAGGCAGGAGTTGGTCTACTAATCTTGCATGTGATGCCTATATACATGATCACTGCCTTGGATATCGTCATAATTATTTTCTCTTCTACCAATTTACCAACAGTAATTTGTTTACCCACCATATGCTATTTTCTTGAGAGAAGCCTCTAGTGAAATCTACGTCCCCCGGGTCTATTTCCTATCATATTGTTTTCAGATCTATTAATCCAAAAATCCAAAAATATTTTTTTGGTGGGCTTCTTTGGCCTCTTTTTTTGGGGGCTTCTTTGGCCCCTTTTATTTTTCATAAAGTCCGGAGACTCATCCCAACTTGTGAGGGAATCATTGCTTCCATCATCCTTTCCTCACATGGGACAATGCTCTAATAATGAAGATCATCACACTTTTATCTGCTTACAACTCAAGAATCTTAGAACAAAATATGACTCTATGTGGATGCCTCCAGCAGTGTACCGGGATAATGAATCAAGAGTGACATGTATGAAGAATTATGAATGGTGGCTTTGCCACAAATACGATGTCAACTACATGATCATGCAAAGCAATATGACAATGGTGGAGCGTGTCATAATAAACGTAACGATGGAAAGTTGCATGGCAATATATCTCGGAATGGCTATGGAAATGCCATAATAGGTAGGTACGGTGGCTGTTTTGAGGAAGGTATATGGTGGGTGTATGATACCGGCGAAAGTTGTGCGGCACAAGAGAGGCTAGCGATGGTGGAAGGGTGAGAGTGTGTATAATCCATGGACTCAACATTAGTCATGAAGAACTCACACACTTATTGCAAAAATATACAAGTTATCAAAACAAAGTACTACATGCATGCTCCTAGGGGAAGGGCTGGTAGGAGTTAACCATCATGCGATCCCGACCTCCACACATAAGGAAGACAATCAATAAATAAATCATGCTCCAACTTCATCACATAACGGTTCACCATACGTGCATGCTACGGGAATCACAAACTTTTAACACAAGTATTCCTCAAATTCACAACTACTCAACTAGCATGACCCTAATATTACCATCCTCATATCTCAAAACAATCATCAAGTATCAAACTTCTCATAGAATTCAATGCACTTTATATGATAGTTTTTATTATACCTATCTTGGATGCTCATCATTTTAGGACTAAAATTTTAACCAAAGCAAATTACCATGCTGTTCTAAAGGACTCTCAAAATAATATAAGTGAATCATGAGAGATCAATAATTTCTATAAAATAAAACCACCACCGTGCTCTAAAAAGATATAAGTGAAGTACTAGAGCAAAATTATCTAGCTCAAAAGATATAAGTGAAGCACATAGAGTATTCTAATAAATTCCGATTCATGTGTGTCTCTCCCAAAAGGTGTGTACAGCAAGGATGATTGTGGTAAACTAAAAAGCAAATACTCATATCATACAAGACACTCCAAGCAGAACACATATCATGTGGTGAATAAAAATATGGGAAAATATTGTTTTTGCCACTCTAGATTTTGCCAATTTTCCTTATGCCACTCTAGATTTTGACATTTTACTTTTGCCACTCTTAGTTTTTGACAATTATCATAATTGCCATTCTTGTGGCAAAAGCAAAAAAAATAGTGGCAATTGTGATACATTTCAAAAGATAAGAGTGGCAAAAAGGAAATAAAATTATTTTGCTTTTGCCACGGAATGGCAATTGTGATAATTGTCAAAAGCTAATAGTGGCAAAAGTGAAATGTCAAAATTTGGAGTGGCATAAGGAAAATTGGAAAAATCTAAAGTGGCAAAAACAAAATTTTCCCAAAAAATATAGCATCAAGTAAAGTTACCGATGGACGAAGATGAAAGAGGGGATGCCTTCCGGGGCATCCCCAAGCTTAGGCTTTTGGTTGTCCTTGAATTTTACCTTGAGGTGCCTTGGGCATTCCCAAGCTTAGGCTCTTGCCACTCCTTATTCCATAATCCATCAAATCTTTACCCAAAAACTTGAAAACTTCACAACACAAAACTCAACAGAAAATCTCATGAGCTCCGTTAGCGAAATAAAACAAACCAGCACTTTAAGGTACTATAAGGAACTCATTCTTTATTTATATTGGTGTTAAACCTACTATATTCCAACTTCTCTGTGGTTCATACCCCCCGATACTAGCCATAGATTCATCAAAATAAGCAAACAACACACGAAAAACAGAATCTGTCAAAAACAGAACAGTCTGTAGTAATCTGTATCAAAGTAATACTTATGGAACCCCAAAAATTCTGAAATAAATTGATGGATGGGAGGAATTTTTCTATTAATCATATTCAAAAAGAATCAACCTAAAATCACGCTCCAGTAAAAAAAATGGCAGCTAATCTCGTGAGTGCTAAAGTTTCTGTTTTTTACAGCAAGATCATAAAGACTTCACCCAAGTCTTCCCAGAGGTTCTACTTGGCACAAACACTAATTAAAACATAAAACCACATCTAACCAGAGGCTAGATGAATTATTTATTACAAAACAGGAACAAAAAGTAAAGAACAAAAATAAAATTGGGTTGCCTCCCAACAAGCGATATCGTTTGACGCCCCTAGCTAGGCATTGATAATTTCAGTGATGCTCACATGAAAGACAAGAATTGAAGCACAAAGAGAGCATCATGAAACACATGACAAACACATCTAAGTCTAACGTACTTCCTATGCATAGGCATCTTATAGGCAAGCAAATTATCATAGCAAGCTAAAACTAGCATATGCAAGGAAGTGGAAAGAAACAGTAGCAATCTCAACATAACGAGAGGTAATTTAGTAACATGAAAATTTCTACAATCATATTTTCCTCTCTCATAATAATTACATGTGGGATCATAAGCAAATTCAACAAAATATCTATCACATAAAATATTTTCAACACGATCCACATGCATGCAAAGTTGACACTCTTCCAAAATAGTGGGATTAACATTAACTAAAGTCATGACCTCTCCAAACCCACTTTTATCAAAAATTTCATAAGATTGAACATTATCCAAATATGTGGGATCTAAAGTTGACACTCTTCCAAACCCACTTTCAATATTATTGCAAACACTATTATCAATCTCATATTCATCATGGGGCTTAAATAAATTTTCAAAATCATAAGAAGAATCACCCCAATCAAGATCATTGCAACAAATAGTAGTCATAGCAAAACTAGCATCCCCAAGCTTAGGGTTTTGCATATTATTTGCACAATTGACATCAAGATAATTTATAATAAAATCATTGCAATCATGCTTTTTATTCAAGGGGCTATCGTGAATCTCTTCATAAATTTCTTCATCACAATTTTCAGATTCACGAATTTCAAGCAAAACCTCATAAAGATAATCTAGTGCACTCAAATCACTATAAATTGGTTCATCATAATTGGATCTCTTAAAAAGATGAGAAAGGGGATGAGGATCCATAAACTTTTAGCAAGCGAAGATGCAAGCAAAAAGAAGGCACATGGTAACACAAGATCGAACGGAAGGAGGGCGAAGAAAAGGCAAAGGTGAAGCGGGGGAGAGGAAAATGAGAGGCAAATGGCAAATAATGTAATGCGAGGGATAAGAGTTTGTGATGCGTACTTGGTATGCCTTGACTTGTGCGTAGACTTCCGGCAACGGCGCCAGAAATCCTTCTTGCTACCTCATGACCATGCGTTGGTTTTCCCTTGAAGAGGAAAGGGTGATGCAGCAAAGTAGCGTAAGTATTTCCCTCAGTTTTTGAGAACCAAGGTATCAATCCAGTAGGAGGCTACGCTCAAATCCCTCATACCTGCACAAAAAAATAAGAACCTTGCAACCAACGCGATAAAGGGGTTGTCAATCCCTTCACGGCCACTTGCAAAAGTGAGATCTGATAGAGATAATAAGATAAATATTTTTGGTATTTTTATGATATGGATTGGAAAGTAAAGTTTGCTAAATAAAATAGATCGGAAACTTATATGATGGAAAATAGACCCGGGGGCCATAGGTTTCACTAGTGGCTTCTCTAGCATAAGTATTATGGTGGGTGAACAAATTACTATCGAGCAATTGATAGAAAAGCGCATAGTTATGAGAATATCTAGGCATGATCATGTATATAGACATCACGTCCGCGACAAGTAGAACGAAATGATTCTGCATCTACTACTATTACTCCACACATCGACTGCTATCCAGCATGCATCTAGAGTACTAAGTTCATAAGAACAGAGTAACGCATTAGGCAAGATGACATGATGTAGAGGGATAAACTCAAGCAATATGATATAAACCCCATCTTTTTATCCTCGATGGCAACAATACAATATGTGCCTTGCTGCCCCTGTTGTCACTGGGAAAGGACACTGCAAGATTGAACCCAAAGCTAAGCACTTCTCTCATTGCAAGAAAGATCAATCTAGTAAGCCAAACCAAACTGATAATTCGAAGAGACTTGCAAAGATAACAAATCATACATAAAAAATTCAGAGGAGATTCAAATACTGTTCATAGATAATCTTTATCATAAACCCACAATTCATTGGATCTCGACAAACACACCACAAAAAGAATTACATCGAATAGATCTCCAAGAAGATCGAGGAGAACTTTGTATTTAGATCCAAAGAGAGAGAAGAAGCCATCTAGCTAATAACTATGGACCCGAAGGTCTGTGGTAAACTACTCACATTTCATCTGAGAGGCTATGGTGTTGATGAACAAGCCCTCCGTGATCGATTCCCCCTCCAGCGGAGCGCCGACAAAGGCCCCAAGATGGGATCTCACGAGTATAGAAGGTTGCGGCAGTGGAAATAGGGTTTCGTGGTGCTCTTGGATGTTTACAGGTTATATGAGTATATATATGCAAAGGAAGTCGGTCAGGGGGCCCACGAGGGTGGGGGCGCGTCTACCCCCCCCCCCCCGGGCGCGCCCTCCTGCCTCATGGCCTCCCCGTTTCTTTCTTGACGTCCACTCCAAGTCTCCTGGATTGCGTTTGTTTCAAAAATAACTCTCCCGAAGGTTTCATTCCGTTTGGACTCCGTTTGATATTCCTTTTCTGCGAAACACTGAAATAGGCAAAAAAACAGCAATTTGGACTGGGCCTCCGATTAATAGGTTAGTCCCAAAAATAATATAAAAGTGCATAGTAAAGCCCATTAAACATCCAAAACAGATAATATAATAGCGTGGAACAATCAAAAATTATAGATACGTTGGAGACGTATCAATAGTTATGATGATATTCAAGGCAATGATCATGTATATAGGCACCACGTCTGAGACAAGTAGACCGACTCCTGCGTGCATCTACTACTATTACTCCACCCATCGACTGCTATCCAGCATGCATCTAGGGTATTAAGTACAAAACAGAGTAACGCCTTAAGCAAGATGACATAATGTAGACAAAGTAAACCCAAGCAATATGAATAAACCCCATCGTTTTATCCTTAATGGTAACATTACAAATACGTCTCTTGTCCCTTTCTATCACTAGGATAGAGCACCGCAAGATTGAACCCATCACAAAGCACCTCTCCCGTTGCAAGATAAATCAATCTAGTTGGCCAAACCAAATGGATAGATCGGAGAGAAATACAAAGCTATAACAATCATGCATAAAAGAATTCAGAGAAGACTCATGTAATGTTCATAAATAATTTGATCATAAATCCACAATTCATCGGATCCCAACAAAGACGCTGCAAAGAAGATTACACCGAATAGAACTCCAAGAACAGTGAGGAGAACATTGGATTGAAGATCAAAGAGAAAGAAGAAGCCATCTAGCTACTAGATATGGACCTGTAGGTCTATGGTGAACTACTCACGGATCATCGGAAGGGAAGCAAGGATGATTTAGAAGCCCTCCGTGATCGATTTCCCGTCCGGCAGAGTGCCGGAGAAGGCTCCAGCTGGGATCTCGGAAGAACAGAAGCTTGTGGCGGCGGAAAAAGTGTTTCTTGGGTGGCTCCCTATTTGCTTCCCGATTTTAGAGAATTTATGAAGTTGTAATTAGGTCAGATGGATCCACGTGCAGCCCACAAGGCGTCAGGGCACGCATACCCCCCTAGGCATGCCCTGTTGCCTTGTTGTTTCCTTGTTTCTCGTATAGTCTCCTACCTAAGCTTCCACGATCTCTCTTGTCCAGAAAAAAATCATCAAAAAGTTTCGTAGTGTTTGGACTCCATTTGGTACCGATTTCCTGGAAAACCAAAAACAAGCAGTGGCACTTGGCACTGGGCTAATAGGTTAGACCCAGAAAATGACATAAAATAGCATATAATTGTGTATAAACATCCAAGATTGATACTACAATAGCATGGAGCAATTAAATATTATAGATATGTTGGACACGTATCAATAGTGTTTTGTCATTGGCATAGATCGTCTTAAGAAAGTTGTTCCCGTGAGCCCAGACATGGTTGCAGTGCAACCGTGGTTCGTGTGTATGATCTTTGGTAGAAAATGGAAAAAGGGAGGCAGACTATGCGAGCATGTACAGGTAAGAACTGGCGCATCTAACAAAATATATATTGTATGGAAAAGAGCATGCAAAAAAATTCAAAGCACCTCCCCACTTTCTTCGAGCACGATCTGCATGAAGAAAGGAAACGGCTCACCCATGATCTTACTATTAGAAGGTAGGCCACAACCGCAAACCTCCAGACCAATTAATATTTTTCTCCTTTATCTATCTAAAATTTATACACCGAATGGTCGCATAAATACAAGAATGCAAGCAGGCAAATGAGCAGTCTAACACCCATCTTAGAACCAATGATGCATGCATATATCACAGAAGCATATAGAGAGAGGAACCTCAACCATCTCAAACATATAGGCACACACGTGCTTCTTTTCAACATTGATATGTGCCTCTCGTGTCTTCGCGATCGTGCCTCTCAGAGTGAACGAGTGAATGGAAACATTAAAACTCAAATGGCACATCTGTGCATCTGCTTCAGGTAGAACATTGCCTATCCTAGGTTCACGCCCTGCCTCTCTTTGTGAACGTGAGAATGACAATAATTGGAACACAAACGCACATAGTGCCTTTTTCTCCACAAACAAACAGTGCCTCTGCTAACTGTAGACCTTGTCTCTCTAAGTGATTATGTTAATCTATATGAACTTCTGCCAACGTGAACAATGAACTGCTAATATGAAAAACATATGACATCCATGTCTGAGCTTTGCATGGATAGTTAAAAACATATTCTTATACCATCCAAACATAGAAAAATATATTTTTATAGCATCCAACAAGCCAATGTAATACTCTGAGATAAACTAAAATTTCCAAACTAGTACTCCATCTGATGGAACTAAAACCATGACATTTATTATTCATCAGAGGAAGTAATATCCGCCATCCAAGTTGCAGTAGTTAACCACCAGGTTCACTCTTCGGAGCCCTCCCTATTGGATACTGCTCAGAAACATCGACATCTACGGTTAAGAAGAGACCGAGAATGCAACACATCCCTCATCGACAAAATCCGGTAGTAAAGCTCATAGCTCACATACCTGTTCTTCCTGCTATGTGTGAGTTGCGTTGGGATTTCCTCGAAGAGGAGAGCATGAAGCGGTACAATACAGATAAGTATTTCCCTCAGTTAAGAACCAAGGTTATCAATCTAGTAGGAGAACCACACAGAACCTCGTTAGCAGCACCTCTAGACACAAAAGAAAATACTTGCACCCGACGCAAACAAGGGGGTTGTCAATCCCCTTGGCGGTTATTTTTAAGGATCAAATCTCGTAGTGGTAGGCAACTAGATAAATCGCAAAATAAAATATAATAATATAAAAGTGCGGCAAGGTATTTTTGGATTTTATATATGATAAAAGTAGACCCGTGGGCCATAGTTTTCACTAGAGGCTTCCCTCTTGAGCCCAAAACGTATGGTGGGTGAACAAATTACTGTTGGGCAATAGATAGAAAAGCACATAGTTATGATGATATTCAAGGCAATAATCATGTATATAGGCATCATGTCCGAGACAAGTAGACCGACTCCTACCTGCATCTACTACTATTACTCCACCCATCGACCGCTATCCAGCGTGCATCTAGCGTATTAAGTTAACAAAAACAGAGTAAGGCCTTAAGAAAGATGACATGATGTACACAAAGTAAACCCAAGCAATATGCATAAACCCCGTCTTTTTATCCTTAATGGCAACAATACAAATATGTGTCATGTCCCTTTCTGTCACTGGGATTGAACACTGCAAGATTGAACCCATCACAAAGCACATCTCCCATTGCAAGAAAAATCAATCTAGTTAGCCAAACTAAATGGATAGATCAGAGGGAAATACAATGCTACAACAATCATGCAAAAAAGAATTCAGAGAAGACGCAATTAATATTCATGAATTATCTAATCATAAAACCACTGACGGTTTCCTGGACCAGGGAGTGCCAACCTAGTCGGCCCATAGTCCTCGGGTTGGGCACGTGGGTCCACATTCTCATTCAGGAGGACTCCTGAAGCTACACGCTTGGACGTAATCAAGAGTGCATCTACTAAAGACTTGGCGTATACTCCAAGACATCTCCTGCCGCTTCAATATTTACACCTAGATTCCGACCATGTAACCCTAGATGCCCTACCTAGCATGTATATAAGCCAAAGGGTTTAGCCCATAGAGGGGGGATGATCACAATCACATTCACCTAGCCCTAGAGTTAGGTCTCTCCTTGCGATCTCGAGGTAGATCTAGTTTGTGCTTGATATGTCATCAATACAACTAAAGTAGGACGTAGGGTATTACCTCTTCTTCGAGGGCCTGAACCTGGGTAAACACTATCTCCTTCATCCTTGTTACTATCGATCCAAGATCCACAGCTCAGGACCCCCTACCCGAGGTCTGCCGGTTTTACCACCGACATTGGTGCTTTCCTTGAGAGTATCAACAAAAGGATCGATGGATCATCTGCGGGTTAATTGCGGCGGTGGCTACGGGGTCATCTTCATCCTCGTCCAACTTTTTGTATTCAACAGTATGGTTTTTTGCGTCGACTCGGCAGGCCAACTGGCCTCCATCAAGAATTATGCCCCAGATCAAGTCATGACTTTCAAAAGCTTGGAATACACCGTGGATTCCCGTGGTGATCTCATCATGTCAGGCTGGTCGTCGAGCCAAATCAAGGGCTTATCGGGCATCGGGGGCTCGACCTCGGAACCAATCTCCCTCAAAGACGTCGGATCAGGTCCCCTGGCATCAGAAGACCGCGGAGAGGAATCAATCACCTCCACCTCGGGTGACCTCGTCTCGGGAATAAGCCCCAGCATTGGTCCGGGTCCAGCTTCGGATACTGCATCAGGTTTCGAACCGGCTCTAGCACCAGATTCAGAATCAACTCCGGCCCCTCGCAAGGCTGAGAACACGTCAAGCGACTCACCAATCGTACTTCAAAATGGCTCGGCTTATAACCAGGCCATTACCCCCGAGGAACTATCTCACCTAAACGAGATGCTTGACCGCATCTAGAGCTTATCAATCTCGGACAGTCAGACCTCGGTTTATGACAAGATCGGACTTAAAGCTGACAATCGGGAAATTTATGTCCCACCCATGATGTCTACTACACAACTTGTTCTTGTAGACTCGTGTTGGGCCTCCAAGCGTAGAGTTTTGTAGGATAGTAGCAAATTTCCCTCAAGTGGATGACCTATGGTTTATCAATCCATGGGAGGCGTAGGATGAAGATGGTCTCTCTCAAACAACCCTGCAACCAAATAACAAAAAGTCTCTTGTGTCCCCAACACACCAAATACAATGGTAAATTGTATAGGTGCACTAGTTCGGCGAAGATATGGTGATACAAGTGTAATAATGATGGTAGATATGGATTTTTGTAATAGGAATAATAAAAATAACAAGGTAGTGAGTGACAAGAGTGAGCACAAACGGTATTGAAATGCTTGAAAATGAGGCCTAGGGTCCGTACTTCCGCTAGTGCAATCTCTCAACAATGCTAATATAATTGGGTCATATAACCATCCCTCAACGTGCGATGAAGAATCACTCCAAAGTTCCTATCTAGTGGAGAACATAAGAAGAAATTGTTTGTAGAGTACGAAACCACCTCAAAGCTATTCTTTCTGATCAATCTATCCTAGAGTTCGTACCAAAATAACAACAAGCTATTCTTTCCGGTCGATCTAACCAAGAGTCCGTACTAAAATAACACCATATGATACACATCAACCAACTCTAATGTCACCTATATACTCCAATGTCACCGCGAGTATCCATGAGTTGATTATACGATATGCATCAAACAATTTCAGATTCGTAATACTCAATCCAACACAAATAACCTCAAAGAGTGCCCCAATATTTCTCTCGGAGAAACAAAGACGAGAATGTGCATCGACCGCTATGCATAGATTACCCCAATGTCACCTCGGCAATCCGCGAATTGAGTGCCAAAACACATATCAAGTGAATCAGTTGATACCCCATTGTCACCACGTGTATTCATAGCAAGACATACATCAAGTGTTCTCAAATCCATAAAAGTATTCAGTCTGATAAAAAGAAACCTCAAAGGGTAAACTCAATTCAAAACAAGATAGAGAGGGGAAAACACCATATGATCCAACTATATTAACAACGCCCGCGATACATCAAGATCGTGCTATCTCAAGAACACGAGAGAGAGAGATTAAACACATAGCTACTAGTACAAACCCTAAGCCCCGAGGGTGGACTAATCCCTCCTAATCATGGTGGCCGCCGGGATGATGAAGATGGCCATCGGTGATGATTTCCCCCTCCGGCAGGGTGCCAGAATGTTACGCCCAATATGCGATACTATCCTAAAGAGACTCGAAGGTCCCACCAAGGATAGAACCGCATATTGAAACGCTTTTGCAAGGTGGATATCATTACATCAACATTACATAATAGATGGGGATACATACCAAAGGCATACAATGCCACACCAATACAACATCAGCTTACATAAGAACATCATCCGACTACGGATGAAACACAAACAGAAACTCAAACGACATCCACACTACTAGCCCAGGCTGCCGACCTGGAACCTATCCCCTGATCGAAGAAGAAGCAGAAGAAGAACTCCAAACAAGCAAACATCGCTCTCGCGTCAAGATCATCATATAACCTGTACCTGCAATTGTTGCTGTAGTAATCTGTGAGCCACGAGGACTCAGCAATCCCATTACCATGGGTATCAAGCCTAGCAAAGCTTAAAGGGAAAGGAAGGGGTAAAGTGGTGAGGTTGCAGCAGCGGCTAAGCAAGTATGGTGGCTAACATACACAAATAAGAGCGAGAAGAGAGCAAAGGGAAAGGTCGTGAAGCTAGCAATGATCAAGAGGTGATCCTGAACTCCTACTTACATCAAACATAACCCCAAAACCGTGTTCACTTCCCGGACTCCGCCGAAAAGAGACCATCACGGCTACACACGCAGTTGATGCATTTTAAATCGGATCTAGTGTCAAGTTATCTACAACCGGACATTAACAAATTCCCATCTGCCACATAACCGCGTGCACGGCTCTCAAAAGTTTACACCCTGCAGGGGTGTCCCAACTTAGCCCATCACAAGCTCTCACAGTCAATGAAGGATATACCTTCTCCCAGGAAGACCCGATCAGTCTCGGAATCCCGGTTTACCAAACATTTCGACAATGGTAAAACAAAACCAGCATAACCGCTCGAATGTGCCGACAAATCCTGATAGGAGCTGCACATATCTCGTTCTCAGGGCACACCAGATTGTCCAAACTTCCGGTAGGCCAGCCTAGAGTTGCCCCTGGTGACCACCGGCGGCTGACAGGTTGAACCAACACTCACGACAAGAACTGGCCCGGGGGGGATAAAAATAAGATGACCCTCGAGAGCGCGACTCCCAAGGGAAAAAGGGCTAGGTGAGGCAAATGTAAAACCAAGGTTGGGCCTTGCTGGAGGAGTTTTATTCAAAGCGAACTGTCAAGGGGGTCCCATAAATCACCCAACCGCATAAGGGACGCAAAATCCGGGAACATAACACCGGTATGACAGAAACTAGGGAGGCAAGAGTGGAACAAAACACCAGACATAAGGCCAAGTCTTCCACCCTTTACCAAGTATATAGATGCATTAATTAAATAAGAGATATTGTGATATCCCAACATAATCCTGTCCACCATGGAGCAATCTTCAACTTCACCTGCAACTAACAATGCTATAAGAGGGGCTGAGCAAAGCGGTAACATAGCCAAACAACGGTTTGCTAGGAGGGGTGACAAAGGTTAGAGGTTCATGGCAATTTGGGAGGCTTGATAAGCAAGTGGTAGGTAATGCAGCATAGCGATAGAACGAAGCAACTAGCATAGCAATGATAGTAGTGACATCCAAGGTGACGTCCATCTTGCCTGAAATCCCACAAGGAAGAAGAACGAGTCCATGAAGAAGATGAAGCCACGAAGACGAACCAAGCATAGACGAACGAATCCTCACGATCGCAACGAAACGGGAACTATCGAGAAGAAGCACATAACATGGTAAACACTCCACACATATACATGACATGATGCTCAACCAAGTATTATGCAAGACAAGACTACATGAAGCTACTCATGGCAAGAGATGATGCAAATAAGAACAACACATCAAGGCAAGTTTAAATGAGGCTGGAAACAACATATAACAATTCTGGTAAGTCCTCATATGCAAGTTTCAAAGTTGGTCCAGATCTGAAGAAACCTTATATTCAAGTTGTTAAACAGCAAGTTAAGATGCACCAAGATGCTCTACACGAAATTCTAGTCAAGTTACATATAAAGTTCATTTAGTTCGGAGCTACGGCCTAGAAGATATGAGCAAAACAAGTTAAACATGGCATTGATGCTAAATGCATCCAAACATCAAGCAAACACCTCAAAACAAGGATGCAACATGATAATATGAAACTACATGCAATTCTAAGCAAGTTTCATATAGAGCACACTTAAAACGGAGCAACGGTTCAACACATACACACAATACAAGTTTAAAGGACAAGCTGTCCAAAACAGCAACTAGGCATCTAGCAAGCATCAAGACAATATGCTACAACACCTCAACATAAGAAAAAAAAAGGCATGGGCATTATGTACAGGTAAAGCATGACAAAACATGAACACTGAGCTATCTCCATAAAACACTATAACATGCTCAAAAGGACATGGAAAGATTGCAACTAATAACAGTTTCAGGCTTAGCAGAAATAACATCAGGTTGCAATATTTAGAGCTATCAAACAACATGTTAAAGGAACTTATCATGGCAAAAAAGGCATGTAATGCTAGTTCTAAAGACAAAGAACAAAACACCCTTACTGAACAAATTCTCAAGATCAACAGAAAAGATGGTATCATCCATGCAAACATGGCAAATGATATGACAGATTCATACATGGCAGGAACAACAATATGTAGGCATGTTGGTGAGCTTGTACCACTCACCACAGAGCAATACATGGCATTTCAAGGAAAACAACAGTAAGAAGACATGTTTATGAAGCTAAGAATGGAAAGAGAAAGTTCATAGGGTGCATGAATCACTAGCAAAGCTCATGGCAAAACTGAACTTAATGTTAACAGGCTGACAGGAACATTATTTAGCAATTTGAGAGCAAGATTACAACAAGCTACAGCAGGCCATAAATACAACAATTGGCATGAATGTATAGGCCATGACATGCATAACAAAACATCCTTAGTGAACATCTCCAGATTATGCATAGAATGACTTGTAGAAGCAGGTTTACATAGCATCATGAAATAGCAGATTCAGCCTAGCAAAACAGCAACAGCAAGTACTCTACTTCACGAGCTTGGTGCACTCACCACAAGGCACACAAAAATACATGGATTGCACCACTGTAAAGATGGCATGATGTAGCTCAAAACTCATGTAGACATCAAGCTCATAGGATGTACACACAAAATGCAATGAAAAAGACAAAACAGCAAGTTCTGTTAACACACAGCAGTTAACATCATATAGCACTCTTACAACGATGATAAGGGCATCAAGATGGACTCAAACAAGCATGGCACAATGGAATGAAATGTACATCATCTTATGATGAACATTTTGATATATTATACACTCAAAACGGAGCAGCACGCATGATGATATGATGCAATGAACATGGCACCAGAATATGCAAATTACATGACGGCAGAATTCACAGCAAGCGTTGGATAGTTAAAATGTGCACGGGCGGGTTTTAGAGGGTGGCTCACCATGGGCTTCGGCCCAAATCGAAGAGGAGGCGAGGCAGGCCGACGGGAGGCTTGGGCTGGGCCTGGAGACTGGGTCGGCTTGCGGGGCCCACGCGGGGAGGTGGCGTCGTCCTCCCGATCCGATCGGGACGAGTCCATGGCGGCGGCGGTGGCCGGCGGAGACAGCAACGGCAAGGCAGCGAGGGGATGCAGGTGAGGAGGGCCGGATCTGGTCGGAATGGGGAGATCCGGGGTCAGGGATCCCGGATCCGGCGAAGACCGAGGGCGAGGAGGCCGGCGACGGGGTCAGCGACGGCGATGGCTAACTCCGACGATGGGGGCCGGCTACCCTGTGCGAGAGACAGAGAGAGAGATACGGGGTCAAGGAGAGAGAGAAGGAAGCCGGACAGGGGCGGCGCGACCTGGCGGGGCGACGGCGAGGCTTACCGGCGGCGGGGCGCCAGCGACGGGCGGTCGGCGGTGGGTTCCTGTGGGAGCGGGCACCACAGAGGGGTGGCGGTGCGCGCGGCTCCTACCGCACCCCAGATGGGCTCGGCGGGCTGGCTTCGGGCCAGGGGGGCCTATGGCTGAGGGGGATGCGGGGGGACAGGTGGCGAGCAGGGAGTGGGCGAGGGAGGCTGCAACGGTGGTGTCGGCCAGTGGCGGCGCGACAAGTGGCGGTGGCGAGGTGGCTTCGCGGAAATGGAGGCAGCGGAGAAGATCCCGAGGAGGAGGGGGGAATTAGCTGCGGCTGGGGTTAGGGAAGGCTAGGGGCTAGGAAAAATGCCCAAAAATGGCATGGGGGTTTAAATAGGAAAGGGAGGCTAGGGTTAGGGGATTTAGGGGGGTTTTGGAGCCCTCGGATCACGATCAGAAGGCTCCGGATAGAGGATGGACTACGTGGACTGCAGGTGGGGTGTGAAGAGGGGTTGGGCTGAGTGGAGAGAAGAGAGAGAGAGAGGCCCGGCGGCAGTTTCGAACACCGAAACATCCGACGAAGGTACCGGCAGCGGTACCGCTATATGTTTAACGATTGGGCTATCAAACGATCTCCGAATGCGACGAAACTTGACAGGCGGCCTGTCTACACTATAATAAGACCGCACGACAAGTTTCAACCCATTCCGAGAACATTTTTATGCCACTTATAAAATAATACTTCGGAGGTGCCGCGGGCGCGTGCGAGTGTGTCCGGACTCGGAACGGACAACGGAGAGAACCTGTGGAACCCGAACGGATGCAAGTTTTGAAAAACATGCAGATGAAATGCAGATGATGACATGGCAAAATGCAACACACAAGCAAATGACATGGCAACTACGGCGAATACTGGAAGACACTTGGCGCATCGAATCCGGGGCGTTACACAGAACGGGGTCTAGATTGGTTTTTCGTGGCTATAGAGGCTTGCGGTAGTGTAACTTCTGATCTATGGATTCCCTGAGGGTTTCTAGAATATTTGGGAATTTATAGGGTGAAGAGGCGGTGCGGGAGGTCACCAAGGTGGGCACAACCCACTGGGTGCGCCTAGGCCTCCTAGTGCGCCCCTCTGGTACTTCTTTGGCCCATCAGGTGTCTTCTGGTCTAGAAAAAATTCTCCAAAGAGTTTTGTTGCGTTTGGACTCTGTTTGGTACTGATATTATGCGATGTAAAAAAGAAGCAAAAAACAACAATTGGCACTGGGCACTATGGCAATAGGTTAGTCCCAGGAAATGATATAAAGTTGCTATAAAATGATTGTAAAACATCCAAGAATGATAATATAATAGCATGAATACTTCATAAACTATAGATATGTTGGAGACATATCAGCATCCCCAAACTTAATTCCTACTCGTCCTCGAGTAGGTAAATGACAAACGAAATAATTTATGAAGTGTAAATGCTAGCATAGTGCATAAGTTTCATCAATGATAATTTCAATCACTTTTCCTAGCATCATAACAACAACTCTTTCTCATAAAACTCATCATGATAACTAGCAATTGAAAGCGAAATTTTTGTTGTGGAATGCTACCTATCATATTCATCATATACTCTTTTTTTTGTAGCATGGACATTTGGACTTGAATGATTCAAAGCAATAGTCTATAATTTGACATGAAGACATCAATACTCAAGCATACTAACAAGCAACCATGTCTTCTGAAATATCAACGCTAAAGAAAGCTGTCCCTAGCCCATTATGCTCAATGATTGATACATTCATGAAATACACTCAAATATTAGCTACATCGAATGGACAAGTATGATCATAGTGCTCCCTAGTTGGTGCTTTATAAGAGAAGATGGGGACTCAAATAAAAATTTCATAAAATAAATACATAGGCGCTTCGTAGAGGGAAGCAAAGATTTTTAGAGGTGGCAGAGCTCAAAGCTTAAATTGAGAGATAAAATATTTTGAGAGGCATACTTTTCACGTCAATGAAAACCACCGAGAATTCCCAACACTTTCCATGCTAGATACATCATAGGCGGTTCCAAGACAAAAAATAAAGTTTATTCCTTTTTCCACAATTCTTTTACAATCCATGGCTAGCCGTATCCACGCGTGCCTTTCATACCAACACTTTCCAAGGAATTTATTATTGAACAACATAATTTTTTTTTGCATTTAGGGACTGGGCATCCCTATTACCTTTGTCACACACTCGTGCAATGACAAGTGAATAAACACTCATCATGAGAATAATGTATCTAGCATGGAAAATATTGGCCACCCCCTGCCGCTTCATGAGCGGTATGGGCACACAGAAAGGAAATTTATTTTGAAAAATTAGAGTTGGCACATACAAATTTACTTGGAACGACACGGAAATACCGTATATAGGTAGGTATGGTGGACTCATTTGGAACAACTTGGTTTAAGGAGTTTGGATGCACAAGCAGTATTCCCACTTAGTACAAATGAAGGCTAGCAAATAGATTGAGAAGCGACCAACCAAGGAACGAAAACGATTATAAACGAGCATTAAACATAACTAACACCGAACAATGCACCACAAGTAGGATATAACTTCATTGCATAAATATTGACTGCTTGCATAGGAAATCACAAACTTAACACCAATATTCTTACTAAAGCATAATTACTAACCAACATGACTCACATATTATTATCTCCATATCGCAAAAACTATTGCAAGGAATCAAACTTATCATATCCAATGATCTTACATGAAAGTTTTTATTATATCCTTCTTGAACGTCCACCACTTTGGTACCAATTTCATAGCTTGTGCAAATTTTCATCACTACTATCAACTCTCAAAATAATAAAGTGAAGCATGGGAATAAATGGCAAACTACTCCAAAAAGATATAAGTGAAGATCAAGCGAGTAGTTAAGTAAATGGGTAGCTATTTGAGGACTCTCTCTTATTTAAAAGCTTTCATATCTAAGTATTTTATTTAAACAACAAGCAAAACAAAATAAAATGACATTCCAAAAATAGCACACATCATGGGAAGAAGCAAAAGCTTAGGCTCAACCGAGGATAACCGATAATTGTTGATGAAGAAAGGTGGCATGCCTACTGGGGCATCCCAAGCTTAGATGATTGAGACTTCTTGAAATATTAATTTGGGATGCCTTGGGCATCCCCAAGCTTGAGCTCTTGTGTCTTCTTCATTCCTCTCATATCATGGTTATCCTTAATCTCAAAACTTCACCCACACAAAACTCAACAAGTACCCGTGAGATGAGTTAGTATAAATCAGTGCAATAACCTTATCATTCTCTACTGTAGCAAATAACTAAAATTATTATTTAATATTTAATACTAAATGTTGGGGAACGTAGTAATTTCAAAAAAAATCCTACGCACACGCAAGATCATGGTGATGCATAGCAACGAGAGGGGAGAGTGTTGTCCACGTACCCTCGTAGACCGAAAGAGGAAGCGTTAGAACAACGCGGTTGATGTAGTCGTATGTCTTCACGGCCCGACCGATCAAGCACCGAAACTACGACACCTCCGAGTTCTAGCACACGTTAATCTCGATGACGTCCCTCGAACTCCGATCCAGCCGAGTGTCGAGCGAGAGTTTCATCAGCACGAGGCGTGGTGACGATCTTAATGTTCTACCGTCGCAGGGCTTCGCTTAAGCACTGCTACAATATTATCGAGGAAGACTATGGTGGAGGGGGCACCGCACACGGCTAAGAGATCAAGAGATCAATTATTGTGTCTTTGGGGTGCCCCCCTGCCCCCGTATATAAAGGAGCTAGGGGGGAGGAGGCCGGCCAAGGAGGAGGCGCGCCAAGGGGGGAGTCCTACTCCCACCGGGAGTAGGACTCCTCCTTTCCTAGTAGGAGTAGGAGAGAAGGAAGGGGAAGGGAGAAGGAAAGGAAGGAGGGGGCGCAGCCCCTCCCCCGAGTCCAATTCGGACTAGGCCTTGGGGGGCGCGCGGCCTGCCCTAGGCAGCCCCTCTCTCTTTCCCGTATGGCCCAATAAGGCCCAATACTTCTCCCGGCGAATTCCCGTAACTCTCCGGTACTCCAAAAAATACTCGAATCACTCGGAACCTTTCTGAAGTCCGAATATAGTCATCCAATATATCGATCTTTACGTCTCGACCATTTCGAGACTCCTCGTCATGTCCCCGATCTCATCGGGGACACCGAACTCTTTCGGTATATCAAAACTCATAAACTCATAATATAACTGTCATCGAAACCTTAAGCGTGCGGACCCTACGGGTTCGAGAACTATGTAGACATGACTGAGACACGTTTTCGGTTAATAACCAATAGCGGAACCTGGATGCTCATATTCGCTCCTACATATTCTACGAAGATCTTTATCGCTCAAACCGCATAACAACATACGTTGTTCCTTTTGTCATCGGTATGTTACTTGCCCGAGATTCGATCGTCGGTATCTCAATACCTAGTTCAATCTCGTTACCGGCAAGTCTCTTTACTCGTTACGTAATGCATCATCCCGCAACTAACTCATTATTCACATTTCTTGCAAGGCTTATAGTGATGTGCATTACCGAGAGGGCCCAGAGATACCTCTCCGACAATCGGAGTGACAAATCCTAATCTCGAAATACGCCAACTCAACATGTACCTTCGGAGACACCTATAGAGCTCCTTTATAATCACCCAGTTACATTGTGACGTTTGGTAGCACACAAAGTGTTCCTCCGGTAAACGGGAGTTGCATAATCTCATAGTCATAGGAACATGTATAAGTCATGAAGAAAGCAATAGCAACATACTAAGCGATCAAGTGCTAAGCTAACGGAATGGGTCAAGTCAATCAAATCATTCTTCTAATGATGTGATCCCATTAATCAAATGACAACTCATGTCTATGGCTAGGAAACACAACCATCTTTGATCAACAAGCTAGTCAAGTAGAGGCATACTAGTGACACTATGTTTGTCTATGTATTCACACATGTATTATGTTTCCGGTTAATACAATTCTAGCATGAATAATAAACATTTATCATGAAATAATGAAATAAATAATAACTTTGTTATTGCCTCTAGGGCATATTTCCTTCACTAAATGCCTCAGCATATTAATAGTCCTATCCTCAAATAGAATCATTAAACAAGCAAACATATGCTAACAATGCAAACATAACAGCAATCTATCAGAACAGGACAGTCTGTAAAGGATGCAAGAATATTTACACTTATTTAACTCCAAAAATTCTGACAAATTACCATACTGTAGAATATATATTTTAACTTAGCGTGTAAAAATTTCAAGATTTTATCATGTTCTGACTTTCCAGAAGAATTCAGACAATGACAGCAAACTTTCTGTTTTTAAACAACAACATGTAGACTTGCTCTCCCCCTCTCCCCCTCCTCCCACCTCCCACCTCCCTCCACTCCAACGGATCCTATCCACCATGAAGATTTCTAGCGAGCTGTGCCATCATGGATCATCTTCTACATTGGGATTGCAACCCTGGTCGGATGGTGGCTGCACAGGTTCGTTCAAAGTTTGGATATACGGTCCATTTTTCTCCCTCCCACAATACCAAGAAATTCTTCTTGGTTGCGTCCTTCTCCTCAGCCTCTTTTCCCCTCTCGGAGGAATCTGTTACTCTTGCTCTAGTTTGCTGCATTGGTGGATCATCTCTTGGCTTCTATGTGAAACAAATCGGGAAAGGTCATTTCGGTTCTCTGTGGCTTCTAACCATGTGGGTCACTATATTTATGGTCTCAAGGATCATGTTTGGCCTAATTTCGTCTGCCACTTCCATCTTTTCAAACCTCATGTGGATTATTCTAACTATGCTGCTACTGGTTGGAATGTGGATGAAGTTCTTGAGGAAGTGCAAGCTCGCACACCTATGGCTATCAAGTCTAATCTTAACTTCCTTAAGAGAAGTGCCGAGTGTGATTGCTCATCCAAGGAGGTGATTACAAAGTTTGGATTTCATATGGGTGCTAGGAATTCATCTCAAAACAACACTTCCCAAGCTATATGTTTCAATGAACAATCGCCGGAATTCTCACCGCCGGCTAGTCTCCAGCCCTAGATAGACGAGAGTGATCTTTGGTTCGGTACGTTGCATGCTGGGAATTTTAAATCACGGTCATTAACTCCTATCATCTCTTTTGGAAGTTTTCCGCCATGCAATATTGGTCAATTTAATGCAAATAAATGCAGTTTTCAGGGTGCCAATTTCAAAAAAGATTCATGGGCAGACATCCCTAATTTTATGCTTCTCCATATTATGGACCAACGTCGTTTTGGATATTCCGACTCACATATTGCTACTATATGGTCAATACCATCGGTCCCACCTATGGATTACATTTATGAGAGGGTGGTATTCTGTTCCATCTGTAATGGTTACAGTCATCTGGCGTCCTCTTGTCAGTCCGTTAGGTGTGGCTCCTGTTCTGCTAGCCCATGTCGTTGTCGTGGCCCGGCCCAACTTTCAGATACTCACAATGAGATACATGGCCATGCTATTGTCACTAAGGCCCCCTCAGCTGGGTGTTATATTTGTGGTTGTCTCTCCCATATTTTCTATGAATGCCCCGCTCTAATCCAATGTGGACTCTGCTTCTTTTTGGGCCATACCAAATATCACTGTTTTGATTCTAAGGCGGCACATTACTACTGGAGACCAAAGAATATGATGCCCAGGTCCATTGAGTCGATTACTTGTGATGCCCACCCAGACTTAACTCTCAAAGGTAAAAATCCTATTGAAAATCACTATATGCAAAGACGGGATCCTCACCTTCCTTGTGCGGGAGACCCTATCTGTAATACTGGGAATAATTTGGCAGCAAATAAACCTCCTATGGTAAATCAGTCAAATCAATCAGGTTAGGGCTGCCTTTCCAAGAATCCTAGCTTAATGGCCTCATCTGCCCAAATCGCCCCTCCTGTGCCCCAATCATCTGGCACCATTCATTGTGAGGCCTGCGGGAGGGTCGGACACGTGGCGTCATCCTGCTTGCAGCGACGCAAAGGCCAGCGTAGGGTTTGGGTTCCCAAGTCATGCCCGAGCGGTGTCGATACACATTCCACCCCTGCTCTTCTGTCTCTCCCTGCTCTGTCTGCTCTGCATACACCACCACCACCACCACCTCCGCCACCTCCACCACCGTCGGAGTCGCCGCCCATGGCGAACTTCCCTGTCAACGTCATCCCCTACATCCCACATGGCATGACGGTTGAGCTAGGCCCGAAGGATCGCAAGGTTCGGGATGATATGGTGGTCAGCGTCGTCCCCCCGCTCCGCCATGATTTCTTGGCGATTGCTGAAGCCAATGGGTTCATCCCATTCCATCAGAAAGAAGGCCTCAGAAACACGATCCAAGGTTTGCTTCATGAGTCGCACTTATTCCCCACTGAGATAGAGGATCATCCTTTGGGTATTGGTATCTTTGGTTTTGAGAACTCGGTGATTAGAGATACTGTTGTGGGAACCACCTTTGAACTTTATGAACTCCAAGCTGAAGAACACACTGTTATTTCTTTTGTTCCTCATGATGCGGATCTTAATATGAGATCCACCACTTTAGGGCCTAAAGTTTGGATTCTTTACATTGGTTTTCCATATGACTACCAGACCCAACACTACATCCACAAATCAGTCGATAAATTTGGGTGTCTTGTGGACTGGAATTACCCTAGGGGAGACAGCAGATTTGTTCTTATTAAGGCTAGAATTATTCACCTTCGCCTAGTTCCCAAGAGTTTAGTTATGAGGCAGCTTGGTGGTGCTCGTCAGAGCTGGACTGTTGCGGTGACAATGTTACGGAGCAGTGATTGGAATGCTCATCTACCTGAGGTGCTGCCGGCAGTGAAGATCCTCCATCGGCGGATGGGGTTCCGCATCCTCTGCATGGGGAAGGCCTAAATGCAGAGCAGTCGTATCAGATGCAGCTCCACAATTGGATGGCGCAGAATGTCTCTGCTGGCAACAACAACCAAGGAAATAACAATGATGATGATAATGTGGTGATCGATCAGGCTGATGATGTTCAGTTTCATGCGAACTAGGTTGAATGGCATGTTCCCCACCTGCTAGTCCACCGGTGTTTACAATTTCCAAGCTTGGCTTGCTAATGAAGGGCTTATGGTCATTGATGGCATCTTACCTGAAAATAACTTGCAGGATAGCCCAGCTATGGCATGGAATGACTCAATCTCCTACCATTGTGTACAATAACTAACATGCATAGGAATATAACATAGTGAGATAATGTAAGGAGTGCATGCAAAAATCCAGAGTGATGGTAGCAACCTGTGGATAGACCCAAAACCAATGATAGCAGACAGATAATATATAGCTTTAGTTAAAAAATACACATGATGGCTCATTTAATGTATGTTTCCCACCCAACATGAAACTCATAGTAGACACCCGAGATTAACCAGATAGTAGACAAATACGGTTGATTGTTGCCCAATATGTACCCCACAACCATTTAAAAACTCAAGTTTGAGCATTAGTTTGGCCCCGACTTGGAGTCTAATCGGTGAACAGGACGACAAATTAGCATGTAATATTAAGGGATGCATAACGTAGGCAGACACGAAAGAGTGCGACCTCTCTTGCGGACCCACGTAGTCCTCAAGGTCATCTGCTTAGTTGATGCTAGTAATGCAGTTTTCGTGGCTGCCAGCGGCAGGGAAGAAGATCTGAGGCGGTGAAAGATAGTCTGGAGGGCGGCTCCCTGCTGTGGTGAACCCTTCCGTCGTTGGAGCAGCTAGGCTAGGGTGGATGACAGCGCAGCAGGAGCGGGGCAAACCACATAAGGTTTTCTTTGACACGTATCTGTAACAGAAGTAATTATGTAAGGGCTTGTTTGAATTGGAGGATCCTAACAATGCAGGGATATCAAATACACAGGAATATGATAGGAATGCATGTGCAAAATAGAGAATTTCAAAATACAGGATTTCTGTCAATTTGGGTGTTTGGTTCACAAGAATTGGAAGATCACAGGAGTGCAAAGAAGCATGGTCAAATTAAGTCAAACCACAAGAAAATGTATAGTTATAATGTTATTAAGCTACTATCTCTTAGTCTTGTGATTCATGAATAGGAATTTGAAAATGAGGCCAAGTGGATATTAAAATTCCTATGGTTTTTCTTTGAAGGAGACACTAAAGGAACAAATCCTACAGTTTTCCTTTGCTCCATTCCTTTGAACAAAATGCATGAATAGTAGCACCATAGGAAACTTTCCAATTCCTATATTTTCCTTCAGTTTTCCTTTCAAACACTAGCGATTCTAGTAGGCAGGCTTGAACAGGCAAAAGCCTCTCCAAATTTTTTGGTGCTACTTCTACTACTTTGGGAGACTACTACCCTACTAGCTCAACTCCCAGGCCCATCTACACATGCACAGCTCAAACGTGCATAAATAAATAATGATGGCTTTCGAGAGAGTCCATCACGGATAGCTAAGTTTCCTGGTACCTCAGTGCTTGTCATATAGTAGGAGAAACTAATCGTATTTCATGTTACTACGCGTGCTCAGTAGACGATATATAACATGTAGAGTAAAAGAGTGATGCAACAAGTGTACAACCTCTTTGGCAAAGCCATGTCGATCTCAGCATCATTGGGTTGGTCGCTGAGGATACTGCAACTGATGTGGCTGTCGGAGGAGGGGAAGAAGATCTTAGGCATCTAGAGATGGAGCCGAGGGTACCCCTCCACTGTGATGGAGGGTTTCGTCGTTGGAGCAGCTCCAGTGAGTTGTACGACGGCGAGGCTGAAGCAGGACAAGAGAGACAATGTTAGCCTGAATGGAATTCCAATAGCATCTCCAATAGATGATGGAAAATACATAACCAAAAAGTGCTAGATGTAAAATATATCAGCTGCTCATCTCTGAACTTAACTATTGAAACTGAATTTAATTGTCGAAACTGAATTTTGCTGTCAATACTGAATTTTACTGTCAAAACTAAAGGTACTAGTAGAAGAAAAGCAGTGCACTAATAGTTTTGACCGGTCGAGCACTAGTGGCAGAGTAGCAGTGATCTAAATCAGTAGCCGCTACAGCAGGGAACGTAATGCTAGAGAGCAGCCGTGGCAGCTGGTCCCGCAGCAGCAGCGCCCAGAGCAGCAGCGTGTGCGAGAGCCGGGGTAGCTGGTCGTGTAGCAGCATCTCAGGTAGCAGCAATAGGAGCTCGAGCCAGAGCTGCAGCTACTGCTCATGCAGCAGCAGCGTGAGCAAGAGTAGAGCAACAACGCAAGAAAGAGCAAGAGCAGCAGTGCGAGCAAGAGGCAGAGCATACCAGGCAGGGGAGCAGAGCAACAGCGCAAGCGAGAGACGATGTAGCGGCAGCATCTCCTACTGATGTGGACGTCACCATTGAGGGAGCGACGCCGTGGAGGAAGTGGCCAGCGCCACCGCCGTAGATGGAGCCGCGCCATGGCGACTCGAGACCGAGCTCCGTTAGTGCTACTTCTTGAGCTTGCGTTGGTTTTTCCCTTGAAGAGGAAAGGGTGATGCATCAAAGTAGAGATAAGTATTTCCATCAGATAAGAACCAAGGTATCAATCCAGTAGGAGATACACGCAAGTCTCCAATCTATGCACCTGCAAAAACAATCAAACACTTGCGCCCAACGCGATAAAGGGGTTGTCAATCCCTTCACGATCACTTGCCAAGGTGAGATCTGATAGTGTAAGTGCATCTAGTGCCCCTTAGTGATTTTGGTGTATTGAAGACTTATAGGTTAAGGGACTAATGTGTTTATAAGTGTACACAGGTCTATAAGTCTATGAGGAGTTTGATATTTACAGAGAAAGTCGACCCCTAAAAATGAATATCTTTGACTGAAGATTTTGGTATTCCTGAAGATTTTCATGAAGACTTTGAAAGTGAAGAAATTGGTGTGTCCGTGAAGACTTGATATTCATGCAAGGAATATGAAGCTTGAAGATTTTCGTTTTCATAGTTTTTGTTTTTCTCCTTCTTGAGTCATAGGAAACACCGTACTGTTAAAGGGGGTCGAGGAAATACTAAGAAAAAATTTCCATGTGATGCTCAACTCAAAATCCTACACCTACCAATCCCTTCGAGTGAAGCCATTGGAAATCTCATACAGTTCAGTCAATTTCTTCAGTGATAGAGACGAAGTTCTTCTGGTCGCTGAGGAATTTGTTCTGACTGAGGAGTTAGGAATTCGCCAGTGCGGATTGCCTACACAGTGAGGAACATGATATCCCTGAGGAATTTGAGAGTCAAATTTCCAACCGTTGTTGTGCTACATGCCAGCTGTCCCAAAATATCTTATCCACATAACGGTCATATCATTGAAGGGCATTTATGTCTTATCATGTCGGGCTGCTCCCTAGGCTATAAATAGCCGCCCCCTACAACCACTAGCTGGTTGGCTGCTTCGAGAGAAACTGACACTTGTCATTTGAGAGCAACCATCCTCCGAGGACTTTGAGCGAAAATCATCGAGTGAGGAAAAACCCAAACCCAACCCACAAACCCAAAGTGATTGAGCATCACTGAAGAGATTGATCCTGCGTGGATCCGACGCTTGTTACCTTTGAAGACTGTGCTTCTTCCAGACGGTTAGGCGTCATGGTCTAGAGCATCCAAGAGGAATTGTGGATCGCCGAGTGACCGAAGTCTGTGAAGGTTTGGAAGTCGCCTGAAGACTTACCACGAGTGATTGGACGAGGTCTGTGTGACCTTAGTTCAAGGAGAATACGGTGAGAACTTGGTGTCCTGAGCTGCGTGCTCAGGGACTGGGTGTCCAGGACTGTGTGTCCTCGAGTTTCAATACTCAGCCGCTCCAACCAGACGTACAACTGAGACAACAGTTGGAACTGGTCTACCAAATCATTATCTTCACCAACCTTACTGGTTCTATGTCCTCAACTCTTTCAATTCCTCATTACTGTGTTGAGTGATTGTTCATATCTGTGTTTGAAGACATTGACTGAAGACTTTCTCAATTTCCTCAGTTCAATTTCTTCAGTCTGTTTGTCTTCATCTTGTGTTATCCTGTGTTTACGCTTTTTGTACTCTGTGTTTGTCTTCATTTCATCATGTTGACCATGTGCGTATTCTGTCATGCTTACTTCTGAGTACTTATTCCGCTGCAAGTAGTTCTTCGCTAAGGAATTTCTTCACCGGCAAATTCCTCAGTGAAGAATTCATAAAAATCGCCTATTCACCCCCCCTCTAGTCGATATAACGCACTTTCAGATAGAGATAGATATAAAAGATTACATGTGCCAATAAATTCCTCTGCCGAAAGTTTACAAGGGAGATAGCACACATGTATGCTATTGTGCAGCTGCTTGGTGAAAAATTCCTCTGCCCTCATGTGCCAAAAGTTTTCATGCCGCCAGTTCGTGACACTCTCCGAATGGTGAAGGATATTGGCAAAGAAAAGGCACCTGTTGATGGCAAAGGAAAGGCACATGTTGATGGCAAAGGAAAAGCACACATGTATCAACCTAAAATCACTCTCCAGTAAAAAATGGCAGCTAATCTCGTGAGCGCTAAAGTTTCTGTTTTTTACAGCAAGATCATAAAGACTTCACCCAAGTCTTCCCAAAGGTTCTACTTGACACAAACACTAACTAAAACATAAAACCACATTTAAACATCGACGCTGCTGCTACGCTCGTAGGTTCTGGTCAGCTGCTGATGTTTACTAGCTCACAAGCTTTGGTAGAAGTCCTGCCTGCCACAGCCTACAAAGCACGGCTGGAAGTGCCGAACTGCCGTTCTAATACGGCGGGATACGGGGATACGCCGGGTTACGCGAACTTTGCAGTATCCCCTGAATTATGATTTTAAAGAAAGAAAAAAACGCAAGGATACGCCGGGACACGTACGGGATACGTTTGGGACACGGCCTGGCCCAAAACAGCGTCGGCCCAACCCAGTATACCTAATCTATTTTGCAGGCCGCACGCTCTCGTCCCTCCCTCCCAGCCTCCCGGGTCGCACTGTAACGCGCCGCCAGCCTCCTGGATCGAAGCCGCTGCCGCCTGGACTCCTCCTCGCCGCCGCCGCCGCCGCCAGGATTCGACCAGCAACCGCTGGCGCTACCCCCAGCCTCGCAGGTAACCCATCAGCCTCTCCCCTCTCCTCTTTCCTCAACCTCTTCCTCTTTTATTCCTCAGATTTGCTTGTGCTGCTGGTGCTGGAGGTTGCTTGCTGGCTTGCTGCTTGCTTGTGCTGCTGCTGCTCATGCTTGTGTTGCTGGCCTGCTGCTGCTCATGCTTGTATTGTCTTCCAATTATGTCTTGCCTTCTAATCTTCTTTACTGTTTGTGTTAGATGCGTTTTGCAAGATGGATGCAGCTTGCAATGACAACATTACATGGGGGGAAGAGGATCAATCAAGCACTTGATAAAAGAGACACCAAATGGGGCACTATTCTCTATTCTGACCTCTTTCTCATTAATTTTCTGTCTTAAATGTATTACATGACACATTTTTATTTTATTTTATATATACTCCTCGTATCCTTGAATAGCTGTTTTTGAAAAATGCTGTATCCCGTATGCGTATCCCCGTCTTTCCGTCCCCGTGTCCGTGCTTTTTAGGCCAGCTCGTCACCAGTGCGTCACCTGCTGGTGGAGGTCATAGAGGAGGAGGGCGACCTTGTTCTGGAAAGTGAAATAGTGCGGATAGAGGAGGCTGGCTCCATGGCCCTGGATCTCTCTCCCTCGAGATCTCCCGCTGACAGTTACGCCGGCATTGTCTTGAGGCCAGCGGCGGCTATGGTTTGCTCCGGCCGCTCTGCTTGTTGCGTCGATGGGCTCGCATGCGCCGCCGCCATGGGATGTAAGGGAGAGGTGCTCTCTGTCGAGAGACGGGGTAGTTCCGCGTGGTTCCAGCGATTTGGAGGAATGAGTTGGTTTGGTATCTAGGAGGAACTAGCTGAATTCAAGCACGCGGAACATCGAGCACCGGGTGTTAAGACTGAGCAGAAAAAAGGACAATATATTGTTTTAAGTTTTTTCCGTTCAATCTTAAACACCGAACATATTCAGGCATGTGCGTCTGTTTTCTAGTCCTTTCATCAAAAAATGGCATGAATCTACCACTTCAAGCACAGCAGAGTAGAACTGGTGAGCCACCAAGGGGAGCAAGCTGGAATTCTTGTCCATATATATGGTATAAATTTGCATTGCAAACTCTACATGTCGATGCCACAGTTTGGAGGTAAAAATACAGTTGCGGGTTGGAAGCATAGATAAAAACACACTTGCAGTTTGGAAAATGTTGCCTCCTTGCCCTGTGACTGAAAATAACTAATAAATAAATGTATGAAACATACGTGCATTGTTTATAAAGCATCCCGCTTCATACGCTTAAGCGATAAGGTGCCCTGGCAGGGCCGTAGAAATATGCCGCTTTAGGCGCTTAGGCGTCGCTTAAGCGTCAGAGCGGGCGGTGCTCGCTTTAGGTTGCTTTACCGCCTTAGAAACCATTAACGTACTGTAGTGGTAATGATTGAAGTCGAGGAAAATAATGCTACACTGTTAGTAAATTGCCCTGATATTTTCAGTTGTACACCGAGCAAAAGTTTGTAAATACCTCTTCACACATAACATTTGCGGGATGAACTCATTTACTGAAGTTTACACTGAAATAGGAAACTGTTGTGAAACCGAAAGGTAATTCATTGAGAAGAGTATGATGGATATTACATGCTAATTGATTTTCTGTTCATTTGCCTGCTTTGACCATACTATATGTACACAAATAAGATGGAGGGAAAGCAAACAGATACGTAATACTGGAACCAGAGAAGAACACTTGCATGATTTCACATTTATGTACTTTCTACACCTTCATTCACACTGCTGTAAACTAAATATGATTTTGCTAGCAGAAATTCTTCTATGAGAACCGGAAGAGCATGATCACTAAGTTCTTTAGCTCATTCTTATGTATTGGCAATCTACCATAACCAACAACATAAAACATAGAAAGAAGATTCTAACCTTGTAGTACCAGGAGAACACATAGGGCCCCTTTTTCTCTTGATATATATCAAACAATGCGCTTGGTAAGCATCATATATATAGAGGGGGAAAATATGACCAGAATTAAATGGAATACAAAACGGAGTACAGAGATCGTAGGAATATATGAATATCCATTGTTAGCACCATAAACACTTGAATATCTGAAATTCTGAATCAAAATTAGAAAATCAAACTCAGAAGCGGGCAACAATAAAAAAATCTGAAGAAAATAGAAAGGTCGAGATAGGGATCAAAAGGTGACTATCTGAAAGGAAAATTAAGGCACAGTTATGGAGTTCTGAGAAAAACACAAGTAAATGAACATATTTCGACAATTTAAAAGCACTTGAAGTCAAAAGGAAATAATTTGTATGAAGCTAAGTCTAGATGTAGCCAAATCTGATGCATGTTTCGTAACTGTGATATGCAGAGACTCTGATTTCTAAAGATGTGAGCCAATAGTAATAATAATAATAATAACAATAATAATAATAATAATCTGAGTACAGTCCATCTTATTTTCCACTAGAACCGATTAACCAGGGGCGAGTCAGTTATTTATTTTTTAGAAATTATATTAATGAAGGCTCAATTCTATAACTGGGTTATATTTTTTGAGATAATTTTTATTTTGGACGACATGGTTAATATTTTTATTTTTTTGACTACTGATATCCTTGCAAATATTTAAACTACATACTTGAAATGCTTCTGTGTAATTTCACCCGGAAAAGTTTCACAATAAACATAATTTCCAAATTCAAGGTTATATGACGATGACTATGCCACTATCTAAAACGGCATACGCTGAGCCTCTTTGTTTACACGGTAAAAAAGTACTGCTATAGAGTTTACTAGCAAACATGCCCGTGCGTTGCAGTGGGAGAAATAATATTATACACACCTAACTTAGTAAGCATGTCATAAGACACCTCATACATATATGTCCACATATTCTATTTCAATACTATGAGGTACCTCATCTATATTGCCACTTATCCTTCTACCCTCACAGACAAAGGTCAAACGGTTAACCTGATTAAAACTTGTTCGAACATGGCCAATCCCAAAGCGATGAGCCCGGCCCTCACACGGCACACCTATCTCTTTTGAACACGGTACAATGCAGATGCTCACAACACGCTTGAGATCGACGAAGTCACCACGTGTGTCTTTGTAGTCGACAGGAACGTCTTCTTGTGGAATAAAAGGTACCTCATCTATATTGCAACTTATCCTTCTACCCTCACAGACAAAGGTCAAACGGTTCACCTGATTAAAACTTGTTCGAACATGGCCAATCCCAAGGCGATGAGCCCGGCCCTCACAGGGCACATCTATCTTTTTTTTAACACGTTACAGTGCATATGCTCACAACACGCTTGAGATCGACGAAGCCACCACGTGTGTCTTTGTAGTCGACAGGAACGTCTTTTTTCATTGAACGGACATCGCGCAAAAAGTCTGAAATAAATTCAGAAAAGTACAAGCACCCAACCCCAACTCCCCAATTGTCAAAGAAAAAAACTTGCAATTTCTCTTTGTTTTTCAACAGTGCGCTGCACATCCCATGTAATTTAGGCGCCACGTACAGCAGTACGTCTCACGTGTACTCGTTCAAGAGAGCCCACCACTTAAAGCTATCCATTCACGTTCCTAAACTCTCTTTCTCATATAATTGATTTCGTATTTTAGGCATGAACACAGGTAAACGTAAAGTTGGACATAGCATGGCCGGCCCATCTAGTAGCAAGGGCTCATCTGGCCTTGCTAGCTACAATCATGCGTGGCGAGACTTGCTAGATCGATCGTGGTATATAGACAGATTAGTACCATCTTGAATATAGAAAATCGTCGGTCCACTTCACCCATATTATTTTAGCAAACAACCATCACTGAAGACCACAATAGGTCCATCTCCTTTATTTTAGCGACGCATTATATTTGTGTTGCCGCTTATCCTCCTTCTCACCCTCGCCGGCGATGGCCTCGGTGTTCACACAAAAAAATGTTTTTGAATATTTTTAATCCTAAGGCGTCTCTCTCTCTCTCTCTCTCTCTCTCTCTCTCTCTCTCTCGCGATGAGAAATCTGTTGTTTTCCCCTACGACATTTTTCGGAGTTATGCATGTGTAGTTATCGATGTTTTTTTTCCCTATATTGTTATAGTGGGGTGTTTATTTGCAATCCGGGTCGCCGCCGGTACGAAAGGAAAACAGATCTTACGCTATAAATTATAAGTTTGCTCCCAAAACAATATTTTAAAAATATTTAACAGGTAAAATTAACATCATATTTAGATTCCACATATTTTTCTAATAAAATTTCATATATAATATGTTAAAATCGAAGTTACGGTTTAAAAGATACGTATAATTTAGAAAATCATTTGTTTGACTTAAATATATTCCAAAATAATATTTAAAAATACTTAACAGATGAAAAGAATCTCATATTCATATTCTACATATTTTTCTAATCAAATTTCATATATAACATGTTCAAATCGGAGTTACGGTTTAAAAGATATGGATGATTTAAAAAAACATTGTTTGACTTAAATATGATCCGCGGATGAATTACCTAAAACATCAGGGGGGTTTCAAAAAATGTAAAATAATGGTTCGGGTGTGACTTAAATCCGGACTGCAGGTTAATTTCAACAAAACACAGGGACTTTTGTGTAAAATGTGAAAAATGATTCGTTTTAACTTAAAACAGGATTGCAGGTTGAATTCTCTGAAATAGTGGGACTTTTCTGAAAAATGCCATGACGAACGAAAGAAACCCAATTTGCATTATTATTAGGTAAAGATTGATCAGTAGAATATACAAAAGGTTCCTGTCAAAAGAGAAGAAAAAAGACCAATTAAATAAAAGAAAAGAGGAAAAAGATCATACAAATCCGCACGATCGTAGTGCCTGGCCATGGGCACGCCCGCTTTGTCCACTGATGCAGTACCCTTGCGCCGAACAAAGAAGCAGCTCTCCCCGGTCGCGGCGGTCTTCTCGACCACGGCCTCCTCTCTGTTGTAGTCGAACTTGAACATCACGTGCACTTTCCTCCTCTTCAGACTTCAGCTCCATGAAGTGCTCTTGCTTTGCTCCGACAAGTCAATCGCCAACTCCCCCATCAGCCACAGAATAACACACGTTCATGCTTGGTTGCCAAGATCGGCGAAAAAGAAAGGAAAAACCAACAACCATGAGCGTAAAGCAAGAGGGGAGGGCGTGGGGGACTCACCAGGCATGGGCACGCCAAAGCCGCCAACGCTATGTGCTCTTGCTAAGATCTTGGTCTCACAACGCTGTGGTGCTGGTTGATCTGTTCTGAGGAGGGCAGGCGGACCGAGGGATCGATCCCAAGTGTGGTGGAGGAGATTGAGTCGTCGCGACCTGGTGTGCAGCCCTGTTCTCCTCTCTTCGCATTTTCACAAAACGGAGATCATCCAGAAAATTAAGCACACTTCGGATTTCTTCATGCAATTTTGGCACTACATCTTGTAAAATATCAAAGTATTGCCAGGAACATCAAATATGTACTTGTCCTAAATTCATAAAATTCATAAACATGCCAAATCGCCATGAGATACACATAAGTCTCCTCAGAATTTGTGGATGCGAAAGCCCAATTTGCACATACCAGAAGCTAAGAAGAAGAAAGAGTCCGAGTATGATTGGAGACTTACAGGACAGAGGGTGAAGGAAGCGTGGTTGACGGTCATCCAAGCGTCCTCAAGTAGGCTTCATGTGCAGTAAGGGGTGACCAGAGGTAGAGCTGAGCAGCAGTGTGCTAAAGGAGGAAGTTGTTGGGGTGGAGGAGGTGTGGACGACGGCTGCGGCGCTCCCCTCGCAGGCGACCATGACCAAAAGCAGAGTTCGGAACCGGTGGTGTACGCACGCAGTGCTGTGTGAACTTGGCACAGAGAGCAGCGACGCGAGCGGCGGCTTGCACTCCTCCCACCGATGGTGACAGCGTGAACTCGAGAGGGAGAGATGGTGGCAGCGGCATGACATGCACCTATGGTTTGTGACCGCGGCCGAGTGGAGGTGGATTAGATGCAGGGAGGGGGATGCGTCGGTGAATTACCTTTTTATACGGGATAATGAGCGGTGAGGCAGTAGCCGCTGATGATGTGTCCGCTAATTAGCAGAGACATGTATGCACCATCGCTCCAAATGCAGCACGAACGATATAGAAAACCCAAAAAACTACGCCAGCTACGCTCGAGTTGTACCCGACCAGGTTCCCTTCACCATCAGGAAATCCCACTGGAGCCCTAACAATATTCTAAGAAAAGGAGAAAACAGTCACGGGCTCGAGTTCCTCCCGGGGAATCAGTGCAGAACATTCCGTTCCACTTTGCAACCAAACACACTACTTGTAGGCGCGGAACCAACCCATTACATTCAACTCTGTTCCTCTAACCAAACACACCCTTTGTTTGTTCGTGGGCTTATGTTTCTTTGCATCGGTGGCTTGGATGCAGTGCGAGTTTCGTGAGGCCTGCATGTAGCGGTACTGGTGTTGGTTCTGGACAGGTTAAGTGCTGCGCTGGTGTTACATGTAGCACGGTGTTGCTGTTTGCTGTGGTTTGTCACTGCGCTATGTCGGTTCTATATATTTTTCTATAAGTTAGGCGATGCTGTTAGGTCATTGAACTATCTGAATCAAAATTTAAAAGCAGCATGTACGGCATAAGCAGTTCACTTATGCACTGTGAAACAACACCTGCAAGCATTTGTTTGTGTTTTTCATGGCCGCATTTAGTGCTACAGAGCTAGGAGTACATTCATTTTGTTCATGGATTGAATCTGAATAACATTATGGATACTACTATAGAATACCTAGGCTATCTACCTGCAAATTCGTTCAAAGGGCTAAGAAATGGTAACCTTGAACTCAAATGATGTAGACCAATCTGAGCATATAACTAAATTTACTAGAACAACATGTGACGTGATAGCATAAGGAGTGGCTAACAATTGTGAAATCCATATCGTTGTGCATGTAGAAGCTACTCATATACACATTGCTGTTTTGATATGATCTACCTGCATGTCTTGCCTTAGGCCTTCCCAGCCTTATTTCTGTAATTTATGGTTCTTTATCAGGAACTTGTTTATAAAGTTATAAACACAAGGCATGCAAAGATCAGTAATCTGAAATAGAGCTATGTAGACCAAGCTGGCTTATAACTTATTTTATCAAGACACCACACAGCGTAATATCAAAAGCAGTGGCTAACTACTGTGAAGTTCATATCGTTAAGAAACACTGCTCAGTATTGGAGCTCTAAATATGACAATAATAGGATGAACCACTTTTTTCTTTATTCTCCTTGAACTTCTAAGAGCAACTCTATCAGACACCTTGGAAACATATAGCCTCTATACGTGTTTTAGAGGGCCCTAGAGGCTTTGGAATGCACTCCCAGATCGGACTCCCTAAACTATAGCCTCTACATTTCTTGTTCCACGCGGGACCCACTCATCAGTTGCTTACCATTTTCCTCCTTTCCTGCTCTCCCTGGCTGCGAGGACGTATCCTGTGCAACGAGAGAACTCGTGCACCAGATGCACCAGCTACACATGAGCCCTCAGATCGTAATGGAACGGACAGGATCTATCTAACAGGTTGGTTGCTGGTACATTTTGCAAAAGAGACCTTGAAGCCTAGCTAAATCAACGAAACGACATCCGAAACCCAGTTTGTGTCTTCCTCTTCCTGTACCACTGAACCAGGCCCGAGACTGGTGTATAGTTAACAAATAAAAAAGTGGTCTTCTCCATCACGTCTCTCATTGTGCCACAGGGCACACTTCATAATCTCAACAAGATTGAGAGGGCCTTCCTCTGGTCAGGGTCGGACAAGACGATCGGCGCAAAATGTAAGGTCAATTAGGACATGGTCTGTAGGCCAACAATCTATGGAGGCCTGGGCGTCCTCAACACCGACAAGTTTGCTCGGGCCTTGCGGCTAAGGTGTCCATGGTCCGAATGGAAGGAGCCTACCAAGCTTTGGGTTGGCTTGGGCAACCCGTGCACCGAGGAAGATATGGATTTCTTCTATGCCTCCACCACAATCATCGTTGGCAATGGTGCAAAAACACCATTCTGGGACTCCCCATGGTTGCTTGGTCGCAAGCCCAAGGACATTGCCCCGCTTATTTTTCAAGCCTCAAAAAGGAAGAGATCGACGCTTCGTCAGACCCTTCGAGGGAATGCTTGGATGACCCACATCAAGCATGACTCTATTGTCTCTGTCGCACACATCCGGGAACTTTTCTTGCTTTGGGCTCTTGTGCATGACTTCCATCTTGACGATCACGTCCAGGACGACATTGTTTGGAAGCATGCTGATGATGGGCAGTACTCGGCAGCCACAACATATAAGGCGCAATTCCTTGGCCTGACGCACTCGCCCATTCACCACATGGTTTGGAGAGCTTGCCCCCCCCCCCCCTAAGGTTAAATTCTTCGCCTGGTTGACCTTGCAAGACCGGAACTGGACCGCCGACATGCTGGAGCGGCGTGGTTGGGATAACTGTGGGCTTTGTCCGCTTTGCAAACGTGAGTAAGAATCGGGCATCCACCTCTTCGTCAAGTGCCGCTTCTCCATTAGGCTCTGGCGATTGGTCATCGACAAGTTTGGTCTTGTGCACATGGACACCTCCAATTGGCACCTTGAGGATTCCCTCATGCGGTGGTGGGATAGAAGGACCGACATGCGAAATCCCAATAGACGAGCGATGGCCTTCCTCACCATGCTCGTCTCTTGGACTATTTGGAACGAGAAAAACGCGCGTGTGTTTCGCAACAAGAGTGCGCCGCCGCCTATCCTGCTCCAAAATATCGTGCTCGAGGCAAAACTATGGGTTACGGCAGGTGCTAAGAAACTAGAGCGTATTGTTGTACGAGAGTAATTGCCATGCCGTTTTGCAGGGGCGCTTGTAAAAACTCCAAACTCTATTCTCCTCTTATTTAATGGATGAGACAAATCTTTTGCCCCCATTTCGAAAAATAAATAAATATTTTCTTCTGCTGCTAACATGATAATCTTGCCCAGGCATCTTTAGATGTTGTTACCTTAAACCTAAGATCAGAATGCATTTCATCTTTCCCTTGCTGTTAGTTATGGACCTTTTCCTAGGACATCCACGTCTCACTCAGAAAATAAAATGAGATTGTTGCAGGATGGTACTCCAATGGAAATGTAAAATCTGGGAATACTGTACAACCTTATTTGGAAAAATGCAATGCAGTGCAAACTGAATTTAGTCCTTCAAAGTGCAACAAAAATTCTCACAAACTGAATTGCAGTGTTAGATGATTCTGGCAAAGGATGCATGTGATCTATTCTTCAATCAGTTGTAATGCTTGAAGGTTTATAACTGAATTATGTGATCGCGCTGGACATAATATTTTTTAGCTGTTTCCATGTAAAAACATCAAGATATTTACATGTGGGAACATCGCAAGAATTTGATACAAAAAATAACATAAACTTTACAAAAGTTGTCCATCTGAACTTCAAAAGCCACGCACTACATGATTTATTTCTTCCTAATCTAAGCTCTACACTAAGGAGATTGTTGTGACCCCAGCCATGAAAGTCTTCACCCGCCGACGCACAAGAAAACATGGGTTAATCCTCAATTGCATCAAACCTGCACAAAAATGAAGTCAGGAACAATAGCTGGTTGTAAGTACAGGTTCTAATAGTGAGAATTCTGGCAAGATCAAATCTGGAACATGAAAATTAGTGAGGGTTTCCTCAGTTGGGCATCAAAAAGGGCATTCAAAATCAACAAAGTGAATAACAAGAGTTACGTAGCAAATAATATACTGCTGACTTGTACATAAATCCCAGGTATTAACTTGTTCATACACAAGTACTAACAGTCATATGGAAACTTTCTTTTTACTTGGAAAACATGAAAAATGTTTATAATCACACTGCTCGTTTGTCTATTTCCAATCTTGCTGCACCAGCTGAGGATAAACTTTGCCCTTACGATTTACCTATTCAGCCCATGCTTCACTTGCAATACAAGTACCGCATTATTAGAGTATACCTCTGGAAAGTATGGTCCTGAATTATATGTTGACACAACGAGAATTATCATATTGTTGGCAGGGTGTGCTGTTTCTTTTATCTAATGAAGCAATTGATCCATCTGCGACAAACACAACGGTGTCAATGTTAGTGTAGAGTTGCAGGCGTCGATGATAGGAACAATATGATTAAACTAGATTTTAGCAACTGATGGCCCTAAACTGAGTAAACACTGAACGCCGAAACTGAAAAAAAATTGAGCAGGCTGGCAGTACCTGTGTTCTGCCTGCTGGCACTAAGCTCGAGGAAATGGCTGCTGTAGCACTGGTTTCTTCATATAAAAGTACTAACTATCACGTGGAAACATTTATAAATATGAGCCGAGGCCTGCTGGAGCACTGATATCTTCATATAAAAGTACTAACTGTCTATTTTCCAGTCTTATAGTTGCAACTGAGGATAATTTTTGTATCCCTTCTAACTGCAGATTACAGGGACCTCAGAATCTATGGGATTTTGCAAACGGATTATATGGAATGCCGACATTCTGCCACTGCTGGGTTACTACATTGTATATACGAACTGAAAACACCAGTTTCAGGGAAATGATGAACTGCATAATAAAATCACGAAGATGAACTTGCAATGCATCAGCAAGTTAAGTTGGACACTGCAAAGTGCACTTTCTACTTGATAATTTTTACTAATAAACGATCAAAACAGGGAGTCAAACCTTGTGCTTGACATACAGATTGTACAAACATATTTCTCCTCGTCTATTTTTCCAGTCGCCTATAATTACTGGTAAAATTATCCACTAGAACTGCATGTCGCACATTGATTCGGTGCTCATGCTATTCAAATTACCAAATGCCACTGCATTCCAACGAATCGGTCAACCGAAAGATTGGGAACGTGGATAACAGAAGAACCAAAATTAGTGATCATACCGTGGATCCTTTATCAGTAAAAAGAGGATGGTTGGCTCCTAATCAGCCGCAACATCGATATCCCCGGAGCTACAGCGCCGCGTCGCTAGGTGGACGCAATCGCGGCGAGCCGCCGGTGGACCACATGAGTTGGATTCTGGGCACTGATGCGTCAACGCCGGAAGCCGGACAGAGAGAGAGGAGTTGGAAGGGGGGAGGGCGCATCTGGTGTAACGAGGGACCAGCAGAGAGAGAGAGAGAGAGAGAGCTCGCCTAGATTTTGCTTAGCCCTAGCTCCAGGCTTGGTACAGAACACACGAAGGGAAGGAAGACGATCTGGATGCGTGGAGGTCAATTCGCTGGATTTAGCTGTACTGCAAGGACTGTTTTGCAAATATACCAGGAGACCAATCATCGAACCGAATCCCGTCCCTCTCATACGAATCCAATGGCCCATCTATCGCTGGTGTACCTGGCGCATTAGCCTCCTCGTTTCACCAGATACTCTCTCCCCGGCTGCACAACTGCGGGGATTTGTGTGTGTGTGTGTGGGGTGGGGGGGGGGGGGGGGGGGGGGCTATTTTTTTGGGTGATGCCAACCACACGCAAGCTCACGTGGTGGGATCTTGGGGCCCCTGCTATGCTTTGGGTCGGCGAAGTAAGAGAAGAAGAATAAATGCGTGGAGCAGAATCGGGAAACAATTTTTCCTTCTTCCCATTCTGGTATGATGCCAAGTATGATTTCAATGGCCGAAGACGACACGAGAGCGGTATGAGCTGGCTGCTGAGAGCTTGACATGTTGGAAGTAGCCGGCCACCATCGCTTGCTGACAATTGGAAACACCCTACGCAAACCACCAGGAGCAACCATAGCTCCCCATCTATAGGGAACTTAGATGTTCTACGGATGTATCATGACTTTGTTAATCGTGAAACTTTCTGTTACCGAAAAAGGCTTTTGTCCCGTTTTATATATAAAGCAACATCCAACATACAACCCAGCCACACAACTCGATACCACAACACACGCACACGAGGCAAGATACAAAGGGTGCTGCAAACACGACGAGCAATGAGCTCCAAAGCGGTGCCTTTAGGAAGGGCACGACACCAGAGCGGTCCCACCTTTTGCTCCAAAACGAGCCTCGATGCAGTAGTAGGGCCCAGCCGGCCAGATCTGGACAGGAGAAATTTGCCAGTGGCCGCAATCCTCGCCGCAGCCCATCCATTGCACCCGGTATGACCCCCCAGATCTCGGCGACGCCAGGGACAGGGACACCCTTGCCTCCTGCCACCATCGGCCAGCTAGAGATTGTCGAGCATTGGACCACCGCACCGGCCATCGAGATCTGCCACTAACCATCGCTCTAGGTGACAACAGAAGCAGAGCAGGGCGAGACAACCACCAGCGCCGCGCCGCCACCTCCGCCAGCTGAGCGCCACGGCGGAGGCGGACGCCTGCCGACCGCGCCGCCCACAGCCCTAGCCGCCCGAGTCAACTGACCTTCGTCGCATCCTTAGACGCACACTGCCGCCGTGCTACCAGTCGTGACGCCGCAACACCAGCATGGGGTCACCGCGCCCGTGCGACGCCTCGCTCTGGCGCCCAGCACCTGCGCCATGCCCTAGCCAAAGGCGGTGGCCCTCGCCAGGACTAGGAAAGCCCCCGCTGCCGCCGGCGATGGCCGGGCTTTGCCTGACCGCGCCCGCTGGCGGCGGTGAGGCAGCATAGTGGAGGGAGGAGGGAGGCCCGGCGGCGTGATCTAGGGTTCCCTCCCCGTCGCCACACAGGAGGTGAGGGGGTCTCTTTGCGTTCGTCGAAACTTTCTATTAGTGAATAAACTTTCTAAAAGTAAATAAATTGCAGCAATGTGTCATGGTATAACATGACCACTTATGGGACCATCGACCCCTTGTGGTTCGGCAAGGGGGAAGATCACATTGCACAAAGAGCGGAGAGCATAGAGCAGCACGAAAGCGATGACACGAGCAATTTTTACCCAGGTTTTGGCCGCCGCGAGGCGTAAAACCCTACTCCTTCTTTGGTGGATTGATGAAAGGAGACGCAATGCTCTAGCCCGGCAAGGTTGCCTGGGGACGAGAGTAGCTACGCGCGTATGAGTGTATAGGGGTCTAAATCCTTTCTAAGGTTGCCACGACCCTCCTTTTATTGGTCAAGGGGTTACCATAATGGCAAAACAATCATTATCTAGTGACTAGATAGCCACAGTGCTACAATACCTAACTCTGCAGACAGGACAAGGTGCATTAAATGCACCGCTTAGTGTCACATCATGGGTGTAGCTCGACAAGCCTTGCCGTGCCTACAACCACCTCCTCGCCTGTCTGCGTGACACGTCTCTTGGCCGGGTGTCATTTAGGGGTGCTCTTCCTCAGAAATGTCTGCCACGTGCCAAGTAACAGCCACTCAATCACTTGGGGGCTTGACACAGCACTGATAAGTGACTTGCATTGCTGTGAGGTGGAGCGGTGGAGCCTTGGCGGGGAAATCCGCCCTTGGCGTCCCCGGCAACCTGCCGGGGGAGTCTCGGGACTTGTCTTTGAGGTAACCTCGCCCCCGTCGGGCTTGCCTGCCCAGCAAGGGAGGCTTTTCCTTAGTGATATCTTGCTCATTTGGTTGGTCTTGGTCTTCTTGATTCGCCCTTTGATTTCTCAAAGAGCTATCTCTTCTGCTTGGCTTTGTCTTGGATGCTTAGTGCAGCTTGCTTTGTTGCTGTAGTGCGGGAGACTTGCCTGTCCGGGCACAAGTCAGGGGGAAACATATGACCCTGTTTGTGTACCCCGACAGAACCCCCTCGGGCCTGAGCTATACGTGTCCTCGGGCATGTAGGGTTAGGTCCCAAAACGGTGCACGGACACGTGTCGAAGAGGTGCTGCACGTGAAACGATTTGTCATGATGACCAGTCAATCCAACATCCACTCTGCATGATTACCGCAGGTCATGGGGTTGTGAGACTGTAGCAGTTAATGTAAAAAGGCAACTTTTTGAGGAAAAGTGGCGAAGAACTGCTCCTCTCCCACACGTACGTTCCTCATAAAGGGGAAAAGGTAGAAAGGCGTGGCTCATTCGCACCCATTTCTCCATCGCCTTCCTCCTCGAGCCAGAGCATTTGTTCTTGCGCCCCTATTCGCTTCTGACACCCCGCTCAGCCTTCCATTTCCTCCAAAAGCTCCAGAAGATGAGGAAGAAAGCCGCTGCCGCGACAAGAAAGCAGGCGGCCGCCGTGAAGGAGATAGTCGCGGAAGGGAACAAGAAGAGGGCAGCAGATTTGGACAGGAAGCGATGGGGAGATGTGGTTTTCTTCTCGTAGAGCTAGACAATGATGCCTTGGTTGTGAGGTATGGATATATATGCGGGACGGAAGTTCCAAAGGGGCCTGGGGCGCCCTTGGTCTTGTCCGAAGGAGAAGAAGACCCGCCGAATTCGTATTGGTTTTTTGTGCGTATTTCCTCTGCGACCTTTGTCCCCCCTTTTCGGATTTCTTTGAGGTGATGATGATGGTGTATGGGTTTCACCTCCTGGACTTCACGCCGAATGCAATGGCGTGCATGGCAATTTTCGCACACCTGTGCGAGAACTTTGTCGGAGTCGCCCCCAATGTGGATCTGTTCCAACACCTTTTCATCCCGCGGGTGGAGAACAAGACCCACCGTTTTGGGAACATAAGCTGGATCCCTCGGGTGTTGATGGAAACTTGGGATTACCTCCCTGGTCAGCAGCGCGACAAATGGGAGGAGTAGTGGGGCGACTGGTGCTGGGTCCAGGATGAGGAAGCCCAGAGTTCTGCCAGACGCGGATGGAGTGCATTGTGTGTGGCAACGATTGGGGGGAATTTGGTCTTACTAATGACAGGCTTCACCCGGCACTGAACAGGATCATCCGTCTCAAAGATGCCGGGTTAACCATCGAGCAGGTGGGAGTCGATTTCCTCTGACGCTGCATCGCGCATTTGCAGAAGAGGGACATGTTTGCCTGCATGTACGGGGATGCCGCTGACATGACGCAATTGTACCCGGGCCTGGCCAACAACTTGTTTGTTTACGACCATGGCTGGTTGTGCGAACAACTGTTCGGCAGCATTGGGCCATTCAAATCGCCGGCAAGTGACGTCCTGCTGAACATTGCTACATCTCGAGCTTGCGTTGGTTTTCCCCGAAGAGGAGAGGATGATGCAGCACAGTAGCGTAAGTATTTCCCTCAGTTTTTGAGAACCAAGGTATCAATCCAGTAGGAGGTCACGCGCAAGTCCCTCGTACCTGCACAATACGATAGCAACTCGCAACCAACGCTTAGGGGTTGTCAATCCCTTCACGGTTACTTACGAGAGTGAGATCTGATAGAGATAATATTTTTGGTATTTTTGATATAAAGATGCAAAGTAAAAAGTAAAGGCAAAGTAAAAACAAAGCAAGTAAATAAAGTGATATAGATTGATATGATGAGAATAGACCCGGGGGCCATAGGTTTCACTAGTGGCTTCTCTCAAGAGCATAATTATTCTACGGTGGGTGAACAAATTACTATTGAGAAATTGATAGAATCGAGCATAGTTATGAGGTTATCTAGGTATGATCATGTATATAGGCATCACGTCTGAGACAAGTATATCGAAACGATTCTGCATCTACTACTATTACTCCACTCATCGACCGCTATCCAGCATGCATCTAGAGTATTAAGTTAAAAACAGAGTAACGCCTTAAGCAAGATGACATGATGTAGAGGAATAAATTCATGCAATATGATAAATACCCCATCTTGTTATCCTCGATGGCAATAATACAATACGTGCCTTGCAACTCTTTCTGTCACTGAGTAAGGACACCGCAAGATTGAACCCAGAGCCATGCATTTCTCCCATTGCAAGAACTACCAATCTAGTTGGCCAAACCAAACGGATAATTCGAAGAGACTTGCAAAGATAACTCAATCATACATAAAAGAATTTAGAGAAGAATCAATATTTTCCATAGATAAGTTGGATCATAAACCCACAATTCATCGGTCTTAACAAACACATCGCAAAAAGAAGATTACATCGAATAGATCTCCACGAGAGAGGGGGAGAACATTGTATTGAGATCCAAAAAGAGAGAAGAAGCCATCTAGCTACTAGATATGGACCCGAAGGTCTGAAGTAAACTACTCACACTTCATCGGAGGGGCTATGGTGTTGATGTAGAAGCCCTCCGTGGTGGATGCCCCCTCCGGCGGAGCTCCGGAACAGGCCCCAAGATGGGATCTCATGGATACAGAAGGTTGCGGCGGTGGAATTAGGTTTTTGGCTCCCCTTCTAATCATACGGGGATACGTAGGTATATATAGGAGGAAGGAGTATGTCGGTGGAGCTCCGAGGGGCCCACGAGGTAGGGGGCGCGCCCTCCACCCTCGTGACCTCCTCGGAAGCTTCTTGGCGTAGGGTCCAAGTCTCCTGGATCATGTTCGGTGAGAAAATCACGTTCCCGAAGGTTTCATTCCGTTTGGACTCCGTTTGATATACCGTTTCTTCGAAATACTGAAATAGGCAAAAAACAACAATTCTGGGCTGGGCCTCTGGTTAATAGGTTAGTCCCAAAAATAATATAAAAGTGGAAAATAAAGCCCAATATAGTTCAAAACAGTAGATAAAGTAGCATGGAGCAATCAAAAATTATAGATACGTTGGAGACGTATCAAGCATCCCCCAGCTCGTCCTCGAGTAGGTAAATGATAAAAAAGAATTTTTGATGCGGAGTGATACTTTGGCATAATTTCAATGTAAATCTTCTTAATCATGGTATGAATATTCAGATCCGAAAGATTCAAGATAAAAGTTCATATTGACATAAAAATAATAATACTTCAAGCATACTAGTCGAACAATTATGTCATCTCAAAATAACATGGCCAAAGAAAGTTCATCCCTACAAAATCATATAGTTAGGCTATGCTTCATTTTCGTCACACAAAGATGTTCCCAACTTCTATACCCCCGATGACAAGCCAAGCAATTGTTTCATACTCAAATAATCTCAAACTCTTTCAACCTTCACGCAATATATGAGCGCGAGCCATGGATATAGCACTATGGGTGGAATAGAATATGATGATGGGGATTGTGTGGAGAAGACAAAAAAGGAGAAAGCCTCATATTGACGAGGATAATCAACGGGCTATGGAGATGCCCATCAATTGATGTCAACATGAGGAGTAGGGATTGCCATGCAACGGATGCACTAGAGCTATGAATGCTCAACAAAAGAAAACTAGTGGGTGTGCATCCAACTCTCTTGCTCACGAAGACCTAGGGCATTTTGAGGAAGCCCATCATTGGAATATACAAGCCAAGTTCTATAATGAAAAATTCCCACTAGTATAAACAAGACAATTTATGAGACTCACTATATGAAAAACATGGTGCTACTTTGAAGCACAAATATATGAGACTCACTACATGAAGAACAAGGTGCTATTATGAAGCACGAGTGTGGTAAAAGGATAGTAACATTGCCCCTTCTCTCTTTTTCTCTCATTTTTATTGGCCTTTCCTCTTTTTTTATTGGCCTTTCTCTTTTTTTTATATTTCGTCCGGTGTCTCATCCCGACTTGTGGGGGAATCATAGTCTCCATCATCCTTTTCCTCACTAGGGCACTGCTCTAATAATGATGATCATCACACTTCTATTGATTACAACATAAGGATTACAACTCGAAGCTAGAACAAGATATGACTCTATATGAATGCCTCCGGCGGTGTACTGGGATGGTGCAATGAATCAAGAGTGACATGTATGGAAAATAATTCATGGTGGCTTTGCCACAAATACGATGTCAACTACAAGATCATGCAATGGCAATATGACAAAAGTAATGCATGTCACGATGATGATGGTGGAAGTTGCATGGCAATATATCTCGGAATGGCTATGGAAATGCCATGATAGGTAGGTATGGTGGCTGTTTTGAGGAAGATAAAAGGAGGTTTATGTGTGATAGAGCGTATCGTATCACGGGGTTTGGATGCACTGGCGAAGTTTGCACCAACTCTCAAGGTGAGAAAGGGCAATGCACGGTACCGAAGAGGCTAGCAAATGCGGAAAGGTGAGAGTGCGTATAATCCATGGACTCAACATTAGTCAAAAGAACTCATATACTTATTGCAAAAATTTAGAAGTCATCAAAAATTCAAATACTATGCGCATGCTCCTAGGGGGATAGATTGGTAGGAAAAGACCATCGCTCGTCCCCGACCGCCACTCATAAGGATGCACAAGCCAGGTACACTTCATGTTTCAAATTTGTTACACACCTTTAACCATACGTGCATGCTACGGGATTTGCTAACTTCAACACAAGTATTTCTGAAATTCACAACTATTCAAATGGCACGACTTTGATATTATCACCTCCATATCTCAAAACAATTATCAAGCATAAAACTTAATTTAATTCACTCAAAAAAGAAAGTTTCACAAATCTTGAATACCAAGTATATTAACATTAAGCAAATTACCATGCTATTAATGACTCTCAAAATAATCTAAGTGAAGCATGAGAGATCAAGTTTCTTTAAAACAAATCCACCACCGTGCTCTAAAAGATCTAAGTGAAGCACTAGAGCAAAAATTATCACGCTCTAAAGATATAAGTGAAGCACATAGATCAAAGCTATCAAGCTCAAAAGGTATAAGTGAAGCACATAGAGTATTCTAACAAATTACAAATCATGTATGGCTCTCTCAAAAGGTGTGTACAGCAAGGATGATTGTGGTAAACTAACAAGCAAAAACACAAATAATACAAGACGCTCCAAGCAAAACACATATCATGTTGGTGAATAAAAATATAGCTCCAAGTAAATTACCGATGGAAGTGGACGAAAGAGGGGATGCCTTCCGGGGCATCCCCAAGCTTTGACTTTTTGGTGTCCTTGGATTATCTTGGGGGTGCCATGGGCATCCCCAATCTTAGGCTCTTGCCACTCCTTGTTCCATAATCCATCAAAAGAATTCACCCAAAACTTGAAAACTTCACAACACAAAACTCAACAGAAATCTCGTGAGCTCCGTTAGAGAAAGAAAACAAAAGACTACTTCAAGGTACTGTAATGAACTCATTCTTTATTTATATTGGTGTTAAACCTACTGTATTCCAACTTCTCTATGGTTTATAAACTAATTTACTAGCCATAGATTCATCAAAATAAGCAAACAACACACGAAAAACAGAATCTGTCAAAAACAGAACAGTCTGTAGTAATCTGTAACTAACGCAAACTTCTGGAACTCTAAAACTTCTACCAAACTAGGAAGTCCTGGAAAATTTGTGTATTGATCAGTAGCAAAAAGAATCAACGCAAAAGCACGTTCCTGTGATTTATCATAACTAAATTCGTGCGCGCAAAGTTTCTGTTTTTCAGCAGAATCAAATCAACTATCATCGTAGGTTATCCTATAGGTCTTACTTGGCACAAACACTAATTAAAACATAAAACCACATCCAAACAGAAGGTAGATGGATTATTTATTCCTAAACAGAACCAAAAACAAAAAACACAAGATAAAATTGGGTTGCCTCCCAACAAGCGCTATCGTTTAACGCCCCTAGCTAGGCATTGAGATTATGATGATGCTCACATGAAAGATAGGAATTGAAGCACAAAGAGAGCATCATAAAACATGTCACAAACACACTTAAGTCTAGCATACTTCCTATGCATAGGCATCTTGTAAGTAAACAAATTATCAAGGCAAGCAAAAACTAGCATATGCAAGGAAGAACAAATAGATGATAGCAATCCCAACATGAAGAGAGGTAATTTAGTAACATGAAAACTTCTACAACCATATTTTCCTCTCTCATAATAGTTACATGTGGGATCATAAGCAAATTCAATGAAATAGCTATCACATAAAATATTTTCAACATGATCCACATGCATGCAAAGTTGACACTCTTCCGAAATAGTGGGGTTAACATTAACTAAAGTCATGACCTCTCTAAACCCACTTTTATCAAAAATATCATAAGATTGAACATTATCCAAATATATGGGATCTAAAGTTGACACTCTTCCAAACCCACTTTCAATAATATTGCAAACACTATTATCAATCTCATATTCATCATGGGGCTTAAATAAATTTTCAAGATCAAAAGAAGAATCACCCCAATCATGATCATTGCAACAAGTAGTAGACATAGCAAAACTAGCATCCCCAAGCTTAGGGTTTTGAATATTATTAGCACAATTGTCATCAAGAGAACTTATAGTAAAATCATTGCAATCATGCTTTTTATCAAAGGATCTAGCAAGTATGGGTGCAATAGCAACGATCTCATGTTTATCATACGGAACTATAGTAAATTCGTCTTCAGAAATATTGGCATCATGGCCACAAGGATAGCAAGCATCATGTTCATCAAGGGATATTTCAATCAAATCATCGGAATCATCATTATCTACAGATTTATGCATATCATTATTTCCTTCCAAAGCAGCGGTCATTCTCTCAATAAATTCTTTGACACAGACATTATGAGCATAATTTTCATAGCAATATTTAAGTATGTCAAAATTTTCAGATTCGTAGAGAGTAATATCATACTTTTCAATCAAAGAAGCAACTTCATAAGCACCCTTAAAAGCAACAAATTCTTCAATTTGTTCGCTATCATAGTAACTGTAAACACCCTTTGCATAAGAAGATAAGATTTAATTTTCATTAAACTCACATTGGTAGGGAAGGTGTTTTTTAGGGTTTTCAGAACAACAAGTAAAATCATATTCCGAACATAAATTCCAAGCATAGTATTGCAAACATTGAATTTGACTCCATAATAGTTTCCCTTTTTCAGATATACGATGTAGCACATAACAAGCATGCTCATCTAAAGATTTGCCCTCAACTAAGCTAGTTGGGGTTTCAGCACGAGCACATAGGGATCGAAGATGATCCAAGTAGAACACTTTAAGTGGACCCATATCAATAGATTTTCAGCGAGCGAAGATGCAAGCATATAGACGGCACAAGGAAACACAAAAAAAGATATATACGGGAAGAAGGCGAATGAAAAAGAGAGGGCGAATAAAACGGCAAGGGTGAAGTGGGGGAGAGGAAAACGAGAGGCAAATGGCAAATAAGGTAATGCGAGAGATAGGGATTGCGATGGGTACTTGGTATGTTGACTTTTGCGTAAGCCTCCCCGGCAACGGCGCCAGAAATTCATCTTGCTACGTCTCGAGCTTGCGTTGGTTTTCCCCAAAGAGGAGAGGATGATGCAGCACAGTAGCGTAAGTATTTCCCTCAGTTTTTGAGAACTAAGGTATCAATCCAGTAGGAGGTCACGCGCAAGTCCCTCGTACCTGCACAATACGGTAGCAACTCGCAACCAACGCTTAGGGGTTGTCAATCCCTTCACGGTTACTTACGAGAGTGAGATCTGATAGAGATAATATTTTTGGTATTTTTGATATAAAGATGCAAAGTAAAAAGTAAAGGCAAAGTAGAAACAAAGCAAGTAAATAACGAGATATAGATTGATATGATGAGAATAGACCCGGGGCCATAGGTTTCACTAGTGGCTTCTCTCAAGAGCATAATTATTCTATGGTGGGTGAACAAATTACTGTTGAGAAATTTATAGAATCGAGCATAGTTATGAGGTTATCTAGGTATGATCATGTATATAGGCATCACGTCCGAGACAAGTAGATCGAAACGATTCTGCATCTACTACTATTACTCCACTCATCGATCGCTATCCAACATGCATCTAGAGTATTAAGTTAAAAACAGAGTAATGCCTTAAGCAAGATGACATGATGTAGAGGAATAAATTCATGCAATATGATAAATACCCCATCTTGTTATCCTCGATGGCAACAATACAATACGTGCCTTGCAACTCTTTCTGTCACTGAGTAAGGACACCGCAAGATTGAACCCAAAGCCATGCACTTCTCCCATTGCAAGACCTACCAATCTAGTTGGCCAAACCAAACGGATAATTCGAAGAGACTTGCAAAGATAACTCAATCATACATAAAAGAATTCAGAGAAGAATCAAATATTTTCCATAGATAAGTTGGATCATAAACCCACAATTCATCGGTCTCAACAAACACACCGCAAAAATAAGATTACATCGAAGAGATCTCCACGAGAGAGGGGGAGAACATTGTATTGAGATCCAAAAAGAGAGAAGAAGCCATCTAGCTACTAGCTATGGACCCGAAGGTCTGAAGTAAATTACTCACACTTCATCGGAGGGGCTATGGTGTTGTTGTAGAAGCCCTCCATGGTGGATGCCCCCTCCAGCGGAGCTCCGGAACAGGCCCGAAGATGGGATCTCGTGGATATAGAAGGTTGTGGCGGTGGAATTAGGTTTTTGGCTCCCCTTCTGATCATACGGGGATACGTAGGTATATATAGGAGGAAGGAGTATGTCGGTGGAGCTCCGAGGGGCCCATGAGGTAGGGGGCGCACCCAGGGGGGCGCGCCCTCCACCCCCGTGACCTCCTCGGAAGCTTCTTGGCGTAGGGTCCAAGTCTCCTGGATCACGTTCGGTGAGAAAATCACGTTCCCGAAGGTTTCATTCCGTTTGGACTCCGTTTGATCCGTTTCTTCGAAATACTGAAATAGGCAAAAAACAGCAATTCCGGGGGGGGGGGGGGGGGCTATTTTTTTTGGGTGATGCCAACCACAGGCAAGCTCAGGCGGTGGGATCTTGGGGCCCCTGCTATGCTTTGGGTCGGTGAAGTAAGAGAATAAGAATAAATGCGTGGAGCAGAATCGGGAAACAATTTTTCCTTCTTCCCATTCTGGTATGATGCCAAGTATGATTTCAATGGCCGAAGACGACACGAGAGCGGTATGAGCTGGCTGCTGAGAGCTTGACATGTTGGAAGTAGCTGGCCACCATCGCTTGCTGACAATTGGAAACACCCTACGCAAACCACCAGGAGCAACCATAGCCCCCCATCTATAGGGAACTTAGATGTTCTATGGATGTATCATGACTTTGTTAATCGTGAAACTTTCTGTTACCGAAAAAGGCTTTTGTCCCATTTTATATATAAAGCAACATCCAACATACAACCCAGCCACACAACTCGATACCACAACACACGCACACGAGGCAAGATACAAAGGGTGCGGCAAACACGACGAGCAATGAGCTCCAAAGCGGTGCCTTTAGGAAGGGCACGACACCAGAGCGGTCCCACCTTTTGCCCCAAAACGAGCCTCGATGCAGTAGTAGGGCCCAGCCGGCCAGATCTGGACAGGAGAAATTTGCCAGTGGCCGCGATCCTCGCCGCAGCCCATCCATTGCACCCGGTATGACCCCCCAGATCTCGGCGACGCCAGGGACAGGGACACCCTTGCCTCCTGCCACCATCGGCCAGCTAGAGATTGCCGAGCATTGGACCACCGCACCAGCCATCGAGATCTGCCACTAACCATCGCTCCAGGTGACAACAGAAGCAGAGCAGGGCGAGACAACCACCAGCGCCGCGCCGCCACCTCCGCCAGCCGAGCGCCACGGCGGAGGCGGCCGCCTGCCGACCGCGCCGCCCACAGCCCTAGCCGCCCGAGTCAACTGACCTTCGTCGCATCCTTAGACGCACACTGCCGCCGTGCTACCAGTCGCGACGCCGCAACACCAGCATGGGGTCACCGCGCCCGTGCGAATCCTCGCTCTGGCGCCCAGCACCTGCGCCATGCCCTAGCCAGAGGCGGTGGCCCTTGCCAGGACTAGGAAAGCCCCCGCTGCCGCCGGCGATGGCCGGGCTTTGCCTGACCGCGCCCGCTGGCGGCGGCGAGGCAGCATAGTGGAGGGAGGAGGGAGGCCCGGCGGCGTGATCTAGGGTTCCCTCACCGTCGCCACACAGGAGGTGAGGGGGTCTCTTGGCGTTCGTCGAAACTTTCTATTAGTGAATAAACTTTCTAAAAGTAAATAAATTGCAGCAATGTGTCATGGTATAACATGACCACTTATGGGACCATCGACCCCTTGTGGTTCGGCAAGGGGGAAGATCACATTGCACAAAGAGCGGAGAGCATAGAGCAGCACGAAAGCGATGACACGAGCAATTTTTACCCAGGTTTTGGCCGCCGCGAGGCATAAAACCCTACTCCTTCTTTGGTGGATTGATGAAAGGAGACGCAATGCTCTAGCCCGGCAAGGTTGCCTGGGGACGAGAGTAGCTACGCGCGTATGAGTGTATAGGGGTCTGAATCCTTTCTAAGGTTGCCACGGCCCTCCTTTTATTGGTCAAGGGGTTACCATAATGGCAAAACAATCATTATCTAGTGACTAGATAGCCACAGTGCTACAATACCTAACTCTGCAGACAGGACAAGGTGCATTAAATGCACCGCTTAGTGTCACATCATGGGTGTAGCCCGACAAGCCTTGCCGTGCCTGCAACCACCTCCTCGCCTGTCTGCGTGACACGTCTCTTGGCCGGGTGTCATTTAGGGGTGCTCTTCCTCAGAAATGTCTGCCACGTGCCAAGTAACAGCCACTTAATCACTTGGGGGCTTGACACCGCACTGATAAGTGACTTGCATTGCTGTGAGGTGGAGCGGTGGAGCCTTGGCGGGGAAATCCGCCCTTGGCGTCCCCGGCAAGCCTGCCGGGGGAGTCTCGGGACTTGTCTTTGAGGTAACCTCGCCCCCGTCGGGCTTTTCTGCCCGGCAAGGGAGGCGTTTCCTTAGTGATATCTTGCTCATTTGGTTGGTCTTGGTCTTCTTGATCCGCCCTTTGATTTCTCAAAGAGCTATCTCTTCTGCTTGGCTTTGTCTTGGATGCTTAGTGTAGCTTGCTTTGTTGCTATAGTGCGGGAGACTTGCCTGTCCAGGCACAAGTCAGGGGGAAACATATGACCCTGTTTGTGTACCCCGACAGAACCCCCCCGGGCCTGAGCTATACGTGTCCTCGGGCATGTTGGGTTAGGTCCCAAAACGGTGCACGGACACGTGTCGAAGAGGTGCTGCACGTGCAACAATTTGTCATGATGACCAGTCAATCCAACATCCACTCTGCATGATTACCGCAGGTCATGGGGTTGTGAGACTGTAGCAGTTAATGTAAAAAGGCAACTTTTTGAGGAAAAGTGGCGAAGAACCGCTCCTTTCCCACACGTACGTTCCTCATAAAGGGGAAAAGGTAGAAAGGCGTGGCTCATTCACACCCATTTCTCCATCGCCTTCCTCCTCGAGCCAGAGCATTTGTTCTTGCGCCCCTATTCACTTCTGACACCCCGCTCGGCCTTCCATTTCCTCCAAAAGCTCCAGAAGATGAGGAAGAAAGCCGTTGCCGCGACAAGAAAGCAGGCGGCCGCCGTGAAGGAGACAGTCGCGGAAGGGAATAAGAAGAGGGCAGCAGATTTGGACAGGAAGCGATGGGGAGATGTGGTTTTCTTCTCGTAGAGCTAGACAATGATGCCTTGGTTGTGAGGTATGGATATATATGCGGGACGGAAGTTCCAAAGGGGCCTGGGGCGCCCTTGGTCTTGTCCGAAGGAGAAGAAGACCCGCCGAATTCGTATTGGTTTTTTGTGCGTATTTCCTCTGCGACCTTTGTCCCCCCTTTTCGGATTTCTTTGAGGTGATGATGATGGTGTATGGGTTTCACCTCCTGGACTTCACGCCGAATGCAATGGCGTGCATGGCAATTTTCACACACCTGTGCGAGAACTTTGTCGGAGTCGCCCCCAATGTGGATCTGTTCCAACACTTTTTCATCCCGCGGGTGGAGAACAAGACCCACCATTTTGGGAACATAAGCTAGATCCCTCGAGTGTTGAGGGAAACTTGGGATTACCTCCCTGGTCAGCAGCGCGACAAATGGGAGGAGTGGTGGGGCGACTGGTGCTGGATCCAGGATGAGGAAGCCCAGAGTTCTGCCAGACGCGGATGGAGTGCATTGTGTGTGGCAACGATTGGGGGGAATTTGGTCTTACTAACGACAGGCTTCACCCGGCACTGAACAGGATCATCCGTCTCAAAGATGCCGGGTTAACCATCGAGGAGGTGGGAGCCGATTTCCTCTGACGCTGCATCGCGCATTTGCAGAAGTGGGACAGGTTTGCCTGCATGTACGGGGATGCCACTGACATGACGCAATTGTACCCGGGCCTGGCCAACAACTTGTTTGTTTACGACCATGGCTTGTTGTGCGAACAACTGTTCGGCAGCATTGGGCCATTCAAATCGCCGGCAAGTGACGTCTTGCTGAACATTGCTACGTCTCGAGCTTGCGTTGGTTTTCCCCGAAGAGGAGAGGATGATGCAGCACAGTAGCGTAAGTATTTCCCTCAGTTTTTGAGAACCAAGGTATCAATCCAGTAGGAGGTCACGTGCAAGTCCCTCGTACCTGCACAATACGATAGCAACTCGCAACCAACGCTTAGGGGTTGCCAATCCCTTCACAGTTACTTACGAGAGTGAGATCTGATAGAGATAATATTTTTGGTATTTTTGATATAAAGATGCAAAGTAAAAAGTAAAGGCAAAGTAAAAACAAAGCAAGTAAATAAAGTGATATAGATTGATATGATGAGAATAGACCCGGGGGCCATAGGTTTCACTAGTTTCTTCTCTCAAGAGCATAATTATTCTACGGTGGGTGAACAAATTACTGTTGAACAATTGATAGAATCGAGCATAGTTATGAGGTTATCTAGGTATGATCATGTATATAGGCATCACGTCCGAGACAAGTATATCGAAACGATTCTGCATCTACTACTATTACTCCACTCATCGACCGCTATCCAGCATGCATCTAGAGTATTAAGTTAAAAACAGAGTAACGCCTTAAGCAAGATGACATGATGTAGAGGAATAAATTCATGCAATATGATAAATACCCCATCTTGTTATCCTCGATGGCAACAATACAATACGTGCCTTGCAACTCTTTCTGTCACTGAGTAAGGACACCACAAGATTGAACCCAAAGCCATGCACTTCTCCCATTGCAAGACCTACCAATCTAGTTGGCCAAACCAAACGGATAATTCGAAGAGACTTGCAAAGATAACTCAATCATACATAAAAGAATTCAGAGAAGAATCAATATTTTCCATAGATAAGTTGGATCATAAACCCACAATTCATCGGTCTCAACAAACACATCGCAAAAAGAAGATTACATCGAATAGATCTCCACGAGAGAGGGGGAGAACATTGTATTGAGATCCAAAAAGAGAGAAGAAGCCATCTAGCTACTAGATATGGACCCGAAGGTCTGAAGTAAACTACTCACACTTCATCGGAGGGGCTATGGTGTTGATGTAGAAGCCCTCCGTGGTGGATGCCCCCTCCGGCGGAGCTCCGGAACAGGCCCCAAGATGGGATCTCATGGATATAGAAGGTTGCGGCGGTGGAATTAGGTTTTTGGCTCCCCTTCTGATCATACGGGGATACGTAGGTATATATAGGAGGAAGGAGTATGTCGGTGGAGCTCCGAGGGGCCCACGAGGTAGGGGGCGCGCCCAGGGGGGCGCGCCCTCCACCCTCGTGACCTCCTCGGAAGCTTCTTGGCGTAGGGTCCAAGTCTCCTGGATCACGTTCGGTGAGAATATCACGTTCCCGAAGGTTTCATTCCGTTTGGACTCCGTTTGATCCGTTTCTTCGAAATACTGAAATAGGCAAAAAACAGCAATTCTGGGTTGGGCCTCCGGTTAATAGGTTAGTCCCAAAAATAATATAAAAGTGGAAAATAAATCCCAATATAGTCCAAAACAGTAGATAAAGTAGCATGGAGCGATAAAAGTTTATAGATACGTTGGAGACGTATCAAACATCAACTTCGCTAGGGATCAGATTTTGAAATGGATGCTAGATTACAACGCTCATGGGGTTGCGAGCGACTGGCAATTACCCGAGCTTGACGATGAGATCAAGTGGTTCTCTGGCCTGGAGGAAAAAGATACCAGGGTGGAGACCAACATGTTCAAGCGCACCTCCAAAGTGGAGGCGACGTTCATCAAGAAGCGGATTGAGGAGGATAAAGCATTTTGGGCTGCCGGGAAAGCAGGGCCCAGAAGTGGGGAGGAGGAAGAGAAAAGGGAAGCTGGAGGTGAGGGGTCTTCCCATGGCAGGAGTGAGGGGCGAGCCATGGGAGAGGCTGCCATGGACGAACCTGCCGGGGATGAGCCTGCCGCGAATGAGCGTGCCGGGATAAAGGCTTTATACGAAGCGGCAGCGGAAGCCCAGTAAGAGGATGATGCCGAAGAGGTGGAGCAGCACGGGGAAGAGTGGCTTGGTGCGAGTCCCCAGGCCCCAGAACCGGGCTTGGAACTCCACCCTCACTGGCGAACTGGTCGAGGAGCAGCACCCCCAGCCCCCGGGCCTGTTAAGAAGGCGAAGAAGATTGCCTCTAAAGGCGACGGGGCGGGTGCGGTGCGTCGCCACTCCTCTCGCCTCTCCGAGGCCAAGACTCCTCCCACCAAGCAACGATCAATCGTGGAAGGTGACTCCAGCTCCCAGTCGGATTCGAGCTCTTCAAGCAGCCCATCTTCGCTAGAGATCCTCCTGCCCAAGCAGGACTCGAAGTTACCGGGGAGTGTTGTTCCCCCGGTCCTGAAGAGAGGCAGAGCGTCTCTCCATCCAGGGGGTTCGAGCTGGGCTCCATGCTCATGGACTTAGAGTAAGAAAAATATTCTCCATTCTTATCTGAGTCTAGCATACTTGTTGGTTTGCTTAATTCAACCTTGCTTGCTGCCTTTGACAGGGAAGAGGAGGAGGAGGAGACCCTCATCCACCAAGCAAAGTGGCCCAGGCATGTGGAGCCGCCGAGGTCCTCGGGAGGCACGGGCCATGCAGAGAGCAGCACGAATGATCCAGTGTCAAGCCCCCAGCCTAGTCCTCGACGCAAAGACATGGGATTGATTTCTCCCGCCAAGGACGATGCAGAACAGCACCCCCATCTCGAATCAGAGAAGAGGGGGAGTCTGCCCAGGGTGGGGCCTTCCAGGAGGGGCCCACTCTGCCTGTTGATCAAGCTGAGGGGACCCTGATAGAGACTCCCACGGAAGGCTCTGCCTAGGTCGACACCACAGTTACCGTGGAAGAGGGTGGTGTCCATGGCCCGGCAATTGATGTTGCCGGGAAGAATGAAAACCCTCCTCGGTAGACAACTCCCAGTAACTTATTTGCTTTTCCTCCATAATCTTGCTCCAAGTTCTTGGTCCTCCAATGTTTCTTCCTACTCATGATTGCTTGTTTGCCCTTGCTCGAAGTACCTTTGGCCGAGGATCCCGAGTTGTTGGAGGAGGTGTCCAGCATCGGGAAAGATGTTGTCGAGGAAGCCGCCGATATTGCCGCCGAGGAGGGGCAGGAACACGCTGCCGGGGATGCCCAGGAGCCTCCAAAGGAAGCAGGGCAGGCCCCTGGCAGTGCGTCAGGATAGGGGATGCTGGTTGAAGAGAAACCCCCCTTCAAACCATGAGCCCTCCTCCATGTTTTGGCACCTCGGTCGGGATCTCGCAGCCAACCTCAAGCCAACTGGCATTAGTGTTGGCCCAACCTGGCCTCAGAGCCCTCGGTTCTTCGGCAACAGCGAGCACAGAACTAGACAAAGAAATCCAGCGTATCATGGCGCCCCTATCTCAGCAAATCGGAGAGACCGATGGCTCTGTCGACATAGTCTTGGACCTGTCCTTTCTGGAGTCTGTGGTAGAACCGGTACGGCCAGAAGTCACAGGCACTAAGGGAGCAGTGAAATTCCGCCAATAGCATGGACCAGAAGCTGAGGGACAAGGGCAGTGAGCTGTGCGAGTGGAACGACAAGCAGTTCCAGGTCCTTATGGGGCAGCGGGAGACGATCCCCATGGCAAGATAGGATGTCATTGCCCGGGAGGCCCGCCTAGCGGAGCGCACAACGCTTCTGAATGCCAAGGAGAAGGATATCTCTTCCCGGGAAGAAAAACTCGAGGCCACCCTCCGCAACAAAGACGAGGAACTGGAGGCCCTTGTCCAGCAACGCACCAAGGAGCTGGAAGAAAAGCACAAGGCAACCCTTGACGCGCTCTCTACTGACTCTCCAACACAGCTGAAGAAGGTCACTAACGACTTAGCCGCAACATCCACTGCCAAAGATGACCTTGATTAGCAGGTGGCTAAACTAACAGAGGAGCTTGCCGGGAGTACCAAGGAAACCACAGCTCTTAAGGAGGAAGCGCCGAAGGCCGAGACCCTCCTGAAAGATGTGCAATCGCAACTCTCCTCCAAGAGCCAGGACCTTGAGACTGCCAACAGCGCCATTGAATACATGAAGGCAAGGCTTGGTACCCTGGAGAGCGAAATCGAGCCTGGCGGGGTTCGTGAGAAGCAGCTGACGAAGGATTTGGACAACGCAAGGGTCCTTCGGAAAGATGCAGAGGGCAAGCTGGCAAATCAATCCGAGCAGGTCGACCTTTGGATCAAGAGCATGATCGATATCACTGAGCGCCTCGCTGCCCAGGCTGCAGCGATGGGAATGGAGGGGCCAGTCTTCTCGGTTTGCAGGTATGAGGTCCAGAGCGTCAAGTTAGGGCTCTTCTTTAGCAAGCTGACTAAAGGGTTGAAGACCCATGAAGAAGGAAGAGACGCCCTTTTTGAAAGCGAGTCTAGAAAGATGGCCCGCAACACCCTCTTCATGGTCTTGAGCAACCTCGCCTACCACCACCCCAAACTCAACCTTGTTGATGGCTTCAGGAAGCTTCCGACAGGCTCAGATGTTTCTGCTGCCGAAGAGAAAGCTGGCCCCTTCACCAACAAGGTGCTTTCCGTTCCCAGGGCTCCATAAGGCCTCCAAGCATGACCTTGAACCATTCATGCCGCTATGCTACCCTGTAACAAAACATGATGCATGTCCTGTGTTTAGATCTAGTACTACTTTTGCTTGCGCTGAACTGGTGTATAATGAATTCCAAACGCATGCTATCCCCCTCGTGTTTTATCCATGGATGTTCGTATGGTTAGTTTCTTTTTATGTGTTTTGGTTGCCTACTAGCAACATGCTGCCACGATTGCTGTGAGGAGCGGGTCCTTAGCATTCAGCTGGCGAGGACATGTCCCGGCAAGTTTTTCCTTTAGGAGTCTTTGATGCAGCCAGCCGCTCCGTGAGCTGGCTCGAAACAGAGCGAGGGCGCAGATGATCCGTCAAGGTGCCATCACATGAAAGATTTCATCATACGAAACACCTTGGTATACCAGGGATAATCAAATGCAGACTCTGGGTCTATAAAAGTGCAACTATCATGTGGACTCAACTTTTATCAATGCTTCCTTTCCCCCCTCCAGCCGCAGCCGCTCGTCGCGTCCGTGTGCCTTGGTAGTATGGTGCTTCGCGTGTTGCTTTCCAGTTCCCGACAATGGCCGGAAGGAATCACAAATATCTTGTGAGCAATAGAATACGACGCAAGGTAGGACCGACTTCTCTCTCCTCCTCTTTACACTTTTAACAATATTACGGCTGCTGGCACAAAAGTCACGCTGGCGCGGACGGCCTTGCCGGAGCATGCTTGCTGGGGCGTTAATCAGCGAATTCGCATCGGCTCTCTACTCAGGATTTCTCTTTGCAGGGCAAATTCTGGACCAAGTTTCGCGTGGGATCATTGACGTTGATGACGCTAAACCAAGTGTAGCTCGATCATTGACAAGTGAAAGTGGTGGAGAGAGGAACCGTGTATCTTATCACCTTGCCCCTTTTTCCAAACTGGGTTCGCATGGTGAACGTGCTGCCTGAACCATTTGGGGCTGTCGTGTTGCTTTCATTCTCCGGCACCTCCCGCTCATGTTCTGGCTGTAGGGGGAATGGTGACAACGCCGCCTACGCCGACCACATCCCCTATAGCGTCCATGTCTCTGTGCGTCCCTGTAGCCCTCACGACATCAGTGGCTGTCGGATTTAGGGATCCGGCAACCCTTGAGAGGTTCAAACTCTGGGGTGCGTGCGGAGATCTCAACCTGCCCAGCCTGCCTACTCACGATCCTCCCTAGCCTAGCGCATCGAGCTCGAAGAGACACAAAGACACAGAGATTTATACCGGTTCGGGCCACCGTTGTGGTGTAATACCCCAATCTAGTGTGGTGTGGTGGATTGCCTTGAGGGGCTATGGATGAACTAGTACAAGGATAAACAAGCCTCAGGAGGTGTGAAAGGATCGAGAAGAGGTGTCTAGGGGGGGGGGGGGTGATTAGACACTAAGTGAGAAAAGTTACAGTTTTTAATTTCTTTAAGTTGAAGTGGAGTTTTAGCACAAGTTTAACAATCACAATACATATCAAGCAAGGATGCAAAGAGTATATGAGCAGCGGAAATTAAAGCATGCAACTTGCAAGAATGTAAAGAGACGGGATTGGAGTGTGCAAACGCAATTGGAGACACGGATGTTTTTGTCGTGCTTCTGATAGGTGGTGCTATCGTACATCCACGTTGATGGAGACTTCAACCCATGAAGGGTAACGGCTGCGCGAGTCCACGGAGGGCTCCACCCACGAAGTGTCCAAGAAGAAGCAACCTTGTCTATCCCACCATGGTCGTCGCCCACGAAGGACTTGCCTCACTAGGGTAGATCTTCACGAAGTAGGCGATCTCCTTGCCCTTACAAACTCCTTTGTTCAACTGCACAATCTTGTCGGAGGCTCCCAAGTGACACCTAGCCAATCTACGAGACACCACTCTCCAAGAAGTAACAAATGGTGTGTTGATGCTGAATTCCTTGCTCTTGTGCTTCAAATTATAGTCTCCCCAACACTCAACTCTCTCTCACAGGATTTGGATTTGGTGGAAAGAAGATTTGAGTGGAAAGCAACTTGGGGAAGGCTAGAGATCAAGATTCATATGGTAGGAATGGAATATCTTGGTCTCAAAACATGAGTAGGTGGTTCTCTCTCAGAAAATGAATGCTGGAAGTGTAGGCACGTTCTGATGGCTCTCTTCACGAATAAATAGTGGGTGGAGGGGTATATATAGCCTCCACACAAAATCTAACCATTACACACAACTTGCCAATCTCGGTGGGACCGAATCGTCAAACTCGATCAGACCGATTTAGCAAATAATGTGACCGTCAGGATTTTTATTGGGACCAACATGCAACTCGGTGGGACCGATATGGTTAGGGTTAGGGCATAACGTATTCTTAGTGAGACCGATTACACAAACTCGGTGAGACCGATTTTGGTAATGGATACACAGAGGGTTGGTCAGGCAAACTCGATGGGACCGATTCGCTCATCTCGGTTGGACCGAAATGTTATGAAGAGGAATAGAGAGTTTGCATTGTAATCTCGGTAGGACCGATTACACAAACTCGGTGTGACCGATTTTGGTAATGGACTCATACAGAGAGATTACAATCCCATCTCGGTGATACCGAGATCCCTATCGGTGAGACCGACATGATTAGGGTTTGTGGCAGTGGCTATGACATCTGAACTCGGTGGCGCCGGATAGAAAGAATCGGTGGGGCCGAGTTAGACTTTTGGTTTGGGTCATATGTGGATATGAGAAAGTAGTTGAGGGCTTTGGAGCATATCACTACGCACTTTGAGCAAGAAAGTCATTAAGCAACACCTCATCCCCTCTTGATAGTATTGGCTTTTCCTATAGACTCAATGTGATCTTGGATCACTAAAATAAAAAATGTAGAGTCTTGAGCTTGGATCTTGAGCCAATCCTTTGTCCTTAGCATCTTGAAGGGGTTCCACATCCTCTAGTCCATGCCACTTCATTGTCGAACTTATCTGAAACATACTAGGTAAAAGTATTAGTCCAACAAAAGATATGTTAACATAAATTACCAAAATCACCCAGGGAGCACTTGTGCTTTCAATCTCCCCCTTTTTGGTAATTGATGACAACATACATCAAAGCTTTAGATAAAGATATAGAAAATAACAAGTAAAGCTTTGGAAAGACATGTAACATGCATAGGCTCCCCCTACATGTATGCAATCATGTAAATATGGAATATAGGAGCGTGTGAATGCATAAGCATGACAGAGTAAGCAATGTGTTACATTTATCTTGGCTATATGCATTAGAGCTAAAAATGTGAATATGGTAAATGTACCTTCATGCTCATGAGTCCTTCTTGCAAACAGTATGTACATCAGCAAGAGATCCTCATACACATGAATGTGATGCATATACTTACCTTGTGGTTTTGAGTTGGCTTAGGATGGAATGAACCTGCGTAAACAAGGTTAGATAACACAGATGCACCTACTAGCTAGAGCAAACAAAAGAAACCACAAGAGAACCAAGACTGGGATGACATGTAGAGTGAGTACTAAGTACCACATTGAACATAGACATGTCCCCAAAGGTAAAGATGTGCAATGAATTTAAGGATTTCCTTCCCTTAGATGTCTTGCTCCCCTTGAATCTAGCATGGGATACTGGGAGAAGATAGGGAACAGAAAATCAGAGCTCAACGAAAATAAACAGAGCTAATGCAAACAAACAAACAAATATGAACATATCTTTCCCCTCTTGAAGACATGTGACTTCTCTCCTCTTGAATACTAAGCATCTGGGGTCCTTGATGATTACTCTATCTCCCCTTGAGTATTCTCTTCCCCTATAGATATGATTAAGCTTTGATGTGATCTCTCTCTCTCCCCCTTTGACATCAATTTCCAAGAAGGGTCCTTCTGGATTTTTGTCATGAATGGGTTTGGTCCTTGAGTCACAGAGCAAAGCATCAAGTTGAATGTGATGCTAGTAGAGGACAAGATTCATTGAGTGGAGCTGGATCAAGAAGAATGCAGAAACAAGTGGCAAAATGTCTTTCCTGCTGTGAAATCGGTGACTTCGAGTTTTATGCTTCGGTTGCACTGAAAGGATTCGGTTGTACCGAAAACAACAGACCGGTGTGACCGAGTTCATCATAGAGAAAACACTTGTCACCTCAGCTCTCTAAACAAGTAATATCTCATAAGGATTTGCAAGGAATTAACTTAAAGATTTGCAATGAATTGGATGCAGGGAATGCAGAATAAAAAGAAACAGAGAAGAAATCTAGATGAAGTTTTTTTTGAAAGGGGAAACAAACATGCATGAGACAAATGCAAGAGCACAGAGAAGAATACAAGAAAGCTTCATCTAGAGTTGGTCGGCGACAAAGTCACCTATGTTAGAGTATATTGACTTAGGAGTCAAGTGAGATCACTTGATCATGGGTCATACTCATCGTTTAAGCTCAAAATGGGGTTACCATTTTTCATTTAAGCATCTTGATGTATTCACATCTTGTCGAGTTGCTTTGACTCATGACTTGGAGTAAAGCTTCTCTAAGACGGAATAACATACCTTGGGTGGTGGTGTTGATCGTGATCATGTAGTTGAACTTAAGTGTGTTGCTCAAGGTTGATGTAGCTCATCAAGAGTTGGGAGCAACACTTTGGAATTTGAGTTCATCTACCTACGTGGGTTAGTTTTGCAAGGAAGAGCACTTGTGTATCCAAAATGACAATCATGAATCTCAATAATAAATTTGTCAAAGGATATGTTTGAGTGGTTTCGTGCTTCCTTGTCTTCAACCACCATTGTGTAGAGACTTGGTAATGTAGAGATTGCTCAAGATGTGAGTGAGTTGCAATCTCATAGATTTAGATTCATCCAAGTACCTACACAGGTTAGATAACATGCAAGGTGCAAATATATCCAAGACATAATATTATCATCATAAGAGAAATATCAAGGATTAGTCATAGGCTCATGTCTTGCTCCAAGTTTGAAGCATCAATGATGTTCAATTCACCTCTTAACCTGCAAAACACTTTCTCATCAAGTGGTTTAGTGAAAATATCCGCTAATTGCTTATCAGTGCGAACATGTTTAAGGTTAATGTCCCCTTTGGCAACATGATCTCGAATGAAATGATGACGAACTTCAATATGCTTAGTTCGAGAGTGTTGCACGGGATTGTGAGCAATCTTGATATCACTTTCATTGTCGCAAAGCAATGGAACATGTTTCACATATGTCCCATAATCTTTAAGAGTTTGGGTCATCCAAAGTAATTGAGCATAACATGAACTAGCGGCAATGTATTCCGCTTCGGTGGTGGATAAGGATACCGAGTTTTGTTTCTTGGAATACCAAGACACAAGAGATATGCCAAGAAATTGACAGGTGCACGAAGTGGACTTTCTATCAACCTTGTCACTGGCATAGTCCGAGTCAGAGTAGCCAACAAGATTGAAAGAGGCCCTCTTCGGATACCAAATGCCAAAATTTGGTGCATGGATTAAGTATCTCACTATCCTTTTCACGGCCTTAAGATGACATTCTTTAGGAGCGGCTTGATATCGTGCACACATGCACACACTTAGCATAATATCGGGACGAGAAGCACATAGATATAACAATGAACCAATCATAGAGCGGTAAACCTTTTGATTAGCCGGTTCACCATCTTTGGTAAAATCAAGATGTCCACTAGTAGGCATGGGTGTAGTCATACCTTTACATTCTTGCATATTGAACTTCTTGAATAAGTCCTTGGTGTACTTTGTTTGAGAGGCAAAGGTACCTTCCTTAGTTTTCTTGATTTGCAAACCGAGAAAGAACTTGAGTTCACTCATCATAGACATCTCAAACTTCTCCGACATTAGCTTTCCAAACTTCTCACTAAAGTGAGGGTTAGTTGAACCAAATATAATATCATCAACATAGATTTGGCACACAGATAGTTCTCCATTAACCCTTTTAGTAAAAAGAGTAGAGTCAATTTTTCCAATTTCAAAGCCTTTTTCAATAAGGAACTTGGTCAAGCATTTATACCATGCTCTAGGAGCTTGTTTAAGACCATAAAGAGCTTTGTGAAGTTTGTAAACATGATTAGGTTTCTTAGGATTGACAAATCCGGGAGGTTGCTTAACATAAACTTCCTCCTCTATTTCACCATTTAGAAAAGCACTTTTAATGTCCATTTGGTACAAGGTAATATCATGGTGATTAGCATAGGCAAGTAAGATGCGAATGGACTCAAGTCTAGCAATGGGGGCATATGTCTCACCATAGTCCATACCTTCGACTTGAGTGTAGCCTAGGCCGACGAGACATGCTTTGTTGCGAACTACTTGTCCATCTTCATCTTGCTTTTTGCGAAACACCCATTTGGTACCGATGATGTTGTGGTTGTTGTCGGGCTTCTCAACTAATGTCCAAACTTGATTTCTCTCAAAGTTGTGTAGCTCTTCATGCATGGCGTTTATCCAATCCGGATCTTCCAAAGCTTCTTCAACCTTCATAGGTTCAATGCTAGAGATGAATGAATAGTGTTCACAAAAGTTAGCTAAACGAGTTTTAGAGCGAGTGATTCTCCCGGTTTGGATATCATTGTAGATTTGATCGACAGGATGGTCTTTAGCAACTCTTGCTCGAACTCATGAAAGCTTTTGCTTGGATCTTGGTGTAACATCTTCTTCATCTTGTTCTTCTTCTTGGCCTTCTTCATTGTTAACATTGTCGTTCTCTTGTCGTGGTGAAGAAGGAGGTTGTTGGCGTTCATCTTGGTGCACTTCCTTGTTTTCTTCATCTTGGTGTGTCCCACTTGTTGAGGCTTCCGTATCAACTCTTGGTTCACCTTGTCGTGAGGTAGAAGCTTCCACTTGGACGGACGAGGTACTCTCCTTCACCTCCGTTGGACGAATCTTGCCAATAGACAAGTCTTGGATTGCTTCCGAAGGGTCTTTGTCTCCTACATCGATTGGCAATTGCTCTACTTGCGAGCTGTTAGATTCATCAAACTTTATATCTACCATCTCTTCAACCTTTCGGGTGAAATTATTGTTGACATGGTAAGTGTGAGAGTTTGATCCATAACAATGTAGGAAACCTTCATGAGACTTAGGAGCAAATTTAGAACGACGATGCTTATCAAGAATGTAGCACTTTGAGCCAAATACTCAAAAGTATTCAACTTGGGGTTTGTTACCGGAGAGGAGCTCGTACGCCGTCTTACCGAGTAGCTTGTGAAGATACAAGCGATTTGTTGCGTGACAAGCTGTCTCAACCGCTTATGCCCAAAAGTACTCATCAAGCATCGTTCTCGCCATCGCCATTTCGATGAGCGTCCGATTCTTCCTCTCAACAACTCCATTTTGTTGAGGTGTGTACGTAGCCGAGAACTCATGTGAAATCCCTTCTTCGTCAAGAAAGGTGTCCACATTTGCGTTCTTGAACTCCGTTCCGTTGTCCCTGCGAACCTTCTTGATCTTCACTTCAAATTGATTTTGGGCCTTTTTAGTGAAGTTTTTGAAGATCTTTTGGACCTGCGATTTATCATCGAGAAAGAGCACCCACGTAAATCTTGAAAACCATCAACTATAACTAGACCAAAAGAATTTCCACCGAGACTTTTGTAGGCGTTGGGACCAAAAAGATCCATGTGAAGTAGCTCGAGTGGCCTCCTTGTGGTCATGATGTTCTTCACGGGATGCCTTCCTCCAACCTGTTTACCTGCTTGACAACCGCTGCAAAGTCTATCCTTATCAAATATGACATCGTTAACACCAAGGATATGATTTCCTTTAATAAGCTTGTCAAGGTTTCGCATGCCCACATGACCTAATCGTCTATGCCATAACCAACCTTTAGAGGATTTAGCAATAAAGCAAGTTCTAGGTTGAGCCTTTTTAGTGAAAACAACAATGCAAAGATCACCTCTATGTATACCGGTAAAGACCATTTTATGATTATCTCTACGAAACACTTGGCAATCTACTTCAGTTAATAGGACATTGAAACCAAAATCAGCAAGTCTAGATACTGAAAGTAAATTGTATCCAAGAGATTCAACGAGCATGACATTTTGTATGGAGCTATCATGTGATATGGTCACCTTACCGAGGCCAACCACCTTACCCTTTGAGTTGTCACCGAAAGTGACATACTTTCGAGGGCCGTCATTTTCAGCAAGCTCACGAAACATATCTTTATCTCCGGTCATGTGATCGGTACATCCACTATCAAGAACCCATTCCTTTCCTCCTGCCATATATCCCCGAAGATTTGTCATAAGACCAAAGTGTCTCATTGCATCATCAAGATCAAGGTCACTATCATCATCCTCATCATAGTATCCATGTTCAACATCGTCATGTGGTGGATCAAATCCTAGAGAGGGTGATTCGTTAGAGTGAGTTTGACAATGATCTTCTTTATGAATTTTAATAGCTTCCGAAATAATATCACTAATAATTCCAACATCTCCTTTGGCACGCATAAGGTTTGTAAGCTCAAATAGACAATCACCAAACACAGGATCATTGGAATTCATCTTACTCAAGGCAATAGACTTATGGAGAATTTCATCTAGATTTTTCAAGGAATAATTTGGAAAACATTCCTCAAGAAATTTCCATATAGTGTAGACACACTCAAGAGTAGGCAAACTTCCAATCAAGTTTATAGGCAAGCCTCTAGTGATAAGATTAACAGTTCTAAGATTGCGAATCATGTCAATTGACTCATCAAGTGTAGGATGCATGGGATCAACATGAGGTGCACAAGGGCTAGCAATGTACTTGTTCAAATGATATTCATTGAAAATCACAAGCATCTCATTCTTCCACTCATGAAAGTACTCCCCATCAAGTATAGGCACTCTATGTCTAAGACTCCCCAAAGTAAACTCATCCATCTTCCTCCAATGGTGTTTAAACCAAAGCAATGGAGACCAAAGCTCTGATACCAATTGAAAGGATCAAGAAGAGGTGTCTAGAGGGGGGGGGGTGATTAGACACTAAGTGAGAAAATTTGCAGTTTTTAATTTCTTTAAGTTGAAGTGGAGTTTTGGCACAAGTTTAACAATCACAATACATATCAAGCAAGCATGCAAAGAGTATATGAGCAGTGGAAAGTAAAGAATGCAACTTGCAAGAATGTAAAGAGATGGGATTGGAGTGTGCAAACGCAATTGGAGACACGGATGTTTTTGTCGTGGTTCCGATAGGTGGTGCTATCGTACATCCACGTTGATGGAGACTTCAACCCACGAAGGGTAACGGCTGCGCGAGTCCACGGAGGGCTCCACCCACGAAGGGTCCATGAAGAAGCAACCTTGTCTATCCCACCATGGCCGTCGCCCATGAAGGACTTGCCTCACTAGGGTAGATCTTCACGAAGTAGTCAATCTCCTTGCCCTTACAAACTCCTTGGTTCAACTCCACAATCTTGTCAGAGGCTCCCAAGTGACACCTAGCCAATCTAGGAGACACCACTCTCCAAGAAGTAACAAATGGTGTGTTGATGATGAACTCCTTACTCTTGTGCTTCAAATGATAGTCCCCCCAACACTCAACTCTCTCTCACAGGATTTGGATTTGGTGGAAAGAAGATTTGAGTTGAAAGCAACTTGGGGAAGGCTAGAGATCAAGATTCATATGGTAGGAATGGAATATCTTGGTCTCAACACATGAGTAGGTGGTTCTCTCTTAGAAAATGAATGCTGGAAGTGTAGGCACGTTCTGATGGCTCTCTTCACGAATGAAGAGTGGGTGTAGGGGTATATATAGCCTCCACACAAAATCTAACCGTTACACACAACTTGCCAATCTCGGTGGTACCGAATCGTCAAACTCGGTCGGATCGATTTAGCAAATAATGTGACCATTAGGATTTTCGGTGGGACCGACATGCAACTCGGTGGGACTGATATGGTTAGGGTTAGGGCATAACGTAATCTCGGTGAGACCGATTACACAAACTCGGTGAGACCGATTTTGGTAATGGACACACAGAGGGTTGGCCAGGCAAACTTGGTGGGACCGATTCGCTCATCTCGGTTGGACCAAAATGTTACGAAGAGGAACAGAGAGTTTGCATTGTAATCTCAGTAGGACCGATTACACAAACTCGGTGTGACCGATTTTGGTAATGGACTCATACAAAGAGATTACAATCCCATCTCGGTGATATCGAGATCCCTATCGGTGAGATCGACTTGATTAGGGTTTGTGGCAGTGGCTATGACATCTGAACTCGGTGGTGCCGGATAGAAAGAATCGGTGGGGCCGAGTTAGACTTTTGGTTTGGGTCATATGTGGATATGAGAAAGTAGTTGAGGGCGTTGGAGCATATCACTAAGCACTTTGAGCAAGCAAGTCATTAAGCAATACCTCATCCCCTCTTGATAGTATTGGCTTTTCCTATAGACTCAATGTGATCTTGGATCACTAAAATAAAAAATGTAGTCTTGAGCTTGGAGCTTGAGCCAATCCTTTGTCCTTAGCATCTTGAAGGGGTTCCACATCCTCTAGTCCATGCCACTTCATTGTTGAACTTATCTGAAACATACTAGGTAAAAGTATTAGTCCAACAAAAGATATGTTAACATAAATTACCAAAATCACCCAGGGAGCACTTGTGCTTTCAAGGTGAGGTGTTCTTGAGCTGGCGTGGTGGTCGGGTCGGAATGGATCTCCCTACAATGGTGGTGGCTAAGTCCTATATATAGTGGCCTTGGTCCTCTTCCCAAATATGAGCGGGAAGGGATTCCACGATGGAGGGATTTGAAAGGGGACAAGTAGTACAGTCTATCCTGACGAAAGTAGTCTTTGCCTGCAAAAAGCCTCTGGTCGTGACGCTGCGGTGGGCTCGGTGATGACCTCCGTCCTGCCGTCCTAATGGTCTTGGTCTCGTTGCACCAGAATGGAAACCTTTGGCTGATTCCTCGGGACTCCGCGCCTATGGCTGCCTCCCTTGCACCGAAGAGGAAACCTGCGCTCAGCACCCGCTTGGCGCCCGCCTGGCGCCCGCCTGGCCTTGGTCGTCATGGCTCACGTCAGCTGAGCCTCATGAGGCAGTTGCATAGATCTCTCCGCCCCCCAGGATCCCTCCTGAGGAGGCCACTCCTTCAAGGGTCTTGGCATCGTCCGCCTCACGAGGCTTGGCCCGTCGCGATGGTCTTGCAGTGTTGGTGTTGAAGTTGGGCCATAACATGCCGTCGATGGAGCCACGTGGTGGGCAGCAGGCATGCAGGACTGGATACCCCCAAGTCCAGGACGCCGACAATAGCCCCCGGGCCCAAGGCGCACTCGGACTCGGCTTCCAGGCGAAGCCAAAGGGCAAGTGCGGAGCGCCGTGATAACCCACAAGTATAGGGGATCGCAACAATTTTCGAGGGTAGAGTATTCAACCCAAATTTATTGATTTGACACAAGGGGAGCCAAAGAATATTCTCAAGTATTAGCAGTTGAGTTGTCATTTCAACCACACCTGGATAACTTAGTACCTGCAGCAAAGTATTTAGTAGCAAAGTAGTATGATAGTAATGGTAACAGTAGCAAAAGTAACTGTAGTAGTTTTGTAGTAAGTGTAACAGTAGCAATAGTAAAGTAAATAAGCAAAGCACAATATGTGAAAAGCTCGTAGGCAATGGATCAGTGATGGATAATTATGTCGGATGCGATTCCTCATGTAATAGTTATAACATAGGGTGACACAGAACTAGCTCCAGTTCATCAATGTAATGTAGGCATGTATTCCGAATATAGTCATACGTGCTTATGGAAAAGAACTTGCATGACATCTTTTGTCCTACCCTCCCGTGGAATTGGGGTCCTAGTGGAAACTAAGGGATATTAAGGCCTCCTTTTAATAGAGTACTGGACCAAAGCATTAACACAAAGAGAATATATGAACTCCTCAAACTACGGTCATCACCGAGAAGTATCCCGATTATTGTCACTTCGGGCTTGTCGGATCATAACACATAATAGGTGACTATAGACTTGCAAGATAGGATCAAGAACTCACATATATTCACGAAAACATAATAGGTTCAGATCTGAAATCATGGCACTCGGGCCCTAGTGACAAGCATTAAGCATAGCAAAGTCATAGCAACATCAATCTCAGAACATAGTGGATACTAGGGATCAAACCCTAACAAAACTAACTTGATTACATGGTAAATCTCATCCAACCCATCACCGTCCAGCAAGCCTACGATGGAATTACTCACGCACGGCGGTGAGCATCATGAAATTGGTGATGGAGGATGGTTGATGATGATGATGGCGATGAATCCCCCTCTCCGGAGATCCGAACGGACTCCAGATCAGCCCTCTCGAGAGAGATTAGGGCTTGGCGGTGGCTCCGTATCATAAAACGCGATGAAACTTTCTCTCTGATTTTTTTTCTCCGTGAAAGCAAATATATAGAGTTGGAGTTGAGGTCGGTGGACATCCAGGGGGCCCACAAGGGTGGGGGCACCCCCCCAGGGGGAGGGGGCGCGCCCCCACCCTCGTGGACTGGGTGTGGACCCCCTGGCCTTGATTCTTTCACCAATATTTTTATATTTTCCAAAAATAATCTCCGTGGATTTTCAGGTCATTCCGAGAATGTTTGTTTCTGCACAAAAATAACACCATGACAGTTCTGCTGAAAACAGCGTCAGTCCGGGTTAGTTTCATTCAAATCATGCAAGTTAGAGTCCAAAACAAGGGCAAAAGTGTTTGGAAAAGTAGATCGACGGAGACGTATCAACTCCCCCAAGCTTAAACATTTGCTTGTCCTCAAGCAATTCAGTTGATAAATTGAAAGTGATAAAGAAAAAAATTTACAAACTCGGTTTGCTCTTGTTGTTGTAAATGTGTAAAGCCAGCATTCAAGTTTTCAGCAAAGATTATGAACTAACCATATTCACAATAACACTTAGGTCTCATGTTTACTCATATCAATGTCATAATCAACTTGCGAGCAATGATAATAAATCTCGGATGACAACACTTTCTCAAAACAATCAAAATATGATATAACAAGATGGTATCTCACTAGCCCTTTCTGACCGCAAAACATAAATGCAGAGGACCTTTAAAGATCAAGGACTGACTAAACATTGTAATTCATGGTAAAAGATATCCAGTCAAGTCATACCCAATATAAACTAATAGTAATGCATGCAAATGATAGCGGTGCTCTCCAGCGGGTGCTTTTTAATAAGAGGGTGATGACTCAACATAAAAGTAAATAGATAGGCCCTTCGCAGAGGGAAGTAGGGATTTGTGGAGGTGCCAGAGCTCGATTTTAAAATAGAGATGTATAACATTTTGAGCGGTATACTTTCACTGTCAATGCAACAACTATGAGATCTCGATATCTTCCATGCTACATACATTATAGGCGGTTCCCAAACAGAATGGTAAAGTTTATACCCCCCACCACCAACAAGCATCAATCCAGGGCTTGCTCGAAACAATGAGTGCCTCCAACTAGCAACAACCCTGGGGGAGTTTTGTTTAATTATTTTTGATTTGCTTTGATCTTTTGATCATGGGACTGGGCATCCCGGTTACCAGCCATTTTCTCGTGAATGAGGAGTGGAGTCCACTCCTCTTGAGAATAACCCACCTAGAATGGAAGATACAGACAACCCTAGTTGATACATGAGCTGCTCGAGCATACAAAACAAAATTTCATTTGAAGGTTTGGAGTTTGGCACATACAAATTTACTTCGATCGGCAGGTAAATACCGCATATAGGAAGGTATGGTGGACTCATATGGAATAACTTTGGGGTTTATGGAGTTTGGATGCACAAGTAGTATTCCCGCTTAGTACAGGTGAAGGCTAGCAAAAGACTGGGAAGCGACCAACTGAGAGAGCGACAACAGTCATGAACATGCATTAAAATTAATTAACACCAAGTGCAAGCATGAGTAGGATATAATCCACCATGAACATAAATATCGTGAAGGCTATGTTGATTTGTTTCAACTACATGCATGAACATGTGCCAAGTCAAATCAGTCGAATCGTTCAAAGGAGGATACCACCCTATCATACCACATCACAACCATTTTAATAGCATGTTGGCATGCAAGGTAAACCATTATAAGCTCCTAGCTAATTAAGCATGGCATAAGCAACTATAATCTCTAATTGTCATTGCAAACATGTTTATTCATAATAGGCTGAATCAGGAATGATGAACTCATCATATTTACAAAAACAAGATAGGTCGAGTTCATACCAGCTTCTCTCATCTCAATCAGTCCATCATATATCGTCATTATTACCTTTCACTCACACGACCGAACGATGTGTATAATAATAATAGTGCACGTGCACTGGACTAAGCTGGAATCTGCAAGCATTCAATTCAAGGGAGAAGACAAGATAATATGGGCTCTTGGTTAAATCAAAAAGCATGCATATTAGAGCCACTTAACATTTTCATTATGGTCTTCTCCTCTCGACCCCCAAAGAAAAGAAATAAAACTATTTACACGGGAAAGCTCCCAACAAGCAAAAGAAGAACGAGAAATCTTTTTGGGTTTTCCTTTTAATTACTACTACAAGCATGGAAATTAAAATAACTAATTTTTTGGCTTTTCATAAGGTTTATCGAACACACAAGAAGAAATCTAGAAAAAGAAATTAAACTAGCATGGATAATACAATGAAAAAGTATGAGCACCGATAACTAGAATAAGTGTGTGAACATGAATGTAATGTCGGTGAGATATACATACTCCCCCAAGCTTTGGCTTTTGGCCTAAGTTGGTCTATTGCCATGGATAGCCTGGCTGAAATCCGAAGTTGTAACTGGGGTCGTACTGAGATGCAGCAACCATTGCCTCCTGAGCTGCGGCATGGTGGCGAGCTGCCTCCACTCTCCTCTCGTGTTCGGTTGCCTCCTTCCTGGTTACAACATATCTTATTTTTTCCTGATAATCAAAAAGGGCAGGAGCAGGGAGAGTAACATGGACAGAGCAACGTCTGTCAAAGATTAGTCGATACTGGAGGAATTGTTCATTCCTGACAAGAAAATGATGACTGACCATAGCATTATAATCTAAATAAACTAGAGGCAACTCCCTATCACCCTCACGTGGAGGTATACCAAGATAATTAGCAACACGGGTCGCATAAATCCCTCCAAACAAGTCTCCAGACAAACCATTATTATGCAACCTATGTGCAACAATTCCCCCCAAGTTGTAGTCTCTATTACCTAATGCAGCACTCTTGAGGACACAAAGATCAGGGACACACATATGACATGCTTCATCTTTACCATTTATGCATCTACCAATGAAGAGAGCAAAATAATGTATAGCAGGAAAATGAATGCTCCCTATGGTAGCTTGTGCTATATCTCTAGATTCTCCCATAATGATACTAGCAAGAAAGTCTTTATATTCAAATTTACGGGGTTCATTAACACTACCCCACTGTGGGAGTTTGCAAGCAGTAGTAAAATCCTCTAGGTCCATGGTATATGATTGATCATAAATATCAAATAGGACGCTCTGAGAATTACGCGAAGAAGAAAATTTAAACCTTCTCACAAATGAATCAGTTAAATAGTAGTACTGAGGACATTTATCTTGCATGAAGTCCTCAGGATCGGCATTACACACATATGCATCAAATTCATCCTTGATGCCTGCATTGACCATAAACTCTTCTGACAGCCATTCACAAGGCCGCACATCAGCTTCCCTCGGTGGTTCATCGTCTTGCTCATGCATAGCGCGCCTGGGTCCTTTCTTTGTTGAAGAACCACCTTGGTACATTTTTCTAAACATATTTCTTCCTCTGAAAAATTTCTAAAATTTAGTGACTCAAAATAAAAGTGAATCAAACTCAATAAAACTGATAGCAACTACTCCCGTAAGTGCCTAGAGTCTATATCATGCATTAGAATTACTTGGAACCTCGTAAATTTGACATGCAAGCTCAAGAACAGGGTCACCTAGGTAGCAAAAATTTGCAATGCATAAAGCACTAGAACAAAAACTAATTGGACCATTGGAGGAGTCACATACCAAAGAACAATCTCCCAAAGCAGTTTTATGAATGGGGCTTTGAGCAAGGAGATCGAAAATTGCAGCAAAATGAGCTAAAACTCGTGCTTGAGCTGGATGGGGATTTTTTGGGAGGAAGATGGAGTGTGTGGGTGCAGGAATAGAGGGGGGCCACCATGGGCCCATGAGGCAGGGGGCGCACCCTGTAAGAGCGGGCACGCCTTGGAACCTCGTGGCCAGGTGCTTGCCCCCCTGCTGTGTTCTCAGTGCCTAAAATCCTCAAATAATCCATAAAAATCATACTAAATTTGCAGGGCATTTGGAGAACTTTTATTTTTGGGTATTTTTTTATTGCATGGATAATTCAGAAAAGAAACAGACAATACTATTTATTGCTTTATTTATTCTAAATAATAGAAAGTAAAAGGAGGGTATAGAAGGTTGTGCCTTCTAGTTTCATCCATCTCATGATCATCAAAAGGAATCCACTAACAAGGTTGATCAAGTCTTGTTAACAAACCCAATCCGAATAACATGGAACCAAAAAATTTAGAATAACACCAGGTTACCTCAAAGGGGATATGAACATCCCCTATAATAAGAATAATCATATTTTTTCTTGGCAGTAGGAAGAGAAAATTCAAAACCTCCAATAATGATAGTTGGAACTTTTCCAATAGAATTGATGCTATGAACTTGAGGTTGTTTCCTCGGAAAGTGTACCGTATGCTCATTACCATTAACATGAAAAGTGACATTGCCTTTGTTGCAATCAATAACAGCCCCTGCAGTATTCAAAAAGAGTCTACCAAGGATAATCGACATACTATCGTCCTCGGGAATATCAAGAATAACAAAGTCCATTAAGATAGTGACATTTGCAACCACAATAGGCACATCCTCACAAATACCGACATGTATAGCAGTTGATTTATCGGCCATTTGCAAAGATATTTCAGTAGGTGTCAACTTATTCAATTCAAGTCTATGATATAAAGAGAGAGGCATAACACTAACACCGGCTCCAAGATCACATAGCAGTTTTAACATAGTTTCTTCTAATGGAGCATGGTATAGTTGGTACTCCTGGATCTCCTAGTTTCTTAGGTATTCCACCCTTAAAAGTGTAATTAGCAAGCACGGTGGAAATTTCAGCTTCCGGTATCTTTCTTTTATTTGTAATAATATCCTTCATGTATTTAGCATAAGGATTTACTTTAAGCATATCAGTTAAGCGCATACGTAAGAAGATAGGTTTAATCATTTCAGCAAAGCACTCAAAATCCTCATCATCCTTTTTATTGGATGGCTTCGGAGGAAAAGGCATGGGTTTTTGAACCCATGGTTCTCTTTCTTTACCGTGCTTCCTAGCAACAAAAGCTCTCTTATCATAATGTTGATTCTTTGATTGTGGGTTATCAAGATCAACAACATGTTCAATCTCTACATCTTTATTATTGCTAGGTTGAGCATCAACATGAACATTATCATTAACATTATCATTAGGTTCATGTTCATCACCTGATTGTGTTTCAGCATCAGAAATAGAAATATCATTGGGATTCTCAGGTGTGTCCACAACAGGTTCACTAGAAGCATGCACAGTCCTAACATTTTTCTTTTTCTTCTTTTTAGAAGGACTAGGTGCATCTAAATTATTTCTCTGGGAATCCTGCTCGATTCTCTTAGGGTGGCCTTCAGGATACAAACATTCCTGAGTCATTTTACCAGTTCTAGTAGCCACTCTAACAGCAAAGTCATGTTTATTATTTAATTCATCGAGCAAATTGCTTTGAGCTTTAAGTACTTGCTCTGCTTGAGTGGTAACCATAGAAGCATATTTACTAATGAGTTTAAGTTCACCTTTAACTCTAGCCATATAATCACTCAAGCATCCAATCATGTAAGCATTACTCTTTAATTCTCTACGAACATAAGCATTAAAACTTTCTTTTCTAGCCATAAAGTCATCAAATTCATCCAAACATTGGCTAGGAAACTTAGTAGATGGGATTTCAACTTTATCATATCTATAGAGAGAATTTACCTTTACTATTGTGTCGGGTTATCAAGACAATGTGTTTCTTCAATAAGTGGTATATTAAGACCATGTATTTCTTCAACAGGAGGTAAATTCTTAACATCTTCAGCTTTAATACCTTTTTCTTTCATTGATTTCTTTGCCTCTTGCATATCTTCAGGACTGAGAAATAGAACTCCCCTTTTCTTCGGAGTTGGTTTAGGAATAAGCTCAGGAGTTGGCTCAATTGGCTCAGGAATTTACTCAGGAAGAGTCCAATTATTTTCATTAGTCAACATATTATTCAATAGCAATTCAGCTTGGTCGATTGTTCTTTCCCTGAAAACACAACCAACACAACTATCCAAGTGGTCCTTGGAAGCATCTGTTAGTCCATTATAAAAGATATCAAGTATTTCATTTTTCTTAAGAGGATGATCAGGCAAAGCATTAAGTAATCGAAGATGCCTCCCCCAAGCTTGTGGGAGACTCTCTTCTTCGATTTGCACAAACTTATATATTCCCCTCAAGGCGGCTTGTTTCTTATGAGCAGGGAAATATTTAGGAGAGAAGTAATAAATCATATCCTGGGGACTACGCACACAACCAGGATCTAGAGAATTAAACCAAGTTTGAGCATCACCCTTTAATGAGAATGGAAATATCTTAAGGATATAATAGTAGCGAGATTTCTCATCATTAGTGAACAGGGTGGCTATATCGTTTAACTTAGTAAGACGTGCCACAAAAGTTTCAGATTCATAGCCATAAAAAGGATCAGATTCAACCAAGGTAATTATCTCAGGATCGACAGAGAATTCATAATCCTTATCAGTAACAAAGATAGGTGAAGTAGCAAAAGCAGGGTCATATTTCATTCTAGCATTTAAAGATTTCTGTTTAAGTTTAGCTAATAACTTCTTAAGATCAGATCTATCATTGCAAGCAAGAAGATCTCTAGCAGTTTCTTCATCCATAACATAACCCTCTGGAACAACATGCAATTCATACTTAGGGGGAGAACCTCCATCATCACTATCTTCAATTATATCATCTTCAATAATTTCATTCTCTCTAACCCTAGCAAGTTGTTCATCAAGATATTCACTTAATGGCATAGTAGTATCAAGCATAGAAGTAGTTTCATCAGAAGTATCATGCATAGCAGAAGTGGCATCATCAATAACATGCAACATATCAGAATTCATAGCAGTAGCAGGTTTAGGTGTTGCAAGCTTACTCAAAACGGAAGGAGAATCTAGTGCAGAGCTAGATGGCAGTTCCTTACCTCCCCTCGTAGTTGCGGGAAAATCTTAGTTCTTTCGTCTTTCAAGTTCCTCATAGTGATCAGCAGATATAAATCCCAAGTGACTCAAAGAATAGAGCTACGCTCCCCGGCAATGGTGCCAGAAAATAGTCTTGATAACCCACAAGTATAGGGGATCGCAATAGTTTTCGAGGGTAGAGTATTCAACCCAAATTTATTGATTCGACACAAGGGGAGCCAAAGAATATTCTCAAGTATTAGCAGTTGAGTTGTCAATCCAACCACACCTGGATAACTTAGTATCTGCAGCAAAGTATTTAGTAGCAAAGTAGTATGATAGTAATGGTAACAGTAGCAAAAGTAATGGTAGTAGTTTTGTAGTAATTGTAACAGTAGCAATGGTAAAGTAAATAAGCAAAGCACAATATGTGAAAAGCTCGTAGGCAATGGATCGGTGATGGATAATTATGTTGGATGCGATTCCTCATGTAATAGTTATAACATAGGGTGACACAGAACTAGCTCCAGTTCATCAATGTAATGTAGGCATGTATTCCGAATATAGTCATACGTGCTTATGGAAAAGAACTTGCATGACATCTTTTGTCCTACCCTCCCGTGGCAGTGAGGTCCTAGTGGAAACTAAGGGATATTAAGGCCTCCTTTTAATAGAGTACTGGACCAAAGCATTAACACATAGCGAATACATGAACTCCTCAAACTACGGTCATCACCGAGAAGTATCCCGATTATTGTCACTTCGGGGTTGTCGGATCATAACACATAATAGGTGACTATAGACTTGCCAGATAGGATCAAGAACTCACATATATTCATGAAAACATAATAGGTTCAGATCTGAAATCATGGCACTCGGGCCCTAGTGACAAGCATTAAGCATAGCAAAGTCATAGCAACATCAATCTCAGAACATAGTGGATACTAGGGATCAAACGCTAACAAAACTAACTTGATTACATGGTAAATCTCATCCAACCCATCACCGTCCAGCAAGCCTACGATGGAATTACTCACGCACGGCGGTGAGCATCATGAAATTGGTGATGGAGGATGGTTGATGATGACGATGGCGACGAATCCCCCTCTCCGGAGCCCCGAACGGACTCCAGATCAGCCCTCCCGAGAGAGATTTGGGCTTGGTGGCGGCTTCGTATCGTAAAACATGATGAAACTTTCTCTCTGATTTTTCTCTCCGCGAAATCAAATATATAGAGTTGGAGTTGAGGTCGGTGGACATCCAGGGGGCCCACGAGGCAAGGGGGCGCGCCCAGGGAGAGGGGGCACGCTCCCACATTCGTGGACAGGGTGTGGCCCCCCTGGCCTTCATTCTTTCACCAGTATTTTTATATTTTCCAAAAATAATCTCCATGGATTTTCAGGTCATTCCGAGAACTTTTGTTTCTGCACAGAAATAACACCATGGCAGTTCTGCTGAAAACAGCGTCAGTCCGGATTAGTTTCATTCAAATCATGCAAGTTAGAGTCCAAAACAAGGGCAAAAGTGTTTGGAAAAGTAGATACGACGGAGACGTATCATGCCGCGGGCCCTAACCGCCTGCGGCCTTGATGACGCATGGCGATTGATTGGACGTGGGCAACTCCGTTTCCCCATGCTGCCTTTGCAACTGCTCCCGTCTGCAAAAGGGGTGCCGCCTGCCGCCAGGCTTTCATTGCTCCTTCTTCGTCTTGCTCCAGATCCCCTTCTCCCCACAACAGAAGAGCTCACCAAATCTGCCGATTTTCCACCAAATCTCCTACCCGATGGCCACCGAGAAGACCACGGCTTCTTCCTCGACTGTCGGCTCCGCCTGGTACGAGCCAGGGCTGCTGGCGCCCTGCGTGACCGGGGAGAAGCTCCAGACAACGCTCCTCCTAACGGCGAGCGACGACAATTAGTGGAGTAAGACCGTGCTCCGGGTCGCCACCGCTACCCCGGAGCCCGCGGGCAGCAAGTTCTTCCCCTTCTTCACGCACAACATCTTCTCCGGGCTGGTACCTCCATTCTCCCCCTTCTTCTTCGCCATCCTTCACCACTATGGTCTCCAAGCGCTCCACATCCATGCCAACTCCATCCTCCTTCTGTCCCTCTTTGCCTTCTATTGTGAGGCATTCATGGGGGTGCTACCCTTCGTTGCCTGTTCTGCCATTTCTTCTATCTTCACAAGACCGGCGACAATCCGGTCGGGTGCATCAATTTCGTTGCGGCGCGGGGTGGTAACACAATCTCCCGCGCCGGGAAGAAGGTGGAGGATGCCGTGAAGATGTGGGTGTTGATGGATGCCAAGAGCTCCCAGAGCTCGCTGAAGCTGCCGACCGCATTCCCCGTCTCCGAGAAGTGGTGGAAATCTGATAAGATCACTGACCCTTCCCTGACGCCGTTCGTGAGGAAGATGGATAAGGAGCTGAAGGACGCGAAGCTGACGGTGGCCATGCTCATCAGAGAGTTCCTGAAGCAGTGCGTCGCGCCGCTTCAAGACCGCCCCCGTCCCTTGTGGAAGCTTGGTGGTGATGACAACAAGATCCGCCTGCGCCGAGATCCCCTTCCCGAGGAGGAGCTGAACAAGGTGTTGCTCTACCTGACGAGAAAGGACCCGAGCGACCCTCAGGAGGGCTGGCTTCCACTGTACTACCGTGACGACGCCGAGGAGGTCGTCGCGGCCATGCCCGTCTTTGACGAGCTCGGGTTCGTGCGGCTGGGGTCTTCCTTGCCGCCTACTACCTTGGTGCTTCTGTCCTCCAACGACCAATACTTCGAGGCCTTAGAGGATGAGGTTGTGGACGAATCCTCTGCCCCGGAGCAAAGGGAGCTCCTGCGCGACCTTCCGGATGACGATGATGATGACGAGCCCCCGGTGGTGGAGGTGCCGCGCCCTCCAGGGGTCACCACGAGGTCTGGGGTGGCCTTCTTGAAGCAGTACAAGCAAGCGGTTGTGAAGAAAAGCAGGACCGTAGTGATTTCTCCGGGCAGCAGCCCACCTTCGCCGACGCCACCTCAGGCGGTGCCAACCGCAAGCTCTCCTGCTCCCAAGAGCTCGGCGCCAGCTGCTCCGCCCTGCGCCCGCTGGTGAGCATGAAGAGGTGCTATGCCTTCGTCGACCAGTAAGTTTCTCCCTTATCCTTGCTTGTCGGTTCTTGAAGCGGTGCTAAGCATATTCTCCTATCGTTAGGCAGCAGCCGCCGAAGAAGCAGAAGGAGGGCACGGAGGTTGCCGCGGCCGTGAGCGATGAAGTGGTCACCGCGGCCCTGGGGAAGAAGAGTGCTGCAGCCCCCGTAGCCCCAGAGGTGAGGCCATCTCTGGAGGACATGGATGCCCGTCCTCACGAGGTGCCGGTGCCTTCGGCAGGCCTGACTCCTCCGGCACCCAGCCTTGCCGCGGCTGCTGAGGGCAACCGGTCTCCGGAGCCCCCGGTCCTTCCTGAGGCTGAGGTTTCTTCTGCCCTGGCGCCAAGGTCGTCTCCTCCCTTGCCCAACGCGTGGCCGAGGCATGGTGTTCCTGCTCCCTCCGGGACCCTGGAAGAGGCAAGGGCGGTGCTGGACCTCCTCCAGGGTGAGCTTCAGGGCCCGGATTGTCGCTCGACGCAGGGACGACAGGGGCTGATCTCTGGTTGGCTCAAGGTTGATGCGTTTGTCCACGCAGCCTGGGGCTCTGCGGAGGAGGCCCAGAAGGTGCTTGGGGTGGCCGCCACGGCGCGCGACCTGGCGTGGAAGGAGGACACAGAAGCTGAGAACCGGTGCCGTGTGGCGGAGGCTGATCTGAAGACTCTCCAAGACCTGCAGGCCACCCAGCTCCAGGAGCGTGAGGAGAAGCTGAAGGCCCAGGAGGCTGTCGTGGCCATTCAAGACGCCGAGGTGAAGAAGACGGCCTTAGAGCAGGCTGGAGAGCGTGATCGCATGGTGAAGCTAAAGGAGGAGGCGGAGGAAGCCCAAGAGGTCCTGACCGAGGCCAAGAAGGTGGCCGCCATGGAGCGTGACACCCTCTCCTCCCTTGAGGCACGCTTCCATAAGGCCCAGAAGGCGATCTTTGGAGATGATCCCTCGGGAAAAGCCGTGGTGACAACCCCGAGGGAGAGCCCTACTGCTCTGCTTCCTGAAGTCGTGGCAGTGCTCGAAGATGCTGTCGACGGGTTTACATCCTTGGTGGAAAGCGAGGCGCGCTCACTTTCTTCCTCGGCTCTCACGTTCATCTTCAGCCATCTTTATCTCCAGGATGCCAGCTTCAACCTATCCTCCTTCCTTACTTTGGTGGACGCCGACTCCCAGGGTGCTGCTGCTGCCACCGTGAAGAGCTTTGTGGACGCCATGCTGAGCAAATACGTGGTCGTTGGTCCTCCGACTAAAGCTGGTGGAACGGGCGACACGCCCGGTGATGAGGCTCTGCAGGTGGGCAGCGGAGACGCCCAAGTCTGAGGAGGTGGCCCAGATATTCTGCTTTTGCCTGTTTATCCTGCACCATGCGACATGCCTCGGGGAGGCATTTAAAACTATTTGCTTGGAACAATATGTCTTGTAATAACTAGATTATGCTCCTTCAGCTTTTCCATTTGCTTTGTTGTTCTGCGTCGGCAGAGCCCGGCCCCGCGTGTACCTCAGCTGTCGTTGGGTCCTCCGGATCACCAGGACGAGCCCAAGAGGTGAGGGGCTATGTGACCAGTTAGGCTCCTGAGTCGCGATGCTCAGGAGTCCTCCTTGACGTGCGAACAGCTTAGGAAAATATGCAGGGGCAAGCCTTGGTGTTCTGTGTCGGCAGGGCCCGGCCCCACGCATGCCTCAGCCGTCGTTGAGTCGTCCGGATCACCAGGACAAGCCCAAGAGGTGAGGGGCTACGTGAACAGTTAGGCTCCTGAGACGTGATGCTCAGGAGTCCCACTTGACATATGAATGGCTTGAAAAAGAAGGGTGCAGCCAGGTCTTGGCATTCTGCGTCGGCAGGGCCTGGCCCAGCGCATGCCTCAGCAGTCGTTGAGTCGTTCGGATAACTAGGATGAGCCCAAGAGGTGAAGGGCTATGTGACCAGTTAGGCTCCTGAGACGCGATGCTCAGGAGTCCCCCTTGACGTACGAACAGACCATCCTACCTTTTCCTCGCCAAGCTCTCGCTTGGGAGGGGCGCGCGAAGACCAGGCCCGTGAGGCCTGGCGAGATGGGGTACGCCAGGCGTGACCTGAGAGTAGCCCCCGTGCCCAGCCCCCTCGCGCTACCTTCCCGAGGGAGAGCAGCACGGTGAGGCTAGTCACTGAGCCCGGAGGCTCCTTGAGGTTAATGCGGCCGTGAGGCCACCCTCAGTTGTTTATCACCAGCGCGGAGCATAGCGCTTCTGCTCTTGCACGGGCATAGCCACTCCTCCGCAGTGTCGACAGCCAGCACGTAGCATGGTGCTTCCACTAGTGCGTGGGAGGGGGCTCCCTCCGAGGAGAGCCCCTGGGGCGTGTACAGCCCCGTCCTGACACGTGGCTTGCACGACAGGCTGGAGGAGGTGTATATGGGCACCCGTGAGCCAGCGCGGGACTCACGAGGCCCTACCTCAAGGCGGGTTGCGCCTGGTCTTGATTAGAGATGCTAGGGTTGTTCCTGCAAGATGGTTAGGCAGCTTGCGCCGAATGAGTTTCCTGAGGTTATTGCATGAGAAGGACAGACACGAACAACCCCAAAAGGTGACGTGAACGGGACCGGCCCGCCAGACAGAGCTGAGCCGCTGGATTTATCGACGCTATAGGGACGGACTCGAGCATAGACGTCGTGCCCAATGTACTCATGCAAAGATCTTGAAGAAAAACAACCGGCGCGCGGTTCCCGTGGCCATGGGGGCACCAGGTCGCGCGCCCTCATTCATCCACTCACGATTAGCTCATGCAAGAACAAGGCACCAAGAGCCATGGGAGGTGACGTACACGGGGCTGGCCCGTGAGCCAGAGCTCAGCTACTTGGGTTTAGTGACACTGCAGGGATGGACCCGAGCACAGACGCCGTGCCAGTCCTTAATCATGAGGCGGTCATGGGAGGGCTTGCAAGGGCGCGATACGTTCTTAGCGACGAAGCGCCGGTCAGGCAGTCAATAATTCAAAAGTAGTTTGCAAAGGATTTTAACTTGCTCTGATAAAATGCAAAAGGGGATACATGCCGTAGGGACGGACCCACACCGCCCGGGGATGTTGCAGCCCGAGGGGAGCCCCCCAACTGAACGAACTAGGGAGATGTCACCTGGTACCGTTGCTGAAGATTTGTTGAAGTAGCCAAAAAACGTGCGGTAAAGAAGCCGTTCCTCATGAGCCGCTCCGGTGCCGAGCCTCGGGAGGCTCGGAGGGACCGGAAGGCTCTTGAGGGTGCTCCTCCATCTCCGCCAGGAGCACCTGGTGCTGGCTTCGCAGGCCGCCTGAGCATCTCTCATGCAGCGCTGAAACGCCTCAGCCGTGCCCGCCAGGCCAAAAGGCACGCAGACGTAGCTATGAGGCGGACCCTCGCATCGGCCGACACGAGACGGCCACATGAGCTGCCGAGGCGCGACCCTGTTGAGCCCATGGATGCGGATGCAAACGCAGAACTCTTTACCCTCGCTAGGGCAGTGAGCTCCACCTCGCGGCAGACGACGATCGCCTTGCACAACCCTTCCTTCCTGAATCTCCTTGATTGCCTCATTGATAAACTCCTGAACGCCTTGTGCCTCACGCCTGCTACCTTCTCCTGGGAAACGTGCTCTGAAGAGTGCCTCCACATGGTGCCTGAGCGCCGCTCTCACGCCATTGGCTAGGTCTGAGGCCCTCCAGAGGAGAGCCCCCGAGCCCAACCTGAGAGGGGCACCGGGCGCGCCTTCCTATGCGATGGGTGAAGGCGCCGCGTCCGGAGATGCGAGACTCAGCGCTGTGTCGTCGAGTGATGCTCCCTCACGAGACCCCTGGCCGTGCTGCAACTTCTTCATCTTGGGGGCGACCTCAAGAGGGAGGGCGCCGTCCTCGTCTTCTGGGTTCTCAACTGCTGCAGCCTGGAAGGCGCGCTCGAGGGAGCACACTGCATCCTTTTCTTGGCAGGCGACCATGATGCTGCTGCCGCTTCCTAGCATCTTGAGGACGTTGTAGCCGTGGTGCGTGGCCGCCATGAACTTGGCCAGTGCTAGGTACCCTAGGATGGTGTTGTAGGGCAGGCGGATGTCGGCGACATCAAAGTCAATGAGCTCGGTGCGGTAGTTGTTGCGCTTGCCGAAGGTGACAGGGAGGCAAACTTGCCCGATCAGGTGTGTTGATCCGTCGGTCACTCCTGAGAATGGCTTGGTGGGGTGCAGCTAGTAGTATGGCACTCGGAGTCTGTCGAACGTCTGAACGGAGAGAACATTGAGCCCTGGTCTGCCATCGATGAGAGTCTTGGTGACGGTCACGTTGCTGATGATGGTGGAGCAGAGCATGGGAAGCACGCCAGCGGTGGCCATGCACTTGAGCCGGTCTGAGGAGTCGAAGGTGATGGCGCACTTGGACCACTTGAGACGGCGAGTTGCTTCAAGCTTGGGGAGCGCTGCATTCACCTCACGCGCGAACTGCTTGAAGACACGGTGGGAAGCCGGGGCCTGTGAGCCACCCAAGATGCAGGCAATGACCCGAGGCTCCTGGAAGCCCCCAGCCCCCTCGTCCTGGTGGTGATCTTCGTTCCTTCTTGGCGGTGGAGGTAGAGGAGGCAAGGCTGCGTTGCCCTGAGGGAGGTCCTCACGAGGCTGCTCCCTCTAGTTGCCCTCGTGAGGCTGGTCCTGCCAGCGGTCCTCACGAGGCTGGTCGCGCCCATCCCAGCGACCTCCGCCTCGGACACCCCCGCGACCATAGCCCCGATCGTTGCGCTCGGGGTGGCAACCGAGGCGCCCGTCACGGAGAGCCTTGAGCTCTTGGCAGTCGCTGGTGTTGTGGCTGTATACGTTGTGGAAGGTGCAGAATGGCCGCTTTCCCTTGGATGACTCGGGGTGGTCATAGCCGCGCTTGGTCTCTGGGTCTGCCGCAAGCATGGCTGGCCCCTTGCGTTTCATGTCCTTGGTCTTGGTCTTCTTGTCTTCTATGTCAGCATCAGGGAGCTCGAGGAGGGAGAGGCATCCCTCCTCAGCCCTTACACACTTGTTCGCCATGTTGAACATCTCCAAAGCGGTGCACAGGTCCTCGTGGATGGCTAGCTCCTCCTTCATCTTGACATTGCGGGCGCCATCGGTGAACACGGAGATGATGGCCTTGTCAGACACCTTCTGAATCTTGAAGCGGACATTGTTGAAGCGCTGGATATAGTTATGCAGGGTCTCTCCAGGTTGCTGCTTGACGCGGCGCAGGTCGCCCGCGGCAGGCAGACAGTCGCGGGTGCCCTAGAAGTTGGCGATGAAGCGGATGCGCATCTCCTCCCAAGAAGAAACCGACTCCTCGGTCAGGTTTAGAAGCCAAGAACGCGTGCCATCCTTGAGGGTGTCACAGCCCTAGCTTTGGCCTTGCTTGTCATTGCATCATCATCTTGCATCATGTTTAAATTTCTCAGAAACTTGAAATGGGGGTGTTCAAACCCTAGCACCAAATGAAATGTAACTAGGATCAAAATAAAAATATTTTCAATGAACCTAAAATACCCTTCTAAAATGTCCATCATTTTTGTCGTGGGTTAGAACCTCTGGAAAAATTGGTTCACATATTTCCAGGAAAACATTAGGTCACTGAATTAATCATACCTTATTTGCATTTGGGCATTTAAATTTAATATATTATATTAAATGTCCAAATATTCATGAACTGAAATTCTGGTTATTGGAAATAATCCAAATAGTGGCCACAAGCAGTCTCATGATTTTTGGAAGTGCATAGGTATTATTAATAAAGCCCTTACAATTTACACAATAATAGAAAACTGAAATAAATAGAAAAAGGAGAGAGAGAAAGGATCCAGCCACTTACCTGGCGCAGCCCACCTGGCAGCCCACTGGCCGGCCCAGCACTATGCTGGCCCGTGCCAGTCATCGCCTACCTCTGCCAATAGGCAGAGGAGGGACACGGCGCACGCGCCCGAGCTCGCCACGCCACCACCCTACTCGTCTGCATCACCTGGTGACCGCTTCGACGCCGCGAACGCCTCCCCGGTGTCGCCCCGGTCCATCCAACACCTCACGCTCCCCCCTGCTCTCTCGCTCGCTTCCTCAACGCCATGGCCGACGCAGCCGCGTCCGCGCCGACGAGCACCACCGCGGCCATCGTCCACCCCTCGCCTCACCGATGCTTCCAGAAGAACCGCCGCGCCCTCCTCTTCGTCTCCACCAACCCACGCGACGCCGGAATCCCCGTAGTACCATCCTCGCCATTGTCTTCTTCCTTCGGACGCCGGAGATCGGCTCTGTCGTTCCGCCCACACTGGATCTCCCCGAGCCGCTGACATCTTCAAGGTGATCGCTGTGAGCCTCCGCGCCGAACCCCTCTCTCCCCCCTCACGTTCGCGAGCTCCAGGACGCATCTCCGCCATGGCCGAGAACTCAGCTCCGCCGCGCATGTCGCCGCTGTCGTTCTAGCCACCGCCGCTTGCGTCCGAGCCCACCCTCGTGCTCAGCAAGCCCCCAGAAGCCAAATGCACCCACTCACCTGTCTTGCCGTGCTTCGTAGCGCCGTCTCGAAGCACCTCCGAGCTCCGGCCGCCGCCCGGCTCGTCGCCGCAGCAGTTACACGCCGCCCCGGCTCCTTCCGCTAGCACCCCTAGATGCGGGCGAGTTCCAGCTCTGCGTAGATGCCCTTAGCGCACCCAGCCGCTGCCTGTAGCCCAACTCCGGCGAGCCTCCACCGTTGGTTTGGTCGTCGCCGGCCGAACTCCCGCGACTGATGACGTGGCCGTCATTACCACTAATGACCCAACTAAGCCACCCCTAGAGCCACTGCCATGTGGGCCCCAGTGCCTAAACTAATTAGTATTATTTTCTCTGTTAGACTAATACTAACCACAGTGGGCCCCGCCTGTCAACGTTGACTTGGCCACGTCAGCTTTGACCGGGTCCCACTGGTCAGGTTTGACCTGGGCCGCCATTGACCTGCTGACGTCACAGCGACGCAATGCTGATGCAATAAAGTATTTTCTGGATTAAATCTTATTCTGAAAATTCCAGAAAATATCCTAAACTTCTAAAAATCATAGAAATTCAACCGTAACTCCAAATGAAATAAATTATATATGAAAAATGATCGGAAAAATCCAATCTATCCATCTGTACCATTTTCATGCATGTTAGAACAACTTATAGCTGCTGTTTAGGACAATTCAATTAAATGGCATTTAAATAACCACATGTGGAGTTTGAATTTGAATCTTGGATTCAAACCAACTTCATTTAATCTGGTTTTAGTTGCATTAGCCCAAATCACAGCATATTGCCATGTCATGATCATGCATCATACTGTGCATTGCATTGATTGTGTTTCTTCTTTGTTTGTCGGTGGTTGTTCCCTCTCGATAGACGTGTTACGACGATGAGTTCGATGACACCGATGAAGAAACTATATTATCTTCAGAAGTGCCAGGCAAGCAAAACCCCCTTGTTCATTCCGATACAATTCCATTCTCTCGCTCCTGCTATCTTTTACTGCATTAGGACAACAACGATACAACTGTTATTTGCTGCGGTAGCTGAACCCCTTTATCCTCTGCATGACCTGTCATTGCCACAGTAAATAGATGAAACCCACTAGCATGAGTAGGAGTTGTTTGAGCCCTGATGTGCCTACTCATTCATGTTTGTTTGTCATGCCTGCTATTGCTTAGAGTTGTGTCAGGTCTGATTCATCAGGGATGAATTGGAATGTGGTGAACATGTTCTACTGTTGAGAGCTAAGTGTGTGAACACGATTTGGTAAAGGTAGCGGTGAGAGGCCATGTAGGAGTACATGGTGGGTTGTCTCATTGCAGCCGTCCTTAGGAACTGAGTTCTGTGTTTGTGATCCATGAACAGTTACTACCACACATTGGGCTCCGGGCGCTCCAAGCTCTCTCGACTTATTAATCAACCTGATCTCTGTCCAGGAGTTGCAACTAGTTTCTGGTGTTTGTAGGTAGTGTTAGTAATCTACCAAGTGGCACCCGATACAGGTGGGCTTGGGACAGACTAGGCACAGTGGCCTGGTGTACCAAGTGGCACCCGGATGGTGGGCTTGGGAGCCCTGCACACATCATTTGGGGCCATGAGCGACACCCCGGCCGGATCTCCTTGCGGATGGAACCCGAATAGGCGATAAACCTGGACTAGAGACTTGTATGGTTAGTCAGGTCGTGGCCGACTCCCTCGCCAGGCTTCCACTTGAAGGTTGCCGAGATACACAAGGTGTACATGGCGGTAAGTGGCGAGAGCGTGTGTGAAGAAGTACACCCCTGCAGGGTTAATATGATCTATTCGAATAGCCGTGTCCGCGGAAAAGGACTTCTGGGTTGCCTGTACAGTTCATAGACAAGTGAAAGTGGATACTCTATAATGCGCAAGATAAGCGTGAGTGCTATGGATGGCGTTCTCGTAGGGAGATGGGAGCGGATCCATAGTGGTGTATTGATATGGTGAATATGTGGACTCGTGTGCGCCACCTCAAAAGAGTTACTTGCAGTAGTAGTTCAGGATAGCCACCGAGTCAAAGCTGGCTTGCTGCAGTTAAACCCCACCATCCCCTTTGTTGACAATGATGCATATGTAGTTAGATCTGATGTAAGTCTTGCTGGGTACATTTGTACTCACGTTTGCCTATTTTATGTTTTTGCAGAGAGACTTCAGTCTCACTAGTAGTCCCGCGTGGACTTCGACGTTTAGCTTGTTACCTCAGCTACGATCTTGTGCCCTCGGCAGGATCTAGTAGATAGTCAGGCTTCTCAGCCTTTTTCATTTGTAGATGTCTGTACTCAGACATGTTGAGCTTCCGCTTGTGCTTTGACTTGTATGCTCTGAATGTTGGGTCATGAGACCCATGTTTGTAATATCTCGCTCCTTGGAGCCTATTGAATAAAATACTTGAGTTGTAGAGTCATGTTGTGATGCCATGTTGTATTTGCACATATTGAGCATATTGTGTGTATGATATTGAAATGCTTGGTATGTGTGGGATCTGACTATCTAGTTGTTCATCCTTAGTAGCCTCTCTTACCGGGAAATGTCTCCTAGTGTTTCCACCGAGCCATGGTAGCTTGCTGCTGCTCCGGAACACTTAGGCTGGCCAGCATGTGTCCTTCTTCGTTCCTGTGTCTGTCCCCTCGGGGAAATGTCACGCGATGAATACCAGAGTCCTGTTAGCCCGCTACAGCCCGGTTCACCGGAGTCCTGCTAGCCCAGTGCTACAGCCTGGATTCACTCGCTGATGACCGACACGTTCGATGCTGGGTCATGGATGCCTGTCCCTGTAAGTTTGTGCCACTTTGGGTTTACGACTAGCCATGTCAGCCCGGGCTCCTTATCATATGGATGCTAGCGACACTATCATATACGTGTGCGAAAAGGCGCAAACGGTCCCGGGCAAAGGTAAGGCGACACCCGTGGGGATACCGTGCATGAGGCCGCAAAGTGATATGAGGTGTTACATGCTAGATCGATGTGGCATTGAGTCGGGGTCCTGACAGCTTTGGTATCAGAGCCTGACTGCCTGTAGGATTACCAAGCCAAACTGGTCGAAGTCGAGTCTAGAAATTCTTTAGTTATATAAGGGAATTGATTGTGGGATGGAACGTAAGGCTCTTTTTACTCCTTTACCTTATGCCCTTCTGATCTGAGTCACCCTCTTCTTCTCTACGGGGTTAAGAACTAGGCCTTCTCTTCTTTCTATCAGGATCACGTGTTACTAATCCGTAGACTTATAGGATTGTTGGTTTCAAGCCTCAGTTAGGTTCCTACTACTTCCGTATGTTAATTGTTGATCTCGAAACCTTGATATTGTGTTTCTGAGTGGCGATGCCACCATTTTTGTAGCTTGTCTCAAATATTTTCGAGCTTTTACAACCGTTATGCTGTCCGAGTCATCCCAGGTTTCTAAAGAGTCTGATGCATTTGCAAAATCCTTTCCCTCTGGTTTTGATGTCCTTTTGGGCTAGGTTAATCACACTAATTGCTGAGTTGAGGTACTCTATTGCCTCGACATTTATGTTGGAGCTATTATTATGACCTTAGGTGTCTAGAGTATCACCTAGTAATCTAGCCATGTTCTGTGTTCCAGTGTGATGATTATGGCCATCATTCTCGAAAGCATCCCTTGATGCCATTTAGTAGTAGGTATTCTACTCCTTGGGTTCTGAACCCGAGATTCACCCTACTTACCTCGTGTTGATAGTGCCGCTAGTTTCCTTTAGGATATTAGTAACCTTTGCGATAGTCCTCGAGGTCCGTGGTATATCGTTCTTCCAAATACCATGAACCATTCTTGGCAGGAGTTCTTTTGAACCAAAAGATCACAACCAGAGTGCTCTTGATGAGTTCTCCATTCTATATGGTGAATCTGTCAGTTCTACCTTCTGCATGGGTTATCCGAAAGAAATGTTGAGCTTTGCTCGAAATACTAATCTATGCATCCATAACTCAGAAAGATATATGTTCCTTTGAGTTGTCCCTCTTCAGTCGTATTCCGATTTTCGTCTATCAATTGATAGTCAAGAGTAATTGTGCATTCGTGTTATCGATGCTTATTATTCTTGTGGTCCGTCAATCCATTCTATTCAGGATGACTAGGAGAAACAAACTCCAGTACCTCATCCATATCCAGGATTGGGTCAAAATAGTTGTGCTCCGCAGATCAAAATGCCAATCCAGCTTCTGGTCTGTTCTACCTTGAAGTATTACCTTCTTTATTTCAGGATTGTCAGGAGAATTGCACCACCTCTTATGAATTCTTGACGTAGTGATACTTCTCGCCATCATTTTCATTTCTCGGTTGCGTGTTGTTGCAACCGGAATGCCGATAGGTGAATCATGATGTGTGAACTCAATACTCCTAGCAACTGTGTTGCTTGGTGGTTAATGGACAATATTTCATTCTTAGTGTGTCGGTTCTTGAATCATCATTCTAAGACTGATTGTGCTACCTAGTCCTTATTTCCTGGTGCACTCTTCGATCAATGAGTTAGGATTTTGGCAATCCCTCGCTCTTCTGGTCATATCGTCTTGCCCTGAAAAGCAAGATTGTTCTCGAGCTTAGTAACATATCGGTGGTTCGTGATTCTCCGAATGTCTTCTCGGAGGTATCACCAGGATGTCACCTGACCGCTATGTTGAGCTCGTGATCAAGTTGGTTTTCGAAACCACCCTTTCTCCAAGAATCCGTGTTGGATACCCCTGAGCTGGTTGGTTAAACTATACAACAACTTGGAGAGTTGGAAGATGAAAGCTTGTCTGACTCAGTTCATTCCAAAGGGATATCTTTGTGTGTGTGTGTGTTGAAGAAAGATTATATCTTCATTGATTGATCCTCGTGGTCAATTGTTGGATTTATTGTCTTACCCCAAACCTTTGATTTGAGTTTGGGCTATTATCAAATCAAATCAGAACCAACGATGTTTGTAATGTTGTCTTACTCGTGGATTTTCCTCGAGCATACACCATTATATCTTTTGGTCTGACCAATACTATCACCTGGTTCACATAGTGGTGGAAGTCCAGTGATATGGAAATTCCGATGAGTTGCCGTTGAGCCCATCAGCAGCATTTTGTCTCCTCCATGATTCGTGTTGAACATCCAGCTGGTGTTGGAAACTTGTGTAAGCATTTCTTCATGCCCCGTTCATGAAGTATATGTTTGGTGTGCGAAGTGACTTTCTCTCATTCATGTGCATTCGATACAAGTTGTCGCCGTGAATTTGAGAAAGTTAGTTTTGCTTCCTTCGGAATCGTTCCAAGTCAGTCATGCATGTGCAAAGTATACTATGGTTTGGTAGATTAATTACCTCCACTCCATATGAATTCCGTAGCACACCAAGCCCCTGATTGACTTGTTCTAGGTAAAGAAGTCTAATTTAAGTGCACAAGACTTCGATATCCTGAATGATGGTTCCCAACCAGAACTCGGTAGTATTTTTATTATAAGACTACTATGTGGTCATGCTTGTCTGGGACAGCGTGTTCACATGTTGTAGCAAAACCCGCTCATGTTTTGGAGCTTGCTATCGTAGTTCATTTCCTGAGAATCTTGCAACGTCATCTCGTTGATTTGTGTTGCAAAATTTCTTTTCCAGACATGATGTCTGAAATGTCCTATTACCGACCAGATCTGAATCTCAGGCAGATATGATGGTTGAAACTATTCTAAGATCTATGATGTAGGTCCCGACAAGGTTGATGTTAGCCGACACACCTAGCCGGAAGATCTGTCATTGTAGTACCTTGATTGAGCAAATCGACCATCTTCTCCATGAGGATTTCGCGTGACTTATTTAGAAGTTGTTCCTTATGGATCCTTTGTTCTCCCGAAGCCAGACCTTTACTTGATGTTCCAGATACCGACTGGTATTGGGTTAAGCTGGTACATCAAGGAGAACATTAGAAGCGGAGTGCTAAATGTCTCTCGGTCGATCATCCAGATTCTGTCCCCTTGGCCCCGCCAAGGTGAAATCTGAGAAGCTGTTATCTTCCTTTTTTATCCGCATCATCCATCACTATTCATCATGGTAGTATGAGGTATTGCCAGGATCCTCGGCACGGATGTTGGTAAAACCCTGATGAATTTGTAAATGCTCAATTTCTTGAAGGCATGCTCAGGCACTAGGTTACATCCTCGGTGTCAATTGGAAGGTGCCTCCCATTCACCGAATTGCCCTATAACCGTAGTTTCCTTTCCAAATTGAGTATGCCATTTCTTCGAATTCCTTTAAATGATCGTTTGTGAATTGCCATTAGCCTGGTATGAAGAGCTTCAATAATCCTTTTCAATAGAGTTTCTTTCTATCGTCGTCGTGTTAGATGAAGATCTCGCAAGCAAAGATGTCAAGATCCATTTGGAGCAATAAATCAATATCAATGATGAGGGCACTTGGATCATGAAGATCGTGCTAGCTTTGTATCCCCTCTGTCTTCTTACCTCATGTCTTGAATCTCGGGACGAGATTCTTGTTTAGTGGGGGTGAGTTGTCACAGCCCTAGCTTTGGCCATGCTTGTCATTGCATCATCATCTTGCATCATGTTTAAATTTCTCAAAAACTTGAAATGGGGGTGTTCAAACCCTAGCACCAAATGAAATAAATTATATATGAAAAATGATCAGAAAAATCCAATCTATCCATCTGTACCATTTTCATGCATGTTAGAACAACTTATAGCTGCTATTTAGGACAATTCAATTAAATGGCATTTAAATAAACACATGTGGAGTTTGAATTTGAATCTTGGATTCAAACCAACTTCATTTAATCTGGTTTTAGTTGCATTAGCCCAAATCACAGCATATTGCCATGTCATGATCATGCATCATATTGTGCATTGCATTGATTGTGTTTCTTCTTTGTTTGTCGGTGGTTGTTCCCTCTCGATAGACGTGTTCCGACGATGAGTTCGATGACACCAATGAAGAAACTATATTATCTTCAGAAGTGCCAGGCAAGCAAAACCCCCTTGTTCATTCCGATACAATCCCATTCTCTCGCTCCTGCTCTCTTTTACTGCATTAGGACAACAACGATACAACTGTTATTTGCTGCGGTAGTTGAACCCCTTTATCCTCTGCATGACCTGTCATTGCCACAGTAAATAGATGAAACCCACTAGAATGAGTAGGAGTTGTTTGAGCCCTGATGTGCCTACTCATTCATGTTTGTTTGTCATGCCTGCTATTGCTTAGAGTTGTGTCAGGTCTGATTCATCAGGGATGAATTGGAATGTGGTGAACATGTTCTACTGTTGAGAGCTAAGTGTGTGAACACGATTTGGTAAAGGTAGCGGTGAGAGGCCATGTAGGAGTACATGGTGGGTTGTCTCATTGCAGCCGTCCTTAGGAACTGAGTTCTGTGTTTGTGATCCATGAACAGTTACTACCACACATTGGGCTCCGGGCGCTCCAAGCTCTCTCGACTTATTAATCAACCTGATCTCTGTCCAGGAGTTGCAACTAGTTTCTGGTGTTTGTAGGTAGTGTTAGTAGTCTACCAAGTGGCACCCGATACAGGTGGGCTTGGGACAGACTAGGCATAGTGGCCTGGTGTACCAAGTGGCACCCGGATGGTGGGCTTGGGAACCCTGCACACATCGTTTGGGGCCGTGAGCGACACCCCGGCCGGATCTCCTTGCGGATGGAACCCGAATAGGCGATAAACCTGGACTACAGACTTGTGTGGTTAGTCAGGTCGTGGCCGACTCCCTCGCCAGGCTTCCACTTGAAGGTTGCCGAGATACACGAGTTGTACATGGCGGTAAGTGGCGAGAGCATGTGTGAAGAAGTACACCCCTGCAGGGTTAATATGATCTATTCGAATAGCCGTGTCCGCGGAAAAGGACTTCTGGGTTGCCTGTATAGTTCATAGACAAGTGAAAGTGGATACTCTAAAATGCGCAAGATAAGCGTGAGTGCTATGGATGGCGTTCTCGTAGGGAGATGGGAGCGGATCCATAGTGGTGTATTGATATGGTGAATATGTGGACTCGTGTGCGCCACCTCAAAAGAGTTACTTGCAGTAGTAGTTCAGGATAGCCACCGAGTCAAAGTTGGCTTTCTGCAATTAAACCCCACCATCCCCTTTGTTGACAATGATGCATATGTAGTTAGATCTGATGTAAGTCTTGCTGGGTACATTTGTACTCATGTTTGCCTATTTTATGTTTTTGCAGAGAGACTTCAGTCTCACTAGTAGTTCCGCGTGGACTTCAACGTTTAGCTTGTTACCTCAGCTACGATCTTGTGCCCTCGGCAGGATCTAGTAGATAGTCAGGCTTCTCAGCCTTTTTCATTTGTAGATGTCTATACTCAGACATGTTGAGCTTCCGCTTGTGCTTTGACTTGTATGCTCTAAATGTTGGGTCATGAGACCCATGTTTGTAATATCTCGCTCCTCGGAGCCTATTGAATAAAATACTTGAGTTGTAGAGTCATGTTGTGATGCCACGTTGTATTTGCACATATCGAGCATATTGTGTGTATGATATTGAAATGCTTGGTATGTGTGGGATCTGACTATCTAGTTGTTCATCCTTAGTAGCCTCTCTTACCGGGAAATGTCTCCTAGTGTTTCCACCGAGCCATGGTAGCTTGCTGCTGCTCCGGAACACTTAGGCTGGCCGGCATGTGTCCTTTGTTCCTGTGTCTGTCCCCTCGGGGAAATGTCACGTGATGAATACCAGAGTCCTATTAGCCTGCTACAGCCTGGTTCACCGGAGTCCTGCTAGCCCAGTGCTACAGCCTGGATTCACTCGCTGATGACCGACACGTTCGATGCTGGGTCATGGATGCCTGTCCCTGTAAGTTTGTGCCACTTTGGGTTTACGACTAGCCATGTCAGCCCGGGCTCCTTATCATATGGATGCTAGCGACACTATCATATACGTGTGCCAAAAGGCGCAAACGGTCCCGGGCAAAGGTAAGGCGACACCCATGGGGATACCGTGCGTGAGGCCGCAAAGTGATATGAGGTGTTACATGCTAGATCAATGTGGCATTGAGTCGGGGTCCTGACAGAGGGCCATCGGGAACCAGTTTGCCATGATCTTCTCGTCGCTGTTGGCCGCCTCGATGCTCAGCTCGTAGAGCTGTAGGAACTCGGTGGGGTCTGCGGTGCCGTCGTAGTGTGGAGGCAAGTCAGGATTGAACTTGCTCGGCCAGACGATGTTGCGGAGCTCTGCAGTGAACGCACGGCATCCTACCGTGGCCACCGGAGGTCGTCAAGGGGTGGAACATAGTCCTGGTGCGCGCGCACCACCACCTCCTATGGTGGCTCGCGAGCCTGGTGCTGGGGTGCTGGAAGCACGCACGGTTCTCCTTGGGGACGTTGCACCACCTGGTAGCTCACGTCATCATGAGCCGGCGCCGGGCGCTGCGGGACGCGCCGTGGAGCCATACGCCTTGGCTCGATGATGACGCCCCGGGCCGAAGGCGGAGGAGGAGCCCCGTGCGCGACGTTGCCCGCTGCAGGTGGTTGCTGAGGCAACGAGTGAGCCGGCCTGTCGGAGCCCCCGTGCGTGATGGTGATGAGCTCAGCAATCCGCTCGAGCCACTCCTCGTAGAGATCACCCACCTGGCGGTAACGCAGGAGCTCCCGCGCCATGAGCAGTGCGGCCTGCGCGTCCACCTGGCCGCGACACGTGTGGGATGACGAAGCTGCTGGGGTCAGTGACAGAGTAGCCGTGTGGCCATCATGGTGCACCGACGGGTGCAGCGATGAAGCTTGCTTCTCGTGGCCGGCAGGGCCCGTGGTGGCGTTGGCCACCGGAGAAGGAGCACAGTGGGCACAACCATCACCCGCCGGAGCCGTCTGAGCAACGCAGGTGGCGACAGTGGCCCTATGCTCGGCGCGAGCCTTGCACGCGTCGGCCACGGAGATGTCGGAACGGAGACGGACCGAACGACGAAAGAGAGGATCCGACGCACCCCTACCTGGCGCGCCAAATGCTGGATTTAGGGATCCGACAACCCTTGAGAGGTTCGAACTCTGGGGTGCATGCGGAGATCTCAACCTGCCCAGCCTGCCTACTCACGACCCTCCCTAGCCTAGCACGTCGAGCTCAAAGAGACACAAAGACACAGAGATTTACACTGGTTCGGGCCACCGTTGTGGTGTACTACCCTAATCCAGTGTGGTGTGGTGGATTGCCTCGAGGGGTATGGATGAACTAGTACAAGGATGAGCAAGCCTCAGGAGGTGAGGTGTTCTTGAGCTGGCATGGTGCTCGGGTCGGAATGGATCTCCCTACTATGGTGGTGGCTAAGTCCTATATATAGTGGCCTTAGTCCTCTTCCCAAATATGAGCGGGAAGGGATTCCACAACGATGGGATTTGAAAGGGGACAAGTAGTATAGTCTATCCTGACAAAAGTAGTCTTACCTGCGAAAGCCTCTGGTCGTGATGCTACCGTGGGCTCGGTGATGACCTCGGTCATGCCTTCATGGTGGTCTTGGTCTCGTTGCACCAGAATGGAAACCTTTGACTGATTCCTCGGGACTCCGCGCCCGTGGCTTGCCTTGCTTGCACCGAAGAGGAAACCTACGCTCTGCACCCGCCTGGCCTTGGTCGTCATGGCTCACGTTAGCTAAGCCTCATGATGTAGCTGCATAGAACTCTCCGCCCCTCAGGAGCCCTCCTGAGGAGGCCACTCCTTTAGGGGTCTTGGCGTCGTCCACCTCGCGAGGCTTGGCCCCTCGCAAGGGTCTTGCAGTGTTGATGTTGAAGCTGGGCCGTACCAGGCCGTCGATGGAGCCACGTGGTGGGCCATAGGCAGGCAGGACTGGATACCCCCCAGTCCAGGACGCTGACAGTGGCCGTATGCGAAGGGGCCTTCGAGGTGGATGGGTGAGTCGCTGCACCGGGCTTTTTCTTGGGCGCCATGGATGATGAAGCCGTTGATGAAGAAAACAATGATGAAGATGACGCGCAACTTACATCCTCGGGGTTGTGCAAGCGCTCCCCCCTAACTAGCGCACCAAAGATGTCGTGGTATAACACGACCACCTATGGGACCATTGGCCCCTTGGGGTTCGGCAAGGGGGAAGAGCAAATTGCACAAAGAGCGGAGAGCATAGAGCAGCACGACAGCAATGACACGAGCAGTTTTTACCCAGGTTCAGGCCACCGCAAGGCGTAAAACCCTACTCCTGCTTTGGTGGATTGATGAAAGGACCGTGGTGGAGACGCAGCGCTCTAGCCCGGCAAGGTCGCCTGGGGATGAGAGCAGCTACGCGCGCATGAGTGTACAAGGTTCCGAATCCTTTCTAAGGTTGCCACAGCCCTCCTTTTATAGGTCAAGGGGTTACTACAATGGCAAAACAGTCATTATCCAGTGATTAGATAGCCATAGTGCTATCATACCTAACTTTGCAGACATGACAAGCTGCATTAAATGCACCTCTTAGTGTCACATCATGGGTGTAGCCCGACAAGCCTTGCCGTGCCATGCAGCCACCTCCTTGCTCGTCTGTGTGACATGTCTCCTGGATGGGTGTCATTTAGGGGTGCTCTTCCTCAGAAATGGCTGTCACATGCCAAGTAACAACCACTTAATAACTTGGGGGCTCGAGACTGCACCGATAAGTGACTTGCGTTGCTGTGAGGTGGAGCGGTGGAGCCTTGGCGGGGAAATCCGCCCTTGTCGTCCCTAGCAAGCCTGCCGGGGGAGTCTTGGGACTTGTCTTTGAGGTAACCTCGCCCTCGCCGGGCTCGCCTGCCCGGCAAGGGAGGTTTTTCTGTAGTGATATCTTGCTCATTTGGTTGGTCTTGGTCTTCTTGATCCGCCCTTTGATTTCTGAAAGAGCTATCTCTTCTGCTTGGCCTTGTCTTCGATGCTTAGTGCAGCTTGCTTTGTTGCTGTCGTGCCGGAGACTTGCCTGTCTAGGCACAAGTCAGGGGGAAATATGCGCCCCTATTTGTGTACCCCGACAGAAGTCCCCGGGGCTGAGCCATACGTGTCGCCGGGCACGTTGGGTTAGGCCCCAAAATGGTGCACGAACACGTGTCGAAGAGGACCTGCGCGTGCTGCGATTTGTCATGATGACAAGTCAATCCAACGTCCAGTCTGCGTAATTACCGCATGTCGTGGGGTTGTGGGACTGTAGCAGTTAATATAAAATGGCAACTTTCTAAGGGAAAGTGGCGAAGAACCGCTCCTCTCCCCCATGTTCGTTCCTTGTAAAGGTGAAAAACGTAGAAAGGCGTGGCTCATTCACACCCGTTTCTCCATCGCCTTCCTCCTCGAGCCAGAGCATCTGTTCTTGCGCCATATTCGCTTCTGACACCTCGCTCGGCCTTACATTTCCTCCAAAAGCTCCAGAAGATGAGGAAGAAAGCTGCTGCCATGAAAGGAAAGCAGGCGTCTGTCGTGAAGGAGACGACCGCGGAAGGGAACAATAAGAGGGCAACGGATTTGGACAGGAAGCGACAGGGAAATGTGGTTTTCTTCCCGTCGAACTTAGACAATGATGCCCTCGTTGCGAGGTATGGATATATGTGGGGGACAGAAGTTCCAAAGGGGCATGGGGCGCCCTTGGTCTTGCCGGAAGGAGAAGAAGATCCGCTGAATTTGTATCAGTTTTTGTGTGCGTATTTCCTATGCGGCCTTTTCCCCTCTTTTTCGGATTTCTTTGACGCGATGATGGTGGTGTATGGGTTTCACCTCCTAGACTTCACACGGAATGCAATGGCGTGCGTGGAAATTTTCGCACACCTGTGTGAGAACTTTGTCGGAGTCGCCCCCAATGTGGATCTGTTCCGACACTTTTTTGTCCCACGGGTGGAGAACAAGAGCCACCGTTCCGAGAACATAAGCTGGATCCCTTGGGTGTCGAGGGAAACTTGGGATTACCTCCCTAGTCAGTAGCGCAGCAGATGGGAGGAGTGGCGGGCCGACTGGTGCTGGATCCAGGATGAGGAAGCCCCAGAGTTCTGCCAGGCACAGATGGAGTGCATTGTGCATGGTAACGATATCAGGACCCCGATCCTAAGTCACACCATCTAGCATGTGACACATCATATCACTTTGCGGCCTCACGCATGGTATCCCCACGGGTGCCACCTTACCTAGCCTGGGACCGTTTGCGCCTTTTGGCTCACGTATATGACAGTGTTTCTAGCATCGATATGACAGAGAACCCGGGCCAACATGACTAGTCGTATACCAAGGTGGGACTAACTTACAGGGATAGACATACATGACCCAACAATGCATGTGTCGGTCATCAATGTATGAACCCAAGTTGTAGCAAGCTACAAGGACTAAAAGGAACAATGCGTGACATTTCCCCGCAGGGATAGACACAGGAGCAAAGAAGGACACATGCCAATCATCCCATGTGTTCTGGAGCAGTAGCAAGCTACCATGGCTCAGTGGAAGCACTAGGAGACATTTCCCCATAAGAGAGGCTACCAAGAATAAACAACTAGATTGTCGGATCCCACACATACCAAGCATTTCAATAACATACACACAATATGCTCGATATGTGCAAATACAACATGGCATCACAAGAAAACTCTACGACTCAGAGTATTTATTGAATAGGCTCCGAAGAGTCATACATAGTAAGGATTACAATCATGGGTCACATGACCCAACATGCAGAGCATACAAGCAACAAAAGCATAACATGTTTGAGTACAGACAACTACAAATGAAAAAGGTTGTGAAGCCTGACTATCTACAAGACCCTCCCAAGGGTACAAGATCTAGCTGAGGTAACAAGCTAAACGTCAAATTCCACGCGGAACTACTAGAGAGACTAAAGTCTCAGCACAACATAAATTAAGCAAACATGAGTACAAATGTACCCAGCAAGACTTACATCATAACTAGCTACATATGCATCAGTATCAACAAAGGGGTGGTGGAGTTTAACTGCAACAAGCCAGCTTTGACACGGTGGCTATCCGGTACTACGACTTTTGGTAACTCTTTTGAGGTGGCGCACACGAGTCCACATATTCACCATATCAATAAACCACTATGGATCCGCTCCCGTCTCCCTACGAGAAGGCCATCCATAGCACTCACGCTTAACTTGCGCATTTTAGAGTATACACTTTCATTTGTCTATGAACTGCACAGGCAACCCAGTAGTCCTTTGCCGTGAACGCGACTATTCGAATAGATCATGTTAACCCTGCAGGGGTGTACTTCTTCACACACGCTCTCGCCACTTACCGCCATCTACACGTCATGTATCTCGGCAATCTTCAAGCGTAAGCCTGGTGAGGGTGTCGGCCACGACCCGACTAACCACACAAGTCTCTAGTCCAGGTTTATCGCCTATTTGGGTTACATCCGCAAGGATATCCGGCCGAGGTTTCACTCATGGCCCCAAACAATGAGAGCAGGGTTCCCAAGAGTACCGTTCAGGTGTCATCCCGGTACACCGTGCCTCATACCTGCCGCATCACAGCCCACCCCTAGGGTCAGTGCCGCGCACGGCCTACAGTATACTACAAATGCCAGAAACTACTTGCAACTCCTAGAAAGCGGACAAGGGGGTCTAATAAGTCGAGAGAGTTTGGAGTGCTCGGAGCCCAATGTGTGGTAGTAACTGTCTTGGATCACAAACACAGAACTCAGTTCCCGAGGATGATTTCAATGAGACAACCCACCATGTACTCCTACATGGCTTCTCACCGCTACCTTTACCAAATCATGTTCACACACTTAGCTCTCAACAGTAGGACATGATGACCACATTCCAATTCATCCCTGATGAATCAGACCTGACACAACTCTAAGCATAGAAGACATAACAAGCAAGCATGAATGAGTAGGCACATCATGGCTCAAACAACTCCTACTCATGCTAGTGGGTTTGAACTATTTACTGTGGCAAAGATAGGTCATGAAGAGGAAAAGGGTTCAACTACCGCAGCATGTAGCAGCGGAATCATTGTTGTCCTAATTGTAGTAACAGAGAGCAGGAGTGAGAGAGTGGGATTGTATTGGAATGAACAAGGGTGTTTTGCTTGCCTGGCACTTCTGAAGATAGCATTGTGACTTCATTAGTGTCATCGATCACATTGTCGGAACAACGTCTACTGAGAGGGGACAAACATCGGCAATAGAGAAAGAACACAATCAAAGCAATACCACAATATGATGCATGATCATGACATGGCAATATGCTATTGATTGAGCTAATGCAACTAGCAACAAGTTAAATGAAGTTGATTTGAACCCAAGGTTCAAATTCAAACTCCACATGTGGTTATTTAAATGCCATTCATTTGATTTGTCCTAAACAGTAGCCAAATATTGTTCTAACATGCATGTAAATGGTACAGATGGAAAGATTGAATTTTTTTGATCATTTTTCATATATATCATTTGGAGTTATGGTTGAATTTCTATGAATTTTTGAAGTTTTAAACATTTCTGAGATTTCCTGAATTATTTTTAATCCAGAAAATTGTTAACTACGTCAGCATTGCACCAGGCTGATGTCAGCAGGTCAACTGGGTCGGCCTGGTCAAACCTGACCTGCAGGACCCATTGGTCAATGACTCAGCTAATTAACTGAGTTAATTAGTGCTAAACTAACCCTAACTAAAATGTTAGCAGGGCTGGGCCCACATGTCAGTGTCTCAACTAATTAACTAAATTAATTATCACTAATTAAACCTAACACTAATTAGGTATGGGCCTGGGCCCACACGCCAGTGAGCCAGGGTAGATCAAACCCTTGGTCAACTGGGTCAAACCCGCCAATGACTCGACGCCGGTGAGGCCAAATGCGGTAGAGGGGCTCGGATTTGGTCCTTCGGTGACCAAATGGGCGATGGAGACCATCTATGAGGAGCTGGTGCTCGCGCATCCACTGGTGCCCTCTGTTTCACCGCAGATGGCCTAAATCAACAACGGTGACCACTTGGGCGGCGGCCGGAGTTCGGCCAGAGAGGGAGAAGGAGCTACGGTGCACGGCAGGGGCTAGAGCTAGGCGCATTCATCTCTTTAGGATGCACTTAGCACGGTGGAGTGCTCGGTTGCGGGCTCCCGTCGCTGTGGCCACGACGGTGGTGTCACCGGCGGAGTAGAGCTCTCAGGCTCGGTGCAGGTGGCGGCTAGGGGGCGCATCCGAGGTATAGAGGAGGGGTGTTAGAGGCAGGAGCTCATGGCGGTTGCAGTGGAGCGATCGGCGAGCTCGGATGAGATCGGACGGCGACAGGGCAATGTTGATGATCTCGGTGGCCGAGCGACAAAGAAGAGGTCGGGCTAGCTCGATGTAGCGGACGGCGGCGGAGCTAGTGGACACGGCGGGGCGACGAGGGGGCGACTGTGGCTGCAACTACATCGATGGCAAGCTCGTGCTTGCGTTAGCCATGGTGGGAGAGAACGAGGGAGAGAGCCAGGGGGAATGAACGACTCAGACAGATCGGGACGGCTCCAGGGCGTTCACCCACGCGTCCAGAGGCTCGGCGACAAGCAGGAGGAGGCGTGGCGCCTCGCGCATGGAGGCACGCACCTCCCTGCCCGCCAGGCGGGAGGAAGCAGGTGACTGGCACTAGGCCAGCATAGTGCTGGGCCTGCCAATGGGCTGCCAGGTAGACCAGGTAAGTTACTACTTCTTTTTTTCTTTTTATTTTTCTTTTCTGTAGTTTGTTTATGATTTAGTAAATAATACCAAACCAATTTATATACTTTTGATAAATTTTGTGTGGACTAGATGGATTATTTGAGAGCCCCTCACAAATTTCCAGAATTATTGGATCATATTTAAGATATATTAAATATAAATCCAATGCAAATAGTTATTGAATTACTTCTAAATTCCCAAGATAAATTCTTCTGAGCTCCTAAAAATATTGGTTTGAGTTTTACCTCTGGCCAATATTTCCATGGAAAAACAGGAACATTTTCTTGGACCTATTTGAAGCAATTTTTATCTTGATCATTTTCAAAATGATTTCTGAGGCTTTCACATATCTCTAATTCAAATTTTCATGAATAAAAAATGATGACAACATAAAGATCAAGCAAAGACAACAGGGGCTGAGCTAGGGCTATGACAACTCACCCCCACTAAACAAGAATCTCGTCCCGAGATTCAAGAGGTGAGGTAAGAAGAAAGAGGGAACACAAGACGAACACAGTCTTCACTATCGAGGTTGCACTTCATAAGGATGTTGATTCATTGCATCATCTTGATCTCGACGTCTTGCTTTGAGAACTTCATCCAACACGACAACAAAAGGAATGGGGAACCCTATAAGAATTGATCTTCTCAAAGATCGAGCAACTCACGGTGAACTCACAAAATATAGTGTTGAATCATCACTTGAGTTGAGACACAACACACACCCGGAGGGATGGAGAGAACAGATGGGTAGGCAACACTCCCATGCTTAAGTAGGATGGTGCATAGGTTTCAAGGTAGCGAGGAGTTGATTGCTATGATTCCGTAATGGGGCACCTTAAGGGAGGTGGCTCGTAGCATTATTCCCCTAAGTGGCAAAAAGAATTATGTTTTGACAAGGAGATCATTGGAACTGTCTATACCGGCCTAAGGCAATTCACCAACAATCGTTTGGCGGAGTTCAAAGGAATGGCATACCCGGACTCGGATGGATGATGTGTACAACATTGTTGAATACCATGCAATGGATGATTTTGCTTATCATCGGAAATGGATGGAACCCATGGTAGGACCACTTTTGAAGATGATCTTGAACAATAATTGCTAAGAAGGGCAGCCCATGGGAAATTGGCTGGCGGTGCAAGCTGGAAACAAAATGCAAATGTTGGGAACGTTCCAACCATCATATCTGCCTAAGATTCAGATCCGACTGGTGACAGGATATTCCAGACATCCGCGTGTCTGGAAAGGAAAGTTTGCAACACAAATCAACGAGATAATGTTGCGAGATTCTCAGGAAATGGACTATGGTAGTAAGCTCCAAAACATGAGCCGGTTCTGCTACACACATGTGAACACACTGTCCCAGACAAGCATGACCACATAGTAGTCTTGCAATAAAACACTACCGAGTGGGGAACCATCATCGAGGATATCAAAATCCTTGCATAAGGCATGCTCTTAAGAAGGAACTTCTTCTCCTTGAACAAGTCAATCAGTGGCTTGGTGTGCTAGGAAACACATATAGAATGGAGGCGGCCAACCTATCAAACCATAGAGTACTTCGCACATGCGTGACTAGCTTGGGATGATTCCAGAGGAAGCAAAAACAAGCTTTCTCGAATTCATTGCGGCAACTTGCATCAAATGCACATGAATTAGAGGAAGTCACTTCTTACATCCAAACATATGCTTCATGAGCTAGCATGAAGAAATGCTTTCAAAAGTTTCCAACACTAGATTAATGTTTAATAAATCATGGAGAAGATAAGGATGTTGTCGATGGGCTCAACAACAAATTCATCCAGGTTTCCATAAAAATGGAATTCCAAAATTATGTGAACAAGGTGATAGCATTGGTCAGACCCAATAGATATAATGGTGTATGCTCGAGGAAACAACCACGAGTAAGACATCATTACGAACATCGTTGGTTCTAATTTGATTTGATGATAGCCCATACGCAAATAAAAGATTTGGGTAAGACAATAGGTCCAACAATTGATCACTGAGGTCAATTGATGAATATATCATCTTTCTTCAACACACCACAAAGAGATATACCTTAGTGTTGAGCTAGGTCGGACAAGCTTTTATCTTCCAACTCTCCAAGTTGTTGTTTATCTCATCCAACTAGCTTAGGGGTATCTGATACAGATTGTTAGAGAAGGGGTGGTTTGCAAGAAAACCAACTTGATCAAGAGCTCAACATAACAGTCACGAAACAACCTGATAATACCTCCGAGAAGATAGTCGGAGAATTATGAACCACCGATTTTTTACTAAGCTCAAGAAGAATCTTGCTTTCAAGGCAAGACGATATGATCGAAAGAGCAAGGAATTAACATAATCCAAACTCATTGGTCGAAGTGTGCACCAGGGAAAATGGAATAGGTAGCACAATCTATCTTAGAATGATGATTCAATAACCAACACACTAAGAATGAAATTATTGTCCTTTAACTACCAAGCAACATAGTTGCTAGGAGTATTGATTTCACACATCATGGTTCACTTGTCGGCATTCCAGGCATGACAACACGGAGATCGTGGAATGAATAATGATGGCGAGAAGTATCATTATACCAAGAATTCATAAGATGGTGTGCAATTCCCATGACATTCTTGGCATAAGACGGTAATACTCCAGGATAGAACAGAACAGAAGCTAGATTGGCATTTTGATCGGCGGAGCACAACTACTTTGACCCTATCCTGGATATGGATGAGGTACTGGAGTTTGTTTCTCTTAGTCATTCCGGAATAGAATGGATTGACGGGCCACAACCATAATATGCACTGATGAACATGAATGCGCGACATACTCTTGACTATCAACTGATAGATGAGGATTGGAATACAGTTACAAAGGGAACAACTCAAGCGAACATACTATTTTCTGAGTTGTGAGTGCATAAGCAGTTCATGGTATTTGGAAGAAGGAAATACCACGGGCCTCGAGGACTATCAGAAAGATTACTAATATCCTAAAGGAACTAGCAAACACTATCAACATGAAGTAAGTAGGGTGAATCTCGGGTTAAAGAGCCCAGAAATAGAATGCCTACTAACTAAATGGCATCACGGGATGCTTTCAAGCATGACGGCCAGAATCATCACACTGGGAACACAATACATGGCTAGATTACTAGGTGATTCCCTAAGACACCTAGGGTCACAATAATAGCTCCAACATATATGTCGAGGCAATAGAGTACCCCCAACACAGTAGTTAGTGTGGTTAATCTAGCCGAAAAGGACATCGAAAATAGAGGGAAAAGATTTTGCAAATGCATCGGATTGTTTAGAAACCTGGGATGACTCGGACAACATAACGACTGTAAATGCTCGAAAAGATTTGAGACATCACTACAAAAAAAAGATAGATCCATGACATTTTGGGCCGAACGACTTTTTTTTCTGTCATACATATGACACTTCTATAACGATAATTATGACAAAACCCGATATCATCATAAATGTGGTGGGCTCCTACTTCTATGACAAAAAATCATGACAGAAAATGGGCTTTTCGTCCTGGGCGGGCCTGAGACGCACCTGCATGACATTCTTTGGGATCCATGACGGAAAAAATCATGGTAGAAGCGAGGGCGAGGAAAATTTCGGGGAGTTCCCGGTTATGGTAGGTGGTCGGGGCCGAGCGATGCATGGAGGTTTGCACGTTTCTCTCGTACACGTACGCGTGTGTGTGCGAGGCGTTGCGCTCTAACTGAACCCGAGCAAGACGTTCACCTACTGAACTTGAGTGATTGCACTAGCTACATTACTGAACCCCGATCAAAACCTTGCTGTTAATTGAACCCGATCGAGCGATTACTTCGCTACTGCTGCTAACTAAAGCCGATCGAACCTGCTACCTCTTGAAGAACAGTGAGCGTAGTTGGGGGTTGGATGAACAGTTCCCAGTGGGGGTTGGATGAATAGGACCCCGTGGGGGTGTACGGGACGTTGCCGCTGAATGAACAGGACCCTGATCGAGCGGGTTGGGGCTGGATGAATAGGACGACCCTGTGGAGGGCCAGTTGAACAGTAGCTGCTGGAGGGTTGGATGAACAGTAGCCCGTGGAGGGGTGTTTGAACAGGACCCCGTGGAGAGGGCTGGTTGAACAGTAGTTGGTGGAGGAGCGGTGGAGGCTGGATAAACATGAGCTCGTGGATGAACAATCATAGGTGGAGTCTGGAGGAGGTCGACGGTGGATGAACAGTAGCCCGTGGAGGCTGGAGGAGGTCGACGGTGGTGATGAACAGTAGCCCCGTGGAGTCCCATTGCGGTACGCCACAACCCTCCTGATGAACAGGACCCCAGTTTCGACCGTAGCGCTCGAACACAAGTCTGTTTCCTCTGTTTTGCGGTACGCCACACCCCTCCCGATCAACAGGACCCCGTTTTGGTCGTAGGCACTCGAACACAAGTCTATTTCCTCCGTTTTGCAGTACGCCAGACCCCTCCTGATGAATAGCATCCTGTTTCGACCGTAGGCGGTCAAACACAAGCCCGTTTCCTCCATTTTGTAGTACGTCAGGCCTCGTTTCAATCGGCTGTTCCGTCCAAGCCGGTTGCCTCTCGATGAACATGATCCATTCCGACCCAGTCTGTTGCCTCCCGATGAACAGGACGCGTTCCGACCAAGTCACTTGGCTCCCGGTGAACACGATGTTGTTTCCTCCGTTCCGACCTAGCCATTTAGCTGAAGATGAATAGGACAACGTCACTGCCGTCCCCATTGCCTCTCCATGTACATGAGCCTTGGACGTCCATATGCGTGAGTACGCGTTTCGAGACCCCGCTCATATGTATGTACGTGGCCGTATTTTTTTTGGCATGTGACTGTATGTATGTGTACACGGTTTAGACAGGATAGCTTGAACTGCTACACGGGGAGCTGTACTATGACATGTGCTGCTACTTACTCGGCCACAGTTCATCATTGCAGAGTGACCGACCGACCAGTATGTACGTACACCTTCATGACAAGACAGACAATGCTACATATGCTTCGATTGGGTGGGTCCCAGCTGTTAGGGAGGATAAGGACGCACTTCCTTGCATGCGAAGATATAGCTGCTGGGTCCAAGCTATCAGGGGGAATCATTTTTTTGCCCGTAATAAGGACGCACTTCCTTCCGTGCGAGATGTAGCTGGTGGGTCCCAGCTATTAGGGGGAAAAACATTATTTTTCAGGGTAAAAAGGATGCAGTTGAATGCATGCGTCCATGTGCGTGGTGCATTCCCACTGTCAGCCTCTCACGTACAGTCATCTTCCGATGACTCTCACTTGTTGAGCACGTTGACCACACCGTGCCGAGCGCACCAAGGCCGGTGGATGACGGCGAGGCCCAGACTAGAACGAACCGGAGATGAGGAAGATGAGACAGTGGAGTCCCAGATGGAGAGGAGTGGAAACTTAACTGGTTCGGGTGCGGGCAGCACTGCCGCCCACGGGAGACAGGAGCAAGCAGAGGTTGAAGAAGCAACACGGCCGGCCACGAGAGGTGGTAGTAGGCGGTACCATCGATGGTGGTTTGGGTGGCTAAAGCATGAATATCCGAGATTGAAGAAGCACCACAGCCGTTAGATGGACATCCAACGGCCACTGCTAATAGAATCGTGTGTTGACTATAAGTTTTTCTTGAGGGATGTGTGTTGACTATAAGTTGACAAAGCCTTGCGTATGCGTCAACTTAGTAGGCCCACAAGTGACCATCACATCTGTGGCAGAGAGCATATAGCCTATTTATGATTTGTATTTTTAATTATAATGGAATTTACTCAGCCCATTTAATGTTTGTTAAAATTATAGCCCATTTTCTAGTGAGGACTTTGTTAATAATTTCAGCCAACCGCACAAAAAAAATCAACAAAATTTCCAACATTTTAATGGGAGCCGAAATATTTTTTAACCCGAAATTTAGATCGAACTAAATAAAATTTTAAAATAAATTTGTATTAGGTAAAACTCCAATGAAATTTGGCATGCGCAAAAAGTAATGAAATTAAAAAATTACCTTTTTTGAGAAGAATAGAAAAATGTACCTGTTCGGTGCATTTTTTATATTTATAGCCAATTCCTTTAATTACAGCCCATTTATTATTTCTTAAAGCCCATTTTCTTGGCAAGTCTGATGCGGCCCGGAGAATAACAAGTTGACCTGGGTTGGGTATTCCGCAAGAAAAAAGCTGGGCTAGCCATTTTCACATTTAAATATTAATATCTGGGCTGGATATTTGGTCGACATAAATTAATAGCCTGGGCCAGACGAGCCACAACCTGCCCTGTTGATACCTGCTCCTCTGAACAATGACAAAAACATCGCTCAAGAAAAACTCTACTCACACCTCAAAAATAGAAATACTGCTCGAGCTGCTGGATCCCAGCTGTCGGCCGCTCCTTGTGCAATTCTCTCATTTATTAACTATATAGGTTGTCAATGGTGTGAGACCGTGATGTCAGGAAACCAGGAGGAAGCAAACAATTTATAGTTGTATATACTAATAAGGAGGCACTTGCGTATGTGCGGCTATGGCCCTAGTGGGATCCATTGTCATTCTCTCCAATTAAAGGCGTCTGTCGGTGTACAAAAGTATGGGCTTTTCTGTACCCCTTACTTGTGCACGGGCAGTCGTAGCCACACCTATGTCAAGGCTCGGCAGGGGAGTAGAAGATAAGATACAAGACTACCAAGACAAGCATTCGAGGCGATGAATAAAGAACAGAAGACAAGCCAGGCTTCCCCCGTCAACACCCTTGTCGGGGCACCCTACGTGGCCCCGGCAAGAGCCTTGCTGGGGCAACTTGCGAAGTACCGGCCAGGCCACCACCCTTGAAGCTAATTGCTCTGGCACCATCGACAAAGTCAAGGCCAAGACTCAGGGGGCACGTGTGTAGTAGCATGCAGATCTTTGTAAAGACTGGTGGCCTGCAAGTCTACATGGAGACCAGAGAACGAAGACCCTCGGCAAGGCCCTTTCCGGGGACAACTACGAGGCCCCGGCAAGACCCTTGCCGGGGACAATTGCGGGGCCACAGCCAGCCCACACCCGACAAGGTTTCAACACCTCACCGCTGTTCCAGCGCGACAACCAGCTTGCCAACTAGGCAGATGTCTATGTGGCGGCATGCATATTCTAGGCCAACTAAGCAAGCACCTATGTGGTGGCATGCAAATCTTCGTGAAGGTCCTTCCACCGCGCCAGCCTGGATGCGTGTCAAGACGGGGTGGGGTGGCGACGGACAGGACAGGTTATGCTTATCGCCTTGTCAGCCTGGATGCGTGTCAAGACGGGGTGGGGTGGCGACGGACAAGACAGGTTATGTTACTATCCCCGATAAAGTTGGAGGGCACGTAAGCAACACATTTAATGCGTTTGTCCTACGATGTCAGCGATAAGCATGTACACTATAGCTACTTTACACCTCCTGTGTGCCACTATGGCGACCCCTTTGACGTGTAAAAGGAGGCCTGAGGCATACTGGAGAAGGATTCAGACTTTTTGGATTGGGCATGCATAGCAGCTAGTCTAAGAACTCAAGAACACTAAGTATACACCCAAAGTAAGACTAGGGTTTGACGCTCCCCAGCCCAAACCTGGGTAAAAATCCCCCGTGCTGATCACCACACCCGCTCTTTACGCACCTCTCTCCCCGCCAACCGTAGAAGGGATCCCCATGATCCCATAGGTGCCGTTTCCCTGACATCTTTGGCACGCCTAGTAGGGGGTAGAAGTTGTGCAAATCTGGTCTATTAGGTAGTGCGCCAGTTCCTTCATCACCATGGCTCCAAAGAAGAAGACGATCACAGTGATTGGTTCATCTGGAGCCGGTCTACCCGTGCCAGCGCAAACAGGTGATGGGGCCACTGGTGGTGGAGGAGATCAAGACCATCCACATCATCCTGATACCAGAAGCCAGGCGAGCGGCGTTGTCCGTAGCAGCGATGACGATCCGCCCGCCGCCGCATCCAAGGACGGACCCGTGCTGCCCATAGGCGCTGCGGGGACCTCCAATGGTAGGAAGACGACCCCGCCGACACACGCACGACGGCCCTCCTAGGTCGTGCGTGACGAGGAGCACCGCGATGTTGGCGACCCCAGGCGTCGTCGCGGCAAGAGCCCTCAGCATCATTCTCAAGATGCGCAGGGCCGACATGCACACCAAGATGCTGGTGAAAAAGGCGCGTGGCTATAGAATTGTGACGGAACTCCTTCTAACATAGTTAGAAGTCCGAGCTCAGAAGCATTGGCACGAGCGCAGCTACTCCTCGACTTTCCTCCTGCTACGGAGAAGCAAGAAGAGTGGAGGGCTGCTATCCAAAGCCTTATTGGCCACACCAAAAGGGATGGCCACAAGGAGGCAAGTCCCTCGTGGTGCCGTTGACAATGGTAGGGGTGTAGGCACCGCAACCATAGTGCACTCCCCTCCATTGTGACAACGGCGGTTGCTAGCTCTTCGGGTTGACGCTTGCGATAACGTGTCGACGACGTCATTTGATCCACGAGTGCGTCGCGACCAATGTCAAGTTCTTCGTGAGTGGCTCAAGGAGGACACTCGGACCACCATCGAGCGGCGACAGGAGGCGCGCCACCAATCTGATAGGCATGTTGGACCCACTGTGTACAGGCCTGTGCTGGAGGATGCTAACGATTTGCCTTATGCAATAACCTGTCCAGCGTTTACCCGCGAGCTACGGCAGTTCCAGTGGCCCACCACCCGCACGTTCAAACCAAAGGTCCCGGAGAAGTAAGACGACAAGACTCATCCATCCGAGTTCCTGAGCATTTACACCATCGCGATGCAAGCCGCCGAAGCTCGGGACAGCAATGTACTCGCCAACTCTTTCTCATTGGTGCTCAAGCCCAACGTCAGGTCATGGTTGATGCATCTGCCGATAGATTCCATCTCCTCTTGGTCGGATCTGTGCCACGAGTTTGTTGGTGCCTTTACTGGCAGCCACGTAGCTCTTGGCCAGGCAAGTGATTTGCATGTGATCCCTCAGAGAGACGGTGAATGCTTGCACAAATACATACAAAGGTTCAGCCGTGTGCAGCACAACATCCCCGATGTTCATCCCACCACTGTCATCATCGAGTTCCATCAGAATGTGCGCAATCGTAAGATACATGAAGAGCTGGCGATGAACAAGGTTACGGATGTTGCCGAGCTTTATGTTCTGGCCGACAGGTGTGCCCGGGCTGAAGAAGGAAGGAAGTAACCCGGCAAAGATGCCGATGTGGGAAGTGATTCTGAAGATGAGGACGTCGTCGCCCGGCGAAGAAAGGCCAACGATGCAACATGAAGCACAAAGGCAAGACCGTGCTTGCTGTCGAGGAATCCGGCGACCCCGGCACTGCCAAGAAGGCCAAGGCTGATGACCCCGGCAAGGAGATTGCCGGGTGTGATGCCTGCCGAGCCTTGGCGGCTGCCGGCAAGCTAGAGGACTCCAACAAGCAATATTGCAAGATTCACCGCACCAAAAAGGCCATGATCTCCAAAACTGCCGTCAAGTTGAGCAGCTGATGGAGAAGCAGAGGCTGAGTATGAGAGATGGGACAAAGAGAAGGGCCAAGATTATGCTGAGGGATCCGGCAAGAAGCGCGGCGCCGAGGAGGTCGCCACGGCAAAGACAAGCAGCAAGAGAGGCCTGCTCGAGGCTGCGACAAGAAAGAGGGAGATGATGATCATGATAATGACGACGAGTCTAGCAAGCACAAGTTTCAGAAAGCTATAGAGGTTATGTGTGTTGATGGAGGCACATTGTTGCATTCCTCCCACCGTCAAATTAAACAATGGGTGCATGAGATCAATGCAACGGAGCCGATGATTGACGCACAGAAGCCACTGAAATGGTCCAACACGCCTATCATTTTTGATGCTGAGGATCACCCCGACCGCACAACCGCGGTCGGGTGTTTGCCGTTGTTGGTTTCACCAACAATCCGCAACCTCAAGGTGACAAAAATGCTAGTTTACTGTGGTGCTGGTCTGAACTTGATCTCGCCCAACGTGATCAAGAGGTTGTAGATCCTTGATGGACATCTCGAAGAAACAGGTACGTTTGAAGGGATCAATCCAGGGAGAAGCCAGCCTAAAGGAAAGGTCACACTGCCAGTCATGTATGGTGGCGACCTAAATTACAGGATGGAGAAGATCGTTTTTGATGTCACCGAGAAGCCGTATAACGGGATCCTTGGCTATCCAGCACTAGCCAAGTTCATGGCGGGGTCACACTACACATACAACAAGCTGAAGATGCCCGGCCCAATGAGCATCATCACTGTCGACTGTGACAAGAGGGATGCGCTCATCTGTGCCGACCAACTTTACCGAGAGTCAATTGCAGCACCTGCCGACAAAACACTTGCCCCTTCCACTGGCACCCCCGAGGGGAAGAAGACTGGCAAGGCCTCGGTCGCCGGCAAGACTTTTACCACCGGCAAGACTTCTGGCCCCGGCAAGGACTCCTGCACCCACACCGGCAAACGCGCCTCCTCGAAGTGCTGCGTTCCCGTCGAGGACATGCCAGAGAGCTCCACCAGCAAGAGCAGGAAATCCAAGGTAGCACCACCAGGAACCAAGAAGGTACCCGTTAGGGAGGATGGCACGGGTGGAGCTTTTCCCATAAGCTCCACCCTTTACAGCAAATAGGAAAGCGCGCTCGTCGCCTTCCTGCGGGCAAATGTTGATGTATTTGCATGGCAAGCATCTGACATCCCCAGTGTTCCCAGGGAGTTGATTGAGCACCACATTGCTATCTGTCCCCATGCGTGGCCTGTCAAGCAGAAGGTCAGGAAGCAAGCTTTGGAGCGGCAAGAGTTCATCATTGAGGAGATCAGGAAGTTGGAAGCAGCTGGCTTAGTCAGAGGAGTGCTCCACCTAACGTGGTTGGCCAATCCAGTGGTGGTGCGCAAGGCAAATGGGAAATGGAGGATGTGTATTGACTATACAGATATCAATAAAGCCTGTCCAAGGATCCTTTCCCTTTGCCACGCATTGACCAGATAGTGGCTCCACTGCCGGGTGCGACCTACTATTGTTCCACTCCGCCTACTTAGGATACCACCAAATCTTCATGACAAAGGAAGATGAAGAAAATACCGTGTTCATCACCCCATGTGGTATGTACTATTTTGTACGAATGTCTTTTGGGTTGAAAAGCGTTGGTTCGACGTTTGCCCGAGCGGTCCAAATTTGTTTTGAGCCCTAGCTATATAGAAATATGGAAGCTTATATGGATGATATAGTGGTCAAAACCAAGGAGGATGTTCCTGGAGCAGAGAACAACATTGCCAATGACCTATCAAAACGTGCTGCCCTCAAGTTGCCTCTGAAACTAGGTACCTTTGTGCTCCAATGGACTCAACCATCCATTGGACCATCAGCAGGACACAATAAGAGAACGAAGGTGGTTCCTAGCAAGTACTTTCCCGCTGAGCTCCCAGGAGCCACCGGCAAGGAAGTTGCCGGGGACCCCGAGCTTGCCGGGGAGCTGCAGGCTCCGGTAGGGCCTCAACCCCTTGTCGTAGAAACAGCTGCCCCCGCGGAAGAAGACGTGCCTTTAGTCCTTGCCATTGAGCCTCAGGCTCCGGCATGGGCACAACACACCGTTTGGTTCCTCCAAACAGGGGAACTCCCTGAGGAATAGGAGGAGGCAGAAAAAGTAGCCCATCGGTCCAGCATGTACCAGTTTGTGGACGATGTCCTATATAGAAGGAGACCGAACAACGTGAAATTGAAGTGCATTCCTCAGGAGGATGGACTAGAGCTGTTGGCAGAGATACATGGAGGCATATGTGGCTCCCACATAGGGTCAAGAGCCCTTGTCGGCAAAGCATTCTAGCAAGGTTTCTTCTGGCCCACCGCTCTCCGGGATGCAACTGCGCTAGTAATCAAGTGTTAAGTGTGGCAGTTCCATTCAAAGAAGCTTCATCAACCAGCTCAAGCTCTTCAGACAATCCCTCTTTCCTGGCCATTTTAGTTCTGGGGGATCGACATACTGGGCCCCTTTCCCCGTGCTGTTGGGGGCTTTGAGTACTTGTACGATGCGATTGACAAGTTCACAAAGTGGCCAAAAGTGGAACCAGTGAGAAAGGTGACAGCACAATTAGCCGTCAAGTTCTTCGAGGGACTAGTCTGCCATTTTAGTGTGCCAAACAGAGTCATCACCGACAATGGCACACAGTTCACGAGCTGCACCTTCATGCAGTATATCCAGGACCTCGGCAGGAAAGTTTGTTTTGCTTCTGTTGCTCATCCAAGAAGCAACAGCCAGGCAGAAAGGGCAAATGCTGAAGTGTTGTGAGGCCTCAAAACAAGAACTTTTGACAGGCTACATAAGTGCGGAAGACGCTGGATTGATGAGTTGCCAACGGTTTTTTGGTCAATCAGAACGATACCAAATCGAGCCACTGGCTAGACAACTTTCTCCCTTGTATACGGGGCGGAAGCAGTTCTTCCCAAAGAACTCATATACGGGTCACCTCGAGTGCTCACTTATGATGAGCTTGAGCAAGAGCAGTTGCACCAAGATGATGCTACGCTCCTCGAGGAAGATCGTCTTCAGGCTGCTGCACGAGCCGCTCGCTACCAGCAAGCCTTGCGCCGCTACCATAGCCGCAAGGTTCATGCCCGAAGCCTTGAGGAAAGCGACCTTGTTCTTTGCCATATTCAATCCGCCAAGAATTCAAACAAGTTGACACCGAAGTGGGAAGGCCTTCGGGTAATACGAGTCACCAGGCCCGGCGCAGTCCGCCTGGCCACCAAAGATGGCATTCCGGTGAGCAACTCCTGGAATATCGAACATCTTCGCAAGTTTTACCCGTAAGGCGCGGTTACCGGGAGCCCCGGCAACCCCCCTTTTGTACTAGCGTTGCCAGCAAGGCATGTAACCCTATGTACAGAGCCAGGCACAGACTCTGTGCGTAGTCAAATAACTTTTAGTATGTACAGTTTCCTGTTGGTTTCCATGTTTATGTATATACATATATGCATGCTTGTCCAGGATATTGTGCTACCCTTGATTCCAGCAGGTACTGATGAACCACCAAGGTTCCGTACTCCTATTCACTCTTCCTTCTAGCCACAGTAAAGACGCTTCAGCAAGAGGTTGAGAAGACTGCCCAGCACTGCGATCCCCGACAAACCAAATAGATAAAGTTTACCTCTTGTCCATTCGTGTTCGTAACCTATAACTTGTGCATTAGAAAACCTCGCCACTCTTTTTAGAGATAGGTGCTCCCATCCCTGACCGGAACGCTGCTTCAGTCAGAATTGTCACGGCAGCCTCTAATAAAAAGAGATTGGCAGGGGGCTGCACCCTTTGTCTGTAACCCGACAGATGTGACTCTCCGGCAGGCATAGAGGGCGTCAGCAAGGTAGCTTGCCAGGAAAACTCATTTATTTACATAAAAGAGGCGTTTCACCTCTGTGTGAACATATACATGCATGGGTTCCCGGCAAGGTTCACCTTTTTCATTAACATGCTGATGCAAGTGCAAACATTACAAAACACAAGCATGGAGTCGAGAGATGATATTATCTAAAAAAATTAAGATTTGGAAAGTGCCTACAAGTTGAAAAAAAGATAAGTGCCCTGTAATCCCCGTTCTTGCCCCTTTCCTCCCAGGCATGGCAGGAGAAGGCAGAAGGAGACACAGGAGGGGATGCGTCGATCGAAAGCATGGAGGAGGTGACCCGCCGGCCACTGACACCAGAGCCAGCAAATGATGGTGCTGCCCTGATGGTCAGCCAGAGTCGGAGTAGACGTACTCCCGCCTGCTACCGTCGTCGTCGCTATCGCTGTTCACCTCGTCGCTGTTGCTCGAGGAGAAGCTTTAGTCGTTGGTGGAGCTCTCCGCGCTGCACCCTAAGCGGATTCCCGAGCGCCCAAAGACCTTGACAGAGAGCAGGCCGTTCTCCATTCATTTGAACTGGAGAACGTGCCCCTCCGACAAGCTGTGGGCACGGGCAAAGGTTTTCCACCCATGGCGGAGATACATGACATGCAGAGCGGGGAAGTCGGTGTCGACCCACATGCTGCCGTTCCCGCAGCCCCTCATATGCAGCCTCAAGGCATGCGGCGGTCAAGCTCCATTACCCGAGCAAACGGGGTAGGGAGGCGGAGATGACCGCACACGAGCTTGTACAGCCTGATGAAGAACTCACGGGGTTGGTCTCCGACATGGCCCTCCGTTGGGGGAGGGGCCGCCGGCGAGGGAACAGCTGGTGCGCCGCCCCGTCCTCCTCTTCCCCGAGCAGGAGAATTTCTATGGGTGGATCAATCTCATACTTGGAAAGAAACATGGCATTGCCTTTATGCTAGGAATCAGAGTTAAAAGAAAGCACAAAGTGTTGAGCTCATACCCTAGCTTGGTGATGAGCTCGCTACGGCGGCAACGAAGGGGAGGATTTCTGTTGACGGCAGCGGAGACCAGTGGTGGGAGGTCACTGGCGACAAGAAGACGATTCGGATACCCGAGGCGGTAGAGCAGGACACACGCGGGCGAAGAGGTTTTGGAGGAATTTCCAAAATTTGACCCGTCGGTATATATATCCTGGCACTATCGGTGTGACCGAGATGCATAATCGCAAGCGGTTACTACAACTCGATGAGACCGAAAAGTTCTAATCGGTTGCATCGAGATTGAAAACTTGATCAACCCAGTGAACTCGGTGTGACCGAAATGGTTGGATCGGTCAGACCGAAATACACAGAGAGGTTTTTGAAATTTTAAGTCTATGACAAATCGGGACTCCGAGTGCTCCTCACCCAGAGGGTTTGAATTTGACTTAGATCAAACTCTGTGATGTAGCACGAATAGAGTTTGAGAAGAGAAAAGCATAGATAGCTAGAGGAAGTTCTTAGGCATTCTTGTCCATCCATTTGGCAAAAGAAGAAAATCCAAACAATCAAAGCAACAAATGGATGTCCTCAAATGAGAAAAGAATGCAACCAACATGCTCACACAATAAAATGGCAAATGAAATATGTGGCCAAGCATGCACAATCACTCTAGCATCTATCAAGCAATTGGCGATGACTAGGTCATCTATATACGAGTATATTGACTTAGGATTCAAATGAGAACATTTGATCGTAGGTCATACTCATCGTTTAAGCACAAGTGGGGTTACCACTTTTCCATAAAGCATTGCTGTGTTCACACCATTAGAGTTGCTTTAGCTCAATTCTTAGAGTAAAGCTCCCCCAAGATGTGATATCCCCCCTAAGAGGGATGAACTAACCTTGGGTTTTGTCGATGATGACTTCATGTAGATGTTGAAGATGTGGATGCTCATTGTTGATGTATATCATTTGAAGCAATCCATTGGAGTGAGTTGCACTTTCAATACCTACATGGGTTAGTCCCGCAAGGAACAAACAAGGATATCCATAGACATAAAGTGAAGCACACACATGATGATGTCCATGAAAGCATTAGGTTACCTTGTCCCTTGTCTTACCAACAAGATGGTTTGTGACTCCTTGAACTAGTGCAATATGTGGAAGTTGTTTGCACTTGTCCTTGCCAAAATGAATATGAGTGAAGTATGTCGGCTGAGTTACCCTCAAGAACTCTCTAGTTCTTCTTCTTTGGGATCCACATCATCTTGATGGGGATCTTTGGAGTTGTAGATGTACTTGATGAAGTAGAACTTGATGTAGTCTTGGGAACCCACTTGACCAAGGCCTTTGGAGCATCTTCAATGCATCAATCTCCTCTTGAAGCTTGTCCTTGCCTTTTAGCTTGTGGTCTTGTGGTGGAAGATCATCTTGATCTTGTGTACCCTTAAAAGAAGTATGATCATACTTCTCTTGTTGAGGAACAAACATCGTCTTGGGGTATTGATCTTCTTCTCACTCAACTCCATTGGCATTGAACTTTCATTCAAAACCAACACCTTGATTCTTCCGGTGCCTTCCTTGCTTGCGTACAATTTCCTCAAACTGCTTACTTCCGATAAGGCTCTTGTAAATACCTTTCTCTATAATTCCCTTCAATAAGCTATTTTCTTGCTCAAATGTAACTTGGCTAAGAGAATTATTAGTGGAATCAAGAGAATTACTAGAAGCAACAATATTGGATTTAGCATGATTATTGTTACTACTAGAAGAAGAATCTTTCTTGTTCTTGTTGCTAGATTTTACTTGAGGCATGTAAGTAGACAAGAGTAAACGCTTGGCAATGTAAGAAGAACTTTTCTTCTGAAGATAATCATTGATGGCCTTTAAGAACACATGTTCTTGCTCAAGATTGAGCTTCTCAAAGCGTAGCTTCCCATGATTTTTTAGAAGTTCTCGATGATCTTCTAAAGTAGTTTCATGAGCTAACTTAAGAGTGTTTAGTTCTTTAGTTAGACGCTCAATCTCCTTATTATCATTGTCATTCATTTCATCTTACTTAGCATGATTAATAGCATTTTGATTATAGTATTCATCACCGGAGTTGTCAACAAGTAAATCATCATCACCTAGCAAGTCATCTTCATCACTATTGAAATCAACATACTCGGTTGTGTTACCTTGGGGCCTTTATCCATGAAGCATCTCCCAATCCCTTCATTTGGTGAATCAAATATGTCATAGGAGTTGGTTGAGACAAGTGCTAGACCAGCAACACCTTCATCTTGACTATATTCGGAGTCGGAGTGATAACTTCTCTCGGAGTGGTGGTTGGAGTCGGAGCCGGATACCCATTCATCAACATGAGCTTGATGTCTTCGTTTTGTGTAGCTCCTTGATGACTTGTCCTTCCTTTCTGAATCCTTGCTTCTTAGAGAGGTTCTTCCTTCATAGCGATCATCTCTACTCCTTCTCTCTCTTGGAGGTGATTCTTCCCTTTTGCTTCTCCTTTTAGGCGAGTCTTCTCTTCTCTTGTAGGGAGCTGTACACTCATTGGAGTAGTGTCCGGGTCTTCCACAATTGTAGCAATTTCGCCCACGACTAGAAGATCTTTTGTCATTGTAGGACCTTGACTTGGAACTTCTTTCCTTGCTTCTACTCTTGTAGAATTTGTTGAAGTTCTTCACCATTAAGCTCAATTCTTCATTGAAGGCTTGTTTTTCATTTGATGATGTATCAGCATCACATGAGGCTTTATAAGCACCATTGGACTTGTTGTGAAGCTCTTCTTTATCCTTGAGTGACATCTCATGAGCAACAATTCTTCCAATGACTTCGGTTGGCTTGAGATCTTTGTAGTTTGGCATCATTTGGATCAAAGTGCACACGGTATCATATTTTCCATCCAAGGCTCTCAAGATCTTTCTGATGATGAATTTGTCGGTCATCTCTTACTTCCTAAGCCGGCAATCTCATTTGTGATGAGAGCAAGCCTAGAGTACATTTCAGCGACACCTTGACCATCCTTCATTTTGAACTTGTCAAGTTGACTTTGAAGCACATCCAACTTGGATTCCTTGACGGAGTCGGTACCTTCATGCATATCAATCAAAGTATCCCAAATTTCCTTTGCATTCTCAAGACGGCTGATTTAGGCACAATCCGTTGAAGAGGACATCACAAGCTTGAGCATTATATTGCAACATCTTCAGTTCTTCCGTGTTAGCTTCACGATTTGGTTCTCTCCCATCAAAGAATTCACCTTGCAAACCAATACACACAATAGCCCAAATGGAGTTTTTCCCAAGAATATGCATTTTCATCTTTATGTTTCCAACTAGCAAAATTAGTACCATCAAAGTAAGGACCTCTATGGTATTAATCTCCCTCGCTAGACGCCATACTCTCCTAGGTTGTGAAACCAAGGCTATGATCACAAAAGCTATGGAAATCAAGGCAAATGAAGACCAAAGCTCTGATACCACTTGTAGGATCGAAAGTATGTCTAGAGGGGGGGGGGTTGATTAGACTACTTGACCAAAAAAAACTTAACCTTTTCCCAATTTTAGTTCTTGGCAGATCTTAGCAACTTAGCACAAGTCAAGCAATCTTAACACAATTCAAGCAAGCTTGCAAAGAGTATATGAGCAGCAAAAAGTAAAGCATGCAACTTGCAAGAAAGTAAATGAAAGGAGTTTGGAGGGAGCAAACGCAATGTTGACACAGAGATTTTTGGCGTGTTTTCGATAGGTGCCGCTACCGTACAACCACGTTGATGGAGACTTCAACCCATGAAGGGTAACGGTTGCGCGAGTCCATGGAGGGCTCCACCCACGAAGGTTCCATGAAGAAGCAACATTGTCTATCCCACCATGGCCGTCGCCCGTGAAGGACTTGCCTCACTAGGGTAGATCTTCACGAAGTAGGCGATCTCCTTGCCCTTACAAACTCCTTGGTTCAACTCCACAATCTTGACGGAGGCTCCCAAGTGACACCTAACCAATCTAGGAGACACCACTCTCCAAAAGGTAATATATGGTTTGTTGATGATGAACTCCTCACTCTTGTGCTTCAAATGATAGTCTCCCCAGGACTCAACTCTCTCTCACAGATTTGGCTATGGTGGAAAGATGATTTGAGTGGAAAGCAACTTGGGGAAGGCTAGAGATCAAGATTCTTGTGGTTGGAATGGAATATAATAGTCTCAACACATGACCAGGTGGTTCTCTCTTTGAAAATGAATGCTGGAAGTGTAGGCACATTCTGATGGTTCTCTGCACGAATGAAGAGTCGGTGGAGGGGTATATATAGCCTCCACACAAAATCTAACCGTTACACACATATTCCCAAAATCGGTGAGACTGAATGGTGAAACCCGGTCAGACCGATTCAGGTCAAAATATGAACGTTAGGCTTGTCGGTGGGACCGACACAGTAAACTCGGTGGGACCGATATGCTAGGGTTAGGGCATAACGTAATCTCTGTGCGACCGATTACATAAACTCGGTGGGACCGATTTGAGTAATAGGCACATAGAGAGTTGGTCAGGCAAACTCGGTGGCACCAATCTGCTTACTTTGGTGGGACCGAAGTGTTATGAAAGGGAAACAGTGAGTTTGCATTGCAGAGTCGGTGGGACCGATTCGCTCATCTCTGTGGGACCAAAATGTTACAAAAAGGAAACAGTGAGTATACAATCCCATCTCGGTGAGACTGAGATCCCTATAGGTGAAACCAAAGTGACTAGGGTTTGTGGCAGTGGCTATGTCAAATGAAAATCGGTGGCGCCGGATAGATCAATTCGGTGGGGCCGAATTTAACTTTTAGGTTTAGGACATATGTGGAAATGAGAAAGTGGTTGAGGGTTTTTGGAGCATATCACTAAGCATTTTGAGCAAGTGAGCCATTAAGCAACACCTCATCCCCTTTTAATAGTATTGGCTTTCCTATTGACTCAATGTGATCTTGGATCACTTAAATGGAAAATGTAGAGTCTTGAGCTTTTTGCCAATATGTGTCCTTAGCATTTTGAGGGGGGGGGGTCCACATCTCTAGTCCATGCCATGCCAATCATTGAACTTTCTGAAATGAGCATAAGTTCAATGAACTATATGTTGTTAAGAATTACCAAAACCACCCAGGGATTAGTTGCACTTTCAGATGCGCTATCGAGCAGAAGCCCTTGTCGCCGCCATTGGAGCACCAGCACAGCCTCTCACCATGGCGAGCGGAAAAAGGATACCAAGCAGGAAGGAGATGGGTGTGGACAGGCATCGTCCCTCTCCCTTTTTATAGAATGGCAGGGCTGGGGCCTAGCCTGCCAACCAAAGGGCGGTCTCCCCACTCAACAAATGCGGCCTCTAGAGGCGCGAGGAATCAGGACCAACCCGCTGCTCCAATTAGCAACACGCCGTTTCCCGCCTCGGTGTTAATGCTCGTGCCCTCCGCATCGACCGCCTGCCCCTCCTAAGGCATGGAGGACACGTGGCGGGCGAGCCAGAAGCATAAAGACAAGTTGGATGACCATTTTCCACCCCGTAATCGTGGGGTGCGGGCGCCATGCAAGTCACGACCCGAGTCCACTTTGTAAATGAGCAGCGCCCCCGTGACTTCCTCTTTTTATGGGGAATGCATGGGCCACCTCTTCACTATTCACTACGAGGCATCGCAGGCGTGCTGCGACCGCCCCATGCACGACGCCCACGTCACGCACTCAATGCGGATCGTGGGGAAGCGCAACTGGAGAGAAGACTACAACAGTTAATCTCTGCCACGCGTGCCCGCATGCTGTTTTGGGCCTGGCCCAATGATGCTTCGTGCTTATGTGTAGCCCAGGCCCGGGGGCTCCTGTCGGTGTCCAAAAGTATGGGCTTTTCCGTACCCCTTACTTGTGCACGGGCAGTCGTAGCCACACCTGCGGCAAGGCTCGGTAGGGCAGTAGAAGATAAGATACAAGACTACCAAGACAAGCATTCAAGCTGATGAATAAAGAATAGAAGACAAGCCAGGCTTCCCCTGGTAACACCCTTGCCGGGGCAGCCTATGTGGCGCTGGCAAGAGCCTTGCCGGGAAGCTTGCGAAGCACCAGCCAGGCGACCACCCTTGAAGCTAAGAGATCTGGCACCATCGACAACGTCAAGGCCAAGACTCAGGGGGCGCGTGCGTAGTAGCATGCAGATCTTTGTGAAGACCGGTGGCCTGCAAGTCTACATGGAGACTAGAGAAGAAGACCCCCGACAAGGCCCTTGCCGGGGACAACTGCGAGGCCTCGGCAAGACCCTTGACGGGGCCACAGCTAGGCCCACATCTGACAAGGTTTCGCCACCTGACCGCCGTTCCAGCGTGACGACCAGCTTGCCAACTAGGTAGACGCCTGCGTGGCGGCATGCAGATTCTAGGCCAACTAAGCAAGCACCTGCATGGTGACATGTAGATCTTCATGAAGGTCCTGCCACCGTGCCATCATAACGGCTAGCCAGCCAGCCTGGCGCTGCATGCCTCGTCAGCCTGGACACGTGTCAAGACGGGGTGCGACGGCGACGGACGGGACGAGTTCTGTTACCGTCCCCGATAAAGTAGGAGGGCACGTAAGCATCACATTTAATGCATTTGTCCTACCATGTCAGCGATAAGCATGTACACTGTAGCTACTTTACACCTCTTGTCTGCCACTTGGGCGACCCCTTTGACGTATAAGAGGAGGCCCGAGGCATACCGGAGAAGGATTCAGACTTTTTGGACCGGGCATGCATAGCAGCTAGTCTAAGAGCTCAAGAACACTAAATATACACCCAAAGCGGGACTAGGGTTTTACGCTCCCCAGCGGCCCGAACCTGGGTAAAAATGCCCCGTGCTTATCACCAGACCTGCTCTTTGGGCAGCTCTCTCCCCGCCAACCGTAGAAGGGATCCCCGTGATCCCATAGGAGCCGTTTCCCCGACATCCTCTCCCGATTCCTCTTGTTCGTTGACCATGTTGACAATGCGAGACGGCGGCGCCACACCGAGCGTGACAACTCAAAGGACGACGGAGAGGGCGTAGCGGGCCCTATGGATGGTCTAATACAATGCCTGCTACTCATTCAGGAAGCCAGGATCATAGGGGCACATGTTCGCGACAGCATTGTCGTTCGCTTGTTCGCCGGCGATTCGTCCTTCCGCGAGCCGATGCTCATTGAGGAGATGGAGGTTGCAGCACAGGTCCTCCTGTGCTGGTAACTCTTTGGCCATTAGGGTGTCGAAGTGCGGCCGCACCTTCTCTATGGTGAAGTTGGCATGAACCGGCTTGGGCGGTGCCGCAGACTCTTGGACAGAAGCCACGCCTATCGTTGATTGTCGTCGCTCAGCTCGGCGATCTCGCTCGCGAGCCAGCATGTCCGGTTGCTGGATGCCTGAACCGTTGCCAAGCACGAGTCTGACCGCCCTGGCCCACCCAGACCGCCTCCCTCGTCCGCCCGCGCTTTCCTTTCGAAACGGTCAGCTCCACCAGTGCCGCTTCCTGGTGCAGACGATTGCTCCGTGTTCAAAGGACACAAGTGCCGTCCGTCCGTCCATCTACCTCCCACATTAATCATATGCGGTGGCCGAGGCGGCTATTCTGGCGCCACCGATTCATCCCTCTACAGCCCACCATTGCTATATAAACTGCTGCGCCGGCCATAGCCACAGTCATCCGCCTCCGTTCCCTTTCTCCCTTCCACACCACTACTGCCCACCATGGCTTCCTAGTGCTCCAGCGCTCTTTGGGATGGGTGGAAAACCGACCAGAAGGAGATGGCAACCATTGCTGCTGACTGGAGAATGTGGTAGTCGACAATCCGGCGCCAACCCCCTCCTCCGCGCCATCCTCGTCGATGCATTGCACCATGACCATCGGCGAGGCCCGTGCCGAATACATGGACACGGTGAGGCAGACGCATGAGGAGAAGTTCCGGGAGGTGCAGGCCGACACCGCCTACAACCACCATCTCCTCCAGGAGCACCTGTAGGAGGCGCTTCTCAAGTCGTACTGCTCCGCCCGCGAGAGCCGCCTCGCGCGCCGGTAGTACCGCATGTAGGTGGCGGAGGTTGCGGCCACTTACAAAGAGGACGATGAAGTGGGTGAGGCACTGTTTGGCGAGACCAACGATGAGGCGGAGGACAATGTCGGCTCCATCGAGGCCCCACCCCGCCGGCACCGAGGCGGAGGACTTCGCCGGCTTCGGCGAGGCCCTGCTCCATGGAGGGCCCGACCCGCCAACAATGAGGCAGAGGACATCACTGGCTCCGCTGAGGACCCTCCCCTTCGGCATTGAGGCGGAGGACTTCGCCGGCTTCGGCGAGGCCCTGCTCCGCGGAGGCTCCGCCCTGCCGAGGCCCCGCCCCGCCAACAACGAGGCAGAGGACATCGCCGGCTTCGCCAAGGCCCCGCCCTGCCGGCAATGAGGGGGAGGATTTCCCCCGCTCCACCGAGGCACCACCCTGCCGGCAACGAGACAAAGGACATCGCCGGCTCCGTCGAGGCCCCGCCCCGCTGCCAACAAGGCCGCGCTACACAGAAAACAAGGAAGAGTGGAACACGTAGGTCGCCGCCGCTCGGGTCCAAGTAAGGACACAGCTGCTACCCTCTGGTTGAAGCCAAGCTGGGAGGGTTGAGCATTGATGGCCGATTAGCTTCTTTGTGGCGTGTGCTGGAAAATAAGCTTGTGTTCGGCTCAGCCGGCCGGACACGGGAAATGGGCGCTGGAGATCATAGATTAAGTTAATTAATTATACCTCTAGCGCACCCCTTTTTAGTTGAAGAATGTATGAAATATAACGAAATCCGGCAGTGTATGAATGAATTTAGTTTGATTAGTTCGAATTCTTGTATCACAGGCATTGGATGAACATGCAAAACAATACGCACTAGCATTATTCCCAGGGTGATCACCTCGTTTGCAGCAGTTTCACATGTACTACGTCCGGTCCTTTTTAGTCTGCATATAAGTTTTGTCTGAAGTCAAAGTATCTCTACTTTGACCAATCTTATAGAAAAAAGTATCAACATTCATAATGTAAAATTGACTTGAAAGAAATATAATATGAGAAGTAAAAAGGAACAGAGGGAGTACAGAAAGTTTGAGCAACATTTTAGCATTCCTGTACATTGCAATCAAACACACATGCCTGGCAATTCACGGAGCATTCAAAACAATCGATGATTATGCATCTCAGTGATTCACATGCGAGAGCCAATATTTACTTCACAACTGAAGAATAAAGAAAAATCGATCGATGCTGCTGACAGCAAAGGGTGTCCCATTCGAAAATATCAAACACATGTCTTATTGCTAACATAAATGAGCAAAATTTGACAAGGTTTTCGCATTCCAAAATGTCAAATGTGTGTTGTTTTGCGTACATCAATGAGCAAACTTTCACAAGGTTTTCCCATTCCAAAATATCAAATGCCTACCATTGTGGAATGGGCAGGGTTTGCCATTAGTTCAGACATTGACATGGCACCTCGTGCTAAATAAACCAGATGTTCTTTTGTGCAGTTCCAACAAAATCAACCAAATTCGCGCGTAGCTTGTATGATTTTACCTTTATATGTTGCAACGCTTTAAACATATTAGCACCTCCTTTCTTGTGGTGGAAATGAATGATTCGAGAATATTCGATGTATTCATGAACATTTTGTGCAATTCCCATTGAAATCAAGCTGAGCACCCCTGTTTGCATAAATACAAAAAGAAGTTATTAGATAAAGCAAATTGTACTATGAATTGACAATTTAAACAGGTAACCTACATGATCCATGTAGAGCACACATTTAAAAAAATGGAACTCACCAAAAGGAATCCTAAAACACTATTGTATTGGCCATCACAGCAACAAAGATGGAGATCCGTGAATGCTTCTAAGCTGAAGTTAGTTTGTTCTTGTGGGCAATATAACCATCCTTCAACTGCTCCCTTCTGATAAGAAGAGAGGCTTGGCTTCTTCATCCTGGCATAATCGGAACCAGGCACTTCACGTTCTCCATATTCTTCTTCAGAGGTGGATGATCCTATTGTACAATGCTCGAAAAAAAGGAAAGGAATTATTTAAAACAACACAGATGAAGCACTTCATGACAATAGCTAAATAGTAGCACAACACCTTTAGAGATGACAAAGCTGAATCATATGGATGAAATCCGTGGGCTGGTACCAACGTTTGTTAGGAGGCTTATTGTGTAGAGCATACAGATGATGCACTTCTCCGGAACCATGTGTTGTTATCTACTTGGTTGCCATGCTTACTATATACTCCTCGATTAGTTTAATGTTTCCAACATCTTCTTGTGCAGTTCCAGTAAAATAATTTTGATCTTCTAAGAAGATCCCTGTTTGCACAAGTAGAGATAATTACATATTACATTAAGAGTGGCATCAAATCAGTGGCAAAACAATTGCTCGTTCCAGCCATAGCAATAAATTAAGATGCAAAACTGCATCATTACTTGTGTCATCACAGTTCCAGTGCTTCACTATAGCACCAGGAGTAGATTTTTGTTTTTCTTTAGATAGTTCTTCCCCTTCATCACTCGTTTCAATAATAGACAAGCTTCACCTTCAATGTAAGATTTGGCATGTCAATTAGGGAGCACAAGTATAGCACCAAACAACGACATTAATTTTCTGATGACAGTAGCAAAATACATGCCAACAGTTATGAAATATCATTATCTTACCTCAATGGGATATTATGGTGCACATATAGATTGGAAGTCTTGTCTCCATTTGTGCAATTCACTAAAATCAAGCAACATTAACGTATAAGTAGCACAACATATGAAAGCAGACTGCACGATCATGTGAAAGAAGGCTAGTACTAACCTCTCATGACGCGAAATTCAAACAACTCACAAGAAGAAGATCTGAAACAAATTTGCGAACAAGGGTAGGAAGTCAGATCTCCTCTTGTGCAGTTCCACTAAGATCAAGCAATCAAGCAACATTGTCGGTGTGACATTTTGGTTGAACTGCCCAAAACACTCTTAAAACAAAAGTGTTTTGTGTAGTGCAACAAAAGTAGCAACGAGGTGAAGTAGATAACCCTGTTTACACAGAGGTGCAAAGGAAACACGTAATGGTCAATAATGGTGGATGACACAGAAGCCCACAAAAATAAGCATCTAACTTATCTAAATGGGAAAGAAAGCAAGATAGTAGCATTTCTCAAATAGTGGCACTGATTCATATTAACAATAAAATTCATTAAACATGTAATTTACTTTTAACTATGGCATTGCTTCAATTTTCTAGCGACATATTAGAGGGTGTTTGTTTACAGGGACCTTTTGGTGTAGGGACTAAAAAAGTCCCTTTTTGTCCCATCTAAACCAAACAGGAGGGACTTTTAGGGACTAAAAGTGGGCATTTGGGTCTAAAGAAGAAGACCCCGAGGGAGAGTCTTTTTGGGACTTTTTCCAACAGTTGCCCCTGCCCCGCATCGCACCTTATCTCTATTAGTTCAATACTAGGGGTAACAGGGTCTTTTAGCATGTCATTTAATAACCTCTAGTCCATGTTTAGACCCTGGAACCAAACATGTATGGACTAGGGGCTTTTTAGTTGGGACTAAAAAAAGTCCTAGGACTTTTTAAACAAACAGGGCCTTAGATTAACAACAGCTAAAGATTTGTATGGGACAGTGGACACACCAGCACCATGTGCATCTACCGATGTATAAAGGGGTGATGCACAGTCTGTTGCAACAAAGAACAAACAACCAAGGAGCATATTTGTGTTGGTCCCAGTTTTGTCATCTTTAGAAACTTTTCCCTATGTGAGGGTAGCAAATCTAGTCCTGCTCAAACTCTACAGCCTTGTTCCCCAAAATAGAAAGATTAGTTTGTTACAGATGTGCGTACTGCGTTTGTCATTGTTTTCCCTTTTCGACCAACATAGGTGCTGGATAGCCAGTCTGTACTACTTCCCCCCTTCCTTTCCTCTTTGAACCACGTCCTAGATTCAAGCTACACAACTTTCCCCACTACTTTCCTGCTTGATGAAACACCTAGATTCGAGTGTAGAAGCGGAAAAAGCCCACACGCAGCTAGAGCAATGCATGTGGAATAAGTAAACTATACCTTAAGGTTCTCGGGATGTGGCTCAGTGGGCGGCCGGAGGCCGATCTGCCCACACTATGTATGGCTACGAGGAAGAAGGAGTCAAAGGCCCTCCCGCGCCACCGCTGGGTGAAAGAGAACAACTGCGCCGGTAGTGGATTCCCTCCCTCACCGACGGTGACAACGTTAAGCCTCCTTCAGTTCCTGGCAGATGGATCCAGCCGACTCTTTGACCAGCAATGAGGGGAAGAGAGAGAGAGAGAGAGAGAGAGAGAGAGAGAGAGAGACTAAAAAGTCTTTTTTAGATCCGTAGAGGGTGAGAGAGTGTGAAGAGAGAAACTACAAGCGCTGAGGCTCCAGCGTGTATATATATAGTGGAGAGAGAGTGTGAAGAGAGCAAACCCTAGAAAACAAGCACCGAGGCTGCAGCGTATATTGTTGGAGTGGTTTTCTTTTTCTCTCCATAAAAATCGTTTTAAATTGTGCATGAAACAGAACTCTTTATTTAACGTAGTGAAGAAAAATACTAGGGGCAATGCTAATACGTGAAGAAAATTTAACGTTTGAAGGAGTCAACTCGCAATTAACGCTGCATGCCTCCCGGTCGCGCTTACTAACGTTCACGTGTGGTACCCTCCAAAATATCGGAAAGGTGGGCTGCACCATCCTCCAATTGTAAATATTTTGAGCTTCAAAAAATATTAAATATTTTGGGCACTTGTATTCGGCCTAAGTCGGTGTGCCACCGTATGTACTAACGGTTACGCGGGTGCTAAGAAACTAGGGTGTATTGAGAGTAATTGCCATGCCATTTATTCGTAGGGTCACTTGCAAACTGTGAAACTCTATTCACCTCTTATTTAGTGGATGAGACAAATCTTTTGCCTCCGTTTAGAAAAAAACGAGAAATTCAATTTTAATTATTTGGTTTGTACGCTTTGCTCTCTTCCAATAATTTTTGGCACTTGTATTCGACCTAAGTCAGTGTGCCACCGTATCTCTTACTATTCCCTCTGTCTAGGTGTATAAGTCACGTTAGAAGGTGCAGCGGGACCAAGGTGCAAGCAGATTGGTGGAGAAGGAGAAATTTGACCGGTCCTTCCTCCAATCAAAGCCCTGATTTCTATCTCTAAACGCAACAATTAATCACAACAATTAAGATATGCTATTTTAGCTACCATGTAGGGCCACGCATTAACTCGCATGCAAGCCAACTTGGATCCCTTGACTGATCAATGCGTAGTTGCGGTCCATGCATTGGGTTTCCGGGGGAGATAACAAGGCAGAGTAAGTAACAATGCTCTAGCAACGAGGCTAGGAGGGGATTGAGATGGGAAGTTAATGGACAACGCCTAAATATTTTGGGAATATCTAATTTTCGTAAGATGACTTAACTCCTAGATGGATGGAGTACTACTCTACTCCTCAGTCCAGGTTTGATGGAATATTCGTCACCTCTTCTCTTCTTGTACCTGCTCCAATTATCTCACTTCCTGTGGCTTCCCACTCGCACGATATTCCTATTCTATGAACCTATGTGTGTGCGTGTGTGTGTGTTTTAACAGCGTGTGTGTTAGAGAGAGCGACACATCGACCTACTCCTACAGCGAGATGGTGTGTAGTGTATGATTTAGCCGCGAGAGTTGGTGCATCCCCTCGTTTCCGAGCGTCCGGTCAGGACAGCTGCCACGCCAGCTCCTGACCATCCTGGCCCACCCAGATCCCCTCCATCGCCCGCACACGCTTCCCTGGCAGAGCGGACACGACCTCTCACTTGTGCCTGTGTTGAGGAAAGCGGATTCAAGAGTGATGGTTGCTTCGTCCGTCCAACTTACTATTGCGTCTATGTGATTTGATGGCTCATTGGTCATTATTACTGAGGTGGTACGACTGCTGGATGTCCCACGTTTCGGGGAAAGGAGGTAGATTACAATTTTCTTCATTCTTACAGCAGAGGAGTGCGAAAGCAGTGAAAACACGCAAGCTCAGTGATTACATGGCCCACCTCACACTATCACCATATTTTCTGGACACCGTGCGACACCTAACTCTTTACATAGTAGTATAGTTCGTACTGTAATTTCTCAGCGAGATAAGTTTGTACAATGCTATGGAGCTTCCAGCTTCTGTTTCATGTATCTTGCATCCAAGGTTGCCCCGTTGCAACATTTCATCAAATACAAAGGAGACTAACATGCATGCTATTGCATCTCAATGATTGAGAGATCATAGCCAATATGTACTCCCTCCGTTCCAAAGTAAGTGTCTCAACTTTATGAAAACTTTAGTACAAAGTTGTACTACTACTAAAGTTGACACTTATTTTGGAATAGAAACAGCTAAAGAAAAAAAACGATCCATGCAGTCCCTAGCCCTTGAACCCTAAACCCTAACCAGGCTTTAATTTGCTGGCGACGTTGAACCTTCCGAAGAAATGAAGTTTGCAACCCTTTGACCATCAGATCATTTTGTGCAGTTTCACTAAAATCAAGATGAGCATCCCCATGGCAAAGAAATTGAAAAGGCGTGATTAGAATAAAATTACTGGCACTAGTTGATGAGACATAAACTCATCACAAATACTGTAGAAGCCATTAGAGCTACGTGCGGGGCAAAGAAGTAGAGAAATATCCACATGGAGCGATGTGGGCAGCTGAGGCAGTTGTGCAAGCCGGCTATGAAGGAAGTTGTACCTGAGGGATGTCGGGACATACCTCAACTTAGAGGAGGGCGGCGGGAGGCCGCAACTGCCCGCATCGCGGCAGTGAGCAAGGGACGAAGGCAACCACATCGGCTTTGTGAGAGAGAACGATGGGGACACCTGATCGGGACGTGCCGACAGTGGGTTTTCACCGGCGACCAAGGTAGTCAGAATCCCGACTCGGCTGCTAGCATCCTACGACTTCACGACCCTATGGAAGCATGTCGATCCAAATCCTACTATGAACCTGGATCAGCTAGAATCCATGTTGAGTCACGATCCAAATCATAGAATCCTTTACAAAACTGTACAATCCCGACTACGCTATGGACTATGTCCGATTCTACTAATTTATCTAAGCCGTTTGTCTAGTTATTGCAGAATAGTATGCCATCATCCAAACCACTTTTCATATACCTCATGGACCTTTATTCCCCTCCCAAGCCCAAACGCTCAGCCGTCGACACCTTTGATCTAGCTCTCAGAAACCCTAGATCGGAATTGAGTATCAGGCTTGTTGACAGATGGAATTGGCATGAAAAGGAGGATGCTTCAAGATTGATCGGAGAAGAAGATCAAGACCCTTCAAGGTTTAGCACTGTAGGTCAGATAGACAAGTGATCAACTATTCACGCACTTTAAAAAGAACATAAGTAAATTTCGTGCATTGAAGGTTTAAATGTTATATATATTTCCCTCTCATATATGTTCCATACATGCGAGCTAGATGACAAGTTAGCTATAAAAAGAAGTGGAATACAACTAGCATTGATGTGTACGTTCTTTGCTCCATATTTAGTGTCAAAACTCTATAGAACCCATATAAATTTCTTGTGTGCATAGAAAATATCTTATTTGAGTAAATCTAGTAGAATCCTTGATTCCATGACTCGATCTTACGGCTTGATTCTGTTTGAGGAAAATCGATCCGACTCCGAATCCCGACTCTGACTACCTTGCCGGCGACGACGGCGATCGCATCTACACAAAGCATCCACCCTTCCCCCGACGGACATGATCCGCCCGGATGTTAGAGGTGTGGCCATAGTTGTTTTGTGTGAGAGAGTGTGAAGAGAGCAACCCCAGCAAGAAACCGTGTATATAGTGGAGCGGTTTCTTTTTCTCTTCGGCACCGTTCATGCATGGTTCCTGACCCTCCATTATTTATAAGGGAGTAACTACTACTAGACGCATCATATTATCATGTGGGCTGCATCATCACACATAAATAAGCTCCACCGTGTCATGTGTGTGGTAGGGGAAGACGAAAAGAGTGCTACAGAGTGCTAGTACTACGTGCGTGGGTGCGTGCACCTCTTCTCTTCGAGCATGGTTATTAAGAGTATAGCCCATTACTCTACCATGCAGTTATTATATGGGAAAAGAGTATAGGCAGTAATAATGACTAATAAGCCATCAAATCACGAGGCCCACCTTTCTCTATGTTTGACCGAGGAAGCAACCATCATTTCACTCCTCGTTGAATATCCATCCGCTGCTACCTCCGCCAATAAATAAAAATCCACTTCTACCTCCGCATCATGATTAATAATATAGCATGTTAATCACGACGTAGAAATATCATTCACTGATACAATAGGCCTGGCTCTAAGGGTGGTGATTTTTTTACTTTGTCTCTTTCTCTTTTTGTCTCATTTACTCATTTTACATAGGAGCACGTGTATAGGATGGCTATTCCTTTTGATGGGACTTCTTCATGAGGTTTAGACTAAGCAGCTCCCAATTATACCCACTGCCCACCACTCTGAATCGTGCCATCTATGATAGTACTCCCATTGCAACAACTAGGTCCAGTAGGTCTAGCACGTCCTGTAAGAAGAGACTGTCACGCAAAACATACATCTTGTTGCCTTCTTCATCATACAGTACGTACCACTGGTACGTACTACTAGTACTACTACTACGAATTCTCCTATAAACCTTGCACTTAGCATCTGAAAAATATTAACCTTGCGCTTGGCCCTTCGCCTCTTGGGGAAGTCGAGCAATAATGGTAGTACAATATACGTTCTGGCTATATGAGACCGAATGAACTGTTGCACGTCCACCACGTAGGCGAGGGTCGAGGGCGAGGGAGAGTGCGTACTAGTATGTCCGTTTTAATATGGACTACATATGGAGCAAAATGAGTGAATCTACACTCTAAAATACGTCTATATACATCACTGTTTGGAGTATGTACTAGTAGTTCATATTGAAATCTATTACTCCCTCCGTCCCATAATACTAATGTAAAAAACTTTCTTATATTATTAGACAGAGGGAGTAAAACTAGATACATCCATATCTAGACAAATTTAAGACAAAATTTTTGGGATGGAGGTAGTTTATTTCAAACAATATGATAATCTCTCTAACCAAGGTAGGGACGAGGAGTAACGGAGGGAGTAGTAAAATTTTCTCCTCGTCCCGCGATCCACTGTGTGCGTGGGCGAGGGAGCGGGCGTAGGCGTCGTAAGCAAGCCTCTCCTCATCCTGCGACTCTGCGAGCCACCGCGCCCGTGGGCGGGGAGATGGCGTACTAAGCAAGCTTCTCCTCATTCCGTGAGTTGATGGGACACATCAAAAGTAATACGCACATGGCATCTCCAGTGTACAGAGCCTTGCCTCTAAGGTAGGCCCCACATGGTTTGCCTCTTTTTTAACATAACGCGTAAAGTCGTAATTTGTTTGTTCACCCGTGGTACACGATCCTCCATCAAGTGGACAACCAGTTCACCTGTCAATTACCATGTGGGCTGCTTTTTCCTACAGAATGAGCTCCACCGTGTACCGACGCGGGTGTGGCTAGGAAAGAGACGGGAGTAGGTGCGCATGCAGTGCATGCACCTCTTCTCTTCGTGCACGTCCCCCACCTACGTGGGTGTGTGAGAGAGAGATACAAACCTAGACAGATGCCGGGCGTTCGTGAGTGTTTTTTGTTGGGGGGTGATTTTGTGAATGTATTTGTGGGAATATGTGTCGATGATATCTCAAACCAAAATTTGACACATGCAATGTGTGTGAAATAGAGGGCTATCATATCATATATAGAGGGGGCGATCCACGAGAAGAGAGGGAGGGGTCATAGATATCAATAGAGACGAAGAGAGGATCAAGTGGGTGGGTGCGAGATCTATGAAGAGTGTCATTGAAATTGTGTGTGTGCAAGTCAACGATATGGGCGACTGACCTACCAGAACATCAGAGGGCACAGGGAAAGTTTGTGTGTGGTAGGGAGACATGACTAGAGCGCTCGATGTATCGGTGTGTGTGGGGGGGGGGGGAGGGGGAGGCAGATACCTAACTAGAGAGGTAGATCGACTCATATATGTGTTGAGAAGGAGAGACCTGTCGGATACTGGGTTCAGGCAAAACCCTTAAGGTTCGAACTCTGGGGTGCGCATGAAGATCTCTCCCTACCAAAACACGCCCTCAACCTCGTCGCGATTTCTAAGATAGATCGAAGAACAACACAAGAGACACAAGGTTTATACTGGTCCGGGCCACCATTATGGTGTAATACCCTAATCCAGTGTGTGGTGTGGTGGATTGCCTCTTGGGCTGACGATGAACAGTACAAGGGAAGAATAGCCTCGTGAGGATAGTTGTTCTTGTGCTTGGTGGTGTTCTTGAGGAGCAATCAATCCGTACAGACCTAGATGAGATGCCTCTCTGCTATGGTGGCTAGCCCTATTTATAGAGGCCCTGGTCATGTTCCCAAATATTGAGCGGGAAGGGATCCAACAACGACCATTTTGAAAGGGGACAACTAGTACAAGCTATCCTGACTAAAGGTGGTCTTCGCCTGCCAAAGGCACTGGTGGTGATGCCGTCTTGGGCTCCATGGTGACCTCCGTCCTGCCATCCTGCTGGTCTTGATCTCGTTGCACTGATAAGGAAACCTTTGCCTGATGTCTCGGTACTCCGTGCCTGCGCTTGCCCCCTTTGTACCAAAGAGGAAACGAGGACACTGCGTAGGACGGCTGATACGTCTCCGTCGTATCTACTTTTCCAAACACTTTTGCCCTTGTTTGGGACTCTAACTTGTATGATTTGAATGGAACTAACCCGGACTGACGCTGTTTTAAGCAGAACTGCCATGGTGTTGTTTTTTGTGCAGAAAATAGAAGTTCTCGGAATGTCCTGAAACTCCACGGAACACCTTAGAAAAAACAATAAAAAATCCTCGCAAAGACCAGGGGGCCCACACCCTGTCCATGAGGGTGGGGGGCACCCCCTGGGCGCGCCCCCCTACCTCGTGGGGCCCCTGGTGGCCCTCCGACGCCAACTCCAACTCCATATATTGGCTTTTGGGGAGAAAAAATCAAAGAGAAGAAATCATCGCGTTTTACGATACGGAGTCGCCGCCAAGCCCTAATCTCTCTTGGGACGGCTGATCTGGAGTCCGTTCGGGGCTCCGGAGATGGGGATTCGTCGCCGTCATCATCATCAACCATCCTCCATCACCAATTTCATGATGCTCACCACCGTGCGTGAGTAATTGCATCGTAGGCTTGCTGGACGGTGATGGGTTGGATGAGATTTATCATGTAATCGAGTTAGTTTTGTTAGGGTTTGATCCCTAGTATCCATTGATGTTGCTATGACTTTGCTATGCTTAATGCTTGTAACTAGGGCCCGAGTGCCATGATTTCAGATCTGAACCTATTATGTTTTCCAGAATATATGTGTGTTCTTGATCCTATCTTGCAAGTCTATAGTCACCTACTATGTGTGATGATCCGGCAACCCCGAAGTGACAATAATCGGGACCACTCCCGGTGATGACCATAGTTTGAGGAGTTCATGTATTCACTATGTGCTAATGCTTTGTTCCGGTTCTCTATTAAAAGGAGGCCTTAATATCCCTTAGTTTCCGCTAGGACCCCGCTGCCACGGGAGGGTAGGACAAAAGATGTCATGCAAGTTCTTTTCCATAAGCACGTATGACTATATACGGAATACATGCCTACATTACATTGATGAACTAGAGCTAGTTTTGTGTCACCCTATGTTATGACTGTTACATGACAAACCACATCCGGCATAATTATCCATCACTAATCCGGTGCCTACGAGTTTTCCATATACTGGTTCTCGCTTATTTACTTTTCCGTTGCTACTGTTACAATCACTACAAAATACCAAAAACATTACTTTTGCTGTCTTTACTTTTGTTACCGTTACCACTACTATCATATTACTTTGCTACTAAATACTTTGCTGCAAATACTAAGTTTCCAGGTGTGGTTGAATTGACAACTCAGCTGCTAATACTTGAGAATATTCTTTGGCTCCCCTTGTGTCGAATCAATAAATTTGGGTTGAATACCCTACCCTCGAAAACAGTTGCGATCCCCTATACTTGTGGGTTATCAAGACCTTTTTCTGGCGCCGTTGTCGGGGAGCATAGCTCTATTCTTTGAGTCACTTGGGATTTATATCTGCTGGACACCATGAAGAACTTGAAAGATGATCGAACTACTATTTTGCCCTCAACTACGAGGGGAGGTAAGGAACTGCCATCTAGCCTTGCACTAGATTCTCCTTCTGTTATGAGTAAGCTAGCGACACCTAAACCTACTAATGCTTTGAATTCTGATATGTCGCATGTTATTGATGATGCCACTTCTGCTATGCATGATACTTATGATGAAACTACTTCTATGCTTGATACTACTGTGCCCCTAGGTGAATTTCTAGATGAGCAAATTGCTAGGTCTAGGGAAAGAGAAATTATTGAACCTGAATACGATGATGTTAGTGAGGATGAAAATATGCCTGCTATTCCTGAGGGTTACCTTTTTGATGCTGAATCTTCTGCAGCTATTCTTGCTTGCCAGGATAGATATGAACTTAAGAGGTTGCTAGCTAAATGGAGTAAAGAATCTTTTAGAGATAGGATGAGACCTGACCCTGCTTTTGCTACTTCACCTATTTGTGTTCCTAATCAGGATTATTACGATTTTTCTGTTGATCCAGATATAATTACTTTGGTTGAATCTGATCCTTTTTATGGCTATGAATCTGAAACTGTTGTGGCACATCTTACTAAGTTAAATGATATAGCTGCCCTGTTTACTAATAATGAGAGATCGCGCTACCTTTATTTACTCAAAATATTCCCGTTCTCATTAAAGGGTGATGCTAAGATATGGTTTAATTCTCTTGATCCTGGTTGTGTGCAAAGTCCCCAGGATATCATTTATTACTTCTCTGCTAAATATTTCCCTGCTCATAAGAAACAAGCTGCTTTGAGGGAAATATACAACTTTGTGCAAATTGAAGAAGGGAGTCTCCCACAAGTTTGGGGGAGGCTTCTCAAGTTACTTAATGCTTTGCCTGATCATCCTCTTAAGAAACCTGAAATATTTGATATCTTTTATAATGGACTAACTGATGCTTCCAGAGATTTCCTGGATAGTTGTGCTGGTTCTCGTTTCAGGGAAAGAACACCGGATGAAGCTGAAATTCTATTGAATAATATGTTGGCAAAGTAAAATAATTGGGCACCTCCTGAGCCAGCTCCTGAGCCAGTTCCAGAGCCAATTACCGAGCCTATTCCTAAACCAACTCCGAAGAAGAGAGGTGTTCTATTTCTCAGTCCCGAAGATATGCAAGAGGCAAAGAAATCTATGAAATAAAAAGGTATTAAAGCTGAAGATGTTAATAATTTACCTCCTATTGAAGAAATACATGGTCTTAATTTACCGCCTGTTGAAGAAGTATATGATCTCAATTACTTATTTACTAAAGAACCTCCCGATATCCTGACACAGGTAGTAAAGGTAAATTCGCTCTATAGATATGATAAAGCTGAAGTCCCTCCTAATAAAATTGCTAGTCAGTGCTTGGATGAGTTTGATGACTTTATGTTTAAGCAAGATGACTTTAATGCTTATTTTGGTAGACAATTAAAACAGAATACCTTTATGATTAAACGCTTGGGTGATTATATGGCTGATATTAGAGGTGAACTTAAACTTGTTAGCAAACATGCTTCTATGGTTACCACTCAAGTAGAACAAGTACTTAAAGCTCAAAAAGAAGTGCTTGATGAAATGAATAGTAAGAAAAATGATTATGCTGTTAGAGTGGCTACTAGAACTGGTAGAATGACTCAGGAACCTTTGTATCCTGAAGGCCACCCTAAGAGAATCGAGAAAGATTCTCACAGAAATAATATTGATGTACCTAGTTCTTCTAAGAGGAAGAAAAAGAAAAATGATAGGACTTTGCAAACATCTAGTGAACCTATTGCTGAACCACCTGAGAATCCAAATGATATCTCTATGTCTGATGCTGAAACACAATCAGGTGATGAACATGAACCTAGTGATAATGTTAATGATAATGTTCATGTTGATGCTCAACCTAGTAATGATAATGATGTAGAAGTTGAACCTGCTGTTGATTTTGATAACCCACAATCAAAGAATCAACGTTATGATAAAAGAGACTTCGTTGCTAGGAAACATGGTAAAGAAAGGGAACCATGTGTTCAGAAACCCATGCCTTTTCCTCTGAAACCATCCAAGAAAAAGGATGATGAGGATTTTGAGCGCTTTGCTGAAATGATTAGACCCATCTTTTTGTGTATGTGATTAACTGATGTGGTCAAAACAAATCCTTATGCTAAGTATATGAAGGATATCATTACTAATAAAAGAAACATGCCTGAAGCTGAAATCTCCACCATGCTTGCTAATTATACTTTTAAGGGTGGAATACCAAAGAAACTTGGAGATCCAGGAGTACCTACTATACCATGCTCCATTAAGAGAAATTATGTTAAAACTGCTTTATGCGATCTTGGAGTCGGTGTCAGTGTTATGCCTCTCTCTTTATATCGTAGACTTGACTTGAATAAGTTGACACCTACTAAAATATCTTTGCAAATGGCTGATAAATCAACTGCTATACCTGTCAGTATTTGTGAGGATGTGCCTATTGTGGTTGCAAACGTTACTATTTTAACGGACTTTGTTATTCTTGAAATTCCTGAGGATGATAGCATGTCTATTATTCTTGGAAGCCCTTTCCTTAATACTGCGGGGGCTGTTATTGATTGCACCAAAGGCAATGTCACTTTTCATGTTAATGGCAATGAGCACACGGTACACTTTCTGATGAAACAACCTCAAGTTTATAGTATCAGTTCTATTGGAAAGATTCCATCGATTATATTTGGAGGTTTTGAATTTCCTCTCCCTACTGTCAAGAAAAAGTATGATATTCTTATTGTTGGGAATTTTCATATCCCCGTTGAGGTAACTTAGTGTTATTCCAAATTTCTCCGGTTCCGTGATTATTCAGAATGAGTTTGTTAACAAGACTTGATCAACCTTGTTAGTGGGTTCATTTTGATGATCACGAGATGGATGAAACTAGAAGCACAACCTTCTGTACCCTCTTTATATTTTTTGTTATTTAGTAGAAATAAAGTAAAATAGTATTTTTCTGTCTATTTCCTGACTTATCCGTGCAATATAAAAATATCCTGAAAATAAAAGTCCTCAGAATGCCATGCCAATTTAATATGAGTTTTTCAGGAATATTTGAGAATTTACTGTGCAAAAATTACCACGGGGGGAGCTGCCACCTGGTCACGAGGGTGGAGGGCGCACCCTACCCCCCTGGGCGCGCCCCCCAGCCTTGTGGGCCCACGGTGGCCCTCCTCCACTTATCCCTGCACCCATCTTCTTCCTCTGCCTCACACAAACATGAAAAACCAACTCAAGCACGAGTTCCAGCCCCCGTTGCTGTGATTTTCGATCTCCTTGCTCAAAGCACCTCTCGCAAAACTGCTTGGAGAGATTGTTCCTTGGTATGTGAATCCTCCATTGGTCCAATTATTTTTTGTTCTAGTGCTTTATTCATTGCAAATTTGTGCTGCATAGGTGACCATGTTCTTGAGCTTGCATGTCAAATTTATATGGTTCCAAGTAGTTCCAATGCTTGATATAGGCTCTAGGCACTTGTGGGAGTTGTTACTATCAATTTTATTGAAGTTGGTTCACTTTCATTTGAAGTTACTAATAATTTCAGATTGTTTCAGAAATAATGAAGAAATTTTTGAGGGGCTCGTTGAGCCGAAGCTCTAAGGAAAAACAAAAGGAAGAAGAGGAGAAGCCCAAATTCAATTTGCCCCGCACCGCGGAGGTCCGGCCGTGTGAATGGCCTTCCGATGACTTCTTGAGGAGAGCCGGGATTTATGAGGATTTCTATTTATTGATTGCAAATGTCGGCCTCACAAACTTCCTCCACGACCAACGTCATCAGTATCTTCTACTCACAAATACTTTTGTGCAAAACTTCTACTTTTTCCCTAAGAAATCACCTCCCACAGTAGAGTTTCATTTATATGACGTTGTTAAAGAGATGACATTAGTTGAATTCTGCGAGGTTTGTAGAATACCCTTTGAGGGCACCTTAGATGAACCCCACCGTAATGAAGTAGAAGCTTTTATTAACACTATCACTGTGGGAGAAACCAGGAAGGTTTCTTATGCAAGGATCACTAGCATACATTTTCCTGTTTTACGCTACTTTGCCTTATTTGCTAGTCGTTGCTTGATTGGACGCGTTAACTGTGGGAACCTTAGTATTCCTGATATTATTATTTTGCTCCATGGTTTATACCGCAATAACTCTATTAGTATGGGTGGAATTGTTGCTAGACGGTTAAGTCTGAACCATACTAAGGGCCCCATCTTTGGAGGCATTTATGCTTCACGCCTAGCTGAAAATTTTGAAATACCTATTAGGCATGAGGAGAAAGAAGAAACAACGCTGCCACGTGTTTATTTAGATTATAAGAGTATGGTAGTGCATGACCTTCTTGTTAAGAGTCACGAAGGAGAGCTCAAATACAAATTATACTTTGATAAACATCACCCTGAGACTATTACTTTGCTTGCTCCTTCTTTGTTTAACTTGTCTGCAGAACCTCACACCGTTCCGTGGTCGACTGTTCAAGCCTATCGGAATCCTGCACCAGCCCCGGAACCAGAGCCACAAAATGAGCCTCCACAACTATCTGTTTATTCTTGGGATCCAGAGGAGGCTGCCAGCAAGTGGCAGTCAGAGTCTTCTTCATCACAGTATGACCCCAGCTACACCTACGGGTATCCGCCAGGCTATCCCTGGCAATAGACCAACTTAGGCCAAAAGCCTAAGCTTGGGGGAGTACGTATCTCCGACCGACTTTACATTCATGTTCACACACACACTCATTGCTAGATGTTGGTGCTCATACTTTTTCACTGTAATATCCATGTTAGTTTAAATTTCTTTTTCCCGCTTTCTTCCTATGTGTTTAATAAACCTTAAGAAAAACAAAAAAAAATTAGTTAGTTTACTTTCCATGCTTGTAGTAGAATTAAAAAGAAAGCCCAAAAATATTTCCCGTTCTTCTTTTACTAGTTGGAAGCTTTCCCGTGTAAATAGTTTTTATTTCTTTTCTTTTCTTTGGGGGTCGAGAAGACTATATTGAAAATGCTTAGTGGCTCTCATATGCATGATTGTTTATTTAACTTAGAGCCCATATTACTTGTCTTCTCTCTTGAGTTGAATGCTTGCAGATTCCAGCTTAGTCCAATGCACGTGCACTCTTATTATTATACACACCGTTCGGTCGTGCAAGTGAAAGGCAATAATGATGATATATGATGGACATATTGGGATGAGAAAAGCTGGTATGAACTCGACCTATCTTGTTTTTGTAAATATGATGATTCATCGTTCCTGATTCAGCTATTGTGAAATAAACATATTTGCAATGACATTTAGAGATTATAGTTGCTTGTGCCATGCTTGATTAGCTATGAGTTATAATGGTTTACCTTGCGTGCCAACATGCTATTAGAATGATTATGATGTGGTATGATGGGATGGTATCCTCCTTTAAATGAATTGAGTGACTCGACTTGGCACATGTTCACGCATGTAGTTGAATCAAATCAACATAGACTTCATGATATTTATGTTCATGGTGGATTATATCCTACTCATACTTGTGTTCGGTGTAAATTAATTTTAATGCATGTTTACGACTATTGTCGCTCTCTCAGTTGGTCGCTTCCCAGTCTTTTGCTAGCCTTCACCTGTACTAAGCGGGAATACTGCTTGTGCATCCAAACTCCTTAAACCCCAAAGTTATTCCATATGAGTCCACTATACCTACCTATATGCGGTATTTACCTGCCGTTCCAAGTAAATTTGTATGTGCCAAATTCTAAACCTTCAAATAAACATCCTGTTTTGCATGCTCGAATAGCTCATATGTCAACTAGAGCTGCCCTTATCTTCCGTGTTAGGCAGGTTATTCTCAAGAGGAGTGGACTCCGCTCCTCATTCACGAGAAAATGGCTGGTATCCGGGATGCCCAGTCCCATGCTTTATGCAAACTAAATCAAAATAACTTCAAACAAAACTCCCCCTGGGACCCGTTGAATGTTGGAGGCACTCGTTGTTTCGAGCAAGCCATGGATTGATGCTTGTGGAGGAGGGGGAGTATAAACTTTACCATTCTGTTTGGGAACCGCCTATAATCTGTTTAGCATGGAAGATATCGTCGTTGTCACGACCGGTTTTTCCGGGTATTAATTTCCAGAAAATGGCTGTTGTGCTCACCAGCCCCAGGATTACTGTTAGCTGATGAGGCACCAACTTGATACAGAAATTCCTAGCAAAATACAAAATATGTAGTACAAGACCATTTTGGCCTGGGAGTACAACAAATGGTTTCTAGTGGTTGAGGGCGGAAGCGGTTTGTGGATCATCAGTGCCTATGGGACTCCATTTCCCACAGGAACAACTCACCAGGTTAACTCCTATCTTTGCGAGGCTGCTATCACCGTTGCTTAGGTTCCGGGGCTGTCATCGCAACGCTCCACTCCATGCAAGAAATCTGGCCAAGACAATAGCCAGGGACAAGCCATTGAGTACTTTGAATGTACTCGCAAACATGATGAACACTGGGATAATATAAATGATAATTATGCACTGAATATTCTATGATCACATCGTCAGTCATAAATAAAAATCTTTTATGCATGCAAGCAGGTTTTTTTTTGAAACATGAATATGCAATAATGGAGTGGAAATAAAATGCCACAGTCGGGCGTCTGTGCGACACCACATAAAGGGGCTTATAAAGTATATAAATAACAAGCATGCCACAGTCGGGCGTCTCAGTGACACCACATAAAGGGCTTATAAAGTAAATAAATAACAAGCATGCCAAAGTCGGGTGTCTTAGCGACACCACATAAAGGGCTTATAAAGTAAATAAATAGCAAGCATGCCACAGTCGGGCGTCTCAGCGACACCACATAAAGGGCTTATAAAGTAAATAAATAGCAAGCATGCCACAGTCGGGCGTCTCAGCGACACCACATAAAGGGCTTATAAAGTAAATAAATAGCAAGCATGCCACAGTCGGGTGTCTCAGCGACACCACATAAAGGGCTTATAAAGTAAATAATCACACTGAATATCCAAGAGGTAGAACCGTCCTAGGGATACTCAATAATTCAAGTAATATAATGGGTTAGTCCATAATAAAAATAAACATAATCATCACAAGTCATCAGTCATGATCCACGTTCTGGTTTAGTAGTTTCTCCTTCGAAGACCGACACTAAGACCGACACTTGACCCATCCCAGACTATAGTCCTTAACCATGGACACGGCTATTCGAATAGATTTAATCTCTGCAGAGGGTGTACTCTTTACCCACGAGTAACGGATTCCTTTAGTCCATCGGGACTAATTCCGTCTACGGTCTTTTAATTGAAAACACACCTGACTTGCAGATACCAGCTTAACTTACCGGTGTCTGGAATCACCCACGGCACCTGTCAAGCAAAATTCTAAGTGGGGAGGCTACAACCTCGCGTAGCATGGGATCAAATTTATATCGCGCGCTCTAAGGGGTGCCCCCTCTCGGTCCCAACCGGAAACACCCATGCCCCCGGACCAGGTGGCCTGCCTACCGGCTACAACCGGTATCTTCCACCATGGCCTCTCTGTATGGTGTGTGCTTGAAAGGGGTTGACGACTTACTGAACCGTACCCTACCTGTTGTAGGGACAAGTGGTAGTACGAAACAAGTATGGGGGTTACTGGAACAAGACTCGATCTATGGTCAACTCAGAAGGTTTATGAATTCCCTGCATGATATGTGTAACCAATATATATTCCAACCAACAAAATCACCACTCATTATTCCTCACCATGTCATACCGGACATAACCGTCCCGATGGAGACCGGAGACAAGCCCATGCCTACCCAAGGCAGAGGCTTTCCCGGGTTTCTTTCCGGCATGCATGCAAGGCATTCGAGGGTGAATATCATCACAAGTATATCTGTTTCCAACAGCAAGGAAATCTCCAATATGCATTTATGCAAATGATCACGTCACCACATAAAATAACGAGTTCTCCGAAATAAGGTGGTGTTATAATCGTGTCAACCAACACATCAAAAATATTATGCCAGGGTTCAGGATGCTTGCCTTCAAGGGTATGCAAGTGGGGGTGCCTATTTGAAAGTTACCTTCTCCTTCAAAAACCTATTTTTGAAATTATTCAAATTAACACATAGTTTCAAAACAGCATAAAAAAGTTGTTTGAAATTTTTTGTAATAAATATGAAAATAAACTAGACAATATTTGGGACACAACAGAAAAGAATCAAGTCATTTGGAGTTATATTTAAAAATTTATAGCCAGTCAAAGATTTGGTCAAAAATCTGTTTTTAAAATAAAACAGAAAAGAAAACGTTTCAAAAGGAAATACGCTTTCTAAGCAGGGAGACGTACTGGCGGTTTTGCGCTTCCACTTAAAACGTGTGGAGGCGGGCCGGGTCACTGACAGTGGGTCCAGGGGGCCCACAGGTCAGGTTTGACCAGTCATAGTGCCTCTTCTCCCTCCTCTGTCCGAGCGGGGCGGGGCTCCGGCGATGCTCACCGGTGAACGGCGGCACCGTTCGAGAAGCCGAGGCCATCCGCGGGCTTAGGGGGTCAAGGAGGTCACTCCGGTGGTCGCTTTGGTCTCTGGGGTGGACGGAGCTGCCGGCGGCGAGCTCCGCAGCGGACGGTGGTCGTCGGGCAGAGTGGGATTTTGACTCCGGTGGTTCCTGACCAAAATCAAGCATGGGGATGGACTCGTGGGTGCTGCAGGATGTTGTTGGTGCAGTGAGTGGAGAGGGGGGGGGGCTGGTAGCGCCGGAATGGCCGGGCCAGTGGCGGCGGCTGCGGTTGCCGGAGATGGGGAAGAAGACCTCCCCGGGTCGATTGGCTGCAACGGGGGAACTCGGGAAGTGATTTGAGGCTGCCTGGGGAACGGGACGTGCTCGGGGGCCTCTTATATAGCGTGGCCATGTCGGTTCGCGGCGGCCACGGATAGGATCACCGGCGAACCGCCTCTCTGTTGCTGCAGGAGGATGTGGCGGCGATAAGCGCTTGCAGACGAGCGAGGGGATAGGCTTGGACTGCTCCAGAGGGCAGGTGGCGAGCGCTAGCGGCTCGGGCAGCGTTGTCCATGGAAGAGGCTGTTGGGCGGCGGTGGCGGCTTGCGGAGGCAGTGCTGTAGGGCGCCAGGAGGGGGCCAGGCGGCTCTGCAACAAGGGAGGAGTCACGGGCGTGCTGGCTGTGCAAGGTGAGTGGCCAGAATGAGCGCGGGGAGGCGGCCGTGCGACGCGGCGGTTCGGTGCGTGCACGTTCAAAATGTGTGCTCTGGGCGCGCCCAGAGCGTGCACGCGACCTGCTCAATGGAATGTCAGGGCGGGCTAGAGCGTTTGAGCGAGGCTGGCAGGAAGCAGGGCTAGGTTAGAGTTAGCAAGAAGATAAATGGACATGGTGGTTAGGTCAGGTGATCAAGTTTACAATGCTAACCAAAGCTCATGCCAATTCTGTCCATGCTCTCAGGGTGTTTGACAAAATGCCACAGGCACCTAGGCATCTCTTGGAGTGGCCAAATCTTCCAGATTGGAGTCTCTTTAGATGACTAAAAGGGTGGTGAGGTTAGTTTGTCAAAAGCACAAACTTGCTAGTGCAAGTTTTGCAAAACTTCAATTCTGGACAGGAGGTAAATGGCATTATTTCATGAACCAAAAATATTCCAATGAGCCCATCCTCCTGGACATAAGGGTTTGGTAAGGTGCACTACAAGCAGGAGAAAACTCATGGTAAAGGAGCAAGTTAGAAGATGGTTGCAGTACAAATCATCAAGTTGGACCAGAATGAAAAAGAGGATGATTCACTCAAATTTTTCAAAGAACATCAATGGGTTTTTGCACAAAGTGGAATAATATGCTCCTACTGACCTCCCCTAATTTTGGTAGAAGTTTTAAAGAAATATATAAATAGGTTGTAGTGCAAAATTGCCTAGTGGACCAGATTTGAAAACTTGGTGTAGAACCCAAAATATCCAATGAGTGAAATATATTTTTGCATAAAAGTGATTTAAAAACATCACATGACATCTCCAAATTTAGGTGGGATTTTTAAATAAATTTATCAAATGGTTGTAGTGCAAATGGGACCTTAAAACTCATGAAAAAACTATTTTAGAGGAATAAAGCTCATGGAAAAATAATTATATAAATAATCCCACTGATAAAAGAATTGTTTTATTTGAGAGGGTAAACAAGTCCAACAATGATTGAAAAGTTTTTCCCTTGGGGCAAAAACTCCATAATAATAAAGAAAAGAATGGTTCTGAAATCAGGAGAAAATCCAGAAAATAGAAGTTTTAGTTTCCTGGCAAAATTTTAATTATAAAACAAGGTTAAAATTTTGGGGTGTCACAACACTACCCCCCTTAAAAAAATCTCGTCCTCGAGATTTGTTAAGAGTTGTTTTGAAAATATCTCTCCCGTTAGTTGAAATCAAAAAGTTTATTCATAGCACAAACTTGCGTCGTCGAGGTTGGTCTTTGGTAGCTACGCTTGGGATTAAAATGCAACCGTACACTAACATACTCCTGCATGGCTACTATAAAAAACAGGAGCGCACAAGCAAACAACATTTAATTACGGCGATACAGGGTCACAAGATTACAAGGCGAGGACATTCTAAGACTCGGTACCATTCGAGCGACTCTAGTCTACCTCGTTCATATCTAAGTGGGCTTGCCTTGTGGACGCCGAGGCTTCTCCACGGTTTTCACCGTCATGATCTGCTGGAGGGGGTTGAGGGGCTGCAGGGTCGGGGTAGCGATGATGACCATCTCGGGGATTGTTGGCCACAATCCCGTTGGAGCGTGTTCCCAAAAGGCGACGGAGCACTTCCGGGGTCATCAAGGTATTTTGGTCGATAACTGGGGCAGACCTCAAAGACTCGATCGGTTGTCCGAACAGCACGACTGGGTTGTCGGTGTTGGGATCATCTTCTCCTCTTGCTAGGGCTCGGCGGATCAGCTCTCCACGAGCCGCGATCAGATCAAGGGTGATTTGATCGAACAGACACTCTAGTGCACTTACATAGCGCACTAGATGCAACAGAGCAGGATCCGTCTCATGATCTCCGTTGGCAACCTGGGGTGGCCTACCATACCCGTCACGGCTGGGGTAGTAGTAGAACGAGCGGCAGTTAACTCTAGGCGACAAGTGCCGGAGTTGAACTACAGCCTCTCGAGCAGCTACTGGATGGCTTGTGGCTCAAAGGATGTTGTCCTTCCGGTGAACCTGTAGGGGCGTTCTGGAGATAGACCCCTACCATAGATGTGCACGGTGGCCTAGAATTGATGGCTTTCACTGCCCATGGGTCCTTGGTACACCACATATTCTGGGGGCTCTTCTAATGCAAAGGCACGACGGGTGAGGTTTGCGAGCACGGTCACAAAACCTCCAAGGTTGGTTGCTGTGGTCTCATTGTGCACGACGGGGCCAGGCATTATGGCTTGGTCTGGGGAAAGAGTTTTGTGATGCGCTGTGTTGAGGCTAGCGTGCCCTTTTTATAGAAACAGGGGGCGGAGTCTTCCTTCGCACGCTTGCGAATGGGACAATTTAGGTGTCGGTCAGGTCACTGGCGTGTGATTGATAGGCTAGGCTGATAGGTTGGGCACCGACTTCCAGAGGTGTCAGGGTCACGGCGTGGCTATCTTGCACGGGAAGCTTGGCTGGGGTTAGGTTATGGTCTGGTGGGTTGGTTTACCTAGGTTTATTGACCCGGCTAAGATAGGATTAGCCAATGGTCAGCCTGGCTCTGATACCAAGTTTGTCACGACCGGTTTTTCCGTGTATTAATTTCCAGAAAATGGCCGTTGTGCTCACCAGCCCCAGGATTACTCTTAGCTGATGAGGCAAAAACTTGATACAGAAATTCCAAGCAAAATACAAAATATGTAGTACAAGACCATTCTGGCCTGGGAGTACAACAAATGGTTCCTAGTGGTTGAGGGCGGAAGCGGTTTGTGGATCATCAGTGCCTATGGGACTCCATTTCCCACAGGAACAGCTGACCAGGTTAACTCCTATCTTCGCGAGGCTGCTATCACCGTTGCTTAGGTTCCGGGGCTGTCATCGCAACGCTCCACTCCATGCAAGAAATCTGGCCAAGACAATAGCCAGGGACAAGCCAGTGAGTACTTTGAATGTACTCGCAAACATTATGAACACTGGGATAATATAAATGATAATCATGCACTGAAATATTCTATGATCACATCATCAGTCATAAATAAAAATCTAATATGCATGCAAGCAGGGTTTTTTTTGCAACATGAATATGCAATAATGGAGTGGAAATAAAATGCCATAGTCGGGCGTCTGTGCGACACCACATAAAGGGGCTTATAAAGTATATAAATAACAAGCATGCCACAGTCGGGCGTCTCAGCGACACCACATAAAGGGCTTATAAAGTAAATAAATAACAAGCATGCCATAGTCGGGCGTCTCAGCGACACCACATAAAGGCTTATAAAGTAAATAAATAGCAAGCATGCCACAGTCGGGCGTCTCAGCGACACCACATAAAGGGCTTATAAAGTAAATAAATAGCAAGCATGCCACAGTCGGGCATCTCAGCGACACCACATAAAGGGCTTATAAAGTAAATAATCGCACTGAATATCCAGGAGGTAGAACCGTCCCAGGGATACTCAATAATTCAAGTAATATAATGGGTTAGTCCATAATAAAAATAAACATAATCATCACAAGTCATCAGTCATGATCCATGTTCTGGTTTAGTAGTTTCTCCTCCGAAGACCGACACTAAGACCGACACTTGACCCATCCCAGACTGTAGTCCTTAACCATGGACACGGCTATTCGAATAGATTTAATCTCTGCAGAGGGTGTACTCTTTACCCACGAGTAACGGATTCCTTTAGTCCATCGGGACTAATTCCGTCTACGGTCTTTTAATTGAAAACACACCTGACTTGCACACACCAGCTTAACTTACCGGTGTCTAGAATCACCCACGGCACCTGTCAAGCAAAACTCTAAGTGGGGAGGCTACAACCTCGCGTAGCATGGGATCAAATTTATATCGCGCGCTCTAAGGGGTGCCCCCCTCTCTGTCCGAACCGGAAGCACCCATGCCCCCGGACCAGGTGGCCTGCCTACCGGCTACAACCGGTATCTTCCGCCATGGCCTCTCTGTATGGTGTGTGCTTGAAAGGGGTTGACGACTTACTAAACCGTACCCTACCTGTTGTAGGGACAAGTGGTAGTACGAAACAAGTATGGGGGTTACTGGAACAAGACTCGATCTATGGTCGACTCAGGAGGTTTATGAATTCCCTGCATGATATGTGTAACCAATATATATTCCAACTAACAAAATCACCACTCATTATTCCTCACCATGTCATACCGGACATAACCGTCCCGACGGAGACTGGAGACAAGCTCATGCCTACCCAGGGCAGAGGCTTTCCCGGGTTTCTTTCCGGCATGCATGCAAGGCATTCGAGGGTGAATATCATCACAAGTATATCTGTTTCCAACAGCAAGGAAATCTCCAATATGCATTTATGCAAATGATCGCGTCACCACATAAAATAACGAGTTCTCCAAAATAAGGTGGTGTTATAATCGTGTCAACCAACACATCAAAAATATTATGCCAGGGTTCAGGATGCTTGCCTTCAAGGGTATGCAAGTGGGGGTGCCTATTTGAAAGTTGCCTTCTCCTTCAAAAACCTAATTTTGAAATTATTCAAATTAACACATAGTTTCAAAACAGCATAAAAAAGTTGTTTGAAATTTTTTGTAATAAATATGAAAATAAACTAGACAATATTTGGGACACAACAGAAAAAGAATCAAGTCATTTGGAGTTATATTTAAAAATTTATAGCCAGTCAAAGATTTGGTCAAAAATCTGTTTTTGAAATAAAACAGAAAAGAAAACGTTTCAAAAGGAAATACGCTTTCTAAGCAGGGAGACGTATTGGCGGTTTTGCGCTTCCACTTAAAATGTGTGGAGGCGTGCTGGGTCACTGACAGTGGGTCCAGGGGACCCAATGGTCAGGTTTGACCAGTCGCCGCGCCTCTTCTCCCTCCTCAGTCCGAGCGGGGCGGGGCTCCGGCGATGCTCACCGGCGAACGGCGGCACCGTTCGAGAAGCCGAGGCCATCCGCGGGCTCAGGGGGTCGAGGTGGTCACTCCGTTGGTCGCTTTGGTCTCTGGGGTGGACGGAGCTGCCGGCGGCGAGCCCCGCAGCGGACGGTGGTCGTCGGGCAGAGTGGGATTTTGACTCCGGTGGCTCCTGACCAAAATCGAGCATGGGGATGGACTCGTGGGTGCTGCAGGATGTTGTTGGTGCAGTGAGTGGAGAGGGGGGGGGGCCTGCTGGCGCAGGAATGGCCGGGCCAGTGGCGGCGGCTGCGGGTGCCGGAGATGGGGAAGAAGACCTCCCCGGGTCGATTGGCTGCCACGGGGGAACTAGGGGAGTGATTTGAGGCTGCCTGGAGAATGGGACGTGCTCGGGGGCCTCTTATATAGCGTGGCCATGTCGGTTCGCGGCGGCCGTGGATAGGATCGCTGGCGAACCACATCTCTGTTGCTGTAGGAGGACGTGGCGGCGACGAGCGCTTGCAGACGAGCGAGGGGATAGGCTTGGACTGCTCCAGAGGGCAGGTGGCGAGCGCTAGCGGCTCGGGCGGCGCCGTCCACAGCAGAGGCTATCGGGCGGCGGTGGCGGCTTGCGGAGGCGGTGCTGTAGGGCGCCAGGAGGGGGCCAGGTGGCTCTGCGACGAGGGAGGAGTTAGGGGCGTGCTGGCTGTGCGAGGAGAGTGGCCAGAATGAGCTTGGGGAGGCGGCCGTGCGACGCGGCGGTTCGGTGCGTGCGCGTGCAAAATGTGTGCTCTAGGTGCGCCCAGAGCGTGCACGCGACCTGCTCGACGGAATGTCAGGGCGGGCTAGAGCGTTTGAGCGAGGCTGGCAAGAAGCAGGGCTAGGTTAGAGTTAGCAAGAAGATAAATGGACATGGTGGTTAGGTCAGGTGATCAAGTTTACAATGCTAACCAAAGCTCATGCCAATTCTATCCATGCTCTCAGGGTGTTTGACAAAATTCCACAGGCACCTAGGCATCTCTTGGAGTGGCCAAATCTTCCAGATTGGGGTCTCTTTAGATGACTAAATGGGTGGTGAGGTTAGTTTGTCAAAAGCACAAACTTGTTAGTGCAAGTTTTGCAAAACTTCAATTCTAGATAGGAGGTAAATGGCATTATTTCATGAACCAAAAATATTCCAATGAGCCCATCCTCCTGGACATAAGGGTTTGGTAAGGTGCACTACAAGCAGGAGAAAACTCATGGGTAAAGGAGCAAGTTAGAAGATGGTTGCAGTACAAATCATCAAGTTGGACCAGAATGAAAAAGAGGATGATTCACTCAAATTTTTCAAAGAACATCAATGGGTTTTTGCACAAAGAATAATATGCTCCTACTGACCTCCCCTAATTTTGGTAGAAGTTTTGAAGAAATATATAAATAGGTTGTAGTGCAAAATTGCCCACTGGACCAGATTTGAAAACTTGGTGTAGAACCCAAAATATCCAATGAGTGAAATATATTTTTGCATAAAAGTGATTTAAAAACATCACATGACATCTCCAAATTTAAGTGGGATTTGTAAATAAATTTATCAAATGGTTGTAGTGCAAATGGGACCTTAAAACTCATGAAAAAACTATTTTAGAGAAATAAAGCTCAAGGAAAAATAATTATATAAATAATCCCACTGATAAAAGAATTGTTTTATTTGAGAGGGTAAACAAGTCCAACAATTATTGAAAAGTTTTTCCCTTGGGGAAAAAACTCCATAATAATAAAGAAAAGAATGGTTCTGAAATCAGGAGAAAATCCAGAAAATAGAAGTTTTAGTTTCCTGGCAAAATTTTAATTATAAAACAAGGTTAAAATTTTGGGGTGTCACAGTCGTCTTTTAGTTGTTGTGTTGACAATGAAAGTATGCTGCTCAAAATTTAATTTATCTCTCTTTCAAAACTGAGCTCTGGCACCTCTACAAATCCCTGCTTCCCTCTGCGAAGGGCCTTTATGTTGAGTCATCACCCTTCTTATTAAAAGCACCCGCTGGAGAGCACACTGTCGTTTGCATTCATTATTATTAGTTTATATTGGGTATGACTTGACTCGATCTCTTTTACCATGAATTACAATGTTTAGTCAGTCCTTGATCTTTGAAGGTGCTCAGCATTTATGTTTTGCGGTCTCAGAAAGGGCTAGCGAGATACCATTTTGTTATATCATGTTATGATTATTTTGAGAAAGTGTTGTCATCCGAGTTTTATTATTATGGCTCGCTAGCTGATTGTGCTATTGATATGAGTAATTGTGAGACCTACGTGTTATTGTGAGTATGGTTAGTTCATAATATTTGCTGAAACTTGAATGCTGGCTTTTCATGTTTACAACAACAAGAGCAAACAGAGTTTGTAAAAGTTTTTCTTTTTTTCTCTTTCAGTTTGTCAACTGAATTGCTTGAGGACAAGCAAGGGTTTAAGCTTGGGGGAGTTGATACGTCTCCGTCATATCTACTTTTCCAAACACTTTTGCCCTTGTTTTGGACTCTAACTTGTATGATTTGAATGGAACTAACCCGGACTGACGCTGTTTTCAGCAGAACTGCCATGGTGTTGTTTTTTGTGCAGAAAATAAAAGTTCTCGGAATGTCCTAAAACTCCACGGAACACCTTAGAAAAAACAATAAAAAATCCTCGCCAAAGATGAAGACCAGGGGCCCACACCCTATGCACGACGGTGGGGGGCGCGCCCCCCTGGGCGCGCCCCCCCTACCTCGTGAGCCCCTGGTGGCCCTCCGACGCCAACTCCAACTCCATATATTGGCTTTCGGGGAGAAAAAAATCAGAGAGAAGAAATCATCACGTTTTACGATACGGAGCCGCTGCCAAGCCCTAATCTCTCTCGGGAGGGCTGATCTGGAGTCCGTTCGGGGCTCCGGAGAGGGGGATTCGTCGCCGTCGTCATCACCAACCATCCTCCATCACCAATTTCATGATGCTCACCACCGTGCGTGAGTAATTGCATCATAGGCTTGATGGACGGTGATGGGTTGGATGAGACTTATCGTGTAATCAAGTTAGTTTTGTTAGGGTTTGATCCCTAGTATCCATTATGTTCTGAGATTGATGTTGCTATGACTTTGCTATGCTTAATGCTTGTCACTAGGGCCCGAGTGCCATGATTTCAGATCTGAACCTATTATGTTTTCATGAATATATGTGTGTTCTTGATCCTATCTTGCAAGTCTATAGTCACCTACTATGTGTTATGATCCGGAAACCCCAAAGTGACAATAATCGGGACCACTCCCGGTGATGACCATAGTTTGAGGAGTTGATGTATTCACTATGTGCTAATGCTTTGTTCCGGTCCTCTATTAAAAGGAGGCCTTAATATCCCTTAGTTTCCGCTAGGACCCCGCTGCCATGGGAGGGTACCACAAAAGATGTCACGCAAGTTCTTTTCCATAAGCACGTATGACTATATACGGAATACATGCCTACATTACATTGATGAACTGGAGCAAGTTCTGTGTCACCCTATGTTATGACTGTTACATGACGAACCACATCCAGCATAATTATCCATCACTAATTCGGTGCCTACGAGTTTTCCATATACTGGTTCTCGCTTATTTACTTTTCCGTTGCTACTGTTACAATCACTACAAAATACCAAAAACATTACTTTTGCTGTCTTTACTTTTGTTACCGTTACCACTACTATCATATTACTTTGCTACTAAATACTTTGCTGCAGATACTAAGTTTCCAGGTGTGGTTGAATTGACAACTCAGCTGCTAATACTTGAGAATATTCTTTGTCTCCCCTTGTGTCGAATCAATAAATTTGGGTTGAATACTCTACCCTCGAAAACTATTGCAATCCCCTATACTTGTGGGTTATCACGGGCGCCCGCCTAGCACTCGCCTGGTCTTGATTGTCATGGCTTGCGTCATGGGCACCTCGCGAGGTACCCCTTGCCTTGATCTCTCCACCTCCTCGTGAGCCTGCCTGGTGAGGCCGCCCCTGAGGAGGCCCTGTGTCTGCCCCGTCAGGCTTGGCCCCTCGCGAGGGTCTTGAGCGCTTGGTTGATGAAGACGGGCCGTATTGGGCCACTGGTTGAGCCACACTGCAGGCCGTAGGAAGGAAAGTCTGGGGACCCCCGTTCCCAGAACACCGACAGTAGTCACCGGGCCCAAGGCGGTCTCGGACTTGGCTTAGCGGCGAAGCCAAAGGGCAAGAGCGGAGCGCCGCGGGCCCAAACAGCCTGCGGCCTTGGTTGCCGTGTGGCGACTGATTGGACGTGGGCGTCTCCGCTTCCCCATGCAGCCTTGGCAACTGCCCGAGTTGACGAGTCCCTGCTGCATGCAAAAAGAGTTATCGTTTCCTGTGATCGTGGAGGTCGACGGTTGGCCTCCCATGGGCTATAAATACGGTGGGGTGAGTGTCACGCCCAATATGCGACCCTATCCAAAAGGAACTCGAAGGTCCCACCAAGGATAGACCCGCATATTGAAACACTTTTGCAAGGTGGATATCATTACATCAACATTACATAATAGAGGGGATACATCCAAGAGGCATACAATGCCACATGAATACAACATCACATCATACATAAGATCAACCTCCGACTATGGATGAAACACAAACAGAAGCTCAAACGACATCCACCTTACTAACCCAGGCTGCCGACCTAGAACCTGTCCCTTGATCGAAGAAGAAGCAGAAGAAGAACTCCAAAACAATCGAACATTGCTCTCACGTCAGGGTCATCGTATAAACCTGTACCTGCAACTGTTGTTGTAGTAGTCTATGAGCCACGAGGACTCAGCAATCCCATTACCATGGGTATCAAGACTAGCAAAGCTTAATGGGTAAGGAAGGGGTAAAGTGGTGAGGTTGCAGCAGTGGCTAAGCATGATATGGTGGCTAACATACGCAAATGAGAGCGAGAAGAGAAACAAAGGAACGGTCGTGAAGCTAGCAATGATCAAGAGGTGATCCTGAACTCCTACTTACGTCAAACATAACCCAAAGACCGTGTTCACTTCCCGGACTCCGCCGAGAAGAGACCATCATGGCTACACACGCGGTTGATGTGTTTTAATTCGGATCAGGTGTCAAGTTATCTACAACCGGACATTAACAAATTCCCATCTGCCACATAACCGCAGGCACGACTCTCGAAAGTTTATACCCTGCAGGGGTGTCCCAACTTAGCCCATGATAAGCTCTCGCGATCAACGAAGGATATACCTTCTCCCAGGAAGACCCGATTAATCTCGGAATCCCGGTTTACAAGACATTTCGACAATGGTAAAACAAGACCAGCAAAGCCGCCCGATGCGCCGACAATCCCGATAGGAGCTGCACATATCTCGTTCTCAGGGCAACACCGGATGAGACATCCTACGAGTAAAACCAGACCTCGAGTTTCCCCAAGGGGGCCCTGCAGTCTACTCGGTTCGGACCAGCACTTAGACAAGCACTGGCCCGGGGGGGCTAAAATAAAGATGACCCTTGGGTTGGCCGACCCAAGGGAAGGGTATAGGTGGTGGTGAGGCAAATGGTAAAACCAAGGTTGGGCCTTGCTGGACAAGTTTTATTCAGAGCGAACTGTCAGGGGGGTCCCATAAATCACCCGACCGCGTTAGGAATGCAAAAATCCGGGAACATAACACCGGTATGACGGAAACTAGGGCGGCAAGAGTGGAACAAAACACCAGGCATAAGGCCGAGCCTTCCACCCTTTACCAAGTATATAGATGCATTAATTAAATAAGAGATATTGTGATATCCCAACATAACCCTGTCCACCATGGAGAAATCTTCAACTTCACCTGCAACTAGCAACGCTATAAGAAGGGATGAGCAAAGCGGTAACATAGCCAAGAAATGGTTTGCTAGGAATGGTGTCAAAGGTTAGAGGTTCATGGCAATTTGGGAGGCTTGAAGAGCAAATGATAGGTAACGCAGCATAGCGATAGAACGAGCAACTAGCATAGCAATGATAGTAGTGAGATCCAGGGTAGCGGTCATCTTGCCTGAAATCCCGCTAGGAAGAAGAACGAGTCCATGAAGAAGATGAAGCCACGAAGACGAACCGAGCGTAGACGAACGAATCCTCACGATCGCAACGAAACGGGAACTATCGAGAAGAAGCACACAACATGGTAAACACACCACACATGAACAAGGCATGATGCAGAACAAGCATGATGCATGACCAAGCTACATGAAGCTACTCATGGCAAGAGATGATGCAAACAAGAACAACACATCAAGGCAAGTTTAAATGAGGCCGGGAACAACATATAACAATTCCGGTAAGTCCTCATATGCATATTTCGAAATTGGTCCAGAACTGAATAAACCTTATGTTCAAGTTGTTAAACAGCAAGTTAAGATGCACCAAGATGATCTACACAAAATTCTAGTCAAGTTACATATAAAGTTCATTAGATTCGGAGCTACGACCTAGAAGATATGAGCAAAACAAGTTAAACATGGCATTGATGCAAAATGCATACACACCTCAAGCAAACACACCAAAACAAGGATGCAACATGATAATATGAAACTACATGCAAAATCACGCAAGTTTCATATAGAGCACACTCAAAACGGAGCAACGGTTCAACACATGCACTCTATACAAGTTATAGCAACAATCTGTCCATAACAGCAACTAGGCATCTTACAAGCATCAAAACAACAAGCTACAGCACCCCAACATAAGAACAAAAGGCATGAGCATGATGTACAGGTAAAGCATATCAAAACATGAACACTGAGCTATCTCCAGAAATCACTAGAACATGCTCAAACACACAAGGAAAGATTGCAAATAATAACAGTTTCAGACTTTAGCAGAAATAACATCAGGTTGCAATGTTTAGAGCTATCAAACAACATGTTACAGGAATATATTATGGCAAACAAAGTCATGGCATGATACTACTAAATGCATAGAACAAGACTCCCTTACTTACCAAGAGCCAAAAAGGCACGGAAAATATGATGGCACCCATGTAAACATGGCAAGTTATATTACAGATTCAAACATGGCAGGAACAACAATAAGTACGCATGTTGGTGAGCTTGAACCACTCACCACAGAGCAATACATGGCATGGCAAGGTAACCAATAGTAAGAATACATGTTTGTGAAGCTATAAATGTCAAGAGCAAGTTCATAGGGTGCATGGATCACTAGAAACGTACATGGACAAAACTGAACTTCATGTTAACAAGCTGACAGCAACATCATCAAGCAACTTTGGAGCAAGATAAGAACAATCTACAGCAAGCTATAAATGCAACCAGGGGAATGGATGGATAGAGCATGACATGTATAACAAAACATCCTTAGTGAACATCTCCAGAATAATGCACGAAATGACTTATAGAAGCAGGTTTACATAGCAACAAAATATAACAGAATCAACCTAGCAAAACAGCAACAGCAAGTACCCTCCTTAACAAGCTCGATGCACTCAGCACACAACTCACAAAAATGCATGGTTGGCACCACTGGAAAGATGGCATAGCATAGATCAAAACACATGTAGACATCAACCTCATAGGATGCACACATCAAACATGGCAAAAATGACAAATGAGCATGTTATAACAGTTTTAGCAGATTAACAGCAACATGCACTCTTCCAACAGCATTTCGGGCATCAAGATGAGCTCAAATGAAAATGATGCAATGGAACAAAATGAAGTACTCGTCGAGGCGAACAATTTGACATATTACACGCACGAAACGGAGCTACGGATGCAGAGTTACGATGCAACAAACATGGCATGATAATGTAAAAATATTACAGGACTTAGTCGTTTAGAGGAAAAAAACTGAGATGAGCGCAAGATAGTATGTGACGCTCAGGGCGCGGGATAGCGGGGGCTCACCACTGGGCTCGGCCCAGGCAGAGGGGAAGCAGGCCGGGCTGAAAGCTAGGCTGGGCCAAGGAGGGGCCCACTCGGGCGTTCCTCTCTCCCGATCCGATCTGGATCGAGGAGACCGAGGGCGGCGGGCGAGCTGGTGACGCGAGGGAGCTCCGGCGGCGGGGGCGGCGGGTCCGGCCGCTGCCTTGCCGGATCCGGCGACCGGCGGCGGGGCTGGCTTGGCGGCTGAGGGCGCTTGGCGGCGAGGCGCGCAGGAACCCGGGGAGGCGACGGCGAGGTTCTCCGGCGAGGAGCCGGCCGGAGACGGAGGAGATCTGGCGGCGGGGTCGGGCGGCGAGGCGGCGGTGGTCGGCGCCGGCGGCAGGCGCGCGAAGGCGGCGGGAGCCAGGCGCGGGGCGGCGCGGCTCGGGCCTCGGGGGCCTGACACAGGCCCGAGCGGGCTGGACGGCGGCGCGCGGTGGCCAGGCGCCATGTGGCGAGGCGCGGTTGGCTAGGGAGGTGGCGGACATGTCCGTCGGCGGCGGGGAAAATGTCCGGCGGCGCGAGAGGAAGAAGGCTAGGGTTTGGACTGCGCGAAAATTCGGGGAGGGGCACATATTTATAGGTAGAGGGAGCTAGGAGAGTCCAAATGAGGAGCGGTTTTCGGCCACGCGATCGTGATCGAACGACCGAGAGCATGGAGGGGAGTTTGCTGGGTTTTGGGCCACTTTGGAAGGGGTGTTGGGATGCACACAAAAGAGGCTTTGCGGTTACCCGGTTAACCGTTGGAGTATCAAACGACCTCCAAATGGCACGAAACTTGACAGGCGGTTTACCGGTGCTATACCAAGGCCGCTTGGCAAACCTCGGGCCATTCCGAGAACGTTTAACACCCGTTCACAAAGAGAGGCGAGAAGGGGACGCCGGATGACATAGGAGTGCCGGATTGCAAAACGGACAACGGGGAAAATGCTCGGATGCATGAAACGAACACGAATGCGAAATGAGATGCACATGATGACATGATATGAAATGCAGATGATGACATGGCAAAGTGCAACATGCAAGCAAATGACATGGCAACGATGGCGAATAACTGGCAGACACCTGGCGCAACAAATCCGGGGCGTTACAGCGAGAGCCCCCGTTGTCCATATCTTCTTGCTCCGCTTGCTTCTTCTCCCTTGCTCGACCTCCATTCTTGACGCCAATGGCACCGATCCGCAGGTTCTCAGCCGAAGAGAAAGGGAAGGCCCCCCGGGAGGGGCCTGACCCGCTCCCGCTGAAGAAACGGCCGATCCCATGCCGCCGTGACGAGGTTGCGGGGCCGGAGATTACGAGACCTTGGTGCGAGCGGCCACCTCCCGGGTCCCCGCTACCCCTGTATGCCCGGGCCGAGGGCCCTGGAGAAAGGGACGGCGAGCGACGCCGCCCACGCCCAAGACGGGGACGGCGAGCCGCAGCAACGCGCGCTGTCGCTCCGGGAGTCCATTCCGCGGACTCCTCTCGCGAGCTCGTGCTGCACGCGGCGATGCCTCCGAGCACCTGGATCTGCTTCCTTTCGTTCTTCACCATCAGGATGCCGCCGAGGAGGCCTCTTGAGCTTTGGCTATAGCACACCGACTACAGTGCCGGAGTAGAGGTTGAAGTCGTCGCTCCGGGAAAGGTCTTCATGACGCAAGGCTGGGGCGAGGTCGCCCGGGTCTGCCGAATAGGGGGTGCTCTCGTGCTTCATTTTGAATACGATGGTGCCTCCTTGATTCTCTTCAAGGTCTTCGGCGCAGAAGGCCGCCGCCTGGAGTGCTGCCCCAGAGGAGGCAGTCAGGACATCGACGTGGCACGGGCTAGGCCTGCTGCTCGCTTCCCCCACCGGCTCCTCTGGCAGCAGCAGCATTGCTTGGGAGTCCAGGGACTCTCCCGAGCTCTTCGTGACTCCGGAGACGAGCGATGACAACTACGTGCCCCCGAGCTCACGTTGCGCTTGGAGCAAGGCGACTGCATCAGGCCGTCGCCGCAGCTAATCTGGATGGGGTTGGCGCCAGCCTCTCGTGGCCCACTGTTGATGATGGCGTCAACCATGAAGGCGCGGGTAGTTAGAACTCCTTAGGAGTCTCGTCTTTTGTTCCCTATGAGGAATCCGGAAAACACCCTGCGGGGGCATGTAAAGGGTCCGCGATGTCTTTTGTTGATGCTATCTTTATTATGAAATTGCGCGAATGCTTGTCCTGTCCCAGCTTGGTTCCCCCTTTCTAACCTCGCGACAACTTGGTGCTCTATGCTGATAGGTCCTGGTCCCCAGGCAGGCTTCAGCCGTCGCTGGTATGCAAGGTCATGATGCCGTGGTCAAGGCTAGGAGGTGAGCGGCCTGAGGTCCAGTAAGAGCCCCTAAGGCGCAATGCTCAGGAGGTCCCCTTTAGCGCGCAAGTAGCCGCCAAGAGGTGAGAAAGGAAAGCAACGTTGCTGTCACAGATCTGCATTAAATGAAGATTCTGCGCTTCATCGATTAGCTGATCCACATGTGAAACTTATCTTAAGAATATGGTGTCGTTCCTTCGCGTCGCGCTGGACTTGTTCGTCGGCAGCTGTGGTGTAGCTAGGTTAGGCCCTCACAAGCTTTCCCGTTCTTCCCCACATTCTCCTTCGTGCTCTACGTCCTCAGGTCCCGGCCCTCGAGCGAGCTCAGCCGCCACCGGTATGCCAGGTCACGATGCCGTGAACAAGGCCAGGGGGTGAGGGCTGGAGAGCCAGTAAGAGCTCCTGAGCTGCGATGCTCAGGAGCCCCCCTTTTAACGCGCAAGCGGATCGCATGGGAAAGAGAGAGAGCCCATGGTGCCACCTGCTTCAGACCTCAGGAGGTTCCTGCCAGGTAACAAGAGAAAAGCACGGGTTGTCATTATGATTGCAGGCCGTCCATTGGTTGCTCCGAGAGAGTGGTGGGGGCACTGAGGGCATGGTGAGGTGATGCCTGTGGGGCTGCCGCGGGTCAGAGCTCGACCACCCAGATTTGTTGATGTTGCAGGGACAGACCCATGCGCAAGCGTCATGCCAGCGCGAGCGGCTCTAGAGGTAGATGTCAATCGATCATGCGATAATCACAGGCAGGTTAAGCATGAAAGGCAAATCATCTTAGGTGAATGCAGGATGGATACTTACCACTAGGTCAGGCCCGAGCGGCTTGGGGATGAAGCAGCCCGAGGGGCGCCTTCAGCAAGGTAAACTAAAGACATAAGCAAAAGGGATACACGCCGCAGGGACAGACCCACATGGCCTGGGAATGATGCAGCCCTGAGGGCGGTCCCAGCTGAAATGAACTCGGAAGATGTCACCTGGTAGCATTGTAGAGGGGGTGTTGGAGTAACTGAAGACGCGCGGTGAAGAGGCCGACCCTCACGAGCCACCGGACCCTGAGCCTCGGGAGGCTCTGGGGATCCAGGCGGTTCCTCGAGGACCATCTCCATCTCTGCCAGGACCGCGTGGTGCTTGACCTCCTGAGCTACCAGAATGCTCCGCGGATGGCGCTGGTGAGTGGCAGCCGCGTTTGGCAGGCCGAAAGGCATGCGAACGTAGCTGTGCGGTGGGCCATCACAACGTCCCACGCGCGAAGGCCAGAGGCGCTCCTAAGATGCGGCTCAGTTGAGCCCTGGGACATCGATGCAGACACGCAACACACCATCCTCGCCTCGATGGGGAGCTACGCTAGGCAAACGGCAGTCGCCGCGTATGACTCTTGCTTTCTGAAGCTCCTGAGTGGCCTTGGTGATGAACTCCTGAGGGTTGGGATTTCCTTGCCCCGTGCCTTCCTGAGGGAAACGTGCTCCGAAGCACGCCTCCGAGTGGTGCTCGAGCGCCTCCCTCGTGATTTTGGCAAAGTCTGAGGCCCTCCAGAAGAGAGCCCCCGAGCCCTGCCCGAGTAGGGCGTCAGGCGCGCCTTCCTATGTGATGGAAGGAGGCGCCCCTTGCACGGGCGCGGATCCTGATGCGACACCTCCTGAGATGCCAACCTCCTGAGGCCTTGAGCTGGGCGATGTCTTCTTCTTCTTGGGGACTGCCTCAGGAGGGTTCTCGCGCTTGCTGCCCGGGTCCCCGATTGATGCATCTTGGAAGGCGCGCTCGAGGGAGCACACCGCATATCTTTCCTCGCATGGGACCGTGTTGATTCCGCCGCGTCCTGGCATCTTGAGGATGTTGTAGCCGTGGTGGGTTACTGCCATGAACTTGGCCAGGGCTGGATATCTGTCGGATATCGGGTTCCAGCAAAACCCTTAAGGTTTACGCTCTGGGGTGCCCGCAAAGATCTTCCCCCTACCAATCCACGTTCCAACGCCTCGCCGTGGATCTAAGCTACACGATGAACAACACAAGGGACACAAGGTTTATACTAGTTCGGGCCACCGTTGTGGTGTAATACCCTACTCTAGTGTGTGGTGTGGTGGATTGCTTCTAGGGCTGATGATGAACAGTACATACAAAGAACAGCCTCGCGAGAGGTGTTCTTGAGCTGGCGCAGTGTCCTACTTGTAATGGAACTTCCCGCCTCTAGATAAGACGATCTACTCTGTGGTGGCTAGCTCTATATATAGAGGCCCTGGTCCTCTTCCCAAATATTGAGCGGGAAGGGAGCCAACAACAACCATTTTGAAGGGGAACAACTAGTACAAGTTATCCTGACTAAAGTTGGTCTTCGACTGCCAAAGGCACTGGCGATGACGCTGTCTTGGGCTCCACGGTGACCTCCGTCCTGCCACTCTGCTGGTCTTGGTCTTGTTGCACCGATATGGTAAACTTTGCTTGATGCCTCGGTACTCCGCGCCTGCGCTTGCCCCCTTTGCACCAAAGAGGAAACGAGGACACTGCGCAGGCTGGCGCCCGCCTGGTCTTGATCGTCATGGCTTGAGTCATGAGCACCTAGCGAGGTTCCCCTGCCTTGATCTCTCTGCCTCCTTGCGAGCCTGCCTGGTGAGGCCTCCCCTGAGTAAGCCTTGCATTGTCCGCCCCGCGAGGCTTGGCCCCTCGCGAGGGTCTTGAGCTTGGGTTGATGAAGATGGTCCGTATTGGGCCACTGCTTGAGCCACGCCGCAGGCCGCAGGCAGGCAAGTCTGGGGACCCCCGTTCCCAGAACGCCGACAATATCCGAGGATGGCATTGTATGGCAGGCGGATGTGGGCGACGTCAAAGTCAATGAGCTCGGTGTGGTAGTTGTTGCACTATCCGAAGGTGACAGGGAGGTGGACCTTCCCTATCGGGGTGGTGGAGCCGTCAGTAACTCCTGACAAAGGCTTGGTAGGCTGAAGTTGATCATATGGCACTTGAAGGTTGTTGAACGTCTCGACGGACAGAATGTTGAGCCCTGCGCCGCCATCGATGAGGGTCCTGGTGACTTGCACGTTGCTGATGACTAGGGAACAAAGCAACGGGAGGATGCCGGTGGTAGCCGCACACTTGAGTTGATCTACCGAGCTGAAGATGATGGCGCACTTGGACCACCTGAGCGGGCGTGTGGCCTCGAGCCTGGGGAGGACTGCATTCACCTTGCAAGCAAACTACTTGAAGATGCACTGAGAAGCTGGGGTCTGAGCTCCTCCCAAGATGCAAGCGATAGCACGTGGCTCCTGAAAGCCCCCAGCCCCCTTGTCTTGGTGGTAGTCATCGTTCCTTCTTGGAGGCGGCGACAGAGGAGGTAGGCCCGCATTGCCCTACCGGCGGTCCTCGCGATGCTGATCCCTCTAGGCTCCTTTGCGAGGCTGGTCCTACCAGCGATCCTGACGAGGTCGGTCACGCCACTCCTGGCGAGGGCCTCGGTCGTCCCATCGTACTCCGCCTCATCCTCCTCCTCGGCCGTAGACCCAGTCGTTGCGCTCGGGGCATCTACCGAAGCGTCCTTCTCAAATGACCCTGAGCTCTTGGCATTCGTTGGTGTTGTGGGTGTGGAGGTTGTGGTAGGCGCAGAACGGTCGGCTGCCCTTGGACGACTCCCGCTGGTCCCTACCGTGCTTCGTGTCTAGCTCTACTGCGAGCACGGCTGCTCCTTTGCGCTTCATGTCCTTGGCCTTGGCTTTCTTCTCTTCTTGGTCAGCAGCTGGAAACTCAAGGAGGGAGAGGCGTCCCTCCTCAGCCCTTGCGCAATTGGTCGCCAGGTTGAACAGCTCCAAAGATGTGCACGGCTCCTCGTGGATGGCGAGCTCCTCCTTCATCTTGACGTCATGGACGCCATCAGAGAACGTAGAGATGATGGCCTCGTCCATCACCTTGGGGATCTTGAGGCGGGCGCTGTTGAAGCGCTGGATGTATTTCTGCAGGGTCTCTCCATGTTGCTGCTTGATGCGGCGCAGATCACCCGCGACCGGAGGGCGGTCACGAGTGCCCTGGAAGTTGGCGATGAAGCGGCTACGCATCTCGTCCCAGGAGCAGCTCGAGCCGGGAGGCAGGTTCAAGAGCCAGGTGCGGGCACCATCCTTGAGCGCCATGGGAAACCAGTTCGCCATGACCTTCTTGTCTCCGTTGGCCGCCTCGATGCCCAGCTCATAGAGCTACAGGAACTCCGCGGGGTTGGCAGTACCGTCATAGCGAGGAGGCAGGACCGACTTGAACTTGCCTGGCCAGGTGACGCTACGCAGCTCGGTGGTGAAGGCATGACAACCTGCCGTGGCCACCGGAGCCCTTTGCTGGCGCGGGGCTTGCTCCTGGTGGTACCCGCGCACCGCCGTAATGGCAGCACAGGGTCTTGGCGCGCTGGTGTAGGGACGCGGTCTTGTCGTTGTCGGTGTTCTGGGAACAGGGGTCGCCAGACTTGCCTGCCTGCGGCCTGCGGCGTGGCTCAAAGGGGGCCCAGCGCGGCCCATCTTCATCAACACAAGCTCAAGACCCTCGCGAGGGGCCAAGCCTCGTGGGGCGGACGACAAGGAGCTTCCTCAGGCACGGCCTCATCAGGCTGGCTCACAAGGAGGCGGAGAGTTCATGGCGGGGTACCTCGCGAGGTGCCCATGACGCAAGCCATGACGACCAAGGGCGCCAGTCGGGCGCCAGCCCGCGTAGTGTCCTCCTTTCCTGTTTGGTGCAAAGGGAGAAAGTGCAGGCGAGAGCATCAAGCAAAGGCATCCATTTCGGTGCAACAAGACCAAGACCAGCCCAACGGCAGGGAGGGAGTCATTGTGGAGCCCAAGCAGGCGTCACCACCAGAGCCTTTGACAGGCGAGAACCAACTTTAGTCAGGATAAGTGTACCTGCTGTTCCCCTTCAAAATGGCCAATTGTTGGCGCCCTTCCCGCTCAATATTTGGGGAAGAGGCCCAGGGACTTTGCCTATAAATAGGACTAGCCACCCCCAGGGTAGGAGATCGAGTATCAAGAGGCTGGACCGGGTATCTGGCATACATCTATAACCGAGAGAGAGAGAAAGAGATAGAGCGACTGAACTCCTCCTAACAGTTCATCGCACCAGCCAAGAACAGACCCTCGCGAGGCAGTTCTTCCTTGTATTGTTCATCATCAGCCCAAGAGGCAATCCACCACACCACACACTGGAGTAGGGTATTACACCACAATGGTGGCCTAAACCAGTATAAACCCTGTGTCTCTTGTGTTGTTCTTTCGTAGTTTAGATCCTAGCGATTCGGCGAGGAGCAAGTAGGTAGAGGGCGCAATCTCCGCGCGCACCCCAGTGTTCGAACCTCAAGGGTCTGCTGGAACCCGAAATCCGACAGTCATGCTGGTGCAGGGAGCACGTGAGCACCTTCTTGAGGTCGCTGGATTTTTTGGCAGCTTCTTTCTTGTTGCTCGGGCACTGGACGCGGCGGGTCACGTCCAGGGATCGCGCGCCTTGGAGCCAGGGCGCCGTCTTGGGGGAGAGGTGGCGAAGGCGCTCCCTGAGCCGCGTCGCCCGTGCATGATGGAGGGCGAGGCGGCGAGAGGGACAGCGTGGGAGAGCCCCCTGCAGCGCTGACGAGCTCGGTGATGCGAGCAAGCCACTCTTCGTAGAGGTTGTCGATGGGGCGGTAGTGCAGGAGCTCACGTGCCAGGAGCAGGATGCTGGAGAGGTTGATCGATCGGTGTGTGTCGGAAAGGAGTTGTGGAGATTGTGGGAGAACGACCTAAAGAAAAAAAATGAATGTGCGTGATGGATAGAATGCTGAGGGAGGGGGAGGTCGAGAAAGGCATGTGCATGCACAAGAGGAAGTTAGTTCTAGCTACAAAGGTTAGATGATTGTGTGGGTGTGGGAGACTAACAAAGATCATAATTCAATATGAAAGTGGATTCATATATTTCAATAGGAGATCATAGTGTTATAAACATATGCATGCATGAATATAGGGGTGATACGCATGGTGTGGTTTTGGACATGTTATACCATAATGTGATAATGCGTGGCGTTGGAAACTCACAGCTAAATATGGAACAATCTAAACCATACTATACATTGAACAATCTCACATTTTATTTGAATTTGCGATAATGTGTGGCACTTGCAGCTCACAAATAAATATCGAACAATCTAAACCATACTATATATCAAACAATCTCACATTTTATTTGAATTTGTGATAATGTGTGGCGTTTGCACCTGAAATCTAAATACGTGTAGGCGTAGGGGGCAGGGCACCATACATTATGTGATAAACACATTATACATACGAGACATGGTTTAGATTATGTAAGATCTAGCTAGAGCTTGAATTGTACTGTGATTTGAAATCAACATAAAGTGGATTCAAAAAATCAAGTTCGAGTTCATATAGTACACATAGTTCATATCTAACTCGACCGTAATCATGTGGTGTGCTATGAAGATAATATACAAATGATGGTTTAACTTGACAATAATGATGATTGTAGGTCTTATTAAAATAGAGAAACGAATTCAAATGGTTCAACCCGACAACAATCATGATTGTAGATCTTACTCAAATAGAGAAACAAATTCAAATTTAGTTCATATTGAAGCGGCAGTATATACATTTGGAATGCACTAAAATGTTCATTTGAGTAGCAGGTTGCATGCATTATACACATAGCGAAATATTTTAATTGAACATAACATGAATTCAAAGTTTTGAATGGCATTTGTAGTGCGAATTTATTTGGTACAGTACACGGGACTAGACTCTCTTATGTGGTGCAAATTGATTTCTTTTTGTTTTTTCGTCGAGGGAAGTGCGAATTGATTTCGTACAGTACATGTTAGGCTTGTCTAAAAATTTCAACCCGCGCCTTGTTATCCCAAAATATTTAAGATATATCTTTGTCTCGTTGTGCTCCGAAAACTCCCTCCATCTCAACCCGCTCCTTGCTATCCCAAAATTACAACACGCGCGAAAATTCCCACCTCCTGTGAAATCCCGACACGCGAAATGCCCGTGATACCCCTGAACCGAAAGAACCGCCTAGCTCAAATCGGTGGGGGTACTTTCATAACTAACCCCACATTTTGGACAAGCGCGTCCCTAAGCCATGGTTCCCCCGTCCCATCCCATCCGCCGACCCAACCCGCGAAGCCCCACACCCTCCCCCGTTTGCCACCCAACCAGAGCCTCTTCCCTATCAGCATCGTCCACAGCAACACCTCGACGTCCCTCATCCACCGCACCGGATGAGGATCTATCGTCGATCTCGTTGTCCCGTCGGTTCAGCCACCCCATCCTCCACCTCCAAGGAGTTGCCCTGATGTTCCCCTCGTCTTTCGCGCCACCTCCATTCCCACACCGCCGTCTTCACCTGCACCAGCAGAAGAGCAGCATCATCACCATTTTCTCGGATGAAGCTGAGGCCTAATCAGCGCCACCAAAGAGGTTCTACACTCATCACCGCATTTTCTTCTTGATTTCATCTCACAGTGCTGCCGGTGCTCGGTCCCGAGCCAACATGGCGCAGCTCCATCCACTATGGCGTCACTGGCCACTTCCCCCATGATGTCGCTCCCTCGGCGGCGATGTCCACATCAGTAGGACCTGCTGCTGCTTTGGCTCTCGCTCGCGCTGCTGCTCTGCTCTTGCTCTTGGTCCCCTGCTTGGTCTGCTCTTGCTCTTGCTCTTGCTCGCGCTGCTGCTCTCGCTCTTGCTCTTGCTCTGGCTTGCGCTGCTACTCTCGCTCTTGCTCTTGCTTGCACTGCTGCTTCGATTTAGCTACACTTCAGTCGACAGAATCGACTTTTGGGTCAGTCGATTTTCAAGGGGTGTGTGTGTGGGGGGGGCTCGATGGAGTTAAGGAAGAACCAACCACAGCGGGGTGGGGGGATTGCCATAGAGGTACCCCACTATCTAGCTTATGGTTCAAGGTGGGGGCAGTGGCGGGGCAGTGGCGTGGGGATTGCCGGAGAACAAGCTCGGCATGGGGAGGGAGGGAGAGGGATGGCCGGGGCGCGGTGGACCGGCAGTGGGGAGTGCTTTCGGGGCGGGTGGGGCGGCGAGGCGGCACAGAAGTGCTGCCGGCCGACGGTTTGGCCAGTGGTTGCTAGCGGCTAAAGGGGGTGGAGGTTGAAGATGAACTGAGACCCTTGATTTTGTATCCAACAGCTGGAAAATCGACTGACCAGAGATGAAAAAGTCAGTTGACTCTGCTTGCTGCTCTACTCTTGCGCGCGCTGCAGCTGCACAAGCAGTAGATACTGCTCTCGCTTGAGCCCCTGCAGCTGCTACCCGAGATGCTTCTACACGACCAACTACCCCGGTTCTTGCACGCGCCACTGCTCCTGGCGCTGCTGCTGCTAGTGCTTTTCTGCTACTAGTGCGTTCTGTTTCGACAGTAAAATTCAATTTCGATAGCAAAATTCAGTTTCGACAGTTAAACTCAATTTCAGCAGTTAAGTTGAGAGATGAACGGTTGATGTATTTTACATCTAGCACTTTGTGTTATGTATTTTACGTCATCTATTGGAGATGCTATTAGAATTCCACTCCGGTTAACGCTGTCTCTCTTGTCTTGCTTTAGCCTCGCCGTTGTACAACTCACTGAAGCTGCTCCAACGACGAAACCCTCCATCACAGTGGAGCAATACCCCAGGCTCCATCTCCAGATGCCTAAGATCTTCTTCCCGTCCTTCGACAGCCAAATCAGCCGGAGCATCCTCACCGACCAACCCAATCATGTTGAGATCGACATGGCTTCACTAAAGAGGTTGTACACTTGTCACATCGCTTTTTTTACTCTACATGTTATATATATTTTTCACTGAGCACACGTAGTAACCTGAAATACAATTAGTTTCTCCTACTATATGACCAGTAGTGAGGTACCAGGCAACTTACCTATCCGTGATGGACTCTCTTGAACGCCATCATTATTTATCTCTGCGCGTCTGAGTTGTGCATTTGTAGATGGGCCTGGGAATCGAGCTACTAGGGCAGTGGCCTGGGTCCAAAGTAGTAGAAGTAGCACAAAAACATCTTTTGAGTGTAGGCTTTTCCCTGCTCAAGCCTGCCTACTAGAATCTCCACTGCTTGAAAGGAAAAGTGAAGAAGAAACATAGGAATTGGAAAGTTTCATATGGTACTACTATTCATGCATTTGGTTCAAAGGAATGGAGAAATGGAAAACTGTAGGATTTGTTCCTTTAGTGTCTCCTCGAAAGAAAATCCATAGGAATTTTAATATCCACTTGTCCTCCTTTTCAAATTCCTATTCATGAAGCACAAGACTAATAGATAGTAGCATAATATCATTATAACCATACATTTTCTGGCGGTTTGACTTAATCTCACCATGCTTCTTTGCATCCTGTGATCTTCCAATTCTTGTGAACAAAACACCCAGATTGGCAGAAATCCTGTGTTTTTAATTCTCTGTTTTGCACGTGCATTCCTATCCTATTCCTATGTATTCCCAATCCCTGCATTGTTAGAATCCTCAAATTTAAACAAGCCCTTACCCAATTACTTCTATTACAGATATGTGTCAAAGAAAACCTTGTGTGGTTTGTCCCACTCCTGTCGCACTGTGTTCCACCCCAGCTCATCTGCTCCAACGACGGAAGGGTTCACCACAGCAGGGATCCGCCCTCCAGAATGTCTTTCGCCGCCTCAGATCTTCTTCCCCGCTGCCGGCAGCCACGACAACTGCATTACCATCATCAACCGTGTAGATGAGCTCAAGGACTACATGGGTCTGCAAGAGAGGTCGCACCCTTTCGTGTCTGCTTACGTTATGCATCGCTTAATACTACATGCTACTTTATCATCCTGTTCACCGATTAGACTCTGAGTCAGCTCCAAACTAATGCTCAAATTGAGTTTTAAATGGTTGTGGGGTACATATCGGGGCCGCAACCAATAGTATCTATCTACTATCTAGTTAATCTCTGGTGTCTACTATGAGTTTCATGTTGGGTGGAAAACAAACAGTAAAGAAGCCATCATCTGCATTTTTTAAGTGAAGCCATTATCTGCCTGCTATCATTGGTTTTGGGTCTATCCCCAGGTTGCTACCATCACTCTGGATTTCTGCATGCACTCATTACATAATCTCACTATGTTTTATTCCGATGCATGTCAGTTATTGTACACAATGGAACTATACATGTAGAGCAAAAGAGACGAGCCTTGCATGGCAATGAAATTCATGCAGATGTCGCTCCATGGTGGGCACAAAGGCAGCCCCCCTCCATCCATTTCGGATTGTAATCAAGAGGAAGACAACTGTTCTAAAGGGGATTCAAAAGGAGAAGACCACTCCTATTTACCCCTTGAGGTCTTCGCTCTAACTTGGCATGCTGATGTTGGTAATATCATGCATATGGTGCCTTGCATTGCTTACTTTATACATCAAATATGTCATCTGCTTAGTTTAGACATGCTTTGTGTGAATGCCATCTATTTAGTTTCTTTATCGTGTATGTGAATTATGCAACGCCATCTTGTTTAGCCAGGCATCATAAATGTGAATTTGGCAATGCCATCCTGCTTAGTCAGTAATCTTATATGTGAATTATATCATGCCATCCTTTTTTTCACTACGTACTACATTTGTTAACAATGTTAGTACATTCAACTACTCTTCATGTGCATCAGCCATTTGACACAGCGATGGAAAATTCTGGAGTGAAAACAAGGTCTTTAGAGAAAAGTATGCTATCTGACGAAGTGCATATCTCGCTGGTTATGGATAGCTCCTTAGAGAAGGATTCAGAGAAATATGACCAGTACTATTCCCCCCCGAGGTGTATGCTCTAACTTGGCAGGGTTATGTTGCTCATATCGTGCGTATGGTGTCTTGCATTGCTATGTCATTTTCTTAGTTTAGACATGCTTTGTGTGAATGCCACTTGTTTACTGTCTAATTACAATATATGTGAATTATGCAATGCCATCTTGTTGCAAGACATTATATATGTGAATTATGCAATGCTATATTGTTGCAAGGCATTATATATGTGAATTATACAATGCCATGCTGTTTAGCCAATCATCATATATGTGAATTATATCATGTTATCCTTTTTTGTATTACGTGTTCCATTTGTCGACAACGTTTGTATATTCAACTACTCTTCCTGTGCATCAGCCATTTGAAGCGGTGATGGAAGTATCTGGAGTGAAAACAAGGTATTCAGAGCAGACAATGCTACCAGCTGAAGTAGACATCTTCCTGGTTACAGATAGCTCCTCAGAGGAGGATTCAGATACAGATGACCTTTCCTATTTCCCCCCTGAGGTCTATGCTCAAACTTGGCAGGGTTATATTACTCATGTCATGCATGTTGTCTTGTGTTGCTTAGTTTTTACGTCAGATATGCGATTGCCATCTGCTTACTTGCTTATTATATAAATCATATATTTGAATTATATCATGTCATCTTGTTTACATAGACATCATCTATCTAAATTTTGGCATGCGGACCCATTTGATAAAGGCATCATATAGGCAGCATGTATGTGAATTATGGCATGCCAACCTATTTAATAAATACATTATATAGTTATACCATGTCATGCTGTTTACATAGTCATCATATTTTGAACTATTTCTTTCCATCCTTTTTAGTTAGCCATCATATATGTGAAATTGTGTCATGCTATCCTGTTTAGTTAGCCATCATATATGTGAAATTGTGTCATGCTATCCTATTTGGTTAGACAACATAAATGTGAATTATTTCATGCCCTCTTTTATTCCCCACTACCCATTGCACCTGTCTATCATACAATGTTTGTACATTCAATTACTTTTCTTGTTTATCAGCCATTTGAATTGGAGAGGGTGATGGCAGTATCTAAGGGAGTAACAACATGGTCTTTAGAAAAGATAGTGCTACCAGTTGATGCAGATAGAACCACGATTGTACTTGCCCTAGAACCAGCCCCACCACACATAACCCAGAGTCTTGCAGATTGTGCCCCCTACCCAGTTGGACAGAGAACCAACTACACCCCTTCTAACCCCAACACCAGCAGATAGTAACCCAGTTCCAGCTGACACAACACTGTCTCCACCACAGAGCACCCAAAAACGAGAAGTTAGTAAGGGAGTTGCAGTGCCCGAAGCACGAGGACCACCTCTCAGAATCCCAACTCTATGCTTAAGAAGAAGAAGAATTGCTCTCAGGTCAGGTTCTGTAGCTATGGTTCATAATCCCTTGCTCTTGCATCACTGTATTTACCCATACCAACTATTTTCTCATTTGAAGGATGGAATTGAAACTCCAATGTCGCAATAGGTATATTTTAAACCTGTTTCTTTAAATGGTTCGCTATTGTAACTTGCTCTATGTTGATTTCAGTTTCAATTGAATAAACAGTTATGTTCTCGTGTCATGCACATTACAAGTGTTGTTATTGCTCTGTAGTTTCCCACACTTATATTCTATCTATTCTACTTTGTGTTAAACAGATATTGTTTGAACTGTGTCTCTATGTTGATTTGGCAACAAAAACTAGAATGATATAGACCATACAGTGACCATGGTACATAGATATATGTTTGTTTCATGTTATTATCCTGTCCACTTTACTACTAAACTGATTTACCGAAATGAGTTTCATATACAACATGGTAAACATGTGATGTGTCTGCTTGTTTCTTTCTTAGAATGCGGACGAAATATTGGAGAAGAGTACCCCACTATGCAATGGTAAAGGAAGTAATGAAGATAAGGTTCAAGATAGCGAGACATCTCTGTTGGTCTCCAAGTAATCTGATAAAAACTATCTTGACGATAGTGAGATAACCCAAAAGTCCTATCTTGATGTAGTGTTTGAGTTACTGGCCACTACCGCTGGCACAAGCTCTTCGAACTCGCTGCCTGAGTCACTTCAGCTTCTTCAGTCTCAGCTACAAGCTGAAAAGCATCAGTCAGCTATGATGTGGCAAGAAGCTGAAGGAATGAGGAAGTCCCTGCAGAATTCAGATGCATACTTTCTGGTGCAATAGCAAGTGCTGGAGGATTTAAGCGCCAAACAAGAGAAAGTTAATAAGCTTGCTAAGCATCTTTCCAACATTATGGGTACCCAGGATATTGTTTCTTGAGCTCTTCTGAAGTGGCTTCAGTTCTGGACTTGTTTTGCCGTGGAGTGTATTTGCACTGGTCGCCAACTTTGACAACTAGTGTATGTGATATGCTACTTTGTTCCCTATATTTGCACTGGTGGCGAACTTTGATGCCTAGTGGATGTAATATGTGTAATAGCCATGATAGCCTAGCGTAAGTTGCTTGCTTATTTATTTCCTTGTTGTGTTCTTTATTTGTTTGCTTGTAGTCAGTGCAGTTCTTTTTCCGCGATTTGCTAGTGGCTGCAATAATATATTTTTTAAAACTAGGCCACAATAATCATGGGCTACATATTTACTATAGTGACCATGGGCTTCCTACGGGCCGTAGAAACGATGGGCCTTCTACGGGCCGTAGAAACAATGGGCCCTCTACGGGCCATAGAAACAATGGGCCTTATACTGGCTGTAGCATCAATGGGCCTTCTACGGCCGTATGATCGATTGGCCAAACATGGGCCAATAACAGACTGCATTATATTTGCTAAAAAAACAGACTGCATTATGGGCCATAAACAGGCTAGATTTGGAATCATCCGTTCATCGGCCGACCACAACGGGCCGTCTTTAATGGGCCGTATTTGAACACGCTATGAAAACGGCCCAACGGATTAATGGGCCACAAACGGGTCGACTGTAACCACGGGTTGAATTTGGCCCACAAAGCAGAAAAGGTCCACACAGTAAGTAAACGAATGCTGGAAACGAGCCCAAGAATAAGTGGGCCCTGTGAAGGACGAAAGATAATAAGGGCTGGAAACGACCCAACAAAATATTGGGCCGTTAATGGGTATAGAGCGAGACACTGTTCATTATGGGCCAGTTTCACCACGGACCGTTAATGGGCCAAGAGTTACAAAGGGCCTCATATGGGCCAAAATACGTCATGGGCCATACATGGGCCGAAAGTTACAATGGACTGGAATCATATTGGATGGCCTAGATGATGCTACTGGGCCTAATTCAGATAGGCCGTAAGGGGTCGTGACTTCGCGGGCTGTAAATGGGCTATATGTGAACATGTTGTTAATAGGCTTTCCGTGGGCCGTCCCACTCCCTTTTGACCAAGTCAAACGGGTTGGCTTTTTCACTTGAAAGGGCCTCTGTTGGGCCGTGCTATGTGTCAACGTATCATAGGCGCCTTCGGTCCAATGAGTGGATGACATCTGTCCCAACGGTGAGCCGACACGTGGTTGCTCTGGCCAATGAGAAACTAACATGTGGAAAATCCCCATTGGTCGTGGATTTTGGCGGGTTATCAGATCCAAAACCAAACCCGATAGCTTAACGATGACCCGTTATGGTGGATACCACATGTTAGTCACCCTTGACGAAAGCACTTCCATGATGCCTGATTTATCGTCATGGAAGTGGACACTTCTGTGATGATAATTTTGGTAATGTCATGAAACACTTCTACGACAACACATGTATGACTATCTTGATGCTGTCATAAAATTGTCATGGATGTACATGCATGGCAGAAAACGTAACCTACTCTGACAAATACATATCATCACGGAAGTGTATTTTTTTTGTAGTGCATCCTGCAAAATGGTGGCATAACCACTTAACATCACAATATCAAGGTTTCGAGATCAAAGGTCAACATACGGGAGTAGTAGGAACTGAACTAAGACTTGAATCCATCAATCTTATAAGTCTACAGATTAGTAACATGTGATCCTAATAGAAAGAAGAAAAAGTGTAGTTCCTTAAACCCGTTGGAAATATAGGATGACTCAGAACAGAAGGGCATAAGGTAAAGCAGTAAAAAGAGCCTTACGTTTCCTTCCACAATCAATTCCCTTATATAACTAAAGCATTTCTAGACTCAACATCGACCCATTTGGCTTGGTAATCCTATAGGTGGTCAGGCTCTTATACGAAAGCTTTCGGGGCCCCGATCCTAAGTCACATCGATTTAGCATGTAACACATCATATCACTTTGCGACCTCACGCACGACATCCCCACTGATAGAGGCAAAGGTGTCCCGTCTTTCGACGAGATGGTGGCTATCATTTTCTGTGGGAGTCGACCTTGACGATCCGACTACGAACATGCAAGACGTCGCGCCTTAGCAATCGCTAAACCAACTTCCGAGGGGTTATTGACCACGCCGGAGCACGATCAACGTGACCACGAGGGTCTGTTTTCCTGCAAGCAAACGAAGAACAAGCAAGAAACTGAGATTGCAATCTGGATATTGCGAATATAAGAGGAAAGCTTTATTAATGAAGGTGGGGTTCTGAGACGCCTTTGTCTGGTCGTTGAACACAAATGAAGTACGCGAAGTTGCAGCTATGGCGAACTTTTAATCTAAACAAAACCCAAAGTCTAAACGACGCCCTAAGGGAAATATATATGGAGGAAGATGGGGGAATTTCGTGGCCCTTGGGGAAGGGGTCCGAAACCAACCCTATCTCTTGTTTCCCCACACATACGGACTCTGAAAACAGCCTATACTCAAGTATTTCGAAATTACATGGGCCTGGCCCAATAATAATGTGACGCATCACCTAGAATAGCCTCTGGATGGAAGTTATGAAGTAGCATTTTGTATATTTCGTCCAAGGCTTCATGCACTCATTATGGTGGCTTCAACGTCCTGAAATCATCACTTGTAACTCCGTTCTTGTTCCCCTTGTGCATGCCATCATCTCCATGCTTGTTCTTCCTCTAATGTTCATCCTTCTCCAAGCTAGGCCCTTCATTTGTAAGCAAAACAAATGTATCCAATTTAGGCAGCATCATATTCTCATGAACATTAGAATCATTACCAAGAAACGAAAGTACCTGGTAATTTAATTGGCGTGCACGAGCTCTAGCAATTGGTCCAGTATGTATAGCAGCAGGGGCTGTGGGTGTAACAATGGTATTGATGTTCTCATAATCCTCCACTTCTTGAAAGAAGTCGTCCTCGGCGGAAGCTCATCTTCCTCACCCAAATAAGGTTTCAAATCTGCAATGTTAAAAGTGGGAGTAACCCCAAAATCTGTAGGCAGCTCAAGTTTATATGCATTATCATTTATTTTCTCTAACACCTTAAAAGGACCATCAGCACGAGGCATTAGCTTTGATTTGCACAAATCAGGAAATCTATCCTTACGCAGATGTGACCAAACAAGATCTCCAGGTGCAAACAAAACATGTTTTATACCCTTATCTCCAGCAAGTTTATAGTTAGCATTCATATGCTCCATGTTTTCCTTAGTTAACTCATGCATTTTTAAAATCAATTCAACACGTTGTTTAGCATCAAAATTATTCTTCTCCGAAGATGGAAGAGGCAACAAATCAATAGGTGCACGAGGTAGGAAACCATACACAATTTCAAAAGGGCACATCTTAGTAGTAGAATGCAATGAACGATTATAAGCAAATTCAATATGAGGCAAGCATTCTTCCCACATTTTCTTATTATTCTTCAAAACAGCCCTAAGCATAGTAGACAATGTTCTATTGACAACTTCAGTTTCTCCATCAGTTTGAGGGTGACAAGTAGTACTAAAAAGCACTTTAGTCCCCAACTTAGCCCATAAACATCTCCAAAAGTGGCTTAGAAATTTAGTATCATGACCTGAAACAATAGTATTTGGCATCCCATGCAAGCGAATAATTTCATGAAAGAACAAATCGGCATCATTAACAGCATCATCGCTTCTATGACATGGTATAAAGTGTGCCATTTTCGAGAATCTATCAACGACGACAAATATGCTATCCCTCCCCTTCTTTGTTTGAGGTAAACCTAAAACAAAGTCCATAGATATATCCTCCCAAGGAACACTAGGTACAGGCAAAAGCATATATAAACCATGAGGATTGAGTCGTGACTTAGCTTTCTGACATGAAGTGCAGCGAGCAACAAAGCGCTCCACAACCCGTCTCATCTTTGGCCAAAATAAATGTGTGGCAAGTACGTCCTCCGTCTTCTTCACGCCAAAGTGTCCCATTAATCCTCCTCAATGCGCCTCCTACAACAACAAAAGACGAACAGAGCTAGCTGGAATGCATAGCTTGTTAGCACAGAACACAAATCCACCATTAACGGCGAACTTGTTCCATGTCCTACCTTCATTACAATTCTGCAATACATCTTTAAAATCAGCATCATGCACATATTGATCTTTGATGGTCTCCAAACCAAATATTTTGAAGTCAAGTTGTGAAAGCATAGTATAGCACGAGACAATGCATCAGCAATAACATTTTCTTTACCCTTCTTGTGTTTAATGACATAAGGGAAAGTATCAATGAATTCAACCCATTTAGCATGTCTATGATTCAGGTTAGCTTGACTTTTAATATGTTTCAAAGATTCATGATCAGAATGTATAACAAATTCTTTGGGCCATAAATAATGTTGCCGTGTTTCTAAAGTCCGAACAAGAGCATATAATTCTTTATCATAAGTAGAATAATTCAGACTAGGCCCACTCAATTTTTCAGAAAAGTATGCAACAGGTTTGCCATCTTGTAATAACACACCTCCTAATCCAATTCCACTGGCATCACATTCAAGCTCAAATGTCTTATTAAAATCAGGAAGTTGGAGTAAAGGAGCATGTGTCAACTTATCTTTCAACACTGTGAAGGCTTCTTCCTGTGCGGTACCCCAAACAAAAGGCACATCCTTCTTTGTAAGCTCATTGAGAGGTGCAGCAATGGTGCTAAAATCTCTCACAAAACGCCTATAGAATCCAACGAGGCCAAGAAAACTCCGCACTTGTGTGACCGTTTTGGGCTGCGGCCAACTGTCAATAGCTTTAATCTTGGCTTTATTAACTTCAATTCCCTGTGGAGTAACAACATAGCCAAGAAAAGACACTCGGTCGGTGCAAAAGGTGAACTTCCCAAGGTTACCAAACAAACGTGCATCACGCAGGGCAATAAAAACAACATGCAAATGTTCCAAATGTTTCTCCAAAGATATGCTATAAATCAATATGTCATCAAAGTAAACTACCACAAATCGTCCAATGAAAGCACGTAAAAACTTCGTTCATTAATCTCATGAAAGTACTAGGTGCATTAGTTAACCCAAAAGGCATGAATAACCACTAATATAATCCAAACTTAGTTTTAAATGTTGTTTTCCATTCATTCCCCAATTTCGAATTTGATGGTATCCACTACACAAATCGACTTTGGAGAATATTGTAGAGCCACTCAATTCATCAAGCATATCATCTAGCCTAGGAATAGGCTGACGATAATGAATAGTAATATTATTAATACCTCTACAATCAACACACATACGCGATGTGCCATCCTTTTTCGGCACTAGAATAATAGGAACAGCACAAGGACTAAGGGATTCGCGTATATAACCTTTGTCGAGAAGCTCCCGTACTTGACGCATAATCTCCTTCATCTCCTCTGTATTGGTACGGTATGGCACACGGTTTGGCAGTGAAGCACCGGGAATTAAGTCAATCTGATTCTCAATCCCTCGAATAGGCTGTAATCCCGGTGACACGTCTTGTGGAATGACGTCAGCGAACTCCTGCAAAATGTTAGTGACAGCCGAAGGCAAAGAGGAAGGCACGTCCTCGAATGAAAATAATGCCTCTTTGCACACAAAAGCATAGCAAACAGATTTGCTGAAATCTAGCTCATCAATATCAGATTTGGTGGCAAATAAACATGCACCTTTCAATTTAATTTCAGAAGCAACACTAGATGGTTTATTATTAGGCTTTGTTTGTTGCTCAAATTCTTTTTCCACAATCTGATTTTCACTCTTATTCTTCTCATGTTTTGCTTTATTAGCTCTATTAATATCATCTTTCAAAATGGAATGAGGAGTCATAGGAAGCAAAGCAATATTTTTATCCTTATGAACAAGAGTATACTGATTGTTTCTACCATGGTGTATAGAATTTTTATCAAATTGCCATGGTCGACCAAGTAATAAGGAACATGCTTGCATAGGAACCACATCACAATCAACATAATCAGCATACATAGAGATACTAAAATGCACACGAACAGTACATGTTACCTTAACCTTGCCGCTGTTGTTGAACCATTGGATGTAGTAAGGATGTGGATGTGGTCGTGTGGTGAGAGATAGCTTCTCCACCATCTCCATGCTAGCCAAGTTGTTGCAGCTCCCTCCATCTATGATGACGCGCATAGAACGTTCCTTCACAACTCCCTTTGTATGGAACAAATTATGCCTCTGATTTTGCTCAGCTTGTGTAACCTGCACACTCAAAACACGTTGAGCAACTAAACAGTCATACATGTCAGCATCTTCAGGGGCCATGTATTGCGTCTCATGATCAGAATCATCTCCACCGTGTTCTTCACTTGTAATAAGAGCCAAAGTCTCCTCATCATAGTCACTAGTGGACTCATACCCACCATCCTCAGTAGCAATCATCACACGCTGAGATTTGCATTCTTGCGCATAATGTCCTCTTCCCTTACAACGATGACAAATAATATCACTTGTGTGCCCTGTTGATGCCATGGAAGAAGAAGAGCTCTGTGGAGGTCCAGCAGGTGTGTTCTTGGCAGATAGTGGTGGTTGTGCCTGCTTTCTTGTATCACGGCTGGAGGTGGCACCTGATGGAGGTGCTGGTGTAGTGGAAGTAGAAGATGCACGCGGAGTCCATGCTGAAGGTCGACTTGCAGAAAAGTTAGTTTGCGCCAATGCTTGTCGATCCTGCACTTCACGTTTAGCTTTACAAGCAAGATTGAATAAACGAGTGATATTTGTATACTCCTTATACTCTAAAATAGTCTGAATCTCTCTATTTAAACCACCCATAAAACGTGCAAGCATAGGTTCATTCTCCTCAACAATACCACATCTAATCATGCTAGTTTGTAATTCCTGATAATATTCTTCTACAGAATTTTTCCCTTGTCTCAAACGCTGCAGTTTTTGAAATAATTCACGTTGATAATATGGTGGAACCCAATAAGTATGCATAGCAGTTTTCAAAGCAGCCAAAGTAGCTGGAATAGGATATAATCTACAATGTTCAGACCACCATACACATGCGAAACTAGTGAAAACACAAACAGTAGTAGCAACCCGTCTCTCCTCAGGATATTGTAAACATGTAAAACATTGTTCAGTTTCTAACTCCCATGTAAGATATATATCAGGAACATATCTACCCTCAAATGGTGGAATATTCAATTTCAATTTAGGAATATGGTCATTATCTCGTACCTGAGGTGGTGGTGCAGGCCTGTCGTGGGCATGAACACCTATGGGACCGGAGCCCCTTACGGTTCGGCGGGGGGCGAAGATCGCACGAAGAGCGGATCGAGGCGAAGCACACGAGCGATTTACCCAGCTTCGGAGCTCTCCGGAGAGATAATACTCCTACTGCTGCTTGTCTGATTGTATTGAGTTCTTGCTTGAGAGCGTGAGTGTTTTCTGGTTTCGAATGCTTCGAACCCCCCTCTACGTTGCGCATGGGCCTCCTTTTATATGCTCAAGGGGTCACTGACAGGTGGCAACGTCGACAAGGGCAAAAATGGAAAAGGAGTTGTGGTTGGTACAACTACCTGAACAGTGTATCCTACCTCACCCTGGCGGCAGGGGACAAGGGCATTAAATGCCCGTCTGTGTCACCCAAACAGTGCAGAAAAGGGACCGTCAGGGGCGCCACCGCTCGCCACGATGGCACTCTTGTCAGCGCCGCTTGCCACCTCACACCGCTGGCTGCACAGCTTCTTGCCACGCGCGCCTGGAAAGGCCCCAGGGCGACACGTTGGTGGATGTGCTGGAGCGCGGGTACAGAGTGGTGGCTTGCCACGGCAAGCGCCTTGCCGCGGTCGTTGTCTTGTCGCGTCCGGAAGCTTGTCGCTCGCCGGGCCTTGCCGGGACGCGTGGCGCGTCGCGGCAAGTTCCTTGAGATGCCTCGGTTGGCCTTCCCGGCAAGCTCCTCTTGCCGGGGTCTTGTCTCCTTGGCTTAAACACTTTGTTCTTGAATGGCTCCAAAGGAACCACGGAGGACCTTGGCGGTCACCCGGCAAGCCTTGCCGCGGGGTGCTGCGACTGCCCGTGCACAAGATCGGGATACTAGGGTACCCCTACTCTAGTACACCGACAGGAGCCCCCGGGCCTGGGCCACACACGGTGCCGAGCGCTGTTGGGCCAGGCCCAAAACAGTGCACGGGCATGCGCGGCCTGGGTCCATGTCGTATCTTGCTCCGTATCCACCGCGCCCTCCCTTAACTGCACGCGTTGAATGCGGCGTCGTCGGAGAGATCGTGGGTGGTTCTTTATTCAGAAAAGCGGAACGTCCGCCCCCTTCCTCTTTATAAGCAGGGGAAACAGGGGTAGTTCCTCCACCTCGCTAGTTGCTACTTCCAATCTCAGAAATCTCCGCCGCTCCCCCCTTCTTCCAAAGCCGAGAGAGAGCAGCGCTCCGCCCCCCATCACCGCCGGTGCCACCAACGCCTTCGATCTCCCCCACTACCTCCGCCATGGCTCCGAAAGCCGGGAAGGCTGTGAAGTCGGCCGAGGCGCTGCGGAGGAGCTGAGGGAGTGGTACTACCTCTTCTAGTCGACGGAGACGCGAGCGCATCCGCGCACGAAGGTACTCTCCGCCGCCGCTTCGGAACGGGCTCCGAACGGATACCCTTTCTTCGTGCTGTTCTTCTACTGTGGGCTCTGTCCGCCTTTCTCTGAGTTCTTCTGCGATATCATGAACACCTACGGGTTCCACCTCCTTGATTTCACCCCAAATGCTATTCTGACCATGGCAGTTTTCGCGCATCTCTGCGAAAACTTTGTCGGAGTCCACCAAAGCGTAGCTCTTTTCTGCCACTTCTTTATGCCCCGGGTCGAGAGAGGAGAGCCTTTAGCCGGCGGAATCGCCTGGATCTCGAGAGCCGGCAAGAAGGAAGCTTATCTGGAGGGGGAGGTCCGCAACAAATGGGAGGAGTGGAGAGCAGAATGGTGTTGGATTGTTGAGGAGAATCCGCAGCCATTCACCGCCCAGCGCCGAGCCCCAGTAGTGCGCGGCAACGATTGGAGCAGCTTGGCCCCGGAAGACGATAGGCTGAAGATCGCCACCACCCGGATCCTGCGCCTCAGGCTTGCCGGGCTCACTTTAGGCGCTGTTGGCGCAGATTTCCTTCGCCGCTGCATCGCCCCCCTGCAGGAGAGGAGGAGACCCGCCTGGGAATTCGGGGGCCCAGCGGACATCATGAGGCTGCGCCCGGGCCTCAACTTCAACTTCACTGTCCTAGAGCTGGACGCGATGCTCAAGGAGTTGTTCAAGCACGACCCTCATCATCCCGAGTGGTTCAGGCTGCCGCAGGGTGTCGTCCCGCTGTGCAACAATTCCTCGCTCGATCGCATATTTGCAATGATGCCACAGTGCGATTCGCATGGAATTGTTCCAACTTGGCAAGAGCCCGCAGACGACGTCGTGCAGCAGTTCTTCGACGGCTTGGTGGAGGTGGCGGTCCGCTCCGATGAACAGAAGAGCCTCACTCGCGACACCACCGATGCGGAGATGCGGTGCATTGCCACTAGGGCGGAAGAGGCGGCGGCAGCCGCTGCCGCAGGTGAGTTCGGATTCACCGTAGAGGAGGCAGAGGCAGCAGAGGCGGCAAGCCTTGCCGATCGAGATGAGCTTGCCGGAGAGCTTGCCGGCGAGGGAGAGCTTGCCGAGCCTGAAGCCGAGTCGAGCGAGCCCGCCGAGGGTGCGAGCGGCCCGCCATCTTCAAGCAGCTTGCCGTAAGCAGAGCCCCCAGCTCCACCAAGAAGGCGTCTCCGCAGGGCTGGGGACGTAGCAGGGCGGCAGACGGGTCAACAGCCGCCGCGCCGCGCGACACGCTCCGCCGTGACAAGCACTGTTGCCGCGGGAGCGTCTCACGCCGCTGCGACAACTGGAGCGGGGTCCTCTCGGACCGCCGCTTCTGATCCTGCCGCTGCCCCCGCCAACGGAGCCTACTCCTCCGTCCCGTCGCGCCGAAAGAGGGTCGGACTTCGACCTCTCCGCGCTCAGCTCCGACGAGGAAGAAGAGTAAGATTCTTTGTTGTACTTGTAGCTCTTCAATTCTTGCTGTTTTGTCTTGTGTCTGACTTGCTTTACTCTGAACTCATTCCTTTTCAGGACCCTGGCCCAGAGAGCGGCGAAGAGAGCCAAGGCTCCGGTGATTGTCATCGAGGACGAGCCCACCGCGACAGCAGGGGGCGCGCCCGAGACCACCTTGCCGGACCCGGCAACTACTCCCCGAAGCAGCCCCCAGCGCAGCCCCCAGCGTAAGTATCTGTTTACTTCCCGTTGTTGGGCGCGCATGGGTGCTCTTTATTTGCTGATATCTGCCTATTGGTTTGTGTAGGAGCAGAATAGCCTCACCAGGAGCAACCGGAAGCCGCCCCCGAGATGCTATCTTCTTCAACTACGCCGCCAAGGGAGGATTCCCCGGCAAGGGAGCGTTCTCCGGCAAGGGAGAAGTCTCCGGCAAGGGACAGCACCAGCGACCCCCCAGTGGTGGAGCCCATCACTGCAGATCCCAGTACAGGTACCCCTTCTTGCTTGAAAACTTCCGTTGTGTTCTTCTTCTGGCTTTCTTTTTGGATATTTGCTTGACTTTTCTCCCTCTTTCGGCCTTCAGATCCACCTTCCACGGAGCCGATGGAGACCGTGGCCACCGGCGAGGAGAACGCGCGCGGCAACACCGACGACGCCGCTGCCACTGAAGAAGGAGCTGGCGCTGATGAGCACGCCGGCGAAGAGGCCGCCAAAGCTGCCGCCGCAGGAGCTGGCGATGGATCTGGCGATCGCACTGACGACCCCGAGGCCGCAGGAGCGCAAGGTGCTACGCCGACCGCCGATCCCTCCGCCGCTGCCGCAGCGTCAGGTCAGGCTCCAAAGAGCCCCAGCCCAGCGCCTATTTGAAGGCCGGCGATGGCGTCTTCATCAAGCTCCCCTGGGCATCAAGCTCCAGGGCGCCGGTCGAAGGAGAAGTCTTTGACGGAGAAGTGCTCGCCTCCGCTGGGCTGACGCTGGTTAACGCGCCTAGCAGCAGTAGCGACGAGCCTGAGGAGGAATAGCTGCTGCGGAGGCTGCTGTCGCTCTACCGCGCCCGACAAGCCAAGGTGGAATCCCGGGAAGCGCTTGTCGCGCAGGCGGGAGTGGATATTGAGAAGCATGCAGAGGAGCTCCGGAGTCGCAACCAAGAAGCCCTCTGGTCCATTGCAGAGGAATGGGCGCAGCTCGTCGAGGCGCGGAAAGCCTTCCTTCTCGAGAAGGCTGAAGCCGAAGAGCAACAGCGGCTTGCCGCCGAGGAGGTGTTCGCGCAGGAAGGTGAGTTGGCGCAGTGGAAGGTCAATCTGGACAGCCACGAGGAGGAACTTGCCGCGCGCAAGGAAACATTTGGCGGGGCTCTCAAGGAAGCGAAGGATGCTGCCGCAGCTGCCGAGGCCGCCAATAAGGAGCTGGAGGCAAAGGTGGCGCAGCTAGAGGCCGATCTCAAGGCGAGGGATGAAGAGCTTTCCGCGCTCCAGCGTGAGCGCAAGAAGGACGCCCACGCCCATGGCGAGCTGCAGGGTCGTCTCGTTGAGAAGGGCAAGGAGCTGAGCGCCGCCAATGACTCCAACGCTGATCTTGAGTTGAAGCTGGCTACTTTGACCGAGACGCTGGACGGCGCCAAGGAGCGGGAGGTGGCCTTGAAGGAGGAGATCAAGGCCAACGAAGCGCTGCTGACGAGGGCGCCGAAACCCAGAACACTTTTAGGGAGACGGTGGAACTCTGGAGAGAGGGTCTCGTGAATATCGCCGCAGTCATCGACGAGGAGCTGGCGCAGCTGGGGATGGAGGATTTCGGGTATTCCTCCGATGAGAACCTCCAGCCCAGCGCCAAGCTCACTCTGTTCTTCAAGGGCGTGGCGACGGCACTCCAGCGACTCCGGGAAAGGATCCCAAAGCAGTTGGCCGATGAGTCGCGCACGATCTGCGCGAGAGTTCTGCAAAAGGTGTTGGTGAAGGTGGCCTTCCGCAACCCAGGCCTCAACCTCACCAACGTCCTCAAGAAGCTGCCGGCGGATGCTGATCTGGAAGAGCTCAAAGCCCTTGTCGCACCCATTGTGGACAAGGTGAACGAGGTCAAGAGGGTTGATGGCGACCGTGTAGATTAGGCCCCCGTTTCCTCCTTTCCTTGTCGCTGCTAGTCATGTTATGAGAACAATCTATTAGAGCTGCGACAAGTTATCTTGTAATATAACTTTATTTTGGGCAGTATTCGCTATGTTATTCCCTTTACTTGATTCCTTCCCTTGTATGTTTTTACCCTACACTTTTAGGGAACTTGTCGGCGCGGGCACCTTTGCCGCAAGCGCTGAGTGCGGAACGTCAGCAGCCTACTGGCGGTGCCGCTACCGACAAGAAACCTTGTCGCAACTAGTCGCAGCACACTTAAGTTGTTGAGCGGACTCGAAACAAAGTAAGGGCGCAACTAGCTACGAGTTGGTTCCTCCGCGCACAGGTTTTCCATACAAAGCACGGTCGTTCGAGGAAGATAACTTAAAAATTTTAAAACTGATTGCTCAAACTTTGGCAACTTAGCTTTTCTGTCGTTTGCGTCCCGGCAAGGCGAAACTTTTTTGAACGACGCCTGGTCCACATCATTATCTTCTCCTTTCCCCCCGGCAAACTTGTGGGCGAGGGAACCTTCCTTTTGAGAAAGAGAAAGAAGAGAAAATAAAGATATGGAGCCTTACAGCTCATTATTTCTTACCGGGGGCAGGTGCTGCACAAAGTGTCAGATAACACATGCAAAAAATAGAAAGCATGAAATTTGACAAGATGTGCGGGGCACATGAGCTTTATTTATGCACGGGGTCTGTGCCCGGCTTTGTACAAAAGATTACATGCAACAGCGGCAAGACTTGTACGAAAGGTGGTTGCCGGAACAGGTTCCGGCAACCACGCCTTACGGGTAAAACTTACGAAGATGCTCAATGTTCCATGTGTTGCTCACCGGAAAGCCATCCTCGGTCTCAAGGCGGACAGCGCCAGGCCTAGTGACTCGTTTCACCCGGTAAGGGCCTTCCCACTTTGGCGTCAACTTGTTGGAATTCTTGGCGGACTGAACACGCCGAAGAACAAGGTCGCCTTCCTCGAGACTTCTGGCATTAACTTTGCGGCTGTGGTAGAGGCGCAAAGCTTGCTGGTATCGAGCAGCTCGTACAGCAGCCTGAAGACGGTCTTCCTCAAGGAGCAGCGCGTCATCTTGTCGCAGCTGCTCTTGCTCAAGCTCATCGTAAGTGAGCACTCGAGGTGACCCGTATACGAGTTCCGTGGGGAGAACTGCCTCTGCTCCATAGACTAGAGCGAAAGGTGTCTGGCCAGTGGCTCGATTTGGCGTCGTCCTGATCGACCAAAGAACCACCGGCAGCTCCTCAATCCAGTTCTTTCCGCACTTGCGCAGCCTGTCGAAAGTCCTGGTCTTGAGTCCGCGCAGCACTTCAGCATTTGCCCTCTCCGCTTGACCGTTGCTTCTCGGATGAGCAACAGAAGCGAAGCAGACCTTGGCGCCAAGATCTTGGACGTACTACATGAAGGTGCGGCTCGTGAATTGCGTGCCGTTGTCGGTGATGATCCTGTTAGGGATTCCGAAACGGCAAACAATCGACCTGAAGAACTTGACTGCTGACTGTGCTGTCACCTTCCTCACTGCTTCCACTTCCGGCCACTTTGTGAACTTGTCGATTGCAACGTACAAGTACTCAAAGCCCCCGATAGCTCGGGGAAAGGGGCCGAGGATGTCGAGCCCCCAGACCGAAAATGGCCGGGATAAAGGGATCGTCTGGAGAGCTTGAGCTGGCTGGTGTATCTGCTTGGAATGGAACTGGCACGCTTCACACTTGGTTACTTGTGCAGTTGCATCCTGGAGGGCTGTCGGCCAAAAGAAACCTTGCCGGAATGCTTTGCCGGCAAGTGCTCTTGCGCCAATGTGGTGACCACATATGCCTCCATGTATCTTCGCCAACAGCTTTTGTCCATCTTCCCGATGAATACACTTCAATTTCACACCGTTGAACCTTCTTCTGTATAGCGTGCCATCGACAAACTGGTACATACTTGATTGCCGGGCTACTCTTTCCGCTTCTTCTTGCTCTTCGGGAAGTTCTCCTGTCTGAAGGAAATGGACAATCTACTGTGCCCATGTTGGAGCTTGCGGCTCGACAACAAGGACTAAAGGCACATATGCTGCTGCGGGAACATCCGCTTCTACGGCGAGAACCTGTGGCTCAGCCGGAGCTTGATGTTCCCCGGCAAGCTTGCCGGAGCAAAACTTGTCGGGAGCGTCTGCTTCAACGGGACAAACCCTAGGGCTTGCCGGAGCAGACTGCTCCTCAGCACCCTTGGTGTTGATCTTGGGGACCTTCTTGGCGGCGGCTTCAGGGAGCTCTGCCGGAAAATAGTCACCAGAAATCAACTTCCTCTTCTTGCTCTATCCAGTTGATGGTGTTACAGATGGTTGAGTCAATTTGAGCACAAAGATCCCTGGTTCCACAGGTAACTTAAGTGCAGCGCACTTCGACAGGCCATCTGCAATGTCGTTCTGAGATCTCGGAACATGTTCCATCTGTAGGCCGTCAAAGTGCTCTTCTAACTTTCTCACTTCATCAACGTAAGCTTCCATCAACGGACTCTGATAATTCTTGTTTACTTGGCGGACGACAAGCTGCGGGTCACCCCTGACAATGAGCTTCTTGATCCCAAGGTCTACTGCGATCCTGAGACCGGCAAGTAAACCTTCATACTCTGCAGTATTGTTTGTTGCTTGCTCCTTGGGAAAGTGCATCTGGAATACGTACTTGAGGTGCTCTCCGGTGGGTGTGACAAGTAGCACGCCCGCACCGGCGCCTTGCAGCGAGAAGGCACCATCAAAGTACATAAGCCACTCTTTGCTTGCTTCCTTGACGGGGATGCTCGTTTCCGGAATTTCTTCATCTGGTGTTGGCGTCCACTCCACTATGAATTCTGCCAATGCCCGGCTCTGGATAGTTGAAGTGCTCTAAAACTTGAGGCCAAAGCTTGACAGTTCCAGTGCCCACTCGACAATCCTGCCTGTTGCTTCTGGATTCTGCAGTATCCTCTTCAGCAGAAAATGAGTGACAACTGTGATCTCATGTGCTTGGAAGTAATGGTGCAGCTTTCTCGAGGCCATGAGAAGGCCGAAAAGCAATTTCTGCACACCAGAGTACCTTGACCTAGCCCCCTGCAGAAGGGAACTGACAAAGTAAACTGGGTGCTGCACCATTTTCTTCTGCATCTCCTCATGTGCCTGCGCAGATCCATCCTTGCCGGGACCAGAGCTTGCCGGTGAAGCCCCCTGCTTGTCGCTGGATGCACCTGCCGTGGTTGTTGGCTCATCATCCGCCTCCCTCTCCGTTACTAACGCAGCACTAACCACTTGATTGGTTGCCGCTAGATACAGCAGCAACTTCTCTTGTGTCTTAGGTGTGACAAGTATTGGAGTGGAGGACAAGTATCTCTTTAAGTCCTGCAGCGCAGCCTCCGCTTCCGGAGTCCATTTCATTGGACCTGCCTTTTTCAATATTTTGAAAAATGGCAGGGCGCGTTCAGCAGACTTAGAGATAAACCTGCTGAGAGCCGCCACGCAACCGGCAAGCCTTCGTACATACTTGACGTGCTTCGGTGCTTCAATCTGCTCAATGGCCTTGATCTTGTCGGGATTGGATTCAATTCCCCGCCGAGACACGAAGAACCCGAGAAGCTTGCCGGAGGGAACTCCAAACACACACTTCTCGGGGTTAAGCTTGAGGTTGATCTTGCGCAGATTTGCAAAGGTTTCATCTAAATCTTGAATCAGAGTTGCCTTGTCCTTGCTCTTGACCACTATGTCATCCATGTAAGCTTCCACATTTCTGTGCATTTGTGGCTCAAAAGCGTGATGGACTACCCTTGCAAATGTTGAACCAGCATTCTTTAAACCGAAAGGCATCCGTACGAAACAGTACATGCCACACGGAGTGATGAATGCGGTCTTTTCCTCATCCTCTTCTGCCATGAAGATCTGATGATATCCTGAGTATGCGTCAAGAAATGAAAGCAAGTCACATCCGGCCGTGGAGTCAACAATCTAGTCAATGCGCGGCAAGGGAAATGGGTCTTTGGGACAAGCTTTATTAACATCGGTAAAGTCGATACAAAGCCTCCATTTCCCGTTTGCCTTACGCACGACTACAGGATTGGCCAACCACGTAGGATGGAGCACTCCTCTGACAAGGCCTGCTGCTTCCAGTTTCTTGATTTCCTCTGCGATGAATTCTTGGCGCTCCACTGCTTGCTTCCTGACCTTCTGCTTGACGGGCCGCGCATGAGGACAAACGGCAAGATGGTGCTCGATTACTTTCCTGGGAACACCGGGGATGTCAGACGGTTGCTATGCAAACACGTCGACGTTCGCCCGCAGGAAAGCAATGAGCGCTCTTTCCTATTTAGGGTCGAGAGTGGCACTGATGGTGAAGGTACCACCAGTGCCGTCCTCCTTGGCGGACACCTTCTTGGTCTCTGGCGGAGCTGCCTTCATCTTCTTACACTTGCCGGTGGAGCTCGATGGTGCGTCCTCGACGGTAGCGCAGCACTCCGAAGAGGTGCGCTTGCCGGAGTAGGCATCAGAACCCTTGCTGGACTTGGTCTTCTTCTTCCCCCCGAGAGCTTCAGCGGCAAGTGACTTGCGATCTGCTGCGGCTGCTGCTTCCCGGTAGATCTTGTCGGTGCAGATAAGAGCATCCTTCTTGTCGCCAGGGACAGAGATGACACTTATCGGGCCTGACATCTTCAGTAGGTTATATGCATAGTGAGAGGCTGCCATGAATTTGGCGAGCGCTGGACGGCCGAGAATTCCATTGTAAGGCAATGGAAAATCAGCAACGTCAAAAGTGACCCTCTCAGTCCTGAAGTTCAGCTCGCTGCGAAATGTCAGCGACAACTTGATCTTTCCCTTCGGCTTGCTCCTTCCCGGATTGATTCCTTGGAATGTGCCGGTCTCTTCGAGCTCGCTGTCAGGGATCTGGAGTTTCTGAAGTACCGCGGAGGAGATCAGGTTCAAGCCAGCCCCGCCGTCAACTAGCATCTTAGTGACCTTGAGGTTGCGGATAGTTGGTGAAACCAACATCGGCAAGCACCCGACCGCAGTTATGCGATCAGGGTGGTCCTCAATATCAAAGATGATAGGCGTGCCGGACCATTTCATAGGCTTGCGTGACTCGACAGGTGGTTCTGCCGCATTGACTTCCCGCACCCACTGCTTGAGCTGGCGGTGTGAAGTATGTAGAGAAGCACCGCCGTCAACGCATAGGACCTCTGTGGCTTTCTGGAACTCCTGCTCATCGGCCTCGTCATCATCCATATCTTCGTCTTCATCGTCATCTTCATCCTTGTCGCGGCTGCGGGGAGGCCTGTCTCCTTGCCGCTGCTTGGCCTTGCCGCGGCGTCCTCCTCGACCGGGACATTTCTTGCCGGATCCACCAGTACCTTCTTGGGCCTTCTCCTTGTCGCGTCGCTCGTACTCAGCCTTTTGCTGCTCGACAAGCTGCTCGACCTTCTTGCAGCTCTGGAGATCATGGCCCTTGGTGCGGTGGATCTTGCAGTACTGCTTGCCGGAGCCGTCCTGCTTGTCGGCGGCCGCCACAGCTTCGGCTTCCTTGGCGCTACCTCTGTTGCTGGACTGCTCAACGACTAGCACATCTTTGCCTTTCTTCTTCCTGTTGTTCCGCCGCCGGTTTTTCCTTGCCGGGGCGGCATCCTCGCTGTCAGATCCCCCTGCTCCTGTATTCTCTCCGGGAAGTTTCCTCCCCTCCTCAGCACGTGCACACTTGTCGGCCAGGGCATATAGCTCACTGACTTCTCTGATCTTGCACATCGCCATCTCCTCCCGCATCCTGCTGTTACACACGTTCTGATGGAACGCGCTGATGACCGCGGTAGGGTGGACATCTGGGATGTTGCGCTGTACTTGGTTGAATCTCTGAATATACTTGCGCAGGGGCTCTCCTTCCTTCTGGGCGAGCAGATGAAGGTCGCTCTCTTGGCCATGAGGCTTGTGGCCGCCTGTAAAGGCACCGACAAACTGATGGCATAGATCTGCCCATGAGGATATGGAGTTGTCCGGCAAGTGCATGAGCCAGGATCTGACATTGGGCTTGAGCACCAGCGGGAAGTAGTTGGCAAGGATCTTGTCGTCCCGTCCCCCGGCAGCTTGCACCGCGATGGTGTAGATGCTGAGGAACTCTGAAGGATGCGTCCTGCCGTCGTACTTCTCTGGTACGTCTGGTTTGAAATTCTTTGTACTGGGCCACTGGACTTGCCGCAGCTCACGAGTGAACGCAGGGCAACCTACCGCGTACGGCAAGTCGCCTGGTTCGCCTGGCGCATGCATGTCGACAGTGGGCCCAGCGCGCTGGTCTGATTGACGCCGCGCTTCTCTTTGGCGCTCGATGCGAGTACGACCGTCTTCTTGTTGTCGTTCTTGAAGAACTTGGCGCTGATCGCGACAAGCTCGTGGATCTGATGACGCTGTGGAGTCAGTGTCGAGGTTGACCCGGCGAGTCGGCGATCTTGGCCTTCAGGGTGGAGAGTGCACGGTGGTTGCACCCCCACCGGTCTTGTCGCCATCGGCTCGTGCCTGGCAATCTTGCCGCGGCTGCGATGTACCTGGCTGTCGTGGAGTGTCGCTGTTGGCGAAGCTGATGAGACTCTGAATGGTGGCCCTCCAATCGTCGATCTTGTCCGCTGTTGGAGGGTAATCCAGGAGCAGTTGAGCTCGGGCCAATGCTTCAGCTGGGGTCTTCGGTGGCGGTGGCGAACGGTGCGAGGAGCGGGATATGCTCAGACTCCCAACTGGGTTGGAAGGAGCAATATCCCGTCCAGGCGACCGTGTCTTGCTCGTGCCAGCATGTTGGCATGCATGCTGATCTTGAGCGCCCTGAGATCCACCAGCTTGATCTTGGTCCAACGAGCATGTGGTACCGCGAGTACCATGACGCTGTCGGTCCCGCGCCTCCTGAGATGGGCGCGATGCATGTACGGACGCCGAGGTCTGTGCAGCCTTGTCCTTGGACCTGGCAGCACCGTGAGCTCCCTCATCAACGCTCGTTCCTTCGCCGGCGTCTACCCCACCACCCGTTTGCTCCGGCAGCGGTGGGATCGACGTGGACGGAGCAGCCACCTCCGAAGCCTTCTTCTTCGGTGGCATGTCGATGAAGATGATGAAGATCTAGCTCGTGCGAACGCCGGATCAGGTTCACACAACCTCGACGCCCCCTACCTGGCACGCCAAAGATGTCGTGGGAACGAACACCTATGGGACTGGAGCCCCTTACGGTTCGGCGGGGGGCGGAGATCGCACGAAGAGCGGGTCGAGGCGAAGCACACGAGCGATTTACCCAGCTTCGGAGCTCTCCGGAGAGATAATACTCCTACTGCTGCTTGTCTCATTGTATTGAGTTCTTGCTTGAGAGCGTGAGTGTTTTCTGGTTTTGAATGCTTCAAACCCCCCTCTACGTTGCGCATGGGCCTCCTTTTATATGCTCAAGGGGTCACCGACAGGTGGCAACGTAGACAAGGGCAAAAATGGAAAAGGAGTTGTGGTTGGTACAACTACCTGAACAGTGTATCCTACCTAACCCTGACGGCAGGGGACAAGGGCATTAAATGCCCGTCTGTGTCGCCCAAACAGTGCAGAAAAGGGACCGTCAGGGGCGCCACCGCTCACCATGATGGCACTCTTGTCAGCGCAGCTTGCCACCTCACACCGCTGGCTGCACAGCTTCTTGCCACGCGCGCCTGGAAAGGCCCCAGGGCGACACGTTGGTGGATGTGCTAGAGCGCGGGTACAGAGTGGTGGCTTGCCGCGGCAAGCGCCTTGCTGCGGTCGTTGTCTTGTCACGTCTGGAAGCTTGTCGCTCGCCGGGCCTTGCTGGGACGCGTGGCGCGTCGCGGCAAGTTCCTTGAGATGCCTCGGTTGGCCTTCCCGGCAAGCTCCTCTTGCCGGGGTCTTGTCTCCTTGGCTTAAACACTTTGTTCTTGAATGGCTCCAAAGGAACCACGGAGGACCTTGGCGGTCACCTGGCAAGCCTTGCCGCGGGGTGCTGCGACTGCCCGTGCACAAGTTCGGGATACTAGGGTACCCCTACTCTAGTACACCGACAAGGCCTACCGTTGCGAATATATACCTGAGGTCGACCTGCTGGTGGTGGTGCTGGTGGCTGCACGTAGTTCTGATTTTGATCAACCTCATCCTCATAATCACCCGCATAATCGTCATCCTCCTCGGCACCAGCAGTCGCTGTAGCAGGAGCCAAAGAAGCATCAACAGTAGGTGCAGCGGCACCAGAATTTTTACCAGTCTCAATTGGAACGCGTTTTTCTCGTCCCACTTGATTTGGAAGGCAGCGTTGGATATGTTGGTGTTGTTGTTGCTGTAGAGGTACGACAGGTGCAGCCGGTGGTGGTTGGGGAAGACGCTTGAGCAATTCATTAAACTTGTTATCCAGCTTTGTCTCGAACGACTTCTCAATGCCATCTATCTTCTCCATGGCCTCTTCAAATCTGTTTAGCACATCTTGCACCTGTCCACTCATCATTTGCTGCAATTTATCATGTAGCTATTTGTTCGTCATGTTCTCCCAATCAGTCTCATCGGCTTGTGATCCTGCCATGGTTAGCAGCAATAGAAACACAAAAGAATATGATCCTACAGACTACTAGGAAGTGGTGGTGATGGTGGTGTGTCACAAATCCTTCAAGCGAGTCTCAAATTCTTACCAGTTCTTACCCAGTAGCAGGTGGTGACCGGCAACCATTGTAGTCAAAACTCTCAAAGCTTGGATAGAGCGATTACCAGGAAGAGTCAAACACACGAAGTAGATGTATGTGGAGCTGGGAAGGCTTATAATATGGTAGCAAAAAGGGTCAGCAATAATCAATTCAGAGATGCAAAGTTGAATAAACGCTCAACGACGGTACTGTGCTGGTCCTAGGCTAGACCGTGCTAGAGACGCGAGCCTAGAACACTAACAAAATCACGGCGCTGCACGGAAACAAGGGAAGAGCACACTTTGAATTTTTTGTTTTTTTTGCGCTCCTCTTTTTTTTTGCCAAAAAATCACTATAATGGCGAGTGTCTCAAAACTCTTCCCAAGTCAAGATAACAAGATAGACGTGGAATTTTTGCGACCAATTTTTTTTTCGACTGCCCGAACCCAAAAACTAGAAACGGCTCAAAAAAACTTTCTATAACGACGACTGTCTCAATACGCTTGGAAACATCTAAAAATAGGATAGCCAGAATTTTTTTTGTCTAGTGCGTTTTTGGAAAATTTTGGGCCTAAACGGAGGGTGGTTTCGGGACTTTTTTTGCAAAACCTACTCAGGCAAGGAAACACGAATCGGAAAATAGATGGATCTCGAAAACAAACCTAATATGAAATGAACTCGGATTGGTGGTGGATATATGGTGGTATATGGCAGCGGTGGTAGGATATGGCAGCGGTGGTGGTATATGGCAGCGCTGGTGGTATATGGTAGCGGTGATGGTATATGGCAGCGGTGGTGGTATATGGTAGCGGTGGTGGTATATGGCAGTGGTGATGGTATATGGCAGCGGTGGTAGGATGGTGCGGCGGCGGCGTGACAAGCTGTGACAGAACTCGAAACTCTAAAAGACTAGATGCTAAGACCAGCAACTTGACACGACGATGCAACCGCAAATTCAACAAAGCAAAATACTGAAAAGACTATGCAAAGGCTCAGGCTGGTTCAGATATGATGAACTAACCCTAATTTTTTTTTGGCTTTTTCGTGGACTACAGGTATGAAGAACAGACTCGAGCAACTTGAAAATCTGATACCACTTGATAGAGGCAAAGGTGTCCCGTCTTACGATGAGATGGTGGCTATCATTTTCTGTGGGAGTCGACCTTGAAGATCAGACTACAAACATGCGAGACGTCGCGTCTTAGCAATCGCTAAACCAACTTCCGAGGGGTTATTGACCACACCGGAGCACGATCAACGTGACCACGAGGGTCTGTTTTCCTGCGAGCAAACAAACAACAACAAGAAACTGAGATTGCAATTTGGATATTGCGAATATAAGAGGAAAGCTTTATTAATGAAGGTGGGATTCTGAGATGCCTTTGTCTGGTCGTTGAACACAAACAAAGTACGCGAAGTTGCAGCTATGGCGAACTTTTAATCTAAACAAAACCCAAAGTCTAAACGACGCCCTAAGGGCTGTATATATGGAGGAAGAGGGGGGAATTTCGTGGCCCTTGGGGAAGGGGTCCGAAACCAACCCTATCTCTTGTTTCCCCAGACATACGGACTCTAAAAACAGCCTATACTCAAGTATTTCGAAATTACATGGGCCTGGCCCAATAATAATGTGACGCAACACCTAGAATAGCCTTTGGACGAAAGTTGTGAAGTAGCATCTTGTATATTTCGTCCAAGGCTTCATGCACTCATTATGGTGGCTTCAACGTCCTGAAATCATCACTTGTAACTCCGTTCTTGTTCCCCTTGCGCATGCCATCATCTCCATGCTTGTTCTTCCTCCAATGTTCATCCTTCTCCAAGCTAGGCCCTTCTTTTGTAAGCAAAACAAATGTATCCAATTTAGGCAGCATCATATTCTCATGAACATTAGAATCATTACCAAGAAACGAAAGTACCTGGTAATTTAATTGGCGTGCACGAGCTCTAGTAATTGGTCCAGTATGTATAGCAGCAGGGGCTGTGGGTGTAACAATGGTATTGATGTCCTCATCAGCCACAGGTTCCACCTTACCTGGCCCGGGTCCATTTGCGCCTTTTGGCTCATGCCATATGACAAAGAACTCGAGCCGACATGACTATTCGTAAACCCAAGGTGGCACTAACTTACATGGACAGGCATACATGACCCAGCAATGCACATGCCGGTCATCAACGCATGAACCCAAGTCGTAGCAAGCTACAAGGACTTAAAGGAACAACACGTGACATTTCCCCGAAGGGATAGACACAAGAGCAAAGAAGGACACATGCCGATCATCCTATGTGTTCCAGAGCAGTAGCAAGCTACCATGGCTCAGTGGAAGCACTAGGAGACATTTCCCCATAAGAGAGGCTACCAAAAATAAACAACTAGATTATCGGATCCCACACATACCAAGCATTTCAATAACATACACACAATATGCTAGATATGTGCAAATACAACATGGCATCACAACCAAACTCTACGACTTAGAGTATTTATTCAATAGACTCCGAAGAGTCATACATAGTAAGGATTACAATAATGGGTCACATGACCTAATATACAGAGCATACAAGCAACAAAAGCATAACATGTCTGAGTACAGACAACTGCAAATGAAAAAGGCTGTGAAGCCTGACTATCTACAAGACTCTCCCAAGGGTACAAGATCGTAGCTGAGGTAACAAGCTAAACATCGAAGTCCACGTGGAACTACTAGTGAGACTGAAGTCTCTCTGCAAATCATAAATTAAGCAAACGTGAGTACAAATGTACCCAGCAAGACTTACATTAGAACTAGCTACATATGCATCAGTATCAACAAAGGGGTGGTGGAGTTTAACTGCAGCAAGCTAGCTTTGACTCGGTGGATATCCTGTAATACAACTGATGGTAACTCTTTTGAGGTGGCGCACATGAGTCCATATATTCACCATATCAATACACCACTATGGATCCGCTCCCATCTCCCTATGAGAAGGCCATCCATAGCACTCACGCTTATCTTGCGCATTTTAGAGTATCCACTTTCACTTGTCTATGAACTCCACATGCAACCCAGTAGTCCTTTACCGTGGACGCGGCTATTTGAATAGATCATGTTAACCCTGCAGGGGTGTACTTCTTCACACACGCTCTCGTCACTTACTGCCATGTACACGCCATGTATCTCGACAACCTTCAAGTGGAAGCCTAGCGAGGGTGTCGGCCATGACCTGAGTAACCACACAAGTCCCTAGTCCAGGTTTATCGCCTATTCGGGTTCCATCCGCAAGGAGATCCGGTCGGGATTTCACTCATGGCCCCAAACGATGAGAGCAGGGTTCCCAAGAGCACCGTTCGGGTGTCATCCCGGTACACCGTGCCTTGTACCTGCCGCATCACAGCCCACCCCTAGGGTCAGCATGGAGCACGGCCTCCAGTATACTACAAACACCAGAAACTACTTGCAACTCCTTGAAAGAGGACAAGGGGGGTTAATAAGTTGAGAGAGCTTGGAGTGCCCGGAGCCCAACGTGTGGTAGTAACTGTCTTGGATCACAAACACAGAACTCAATTCCTGAGGATGGTTTCAATGAGACAACCCACTATGTACTCCTACATGGCCTCTCACCGCTACCTTTACCCAATCGTGTTCGCACACTTAGCTCTCAACAGTAGGAAATGTGACCACATTCCAATTCATCCCTGATGAATCAGACCTGACACAACTCTAAGCATAGCAGGCATAACAATCAAGCTTGAATGAGTTGGCACATCATGGCTCAAACAACTCCCACTCATGCTAGTGGGTTTCAACTATTTACTGTGGCAAAGACAGGTCATGCAGAGGAAAAGGGTTCAACTACCACATCATGTAGCAGTGGAATCATTGTTGTCCTAATGCAATAATAGAGAGCAGGAGCGAGACAGTAGGATTGTATTGGAATGAACAAGGGGTTTTTGCTTGCCTGGCACTTCTGAAGATAGCATTGTGTCTTCATTAGTGTCATTGATCACATCGTCAGAACAACGTCTACTGAGAGGGGACAAACACCGGCAACAGAGAAAGAACACAATCAAAGCAATGCAACAATATGGTGCATGATCATGACATGGCAATATGCTGTTGATTGAGCTAATGCAACTAGCAACAAGTTAAATTAAGTTGATTTGAACCCAAGGTTCAAATTCAAACTCCACATGTGGTTATTTAAATGCCATTCATTTGATTTGTCCTAAACAGTAGCCAAAAGTTGTTCTAACATGCATGAAAATGGTACAGATGGAAGGATTGGATTGTTATCATCATTTTTCATAAATAAATTATTTCATTTGGAGTTATGGTTGAGTTTCTAAGAATTTTTGAAGTTTTAAACATTTCTGAACTTTCCTGCATTATTCTTAATCCAGAAAATTGTTAACTGCGTCAGCAGTGCGCAAGGCTGATGTCAACAGGTCAACTGGGTCGGCCAGGTCAAATCTAACCCGCGGGACCCATTGGCCAGTGACTCAGCTAATTAACTGAGTTAATTAGCGCTAAACTAACCCTAACTAAAATGTCAGCAAGGCTGGGCCCACATATCAGTGGCTCAACTAATTAACTAAGTTAATTAAGACCAATTAAACCTAACACTAATTAGTCATGGGCCAGGTCCCGCACATCATTGAGCCAGGGGAGGCTAGACGCGGTGGAGGGGCTCGGATTTGGTCCTCCGGCGACCAAATGGGCAGAGGAGACCATCTACGAGGAGCTGGTGTGCGCGCGCATCCATTGGTGCCCTTCATTTCATAGGAGATGGCCTAAATCAACGGCGGCGACCACTTTGGCATTGGCCAGAGTTTGGGCAGAGAGGGAGAAGGAGCTACGGTGCATGGTAGGGGCCGGGCTAGGAGCGTTCGTCTCTTGAGGACACACTGAGCATGGTGGAGTGCTCAGTTGCGGGCTCCCATGGTTGTGGCCACGACAGGTGTGTCGCTTGTGGAGCAGAGCTCTCGGGCTCGGTGCAGGTGGCAGCTAGGGGGCGCATCCTAGGCATGGAGGAGGGGGGGTTAGAGGTAGGATCTCACGGCGGTTGTAGTGGAGCGATCGGTGAGCTCGGAGGAGGACGGACAGTGACAGGGCGGCAATGACGATCTCAGCGGCCGAGTGGCGAAGAAGAGGTCGGGGAAGCGTCTCTGGGGTGTCTGAGCGCTCGGGCTCGGCAAGCTCGATGTAGCAAATGGCGGTGGAGCTAGTGGACATGACAGGGCGACTAGGGGGCGACGGTGGCTGCGGCTACATCGACGGCGAGCTCGTGCTTGCGTTGTCCATGGCGGGAGAGAGCGAGGAAGGGAGCCAGGGGGAATGAGTGAGTCAGACGGATCAAGCGGCTCCAGGGCATTCACCCACGCGTCCGAAGGCTCGGTAGCAAGCAGGAGGAGGCGTGGCGCCTCACGCGTGGCAGCACGCGCCTCCCTGCCTGCCTGGCGGGAGGAAGTAGGTGACTGGCACTGGGCCAACACAGTGCTGGGCCGACCATTGGGCTGCCAGGTACGCTAGGTAAGTTACTGCTTCTTTTTTATTTTTTTCTATTTTTCTTTTCTATAGTTTGTTTCTGATTTAGTAAATAATACCATACCAATTTATATACTTCTGATAAATTTTGTGTGGACGAGATGGATTATTCCAGTGCCCCTCACAAATTTCCAGAATTATTGGATCATATTTAAATATATCAAATGTAAATCCAATGCAAATAATTATTGAATTAATTCTAAATGCCCAAGATAAATACTTCTGAGCCCCTAAAAATATTTGTTTGAGTTTTACCTCTGGCCAATATTTCCAGAGAAAAATAGGAACATTTTCTTGGAGCTATTTGACGCAATTTTTATCTTGATCATTTTCAAAATGATTTTTGAGGCTTTCACATATCCCCAATTCAAATTTTCATGAATGAAAAATGATGATGACATGAAGATCAAGCAAGGACAACAGGGGCTGAGCTAGGCCTGTGACAAACGATTGGAGGGAATTCAGACTTACTGACGACAGGCTTCATCCGGCACTGAACAAGATCATCCGTCTCAAAGTTGTCAGGTTAACCAACAAGCAGGTGGGGGCCAATTTCCTCCGACGCTGCATCGCACCTTTGTAGAAGAGGGACGAGTCCGCCTGAATGTACGAGGATGCCGCTGACAGGATGCGATTGTATCCGGGCCTGGCCAACAACTTGTCAGTTTACGGCCATGGCTGGTTGTGCGAACAACTGTTCGGCATACTTAGGCCATTCAAATTGCTAGCAAGTGTCGTCCCGCTAAACATCAACTCCGCTAGGGATTAGATTTTGAAATGGATGCCAGATTGCAATGCTCATGGGCTTACGAGCGACTGGAAATTACCTGAGCTTGACGATGAGATCAAGTGGTTCTCCATCCTGGAGGAAAGAGCTACCAGGGTGGAGACCTACATGTTCAAGCGCACCTCCAAAGTGGAGGCGACGTTCATCAAGAAGTGGATTGAGGAGGATAAAGCACTTCGGGCTGCTGGGAAAGCAGGGCCCAGAAGAGGGGAGGAGGAAGAGAAAAGGGAAGCTAAAGGTGAGGGGTCTTCCCATGGCAGGAGTGAGGGGCGAGCCATGGGAGAGGTTGCCGTGGACGAACCTGCCGCGAATGAGCATGCCGGGATAGAGGATTTATATGCAGCGACGACAGAAGCCCAGCAAGAGGATGATGCCCAAGAGGTTGAGCAGCCCGGGGAAGAGTGGCTTGTCGCGGGTCCCCAGGCCCCAGAACCAGACTTGGAACTCCGCCCTTGCAGGCGGACTGCTTGGGGAGTAGCACCCCCAGCCCCTCCTCTCGCCTCTCCGATGGGGCGGGTGCGGTGCGTCGCCACTCCTCTCGCCTCTCCGAGGCCAAGACCCCTCCCACCAAGCAACGAGCGGGCACGGAAGGTGACTCCATCTCCTAGTCGGATTCGAGCTCTTCAAGCAACTCGTTCTCGCCGGAGATCCTCCCGCCTAAGCAGGACTCGAAGTTACCGGGGAGTGCTATTCTCCCGATCCTGAAGAGAGGCAGAGCGCCTCCGCCATCCATGGGGTTCGAGATGGGCTCCATGCTCATGGATTCAGATTAAGAACAATATTTGTTGTTCTTATCCGAGTCTAGCATACTTGTTGGTTTGTTAATGGGATAATTAGTTTTGTGGCCCTAGTTGTGTCCCACTCGTCTGTTTTACCCCTAGTTTCAGAAACTCACCTATTCTGTCCAAGCCACTTTGGGATTCTTTCGTTTTTGCCCTTCCGTCACGGTTCCGCTTGGTCAGCGCCGTTTGACCGTATACGGCGCTCCGTTTTGGACACTAGATGCCCCTGGCTTGGACATAACCCACTCGGGGCCAGCTCACTCTCATCCCCACTCTCCCGTTCCCCGCTCTCTCTCACAAACCCTAGGCGGCGGCGACGGCGACTGAATCAGCGCCCACCAGATCCACTCCTGCTGGCAACCTAGGCGGCAGCAACGGCGACCGAATCAACGCCCAGCAGATCCACTCGTGCTGGCGATGGGGGACAACCTGGACGGCAGCGCTGCCACAGGCGGCGCCTGCGAGCGAAGAGCACGGTCATCTCAGAGAAAATCACAGTAAGTTGCCCCATCCCCTCCAGATCTGCTGTCTCTTGCCTCTGTCCCCTAGATCTAATGTTTCTTGGTGGAATTAGGTTAGGATATACATGTTTGCATCTTATTTAGGCTAGTCTCTTGCTGTATTTTAATATTGTGACATGTTTGCATAGGATGGATCCTGCTAGAGCATTTAATCTCAGTGTTAGAATGGAGACATGCATTTTATCTGGTGCTAGTACAAAAGGAAAAGAACAAGGCTTCACATTTCCATTAGTTGTGGACAACAGTAGCACATTTGATCAGTTAAGGGCAACAATTGGTGCCAAATATCCTTGGGGATTATATGATGCTGTGGAGATAAGGTACTGGGATGCATCCAAAGTTGCTTGGGTTCCTATTCAGTCTGATAGTGAGTTAGGTGTCATGTTTGCTACCAATGCACAATCCATGTCATGCAATATGGAAATCAATGTTATTCAGAGGCCTAGATCACAGAAAAATTCCAATCCCACTGGTTCAAGGCCCTCTAGTACTAAAGCATCTGGAAAACTGACTAAAACAAGGGCAACAAGCAGCAGTTGCAAGCCACCTACAACTCCTAGTGCAAATGTTCAGTCAGAGCATTCTTGCAGTAAAACCCAAGCTAAACCTAGCATAGCTGTTGATCCTGTTGTGGAGGAAGCAGAGCCTGATGCAGCACCTTTGTCTGATGAAGAGGATGAGAAACTTTACCCAGGATATACTGAGCACAACATGGAGGAAGATAAAGCAAATGAGTCCTACATTCCTGCTGAATTTTCAGATACAGATGAAGATGAGAAGCTAGAGGAAAAGGACAATGCAGATTTTGGAACTGAAGATGAGGACATACCTGTAATGATGCATGACAGAGAAAATCCCTCTATTGAGGAGGGGGTAGTTTTTCCTTCTGCAGTTGAGTGTAGAAATGCAGTTGCAACTTTCTCAATTAAGAGTGAAACAGAGTTCATTATTTTGAAAAGTGACCCAACAAGGTTTACTGTCAAATGTGCCTCTGAGAGATGTAAGTGGAGGCTACATGCCTCTTTAATGAGGAGAAGCACATTATTCCAGGTACTTATGCATTTTCTTCTTTATGTAGTTTCTATAGTTATTGTGAAACAATTCTGTTGCATTTACTAACTGCTTGTTCTTCTTCTTTGTAGATTAAGGTCAACCCTTACCCTCACAATTGTCCAAGTGTTAATAGATCTCAGAGATTGAGGGCTGCAAAGAGAAGATGGATAGCAGATGCTTGTATGAAGTGGCTTAGAAATAATCCAGGCATGAGCCCAAAGGAAATTCAGCAGAGGTTGACTGAGAAATATGGAGTGGAGGTGCCATACAGTAGGTGTTATTTTGGTAAAGAGCTGGCACTAGACAAGATGTTTGGGAAGTACAGTGAGAGTTTCACTCTTATTTATTCATTCAAAGCTGAAGTTGAGAGAACATCACCAGGCAGTGTAGCTGAAATCGACAAGCACACTGTGGAGTACACAGTGAGAGGAAAGAAAATGTACAAGGAGTGCTTCAGAATAGTTTTTGTGTGTTTCAAGGCATGTCAAAAAGGTTTCTTGGAGGGGTGCAGGCCTTATCTTGCTGTGGATGCAACTGCACTGAATGGTAGGTATAGGGGTCAGCTTGTTTCTGCTTGTGCCCTTGATGCTCACAACTGGTTATTCCCTGTTGCCTATGGTGTCATAGAAGCAGAGTCAACTGAGAGCTGGACTTGGTTTTTCCAACAACTAAAGAAACTCATAGGGCATCCAGATGGTTTAGTCATACATACTGATGCTTGCAAAGGATTGGAGACAGCTGTTGATGATGTATTTGCTGGAGTAGAGCACAGGGAGTGCATGAGGCATTTGGCCCAGAACTTCAGCAAGAAGTTCAAAGGCAAGTTCTATGATGACAATTTGTGGCCATGCTCACTTACATACAGCATAAAGAAGCATAACTACCATCTAAATCAGTTGAGAACACCAGGAGAAAAAGCAGGCTAGCTCCAAATCCAGCTGAGAACACCAGGAGCAAGAAACTGAAGTTCTAGTTCTTGTTGTGCCCCAATATCATTCTGTGTGTCATGTTGTACTGCTAGGTGATGAAGTATTGTGTGTCCTATTGAACTACTAGGTGATGACCTTGTTTGAAGTTGTTGAACTACTGTGTGTTTTAAGTTGTTGAACTACTGTGTGTTTGAAGTTGATGAAGTACTGTGTGCTTTAAGTTGTTGAACTACTGTGTGTTTGAAGCTGATGAAGTTGTTTGAGGTTCTCGAATTTGATACTTGTTCCCTTAATGATATGTGATGCTTGCTTTAATTTGATGCTTGTCCCCTTAATGATAAGTCATGTAACAATATGAACCAAATTGTCGTTGTCGATGAAAATTTGGTCATGTACATAAGTAATGTAACAAAATGAACCAAATTGTCGTCGTCGACGACAATTTGGTCATGTACCTAAGTCATCTAACAATATGACCCAAATTGTCGTCGTCGACGACAATTTGGTCATGTACCTAAGTCATCTAACAAAATGAACCAAATTGCTTTCCTCATCCAACAACAAACTACATTACATTAAGGGGAACATTAATACAAGGGATCCCTTACAATAAACATACTTGATTCACTCACTGCCTTGAAAATGCAACAAGTACAACACATACAATAATTCCAGCAAACAACACTACCCAAACATTGAGCATCTCATCTCTCTCCTTTAGTTTCTTCTTCAAAGCACGATTCTTCTTTGTCAGCTCCATATTTTCCCTCTGCAATTTGTGAGACTTGATCTAGCTGCGTTCAACCTCTGCATGTAGATCTTCAAATGCAAGTGCCACACGTAGTGGAGGAGGAGGGTCAACCCGAACCACCCACTTGCACTCATCTGGTAACTAGTTACATCAGAAAAGAACAACAGATTTAGAAATATCACATTAGCAGCAACCAAATCGGAAACAAAATGAAAATATTAGTTGATTACATCAAGTGGGCATCCTAAAAAACACCGGCCAGTGCTCGCCCCTCCCCAAGCCACCCGGCGAGCAGGAACTAGCCCATGACCAGGGCATCGATGCTTCAACCTCGATTCCATGCCGCAGAATGATTCGTCTGGGTGATGGTACTCTGAGACAAACTCCACAATCCCAATCCCATCGATCTAATTCGAAAAAGAGCAAAAAAACCAAATCAGAGAAACCCTAAAATGATATTTGGGGTCGAATCCTAATGGAGTGCTTCACTTACCTCTGCTTCCAAACCAACCACGGTAGATGAGCTCGAGGACCCAAAGCTCGTGTTCCACATCTTCTCCTCCCTTCAGTCCTCTCCCGCGCATCTGGATCTGTTCTTCACCAGCGCCAGTGTTTGATTCCCCAAGTGAGCTCGAGGAGGACGAAGCGGTAAGGGGGCAATGGCCACATGGGCAAAATTGTCCAAAACGGAGCGCCGTATACGGTCAAACGGCGCTGACCAAGCGGAACCGTGACGGAAGGGAAAAAACGAAAGAATCCCAAAGTGGCTTGGACAGAACAGGTGAGTTTCTGAAACTAGGGGTAAAACAGACGAGTGGGACACAACTAGGGGCACAGAACTAATTGTCCCTTTGTTAATTCAACCTTGCTTGTTGCCTTTGACAGGGAAGAGGAGGAGGAGGAGGAGACCCTCATCCACCGAGCCAAGTGGCTCAGGCATGCGGAGCCGCCGAGGTCCTCGAGAGGCACGGGGAAGATGACGAATGATCCAGTGGCAAGCCCCTAGCCTAGTCCTCGACGTGAAGACATGGGACTGATTTCTCCCGCCAAGGAAGATGCAGAAGAGCACCCCCCTTCTCCAATCAGAGAAGAGGGGGAGACCGCCCAGGCTGGGGACTTCCAGGAGGGGCCACTCCGTCTGTTGACCGAGCTAAGGGGACCCTAATAAAGACTCCCACGGAAGGCTCTACCCAGGTAGACACCACAGTTACCGTGGAAGAGGGTGGTGTCCATGTCCCGACAATTGATGTTGCCGAGAAGAATGAAACCCCTCCTCAGCAGACAACTCCGGGTAACTTATTTGCTTTTCCTGCATAATCTTGCTCCAAGTTCTTGGTCCTCCAATGGGTTCTTCCTACTCACGATTGCTTGTTTGCCCTTCCTCGCATTACCTTTGGCTGAGGAGCCCGGGTTGTTGGAGGAGGTGCACGTCGCCGCCGAGGGAGCGACGCTGTGGAGGAAGTGGCCAGTGACGCCGCCGTAGATGGAGTCGCCCCATTGCTACTTCTTGAGCTTGCTTTGGGTTTTCCCTTGAAGAGGAAAGGGTGATGCAACAAAGTAGAGATAAGTATTTCCCTCAGTTAAGAACCAAGGTATCAATCCAGTAGGAGATACATGCAAGTCTCCAATCTATGCACCTGCACAAATAATCAATCACTTGCACCCAACGCGACAAAGGGGTTGTCATTCCCTTCACGATCACTTGCAAAAGTGAGATCTGATAGAGATAGATATAAAAGATTACTAAAAGGTAAAACAAATAAAAGTAAATAAATTGCAGCAATGTGTCATGGTATAACACGGCCACCTATGGGACCAGCGGCCCCTTGTGGTTCGGCAAGGGGGAAGAGCACATTGCACAAAGAGCGGAGAGCATAGAGTATCAGGGCAGCAATGACACAGGCAGTTTTTACCCAGGTTTGGGCCTCCGCGAGTCATAAAACCCTACTCCTACTTTGGTGGATTGATGAAAGGACCGTGGTGGAGATGCAGTGCTCTAGCCCGGCAAGGTCATCTGGGACGAGAGCAGCTACACGCGTATGAGTGTACAGGGGTCCGAATCCTTTCTAAGGTTGCCACGACCCTCCTTTTGTAGGTCAAGGGGTTACCACAATGGCAAAACAGTCATTATCCAGTGATTAGATAGCCAAAGTGCTATCATACCTAACTCTTCAGACAGGACAAGGTGCATTAAATGCACCACTTAGTGTCACATCGTGGGTGTAGCCCAGCAAGCCTTGTCGTGCTATGCAGCCACCTCCTCGCCTGTTTGCATGACACGTCTCCTAGATGGGTGTAATTTAGGGGTGCTCTTCCTCAGAAATGGTTGCCACGTGCCAAGTAACAACCACTTAATCACTTGGGGGCTCGACACTGCAACGATAAGTGACTTGCGTTGCTGTGAGGCGAAGCGGTGGAGCCATGGCGGGGAAATCCACCCTTGGCATCCCTGACAAGCCTGGCGGGGGAGTCTTGGGACTTGTCTTTGAGGTAACCTCGCCCCCGCCAGGCTCGCCTGCCCGGCAAGGGAGGTTTTTCTGTAGTGATATCTTGCTCATTTGGTTCGTCTTGGTCTTCTTGATCCGCCCTTTGATTCCTCAAAGAGGTATCTCTTTTGCTTGGCCTTGTCTTGGATGCTTAGAGTAGCTTGCTTTCTTGCTGTCGTGCCGGAGACTTGCCTATCCAGGCACAAGTCAGGGGGAAACATACGCCCCCGTTTGTGTACCACAACACAAGGTATTTTTGGATTTTTTGGTTTATAGATCTAAAAATATATGATGGAAAATAGACCCAGGGGCCATAGGTTTCACTAGAGGCTTCTCTCTTGAAGGCAAATAATATGATGGGTGGACAAATTACTGTCGAGCAATTGATAGGAAAGCGCAAAGTTATGGTGATATCCAAGGAAATGATTATGCATATAGGCGTCACGTCTGTATCAAGTAGACCGAAATGATTCTACATCTACTACTATTACTCCACACATCGACCGCTATCCAGCATGCATTTAGAGTATTAAGTTCATAAGAACGGAGTAACGCCTTAAGTAAGATGACATGATGTAGAGGGATAAACTCAAGCAATATGATAAAACCCCATCTTTTTACCCTTGATGGCAACAATACAATACGTGCCTCGCTACCTCTACTTTGTCACTGGGTGAGGACACCGCAAGATTAAACCCAAAACTTCTCCCATTGCAAGAAGAACCAATCTAGTTGGCCAAACCAAACCGATAATACGAAGAGAAATACAAAGATATCAAAACGCGCATATAAGAATTCAGAGAAGATTCAAATAGTATTCATAGATAAACTAATCATAAATCCACAATTGATCAGATCTCGACAAACACACTACAAAAGAATATTACGTCGGACCGATCTCCAAGAACAACGAGGAGAACATGGTATTGAGGATCAAAGAGAGAGAAGAAGCCATCTAGCTACTAGCTATCGACCCGTAGGTATGTGGTAAACTACTCACGATTCATTGGAAGGGCAATAGAGTTGATGTAGAAGCCCTCCATGATCGAATCCCCCTCTTGCAGGACGTTGGAAAAGGCCCCAAGATGGGATCTCATGGGAACAAAAGGTTACGATAGCGGAAAAGTATTTTGTTGGACGCTTCTGGTGGTTTGGGAATATTCCTGAATTTGTTGGCCAAAGATTAGGGTTGGAGGAGTCCCGTGGGGCCCACAAGCTAGGGGGCGCCCCCCTAGGGCGCGCCCCAAGGGCTTGTGGAGCCCTTAGGACTCTTCTTCCATCCTCTCCAAGTCTTACGTGTGTCTTCTAGTCCAAGAAAAATCATCGCGAAAGTTCTATTTAGTTTGGAATCCATTTGGTATTCCTTTTTTGTAAAACACAAAAGCAAGGAAAAAAAGAAACTGGCACTCGGCTCTAGGTTGATAAGTTAGTCCCAAAATAATATAAAATAGCATATTGATGCATATAAAATATCCAAAACAGATAATATAATAGCCCAGAACAATCAAAAACTATAGATACGTTGGAGACATATCAAGCATCCCCAAGCTTAATTCCTGCTCATCCTCGAGTAGGTAAATAATAAAAACAGAATTTTTAATGTGGAATGCTACCTAGCATATTTATCCGTGTAATATTGTTTATTGTGGCATGAATATTCAGATCCATAAGATTCAAAACAAAAGTTTAATATTTACATAAAAACAATAATATTTCAAGCATAGTAATAAAGCAATCGTGTCTTCTCAAAATAACATGGCCAAAGAAAGTTATCCCTACAAAATCATATAGTCTGGCTATGCTCCATCTTCATCACACAAAGTATAAAATCATGCACAACCCCGATGACAAGCCAAGCAATTGTTTCATACTTTTGACGTTCTCAAACTTTTCAACTTTCACGCAATACATGAGCGTGAGCCATAGATATAGCACTATATATTGGTGGAATAGAATATGGTGGTTGTGGAATAGACAAAAAGAAGGAGATAGTCTCACATCAACTAGGCGTATCAATGGGTTATGGAGATGCCCATCAATAGATATCAATGTGAGTGAGTAGGGATTGCCATGCAATGGATGCACTAGAGCTATAAGCTTATGAAAGCTCAAGAAGAAACTTAGTGGGTGTGCATCCAAATCTCTTGCTCACGAAGACCTAGGGCAATTTGAGGAAGCCCATAAATTGGAATATACAAACCAAGTTCTATAGTGAAACATTCCCACTAGTATATGAAAGTGACAACATAAGAGACTCTCTATCATGAAGATCATGCTGATACTTAGAAGCACAAGTGTGGTAAAATGATAGTAGCGTTACCCCTTCTCTCCTTTCTCTCATTTTTTTCTTTTTTCTTTTTTGTTTGGGATTCTTTTGGCCTCTTTTTTTTTGTAAAGTCTGGAGCATCATCCCAACTTGTGAGGGAATCATAGCTTCCAACATCATTTACTCACTGTCGGATTCCGGGTTCCGGTAGACCCTTGAGGTTCGAACTCTGGGGTGCGCACGAAGATCTTTCCCCTACCAGCTCACGTCTCGAAGTCTCGCAAAGGATCTAGGCTAGAAAGAAGAACACACAAGGGACACAAGGTTTATACTAGTTCGGGCCACCATTGTGGTGTAATACCCTACTCTAGTTTGTGGTGTGGTGGATTGCCTCAGGGGCTGATGACGAACGGTACAAAGGGAGAACAGCCTCGCGAGGGCTGTTCTTGAGCTGGTGCGATGAACTGCTTGGGTGAATTCAAGCCTCGCCTCTCTCTCTCTCTCTCTCTCTCTCTCTCTCGCTCTCTCTCTCTGATCGGTCCCTCTCCCAGATGCCTCTACTCTGTGGTGGCTAGTCCTATTTATAGAGGGACGCCCTGGGCCTCTTCCCAAATAATGAGCGGGAAGGGCGCCAACAATTGGCCATTTTGGAGGGGAACATCTAGTACACTTATCTTGACTAAAGTCGGTCTTCGGCTGCCAAAGGCTCTAACGATGACGCCGTCCTGGGCACCACGATGACCTCCATCCTGCCGTTTTGCTGGTCCTGGTCTTGTTGCATCGAAATGGTAACCTTTGCCAGATGCCTTGGCCTGTGCTTGCCCCCTTTGCACCTAAGGGGAAACAAGGACACTGCATAGGCCGGCGCCCGCCTGGTCTCGATCGTCATGGCTTGCGTCACGGGCACCTCACGAGGTACCCTGCCTTGATCTCTCCGCCTCCTCGCGAGCCTGCCTGGTGAGGCTCCTCCTAAGGAAGCTTCTTGTCATCCGCCCCGCGAGGCTTGGCCCCACGCGAGGGTCTTGAGCTTGAGATGATGAAGATGGGCTGCACTAGGCCCCCACTTGAGCCATGCCACAGGCCGCAGGCACGCAAGTCCGGGGACCCGTTCCCAGAACGCCGACAGTAGCCCCCGGGCCCAAGGCGTTGTCGGCGTTCTGGGAACGGGGGTCCCCAGACTTGCCTGCCTGCTGCCTGCGGCCTGCGGCGTGGCTAAAGGAGGGGCCCAGCACGGCCCATCTTCATCAACACAAGCTCAAGACCCTCGCGAGGGGCCAAGCCTCGCGGGGCGGACGACAAGGAGCTTCTTCAGGCACGGCCTCATCAGGCTGGCTCACGAGGAGGCGGAGAGTTCAAGGCGGGGTACCTCACGAGGTGCCCATGACGCAAGCCTTGACGACCAAGGGCGCCAGTCGGGCGCCAGCCCACGCAGTGTCCTCCTTTCCTCTTTGGTGCAAAGGGAGCAAGCGCAGGCGAGAGCATCAAGCAAAGGCATCCATTTCGGTGCAAAAAGACCAAGACCAGCCCAACGGCAGGAAGGAAGTCATTGTGGAGCCCAAGCAGGCGTCACCACCAGAGCCTTTGACAGGCGAGGACCAACTTTAGTCAGGATAAGTGTACCCGATGTTCCCCTTCAAAATGGCCAATTGTTGGCGCCCTTCCCGCTCAATATTTCGGAAGAGGCCCAGGGCCTTTGCCTATAAATAGGACTAGCCACTCCACGGGTAGAGGCATCGGCATCTGAATCCAGAGAGAGGAGAGGATCCTCACCAAGAAACCAGTAGAGAGAGAGCGACTGAACTCCTCCTAGTAGTTCATCGCACCAACCAAGAATAGACCCTCATGAGGCTGTTCTTCCTTGTATTGTTCATCATCAGCCCAAGAGGCAATCCACCACACCACACACTGGAGTAGGTATTACACCGCAATGGTGGCCTGAACCAGTATAAACTCTGTGTCTCTTGTGTTGTTCCTTTCATAGTTTAGATCCTAGCGAGTCGGCGAGGAGCAGGTAGGTAGAGGGCGAAATCTCCGCGCACACCCCAGTGTTCGAACCTCAAGGGTCTGTCGGAACCCGAAATCCGACATTTGGCGCGCCAGGTAGGGGTGCACCAGAATTCGTCCCCTGTCGCCCTATTCTTCTCCGACCATCGCATCCATGTCTGACGCTCGTCGGGCCCGCGCCGAGCGCCGAGCCGCCCTCGCTTCCCGCGTTGCCCAGACGGCTACCGTCGGCGGGCGCCCTCGTCGTTCCCCGTCACCTGCTGAGGGAGTCCTGGACTAGGGGGTGTCCGGACAGCCGGACTATCATCGTCCGCCGGACTCCAAGACTACGAAGATACAAGATTGAAGACTCCGTCCCGTTTCTGGATGGGACTTTCCTTGGCGTGGAAGGCAAGCTTGGCAATACGGATATGTAGATCTCCTACCATTGTAACCGACTCTGTGTAACCCTAGCCTCCTCCGGTGTCTATATAAACTGGATGGCTTTAGTCCGTAGGACACAACATACATTACAACAATCATACCATAGGCTAGCTTTAGGGTTTAGCCTCCTTGATCTCGTGGTAGATCCACTCTTGTACTTCCCATATCATCAATATTAATCAAGCAGGACATAGGGTTTTACCTCCATCGAGAGGGCCCGAACCTGGGTAAAAACATCGTGTCCCTCGTCTCCTGTTACCATCCGCCTAGACGCACAGTTCGGGACCCCCTACCCGAGATCCGCCGGTTTTGACACCGACATTGGTGCTTTCATTGAGAGTTCCTCTGTGTCGTCACCGATAGGCTTGATGGCATCTACAACCAACGACGCTGTCCTGGGCGAGACTTTTCTCCCCAGACAGATCTTCGTGTTCGGCGGCTTCGTACTGTGGCCTAATTCGCTTGGCCATCGGGAGCAGATCGAAAGCTACGCCCCTGGCCGTCAGGTCAGATTTGGAAGCCTAAACTTCACGGCCGATGTCCGCGGAGACTTGATCTTCGACGGACTCAAGCCACAGTCGAGCGCGCCGCACTGTGACGATGGGCATGATCCAGCTCTACCGCCGAACAGTGCCTTGGTGGCCGCACATGAATCCGCTTCGGCCATCAGTCCGGAGCCGATCGCCCAGATTGAGGATCGGTGGATAGACGCCGCCTCGGGGGCTTCAACTTCCACGGCGATGGAGCCGAACGCTAATCTTGTCCCCTGCGAAACTCGTGATTCCGAGGTTCCGGACTCCTTGCCGGACCCCGAACCTCCCGCGCCCCTACCAATCGATTCGGATTGGGCGCCGGTTATGGAATTCACCGCCGCGAACATCTTCCAACACTCGCCCTTTGGCGACATCCTTAATTCGCTAAAGCACCTCTCATTATCGGGAGAGTCCTGGCCGGATTATGGCCAGGATGGTTGGGGTACGGACGACGAAGAAATTCAGAGCCCACCCACCACCCACTTTGTAGCCACTGTCGATGATCTAACCGACATGCTAGACTACGACTCCGACGACATCGACGCTATGGACGATGATGCCGGAGACGAACAGGAACCAACGCCTACAGGGCACTGGAAGACCACCTCGTCATACGACATATACATGGTGGACTCCCCAAAGGATGGGGATGGCGAAGAAGCAGCGGAGGCAGACTCTTTAAAGAAGCAGCCCAAACGCCGGCGTCAGCGGCGCCGCTCTAAATCCCGCCACAGCAAGAATGGAGATTCCGTAGGAGATAATAATACCCCATAGAGTGCCGAAGACAATCCCCTCCAGCAAGACTCGGCGCAGGAGGATGCAGAAGCAAGCCCTCACGAGAGGGCGGCAGACGAAGAGGTTGAGGATCATAACTATATGCCTCCCTCCGAAGACGAAGCAAGCCTCAACGATGACGAATTCGTCGTACCTGAGGATCCCGTCGAACAAGAGCGTTTCAAGCGCAGGCTTATAGCCATAGCAAACAGCCTCAAGAAAAAGCAGCAATAGCTTCAAGCTGATCAGGACCTGCTGGCCGATCGATGGACCAAGGTCCTCGCGGCCGAAGAGTATAAACTCGAACGCCCCTCCAAAAGCTACCCAAGACGCAAGCTGCTCCCCCTATTAGAGGAGGAAGCATACATACCTCCATCACCAGCGCACGATATGGCTGACCGACCACCCCGTGGTCGTGACAGAGAGGCATCCAGGCCCCCAGCCAAGACCGTACCCTGGCATCGTTCCAAAAGTACGAAGCCAAGAGGGAACGCGCCGGACTTGCGAGACATATCAGAGGATAAAGCAAGGCAATCCAGATCCATCTACGGATCACGTGGGCGCCCCACGACCCATGATGAATACCATCGCGCCGGATACAATAACCCCGGCCGGGCCGAACACAGCAGACAGCGCTCTCTCGAGCTGCGTTGTGATATTGCTCAATACAGAGGCGCCGCACACCCGCTATGCTTCATTGACGAAGTAATGGATCATCAAATCCCCGAAGGGTTTAAACCCATAAACATCGAATCCTACGATGGCACAACAGACCCCGCGGTTTGGATCGAAGATTATCTTCTCCACATCCATATGGCCCGCGGCGACGATCTCCATGCCATCAAGTATCTCCCACTCAAGCTTAAAGGACCAGCTCGGCATTGGCTAAACAGCTTGCCCGTAGAGTCAATTGGGTGCTAGGAAGACCTGGAAGCCGCATTCCTCGACAACTTCCAGGGCACTTATGTGCGACCACCAGACGCCGATGACCTAAGCCACATTATTCAGCAGCCAGACGAATCGGCCAGACAATTCTGGACACGGTTCTTGACAAAGAAAAACCAAATCGTCGACTGTCCGGATGCAGAGGCCCTTGCAGCCTTCAAACATAACATCCGGGATGAATGGCTAGCCCGGCACCTGGGGTAGGAAAAGCCGAAATCCATGGAAGCCCTCACATCATTAATGACCCGCTTTTGCGCGGGAGAGGACAGCTGGCTAGCTCGCAGCAACAATCTCCGTAAAAATTCTGGCAGTCCGGATACTAAGGACAACAACGGCAGGTCACGTCGAAACAAAAACAAACGCCGCATTAACGGCGACGATAAGGAGGATACGGCAGTCAACGCCGGATTCCGAGGCTCTAAACCCGGTCAGCGGAAGAAGCCATTCAAAAGAACCACTCCGGGTCCGTCCAATTTGGACCGAATACTCGACCGCTTATGCCAGATACATGGCACCCCTGAAAAACCAGCTAATCACACTAATAGAGATTGCTGGGTGTTCAAGCAGGCAGGCAAGTTAATTGCCGAAAACAATGACAAGGGGCTAAACAGCGACGACGAGGAAGAGACCCGACTGCCGAACAATAGAGGACAGAAGGGTTTTCCCCCACAAGTGCGGACGGTGAACATCATTTACGCGACCCATATACCGAAGAGGGAGAGGAAACGCGCACTAAGGGACGTCTATGCGATGGAGCCAGTCGCCCCGAAGTTCAACCCATGGTCCTCTTGTTCGATCACTTACGATCGAAGAGACCATCCGACCAACATACGCCATGGCGGATTTGCCGCATTGGTTTTAGACCCAATCGTCGATGGATTTCACCTCACGAGAGTCCTGATGGACGGCGGTAGTAGCCTGAACCTGCTTTATCAGGATACAGTGCGCAAGATGGGCATAGACCCCTCAATGATTAAACCTACAAAGACAACCTTTAAAGGTGTCATACCAGGAGTGGAAGCCAACTATATAGGCTCAGTCACACTGGAAGTGGTCTTCGGATCCCCGGATAACTTCCGGAGCGAGGATTTAATCTTCGACATAGTCCCGTTTCGCAGCGGCTATCACGCCCTGCTCAGACGAACCGCGTTTGCAAAATTCAACGCGGTGCCGCATTATGCATACCTCAAGCTCAAGATGCCAGGCCCTCGTGGAGTCATCACGGTCAACGGGAACACGGAACGCTCCCTCCGAACGGTGGAACATACAGCGGCTCTCGCGGCAGAAGTACAGAGCAGCCTCTTAAGGCAATTCTCGAGTCCGGCCATTAAACGGCCGGATACAGCAAAACGCGCCCGAAGCAATACCAACCAAGACCACCTGGCGCGATCAGAGCACGCGTAGCAATGCGGCCCCAACCCCCGCCCGCGCGTGATTGCAAGAATAACCCTCCGCGTACATCATTACGCTTTGGAGATACCATGGGCACGGGGGAAGGGGCACGATCGCAATGGACCCAGAGTGCGGTTCGACCACACCAGGGGCTCGCAAGTGTCCCCCCTTTTTTTATTTTTTATTTTCTTTCTTTGTGTACACAGGACTCCGTTAACCAGAGGCCCTGTCCGGCGATGAACCTGCCGAACTCATGATGCAACAGTCAGGGACGAAAGAAGGCTGCGACGAACACTCAGGTGGTCTCAATTACGAGCATTAAATTCGATTATATACACCAAGTCCGCAGCTCACCCCTGGAGGGGCGACATGTTTAATCAGTCCAAATCCCTTGCTTACCGCACTATTTGTATCAGTCCGCACTCATAGCAGACTTTCTTTCATAAATAATGCAGCACCTTTTTTACTGCAATTACATTACCTTTTACATATATATGCTCATTACATGACATCTTGCAACCGTATATTTTGGTACGGCCTAATACGCCAGGGGCTTATGTCCCCCACACGGTGGTGTGATAAGTCCGAACACTTCCATAAGTGCGGCACCCCGAACTTATAGCATTATATGAATCGGCTCCGAATCATGTCTTGGGTCAATAGTTGGGTTTGCCCGGCTCCCACGTTTTGGTGCCTTACGTTCCGTTCTGTCGGCTAAGGTGGCACTGGGAGAACCACTGCGATTGCACCCCGGTTGAGCCGGGCGAGCGCCTCAGTGGAGAAAGCTAAAACTGACCGGCATGATACGGCGAGAGATTGGTCACTGTTCGAGAGGTTTTTTCGGGTCCTTAAAGACTCACGCCGCTTCGAGCGAAGTTCCGGACAATGTCCGACGAAGGCGTGGATAGCGCCCCGGATTCGGCCTTCCGAATACCAGGGGCTTCGCCGAAATTTAAAATTATAGAATTCTATGGCTAAGTGAGAGTGTTCAAGCATTATAAGTCCGGTTGCCTTGTTCGTTGTGTTGAGCGCCTCCCAAGATGGACCCAAAAATGGGAACAAGAGTGCTCAAGTTTATCCCGAACACCCCAACACTCCTGGCTTGGGGGCTGAAGCCAACGACTTGCCATCTCTCAGATTTTATAAACGGCCGCACAGAAGGTAATATTTTAAATTAAACAAGCGTTGCTCAAGGCGCACATGAACAAAGTTTCAGCGCACAGGATAATACATAGCAAGTTCACTCAAAGATTACATTTCTGGGGCACTCATCCGCAATATCGCGGGCTCCCTTCAGGACAGTTTTATAATACATTTCGGGCGTGCGATACTCCTTGCCCGGTGGCGGTGGGTCCGTGAGAAGCTTCTCCGCATCCAACCTGCCCCAATGCACCTTTGTGCGGGCGAGGGCCCGGCGTGCACCTTCAATACAGGCGGAGCGCTTGATGACCTCCACCCAGGGGCATGCATTCACCAGCCGCCGCACGAGGCCGAAGTAGCTCCCAGGCATGACCTGTTCAGGCCACAGCCGGACTATAAGGCCCTTCATGGCCTCCTCAGCTACCTTGTCGAGTTCGACCAGCTGCTTTAGCTGGTCGCTTGGGGGCACCGGATGGTCGGCCTCAGCATACTGAGACCAGAAGACCTTCTCCGTCGAGCTCCCCTCCTCTCCACGATAGAATGCGGCGGCATCAGACGCACTACGCGGCAGATCTGCAAACGCCCCTGGAGAGCTCCGAATGCGGGTAAGTGTCAGGTAGTTTACATTAACATGCCTGCTTTACATGAAAAATGCCTTACCCGCCGCTATCTTCTTTATATCTTCAACCTCCTAAAGGGCCTTATGGGCCTCGGCCTTGGCGGACTTGGCACTTTCGAGAGCCGAGGCAAGCTCGGACTCTCGAGTCTTGGAGTCACGCTTCAAACTCTCATGCTTCTCCATGAGAGCCTGGAGCTCTTGCCGAACTTCCGCCACCCGTGCCTCCTGCTTTTCTCACTCTGCCCGTTCCGCGGCCGCACTGCATTCGGCCACGAACACTGCGGGTTCCGATGTAGAGTCCGGCACAAAGTTTGGGAGGCGGCCTGACGGCGCCTCCGGAGCCTCCTCCTGATGGGTCCCTCTCTGGGATCCAACCTCGGCGTCCTCGCCGGCGCGGGGGGTAGTGGCAGTCGGAAGTGAATCCACATCCGACGGGGCCAATGACCCGCTTGATGAAGCGGGGAGATCATCATCGGCCGGACTACGGACAGAATGCGGCGTTAGAAGGACACTACACGACACGAAAGAAATTGCATATCAAGGATCCGGATACTTACGATCTTGCCGGACGCCTGGCCCTTGGAGGCCACTCATCCTCGCCAACGGTGGTGTTGGCGAAACTGTCCGGGGGGATAGTCCTCCCCCTCTTGGACCCTTCGGCCTCCCCTATTGGGGAAGCCTTCCTCTTCTTCCCTCCCTCCTCCGGGAGAGAGTCCTCCTCCTCCTCCTCGTCTTCGGGGGAGGACTCCGCCTCGTCGTCGGACGCCTGATTGCGGGAACTCTTTCGAGTCCCCGCGGCCACCTTCTTGGCCTTCTTCTCCGGCACCACATGTGGTGCCGGAACCAGCAGCCCTGCTAAACGGGCATCCACTGGGTCTTCTGGCATGGGAGCCGGGCTGATAAGCTGCTTGGCATTCTCCATCCATCCCTATTAAAAGGAAAAGAAAGAATGAAACCCTCTTAGAATCAATTCGATTATCACAAGTGTCCCGTAATGGGTTGAATCACTTACCTCGTCAGCCGGATGCTGCGAGCGAAATCCGTGATCTTCCGTCGCGGATACGGGGGCTTCGGCGCCCTTAAACAGCACCCTCCAGGCACCTTCGTATGTCGTGTCGAAGAGCCCGCTCAGCGCCTGGTGCTGTTCCGGATTGAACTACCACAGATTGAATGCCCGTTCTTGGCATGGGAGAATCCGGCGGATGAGCATGACTTGGATCACGTCGACGAGCCTGAGCTTATCGCTCACCAGCTTCTGGATGCAGGCTCAGAGTCCCGTCACCTCCTTCAAATTGCCCCACAGCAAGCCCTTCTCTTTCCAGGAGGTGAGCTGCGTGGGGACGCCAGATCTAAACTCGAGGGCCGCCGCCCATGTGAGCCTGCGCGGCTCGGTGATGTAGAACCACCCCGATTGCCACCCCTTGACGGAGTCCACGAAGGCCCCTTCGAGCCAAAGGACGTTGGGAAACTTACCCAACATGGCGCCTCCGCATTCCGCTTGCGTGCCCTTCACAACCTTCGGCTTGACGTTGAAGGTCTTGAGCCACAGGCCGAAGTGGAGCCGGATGCAGAGGAAGGCCTCGCACACGACGATAAACGCCGAGATGTTGAGGATGAAGTTCGGTGCCAGATCGTGGAAATCCAGGCCGTAGTAGAACATGAGCCCCCGGACGAATGGATGGAGTGGAAAGCCCAGTCCGCAGAGGAAGTGGGGAAGGAAGACGACCCTCTCATGGGGCCCAGGGGTAGGGACGAGCTGCCCCTCGTCGGGCAGCCGATGCGCGATATCGCCGGAGAGGTATCCGGCGCTGCGCAGCTTGGTGATGTGCTCCTCCTTAACGGTGGAGGCCAACCATTTGCCTCCCGCTCCGGACATATTCGGAGAAGGTAGAGGCGAGATGCGCGAGCTTGGGCGTTGGAGCTTAAGTGCGCGGAGATGGATAAGCAAAGGAGGAAGAAGGCATAGGTGAGAAGGTAAATCCTTATCCCTTATATATAGGCGGACGAAACTGTGCGTCCCCCACCAGCCTGGTAAAACTCGCTTATCTCCCAAGCGCCACCATCAATGGCGCGGTTGGGTTACCCACGTCCATATTGATGAGAATCCCGGAATAAGGGGAACACGATCTCTGCTTCGACAAGACGTGCCAAGGAAACCGCTTCGCTAAACGTGCTGAGGTGGTATAGTAAAAACGATTCAAGTAAAAGCCTGGTAGCGGTGTGATGTCATGCCGCATAATACGTCAGCAGATTGGACTAGTGTACATTTTATTCTCTCTACGGTGGAATTTGGAATTTATTTTGCAGAGCCGGACACTATCCTGGTGTTCATGATCTTCTCTAGATTATTCAAGGGAGGAACCCACCTTGCAATGCCGAACATTATGCGCGCCGGACTAATCGTCATTGAAGCCTGGTTCAGGGGCTACTGAGGGAGTCCTGGACTAGGGGGTGTCCGGACAGCCGGACTATCATCGTCCTCCGGACTCCAAGACTACGAAGATACAAGACTGAAGACTCCGTCCCATGTCCGGATGGGACTTTCCTTGGCGTGGAAGGCAAGCTTGGCAATACGGATATGTAGATCTCCTACCATTGTAACCGACTCTGTGTAACCCTAGCCTCCTCCGGTGTCTATATAAAACGGAGGGCTTTAGTCCGTAGGACACAACATACATTACAACAATCATACCATAGGATAGCTTTAGGGTTTAGCCTCTTTGATCTCGTGGTAGATCCACTCTTGTACTACCCATATCATCAATATTAATCAAGTAGGACGTAGGGTTTTACCTCCATCGAGAGGGCCCGAACCTGGGTAAAAACATCGTGGCCCTCGTCTCCTGTTACCATCCGCCTAGACGCACAGTTCGGGACCCCCTACCCGAGATCCGCCGGTTTTGACACCGACACCTGCCGTCAATGCCGCCACCGGCCCGGCGGGGAACGAGCAGCAAGCATCGTCCCAGCATCCCTCCGAGAGGCAAGACGGCCGCACTGCTACCCCCTTGCTCACCCCAGCTGGTTCTTCGTCTCGCACATTCCGCGCGCCCATGGAGGCTCGAGCTGCGCTCATCGTGGCAAACGAGCTCCTGCGCTACCGTCCCGTCGACGACGTCTACGAAGAATGGCTCGACCGCGTCGCCGAGCTCGTCCGTGCCGCAGGGGCTATCCTGCACCGTCCATCCCGCTGCACCGCACCCCGCCCTGCGCGGGCGACGAAGCTCCGGGGGCGCCTCAGCCGCCTCCCCCTCAAGAAGGCGCCTTGGCCCCAAGGCGCGTGGCCCCTGGGCGGAACCCGCTCCGTCAGGCACCAGCGCGGCAAGAGCAGAGCTGCCAAGAAGTCCCTCGCCCGCGAGAAGCTACCCGAGCGCTCCCTGCACCGGCTCGCCGCAACCACGTTCCTGCTCCAGCACGTCAAGACCCCGCACTGCTCCCAGCTGCAGCGCATGGCGACCCGCAGGACCAAGATCTTCGTCACCCAAGGCCTCCCGTGGCCACAGCAGGCTGCCGCACCTTCACCACCGAGCTGCGCAGTGTCGCGTGGCCCGGCAAGTTCAAGCCAGACCTGCCTCCTCGCTACGACGGTACGGCTGACCCTGCAGAGTTCCTCCAGCTCTACGAGCTAGGCATCGAAGCTGCCAATGGAGACGAGAAGGTCATGGCGAACTGGTTTCCCATGGTGCTCAAGGACGGGGCCCGCACCTGGCTCCTGAACCTTGCTCTAGGCATGATCTCCTCCTGGGACGAGATGCGCACCCGCTTCATCGCCAACTTCTAGGGTACTCGCGACCGGCCACCCGCCGTGAGCGACATGCGCCGTATCAAGCAGCAACCAGGGGAAACCCTGCAGTAGTACATCCAGTGCTTCAACAACGCACGCCTCAAGATTCCCAAGGTGACCGAGGAGGCCATCATCTCAGCCTTCTCCGACGGCGTGCGCGACATCAAGATGAAGGAGGAGCTGGCGATGCATGAAGACTTGTGCACTTTCTTGGAGCTGTTTAACTTGGCGACCAAGTGCGCCAGGGCTGAGGAAGGGCGTCTCTCCCTCCTCGAGCTGCCTGCTGCAGACCCAGAAGAGAAGAAACCCAAGGCCAAGGACGTGAAGCGCAAGGGGGCTGCCGTGTTCGCGGCAGAACCAGACACCAAGCGGGACAGAGATCAGCCCAAATCTTCCAAGGGCAGTCGGTATTGCGTGTACCATGACCTCCACACCCACAACACCAATGAATGCCAAGAGTTCCGAGATGTGCGTGAAGGAAGGATCGGCCGACGTCCCGACCGCAGCGACCGGGGCTACGGTCGAGGAGGAGGAAGGAACGCAGGACGCTAGGAAGACCGCGGCCCTCGCCAAGGGTGGCACGACCAACCTCGCGAGGATAGCTGGCGGGACCCGCCTCGCGAGGGAGACTGGAGGGATCAGCCTCGCGAGGATCGCCCGCAAGGCAACGCAGGCCTCCCTCCACTGCCACCACAGCCAAGGAGAAATGAGGACCATCATCAGGACGAGGAGGCTGGGGGCTTCCAGGAGCCACGTGCGATCGCCTGCATCCTGGGCGGAGCTCAAGCCCCAGCCTCTCAACGCATCTTCAAGCAGTTCGCCTGCGAAGTAAATGCAGTCCTCCCCAAGCTCGAGGCCGCGCACCCTCCCAGGTGGTCGGCGTGCACCATCACGTTCAGCTCAGCGGATCAGCTCAAGTGCGCGGCCACAGCCGGAGTCCTCCCAATGCTTTGTTCCCCAATCATCAGCAACGTCCTCTCCGTGGAAACATTCAACAATCTCCAAGTGCCCTACAATCAGCTTCAGCCAACCAAGCCTTTCTCCGGAGTCACCGACGGCTCCACGGTCCCGATTGGGCAGGTCCGCCTCCCTGTCACCTTCGGGGCGCGTGACAACTACCGCACCGAGCTCATCGACTTCGACGTCGCCCACATTCGCCTGCCATACAATGCCATCCTCGGGTACGCAGCGCTGGCCAATTTTATGGCCATAACCCACCACGGCTACAACGTCCTCAAGATGCTAGGAAGTGGCGGAGTCATCACGGTGCCCTGCGAAGAGAAAGACGCGGTGTGCTCCCTGGAACGAGCCTTTCAAGCCGTATCACTCGACGACCTGGATCGCGGAAGCAGGAGGCTTCCCGAGACCGCCCCCAAGAAGAAGAAGACATTGTCCGGCCCGGCCCCTCAGTAGGCAGGCCCCTCAGGGTCTGCGCCTGCCTAGGGGGAACCTCCTTCCATTGCATAGGGAAGCGCGCCCGGTGCCTTCCTCGGCAGGGATCAGGGGCTCTCCCCTGGAGGGCCGCCGACCTCGCCAAGGTGACGAGGGAGGCGCTTGGGCACTACTTGGAGGCGTGTTTCGAAGCACGTTTCCCTCAAGAAGGAGCAAGGCAAGGAGGGCCAAACCCTCAGGAGTTCGTCAGCAAGGCCATTCAGGAGCTACAGGAGTCAAGAGTCATGAGAGGCAGCCGCCGCTTACCCGCTGTGGCTCCCCATCCAGGCGAGGATGGTGGGCTGCGCGTTTGCATCGACATACCAGGGCTCAACCGAGCCGCCTCTCAGGAGCGCCTCTGGCCCTCGCAAGTGGGGCGCTGCGAAGGTCCACCCCACAGCTATGTTCGCATGCCATATGGCTTGCCAAACGCGGCTGCCACGTACCAGCGCCTTATGAGGGGCATCCTGGAGGCTCAAGAGGTCAGGTGTTCCGCAGCCCTGGCGGAGATGGAGATGGTCCGCGAGGAGCCACCAGCGCCTCCGGAGCCTCCCGAGGCCCCAGGGCCTGGGGGCTCGTGAGGATCGGCTACTGCAGGCCACCGAGTCTGCTACACCAACACCCCTTCGTCGTCAACACTATCAGGTGACATCTTTCAAATTTTGTTTCCAGCTGGGAGTGCCCTCAGTGCTGCGTCATTCCCAGGCCGCGTGGGTTCGTCCCTGGGCGTGTATCCCTTTTGCTCGTGTTTTTAGCTTACGTTGTTGGGGGCGCCCCTCGGGCTGCATCATCCCCAAGTCGCTCGGGTCAAACCCAGCGGCGTGTACCCCTTTTGCATTTATCTTCGGGCCATGCATTCGACCCATCGTGCTTGTTATGTGGTGCCTGTCCGTGGCACCTTTTCTTCCTTGATGTCGGCAGCTTGCGCGTTAAAGGGGGGGTACTTGAGCATCGCGACTCAGGGCTCCTACCGGCTCTCCAGCCCTCACCCTCTGGCCTTGTCCACGGCATCACGACCTATCATACCAGCGACGACTGAGACCAGCTCGAGGGCCGCGACCCGAGGACGTAGAGCTCCGACATCTAAGCAAGATTGCACGTTAAAGGGGGGTACCTGAGCATCACGACTCAGGGCTCCTACCGGCTCTCCAGCCCTCACCCTCTGGCCTTGTCCACGGCATCGCGACCTGGCATACCAGCGATGACTAAGACCAGCTCGAGGGCCGGGACCCGAGGACGTAGAGCGCCAGCATCTAACCAAATTTGCGGGAACACACCCCAAGATAAGGCCCAGTGCCAGGCGCAACCCGCCTTGAGGTAGGGCCCCGTGAGTCCCGTGCGGGCTCACGGGTGCCCCAATACGCCTCGCCAGGCCTTCTGTGGCTCATGGGTGCCCAGATACACCTCGTCAGGCCCTACCGTGCCAGCCATGTGTCAGGGCGGGGTTGTACACGCACCGGGGGCTCCTCCCGGAGGGGAGCCCCCTCCAACACACCAGTGGAAGCACCATGCTCCGCGCTGGCTGACGACACTGCCGAGGAGCGGCTATGCACGTACACATACGGAAGCGCTATGCTCCGCGCTGGTGATAAACAGCTGAGGGTGTCCCCTGGGCCGCATCAACCTCAGGGAGCCCAGAGCTCAGTGTCTAGCCTCATCGCAACGCCTCCCCTCTGGAGTGCCGCGCGAGGGGGCTAGGCATGGTGGCTGCGCCTGGGTCACGCCCAGACGTATGCCACCCAGCCAGGCCCCCCGGGCCTGGTTCGTCACACGTCCCTCCCCGAGTGGAGCCAAGGTACGAAGGCCGTTTGAGCGCCAAGGGGGACTCCTGAGCATCGCGACTCAGGAGCCTAACTGGTCACGTAGCCCCTCACTCCTTAGTTCCGAAAGGCTAACGGCGGTTGAGGTATGCGCGGGGCCGGGCTCTGCAGACGTAGAACGGTAGATCCACCCACATCTCACCTCCCTAAGGAGTCACCCCCACATCTTACCTCCCTACTTGCTGTTCGAGCGCCAAGGGGGACTCCTGAGCATCGCGACTCAGGAGCCTAACTTGTCACGTAGCCCCTCACTCCTTGGTCCCGTCCTGGTTTCCGGTCGTGGCTAATGGCGGCTGAGGTATGCGCGGGGCCGGGCTCTGCCGGCATAGAACACAAGCAAGTAGGAAGGAAAAGCACAAATTTCAAGGAATTCAAAAGCAAATATTATAGTCCCTACTGTTATCACAACACCGAATGCAAGTTTTAACGCCTCCCCGAGGCATGGTACATGTGCAGGAATTAAAAGCGGGACGGGAGCCACAACGGAGTCACTTGCCGGCGGTGGAGCTGCGCGGAGCGGGTCTGCCTCGTGGAGCTGCAGGGTCGGCAGCGCCCCGCTTCGGCTTGGTGCTGAAGGCTCGGAACTTCCCCAGCAGAGCCTCCGCACGACCCTTCACGGCCTCAGCGGCGGCAGCGGCAAGCTCGCCGCTCGCTGGCTCTAGCAGGCTGTCGAGGTCGATATTGGGGTCGCGAAGATAGATGTGGGTAAGGACCCGCGTCAGCACTGCAGAAGACAAGACACGGCCTCGGCCTCAGCCGTAGGGCCAAGGCCAAGGGTGACGTCTTCAAGAGCACGAACCAGGAAGGGAAGCAGCTTGGCGGGGCCATCCTCGGCGCCGGCTAGCGGGCTGTCCAGGCCGCTATCGTAAAGCGTCTTCAGCGAGGTGCGAGCCTTCTTCTCCACCTCCGTGAAGGCCACGCGATCCTCGGCAAGAACCCGTGCCTTGCCGTCCAGCTCGACCTTCCTCGCCTCCAACTCTTGCTCCAGCGCACCTAGGCGGTCACGGCGCTTCTTGAGCTTGGCGTCCTGGTCCTTGACGGCCGCCTCGTGAGCCTTCATGCCTTCCCCCTGCTCTTGGTGAAGGCGGGTCTCCTCGGCGAGCTGGTCCTGCAGGCCCTGCAGCTTGCTCTCCAGCGCCTTGCAGCGACCTCGGACATTAGCCACCTCCCCCAAGGCGGCATTGCGAGCAGCCTTCGCCCCAAGGACGGCCTGCTTCTCCTCATCGCAAGCCGTCGAGGCCTGGTCCAGCGCCAGCCGAATCAAAGCGTCGGAGCGAATCCAGCCGGAAGCCAGCTCCAAGCGCCCGGCCACTAAACGAGGGTCGGCGCCCAGAAGATCCTGCCGCAGACAGTACAGATCGGTAGCAGCACGATCCAGAACAGTAGGAGGAGTCGGGAAAACAGTAGTTGGTGGAGTAGGAGGAGAAGACGGCAGCGTGACCACAGTATCTTGAGGTGGAGCCTGCTGCGCCCCAACGGCTGTGGTGGCGGCATCAGGAAAGGGCACCTCGGGAGTCGCTTGGGCCATGGGGGCTGAGCTCGCCCCAGCCGGCTCAGCCAGGCCTCGCGAGGACGCCCGGGCAGGAGAGGCCCGTGCGTCACGGTCACCTTCTTTCGCGGGCAAAGGCGCTGCCCCGGATGGAACCTCAGAAGCTCCCTTCGACTTCTTTGCCGCAGGCGCTAGCCTAGCCGGGAGATACGAACGTCAAGCCTCAGCAACAGAACAAGAAATAAGACAGGAATCAAGCACTTATAGGTCGTCGCTCGTGAGCTCGAGCAGCCTCCGGCCGTACTTGAAGCCCGAGAGCCTGCTGCAAGGATCAGCCTCAAGGAGCTCGGGAGCAGGAGGCGCGTTCGCGGATCGCCTCGGGGCCGGGGTAGACCCGCGGGGGATCAGCCCGGTCCTGTCCTTCTTCGGGATCGGGAGCAGGCTCCCACCGCCCTGCTCGGCACCATCCTCGTCGTCATCACTCCGAGAGAGGTGGAGAACGCGGGACCTGCGCCGAGGGGGGGAGCCCTAGACTCTCCGTCAGTCGCCTCGGAGTCAGGCCCTTCTTCCCGCTCCCCTTCTTCCTTCTCTTCGTTGGAGTCGCCGGAGGACACGTCCACCGGGTCCTCGGGAGTCTCCGCGGGCACAGGCCCGTCCCCGTTGGAGACGGGCATGGACTCCACTACCTGCTCCCAGTCGTCGCGGAGGAACAGGGGCGTAGGAGCGCCCTCCAACCTCGCCATGCCGCCCCCGACCAAAGACTGGAGAACCGCAGCCAGATCCTCGCCGGCCAAGACCGCGGGGCTCGGGTGGGGCTTCCACATCGAAAGTGAGTAACAAAGCGGAGCCAGCTGGTGCTCCAAGAATTCCCTCAGCAGCGATGCGCCAGTCAGCTTCGCCGCCGCCATGCTGGCCGGCTGCAGATCCGCGTCCATCTTCTCCAACACCAGCCTCGCGCGGGGGTCCACAAGCTCCACTTGAGACCAATCGTCGGAGCTCGAGGGGTGCCCCGTGGGCAAGATCAGCTGAGGGTGGATGCGCGCAGCATCTACCAAGACCCACTTACTCCTGAAGCCCTCAATCCTCTTCCCGGGGTTCGAAATGGCAATGGAGCTACCGTACGCGATGAAGCTTGCGCACGCAGAGACGGGACCACGAGAGGTCCGGAGGGAGAAGTAGTGGCGCATCAAGGCCACTGAGGGCTTCACCCCCCACGTGAGCCTCGCAATAGTAGGCGAAGATTGCCAGAAGAAGGACAGAGTTGGGGTGGAGATGCAGAGCTTGAAGCTTGTAATGGCGGAGGACAGAGAAGAAGAACTCAGAAAAGGGAGGCACCAGACTGGCAACAATGGCGCTCACAAAGAGCGGGTAGAAGGTGCTCCCTTGGCCCTCAGGGAGGGCAGAGCCAGCCTTGAACACCTTTGCCCCGTCGATGCCCTGCGCCGCCGCCATCTGGCGCACCCGGGCAAGGCTTGCCTCCGACACATTCGGCGAGTCCAAGGCGGATGAATACCAAGCTCCAGCCGGGGCCTGGTGAGGCGCCATGTCTTGCTAGGGCACGCGGACGGAGTAGATCTGAAGATTTCGGAGGCAAGAAGGAGGGGTGCAAGAAAGGGGATCTAAGTAGCAACTGGAGAAAGCAAAGGAGGCAACGCCTGGACAGATGCCGCTCCTTTATCAACACGCGCGGTTGCTGGGGCGCCCACGTCCAATCAACCGCCATGCGCCGCCCAAGGCCGCATGCTGTTAGGGCCTGCGACACTTCGCACTTGCCCTTTCGCCTCTCTGCTCGGCCAAGTCCGGGCGTGCCGTGGGCCCGAGGGCTACTGTCGATGTTCTGGGAACGGGGGTCCCCAGACTTGCCTGCCTGCGGCCTGCGGCGTGGCTAAAAGGGGGGCCCAACACGGCCCATCTTCATCAACACAAGCTCAAGACCCTCGGGAGGGGCCAAGCCTCGCGGGGCGGACGAGAAGGAGCTTCTTTGGGCACGGCCTCATCAGGCTGGCTCACGAGGAGGCGGAGAGTTCAAGGCGGGGTACGTCATGAGGTGCCCATGACGCAAGTCATGACGACCAAGGGCTCCAGTCAGGCGCCAGCCTGCGCAGTGTCCTCCATTCCTCTTTGGTGCAAAGGGAGCAACTGCTGGCGAGAGCATCAAGCAAAGGCATCCATTTCGGTGCAACAAGACCAAGACCAGCCCAATGGCAGGAAGGAAGTCATTGTGGAGCCCAAGCAGGTGTCACCACCAGAGCCTTTGATAGGCGAGGACCAACTTTAGTTAGGATAAGTGTACCCGATGTTCCCCTTCAAAATGGCCAATTGTTAGCGCCCTTCCCGCTCAATATTTGGGAAGAGGCCCAGGGCCCTTGCCTATAAATAGGACTAGCCACCCCCAGCGTAGAGGCATCGGCATCTGAATCCAAAGAGAGGAGAGGATCCTCACCAAGAAACCAGTAGAGAGAGAGCGACTGAACTCCTCCTAGTAGTTCATCGCCCCAGCCAAGAACAGACCCTCGCGAGGCTGTTCTTCCTTGTATTGTTCATCATCAGCCCAAGAGGCAATCCACCACACCACACACTGGAGTAGGGTATTACACCGCAATGGTGGCCTGAACCAGTATAAACTCTGTGTCTCTTGTGTTGTTCCTTTCGTAGTTTAGATCCTAGCGAGTCGGCGAGGAGCAGGTAGGTAGAGGGCGAAATCTCCGCGCGCACCCCAGTGTTCGAACCTCAAGGGTCTGCCGGAACCCAAAATCCGACAGGCGTGCCCGGACTTGGCTTAGCAGAGAAGCGAAGGGGCAGGTGCGAAGCGCCGCGGGTCCCAATAGCCTGCGGCCTTGGGCGTTGCATGGTGATTGATTGGACGTGGGCGTCTCCTCTTCCCCACGACACCTCAGAAACCTGCGATCATGGAGTCTGGCGGTTGGCCTTCTCCGACTATAAGTACGGAACGGCGTGAGCCCCTTCAGCCCATTCCTTCTTGCTACTCCTTTCTCTCCATCCCGGCTACTCACCACTCCCATGGCTCCGCCGAAGAGGTTCTCGGCCGCGGAGAAGGGGAAGGCTCGTCAGGAAGGGCCTGACACTGCTCCGATCATGCGCGGTCGGGGCTGCCCTCGCAAGCATCCTGCGGCCCCAGCAGCGGCTTCCCGTGGTCGCGGAGGCGGTCCCCTGCGCGACGATGAGCGCCCGGTTGCTGATGAGAGGTACACCGTGACTGCGCGACCCCCCAGGCCGCGCTTCTGCTCGGTGGAGGTGCTGTCGTTGTTCTTCGTGTGGTTGGCGGACCCGACCAGCACCTGGCTCCAGCTCCCCTGCTTCTTCTTAGGTGAACTTCCGGCCGGCGCTCCGGGCGGCCTTTGGCTTCAGGCGGACGGTTGCTGCAGCAGGGCCTCCTGGGCTTCGCTGGAGGTCTCCGTCGCCAGGGAGGCGGCCCTGACCCGCGGCTGGCAAACGTTTGCCCGCGCGCATGGCCTGAGCCGGCGGTGCACTCTGCACTTCAAGTTCGACGGCGATGCCACCCTCTACGTGAGGGTGTTCGGGGAAGACGGTCGCCGTGCTGGGTGCTGCCGCGAAGACGATGACTGCGGCCGGGTGCCCAGCTCCGGTGTTGATCAGGACGGAGATGGCGGCAGGCGCGTGGGCAGCGGCGCTCGGGGCTCTCCAAGCTTCGGCGATTCTCCTTCAGACAGCAGCTCCTCCAGCGGGGGTCGCAACCAGCCCCCGCGCCGTCGCGCCCGCCTGGGGGAAGGCAGCGGGCGAGTCCGCCGTCGCGCCCCGGCGAAGCGAGAGGGGGGAATCTGACTGAGCTCCGGAGGCAGTTCGAGCCCTCGTCGCAAGTTGGTGCCGAGCAAGTCATGCCTATTTTTTCTCTTCCTTTCATGTGCAAAAAGGAAGTAGTGTAGGGCCCCGCAGGGGCGTGTTGAACTGTTGCTGTTAATCATCGTGTTGTTTCCGCTATTTTTGTGCTATGTTTCCGTGACGTGTGCCCGTGTGCGGGTGTTACTTATCTCGAGGAGGCTTGTCGCAGTCTTCGCCTCCCGAGGCCGAGGCCTCACCGTGCGCTTCATGTCCTGCAAGGATTAGTCAGGAGGGGTAGCTTCCGGTCTCGGTTGTGGGGGCGACCGACCTAGGTCCTGTGCTCGCATCGCGATGCCCGTGGGGCATGGACTAGGAGGGGTGATCCCGCGGCGGACTCGGATAGGAAAGCTTCAAACAACCGGGGCAGAAAACACTAGTGACGGTGCCCGCGTTCCTCCCCCGCGAGACTTGCGCGAGAGAAAGCGAGGCAAGTGAGTGAAAAAAGACAAAGAGTCACAAGCTAGAGACGGCAACAGCTCCAATAAAACTTCAAATAGGAACGAACAAGCCAACTGCAGAAAGCAAATGGGAAAGCCGCGTCCGGCACCTAATCTAGTCTTCGACGTCTTCTCACCAGCGCAGAGCTAAGTGCTGCCACTGGGCGTGGGCAGGAGCCCCCGAGGCCCGAGGGAGGCACTCCGGAGACTCTGAAGCGTGTACAACACCACTCATTATTACGTGAGAGTGTCACGGGCGGCAAGCTTTACAGGCATTGGCCGTCTTTGTAGGCACTGGGCCTTTTCCAAAATGCGGCAGCTTCACAGGCATTGGCCTTCTTCACATGCACCGAGCCTTCCCCAAAATGCGGTAGCTTCACAGGCATTGGCCTTCTTCACAGGCACCGGGCCTTCCCCAAAATGTGGCAGCTTCACAGGCATTGGCCTTCTTCACAGGCACCGGGCCTTTTCCATAGGCACTGGGCCTCGCTCAAGGGTAGAATCTTCGGAGATGTTGAATGTTCCATGCGTTCTGGATGGGAACCCCCTCCTGGGTCTCCAAGTGCGGGAGCTGGGCTTGGAAAGATGAACAACCTTGAATGTGCCCTCCCACATGGGAGAGAGCTTGTGCAACCCCTCCCTGGAGAGGACCCGTCAGAGCACGAGGTCCCCTACCTCAAGAATTCTAGGGCGGATGTTGCGGCAGTGGTATCGTCGCAGCACCTGTTGATACCTTGCCGCTTGCAGCGTAGCCTCTCGACGGCGTTCCTCCCCAAGCACGAGATCCGTCCCCCGCATGGCGTCCTGCTGCGTTTCGTCGAATGCCAGGACCCATGCGGAGCGACGCCTGACCTCATGAGGGAGGACGGCCTCAGCTTCGTAGACGAGGAAGAACAGGGTCTCTCCAGTTGGCTTGGCCGCGGTCATGCGGGTAGACCACATCACAGACTGGAACTCGTCGTACCAGCCCCTGCCGCAGGCCTCCAGCTTCTTCTTGAATGTCCTGGTTTTGAGGCCCCTCAGGACCTCCGCGTTGGCTCGCTCGGCCTAGCCGTTGCTCCAGGGGTGTGCTACCGAAGGGTAGCATATCTGCATACCAAGGTTAGCACAATATGTTTTGAAGAGATTACTGGTGAATTGCGAACCGTTGTCGGTGATGATGTGGTTAGGCACCCCAAATCGGCTCACGAGGCCCTTGATGAACTTGACTACGGAGCCCGCTGGGATGGTGCGGACAGCTTCCACCTCAGCCCACTTGGTGAACTTGTCCACGGTGATGTAGAAGTAGCGATAGCCCCCTAGTGCCCGAGGGAACGGGCCCAGAATGTCCAAACCCCAAACTACGAGCGGCCATGAGAGGGGTATAGTCTGCAGACCCCCCGCCGACTGATGGATCTACTTGGCGTGGAATTGGCAGGCCTCACAAGCCTTCACCAGCTCAACGGCGTCACTGAGTGCTGTGGGCCAGTAGAATCTGCCACGGAACGCCTAGCCAATGAGGGTTCGTGATGATGAGTGATGCCCACAGTCTCCACTGTGTATGTCTGCCAACAGCTCCTTCCCTTGCTCTCTGGAAATGCAACGCAGGGACATGTCATTCGATTGCCTCCGGTAGAGCTCTCCATCTTTGATGCAGTAGGCCGTGGCCTGCCGCGCCACACGCTCCGCGTCCTCCTCCTTCTCCGGCAGGGTCCCTTGCGTCAGGTAGTTCTTGAGCTCTGCGGTCCAACATTCTTCCAACGCTAGGAGCAGGCGTGCCCCTTAGGCCTGGCCGCAGGTCGGGGCTCCCGAGGCACGCGGCTGAGGAAGCTCCTCCCGAGGTTCCGCCGTGCTTGATAGTGATGGTGGCGCCGAGGGCTTGAAGAGTCGCTCCTCAAAGACGCCAAGCTCCTGAGGCAGCCGCCTGGATGCCCTCTTGGTGATGTCATCAGCCTCTTGATTGGTGCCGCAAGGCACATGCTGCAACTCCAGCCCCCAGAACCGTTTCTCCATCCTGCGAACCTCCGCAAGGTAGGCTTCCATTTGCTCGTCCTTTGGCACGTATATCTTGTTGGAGAAGTTGACGAGGAGTTGCAAATCGCCCTTGATGATGAGGCGCTTTACCCCCAAGGCGACTGCAGCTTTCAGGCCTGCTATCAGGCCTTCGTACTCTGCTATGTTGTTGGAGACCTTTTCTCTGTGCTGGAAACGGAGTTGTACGGCGTAGTAGAGCTTGTCCTGAGTAGGAGATACGAGCACTGCGCCGGCCCCCGCGCCATGTCGGGAGAATGCCCCATTGAAATACATGACCTAGCCGTCCGGTGCCTCACTTCCTGAGGAAAGTGATCGGTCCTCGCCTGCCTCGAGGCCCGGTGCCTCTGCCCATTCTGCCACGAAATCTGCAAGTGCGGCTCTCTTGATGACTCTGCTCGTGCTGAATTCTAGCTGAAATGCTTGCAGTTCGATGTTCCATTCAGCGACTCTTCCAGCCGAGTTGGGGCTCCTGAGTACCCTTTCCAAGGGGTATGCTGAGACGACCTTGATGGGTTGGCCTTGGAAGTAGTGCCGCGGCTTTCATGAGGCTACCAATAGCGCGAGGAGGAGTTTTTGAGGCATGGGGTACCGCGCCCTTGCATCCTGTAACACCGTGCTGACGAAGTACACGGGATGCTCGATGAGGTTGAGGGTGCTGGCGCTGCTTGCGTCCTCCGGAGGTTGGGGCGCCTCCTGAGACGACGGAACCCCTAGCGCTAGATCGCTTCAAGAGGCCTCTTCTGCTCCGGGTGCGCTCCCCTGCTGCGGCTAATCCTTTTTGGCTGCGGTCGCGGTCTTCGTGAGGCTTTCTTGGCTCTGCTAGGCTTCAGCCCGGACGGTTGCCGTGGCCTTGGTCCGACGCTCCTCCCTAACCGCCATCAGGGCTGCGCTGGTGGAGTAGGGGGTGGCTACAAGGTAGAGCACCAGGGGCTCCCGAGGACACGGAGCTACCATCACCGGAGGGCTGGTAAGGTACCTCTTTTGATCTTGGAATGCCTTGTCGGCCTCTTCAGTCCATTCGAAGGGGCCCTTCTTCTTCATCAGCTTGAAGAAGGGCAGTGCTCGTTCCCCCAGCTTGGAGATGAAGCGTCCTAGCGCGGTTACACGCCCGGTGAGCTTCTGCATTTCTCTAAGGGTTTTCGGCGGGCTCATGTCTTTGACTGCTTTAACCTTCTCCGGGTTGGCCTCGATGCCCCTGTGGGACACGAGGAAACCCAGGAGCTTGCCTGAGGGGACTCCAAATACGCACTTCTCCGGGTTGAGCCGCAGGTCCACTTCATTGAGGCTCGTGAAGGTCTCTTCCAAGATCTGTATCAGGGTTTTTGCCTCCCGAGACTTCACCACAATGTCATCGACGTAAGCCTCAGTGTTCCTCCCGAGCTGCCGGCCCAAGGCGATGTGCATCAGCCGCTGAAAGGTCGCACCTGCGTTGTGCAACCCAAACGGCATGCATGTATACCAGTACACTCCACACGGGGTCAGGAAAGCCATTTTTTCCACGTCTTCTACCACCATCTTGATCTAGTGATAGCCCGAGAAGGCATCCAGAAGCACAACAGGTCACACTCAGCGGTGGAGTCGACGATCTGTTCGATGCGAGGGAGCGGAAATGGATCCTGCGGGCATGCCTTGTTGAGGTTGGTGAAGTCGACACACATGCGTTCCTTTCCTCCCTTTTTCAGCACGACAACCGGGTTAGCCAACCAATCCGGGTAGCGAACCTCACGAATAACCCCTGCTGCCACTAGCTTGCGGGTCTCTTGGACGATGAAAGCTTGCTTCTCAGCGGACTGCCGCCTCGCCTTCTACTTCACGGGGCGCACGTTGGGGCACACGTTGAGGTGATGCTCAATCACACCCCTCGGGACCCCCGCTAGCTGATCAGGTTCCCATGCGAACACCTTCCTGTTTGTGCGCAGGAACTTCACCAAGGCCTCCTCCTGCTCGGGTTCGAGGTTGGCACCTATGGTGAAGGTGGCGTTAGTGGACCCATCCTCGTTGACCGGTACCTGCTTGGTTTCCGCCTTGACTTGGGTGAATAGCTGTTTCTTCTTAGCCGTCGCAGCCCCCTTGGGCTCGAGGGCGTCAGTGCTGGTGGGCTGCGCCACCGCGGCCGTCTTGAAAGCAAGCTTGAGCGCCTGCAGTGCATCTTTTGTGTCTCTTGACACGGTAGACGCCGCTGCTCCCGGGCATCTTCATGAGGTTGTACGCCGGGTGAGTTGCTGCCATGAACCGGGCCAAGGCCGGGTAGCCGAGGATGGTGTTGTAGGGGAGGCTGATGGGGGCGATGTCGAAGTCGATCAGCACTGTGCGGAAATTGTCATACGTGCCGAAGGTCACCGGGAGGCGAATCTGTCCCAAGGAGGCGGTGGAACCGACTCCGACACCCGAGAAAGGCCTGTTGGGCTGAAGCCGCTCTGGTGGCACGTGGAGGAGGCTGAAGGCCTCCACAGAGAGCATGTTGAGGCCGGCACTGCCATCAATAAGGGTCCTAGTGACGGCCACTTGGCAGATGGTGGGGGTGCACAGCATCGGGAGTGTACCCGAACCGGCGGGGTTAGAGGGGTGATCGTCCGAGTTGAAGGTCAGATCGGCCTCGGGCGCCACCCAGCCCGGGGGGGGGGGGGGGCTTCTCAGCGCTTGAAGGCGGTGCCGATCTGGCGGGTGAATGGCTTGATGTGGCGGCTCGAAGGTGGCGCATGTGAGCCGCCCAGGAGAGCTGCGACAACCGAGGGCACTGGCGCGGTGTAATGGGCGAGGAAGAGGTCGCGCAGCTCCCCCCAGGAGGTCACAGAAGCCGTCAGTAGATGGAGTAGCCACATGCGCGGAACGCCGGTGAGGGCCATGGGAAACCAGTTGGCCATCACCCTGTCGTCGCCCCCGGCCTTGAGGACGGCCTCCTCGTACGCCAACAGGAAACCAGCGGATCCGTCGCGCCGTTGTAGCGCAGCGGCATCTTGGGCTTGAACTTTAGTGGCCAGTGCACCTGCCGCAAGGCAGGGGCCAAGGCTCGGAGCCCCCTGGCCCCAGTGCCAGCATCGGCTGCTGGAGTGGGCGGCGCGTCCGTGGGGGCGCGACGGGCGTGGGACGACAAACCGGCTGGAGTCAGCGACGGGGCGGCGGTGCGGCCTCCGTGCCGCACCGAAGGATGCAGGGACGAGACCTGCTGCTCGTTCCCCGCCGGGCCAGTGGCGGCGTTGGCGGCAGGAGACGGGGAACGATGGGGGCCTCCACCGACAGGAGCCGTCTGGGTGACTCGAGCGGCGAGAGCAGCCCGACGCTCGGCGTGGGCTCGGCGAGCGTCAGCCATGGACACGACGGAATATCACACGCGACCAGCGGAAGAAAGATTCCGGTGCACCCCTACCTGGTGCGCCAAATGTCAGATTTCGGGCTCCGGCAGACCCTTGAAGTTCGAACTTTGGGGTGCGCACAAAGATCTTTCCCCTACCAGCTCACGTCTCGAAGTCTCGCAAAGGATCTAGGCTAGAAAGAAGAACACACAAGGGACACGAGGTTTATGCTAGTTCGGGCCACCGTTGTGATGTAATAACCTACTCTAGTTTGTGGTGTGGTGGATCGCCTCAGGGGCTGATGATGAACAGTACAAAGGGAGAACAGCCTCACAAGGGCTGTTCTTGAGCTGGTGCGATGAACTGCTTGGGTGAGTTCAATCGCCTCTCTATCTCTCTTTCTCTCTGATCGATCCCTCTCCCAGATGCCTCTACTCTGTGGTGGCTAGTCCTATTTATAGAGGGAGGCCCTGGGCCTCTTCCCAAATAATGAGCGGGAAGGGCGCCAACAATTGGCCATTTTGCAGGGGAACATCTAGTACACTTATGTCACGCCCAAGATGCGACCCTATCCTAAAGGAACTCGAAGGTCCCACCAAGGATAGAAGCGCATCTTGAAGAAGCTTTTGCAAGGTGGATATCATTACATCAACATTACATAATAGATAGGGATACATACATAAGGCATACAATTCCACACGAATACAACATCATCTTACATAAGAGCACCATCCGACTACGGATGAAACACAAACAGAAACTCAAACGACATCCACCCTGCTAGCCCAGGCTGCCGACCTGGAACCTATCCCCTGATCGAAGAAGAAGCAGAAGAAGAACTCCAAAACAAGCACACATCGCTCTCGCGTCATGATCATCGCATAACCTGTACCTGCAACTATTGTTGTAGTAATCTGTGAGCCACGAGGACTCAGCAATCCCATTACCATGGGTATCAAGACTAGCAAAGCTTAAAGGGAAAGGAAGGGAGGGTAAAGTGGTGAGGTTGCAGCAGCGACTAAGCATATATGGTGGCTAACATACGCAAATAAGAGCGAGAAGAGAAGCAACGGAACGGTCGTGAAGCTAGCAATGATCAAGAAGTGATCCTGAACTCCTACTTACGTCAAACATAACCCAAAACCGTGTTCACTTCCTGGACTCTGCCGAGAAGAGACCATCACGGCTACACACATGGTTGATGCGTTTTAATTCGGATCTGGTGTCAAGTTATCTACAACCAGACATTAACAAATTCCCATCTGCCACATAACCATGGGCACGGCTTTCGAAAGATAATACCCTGCAGGGGTGTCCCAACTTAGCCCATGATAAGCTCTCGCGATCAACGAAGGATATTCCTTCTCCCAGGAAGACCCGGTCAGTCTTGGAATCCCGGTTTACAAGACATTTCGACAATGGTAAAACAAGACCAGCAAAGCTGCCCAATGTGCCAACAAATCCCGATAGGAGCTGCACATATCTCGTTCTCAGGGCACACCAGATGAGCCAGACATCGGGTTGGCATAGACCCTGGTTGCCCAGGGGGCGCCGGACATCGCTCGGTTTGGACCAACACTTAGACAAGCATTGACCCGGGGGGCTAAAATAAAGATGACCCTCGAGAGAGCGACTCCCAAGGGAAAAGTAGGTGGTGGTGAGGCAAATGGTAAAACCAAGGTTGGGCCTTGCTGGAGGAGTTTTATTCAAAGCGAACTGTCAAGGGGGTCCCATAAATCACCCGACCGTGTAAAGAACGCAAAATCCGGGAACAAAACACCGGTATGACAGAAACTAGGGCGGCAAGAGTGGAACAAAACTCCAGCCATAAGGCCGAGCCTTCCACCCTTTACAAAGTATATAGATGCATTAATAATATAAGAGATATTGTGATATCCCAACAAAATCCTATCCACCATGGAGCAATCTTCAACTTCACCTGCAACTAACAACGCTATATGAGGGGCTGAGCAAAGCGGTAACATAGCCAAGAAACGGTTTGCTGGGAAGGGTGAAAAGGTTAGAGGCTGACATGGCAATTTGGGAGGCTTGAAGAGCAAAAGATAGGTAGCACAGCAAAGCGATAGAACGAAGCAACTAGCATAGCAATGATAGTAGTGAGATCCAGGGTAGCAGTCATCTTGCCTGAAATCCCGCAAGGAAGAAGAACGAGTCCATGAAGAAGATGAAGCCACGAAGACGAACCAAGCGTAGACGAACGCATCCTCACGATCGCAATGAAACGGGAACTATCGAGAAGAACCACACAACATGGTAAACACACCACACATAGACAAGACATGATGCACAACAAGCATGATGCATGACAAAGCTACATGGAGATACTCATGGCAAGAGATGATGCAAACAAGAACAACACATCAAGGCAAGTTTAAATGAGGCCGGTAACAACATATAACCATTCCGGTAAGTCCTCATATGCAAGTTTCAAAGTTGATCCAGATCTGATCAAACATTAAGTTGAAGTTGTTAAACAGCAAGTTAAGGAGCACCAAGAGAATCTACACGAAATTCTAGTCAAGTTACATATAAAGTTCATTTAATTCGGAGCTACGGCCTAGAAGATATGAGCAAAACAAGTTAAGCATGGCATTGGTGCGAGATGCATACAAACATCAAGCAAACACCTCAAAAAATGGATGCAACATGATAATATGAAACTTCATGCAAAATCAAGCAAGTTTCATATAGAGCACACTCAAAACGGAGCAACGGTTCAACACATACACTCTATACAAGTTTAAAGGGCATGCTGTCCAAAACAACAACTAGGCATCTAGCAAGCATCAAAACAACATACTATAGTACCACAATATATGAACAAAAGGCATGGGCATGAAGTACAGACAAACCATGACAAAACATGAACAATGAGCTATCTCCAGAAATCACAAGAACATGCTCCAAAACACATGGCAAGATTGCAAATAATATCAGTTTCAGACTTAACAGGAATAACATCAGGTTGCAATGTTTAGAGCTATCAAACAACATGTTACATGAACTTAACATGGCAAACAAAGGCATGACATGAATCTACTAATTGCATATAACAAAAGTCCCTTACTGAGCATGAGCCAAAAAGGATCAGAAGATATGATGGCACACATGTAAACATGGCAAGTTATAAGACAGATTCATACATGGCTGGAACAACAATAAGTAGGCATGTTGTTGAGCTTGAACCACTCACCACAGAGCAATACATGGCATGGCAAGGCAACCAACAGTAAGAAGACATGTTTATGAAGCTAATCATGTCAAGATCAAGTTCATAGGGTGCATGGATCACTAGCAAAACACATGGCAAAACTGAACTTAAAAGTTAATCAGGCTGACAACAACATTATTTAGCAAGTTAGGAGCAAGATTACAATAGGTTACAGAAGGCTATAAATGCAAACAAGAGCATGAATGGATAGAGCATGACATGTATAACAAATCATCCTTAGTGAATATCTCCAGATTATGCATAGAATGACTTGTAGCAGCAGGTTTACATAGCATCACAAAATAACAGATTCAGCCTAGCAAAACAGTAACAGCAAGTACCCTACTTCACGAGCTCGATGCACTCAATACAAGACTCAAAAACATACATGGATGACACCACTGTAAATATGGCATATCATAGTTCAAAACTCATGTAGAGCTCATGCTCATAGGATGCACACATCAAATGCAACAAAAATGACAAATCATCAAGTTATAACAGTTTCAGCAGATTAACATCATATAGCACTCTTGCAACGATGATTAGGGCATCAAGATGAGCTCAAAATCACATGATGCGATGGAATGAAATGAAGTACTCATTGAGACGAACAATTTGATATGATATACACCCAAAACGGAGCCACGGATGCAGAGTTATGATGTGATGAACATGGTATAAAAATATCACAGACTCGGGGACTTGGAGAAAAATGGACCTCGGGGGAAAGTCAACGCGGCGGTGGATCTCGCCGGAATCACACTGGAGTTGGCCGGAGAAGGACGTAGGGGCGCCGGAAGGACGGAGGAGGCCGGCATGGGGCGGATCTGGTCCGGATCGGCCGGATCCGGGCGCGGCAGCGGACAGGGAGGCGGGGCGACGCCGTTTTCCGGCGAGAAGCGGAACGAGCTCCACGGCGGGGTTGGTTCCTGCGGGAGTGCAGGAGAGATAGGGAGTCAGCGAGAGGGAGAGGCAGGCCAGAGAGGGAGAGGCAGAGGGAGGCGCGACGGGGCTGGCCTGAGAAGGCACTCGCCGGCGGCGGGGCTCCGGTCGCCGGACGGCGCACGACGGCGGCGGGACGATCGGGCTCTGCCCGATCCACGCGAGGGAGGAGCGGGGCCATGGCAGGGCGCGAGGGCTGGCGAGGCCCGGGCGGCGCCGGGCGCCGGGCGGCGCAGGCGAGATTCGGGCGGCGGCGGACGGGCTTCGGCGGCGGCGGATGGGCCAGGCGGCGGCGGCGCGAGGGCCCGTGCGGGCCCGCGATGGGCTCCGCGGGCCGGCGACGAAGTGGGCGCGGGGGCAAGGCGAATCGGGAGGCGACACGTGGCGGCGGCGAGGGGGCGCGACAAGTCCGGCGGCGGAGCGGACACGTCCGGCGCGGGGTGGAGGAAGAGGCTAGGGTTTCATCCGCGAAAATGGACGGGGAGGACGTATTTATAGATTCTGGGAGCTAGGAGAGTCCAAATGGAGCACGGTTTTCGCCCACACGATCGTGATCGAACGACCGAGAGCATGGATGGGAGTTTGCTGGGTTAGTGGGATGATTTGGAGGGGTGTTGGGCTGCAAGACAAAAGAGGCTTTTACGGTCACCCAGTTAACTGTTGGAGTAAAAAACGACCTCCAAATGGCATGAAACTTGACAGGCGGTCTACCGGTGCTATACCAAGGCCGCTTGGAAAACCTCGGTCCATTCCGAGAAAGTTTAACACTCGCACATGAAAAGAGGCAAAAGGGGGATGCCGGAGGACATAGGAGTGCCGAATTGCAAAATGGACAACGGGGAAAATGCTCGGATGCAAGAAATGAAGACGCATGCAAAATGAGATGCACATGATGACATGATAAAATGCAACACGCAAGCAAATGACATGGTAACGATGGCGAATAACTGGCAGACACCTGGCGCATCGAATCCGGGGCGTTACAACTTATGCTGACTAAAGTCGGTCTTCGGCTGCCAAAGGCTCTGACGATGACACCGTCCTGGGCTCCACGATGACCTCCATCCTGCCGTTCTGCTGGTCTTGGTCTTGTTGCACCGAAACGGTAACCTTTTCCTAATGCCTTGGCCTATGCTTTCACCCTTTTCAACGAAGGGGAAACAAGGACACTGCACAGGCCGGCGCCCGCCTGGCGCCCCCCTGGTCTCGATCGTCATGGCTTGCGTCACGGGCACCTCAAGAGGTACCCTGCCTTGATCTCTCCGCCTCCTCGCGAGCCTGCCTGGTGAGGCTCCTCCTGAGGAAGCTTCCTATCGTCCGCCCCGCGAGGCTTGGCCCCTCGCGAGGGTCTTGAGCTTGAGCTAATGAAGCCTGGCTGCACTAGGCCCCCACTTGAGCCACGCCGCAAGCTGCAGGCAGGCAAGTCTGGGGACCCCCGTTCCTAGAACGCCGACACTCACATGGGGCAATGCTCTAGTAATGATGATCATCACACTTTTATATACTTACAACTCAAGAATTACAAACCGATACTAGAACGAAAATATGACTCTATATGAATGCCTCCAACGGTGTACCGGGATGTGCAATGATCAAGAGAGATAATGGAAGGGTGAGAGTGCATATAATCCATGGACTAAACGTTAGTCATAAAGAACTCACATACTTATTGCAAAAGTCTATTAGCTATGGAAAGAAAGTACTACACGCATGCTCCTAGGGGGGATAGATTGGTAAGAAAAACCATCACTCATCCCCGACCGCCACTCATAAGGAAGACAATCAATAAATAAATCATGCTCCGACTTCATCACATAACAGTTCACCATATGTGCATGCTACGGGAATCACAAACTTTAACACAAGTATTTCTACCAATCCAGAATTACTCACTAGAATGACTCTAATATAACCATCTTTATATCTCTAAATAATCACTAGGGATAAAACTTCTCATAGTATTCAATGCTCTTTATATGAAAGTTTCTATTATATCCCTCTTGGATGCCCATCATATTAGGACTAAATTCATAACCTAAGCAAATTACCATGTTGTTTAGAGAGACTCTCAAAATAATATAAGTGAAGCATGAGAATTTAACAATTTCTATAAAATAAATCCACCACCATGCCCTAAAAAGATATAAGTGAAGCACTAGAACAAATTGCCTAGCACAAAAAGTATAAGTGAAGCACATAGAGTATTCTAATAAATCACGATTCATGTGTGTCCCTCTCAGAAGGTGTGTACAACAAGGATGATTGTGGCAAACTAAAAAGCAAGACTCATATCATATAAGACACTCCAAGAAAAACACATATCATGTGGTGAATATAAATATAGCCTCAAGTAAATTTACCGATAGGCGAATGTTGGCGTTCTGGGAACCAGGGTACCCAGACTTGCCTGCTTGCGGCCCATGGCGTGGCTCCATCGACGGTCTGGTACGGCCCATCTTCAGCATCGACAAGACAAGACCCTCACGAGGGGCCAAGCCTCGTGACGTGGACCACGCCAAGACCTCCAGAGGGAGCGGCCTCCTAGGCTGGCTCCTAAGGAGCGGAGATTCATATGCAAGAGCCCATCTCATGAGGTTCAGGTGACACAAGCCGTGAGGACCAAGGCCAGGCGAGCACTAGTGGGCGCAGAGCAGCAGGTTTCCTCTTCGGTGCTATGGAGGCAAGCGCAGGCGCGGGGTCCCGAGGAATCAGCCAAAGGTTTACATTCCTATCCAATGTGACCAAGACCGCCAGGATAGCAGGACGAATGTCATCGCCGAGCCCACCACGGCATCACGACCAGAAGCTTTGCAGGCGAAGACCACCTTTCGTCAAGATAAGATGTACTTCTTGTCCTCTTTCAAATTGGCTATTCTGGGATCCCTTCGCGCCTTCGTTTGGAGGAAGAGGCCCAGGCCACTATAAATATAGGCTAGCCATAAGCATGGGGGAAGGATTGAACCCTCAGTTGATACCCACACAAGAACAGACCTCGTGAGGTTGTTCTTCCTCTGTACTAGTTCATCCCAAGGCAGGAGTAGGGTCTTACACAGTAAGGTGGCCCGAACCTGAGTAAACTGTTGAGTCTCTTTCCTTTCCTGTTCATCGAGCTAGCCCGTGAGAGTGATGAGTTTGTAGGCTTGATAGGTTGAGTCCTTCGCACACGCCCCAGAGTTTGAACCTTTCTTGGGTCTGCGGAGCCCTAAATCCGACATTTGGCGCTCCAGGTAGGGCGTGTCGAAGCCTCTCTCCCATCGGTCATTTCGCTGTTGTTCCGCCGTTCTCATGACCAATGCTCATGAGTTCGTGCTGAGCACCGGGAGGCCCTCGCCACCCATGTTGCTCAGACAGCGCCTGCGGGTGACGGCGCCACTTGCCGCTCCCCGTCAGCTGCGGCTAGTGCTACCATTGTCCCCATGGTCAACGAGCAGCAGAACTCATCGCCGTCGCCTTCTGTGCAGCGTGATGGTCGCATCGCCACTCTGTCGCTGAGTCCGGCAGATGCTTCGTCTTGCCATGCCCGTCGCAGGCCGGCAAACACGCATGCTGCTTTCCTCATGGCACGCGAGTTATACACTACCGCCCGGCTGATGACCTCTATGAGGACTGGTTGGACCGCATCACAGAGCTCGTCAGCGCCGCCGGAGAGGCTCCTGCGCTATCTCGCTCGCTGCCTCCCTGCCGCCTTAGGCGGATGACGTGGCCCACGGTGCACCCCCTCCTCCTCTCTGGCGTGATGTCGTCTCCGAGCCAAGGCGTGAGGCCCCCCCCCCAGCGCGACCCACCGCGTAGGGCACCGACGCGCGATGAAGAAAGCTGCCAGGTAGTGCAGCGGCCTCAAGGAGAGGCACATGCGCTCCTAGCGCCACCATGTCAAGACCGTGCGCCACCAGAGGTGGTGGCACACGGGCATCAAGACCAGGCTCCCCCTCCACGGCGGGCTCCCGTGAGCGCGACAGACTACCGAGCATTCACTCCGGAGCTGCTCTGCGTCGTCTGGCCTGGAAAGTTGAAGCTGGATCTGCCTCCACGCTACGACGACACCCTTGACCCTGCTGAGTTCATCCAGCTCTACCAGCTGAGCATCGAGGCGGCGATTGGTGACGATAAGGTCATGGTAAACTAGTTTCCCATGGCTCTCAAGGATGGCGTGCGCTCGTGGCTCCTGAGCCTCCACGTGGAATCGATCTCCTCCTACAATGAGCTACGTGGGCGCTTCACCGCCAACTTCCAGGGCACTCGCGACCGCGCCCCTGCTGTAGGCGACTTGCGGCGCATCAAGCAACAGCTAGGGGAGACCTTGCAAAAATACATCCAGCGCCTCACCAACGTTCGCCTCAAGATCCCCAAGGTGTCAAACGAGGCCATTGATGGATTCCTGTAATAAGGGGTATCCAGACAGCTGGACTCTATACTTCGTCCAGACTATTGGGGCGTGAAGATGCAAGACTCAAGACTCCGTCCCGTGTCCGGATGGGACTCTACTTTGCGTGGAAGACAAGCTTGGCGATCCAGATTGTAATTCCTTCCTTGTAACCGACTCCGTGTAAACCCTAGCCTTCTCCGGTGTCTATATAAATCGGAGAGGTTGGTCCTTAGAGGGACGATCATAATCATAATCATCATAGGCTAGCTTCTAGGGTTTAGCCTCTACGATCTCGTGGTAGATCTACTATTGTACTACTCATATCATCAATATCAATCAAGCAGGAAGTAGGGTTTTACCTCTATCGAGAGGCCCCGAACCTGGGTAAACATTGTGTCCCTTGCTTCCTGTTACCATCAGCCTAAGACACATAGATCGGGACCCCTACCCGAGATCCGCCGGTTTTGACACCGACATTGGTGCTTTCATTGAGAGTTCCTCTGTGTCGTCGCTGCAAGGCTTGATGGCCCATCTCGTTGTCAAGGAAAACATCACCTCTGGGGGAGCACTGGCTGTAGGCCAAACTCTTTAACTAGGCGGCTTCATCATGGCTGCCCCGTCGGCTGTCGCGCCGACGATGACCTCTCGGGTCATCACGCATAACCTCCACGTCGATTCGGAACTCACCGAACAGATGGATCCGATGGAGGTCTCCTCTCTTAATGAGCTCTTGGATCGCATCGCCGCTCTGGCAGTCGCCACAGACTATGACCGGGTTGGGCTTAAACCCGACCAAAGGGACATTAAATCCCCACCGGTCACCCACGAGATAGCGGTAGTGGAGGAGCCGCATACGGATTACCCCTCTATCTTGAGGACGAGTTATGTCCGGATCGCCGAGCTCCCTGAGCCAGACACCCGCTCAAGGGAAGACATGACCCAGACCCCGGACTTAGAATCAGGTATTGGGCCGGAGAAATTGGGCCGCATGCCGGATCCCGAGCTGTTAAGCCCGGAAGCTTCCCTGCCCCAGGGCATTAGATCGGATCAGAATCAAGATTCAGCTACACCCACCCACCCATACTTAAAGCCTCTCTCCCATATCATACAAGAGCCCCAGGAGACAGTACATCGCTACTGGGCCAGATTCCTCCTTGTGCTAAACAAGGTCAAGGACTGTCGTGAGGAGGACGCAGTCTCACTTTTCTGCAAAAACTGCATGAACAAAGGAATCCTTAATGCTATAAGTCGCCGTGACATAGTGCACTTTACTGACTTGGCAATCATAGTACAGCAGTACTGTGCGATGGAAAGCGCCTGGAAAACCCAAACAGAATTTTGGGATAGTCCGACTCTCACCAAAACCTTTGTCTGAGCTAAACGGGCAAACTCTCGTAAGTTAGCCGATCCAATCCCCAAGAAACCAAAGCCCACCCCAGGGCGTGGAACCGTATTGGAAGAATGGCTCAATGGGCCATGTAAACTCACATCATGCCGGACACTACACCAACACATAGCCTTAGAGCATGTTGGATACTCCGGCAGGTAGCAAAAATTGGCGACAATCTTCTTGTAAGCCATAAAGTAGAACAACATCCCGCCAAAGAAAACAATACGGTACTAACAGTCTTCGAGACTTTCGCCTCAAATAATAGGCGCAAGCGAGCTCATCGATGCTCCGCTGAAATCTGCCATGTGGCAAAAATAAATCCGTGGAATGACACTGCTATAACTTTCAATGCCAGTGATGAACCTCAATTCCAGACCGTCTGGGCACCTGCCGCTCTGGTCCTTAGCCAAATCGTAGACGGCTTTCGGCTCACTAAAGTACTCATGGACGACGGAAGCAGATTAAACTTGATCTACGAAGAAACACTCAGCAAGATGGAAATTGATAAAAGCCACATTGAGCAAAGCGGCACAACCTTCAGGGAATCATCCCCAGTCGGGAAGCACGGTGTGCAGGAAAAATCACACTTGATGTGGTATTCGACACTCCGGAGAACTATAGATCCGAAGAAATCACATTCCAAGTGGCTCCTTTCAGTAGCGGATACCACGCCCTTCTAGGGCGGGACACGATTACAAGCTTTCAAGCTATACCCCATTATGGGTACATGAAGCTTAAAATGCCTGGACCCAATGGAATCATCACTCTAGCCAGTGATCCGGACGTCACACTTCGCGCTGAAAACAAAACCGCAGCACTAGCCCTGGAAGCATTATCCAAAGCCCTAGCAGCAGAAGAACTAACAACACTGCGTGCCACCGTGGACAGGGACGACGTGATACTCGACAAGCGACCCAAGTCCACCTCATTTAAACCCGCAGACGAGATAGTCAAATTCCAGGTCCATCCAACGGACCCCATGAAGACAGCTTCCATCGGGACACAGTTGAACCCCACAATGGACGCCGCACTGCGAGACTTCCTACGCGAGAATTGAGACATTTTCGCCTGGCACCCACCGGACATGATGGGCATCCCACGTAGACTGACCGAACACAGCCTCAATATACTAAAATGATACAATCCTATCAAGCAGACTCTAATGCGGTTTTTATAGCCCAAACGACAAGCCATGGGGGAAGAGCTAGCCAAACTACTCGAGGCCGGATTCATTAGAGATATCAAGCATCCGGATTGGCTGGCAAATCTGGTAATGGTACCAAAGAAGGACAAATCTTGGCGCCTATGCGTTGACTTCAAAGGCCTCAATAAGGCTTGCCCCAAGGATCCCTTCCCCCTCCCTCGAATCGACCAAATCATCGACGCCACAGCAGGACACGACTCGCTGTGTTTCCTCAATGCATACTATGGATACCATCAAATAAAGATGGCAGAGTCCGACCAAGCTGCAACAGCTTTCATAACGCCATATGGTCCTTTCTGCTTTAACACTATGCCTTTCAGGCTTAAAAATGCCGGCGCAACCTATCAACGCTTGATTTAAACATGCCTGGAAAAGCAAATCAGCAAAACAATGGAGGCATATGTGGACGACGTGGTCATAACAAGACACGCTGAAACCCTAATAGACGACTTGAGGCTTATGTTCGATAACCTCCAAACATACGACATCAAGCTGAACCCGGAAAAATGTGTTTTCGGCATCCCCTCTGGGAAACTGCTCGGCTTCATTTTTTCCAATAGAGGAATTGAAGGGAATCCGGCAAAAATCCGAGCTCTATCGCAGTTGGCTATACCAATAGACCTCAAGCACATCCAGAAACTAGCTGGATGCGTGGCTGCCTTAAGCCGCTTTATCTCCAGGTTAGGAGAAAAGGCATTACCTCTTTAACGCCTTCTTCGGTGCACCAAACACTTCGTGTGGACGGATGCAGCCGCGGTCGGTCTGGACGAAATAAAGACCTTATTGGCTAGTAATCCAGTCCTAACAGCGCCAAATATTGGCGAACCTATGCAATTGTACATAGCTGCAACACATCAAGTTGTAAGCACAGTGCTCGTCGTCGAACGAGAGGTTGACGGATACAAATTCCCGCTCCAGAAGCCGGTTTATTACGGATCCACGGTCCTCACCCCATGCAAATCCCGATACCCACACTATCAAAAAATAGCATACGCGGTCTTCATGGCATCCCGGAAGCTACGACACTACTTTCAAGAGTGTTCGATTACGGTGGCCTCCAAAGTACCACTCAACGACATAATAAATAACCGCGATGCTACTGGCCGGATTGCTAAATGGGCCATCGAGCTGCTTCCGTTCGACATAACATACAAGCCACGACAGGCCATCAAGTCACAAGTATTGGCTGACTTTGTCGCCGAATGAACAGAAGCCGAACTCCCTAATGAGTACGACGCGTACTCTAACTGGATCATGCACTTCGATGGCTCTAAAATGCTGGCCGGATTGGGAGCAGGTGTAGTCCTGACGTCTCCGGCGCGTACTCTAACTGGATCATGCACTTCGACGGCTCTAAAATGCTGGCGGGATTGGGAGCAGGTGTAGTCTTGACGTCTCCCACTGGAGACGGTCCAGTACGTACTCCAAACATTATACACAGACTCCAACAATGCATCCGAATACGAGGCTCTGTTGCACGGTCTTTGGATGGCAGTCTCCATGGGCATTCAACGCCTGGAGGTGCGCGGGGATTCAAACCTCGCAATATCACAAATAAACAGAGACTTCGACGCCAAGGATCCAAAAATGGCGGCTTACTGTAATGTCATCCTCAAAATGTTAGGTCGGTTCGAGGGGCTCGAATTCCACCATGTGGCTCGAGAAAACAATCAAGCGGCGGATATCCTCGCCCGCATCGGTGCTAAACGCGACCCTGTCCCACCTAACATATTCCTAGAAAGGCTGTTCAAGCCATCTTGTCACACCCTGATTTTCATGTCGCTACACTTAAGCTAACAATCATGATAAAATGTGGTTTGACAAAAACTTTTGAGTGTTTTGGACATTGCCTTGATTGGTTTTTGTCTGTTGTTTGCAAGTGCTATAAAAATAAAATAAACCCTCCAACTCTTATACTCCCTTCCCCTTGATCCAAAAACCTTTCCCAATGATCATGCCATGTGTATAGGACATAAAAATAATTTCTTGCAAAAATAATTTGGCCAAATAGCATTTTCAAAAATTAGTTTTTCAAAAACCCCTGAATTGAGATTTGCACGATAAGTACTCAATTAAGGGCAGTAAAAATCTTTCCCAAAAAATATTTGACTCCTATTAGATATAGGATACCCAGAAACCGCAAAAATATAATTTTAAAAGTTATTTTCCTATTTTATTTAAAAGCTTTTTCTTAAGGCCAGAAATGGTCTTTAATAGGGAAAAATTATTTTATTGTTTCAAAAATATTTGACAAAAATCAGGGAAACTCAGTGGACATATATTTTCCATATATAAGAGTTTCAATACATGGTCATGTTCAAAATATTGGTCAAATCCCTCAAAAACCCTTTCTGGATATTTCAAGCTTTTGAAATATTTACAAAGGAAATATTCTCCACAAATTCCAAGAAAATTCTAGCATGTCACATATGATATGTTTGATGGTCTTGCCAAGTCTCATGTCATGGAGAACAGTATAACCCCATGAAACCCTCTCAAAACCACTTCTTTCCTTTTTCAAGTTTGAACAACCTTGCACTGCCAAACATGTCCAAATGTTCTCAAACCTTGTGAACATGCTCAAATGGTATAATAATTCATCTAGACCAAGTGGCGCAAGTTGGAGAACAAGTTAACTTGATCAAAGTGCCCCAAAACCCTTCCTGTCCAGAACCAAATTTGAACAACTCTACATTGGCAACTTTGTCCTTTTGATCTCAACTTTTGTGGACATGTTCAGAACCTCAAATGATGGCACTACACCAAGTGGTGCATCAAGGAGAATAGATTTGCATGACTCAGTCTTGGCAAAGCCATTTCTGCTGATTTCTAGGGTTTACCAAAGTTGCATTGGCTACTTTGGCCAAATGAGCTCAAACTTGGTGGAACACCCTACTTCCATGTGACATTCCATCCTGTTAATTCTCATGGCAAGTGGAATTAATTTTCTTGCCCAAACCAACAACAAACACATTCTGCCATTTTTCCAAAATCATCATTTTGACCACTTCCACTCTTCTCCATGACCTCAACTTTTTACCACAGCTCCTCCTAGTCCCCTTTAACCTCCAGTAACAATGGCAAATCCACAGCTCACTTATTGGAGGGGTAAAATCTCTCTCTCCCTCTCTGGACAGCCACTTTCTCTCTCTCTCTCAACCCCACTCCTCTCCTACTGGCTCACCAGGGCATCCAATGCCCCTCCCCTCTTCTTTACTCTCTCCAAGAGCTACCAGACATTAGTGGTCGCGCCCACAAGGCATATAAAATGCCATGGCATGCCATTTGCACACTTTGGAGCGCGCTACAGTATGCTCCCGCACTGTAGCCGCCCCCTTCCAACCGCCTCCGGCCACCTCGAGCCTCTCCCTCGCGCCAGTCGAGGTGCCTCGACGTCCTCAACACGCTACGCGGTCGGCCCCTCCTCTCTCCTCCTCCCCGCGCCTCCGCCCTAGCAAACACCGGCCGCCCGAGCGCGGCAATGGCGCGGCTCACACGCGCGCGCCTCTGACCTCTCCCCACTCCCTCTTTCAATCTCACCCGATGTAGTCGCCGTCCAGGAACACCCCAGACACCACGCCTGCTTCCCCCGAGCCCTGCAGCGACGAGCGTGAGCTCGCCGGCGCACGGGTCTACGGGACCTCGCTATTCGCCTATTTAAAGGCCTCCCCGAGCCCTCCTCTCCTCACCACTCGCTCTCTGCACCACCAAACCCTCCCCCTGCACCCCCAGTTCCTCTCCAGAGCCGCTCGAGCTCGAGATCGAGCCCGAGCTCCGCCGCTTCGGCTCGCCGGAGTTCGCGGGGTACGGGCCCTCTCCGCTCCCACTCTCGCTCGATCTGGAACCGCAGGAGCCCACTGACCATTTCCCCTCTATCTCCCCTCTCTATCGCAGCCGGAATCGACCAGGGCAAGCTCCTCCCAAAGCTCTGTCGCCGGCTTCTTCGTCGCCGGTGAACCCCTGCATCCCGGCGACCAACTCCACCTCCGCCCAAACAGCGACTCCGCCCTGAGCACACCGGTGCCCTCGGATCGCCTCGCCGTCGACCACAGCGACGCCGGTGAGCTCGCCACCCTCTCTAGCCCGAGGTTGAAGACGACGGCCGTGGGGCCCGTCAGTCAGCCTCACATACTGATGGGTAGGACCCACCCGTCAGGTTTAAAACGCACGCGCGTGAACCGTTTCGCCGCGACGGCTGAAGGCGTATTTTGCCTTTACGCCTTCGACGTGGCAGCCTCGCGCAGGCTGAATCCCCCCCTGGGCCTGCTACACTGTGGCCTTCCTGGCCCAGTGGCACAGTGCCATTTTCCTTTTCTTTTTCTGTCACTTTTCCAAATATTCCACAGGATTAAATATTCATCCAAATGCAATAATTCCAACTCCCATATTTTTCTAAAAATCCCACCTATTTAATGGTGTAATTTTCATAAATATCCATCGAACTTTTCTGCACTGTTCAAATTTAAATTCAAATTTGAGCATTTAAATCCTCCTTTGGAAATCTATTTCCACTGTTCCTTAACTCCAAATCCAAAACTAGGAATTTTCCCCTTATTAGATTTCTCCCTAGTATTTATCAAAAATAAGTTGACATTTTTCTGAGAACTTTGATTTTTCTGTTTTACTATTACCTTATTTTCCCGTCATTTCTTTTGCGACGAATAGATCCCATATTTGACGAAGTAGTTGGATAAGAAGAAGGAGAAGGACTCGAAGACTTTGAAGACCAAGGCAAGCAGCCCTTTGACCATGTCTATGAAACCCTTTTTATGCATGCCATATAGCACCATATTGTTGTTGCAACGGAATCATGATGGGGTGGTAACCACTTTGATGGTCTGCCACCATACTTCCTCGTTGATACTTGCATTATGCATGACCCTACCTTATTATGAGGGTTATGCCGGTGGGAGTAGATAGGATGCTAAAGTAGATGCTACGCAAAATGGGACGGGTATATGCATGATGAAGGAGGCAAAGTATTTTCAAAAGACTTTCCGAAAACCCCACCAGGTGCCACTTATGCCAGGGGGAGATGATGAGATGGGTAGCGACTTGATGACGAAGTGGTGTACCGAGGCAAGTGTGTGTTGTTTTCAAAACGGATTGGTTTAAGTTGCGACCGTTATTCCAACCTTACATGCGCAACCACTCTACTCTTATATGGGAAAGGGCATTATTGATTACCTAGATCGATACTAGCTTGGAGCCCGCATTACTAGTGATGGGGGAGAGTTGGTGCTCTCTCTCGGGACGGGGTCGTGCCAGGTAGGGCGGCCATGACTGTCTTTACAGGGCACCGGATACACCGTTGTGTCCCCTCTCGGATGTTACGATCTCGAGTGAGTCTCGTATGATGTACATCGTGAGGATACGGAACAACGAGTGGACTCCTTGTTAGTGTCGTCTAGGGAAAGGTAGTGATCGGGTGCTTACCCTGGGTACTTGAGGTATTGCGGGTCGTGGATGACACGGAAGTTCCCCGGATCTTGTGGGTATAGTGTGCAACCTCTGCAGAGTGTAAAACTATTCAAATAGCCGTGTCCACGGTCAAGGACAGTTGGGTAACCGCTCTTGGGCTACGTCCACATGTTTACAAGCCGTGTGTGTGTGTGTGTGTGTGTGTGTGTGTGTGTGTGTGTTGATTAAATGACTTGGGTCAAGTCAAGGGACTTGACATGATTGAGATGGGTTGGTGCCCACTCTATTTATGTTGATATCTGTAACCTGTCCTCATGGTTACTTGAATTCTCTTTATGCATGTCTTACAAGTTGTTGAACATGTCATTGCACTCAAAACTAGCTTTCTGCAAAAATTTACCTATATCATGCATTGTTGTATCTTGAACCAAAACATGGGTTGCTTGCGAGTACATTCAAAGTACTCATTGGCTTGCCACTGGTTATTTAATTGACCAGGCATGGAAGAACCGGAGTTCGAAGAAGAGTTCTGTGGAGACGAACATGCGAGCTAGGACGTTTCCCAGTCAGAATGCCTGTAGGGTTAAGGCAGATGGCATGGGTTCTACTTAACGACGAAGATTTCCGCTGCTTGTGTTTCATTTGATGTTCAACCCTTAAGGCTTTATCAATGTAAGACTTGACCATAATGGTCCTACTTGTGTAAAACGGTATGTATGGATGTAAGACTCTTGTTATTCAGCTTCTGTGTGTTCAGTGAGCATTGATCTCTGGGATCACTGTGCACGTGCATTCGGTGATCTTGACTTATGAGTCGGGGTCCCCACAGAGCTGGTATCAGAGCCATCCTGACTGTAGGAAGCCTTAGTTAGCATGGTCGTTAGTTAGGGTAAAACTATTTCCAAAAAAATTACTAGTTTTCAAAACTATCTATACTTCGCTTCCCTTCTCAGTTTTTCGAAAACTGGGGTATACTTTCCTTATTAATCTCTTCCCCTTCAAAACCTTTGGTCGCTAGAACCCTTATGCCCCTGACCACTGGATTCCTTGTAATCCTCGCGGATAATCTAGAAGGAAGATGCCTTGCCAGACGTTCACCCACATCTCCTGAACACAAGATTGGCGACATCACAACAAGACGATACCAACAGAAGATACATCCTCAAGGAATGAGAACCTGAAGACCCAGGAGATGGTGACACCATTGACACCGCCCCAAGATGATGCAACTTTAGCCTACGATGATCAGGGCATAGAATATGCAAGATCATGATATACGTCGCTAATAGAGTAACCCTGTCACTACCGTTGTTGTATCGGCAACCCCCGATGGATGAGAACCTAGCCATTTGGTCCGCCTCACCATAGTGAGAAGGAAAACAGTTCTCCTCATCCCCCGCTCTTGGTGTCGATGTTGTCATCAACGTAACCGACATGATGGACCTCTATTACGCCTTGATAACGTCATTGCATAAAGGATTACCTACCTGGTACCATCGACGGCTTAGAAGACAAAAAGGGATCATTGTGATTAAGAAGACAATAGAAGACCTAGTCAATGCCAGTTACGAGGAGCCACCTTCACCCCATCACTTCAACAGGCGAGAAGTTGTTGAAGAATCTTCAGGATCAACCCGGATTGTTTCATCGAACATCTACAAGAGATGCGGCAACACCTGAGGAAAACTCAGAAGACTGCATGAGGCACAAGGCACGACTACTGAGTCCGAGAACCCCTAGGGTAGGATGAGTCGTGTACCCCCTATGCGCAGTCGAGTCCGTATGGTAGTTCGAATAGAACCATGATTGTGTGTTGCTTGTTTTTATTTGTTTGTGTTTTGATATAGGTCGCACTTTTACCCTAGGTGACAAGGATGCGACAATATCACCTTCCTCACCTTGTTTCTTTTGTTTGGCCCTCTTTGCACCTGTTTGTTTGCACTAGCACTATAGAACCCCCTTTAGGCATCCCACTCCTCTATGCTACTTTTCCCTCTCATCTCTCTCTCCTCAACCAAAGACCGGCAAGACAAGGTACACCGAGGATTCTACTTCGACAACCAACGAGCACTGGAGACTTTTGTTGCAGCCTCCTTGACCAAGTGCAACCCAGTAGCGTTATGTCTACTCCTCAAGATTAGGAACCCATTCCTAGACCCTTCGAGACTTCATAAGATACCCCATCTCGAATCCTTAACCATGTGCTTAACCTACAGAAATGCCAGAGAACCTATTAAGCCTCCGTCACCTTGCTTATCACTGGGTTCATTAGGGAACTAGTGGACATAGTGAACGAGCACATTATCATCCTAATATAGCACCAAAACTGACGATGCCATAGGGAGGACCAATCTGAGGATATAGGAATACAGGACAAATGACTTGATGAGTTTATATCAATGACTGGAGGAATTATATGAGACTATTTGGTGGATCATGAGGCTTTGATGTTGGTAAATTAACTTGGTGGTGTCATGAGTATAGATTAGCATAGCTTTCATTACCCCTGAGTAAATTGGATTTAGTAGGATAATTGTAAGTATTTGGATTTAACTTAGCCATGGGATATTGGTAGGAGAGAGTTGATATTACGTAAATGACTTGGGGGAACATGTAGGAATTCTCGTTGGACAAGAGATTTGGATTTTAGTAGGTGATTCTAGTTGAATATAGATGCTGAGTATGTCTACAGGGTTCGGAGTAAATTGGATTTAGACTGATGATCTCGATCATGATACCATGATTCTCGGTGGATGATAAACTAGAAGATTGGACTAATTGTCGGAGTTTATTTAGGGAGTCTGTATGAGCTTGACCTTGGAGTTTACTTGACCATGACAATGGGAATCGGTGGACTGACTATAGCAAAAATAGCCCTTTCAAGTATTTGAGGGTTATAGGACATTGGAAGATCATGTGGAACACCATAACCATTGGGTTTGTAGAATTAAATGGATTATGTAGTGATTGATGGAAGTTAATGGGCTATTGGAGTTGATTTATAGGAAAGGAAGCTAGATCTTGGATTGGCATACGACGTGTTTCCTTAGGATAGAGGTGCTTTATCTTAGACCTTGGAAGAATAGGCTGAGCACTTGGATTGTCACGTTCAAGCTTAGCAGCTTATATGTTCTACCCATGGATTTTTAGGGGTAGACATACATATGAGTTTGGGGATTGTAGACATATATGATTTTGTTACACTTCCTCTCGGGAGCCATGAGGATATGAATCACATGAGTGATGATTGGAGTTAACCTATACGAAATGATGCTATCAGTGATATGATGTGATTTGTTTAAAGGACTAGATAGACTATTGGCATCTCAGAAACCATGCTTAAAGATAAGATGATAAATGTTCACTCGCACACTAGAATCCTTGAAACCCTTAAGCCCTACCAAGCCACAACATGGTCGGATCCTGACCTTGGGTTTCTGCTCTAGATCGTTAAGACCTTGGCCCACATTCAACAAGACCACCACTAATTCCCCAGCCTACTTTACGTACCCCATAGACTTCATGGAGTGCTTAGACAAGATAGTTGTCATCATCATTTGGTGACCTACCTGTCCACCCGAAGACGGAAGAAGAGCCGTTCAGCTAGTCCAGGAACATTTGAAGACCGCCATGCCAAGGAGGAAGAACTACCACCATCATCAAGAAGTAAACATCCGCGTCGAAGACCAGGTGTATCTGCAAGCCACTTCTCTATAAGGAACCAAGCATTTCCATGACAAGGAGACCCACACCAAGATTCATCGACCCCCTTCGAGATCACTCCAAGATTTAACAACCCCCTCTGAGATCACCACAAGATGAAGAGAAGACAGTTACCAGCTGGAGCTGCCACCTGAATTACCTGATGTGCACAATGATTTCCATGCATCACAACCCCAGAAGTGTTTCCAACTTCCTAACTTGCCCGATCTCTATGAGGGCATTAACCACCGAGCCATCGACCCCTAGCCCAACCTAACCTACCACGAGCTACCCATTAGCAACCTGGATCAAGAAGAGCGCTATACATGAAGCCACACCATCAAAGTACTTCAAGCTCAAGGGAGCACTACACGGAAGCAGAAGCAACATGAGGACTTGAAGACTACCCCAGATCCAAGTTTCAGTATTCCTTTCCATGCCTAGTTTGGGAATCTCGGGGATGAGATTCTTGTAAGGGGGTAGGTCCGTCACACCCTGATTTTCATGCCGCTACACTTAAGCTAACAATCATGATAAAATGTGGTTTGACAAAAACTTTTGAGTGTTTTGGACCTTGCCTTGATTGGTTTTTGTTTGTTGTTTGCAAGTGCTCTAAAAATAAAATAAACCCTCCAACTCTTATACTCCCTTCCCCTTGATCCAAAAACCTTTCCCAATGATCATGCCATGTGTATAGGACATAAAGATAATTTCTTGCAAAAATAATTTGGCCAAATAGCATTTTCAAAAATTAGTTTTTCAAAAACCCCCGAATTGAGGTTTGCACTGCAAGTACTCAATTAAGGGCAGTAAAAATCTTTCCCAAAAAATATTTGACTCCTATTAGATATAGGATACCCAGAAACCACAAAAATATAATTTTAAAAGTTATTTTCCTATTTTATTTAAAAGCTTTTTCTTAAGGCCAGAAATGGTCTTTAATAGGGAAAAATTATTTTATTGTTTCAAAAATATTTGACAAAAATCAGGGAAACTCAGTGGACATATATTTTCCATATATAAGAGTTTCAACACATGGTCATGTTCAAAATATTGGTCAAATCCCTCAAAAACCCTTTCTGGATATTTCAAGCTTTTGAAATATTTACAAAGGAAATATTCTCCACAAATTCCAAGAAAATTCTAGCATGTAACATATGACATGTTTGATGGTCTTGCCAAGTCTCATGTCATGGAGAATAGTATAACCCCATGAAACCCTCTCAAAACCACTTCTTTCCTTTTTCAAGTTCGAACAACCTTGCACTGCCAAACATGTCCAAATGTTCTCAAACCTTGTGAACATGCTCAAATGGTCTAATAATTCATCTAGACCAAGTGGCAAAAGTTGGAGAACAAGTTAACTTGATCAAAGTGCCCCAAAACCCTTCCTGTCCAGAACCAAATTTGAACAACTCTACATTGGCAACTTTCTCCTTTTGATCTCAACTTTTGTGGACATGTTCAGAACCTCAAATGATGACACTACACCAAGTGGTGCATCAAGGAGAATAGATTTGCATGACTAAATCTTGGCAAAGCCATTTCTGCTGATTTCTAGGGTTTACCAAAGTTGCATTGGCTACTTTGCCCAAATAAGCTCAAACTTGGTGGAACACCCTACTTCCATGTGACATTCCATCCTGTTAATTATCATGGCAAGAGGAATTAATTTTCTTGCCCAAACCAACAACAAACACATTCTGCCATTTTTCCAAAATCATCGTTTTGACCACTTCCACTCTTCTCCATGACCTCAACCTTTTACCACAGCTCCTCCTAGTCCCCTTTAACCTCCAGTAACAATGGCAAATCCACAGCTCACTTATTGGAGGGGTAAAATCTCTCTCTCCCTCTCTGGACAACCACTTTCTCTCTCTCTCTCAACCCCACTCCTCTCCTACTGGCTCACCAGGGCATCCAATGCCCCTCCCCTCTTCTTTACTCTCTCCAAGAGCTACCAGACATTAGTGGCCGCGCCCACAAGGCATATAAAATGCCATGGCATGCCATTTGCACGCTCTGGAGCACTCTACAGTACGCTCCCGCACTGTAGCCACCCCCTTCCAACCGCCTCTGGCCACCTCGAGCCTCTCCCTCGCGCCAGTCGAGGTGCCTCGACGTCCTCAACACGCTACGCGGTCGGCCCCCTCCTCTCTCCTCCTCCCCGCGCCTCCGCGCTAGCAAACACCGGCCGCCCGAGCGCGCCAATGGCGCGGCTCACACGCGCGCGCCTCTGACCTCTCCCCACTCCCTCTTTCTATCTCACCCGATGTAGTCGCCGTCCAGGAACACCCCAGACACCACGCCTGCTTCCCCCGAGCCCTGCAGCAACAAGCGTGAGCTCGCCGGTGCACGGGTCTACGGGACCTTGCCGTTCGCCTATTTAAAGGCCTCCCCGAGCCCTCCTCTCCTCACCACTCGCTCTCTGCACCACCAAACCCTCCCCCTCCACCCCCAGTTCCTCTCCAGAGCCGCCTGAGCTCGAGATCGAGCCCGAGCTCCGCCGCTTCGGCTCGCCGGAGTTCGCAAGGTACGGGCCCTCTCCGCTCCCACTCTCGCTCGATCTGGAACCGCAGGAGCCCACTGACCATTTCCCCTCTGCCACCCCTCTCTATCGCAGCCGGAATCGACCGGGGCAAGCTCCTCCCGAAGCTCTGCCGCCGGCTTCTTCGTCGCCGGCGAACCCCTGCATCCCAGCGACCAACTCCACCTCCACCCGAACAGCGACTCCGCCCTGAGCACACCGGTGCCCTCGGATCGCCTCGCCGTCGACCACAGCGACTCCGCCCTGAGCACACCAGTGCCCTCGGATCGCCTTGCCGTCGACCACAGCGACGCCGGTGAGCTCGCCTCCCTCTCTGGCCCGAGGTTGAAGACGACGGCCGTGGGGCCCGTCAGTCAGCCTCACATACTGACGGGTGGGCCCCACCCGTCAGGTTTAAAACGCACGCGCGCGAACCGTTTCGCTGCGACGGCTGAAGGCGTATTTTGCCTTTACGCCTTCGACGTGGCAGCCTCGCGCGGGCTGAATCCCCCCCTGGGCCTGCTGCACTGTGGCCTTCCTGGCCTAGTGGCACAGTGCCATTTTCCTTTTCTTTTTTTGTCACTTTTCCAAATATTCCACAGGATTAAATATTCATCCAAATGCAATAATTCCAACTCCCATATTTTTCTAAAAATCCCACCTATTTAATGGTGTAATTTTCATAAATATCCATCAAACTTTTCTGCACTGTTCAAATTTAAATTCAAATTTGAGCATTTAAATCCTCCTTTGGAAATCTATTTCCACTGTTCCTTAACTCCAAATCCAAAACTAGGAATTTTCCCCTTATTAGATTTCTCCCTAGTATTTATCAAAAATAAGTTGACATTTTTCTAAGCACTTTGATTTTTCTGTTTTACTATTACCTTATTTTCCCGTCATTTCTTTTGCGACGAATAGATCCCGTATTTGACGAAGTAGTTGGATAAGAAGAAGGAGAAGGACTCGAAGACTTTGAAGACCAAGGCAAGCAGCCCTTTGACCATGTCTATGAAACCCTTTTTATGCATGTCATATAGCACCATATTGTTGTTGGAACGGAATCATGATGGGGTGGTAACCACTTTGATGGTCTGCCACGGTACTTCCTCGTTGATACTAGCATTATGCATGACCCTACCTTCTTATGAGGGTTATGCCAGTGGGAGTAGATAGGATGCTAAAGTAGATGCTACGCAAAATGGGACGGGTATATGCATGATGAAGTTGGCAAAGTATTTTCAAAATAATTTTTGAAAACCCCACCGGGTGCCACTTATGCCCCGGGGAGATGATGAGATGGGTAGCCACTTGATGACGAAGTGGTGTACCGAGGCAAGTGTGTGTTGTTTTCAAAACGGATTGGTTTAAGTTGCGACCGTTATTCCAACCTTACATGCGCAACCACTCTACCCTTATGTGGGAAAGGGCATTATTGATTACCTAGATCGATACTAGCTTGGAGCCCGCATTACTAGTGACGGGGGAGAGTTGGTGCTCTCTCTCGGGACGGGGTCGTGCCAGGTAGGGCGGCCATGAGTGTCTTTACAGGGCACCGGATACACCGTTGTGTCCCCTCTCGGATGTTACGATCTCGAGTAATTCTCGTATGATGTACATCGTGAGGATACGGAACAACGAGTGGACTCCTTGTTAGTGTCGTCTAGGGAAAGGTAGTGATCGGGTGCTTACCCCGGGTACTTGAGGTATCGCGGGTCGTGGATGACACGGAAGTTCCCCGGATCTTGTGGGTACAGTGTGCAACCTCTGCAAAGTGTAAAACTATTCGAATAGCCGTGTCCACGGTCAAGGACAGTTGGGTAACCGCTATTGGGCTACGTCCACATGTTTACAAACCGTGTGTGTGTGTGTGTTGATAAAATGACTTGGGTCAAGTCAAGGGACTTGACATGATTGAGATGGGTTGGTGCCCACTCTATTTTTGTTGATATCTGTAACCTGTCCTCATGGTTACTTGAATTCTCTTGATGCATGTCTTACAAGTTGTTGAACATGTCATTGCACTCAAAACTAGCTTTCTGCAAAAATTTACCTATATCATGCATTGTTGTATCTTGAACCAAAACATGGGTTGCTTGTGAGTACATTCAAAGTACTCATTGGCTTGCCACTGGTTATTTAATTGACCAGGCATGGAAGAACCGGAGTTCGAAGAAGAGTTCTGTGGAGACGAACATGCGAACTAGGACGTTTCCCAGTCAGAATGCCTGTAGGGTTAAGGCAGATGGCATGGGTTCTACTTATCGACGAAGATTTCCGCTGCTTGTGTTTCATTTGATGTTCAGCCCTTAAGGCTTTAGCAATGTAAGACTTGACCATAATGGTCCTACTTGTGTAAAACGGTATGTATGGATGTAAGACTCTTGTTATTCAGCTTCTGTGTGTTCAGTGAGCATTGATCTCTGGGATCACTGTACACGTGCATTCGGTGATCTCGACTTATGAGTCGGGGTCCCCACACATCTATGGTATGGGAAGGGGAGTCCGGCAACACTAGCACGGATCCGAATATACCCCCAGATTCTGAACCATCAGACATAATTGGAGGCTCCACCACCGAAATAACATCTTCGGCCCACGAAATTATGGCTGTAATCGCCTCGTGCACTGAGCCTTTCTTGGCCTACCTAAATCGGCAGGAGCTCCCCGAAGACCAAAATGAAGCACGTTGCATCGTGCGGCGTTCTAAAGCTTACAAAGTCCATGAAGGGGAACTCTATAAGAAAAGTGCGATCGGAGTGCTCCAAAGGAGCATCTCCAAAGAGGAAGGGCGGCAGCTCTTGGCTGAAATCCACGCCGGACTGGGCGGGCACCACGCTGCGGCTCGAGCACTAGTCAGTAAGGCCTTCCGTATAGACTTCTATTGGCCGACATCCCAAGAAGACGCACAGGACCTTGTCCAATGGTGCGTCGGTTGCCGGCTCTTGCCCAATCAAAGTCATATGCCCCCTACCGCTCTCCAAACAATCCCCATAACTTGGCCCTTCGCGGTCTGGGGGATGGATATGGTCGGATCTCTTAAAGGGGGAAGCCATATGAAAAAATACTTATTGGTCATGGTGGACAAGTTCACCAAATGGATAGAAGCTAAACCAGTCAAAACGGCCAAATCCGGACCAGTGATAGACTTCGTATCCGGGGTTGTACACCGATACGGCGTCCCCCACAGCACCATCACTAATAATGGCTCAAATTTCACAGCAGGTGAAGTGAAAACTTGCTGCGGCAAAATGGGCATTAAGCTCGACTACGCTTCCATCTACCATCCCCAAACAAACGACCAGGTCGAACGTGCAAATGGTCTCATCATGAGCGGCATCAAACCCAGACTAGTGCGATCCTTGACAGAGTTGGACACGCATTGGGTCGAAGAGCTCGACTCCGTACTCTGGGGGCTACGGACCACGCCGAATCGCACCACCGGATATACACCATTTTTTATGGTGTACGGTGCGGAAGCAGTACTACCCTGTGACATAATACATGATTCGCCTCGCGTACGCATGTACGAAGAGAAGGAAGCCAAGTTAGATCAGCAGGATAACTTGGATGCCCTGGAGGAGGAGCATGGCATCGCAAAAGCCGCTCCGCATTCTATCAGCAGCAGGCTCGACGGTACCAAAGCAGAAAAGTGCATGCCAAAACTTATAATATTGGCGAACTCGTTCTACGCCTACCGGAGAAGAAGAAGGACAAGCTCAAACATAACTAGGAAGGTCCCTTCGTCATTGATAAAGTTCTCACCAGAGGAGCGTACCGCTTACATAATGCATCCGATAATAGACTTGAGCCAAACCCATGGAACGTGGCCAGACTCCGGAGATTCTACGCTTAGCGCCGAACTCAGTGTTCGTCTCCTTACCCCCTCCTTTTTAATTATGCACCCTGCCTTTTCCTTTCTCGACCTTTTTTCCTCTTCACACAAAGTATTTAATACAGTACGGACGCTCGGATCACTCCGGTCGCACTATGTGTGTAAGCAATACCTGGGGGCTTCCTATACGGAAGCTAAATATAATTACTCTAATGGATTTTTGCCCATCACATATGCGTTCTTTTTCCATCTGTGCCTTTTTTTGACCATTATATGCATCGATATGACTTAAGACGTGGCCATGCTGGGTTGCCTGGCTCTTGTGTTTATGCCCTACGTTCCTGTTAATTCGGCTAGGGAATAAGGGGAGCACCTCTGCGATTGTTACTGCCAGTTCAGCCGGACGTGTACCTCAGACTGGTTGAAGCCGAAAGCTAGCATTCTTAAGGGAATATTCGGTCGGTGAACAAAAGATGTTTTTCGTTTATTACAATGCAAATCCCGAGAAGTTTTGTATCCTGCGTCTTTGTTCGCAGTCCGGACATGTGCATCATCGCATGTGTACCCAGGGAATCCCTAACGGAACTATTCTCCCTGGAAGATGTTTCTTACTATCCATGTAATATAACATAACTAGTTGGGTACTTGCCTATTCAAGCACTTATGACCCCTACGCCTGGTTTCCATGCATACCCCGGTTCTGTATTACTGAGCGGGTATTCGGATACACCCCGGACTGTCGGATCCGGGGGCTGAAGCGAAAAGGTCTGCCATGACAAATGATTTTAATCCGGCTAGGGACTACTTATGTCCATTAAATTACACAGTCATTTGGACAGACTATATTCCTCCTCTATACCATCCAACAGGCTATCTAGCTTACAATCCTATTGGGAATACTTTGCAGCTAACGCTACCTGGTCATACACCAGACTCACGGGAATTTCTTGCCCATCTGGCCCCGCCGGTCCGACTTCGGCCATATGGTTCGGGTCAAGCTTGGTGTAGCGCGTCTTCACCATAGCCCAGGCTTCTCTTGCACCTTGTCGGCAGGCTGACATCTTCCACAATCGGAAGCGCCGCCGTGCTCCTTGGAGCATATCCACAAGCTCCCCCATACCCTTCGGCAGGAAGCTTGATGGCCACAAGGCCTGTGCAATGCCCTACATCACCTGCTGAGCTCGCTTGTGTAGTTGTGAGAGGTCTTGCAGCAAATCACCTGCAGACGCGGGCATCTCCTCTTCAGGGCGGCCCGTCAACATACCTACAAATAAAAATTCTTTCAGTATGCTTCCTCGCCGAGCTGTACTACAATCCGTCTAGGCACTTACTATAAATGTCGTGGTGAAGCCTTTTGTTCTCCTTCACGAAGTCCGCTAGTTGAGCACGGACATCTTTTAATTCCACGTCCAACCGGACATTGGCATCTTGAAGATTGTTCTTCTCCTACCTAACTTGCGTAAGAACACGCTCGCCAGCTTTCAGCTGCCTTCGGAGATGCGATTCGTCATCTCCTACAAACTCCGGATTCACCCCGGGATCATTTGCTGAATTTTCTGTTAGACTTATCATACGAGCCACTTACTAACTGGTACATCTTCGTACAATTGAGACAAATGTTACCAGATGAGGCCTTCTGGGATTCCTCTAACTTGGCAACCATGGCTCTCAACTGGGTCTTGCACTCCTCCAGCTCCCGAGACATTGCTCATTCTTATCTACAAGGACCTGTGCATAAATTGATCCTTAAAATAGTTGTTCCAACCGTTTCAAGTCTCAGGGGCTACTGCTATACATGCTTATCAAATTTTCTTGCCTATATATCTTTGGTATACTGGTCCGTCGCTTGGGCAAGTCCGCCTTGAGCAGCACGGATGTATGCGTCTCCCTAATTGAAAGCATTAAACGCCTCTTCAGAAAAGATGTTGTTGCGAAGTACGGCCCGTCGGCGCCGGTGATTCATGGTGCTCTCCACCTCAGAATTCGTGGCGGAAAGCATATCTACATCCTCTGTCAGAGGGCAATGCGGCATCGGCCCCGCGTTCGCCTCCTCTCTCGAAGCCTGTTCTGGAATCCGGCTGGTGGAGGCTTGATCGGCAGGATCTCTGTATATAGTCCGGCTACTCCTCTTTCTGCCAGGACATGAAGGACGCTGTTACATTTCAAATACAATTATCACAGAGCAGGTTTTACCGTACCTCTGTAGTGGCGTTTCGGCCCTAACCGCCTTCCTCTTAAGCTTGCCCGATCTAGACGCCCTTTGCCGACGGGTCCCTAGGGGCTCGGCTCCGTGCTCCGACCGTCGTCTCTGCAAAAACACGACAATTCAGGTGTAAGGCATGGCATCAGAAAGGAGTCCTCTTCGGAGGATAGGGTTTTTGGCTTGGCTTACACGCGATATAGGTAGCAGTCCAGGATAGTCGGCGGTAATAGCCACTGAGGCGCCATCGCAGCTCGCCTGATAAAATGTCCCGTTGACGAGCTCCACAGTAATATTCGGATCCTCTTCGAGTCCTGGATCGTAGGCCCTTCCACGGTCCTCTGGCTGCGGGGAGGGGCTGGAGATTCCTTCTACAGCCCTCCTCAGTTCCTGCTCGAAAATATCAAGGTAAATAATCTTGACGAGGAACACAAGAATGAGTAAAGCAGGGGAAAGAGTGGCGACTCACCCACCTTGCGGGGTTGTACATTGAAAACCCATCCCGCGGTTTGATGCGAAGGAATTCTTCTTCTTCTCCCTTATACAGTTTGGACAATATCCTTGCCAGAGCAGTGGTGGAGTCTGGACCCTTACGGCCACAGCGGGTGGCATCATCTTCCCCGTTGTAGTTCCACATGGGCTTCCCCCGATAGTGAAGCGGCTGCACTCCCTGCATTATGCATATTGCCATAACCTCGACTATCGTCAGTCTGGATTTGGCCAGCAACTTTATCCTGCTCGTTAGGAGGTGTATTTCCCTAGTATCCTCCTCTTGGGGGCCTCGAGAGCGCCAGCCTTGATGTGCCCTCGGCGGGGTGTTACTGAACTTGGGCAGACCTGTCCGGATTGGATCCAGAAGGGGAACGTCGTCGACATAAAACCACTCCGATGGCCAGTTCTCCGGTGCCTTCTTGGGAGTACCGGATAGGTATCCGGTCTCGGCAATGCGCCATACTTTGGCTCCGCCCACGTGACATAGGGATTCCCCCTGGTTGCGAGGGACGAGGCAGAACAGCTTCTTCCATAACCCAAAGTGAGCCTCGCAGCCTAGATATAGCTCCCAAAGGGCAACGTATCCTGCTATGTGCAGCACGGAGGCAGGGGTGAAGTTGTGCAACTGAAGGCCATAGAGCTCCAGGAGCCCGCGAAGAAACGGGTGGATAGGAAACCCGACACCCCTTAGCAGATGCGGGATGAGGCATATTCGCTCCTCTGGGGATGGATTAGGAGATCCCTCCTCTTGCTCCCCACCATTATAGGTGGCTATTCCGGCTCGGACGGGGACCATGAACGCCGGTGGGAGAAACCCTTGGGTCTATAACTCTATCAAACGGCTGTGAGGAACTGAACACTCTTCCCAGTCCCCCGGCTTGAAGCGAGGGGAGCGAGAAGAAGAGCTGCGGCGACCGGCCATATTGGAATGGTTTTTCCGAAGCGCTTTGTTGGATGCTTGCTCGAGGGAAGAGAGTGAGGTTTGGATCTAAGAATCCCCGTCTCTTCAAATAGACGGTTAACCTGCAGGAGCGTGGGTAGAAAATGAAAAAATGCCTCGGCTCCTCGCATTCTCTCAACACGTGGAGATGGTCATTATTGAGGCACAAAAGCCGAGGAGTACAACATTGATGGGAAGTCGGACACTATTCGTCGCAACAGGTACTTTGAAGTATTCGGAGAGGGAATCCGCCTTGCAATGAAGAAGACTAAACTACGCGATGGACTCATCGTCATTGAAGCCTGGTTCAGGGGCTACTAGGGGATTCCTGGATTAGGGGTATCCGGACAGCCAGATTCTATACTTCGTCGAGACTATTGGAGCGTGAAGATGCAAGACTCAAGACTCCGTCCCATGTCCGGATGGGACTCTCCTTTGCGTGGAAGACAAGCTTGGCGATCCAGATTATATTTCCTTCCTTGTAACCAACTCCGCGTAAACCCTAGCCCTCTCCGATGTCTATATAAACCGGAGAGGTTGGTCCTTAGAGGGACGATCACAATCATAATCATCATAGGCTAGCTTCTAGGGTTTAGCCTCTACGATCTCGTGGTATATCTACTCTTGTAGTACTCATATCATCAATATCAATCAATAGGAAGTAGGGTTTTACCTCCATCGAGAGGGCCCGAACCTGGGTAATCATTGTGTCCCTTGCTTCCTGTTACCATCAGCCTAAGACGCGCAGATCGGGATCCCCTACCCGAGATCCGCCGGTTTTGACACCGATAGCCATCATTTCAACATTCACTGATGGCGTCCGGGATGTTAAGATGAAGGAATAACTCGCCATACAGGAGGACCTGTGCTCGGCTTTGGAAATGTTCAACATGGCAACCAGGTGCGCGAGGGCAGAGGAAGGTCGCTTCTCCCTCCTCAAGCTCCCGGAGGCCGATCCTGAGGACAAGAAGGCCAAAGCCAAGGAGAAGCGCAAGGGCCCGGCCTGCTCGCTGCCGAGCCTGAGATGAAGCGCGACTGCGACCACCCTGAGTCCTCCAAGGGCAGTCGCCCGTTCTGCGTCTTCCACAACTTCCACAGCCACAACGCCAATGACTGCCAAGAGCTCAGAGCCATCCGAGACGGGCGCCTTGGCTACCGCCCTAAGTGTAATGACCACGGCTACGGCCGCGGGGGAGGCCGTGGTGGAGGACGCTGGGACAACCGCGACCCTCACTAGGACTAGTGTGATCAGCCTCGTGAGGATCCTTGGTAGGGCCAGCCTCGCGATGGCCCCTGGCGTGATCAGCCTCGTGAGGATCTCCCTCAGGGCAACGCCAACCATCCTCCTCTGCCGCCGCCGCCAAGGAGGATCGACGACCACCACCAAGATGATGGGTCCGGGGGCTTCCAAGAGCCTCGTGCCATTGCCTGCATCCTGGGTGGCGCTAAGGCCCCGCCTCCCATGGCGTCTTCAAGTAGTTCTCTTGTGAGGTGAACGCATCCCTCCCCAAGCTTGAGGCATCGCGTCCCCTTAGGTGGTCCAAGTATGCTATCACCTTCGATTCTACTGATCAGCTCAAGTGCGCAGCCACCGCTGGCGCGCTCCCAATGCTCTGCTCACCTACCATCAGCAACGTCCTCGTCACCAAGACACTCATCGATGGTGGGGCGGTGATGTCTACCAAGAAACCTTCTTCTTGTAGATGTTGTTGGGCCTCCAAGTGCAGAGGTTTGTAGGACAATAGAAAATTTCCCTCAAGTGGGTGACCTAAGTTTATCAATCCATGGGAGGCGTAGGATGAAGATGGTCTCTCTCAAACAACCCGGAAACCAAATAGCAAAGAGTCTCTTGTGTTCCCAACACACCCAATAAAATGGTAAAATTGTATAGGTGCACTAGTTATGCGAAGAGATGGTGATACAAGTGCTATATGGATGGTAGATATAGGTTTTTGTATTCTGAAAATATAAAAACAACAAGGTAGCAAGTGGTAAAAGTGAGCAAAAACGGTATTGCAATGCTTCAAAACAAGGCCTAGGGTTCATAATTTCACTAGTGCAACTTCTCTCAACAATGATAACATAATTGGATCATATAACAATCCCTCAACGTGCAACCAAGAGTCATTCCAAATCACTAATAGCGGAGAACAAACGAAGAGATTATTGTAGGGTACAAAACCACCTTAAAGTTATTATTTTCCGATCAATCCATTGGGCTATTTGGACTATTCCTATAAGTGTCACACACAGCCCTAGAGTTCGTACTAAAATAACACTTTAAGACACACATCAACCAAAACCCTAATGTCACCTAGATACTCCAATGTCACCACAAGTATCCGCGGGTTTGATTATATGATATGCATCACACAATCTCAGATTCATGTATTCAAACCAACACAAAGAACTTCAAAGAGTGCCCCAAACTCTCTACCGGGAAGTCAAGACAAAAATCTATGCCAACCCCTATGCATAAGTTCACAAGGTCACAGAACCCACAAGTTGATCACCAAAACATACATCAAGTGGATCACGTGAATATCCCATTGTCACCACAGATAAGCACATGCAAGACATACATCAGGTGTTCTCAAATCCTTAAAGACTCAATCCGATAAGATAAATCCAAAGGGAAAACTCAATCCATTACAAGAAGGTAGAGGGGGAGAAACATCATAAGATTCAACTATAGTAGCAAAGCTCGCAGTACATAAGAATCGTGCCAAGTCAAGAACATGAGAGAGAGAGAGGGAGATCAAACACATAGATATTGGTACATACCTTTAGCCCCGAGGGTGAACTACTCCATCCTTGTCATGGAGAGCGCCGGTATGATGAAGATGGCCACCGATGATGGATCCCCCTCCAGTAGGGTGCCAGAACAGGGCCCTGATTGGTTTTTGGTGTGTACAGAGGCTTGTGGCGGTGGAACTCCCGATCTTGGTTCTGTTCTGGAAGTTTGGGGATATATAAGAGGTGTTGGTATCAGGAACAAGTCAAGGGGTCCACGAGGCAGCCACGAGGTAGGGGGCGTGCCCTCCACCCTCGTGGTGGCCTCGGGACTCTTCTGGTCCATCCCCGATGCTTTGTGGACTTCTTTCGGTCCAAAAATAATCTCCGTAATTTTTTAGATCAATTGGACTCTGTTTGGTATTCCTTTTCTGTAAAACTCAAAAACAAGGAAAAAACAGAAACTGGCACTGGGCTCTAGATTAATAGGTTAGTCCCAAAAATCTTATAAAATAGCATATAAAACTTCCAAGATGGATAGTATAATACTCCCTCCGTCCCAAAATAAGTGTCTCAACTTTGTACTAACTTTAGTACAAAGTTATACTAATGTTGAGACACTTATTTTGGGATGGAGGGAGTAGCATGGAACAATCAAAAATTATAGATACGTTGGAGATGTATCAAGCATCCCCAAGCTTAATTCCTGCTCGTCCTTGAGTAGGTAAAGGATAAAAATAGAATTTTTGATGTGGAATGCTACCTAACATATTTATCCATGTAATATTTCTTTATTGTGGCAAGAATATTCAGATCCATAAGATTCAAAACAAAAGATTAATATTGACATAAAAACAATAATACTTCAAGCATACTAGTAAAGCAATCATGTATTCTTAAAATAACATGGCCAAAGCAAACTATTTATACAAAATCATATAGTCTGGCTATGCTCCATCTTCATCACACAAAATATTCAAATCATGCACAACCCCGGTGACAAGCCGAGCAATTGTTTCATACTTTTGATGTTCTCAAACCTTTCCAACTTTCACGCAATACATGAGCGTGAGCCATGGACATGGCACTATGGGTGAAATAGAAGATGGTGGTTGTGGTGAAGACAAAAAGAAGGAGATAGTCTCAATTCAACTAGGCTTATCAATGGGCTATGGAGATGCCCATCAATAGTTATCAATGTGAGTGACTAGGGATTGCCATGCAACAGATACACTAGAGCTATAAGTGTATGAAAGCTCAAAAAGAAACTAAGTGAGTGTGCATCCAACTTGCTTGCTCATGAAGACCTATGGCATTTGAGGAAGCCCATCATTGGAATATACAAGCCAAGTTCTATAATAAAAAAAATTCAACTAGTATATGAAACTGACAACATAGGAGACTCTCTATTATGAAGATCATGGTGCTACTTTGAAGCACAAGTGTGGTAAAGGATAGTAGCATTGCCCCTTCTATATTTTTCTCTCTCTTTTTTTGTTTTTGGGCACTCTCTATTTTTGGCCTCTTTTTTTTGTCCGGAGTCTCATCCCGACTTGTGGGGGAACCATAGTCTCCATCATCCTTTCCTCACTGGGACAATGCTCTAATAATGAAGATCATCACACTTTTATTTACTTACAACTCAAGAATTACAACTCGATACTTAGAACAAAATATGAATCTATATGAATGCCTCTGGCGGTGTACCGGGATGTGCAATGAATCAAGAGTGACATGTATGAAAGAACTATGAACGGTGGCTTTGCCACAAATATGATGTCAACTACATGATCATGCAAAGCAATATGACAATGATGAAGGATGTCATGAAAAATGGAACGATGGAAAGTTGCATGGCAATATATCTCGGAATGGCTATGGAAATGCCATAATAGGTAGGTATGGTGGATGTTTCGAGGAAGGTATATGGTGGGTGTATGGTACCGGTGAATGTTGCGCGGTACTAGAGAGGCTAGCAATGGTGAAAGGGTGAGAGTGCGTATAATCCATGGACTCAACATTAGTCATAAGGAACTCACATACTTATTGCAAAATCTATTAGCCATCAAAACAAAGTACTACGCGCATGCTCCTAGGGGATAGATTGGTAGGAAAAGACCATCGCTCGTCCCCGACCGCCACTCATAAGGAAGATAATCAATAAATAAATCATGCTCTGACTTCATCACATAACGGTTCACCATAGTGCATGCTACGGGAATCACAAACTTTAACAAGTATTTCTACCAATCCACATTTACTCACTAGCATGACTCTAATATTACCATCCTCATATCTCATAACAATCATAAGGAATCAAACTTCTCATAGTATTCAATGCACTTTATATGAAAGTTTTTATTATATCCCTCTTGGATGCCTATCATATTAGGACTAAATTCAAAACCGAAGAAAATTACCATGCTGTTTAAGACTCTCAAAATAATATAAGTGAAGCATGAGAGTTCATCAATTTCTTCAAAAAAAAACCCACCGACGTGCTCTAAAAAGATATAAGTGAAGCACCAGAGCAAATGACAAACTACTCCAAAAGATATAAGTGAAGATCAATGAGTAGTCGAATAATTGTGTAACTATGTGAAGACTCTCTTAACATTTAAGAATTTCATATCTTAACATTTTATTCAAACATCAAGAAAAACAAAATAAAATAAAATGACATTGCAAGGATAGCACATATCGTGTGAAGAAGCAAAAACTTAGGTTCAACCAAAACTGACCAATAGTTGCTGAAGAAGAAAGGTTGGATGCCAACCGGGGCATCCCCAAGCTTAGATGCTTGAGACTTCTTGAAATATTAATTAGAGATGCCTTGGGCATCCCCAATATTGATCTTTTGTGTCTCTTTAATTCCTTTTATATCACGGTTTGCCTAAATCTTAAAAACTACATCCATACAAAACTCAACAAGAACTCGTGAGATAAGTTAGTATAAATCAACACAATAACCTTACCATTCTCTACTATACAAAATCACTAAAATTATTATTTTATATTGCCTAGTAAATGCCTCTGCATTTTTAACACTCCTATCCTCAAATAGAATAATTAAACAAGCAAACATATGCAAACAATGCAAACATAATAACAATCTGTCTAAACAGGACAATCTGTAAAGAATGCAAGAGGAATCATACTTTCCTAACTCCAAAATTTCAGAAAAAATACCACACTGTAGGTAATTTATCATAGCTTTCTGTGCAAAAATTTCAACATTTTATCACATTCTAACTTCTCTCAGGAATTTTTGCAACACCGATAAAGTTTCTATTTCCAAACAACAACATATAGACTTGCAAACTAAGCATGGTAAAGGCTATATTTGAACTTTTTATTGAACTAAAAGATAGAAAACATGTCTCTGAATAACAGCAAGAAAATATAAGCAAAATAAAATGACGCTCCAAGCAAAACACATATCATGTGGTGAATAAAAATATAGCTCCAGCTAAAGTTACCAATGAGCGAAGACGAAAGAGGGGATGCCATCCGGGGCATCCCCAAGCTTAGGCTCTTGGTTGTCCTTGAATATTACCTTGGGGTGCCTTGGAAATCCCCAAGCTTAGGCTCTTGACATTCATTATTCCATAGTCCATCAAATCTTTACCCAAAACTTGAAAACTTCACCACACAAAACTCACCAGAAAACTCGTAAGCTCCGTTAGTATAAGAAAATAAATCACCACTTAGGTACTATTGTGAACTCATTCTAAATTCATATTGGTGTAATACCTACTGTATTCCAACTTCTCCATGGTTCATACCCTCCGGTACTACTCATAGATTCATCAAAATAAGCAAACAACACATGAAAACAGAATCTGTCAAAAATAGAATAGTCTGTAGTAATCTGGAAACTTTCCATACTTGTATAACTCAAAAAATTCTGAAAAGTTAGGACAACGTAGACAATTTGTATATCGATCTTGTATAAAAACTTCAGATTAAAAGCACGTTCCAGTGAATTTTCAAATTTCCTGGACTGAGTGCAAAAGTTTCTGTTTTTGCACAGAATCAAGTCAACTATCATCCACACTATCCCAAAGGCTGTACTTGGCACTTTATTGAAAAAAAGCTATAAAACATGATTACTACAGTAGCTTAATCATGTGAACACACAAAAACAGTAGTGGTAAATATTGGGTTGTCTCCCAACAATCGCTTTTCTTTAATGCCTTTCTAGCTAGGCATGATAATTTCAATGATGCTCACTTCAAAGATAAGAATCGAAACACAAAGAGAGCATCATGAAGAATATGACTAGCACTTTTAAGTCTAACCCACTTCCTATGCCTAGGGATTTTGTGAGCAAACAACTTATGGGAACAAGAATCAACTAGCATAAGAAGGCAAAACAAGCATAACTTTAGGATTTTCAACACATAGAGAGGAAACTTGATATTATTGCAATTCCTACAAGCATATGTTCCTCCCTCTATCAGATATTGGATTCCGGCAAAACCCTTGTGGTACGAACACTGGGGTGCGCACAAAGATTTCTCCCAACCGAATTTTGCTCTTAGCCTCGCCGCGATCCCTAAGCTAGCTCAACGAACTCACAACACAAATGGCACATGATTTATATAGGTTTGGGCCACCGTTGTGGTGTAATGCCCTACTCCTTTGTGGTGGTGGTGGATTACCTCTTAGGCTAATGATGAACAGTACAAGGGAAGAACAGCCTCGCAAGGAGAGGTGTTCTTGTGGTTGGTGAGCTTGTGTGGGTGAGGATGATCTGAATGATCTGTCCCCTTCTACTGTGGTGGCTAGCCCTATTTATAGAGGCCCTGGTCCTCTTCCCAAATATTGAGCGGGAAGGGATCCAACAACGGCCATTTTGAAAGGGTACAGCTAGTACAAGCTATCCCGACTAAAGGTGGTCTTCGCCTGTCAAAGGCCCTGGTGATGACGCCGTCTTGGGCTCCATGATGACCTCCGTCCTATCGTCCTGCTGGTCTTAGTCTTGTTGCACCGATATGAAAACCTTTGCTTGATGCCTCGGTACTCCACGCCTGTGATGCCTCGTCATGGCTTGCATCATGGGAACCTCGTGAGGTACCTCTTGCCTCGATCTCTCCGCCTTCTCGCGAGCCTGTCTGGTGTGGCCGCTCCTGAGGAGGCCTTGCATCGTCCGCCCCATGAGGCTTGGCCCCTCGCGGGGGTCTTGAGTGTTGGTTGACGAAGACGGGCCATACTCGGCCACTGGTGGAGCCACGCCGCTGGTTGCAGGCAGGCAAGTCTTGGGACCCCCGTTCCCAGAAGGCCGACAGTAGCCCCCGGGCCCAAGGCGCGCTCGGACTTGGCTTAGCGGCGAAGCCAAAGGGCAAGTTGTAGTGACCCGACGTCAGACGGTCAAGTCTCTGTGCTTAAGTGTCATCCTTGGATCGGTATGCTGACACACACGGTACTCGAGGATTTATAACAGAGGTAAATCACATGTATAAAATAACGTAAATACTATTACCTCAATCCAAATAGCGGAAGTAAAAACAAGGTTGTGGATTCCCATCAACACCAATGGCGAAGTTGAGTGTAGAAATCGTCACCCTAACGTATCACTTACTCGTCGTAAGATTCCTGCAACATGAGATGTTGCAGCCATGTAGGTCAGTACATTGAATGTACTAGCAAATTCACACCATAGGATAATAATGAATAATAGATATCACTACATGAATATTTGGCTGGTGGAAAGCTCTAAGTTTATTTTTGCATAAAGCCAATTTTTCCCTACAACAAAGGAATATATTTTTATTTAACTACCAATTTGTTGAAAACATTGAGAAGGTTCCTCCAACTCAATCCCAAATTAATAATCATCAACCCAACAAATTATTTAAGTAACATGATGAGATCAACATGATAATCCAAGAACTAGATACTCAAGATGTCCATAACCGGGGACACGGCTAACCATGATTAGTTTGTACACTATGCAGAGGTTTGCGCAGTTTTCCCCACAATACTCGATCACCTCCGTTGGATTTCTCGCACTACAAGGTGTTTGAGAAACGGATGACCGAGACACAGTCTTTCAGAAGCATTAACTCTTTACTCTGGGTAGATAGTACCCCCTACATCTGCTAGTCTACCTCTTCAAGAGCTCACACAACATACTCAACTATGCCAGAGCCCATAATGGCTTGTGGCTGCACACGGAAGTTTCTAGCATGAATAATCTTATGATCCCTTTGAGCCTAGGTGGCATTCCATAGGGTAATCACACGGGTCCTCCGGGATTCCCTTGGGCAAGCATTGGGTTCTCCAGGTTCCCAGGCAAAGCACTCGGTACTCCAGGGTGCCCCTACCATTACACCCAGATGTGTATTAAAGTAGCCACCTTAAGTTAACCATTAATAATAACTCTCACATCTGTCATGAGTCACTCAAACCAAACCATGTCTACGAGCATAGCATAGCAGTATAAGCATAACGTAGAAGTAATTCCCAAGGTTTCAAATGCAGGACAAAAGGTTCCTACCTCATCAACTACTTCCCAATACCAACAAGTTATCAACTCCTAACCATGCAATGTTTGAGGGTGAAACTAATGCATAAAAACTTGGTATGAAAGGGAGATGATCAAAGTGTGAAGTTGCCTGTACTATTGATGAAGATGATTCGCACTCATAGCTCCTGATAGTTCTACTCGTCACACTCAGTTCAATCTATCGTAAGCAAGCAATAGTAACCACACATAAGCAATCACTCAAAAGATCGAAAAGAACGAAGAAAGCAATTCGGAAAACTTTGAAACCAAGCAAATGAATCTTGCAACATAAACAATTTCTAACAGTACTAAATTAAGTGAGTTTGGCCTTTTCAGAAATATTAGGTCAAGAGCTTCAATTTGCAAAAAGAATCAACTCAAACGGAGTTATAAAACTCGAGTTATGAACAAACGAAGTTCAAATATAAAACTATTTGAATTCAAATTTTAATACTTTCAAAAATATGTTTAAGTTGGTTATCTGGATAGAGGAGATCGTAATGAAGAAGTGGGCGTTGGTTTCGTTGGATTTGGACAAGTGAAGTAAAAGTTGTGAGCATTTGAAAACCAGGGGCTATTCTATAGGAAAAAACATATTGCAACTAGGTCCCTGGCTACGTGGCGGAGTACTACTGGCTGAAAACCCTTCGCTGTGAATCTAAAACAGCGAATGTTCACTAAATAGAATGTGCCGGTTCGAAAAGAAAGAAAGAAAATCTTAGATCTAATCTGGGCCGTCTAGTCTAGATTGAACGGACGAGGTGGCTTCGGCCGTACCGCAGCGGTGGGGCTCGACGTCGCCGGAGAAGACGGCGGCGGTGGCATCGGCTTCGAGTGGGCGGCAGATCTGGTGGTCCTCCAGTGTGGCTGTGGGGTCAGGGAGAGGTGGCGCGTGGTGGCGAAGCCGATGGTGGTGGCGGCTTCGGCTGGGAGTGGCCGAGCAGAGCGAAACGAGGGGGCGGCGGATGATACGTCTCCAACATATCTATAATTTTTTATTGTTCCATGCTATTATATTACCCCTTTTGGATGTTTATGGGCTTTATATTACACATTTATATTATTTTTGGGAATAACCTACTAACTGGAGGCCCAGCCCGTATTGCTGTTTTTTTGCCTATTTTAGTATTTCGAAGAAAAGGAATATCAAACGGAGTCCAAACGGAATGAAACCTTCGGGAGCATGATTTTTGGAACGAACGTGATCCAGAGGACTTGGAGTTCAAGTCAAGAAGCAGCCGAGGCGGCCACAAGAGGGGAGGGCGCGCCCACCCCTACAGGGCGTGCCCCCTGTCTCTAGGGCCCCTCGGGCGGCCACCGACGTACTTCTTCCTCCTATATAAGCCTACGTACCCCAAAAACATCCAGGGAGCCAACAAAACACAATTTCCACCGCTGTAACCTTATGTATCCGCGAGATCCCATCTTGGAGCCTTCGCCAGCGCTCTGCCAAAGGGGGAATCGACCACGGAGGGCTTCCACATCAACACCATAGCCCCTCCGATGAGTTGCGAGTAGTTTACCACAGACCTTTGTGTAACGCCCCGGATACAACTTTCCATATTCGTAACTCCAACTCTTGCCATTTCTGGCTATGTGATATGTTATTTCCTTCGTGGTTGGGTTTTTGTCTTTCGTTTTGCATTTTATTCATGGCATGCATCTCATCTCATGGCATCATGTGCATTGCATCCGCATGTTTTTCATAAAACTCGTTACCGTTCGTAGCTGCCGCGTCCCCCCTTGCTTTCGTTGATCGTTCTGAGACCAACCTTGTTCTTCGTTTTCCCTCTTGACTAAACCGGAGTCTCTCTCAGACCCCTCGTGCGCGTCCGAAAGTTGTCTCGGACCTGACCCGGGCTGTCGTCACCGTTGGATCCGGATCATCCCCTAACATCTACAAAACATCTCCGTTTTCTTAATTGGACGTCCTAACCTATATTTTCTCAGCCGTCCGATTAAAATCGGAGGGACCAAATGCCCCTCCTACCTACCACCTACTATATATATCGTCCAAACCCTAGAATTTAGGGATCCTGTCCCATCCTCCCCATTCCACCGCTGCCACACACCCACCTTCTCCTCGGGATCCCCTAGATCCACCCACCTCCTCGATTTGCAAACCCAGCCAACCATTTGAACCCCGACCACCCAGGACCTCCCACCTCGAGCTCCTCCCAGATCACCACGCCTCCTTCACGAGCCAGGAGCTCGTCCACGGCCTCGAGCCACTTCTCCCGCCGGCAATAGAAGCCATCGACCAGGACCCCGTCGTCCTCCAACAGCAACCGGAGCTCCAGCTCTCCTCCCTTGGTCCATGGCGCCCTCGCTTCGAGCACGCAGGAACGCGCCCTTCCTCCCTGTTCTTCCTTCCCTTTCTCTATGTTTCTCCTTTCCCCGCTCATCTCTCTCTGTTGCCTCCATATGACACCATGGCCGGCCTCTTCTTTCGATCCATCGCCGCACCTTCGTCTCCTTCAAGCAGCAGCAGCCCCATGCCCCTTCGACCACGCTTGAACCCAAGCCGCTGCCTTCCCCTCGTTCCCCCGTGCAGACCACCGAAGGCCGTCCCGACCCCCTGCTGCCTCGAGCGCCCGCGCAGGACCTCGCCGGTCCACCAAGCTCGGTGCCTTCCCTTTCTTCTCTTTCCTCCTCCTGCAGTTCTTCTTCCCCGGCTCTCAACCTCCCCGTCTCTCTCTCTCTCTCTGAACCCTCTCCCTTTTATTCAGCAGAAGCTCCTGTCGCCGTTGCTCTTCCGCAAGTCCCTTGCCTCGCCGGAGCCGCTGCACCGAGCCCCGATCCGCGCCTCCCCTTGCCGGATTTGGACCCCGGCGCCTCCCCGCGCTCCGTTCCGCCCGTTCCGACCGGTTCCCGCCGACCCCGTCGCCAGCGCCCCTGCCGTCTTCTTCTCCATTGCCATGCTCCTGCTGCTGCTTCTGTTTCTTCAGAAACGAGAGCAGCAGCGGCTCGCCCGGTTTAGTCCCGAGCGTTGACCGCGCCCTCCAAGGCCCAGCGCCCCCCTCTTGCAGCCTCCCCTCCAATCGGGCCAAGTCCCATGGTGAGGCCACCCCGAGCGCCCCTCCCTTTTTTTCTCCTGTTGGGCCAGCCTGCAGTTTCGGCCCGATAGTTTTTTTCCTGACCGGTGAATTTGTATAATTATTCCAGAAGTTGCATATTTACGGATTACCCCTTTTGTTCATGCATCTAATAACGAATTAACCTGCATCATATGTAAACACTTTATATATGAAAAATTCTTAGTTTTTCATATAGTTTCAAAATGTGATGCTTTCATCCATGTTAAAATGCTTAAACTTGCTGTTTGTTTAATTTTGCATAAATGCCATGCTAAAATAATCTATTTCATAACTAAATAACCGTAGCTCAGTTTTAAATAAACTTTATATGTATTTGGGGTGGAAAAATGCCTAGTTTAACTTGGTGCACTTACTTTGCATGTTTAACAACACTAAAATATGTTTTAGGGCAGAACAGTACCAAATTCATAAATTGCACATGAGGATTTTCCGGAATTGTTGTTTGTTGTTCCGGCCTCATTTAAACTTGCCTGAATAGTTAGTTTCCACATGCTTCACCTCTTGCCATGCTTAACAACATTTAACATTGTTTGGTAGCTTAAACGAGATTAAACTAAATATGTCAATGTGGTGTTTTGTCAATATGCAACTCGTTGCATATTGAGCTCCACTTAACTTGTGGTATTGTTTGTTGCACTTTGCCATGCCATGCCTTATTAAACCGGACATGCATCATACCTGATTGTGCATCATGCCATGATTATGCTTGTGTGTTTACCATGTTGTTTGTTTGTTTCCGGTGTTGCTTCTTAGTTCCAGTAATGTTGCGATTGTGAGGATTCGTTCGACTACTCCCGTTCATCTTCTACATGGACTCGTTCTTCTTCCTAGCGGGATTTGAGGCAAGATGACCGTCACCTTGGATCTCATTACTATCATTGCTATGCTAGTTGCTTCGTTCTATCGCTATGCTATGCTACCTATCATTTGCTCCTCAACCCTTTCAAATTTGCCATGCCAGCCTCTAACCTTTTCACCCTTTCTAGCAAACCGTTGTTTGGCTATGTTACCGCTTTTGGTCAGCCCCTCTTATAGCATTGTTAGTTGCAGGTGAAGTTGAAGATTGCTCCATGGTGGATAGGATGATGTTGGGATATCACAGTATCTCTTATTTAAATAATGCATCTATATACTTGGTAAAGGGTGGAAGGCTCGGCCTTATGCCTGGTGTTTTGTTCCACTCTTGCCGCCCTAGTTTCCGTCATACCGGTGTTATGTTCCTGGATTTTGCGTTCCTAACACGGTTGGGTGATTTATGGGACCCCCTTGACAGTTCGCTTTGAATAAAACTTGTCCAGCAAGGCCCAACCTTGGTTTTACCATTTGCCTCACCACCACCTATACCCTTCCCTTGGGTCGGCCAACCCTAGGGTCATCTTTATTTTAGCCCCCCCGGGCTAGTGCTTCTCTAAGTGTTGGTTCGAACCGTGCAGCCTGCGGGGCCCCCTCGGGGAAACTCGAGGTCTGGTTTTACTCGTCGCTTGACTTATCCGGTGTTGCCCTGAGAACGAGATATGTGCAGCTCCTATCGGGATTGTTGGCGCATCGGGCGGCTTTGCTGGTCTTGTTTTACCAGTGTCGAAATGTGTTGTAAACCGGGATTCCGAGACTGATCGGGTCTTCCTGGGAGAAGGAATATCCTTCGTTGATCGCGAGAGCTTATCATGGGCTAAGTTGGGACACCCCTCCAGGGTTATAAACTTTCGAGAGCCGTAACCCACGGTTATGTGGCAGATGGGAATTTGTTATTGTCCGGTTATAGATAACTTGACACCAGATCCGATTTAAAACACATCAACCACGTGTGTAGCCGTGATGGTCTCTTTTCGGCGGAGTCCGGGAAGTGAACACGGTTTTGGGTTATGATTGACGTAAGTAGGAGTTCAGGATCACCTCTTGATCATTGCTAGCTTCACGACCGTTCCGTTGCTCCACTTCTCGCTCACATTTACGTATGTGAGCCACCATATCATGCTTAGTCGCTGCTGCAACCTCACCACTTTACCCCTTCCTTTCCCATTAAGCTTTGCTAGTCTTGATACCCATGGTAATGGGATTGCTGAGTCCTCGTGGCTCACAGATTACTACAACAATAGTTGCAGGTACAGGTTATGCGATGATCATGACGCAAGAGCGATGTTTACTTGTTTTGGAGTTCCTCTTCTGCTTCTTCTTCGATCAAGGGATAGGTTCCAGGTCGGCAGCCTGGGCTAGCAGGGTGGATGTCGTTTGAGTTCCTGTTTGTGTTTCATCCGTAGTCGGATGGTACTCTTATGTAAGATGATGTTGTATTCATGTGACATTGTATGCCTTTGGTTGTATCCCCATCTAATATGTAATGTCGATGTAATGATATCCACCTTGTAAAAGTGTTTCAATATGCGGTTCTATCCTTAGTGAGACCTTCGAGTCTCTTTAGGATAGTATTGCATATTGGGCGTGACAAGTTGGTATCAGAGCCTCGACCGACCATAGGAGCCCCCTTGATTGTTGGCCATTGTTGAGTCTAGAAGAAAACTATTTTGAGTCTTAGGATTATATATATCAGAGAGTAGGATTCTTTTTACTTCTCAGCCCCCTTCGTCGCTCTGGTGAGGACTCTCGGCGTAGATGTTTTGTCTTTCCTCTCCTCAATTTTTCACAAAAAAAAATTTAGGACCACGCGGGTATCTTGGAATTGTTCCGATATTCTTATGACGAGAACATTGTTCTTGGTGCCTCCTGACATTTAGGGGTTGTGGCAGTGTCCCGGGGAGTTGAGCTCCGAGGTGTTGTGGTCATAATTTTATGATTGCAGTTCTGGAATACCTGAGTTTTGCCGACATCGAAAATCTCTTTTATGCAGTTGTTGGTGAGATAACCTCGACGCCACCCAGTACTGGGGAGTTCGGGAGTATTGCCATAGCTCGTATAACGGATGCTTTTCGAACGTTGAGGTACACGATTTCCGGAGTTTTCTTGGTTATGTGTTGACGGATGGATACAGCTTGGATGTAGGTATTGTTAGTTTGAGTGAGATATATTGCTTCCCCTGTATCCCCAACACCAGATTGCATAACCAGAAAGTTTCAGGAGTTTTATAGGTGGGAATTCAAGTAGCTCCTAGAATATCTTTCCGACAGATGCCTGATATGGGATTGGGTAAATCTCTATCATATGTATTTGTTCCGGCTTATTTCTACAAGCCAATCCTTCGTTTTATTCTGAGTTGTGGTATTTGAGTTGCTTCAATGTCAAGTGTTGATTCCATACCTTATTCTGAGCGGTGTTCTCATATTCCTATGGGGATACTAATCATTTTGATCATCGAGATTGTCATGTCAATTCTTTCCAACCGGTGTGCTTCTCCTCAAGTGGATCCGATCATTTTCAACATCCGCAAGATCAACTCTAAGTTTTCTCACCGGTGTTTGTTTCATCCGTCCCCAAGTTGTCTTTGTTTTCCCCGCCCTCCCACCCTTTTTCTTCAAGGACTCAGATTTCTTAATCATGTATCCTTTTATTTGTGGGAAGTCTCTTCATTCTTTTTTGTCAAGGTTCTTATCCGGTGATTCTCAAGAAGATGCAGGAAGCTTCAAGTTTATCATTCTTTGCTCTCTTTTCTTCTCCGGTGGATTCAATTCAAGCTTTGTCGATCATATCCTTTCCTCTTTTCAAGTGTTTTCTCATGCCGGTGCACCTCTTAATCATCCACCTCTTGCTATTCATGGTTATCTGGAGTGCTGAAGATATCCCAGAAGATTCAAGTTTCTATTTGTAACCCTTTCAAGCTATTTCAAGCCATTTAATTCAACCAGTGCAATCTCTCTTTTCAAGAAATGTTTTCAATGGTGTTTCTTTTGAGTGGGCCCTAACCCACAGGTCTTTTCCCAGGATCTTACCTGGCTCTTCTAATTTTCCCGGAGCTATTCCCAAATTCTTGTCGAAGTTTGACGTAAGAATGAATTTCATCAATCACATGCCTTCTCCAAGGTCGCTTTCAAATTATTTTCATCTTTGGCTCAACCTTTCCTATTTTAATCCTTCCGGAGTGTCTCAACAACTCATGGTGGTGTTTCTCATCGTCATTCTCAACACAGAAGACCGAAGAAGTGTTTCCTCTAAATCTTGGTCCATTCTCTTGAAGATTCATGGTTCTAGCTTCATGCCATCCTCATAATTGTTTTTGATTGTGAGAATTCTTTTCACCCATCCGAAGCATTTCATGAGTTCTTTCCATTTTATTCCTACAAAGGCCATCATTTCGGGCTTATTCATTCTCAGCTTTTAGCTCTCCTTCTCCATATTCTACCGAAGCATCATTCAAGTATTCTCTAATAAGCTCATGATCTCTTCGTTCACTTGTATCTAAATCCCCTCAAGTATCTTCATTCTTTCCGGTGATTTGTGCCTTTGCTACTTTCATTTTCAATTCTTACGGTGGTTCTTTCAAGATTCTTTTTCTTTGATTATCATATTAATTCATTCATTCTTTTCAATCCTACCGGTGGTTCATGAAGACCTTCTCAAGTTTACGCTATATCTCTCTTAATCCTTTTTCAATGGGAATAAGTAGTATGCCAAATCCATTGCTTGTCATCAATTAAATTTGATGAAGGATAAGCATACAATCTTATTCTTATTTACTCGAGGTGACTCAATTATTTTTATAGAGATTATTCATGATGAATAAATTCATTATTACAAGTGATTCATCTTTCTTTCCGGAGTTGGTCATCATATCACATTCTCGGTTCGAGAGGCTCCATCTTTATTTTCCGAGTTCCAAGCTCTCTCAATTATCTCGTCGCGAAGCTCCTTCTAAATTATCGCAAGGCTTCACCTTGTGTTTTCAAGTTCTCTTTCTTTTTATCATCCTTTTATTACCGGAGTTCTTCATGGAGGCTCTACATGGTGGTTCATCAAGGATTATTTTCATTCTTCAATTGTTCTTCAAGATTTCTCTTGAAGTTGTGACCCGCCAAGCTATACTCTGAAATAAACATGGTGCTCAACACATGTTTTGTTTTGAGGAGCTCAAGTATTCTTCATCTTGCATTCCAAAGTGCAATTCTTTCTGCCTTATCTTTTGAGGTGGTGTTATGTCACTCTTGCAATTTTCTTCATGTTTCATGATTCATATGTTGTCAAGAATGAGGTATTTTAAATCCATCAATCTCTTCTTTGGAGTTATCTTGGTATAGATTTCACCTAAAGCCTTCCCTAAGGAATGTTGCTATTTGTGGTGCTTATCAATGATCCGAGTTTTCTCCTATCATCTGGGCGAAAGAAGTTTTCATCTCTTGTTTGATCTCAACAAGCAATAGTTTTTCGTTAGTGGCAGAATTTCACCTCAAGTGTTGAGATGTTTCCATAGGCCCACTACAAGCTTATTCTTTTCGTTGTTGGTTTTCCAACAACTCCGTTCTAATCTTCTTGGAAGGGTGCTTTCCAAGATCATTTGTGCCAGAAGTTGGCATTTTCTTCTCCATTCTTTTATTCCAATGATCTATCTTCTATTCTTTCTTCCGGAGGCATTGTGATGTTGCTCTTTTCACTCATCATCTCGTTTGGTGAGGTTCGTCTTCTTTTCTGGCTTATCCATTTAATCGGAGTGTTGTATCATCTCTTCAATATCTTTTCATCTCATCAAGTTTTCTTCTCTTTTCTACCGGAGTGCTGCCCAAATTCTGTCATTCTTGTTCCTTGGCTATCTCATTATATCGAGGTGGTCATATTCTTTTCGTTCGTGAAGCTCTTATTTCCATGTCTTTCAACCCTCAAGTTCTCGTAATACTTCTTGTTCCTCTTTTCTAATGGATTGTTTGCAATCTCGTTCATCTCTGCTGTACTCTTTCTTTTAAATTGCTTAACCTCTCATGGTTCGTGGTTTCACTCGTTGGTCAAAGAAGCAACTTTGTTTTACCTCTCCTCTTCCTTTTCCCTCTGGTGCCAACCTAGATCTCGGGACGAGATCCTCTTGTAGTGGTGGAGTGTTGTAACGCCCCGGATACAACTTTCCATATTCGTAACTCCAACTCTTGCCATTTTCGGCTATGTGATATGTTATTTCCTTCGTGGTTGGGTTTTTGTCTTTTGTTTTGCATTTTATTCATGGCATGCATCTCATCTCATGGCATCATGTGCATTGCATCCGCATGTTTTTCATAAAACTCATTACCGTTCGTAGCTGCCGCGCCCCCCCTTGCTTTCGTTGATCATTCTGAGACCAACCTTGTTCTTCATTTTTTCTCTTGACTAAACTGGAGTCTCTCTCAGACCCCTCGTGCGCATCCGAAAGTTGTCCCGGACCTTACCCGGGCTGTCATCACCGTTGGATCCGGATCGTCCCCTAACATCTACAAAACATCTCCGTTTTCTTAATTAGACGTCCTAACCTATATTTTCTCAGCCGTCCGATTAAAATCGGAGGGACTAAATGCCCCTCCTACCTACCACCTACTATATATATCGTCCAACCCTTGGATTTAGGGATCCTGTCCCATCCTCCCCATTCCACCGCTACCACACACCCACCTTCTCCTCGGGATCCCCTCGATCCACCCACCTCCTCGATTTGCAAACCCAGCCAACCATTTGAACCCCGACCACCTAGGACCTCCCACCTCGAGCTCCTCCCAGATCACCATGCCGCCTTCATGAGCCAGGAGCTCGTCCACGGCCTCGAGCCACTTCTCCCGCCGGCAATAGAAGCCATCGACCAGGACCCCGTCGTCCTCCAACAGCAACCGGAGCTCCAGCTCTCCTCCCTCGGTCCATGGTGCCCTCGCCCCGAGCACGCAGGAACGCACCCTTCCTCCCTGTTCTTCCTTCCCTTTCTCTATTTTTCTCCTTTCCCCGCTCATCTCTCTCTGTTGCCTCCACAGGACACCATGGCCGGCCTCTTCTTTCAATCCGTTGCCGCACCTTCGTCTCCTTCAAGCAGCAGCAGCCCCATGCACCTTCGACCACGCCTGACCCCGAGCCACTGCCTTCCCCTCGTTCCCCCGTGCAGACCACCCAAGGCCGTCCCATCCCCCTGCTGCCTCGAGCGCCCGCGCAGGACCTTGCCGGTCCACCAAGCTCGGTGCCTTCCCTTTCTTCTCCTTCCTCCTCCTGCAGTTCTTCTTCACTGGCTCTCAACCTTCCCGTCTCTCTCTCTCTGAACCCTCTCCCTTTTATTCAGCAGAAGCTCCTGTCGCCGTTTCTCTTCCGCATGTCCCTTGCCTCGCCGGAGCTGCTGCACCGAGCCCCGATCCGCGCCTCCCCTTGCTGGATTTGGACCCCGGCGCCTCCCCGCGCTCCGTTCCGCCCGTTCCGGTCGGTTCCCGCCGACCCCGTTGCCAGCGCCCCTGCCGTCTTCTTCTCCATTGCCATGCTCCTGCTATTGCTTTTGTTTCTTCAGAAACGAGAGCAGCGGCGGCTCGCCCGGTTCAGTCCCGAGCATTGACCGCACCCTCCAAGGCCTAGCGCGCCCCTCCTGTAGCCTCCCCTCCAATCGGGCCAAGGCCCATGGTGAGGCCACCCCCAGCGCCCCTCCTTTTTTTTCTCCAGTTGGGCTAGCCTGCAGTTTCGGCCTCATAGTTTTTTTCCTGACCTGCGAATTTGTATAGTTATTCCAGAAACTGCATATTTACAGATTACTCCTTTTGTTCATGCATCTAATAACGGATTAACCATGCATCATATGTAAAAACTTTATATATGAAAAATGCTTAGTTTTTCATCTAGTTTCATAATCTGCTGCTTTCATCCATGTTAAAATGCTTGAATTTGTTGTTTGTTTAATTTTGCATAAATATCATGCTAAAATGATCTATTTCATAACTAAATAACCGTAGCTCGGTTTTAAATAAACTTTATATGTATTTTGGGTGGAAAAATGCCTAGTTTAACTTGGTGCACTTACTTTGCATGTTTAACAACATTAAAATATGTTTTAGGGCAGAACAGTACCAAATTCATAAATTGCACATGAGGATTTTCCGGAATTGTTGTTTGTTGTTCCGGCCTCATTTAAACTTGCCTAAATAGTTAGTTTCCATATGCTTCACCTCTTGCCATTCTTAACAACATTTAACATTGTTTGGTAGCTTAAACGAGATTAAACTAAATATGTGAATGTGGTGTTTTGTCAATAGGCAACTCATTGCATATTGAGCTCCCCTTAACTTGTGGTATTGTTTGTTGCACTTTGCCATGCCATGCCTTATTAAACCGGACATGCATCATACCTGATTGTGCATCACGCCATGATTATGCTTGTGTGTTTACCATGTTGTTTGTTTGTTTCCGCTGTTTCTTCTTAGTTCCAGTAATGTTGCGATTGTGAGGATTCGTTCGACTACTCCCGTTCGTCTTCTTCATGGACGTTTTCTTCTTCCTAGCGGGATTTGCGTATGTTAGTCACCATATCGTGCTTAGTCGTTGCTGCAACCTCACCACTTTACCCCTTCCTTTCCCATTAAGCTTTGCTAGTCTTGATACCCATGGTAATGGGATTGCTAAGTCCTCGTGGCTCACAGATTACTACAACAACAGTTGCAGGTATAGGTTATGAGATGATCATGACCCAAGAGCGATGTTTACTTGTTTTGGAGTTCGTCTTCTGCTTCTTCTTCGATCAGGGGATAGGTTCCAGGTCAGCAGCCTGGGCTAGCAGGGTGGATGTCGTTTGAGTTTCTGTTTCTGTTTCATCCGTAGTCGGATGGTACTCTTATGTAAGATGATGTTGTATTCGTGTGACATTGTATGCCTTTGGTATGTATCCCCATCTATTATGTAATGTTGATGTAATGATATCCACCTTGTAAAAGCGTTTCAATATGCGGTTCTATCCTTAGTGAGACCTTCGAGTCTCTTTAGGATAGTATTGCATATTGGGCGTGACACTTTGGGTCCATAGTTATTAGCTAGATGGCTTCATCTCTCTTTTTGGATCTCAATACAATGATCTCCCCCTCTCTTGTGGAGATCTATTCGATGTAAACTCTTTTTGCGGTGTGTTTGTCGAGATCCAATGAATTGTGGGTTTATGATCAAGTTTATCTATGAGAAATATTTGAATCACCTCTGAATTCTTTTATGCATGATTGAGTTATCTTTTCAAGTCTCTTCGAATTACCAGTTTGGTTTGGCCTACTAGATTGCTCTTTCTTGCCATGGGAGAAGTGCTTAGCTTTGGGTTCAATCTTCCGGTGTCCTTTCCCAGTGACAGTAGGAGCAGCAACGCACGTATTGTATTGTTGCCATCGAGGATAAAAAGATGAGGTTTATATCATATTGCTTGAGTTTATCCCTCTACATCATGTCATCTTGCTTAATGCGTTACTCTATTCTTTATGAACTTAATACTCTAGATGCAGGTAGGAATCGGTCGATGCGTGGAGTAATAGTAGTAGATGCAGGCAGGAGTCGGTCTACTTGTTGCGGACGTGATGCCTATATACATGATCATGCCTAGATTATCTCATAATTATTCGCTTTTCTATCAAGTGCTCGACAGTAATTTGTTCACCCACCGTAATACTTATGCTATTTTCAGAGAAGCCTCTAGTGAAACCTATGGCCCCGGGTCTATTTTTTATCATATTTTCTTTCAATCTACTTTTATTTGCATCTTTACTTTTTGCATCTATATTATAAAATACCAAAAATATATTTATCTTATCATACTATCTCTATCAGATCTCACTTTCGCAAGTGGTCGTGAAGGGATTGACAACCCTTTTATTGCGTTGGTTGCCAGTTCTTTGTTTGTTTGTGTAGGTGCGTGGGACTTTTGAGGAGCCTCCTACTAGATTGATACCTTGGTTCTCAAAAACTGAGGGAAATACTTATGCTACTATTGCCGCATCACCCTTTCCTCTTGAAGGAAAACCAACGCAAGCTCAAGACGTAGCAAGAAGGATTTCTGGCGCCGTTGCCGGGGAGGTCTTCGCTCAAGTCAAGACATACCAAGTACCCATCACAAACTCATCTCCCTCGCATTTACATTATTTGCCATTTGCCTCTCGTTTTCCTCTCCCCCACTTCACCCTTGCCGTTTTATTTGCCCTCTCTTTCTCAATCTCCTCCTCTCTTTTTCGCTTGCCTTTTTTCTATTTGCTTGTGTGTTGGATTACTTGTTGCCATGGCGCAATATAATACCAAATTGTGTGATTTCTCCAATACCAATAATAATGATTTCCTTAGTACTCCGATAGCTCCTCTTAATGATGTTGAGTCTTGTGAAATCAATACTACTTTCCTGAATCTTGTTATGAAAGATCAATTCGCCGGCCTTCCTAGTGAAGATGCCGCTACTCATCTAAACAACTTTGTTGATTTGTGTGATATGCAAAAGAAGAAAGATACGGATAATGATATTGTTAAATTGAAGTTATTTCCGTTTTCACTTAGAGATTGTGCTAAAGTTTGGTTTTCGTCTTTGCCTAAAAATAGTATTAATTCTTGGAAGAAGTGCAAAGATGCTTTTATCTCTAAGTAGTTTCCTCCCGCTAAGATTATCACTCTTAGGAACGATATTATGAATTTTAAACAACTTGATCATGAGCATGTTGCCCAATCTTGGGAAAGAATGAAATTGATGATTCGCAATTGCCCTGCTCATGGTTTGAATTTATGGATGATCATACAAAATTTTTATGCTGGTTTGAACTTTGCTTCTAGAAATCTCTTAGATTCGGCCGTGGGAGGCACGTTTATGGAAATCACGTAGGAGATGCTACAAAACTTCTTGATAATATTATGGCTAATTATTATCAATGGCACACCGAAAGATCTTCTAGTAAAAAAGTGCATGCTATAGAAGAAATCAATGTTTTGAGTGAAAAGATGGATGAACTTATGAAATTGTTTGCTACTAAAAATAATCCTCTTGATCCTAATGATATGCCTTTGTCTACTTTGATTGAGAATAATAATGAATCTATGGATGTTAATTTTGTTGGTAGGAATAGTTTTGGAAACAACGCTTAAAGAGGAAACTTCAATTCTAGACCGTTCCCTAGTAATTCCTCCAATAATTATGAAAATTCCTAAAATAATTCTTATGGTAGTTTTAATAATATGCCCTCTGATTTTGAGAATAGTGTGAAAGAATTTATGATTTCTCAAAAGAATTTTAATGCCTTGCTTGAAGAAAAATTGCTCAAAGTTGATGATTTGGCTAGGAACGTTGATAGACTATCGCTTGATGTTGATTCTCTTAAACTTAGATCTTCTCCTCCTAAGCATGATATCAATGAGTCTCTCAAAGCCATGAGAATTTCCATTGATGAGTGCAAGGAAAGAACCCCTAGATTGCGTGCTAAGAAAGATTGCTTTGTAAAGGCGTGTTCTTCTAGTTTCAATGAAAATAATGATGAAGATCTCAAAGTTATTGATGTGTCTCCTATTAGATCTTTGTTTTGCAATATGAATCTTGATAATAATGGGACTGGAGATGAGTCAACTTTACCTAGAAGGCTTCCCAAGAATTCAGAGTTTTTAGATCTTGATGCTAAATTTGGTAAAAGTAGGATTGGACAGGTCATGACTTTAAATAGTATTGAACCCACTATGTCGGATTTCAAGGAATTTGATTATGATAATTGTTCTTTAGAAGGTTGTATTTCCTTGTTGCAATCCGTTGTTAATTCTCCTCATGTTTATAGTCAAAATAAAGCTTTTACCAAACATATTGTTGATGCCTTCATGCGATCTTATGATCAAAAACTTAATTTGAAAGTTTCTATACCTACAAAACTTAATGATGAGTGGGAACCTACTATAAAGATTAGAATTAAAGATCATGAGTGTTTTGCTTTGTGTGATTTGGGTGCTAGTGTTTCCACGATTCTGAAAACTTTATGTGATATTCTAGGTTTCCATGATCTTGATGATTGCTCTTTAAATTTGCACCTTGTGGATTCCACCATTAAAAAGCCAATGAGAAGGATCAATGATGTTCTCATTGTTGCAAATAGAAATTTGGTGCCCGTAGATTTTATTGTTCTTGATATAGATTGCAATCTTTCTTGTCCTACTATTCTTGGTAGACCTTTCCTTTGAACGATTGGCTCGATTATTGATAGGAAGGAAGGGAATATTAGATTCCAATTTCCATGAAAGAAAGGCATGGAGCACTTTCCAAGAAAGAAAGTCAAATTACCTTATGAATCCATCATGCGAGCTACTTATGAATTTAGTGCCGAAGATGGCACTACTTAGATCTATCTTCACTTTTATGCCTAGCTAGGGGCGTTAAACGATAGCGCTAGTTGGGAGGCAACCCAATTTTATTTGTGTTATTTGTTTTTGTTCCTATTTAGTAATAAATTTTGCATCTACCTTCTGTTTAGATGTGTTTTTATGTTTTAATTAGTGTTTGTGCCAAGTAGAACCTATAGGATAACCTATGATGATAGTTAATTTGATTATGCTGAAAAACAGAAACTTTGCACGCACGAATTTAGTTTTGTTAAATCACAGAAACATGATTTTGCGTTGATTCTTTCTGCTGCTGATCAATAGACAAATTTTCCAGGACTTCCTATTTGTGTAGGATTTTTAGAGTTCCATAAGTTTGCGTTAGTTACAGATTGCTACAGACTGTTCTGTTTTTGACAGATTCTTTTTTCGTGTGTTGTTTGCTTATTTTGATGCATCTATGGCTAGTAAAATAGTTTATAAACCATAGAGAAGTTGGAATACAGTAGGTTTAACACCAGAATAAATAAATAATGAGTTAATTACAATACCTTATGTGGTGGTTTTGTTTTCTTTCACTAACGGAGCTTATAAGATTTCCTGTTGAGTTTTGTGTTGTGAAGTTTTCAAGTTTTGGGTAAACTTTGATGGACTATGGAATAAGGAGTGGCAAGAGCCTAAGCTTGGGGATGCCCATGGCACCCCAAGATATTCAAGTATAGCCAAAAGCCTAAGCTTCGGGATGCCCCGGGAAGGCATCCCTCTTTCGTCTTCGTTCATTGGCAACTTTACTTGGAGCTATATTTTTATTCGCCACATGATATGTGTTTTGCTTGGAGCGTCGTGTATTATATTAGTCTTTGCTTTTTAGTTTACCACAATAATCCTTGCTGTACACACCTTTTTGGGAGAAGCCTACTTGATTGAATTTATTAGAATATGTTATGTGCTTCACTTATATCTTTTGAGCTTGATAGTTTTTGCTCTAGTGCTTCACTTATATCTTTTAGAGCACGGCGGTGGCTTATTTTTGTAGAAATTGCTAGTCTCTCATGCTGCACTTATATTATTTTGAGAGTATTTTAGAACAGCATGGTATTTGCTATGGTTATAAAATTGGTCCTAGAATGGTAGGCATCCAAGTTGGGTATAATAAAAACTATCATAGGAAGTGAATTGGATGCTATGATCAATTTGATACTTGATAATTGTTTTGAGATATGGAGGTAGTGATATTAAAGTCATGCTAGTTGGGTGATTATGAATTTAAAGAATTCTTGTATTGAAGTTACCAAGTCCCGTAGCATGCACGTATGGTTAAAGTTGTGTAACAAATTTGAAACATGAAGTGTACCTGGCTTGTGCATCCTTATGAGTGGCGGTTGGGGACGAGCAATGGTATTTTCCTACAAATCTATCCCCCTAGGAGCATGCGCGTAGTGCTTCATTTTTGATGACTTCTGAATTTTTGCAATCAGTATATGAGTTCTTTTGACTAATGTTGAGTCCATGAATTATACGCATTTTTACCTTTCCATCATTGCTAGCCTCTTTGGTACCGTGCATTGCGCTTTCTCACCTTGAGAGTTGGTGCAAACTTCGATGGTGCATCCAAACCCCGTGATACGATAGGCTCTATCATACATAAGCCTCCTTATATCTTCCTCAAAACAGCCACCATACCTACCTATTATGGCATTTCCATAGCCATTCCGAGATATATTGCCATGCAACTTTCCACCTTTCCATTCATCATCATCATGACATACTTTACTTTTGTCATATTGCCATTGCATGATCATGTAGTTGACATCGTATTTGTGGCAAAGCCACCATGCATAATTTTCATACATGTCACTCTTGATTCATTGCACCATCCCGGTACACCGCCGGAGGCATTCATATAGAGTCATATCTTGTTCTAGTTTCGAGTTGTAATTCATATGTTGTAATCAATAGAAGTGTGATGATCATCATTATTAGAGCATTGCCCAAAGAAAAAAAAAGAAAAAAAGAAGAAAGGCCAAAAGAAAAAAAAGTCCCAAAGACAAAAGAAAAGAGAAAAAAGAAAAAAAGAAAATAAATAAAAGGGGCAATGTTACTATCTCTTTTTCCACATTTGTGCTTCAAAGTAGCACCTTGTTCTTCATGTAGTGAGTCTCATATATTGTGCTTCAAAGTAGCACCATCTTTTCATGTAGTGAGTCTCATATGTTGTCTTTTTCATACTAGTGGGAATTTTTCATTATAGAACTTGGCTTGTATATTCCTACAGCGGGCTTCCTCGAATGCCCTAGGTCTTCATGAGCAAGCAAGTTGGATGCACACCCACTAGTTTTCTTTTTGTTGAGCACTCATTTATAGCTCTAGTGCATCAGTTGCATGGAAATCCCTACTCCTCACGTTAACATCAATTGATGGGCTTCTCCATAGCCCGTTGATTATCCTCGTCAATGTGAGACTTTCTCCTTTTTTGTCTTCTCCACAGAATCCCCATCATCATATTCTATTCCACCCATAGTGCTATATCCATGGCTACGCTCATGTATTGCGTGAAGGTTGAAAAAGTTTGAGATTATTTAAGTATGAAACAATTGCTTGGCTTCTCATCGGGGGTATAGAAGTTGGGAACATCTTTGTGTGATGAAAATGAAGCATAGCCTAACTATATGATTTTGTAGGGATGAACTTTCTTTTGCCATGTTATTTTGAGAAGACATGATTACTTTAATTAGTATGCTTGAAGTGTTACTATTTCTTTTATCAATATGAACTTTATTTTGAATCATTTGGATCTGAACATTCATGCCACAATCAAGAAAATTACATTGAGAATTATGCTAGGTAGCATTCCACATCAATTTTTTTTGTTTTTATCATTTACCTACTCGAGGACGAGCAGGAATTAAGCTTGGGGATGCTTGATACGTCTCCAATGTATCTATAATTTTTGATTGTTCCATGATATTATATTACCCCTTTTGGATGTTTATGGGCTTTATTTTACACATTTATATCATTTTTGGGACAAACCTACTAACCGGAGGCCCAGCCCGTATTGCTATTTTTTTGCCTATTTCAGTATTTCGAAGAAAAGGAATATCAATCGGAGTCCAAACGGAATGAAACCTTTGGGAGCATGATTTTTGGAACGAACATGATCCAGAGGACTTGGAGTGCAAGTCAAGAAGCAGCCGAGGCGGCCACCAGAGCGAAGGGCGCGCCCACCCCTATAGGGCGCGCCCCCTGTCTCGTGGGGCCCTGGGGCGGCCACCGACGTACTTCTTCCTCCTATATAAGCCTACGTACCCCAAAAACATCTAGGGAGCCAACGAAACATAATTTCCACCGCCGTAACCTTCTGTATCTGCGAGATCCCATCTTGGAGCCTTTGTTGGCGCTCCACCGGAGGGTGAATCGACCATGAAGGGCTTCTACATCAATACCATAGCCCCTCCGATGAGTTGTGAGTAGTTTACCACAGACCTTCGGGTCCATAGTTATTAGCTAGATGGCTTCTTCTCTCTTTTTGGATCTCAATACAATGTTCTCCCCCTCTCTTGTGGAGATCTATTCGATGTAAACTCTTTTTGCGGTGTGTTTGTGGAGATCCGATGAATTGTGGGTTTATGATCAAGTTTATCTATGAGAAATATTTTAATCTCCTCTGAATTATTTTATGTATGATTGAGTTATCTGTGCAAGTCTCTTCAAATTATCGGTTTGGTTTGGCCTACTAGATTGATCTTTCTTGCCATGGGAGAAGTGCTTAGCTTTGGGTTCAATCTTGCGGTGTCCTTTCCCAGAGACAGCAGGGGCAGCAAGGCACGTATTGTATTGTTGCCATCGAGGATAAAAAGATGGGGTTTATATCATATTGCTTGAGTTTATCCCTCTACATCATGTCATCTTGCTTAATGCGTTACTCTGTTCTTTATGAACTTAATACTCTAGATGTATGCAGGAGTCGGTCGATGTGGGGACTAATAGTAGTAGATGCAGGCAGGAGTCGGTCTACTTGTCACGGACGTGATGCCTATATACATGAAAATGCCTAGATAATCTCATAATTATTCGCTTTTCTATCAATTGCTCGACTGTAATTTGTTCACCCACCGTAATACTTATGCTATTTTGAGAGAAGCCTCTTGTGAAACCTATTGCCCCCGGGTCTATCTTTTATCATATTTGCTTTCAATCTACTTTTATTTGCATCTTTACCTTTTGCATCTACATTATTAAATACCAAAAATATATTTATCTTATCATACTATCTCTATCAGATCTCACTTTCGCAAGTGGCCGTGAAGAGATTGGCAACCCCTTTATTGCGTTGGTTGCGAGTTCCTTGTTTGTTTGTGTAGGTGCGTGGGACTTTTGAGGAGCCTCCTACTGGATTGATACCTTGGTTCTAAAAAACTGAGGGAAATACTTACGCTACTATTGCTGCATCACCCTTTCCTCTTCAAGGAAAACCAACGCAAGCTCAAGATGTAGCTGCGGATCTCGTCGGAGCTCCCAACTTTGGCGAGTGCGTGCGGTTTCGGCGGCTTCGGCTCGAGGGAGAGAGAGGAACGGGGTCTGGGGCCTCGGGTATATATAAGAGGAGGGTCAGCGTGGAGGAGGGGGTAGGAGATGCGGCGGAGGAGTCCACGTCAGGGACGGCGGCGGCGACCGTGGTCGGGCGGGACTCCCGCTCGGAGGGAGATGGCGCGCGGTGCTGGGCTGGAGGAGAGATTTTTTAAACATTGATTTTTGCAGGGAAAAATAAAACCAAATAAACTAAAATATACTATAGCCATATAATATATCAAAAAAATCAGAAAAAGATTTCCTACAACCTGAACATTTTTATAACATCAAATAAAATCCACAAAATTGAAATAAAGCATAGAGTGCTGCTGTTGCACTAAAATTCAATAAAAACATTTAAAAAATACCAAAGTGATTTCAAATTTATTTTTCTTCATTTTTCTCCTGTAGGGAATCATTTTACCCTAATTTCCATATATATTTTTTGGAGAAAAATAATTTGAATAAAACCCAAATAACTCCAAATTAAAAATAATTTGAAAAGGACTTTAAATTGGATTTCTTTTAAACTTCCAACTCATATTTCATATGTTTTTAAGAAGTCATTTTATCTTCTCTCATGAAAACATTGAGTTGCTTTAAGTTTCTGAATTTGAAATAGTTCCAAATGAAATTCAAATCTTTTAGAAAGCCTTTTAATTTATTTAAATGGAAGAAGTCATGTCATCTTCTCTCTAGGGTTTTGTGATGAAATGAATTTGAATTCATGGAGATCATGAATGCAAGATGAAAGTTTGGGGAAGTCATTTTATTCCCTCTCATTTAACTTTCAAAATTTTCAAATTTCACTCATCTTCACACAATCAATCAAACAAACTGTCAAAATCATCTATTTATTATAACATTCCAAAATTTAGAATTTTGGGATGTTACAAACCTACCACCCTTAAAAATGAATCTCGTCCTCGAGATTCAGAGAGGCTAGAAAGAAATAGGTTAGGGTCGGGGTCTTCTCAAAATCCATCATTCGTCGTAGGGGGTCTGGGGTTCTACCACCCTTAGAAACATCATTGCGGTTCCATCAAAACTCATATGCTCCATCCTTATTGATGACAGTATCAGTCTTCTTAGATCTTCAGGACAATTCCTTCTCTGGCCTTCCGGTAGTGGCATAACCTTTACCGGAATTTTTTCTGTCCTTTTATCTTGGTAAGGTTATTCCATGACTGGATCTTCTTAGCTGACGGGTCTGGCGCTAGTACTAATCAACTATCGATATCTCATGGTGGTCAATGATTTATGGTTTCTCTTGCAGAAAACGGGTCTGGGTTGAACATCACCGTATGTCCTACGATTGCCAACAACTACCTTTACAAGGGAAAAATTGTCATACCATTTTAGGGTTTAAACCAGGTTTTGATCGTCGTCTCTCTACTATAGGTAAGTCACTCAGATTTTCCATCCCATATAGCAAGGCGAATAATAAGAGTAAGTCGGTATGGTGATCAATCCATCCCGCACCCAAATCATTACCTTGTATATGGTTTAGCGAATCTCGCATTCTAGCTCTCGGTCATCCTCACAGGCATTGAAGAATTTCTCTTGTCAACGAACCAAGTTCGGATAATCCATTGATTCTGCAAGCCAAACAAACAACTATCATTCCTTCACAACTCTCAGGTTTTGTGTTGCTCCTATGATCGTCGGTGGACAAAGTCGTATCCTCTTCCAGGGTTCTTCCTTCAGCAAGAGTGTGCTTGCTTCTTGGCAGGTACTGGGGCCTATGGGTTATGGCCCATGTCATTACTTGCAAACCTTGAAATCGTCCTTGGGGCAACCGATCATTATTCCAACATCCAGCTTCCTAGCATTCTTAAATCCATCCAATTGTACTGTCTTCCTTCCTTCTATTCGTACCAAACTAAGAGTGATTACTCAGACTCATTAGAGAGTCACCATTGCTCCATGTTACCAACATCATACCTCCTTTATATCCAAATAGTACTTCATCCTTTCATACTCTTGGGATATCCCACATATCGCGACAAAACTCGTACTTATTTTGTCCGAAGTCCACTTCGTGGAATATCATTTTCTTTACCAGGGGTCAAGGGTCCTCACAGGGTACTACCACCTTTAAATTGCTCCAATTCTTCCGTAGACCATATTTCTCATATCCTTGAAAATGGTCAAAATCTTTTTTCATAAAGTGACAACTCATAAAATCCAAATCAATACCAACGATGCCAACTTTATTGATTCTCAAATTATTACAATATCCTGCATTTCCATTACATGCCTCAACTCAACACCTCAATGTAAAATAATTGTTCCCACTACTACTACTACATTTATATTGTTGCTAACTCAACTATTTAGCACAAGTATCCTTCTTCTTGGGACAATCCTTCACAAAGTGCCCTGCTTCATTAAAACAAAAACATATCACTTATGACAACTCTCGAGGTTTCCTCATGATTACATAGCCTCCTTGGGTCCTCGGCTTCCTTTTTGGGCAACTGCTAAAGTAGTGCCCTGACTCCTTGCACCTAAAACAGGTGATATGGCTCAGGTCCTTCCTGGAATCCAATCTACTTCTCTTCCTGGACTTTGCCGTTCCAATCAGGGCTTCTATTTCCTGTGGGTCATACTCTACTTCCTCTGTCGGGAATTCTACTAGGTCCCCATTCAGACAATTCTGGGAGATGTGTCCTTCTTCTCCACATGAATAGCAAGACTTGGTGCAGGGTTTAATTGGGTTTTCTTCGGGTGTGTCCTCCACCTCTTCCTTCATCACAGGTTCTTCTAAAATTTCCTTGAGGGTTACTTTCATTGCTTATTTCTTCTGCTGGATGGTTCTTTGTACCATGGGGTAAATGTGACACTGAGCAGGGTAGTGGGTAGTTCCTTCACACAAGAAACAAGTAATCTGCCTAGTTGGGCATTCTTCAGCTGGGTGACTTCCTTCACAATTATGGCATTCATCCTTGTGTTCTTTAAGGTTGTGTCCTATTTCTCCACAAAGCATGCATGCACAGAGTTTCTTCATATCCTTTCCATAAGGCTCCAAATTCGGGGACACAAGACGAGACTTTAGCAAAGTCAACTTAAATTCCTTCCAAGTGGTTACTCCTTGCCATCCATTGATGGTTTGGTACATCCTCCACCAAGTAGCAGCACCTCTTTCATAGCACTATAGAGCAGGCTGGGCCATATCCTTTTCGGCTATAGGGTTATTCTTCATGTGATCCTCCATGTTCTGAATCCATCGGTCCTTCTCCAATTGACTCATCGGTCCGGATAATATGAGCTCGTCTCCATTCATCCTCTATTTGGTCGAGGGGTTTTGGGGTGAGATAAGAGAGATAGAGAGGGATACACACAATACAAACAATAGTTTTGAAAAGGCATTTTATTTTTGTGGCTGTCGGAAAAACATCAAACAAATGACAGCTCACAATCGTCGCATCTAACGTAAGTATATAATAGGGGATTGGTCTTCTAAAGGTCAATAAATCTTCAAAGTCGCCAAACTCTTCTTGTTCATGTCTCCGATAGCTTCTTCCGATCATGCTTGTCCTTCTCAAGTTCCTCTGCCAGATCTCTGTTGACACAAAGTCTCTAGTGACATCCTTTAATATTTCTAGAGTTGCATTCCAAACTTCTAGGTTTCAACATCCTTGGCATGAGCCATGGTTCTATTGTCTTTTAGTTCCTAAATTCTCCGGTATCTCGAGGTTTTAGCTCCTCCAGCTTAACTACTTTCAACTTCTGGTTCTTGAGTTCTTCACGAATTGCCTCCTTGTAAAATATGACTTCCTAAAGGTCCCTCTAAAATTCTTCATGTAATACTCCAGATCCTGGCGATGCACCAGCTAAGGTTAAAACTGCATCCTTTGCTAACAGATGCTCCATCAGCCTTCTACCATCCAATCCTCCCATGCATCTACATGCTTAACTCCGCACGGTGACAATAGTATAAGTGGGCAATAACACCATGGTCAGCCATGTCTATGCCCATGTTACTGCCATGAGCTTTCGTTCCATAATTGATATCTCCTGTCTTAGGGTTTTCTTGACAAAAACTTTCAGTTCTAATGCTCCATGCTCTGGTCTTTCTCTGATACACTTTGACCTCAGGTATTGACAGCTTCCATAGTCGGCCAAGTTCCATAAGGGTATCCTTCCTAGGTCATACTAATCTAGAAATTCTACAGGGCCTTCAAATTCTCCTAGTCTTCGGAGTCTTCAACCGTTGTAGTTTCCATTTTTATAATGCATGGTAGAATCCTCTTCATTCCGAAGTGGTCTTAGTTGTCCAATATCTTGTACTTCATGGAGTGGTGTCATCAGCCGAATCTTCATGTGGTCAAAAGGGGAAAGGGTATAGTCTAACGAAAAGAGAAACATTTGTATAAGCTCAGAAGAGAAGAGAGGTAAGAGATCTTTTTGAAAATAAAGTAGTAGAGAAAATCTTTCCTATGGGCTTGCCAGTCTCTAGGGTCACGTCCTACAGTCAACATGTGCTCTGATACCATCTTGTAGCGACCCGACCTGAGACAGTCAAGTCTCTGTGCTTAAGTGTCATCCCTGGATCGATATGCCAACACACACAATACTCAAGGATTTATAACAGAGGTAAATCACATGTATAAAATAACGTAAATACTATTACCTCAATCCAAATAGCGGAAGTGACAACAAGGTTGTGGATTCCCATCAACACCAACGACAAAGTTGAGTGTAGAAATCATAACCCTAACGTATCACTTACTCGTTGTAAGATTCCTGCAACATGAGACGTTGCAGCCATGTACGTCAGTACATTGAATGTACTGGCAAATTCACACCGTAGGATAATAATGAATAATAGCTATCACTACAGGCATATTTGGCTGGTGGAAAGCTCTAAGTTTATTTTTGCATAAACCCAATTTTTTCCTACAACAAAGGAATATATTTTATGTAACTACCAAATTTGTTGAAAACATTGAGAAGGTTCCTCCAACTCAATCCCAAATTTAATCATCAACCCAACAAATTATTTAAGTAAGGTGATGAGATTAACATGATAATCCAAGAACCAGATACTCAAGATGTCCATAACCGGGGACACGGCTAACCATGATTAGTTTGTACACTCTGCAGAGGTTTGCGTAGTTTTCCCCACAAGACTCGATCGCCTCTGTTGGATTTCTCACACTACAAGGTGTTTGAGAAAAGGATGACCGAGACACAGTCTTTCAGAAGCATTAACTCTTTACTCTGGGTAGAAAATACCACCTACACCCCCTAAATCTGCTAGTCTACCTCTTCAAGAGCTCACGCAACATACTCAACTATGCCAGAGCCCATAATGGCTTGTGGCTGCACACGGAAGTTTCTAGCATGAATAATCTTATGATCCCTTTGAGCCTCGGTGGCATTCCATAGGGTAATCATACGAGTCCTCCGGGATTCCCTTGGGCAAGCACTGGGTTCTCCAGGTGCCCGAGCAAACCACTGGGTACTCCAGGGTGCCCCTACCAGTCCACCCAGATGTGTATTAAAGTAGCCACCTTAAGTTAACCATTAATAATAACTCTCACATCTGTCATGAGACACTCAAACCAAACCACGTCTATGAGCATAGCATAGCAGTATAAGCATAATGTAAACTCCCAAGGTTTCAAATGTAGGACAATAGGTTCCTACCTCATAAACTACTTCCCAGTACCCGCAAGTTATCAACTCCTAACCATGCAATGTTTGAGGGTGAAACTAATGCATAAAAACTGGGTATGAAAGGGATATGATCAAAGTGTGAACTTGCATGTACTGTTGATGAAGATGATTCACACTCATAGCTCCTGATAGTTCTACTCGTCACACTCAGTTCAATCTATCGTAAGCAAGCAATAGTAACCACACATAAGCAATCACTCAAAAGATCGGAAAGAACGAAGAAAGCAATTTAGAAAACTTCGAAACCAAGCAAATGACCCTTGCAACAGAAACAATTTCTAACAGCACCAAAATTAAGTGAATTTGGCCTTTTCAGAAAGTTTAGGTCAAGAGCTTCAATTTGCAAAAAGAGTCAACTCAAACGGAGTTATAAAACTCGAGTTATGAACAAACGAAGTTCACATAAAAACTGTTTGAATTCAAATTTTAATACTTTAAAAAATATGTTTAAGTTGGTTATCTGGATAGAGGATAACATAACGAAGAAGTGGGCGTTGGTTTCGTTGAAAACCAGGGGCTATTCTGTAGGAAAAACAAATTGCACCTAGGTCCCTGGCTACGTGGCAGAATACTACTGGCTGAAAACCATTCGTTGTGAATCTAAAACGTACCGGTTTGAAAAGAAATAAAAAAAATCTTAGATCTAATCTGGGACGTCTAGTCTAGATCGAACGGACGAGAGTGCTTTGGGCGTACCGCGGCGGTGGGGCTCGACATTGCCGGAGAAGACGGCGGTGTCGGCGTCGGCTTAGAGCGGGCGGCGGCTCTGGTGGTCCTCCGGCGTGGCCATGGGGTCGGGGAGAGGCGGCGCGTGGTGGCGAAGCTAATGGTGGTGGCGGCTTCGGCTGGGAGTGGCAGAGCAGAGCGAAACGAGGGCGGCGGATCTCGTCGGAGCTCCCAACTCCAGCGAGTGCGTGCAGTTTCGGCGGTTTCGGCTCAATGGAGAGAGAGGAACGGGGCCCGGGGCCTCGGGTATATATATGTGGAGGGGCGGCATGGAGGAGGGGGCAGGAGAGGCGGCGGAGGAGTCTGCGTCGGGGACTAGCACGGAGAAGGGGAAGAAGCCTCTGTCCACAGCTAACCCGCCTCTGACAATCGAGCCCGCCATCAGTCGGACTCGGGTGCTCAACCTGGAGGCCATGGGCAAGGTCTGCCCTGCGCTCGCCTCCCGCTTCAACGAGTGGGGAAAGACGGTGGCTTGGCCTACGTCTTGGGCCTCCATTGCTAGGACAGCCACTGAGGTTCGGTTCTTCCTTGACGCCTTGTGGGCTGGCCTGGTTCTCCCTTTCTCCGCCTTCTTCAATGCAGTGCTTTCCCATTACCACATTCACATGCTGCATCTTGATCCCCAATCTGTCGCCCTTCTTGCCATATTGCCTTTGTTTGCAAGGCCATGGTGGGAACTGCTCCTTCCATTGCCCTTTTGCCCATTTCTTCTCGCTACATTTGACCGACCCCTCGCAGTGCTCGGGGTGCTTGAGCTTCCAGGCTGTGGCAGAGACGGCCGCCTCAGGGGTTGATTTTGATCTCCTGCCATGCACGAGCGGGTTCCGGACGCGGTGGTTGTACGTGGATGTTGGAGTGCTCAGCCCCCTGCTCTCGCCTCCGTCGTCGCCCACTGTCCCCAACCCTGACTGGCGCCACGAGAGGCTCGCGAGCTCTCTCCCTGCCTTCGTCTGGCTCCGATTGAAGAGGTTGAGGGACCTTGGCGTGACCGCACCTCAGGTGGTGAAGGAGTCCCTTTGGTGTTGCATTGCCCCTCTCCAGCGCCATTCCCGACCAATGTGGGCCCTAACCGATGACCAGGATCACATGAGGCTTCAGGAGTCGGAGCTCTTGCCCGAGGCGCAGAGGACGGTGCTTGAAGTCTTGACTAGCAACCCCTCGCCAAGCGATATGCCGGAAGAGGGTTGCCTTTTGTATCTTTGCTTGAACAGGGTTGAGTTTGCGGGACAGATGCCTTCCTTCAACGAATGGGGGCTGCGCCCGCTTGGCCTTGTGGGGCCTCGCGAGAATCCTGCCGTCGGGGCTCTCCTCCTTACCACCAGCACCGAGCTTGCCCCAAGAGTGGCCGCAGGGAGGCAAGCATCGCTTGAGGCCAGAGGCGTGGGTGTCGAGGTGCCGATGTCGCATGAGGTTCCCGAGGCTCCATCCTCCAGAACCCGTGGGGCTTGCCCTGGGGTGGTCATCGAGAGGGAGATGCAGTCTGCGGCTCCTGAGGCCGGAGCTCCTGAGACCTCAGCAGGCCAGCATGAGGCTAGGCCTGATTGCTCTTCCCAGCTTGGCGCTCCTGGGTTCGACCGCCTGGGTGCCTCTCCAGCCGCGCGCCGTGCTGGCCCCCACGTCCAACGCCTGGGCCGGTTCCGCGTGGACTTCGCCGCGCTCCACAAGAGGAAGGAGTCTTCGAGCTGCAGTGGTGGCACCATCCGGCAGTTGAAACATAGAAAGTACATCGCCATAGAAGAGTAAGTACCTTATCCTTGTGATTCTTCAATCGCTGCTTCCCTTCCTGACCGTGGCTCTTCAGGACCCCTCCTGCCAAGCCTGCAGAGTCTCCCGAAAAGCAACCTCCTCCGGCCTCGCCTTCATTGCTAGCCTTAAGCATCCCAAGCTTGCACGCTGCCCATGGCGCGGGGTCAGCCGGAGAAGCGAGCCTGCCTACAAGGCGCCTTGAGCCCATGCCATTGCCACCTTTCCTTCGCAACCTTGCCTGGAGTGCGGCTGGCCTACCCAGGGCTCCTCCTCTGGTCGTGGACGGCAAATGGTTGGCGTCAATCCTGGGCTCCTCTTCATGTGGCGAGCCTGCGCCAGTGATCGTGGGGGCGCCAGCCCCCAGCCCCCTGCCGAGAGGGGGCATACCGCTTCGGGCCCTATCGACAGTGCCAGCGATGGGGGATGACATCAGTAGCATGCTCAAACTCGCGCGCGAACAAAGCATCGTCTGCCACGAGTTCTTCCAAAAGGCGATGGACGCGATGGGCTAGCTTGGTGGAGAGCTTGCGGATGTAGACGCACGCCTTGAAGCCGAGGGCCTGCGGCTGATTGAGGAGCGACGTAAACTGAAGGTGGCCATGAACCTCACGCGCCACCAGCGCGAGCTTGATAACACAAAGGCCAAAGCATCCCTTGTGACCTCGCGATAAGCCTGCTACCGAGCATTTGAGGAGGCCCGGGAAGCAGATCATCGTCGCGATATCGCAGAGAAGCGCGCGTGGGAGCTCCAAGCCTAGAGCGCCTCTTTGGAGCAGCAAGTGGAGTTACGCCAGGCCACCCTTGCATCATTGAAGGGGACGCCTGTCGAGGAGGAGGAGCTCCGGAAGCGTGAGGAAGCGCTGATGCTGGAGGCCGCTGAGCACAGTCTTGATCTTGAGCGGTTGGAGACGAAGGAACGCCACGTTACCCAAGCGGAGGACGCCATTGGCGTGCGTGAGGCCCGGGTCCAGGAGGAAGTCGACAACCGCGTGGCCGAGGCTCATGCAGATCTTGCGAGCGGGTACAACCTGAAGCTGAAGCTGGTTGAAGCCAAGGTTGCGGGGAGGACTGCCTCCCTCAGGTCCAGGCTGACCGAAGTAGAACGACGCGCAGAGGCTGCCGCGGCCGCCCAGGTGTCGGCGCAGGACAAAATGGCCTCCTCCGCGCCGATCTGCTTCCTCTTTAGCAGCGGGTTGCCGACGCCGAGTTCGTCAGGCAGCAAAACAGGGAGGAAATGCTTCAATGGCAGATGTTGGAGCACGTGCATGGCCCCCATGCTCTAGGATCTCAGGAACAGGGCCAACACGGCCCTGGGCAACATCTGTAATGAGAACGCCCCGCATCCCCACGTGACCAATTATGCCAGTCATCTCCATTTTTTTCCGACGTGGTGACACGCCTGAAGAACCACTCTGAGAGTGCTCACCAGCTTGTTGAGGAGAGGAGTTGCAGCCTGCTCAGGCGCGCGTATTCCCACGTCTTCAGCCATCTTCAGAACACCAATCCCGACTTCGACTTTGACGCAGCCATCGCCCCGGTGCCCGAGGCCATCCAAGGCGACCTGGCGTGGTGGGTGGAAGACAACGTGGATGCGCTTGTCAGGGCCTTTGCGTCCGACGACGACGGGGTGGTAGTCGCGCGGACAAAGGCGACGTGGTCGATCATGGTGACGGTGGCGCCGGTGATGGTGGTGGCAATGCCAGTGACAGCGACAGCAACGCCAGCGATGCATCTGGAGGAGACCCGGGGGATGCGGTGAGCAATATGTCTGACTGACCCCGTGTGTCTCTGCTGTTTATCCTGCATACAGAAGCTCGGGCGGCCCCAAAGGTTGTAAGAGCATTTTGGAAGGGGATGCCCCTCATGTAAAAAGATTGCTGTTTTTATGCCTCCATGGCCAAGCTGAATATATACTTCTATGAGCCTAAGGATTCTGCGGCGAGCTTGCCGTTGTAGTTTACCTTTAGCTAGGACAGGTCCTGAACTAGCTCGTGAGGTCGTGAGCTTCCGAGGGTCCCCTGAGGGACCTGCCGACCCGGTCGAGAGGGCCTTGCGAGAGCAAGTGCCGGCTGTAGTACGGCATGCGCGCAGTGTGCGTTCGCTTCGCCCCGCCCGCAAGGGGCTCGCGAGGGGGAGGCAGCTGGTGCGAACTCCAAATTAAGGCAGGAACCAGAATGCAAGAAGTCACACGAACGAGAAAATTCACCCTCCCCGCACACACAAACGAAAATTCAACTCCAAATTAAATCCGAATCAAGGAAGCACAACTACAGAAAGGGAGTCAAAAAGCAAGTGGCCGCGTCCGGCGCCTAGTCTAGTCTTCGATGTCTTCTCACCAGCGCGGGGCTAAGTGCTGCTACTGGGCGTGGGAGGGAGCCCCCGAGGCCCAAGGGCGGCACTCCGGAGACTTCGGGGCGTGTACAACCCCAATCATTATTATGTGAGAGTGTCACGGGCGGCGAGCTTCACAGGAACTGGGCCTTCTTCAGAAGCACCGGGCCTTGCTTCATATCGCCAGACGAGGGCCCCGCCTTGCACCACCCTCGACCACCATTGGCGGTAACCGGAAACCAGGACGACGCCAAAGGAGCAAAGGGGATGCCAGCGGCACGCTCGGCGACCACGGGTCCTCTGTCGGGGGTAGGCTTTGCAGCACCTCCCCGGCAGAGGGCCTACCTCCAGGGGATGCCTTGCTCCGTGCGCCGTGGGGAGGGGCCTGGCTCCCGGCCCCTCTCCCGTAGCCCCCAATGCACTCCTCCCGGCGGAAGGGGGGCTGCTGAGCTGGGGTAGCCGCCTACTGCTGTGACCTGACCCTCCTGTATCCCATGGTTAGCATAAGCTTGCTCCTGAGGAATTAGCGGTACCCGGTAACTACTGCTGTCAGCGCGGTTAGTGAGGCTCCCTGAGGCTCCTGGAAGGACTCGGCTTCTGGCGTCTCCTCTTCCCAGCGTGGCCCGAGGAACGAGCCAGGGCCGTCTTCCAGTGTGTACTCCCATTCCACCATGCGGGGCACATAATCCTTTGAAGCCGCTGCCTCGAAGACTTCGCCATAGTGCCCCACACTCCATGTCGCTCGGCCTATCGCGTCGTCTTGAGGATGGTAGGGCAGCGGCCCGCCAGGGCCATATATAGGCGGCAGCGCGCATGCCCTCATTCACTGATGGTGGCGCGGGTGCGACCTGGCGTCCGGCGCCAATGGTTGAGCTGGTGTCGATGAAGCCTTGGGGTGTGCTTGGGGGCGCGCGGATGCGGAGAGGTCCGCCATGTGGCCCAGCCGAGGCCCGAGGTGCAAGCTGGAAGCAGAAGGGCGGTGCCCCCGACGCCGCGGCATCCAGGAGCTCGGCAACACATTCCAGCAACGCGTCTCGACCGCTCTCCATCAACCTGCATCGCAGCAGCTCCCGAGCCACGGTGAGCCCGGCTCTCATGTTTGCGTGCTCCCGTCGGGTGTGCCGTGCCGTGGCCGTGGCGTGGCTTGAGGCCCTTGCATTTGCTAGCACCTGCCGTGGAGTAAGGGCAGGCGGTGAGTGACCACACCGCCCTCGCCCCGCAGCGTTTTGGGATGCGCGATCTCCCTGGGGCGCAGGGTTGAGGTCTTCTTGGGTAGGCGGCATGCCTTAGGCTGGCCAGGCCGCCCAGCGGTTGGCGCTGGTCATCGTATCTCCAGATATGGATGCGACGATGTGATGAGACGCGGATCAGCGGAAGGAAGACTTCGGCACACCCCTACCTGGCGCGCCAAATGTCGGATATCGGGTTCCGGCAAAACCCTTGAGGTTTGAACACTAGGGTGCGCACGAAGATTTCTCCCTACCGAATCTCGCTCTCAGCCTCGCCGCGATCCCTAAGCTAGCTCAACGAACTCACAACACAAGATACACAAGATTTATACAGGTTCGGGCCACCGTTGTGGTGTAATGCCCTACTCCTGTGTGGTGGTGGTGGATTGCCTCTTGGGCTGATCATGAATAGTACAAGGGAAGAACAGCCTCGCGAGGAGTGGTATTCTTGTGGTTGGTGAGCTTGTGTGGGTGAGGATGATTTGAATGATCCGTCCCCTTCTACTGTGGTGGCTAGCCCTATTTATAGAGGCCCTGGTCCTCTTCCCAAATATTGAGCGGGAAGGGATCCAACAACGGGCATTTTGAAAGGGGAGCTATCCTGACTAAAGGTGGTCTTGGGCTGTCAAAGGCACTGGTGATGACGCCGTCTTGGGCTCCATGATGACCTCCGTCCTGCCGTCCTGCCGGTCTTGGTCTTGTTGCACCGATATGGAAACCTTTGCTTGATGCCTCGATACTTCGCGCCTGCGCTTGCCCCCTTAGCACCAAAGAGAAAACTAGGACACTACACGCACTGGCGCCCGCCTGGCCTTGGTCGTCATGGCTTTCATCATGGGAACCTCGCGAGGTACCCCTTGCCTCGATCTCTCTGCCTTCTCGCGAGCCTGTCTGGTGAGGCCGCTCCTGAGGAGGCCTTGTGTCATCCGCCCCGCGAGGCTTGGCCCCTCGCGAGGGTCTTGAGTGTTGGTTGACGAAGACGGGCCATACTGGGCCACTGGTGGAGCCACACCGCGGGCCGCAGGCAGGCAAGTCTGGGGACCCTTGTTCCCAGAACGCCGAGACCCTCATAGTAATTTTTAGTATCATCATGAATGGATTCAACATTATAAATATCACATAAAGCACTCTTTTCATGATGATAAGCATAGAATTTTCATTACTCTCCAGATAAGCAAATTTCTTCTCATGAATAGTAGTGGAAGCAAACTCAACAAAGTAACTATCGTGTGAGGCATAATCCAATTGAAAACTCAACAAAGTAACTTGGTGTTCCCCAACATGTCATCACAATAATCATCATAGATAGCAACTTTGTTCTTATAATCAATTGGAACCTCTTTCGAAATAGTGGATTCATCACTAAATAAAGTCATGACCTCTCCAAATCCACTTTCATAATTATCACAATAAGGTTCAACACCCTCCAAAATAGTGGGATCATTACTTCCTAAAGTTGACACTCTTCCAAACTCACTTTCATCAATATAATAATCATAAATAGGAGGCATGTTTTCATCATAATAAATATTCTCATCAAAACTTGGGGGACTAAAAATATCATATTCACCAAACGTAGCATCTCCAAGCTTGTGGCTTTGCATATCATTAGCATCATGGATATTCAAAGAATTCATATGAACAACATTGCAAACATGCTCATCATACAAAGATTTTATGCCAAACATTTTATTGCATTCTTCCTCTAGCAATTGAGCACAATTATCGGAATCCTTATTTTCACGAAAGACATTAAATAGATGAAGCATATGAGGCAACCTCAATTCCATTTTTGTAGTTTTCGTTTATAGACTAAACTAGTGATAAAATAAGAAACAAAAAGATTCGATTGCAAGATCTAAAGATATACCTTCAAGCACTAACCTCCCTAGCAATGGCACTAAAAAAGAGCTTGATGTCTACCATGCAACCTTCTTCTCGTAGACGTTGTTGGGCCTCCAAGTGCAGAGGTTTGTAGGACAGTAGCAAATTTCCCTCAAGTGGACGGCCTAAGGTTTATCAATCCGTGGGAGGCGTAGGATGAAGATGGTATCTCTCAAACAACCCCGCAACCAAATAGCAAAGAGTCTCTTGTGTCCCCAACACACCCAATACAATGGTAAATTGTATAGGTGCACTAGTTCGGCGAAGAGATGGTGATACAAGTGCAATATGGATGGTCGATATAGGTTTTTGTAATCTGAAAATATGAAAACAGTAAGGTAGAAAGTGGTAAAAGTGAGCGAAACGTGCTTCGAAACAAGGCCTAGGGTTCATACTTTCACTAGTGCAAGTTCTCTCAACAATGATAACATAATTGGATCATATAACAATCCCTCAACATGCAACAAAGTGTCACTCCAAAGTCACTAATAGCAGAGAACAAACAAAGAGATTATTATAGGGTACGAAACCACCTCAAAGTTATTCTTTCCGATCAATCCATTGGGCTATTCCCATAAGTGTCACAAATAACCCTAGAATTCATAATAAAATAACACCTTAAGACACACATCAACCAAAACCCTAATATCACCTAGATACTCCAGTGTCACCACAAGTATCTGCGGGTTGGATTATATGATATGCATCACACAATCTCATATTCATCTATTCAAACCAACACAAAGTACTTCAAAGAGTGCCCCAAAGTTTATACCAGAGAGTCAGGACGAAAATGTGTGCCAACCCCTATGCATAAGTTCACAAGGTCACAGAACCTGCAAGTGATCACCAAAACATACATCAAGTGGATCACATGAATATCCCATTGTCACCACAGATAAGCGCATGCAAGACATACATCAAGTGTTCTCAAATCCTTAAAGACTCAATTTGATAAGATAACTCCGAAGAGAAAACTCAATCCATTACAAGAAGGTAGAGGGGGAGAAACATCATAAGATCCAACTATAGTAGCAAAGCTTGCGGTACATTAAGATTGTGCCAAATGAAGCACACGAGAGAGAGATCAAACACGTAGCTACTGGTACATACCCTCAGCCCCGAGGGTGAACTACTCCCTCCTCGTCATGGAGAGTGCCAGATGATGAAGATGGCCACTGGTGATGGATCCCCCCACCGGTAGGGTGCCGGAATAGGGTCCCAATTGGTTTTTGGTGGCTACTGAGGCTTGCGGCGTCAGAACTACCGACCTTGGTTCTGTTCTGGAAGTTTGTTGATATATAAGAGGTGTTGGCGTCGGGAACAAGTCAGGGTGGTCCACGAGGCAGCCACGAGTTAGGGTGGCGTGCCCAGGGGGGTAGGGCACGCCATCCACCCTTGTGGTGGCCTCAGGACTCTTCTGGTCCATCTCCGATGCTCCGTGGGCTTATTCTGGTCCAAAAATAATCTCTGTAAATTTGTAGGTCAATTGGACTCTGTTTGGTCTTCCTTTTCTGTAAAACTCAAAAACAAGGAAAAAACAGAAACTGGCACTGGGCTCTAGGTTAATAGGTTAGCTCCAAAAATCATATAAAGTAGCATATAAATGCATATAAAACATCCAAGATGGATAATATAATAGCATGGAACAATCAAATATTATAGATACATTGGAGACGTATCACGCGGTGCTCAACATCCTCTCCGTCGAGACGTTTGACACGCTCCAGGTGCCATACAACCAGCTTCTACCCACCAAGCCTTTCTCAGGGGTGACCAATGGCTCCACCATCCCCATAGGGAAGATCCATCTCCCTGTCATCTTCGGCAAGCACGACAACTACCGTAACGAGCTCATCGACTTCGACTTCGCCCACATTCGTCTCCCGTATAACTCCATCCTTGGGTATCCAGCCCTTGCCAAGTTCACGGCAGTGACTCACCATGGCTACAATGTCCTCAAGATGCCCGGAAGTAGTGGCATCATCACGGTCGCCTATGACGAAAAGGACGCGGTGTGCTCCCTCGAGCACGCCTACCAGGCCGCGACGGTCGAGAACACAGACATCCACCCCCCTGAGGTCATCCCCAAGAAGAAGAAGCAGGTACTCCACCGAGGATCTCAGGAGGGTAGGGTATCTGACGATCGTGCCTCAGGACCTGTTCCCACGGCTGGGGCATCTTCCTCTCTCACATAGGAAGGCGCGCTCGGCTCCCCTCTCAGCTTGTGCTTGGGTGCTCTCCTCTGGAGGGCCTCTAACCTAGCCAGCGTCATGAGGGAGGCGTTCAGGCACCATGTGGAGGTGTTCTTCCACGCGCTGTTCCACGAGCAGGGTGCAGGGCGCGAGGTTCCAAGCGCTCAGGAGTTCATCACCAAGGCGATCGAGGAGCTTCGGGAGGCGTGAGCCATGCATGGTGAACGTCACACCACACCACCTAGTGAAGTTGTTTCCCCTAACATGGGTAGCGAGCTGCGTGTTTGCGTCAACATCCCAGGGCTCAACCGAGCTGCTTCTCAGAAGATCTTTTGGCCGTCCCGCACTGGCTGGTGTGCAGGTCGCCCTCACAGCTACGTCTGCATGCCCTTCGGCCTACCGAACGCAGCTGCCATGCACCAGTGCCACATGCAGGGCATCCTGGCGGCTCATGAGGCCAGGCGTCAGGTGATCTAGATGAAGGTGGTGCCGAACCCTCGCGAGCCCCCCGGACCTCTAGAGCCTCACAAGGCTCGAGAGCCAGACAACTTGTGAGTAGCGACTTCTTCGGCGCGCATATTCAGATGCCCCAATACTTCTTCAACAATGGTGCCAGGTGACTTTTTGGTTTGTTCAATTGAGGGCGCCCTCGGGCTGCATCATCCTCAAGCTATACGGGTCTGTCCCTGCAACATGCATCATTTTGCGCATATGTCAGAACCGGTTCTACCCTTTCATGAATTCTTTATATCATCACCTGCATGTCCGGTGCTTCGCCACCATGAATGTCATGCGCCCTCACAAAACCGCCCGCGACCGCCTCATTATTAAGGACTGGCACGACGTCTGTGCTCGGGTTCGCCCCTGTAGCATCGCTAAATCCAAGTGGCTGAGCTCTGTCTCGCGGGCCTATCCCCGTGTACGTCACCTCCCATGGCCCTTGGTGCCTTGTTCTTGCATGGGCTAATCGTGGTTGGATGAGTTAGGGCGTGTGACCCGGTGCCTCGCCGCCGCAGGAGCGGCACGCCGGCTGTCTTTCCTTAGGATCATTGCATGAGAAGACTGGGCATAGCATCTATGCTCAGGTCCGTTCCTGAAGCGTCGATAAACCCAACGACTAAGCTCTATTTGGCGGGCCGGCCCTATTCATGTCACCTCCTGGGGTCATTGGTGTTTGGCCTTCTCATGCGATATCTTCTAGAGATTCACTCGGCGCAGGCCACCTGCCTATCTCGCAGGACCCTTGCAAATGCCCAGAACCAAAAATCCAGGCACAACTCGCCTTGAGGTAGGGCCCGTGAGTCCCGCGCTGGCTCACGGGTGACCATAGACACCTCCTCCAGTCCTACCGTGCAAGCCACGTGTCAGGACGGGGATGTACACGCCCCGGAGTCTCCCCTCAGAGGGAGCACCCACCCATGCACCAATGGAAGCCCCATGCTCCATGCTGGCGGATGACACGGTCGTGGAGCGGCTATGTCCACGCAAGAGTGGAAGCACCATGCTCCTTGCTGGTGAATAAACAACTGAGGGCACCCTAGCAGTTGCAGTAACCTCAGGAGGGCTCTCGATCCGGCTGCTCGGCCTCACCATGCCACTTTCCCCATGGGAGAGTCACGCGAGGGGGCTGGGCATAGGAGCTGCACCCAAGCCACACCTGGCACACCCCACCTAATCAGGTCTCCCGCACCTGGTCTTCACGTGACCCTCGCAGGCAAAAGCTGGAGAGGAGAGGTATGGGGGCTCTAGATTAACCTAGACACTGCTCGCATTTCCCTCATGAGGGCTGTTCGTACGTCAAGGAGGACCCCCAAGCATCGCGACTCAGGGGCCACACTTGTCATGTAGCCCCTCACCCCTTAGCCTCATCCTGGTGATTCGGACACCCCAACGGCAGTTGAGGTATGCGCAGAGCCGGGCCCTGCCGACGCAGAACAATAAAGCAAACAGAAAGGAAATCGAGCACAAAAAGGAAATCATGGAGTCCTAAGCAAATTATTACAAAAAATAATATCTCATAAGTTCGAAGCAGAAGTTCTCACGCATCCACGAGGCACTGTAAATGTGACAGGACCAAACTAGGAAGAAGCACCGCCATCACCTTGGTTCCCAATGTCACCCGCTATGGGAAGCTCCTCATGAATGACATCGCCGCCATCTTCGCCATCGGCTCCGGTCGCCGCGGCCGCGGGGTCGATGCAGAGGAACTTATCCAGCAGGGCTATCACCTGCTCCTCCACGGCCTTAGCAGCAGCATCGCGGGACTCGGGAGCCACCGGCTCGATCAGAGCGCCAAGACCAAAGTTGGGATCCTGGAGATGAAGGTGGCTAAAAACACGCTTCGTGACTGAGGTGAAAAGCATGCGGCACTCCCCTCCACCATGGTGCCCACTCCGGCGACAATGCCCTCAAGTGATGCGATGAGCTTGGGGAGCAGCCCGGTGAGGCTCTCCTATGGAGTCGCCAGCGGCTTCTCGTACCCTTATCCAGAAAGGGATTGCAACACCGTGCGGGATCTCAGCTTGAGGGAGCCGAAGGCATCGCGCCCTGCGGCGGCCGCCTTCTCCGCTGCGACGAGGGTCTTCTCCATGGCCTCCAGCCGGGCCGTCTCCTCGGAGACCAGCTTGGTGTGGGACGCTCGAGCCCGTACGCCTCCTCATTCAGCTTACCCAGGAGGCTTCGCTCAGCGGCCTGTTCCTGGGCTGCCTGCTCCAGCTCGGCGTCGTGATCGGCGAGCGTGGTGTCCCGGGCCTTGAGCTCATTCTCATGTTCCATGAGCCAATGGGCGCAGGTGGCCTGCTCTTTGTGGAGGGCCTTCAGCTCGACTTCAACTATGCTACAACACTCTTTGGCGGATGCTGCATCGACCGGTGCCACATGGCGAGCTGTCGTGGCCTCGCCGGCCTCCTTCTTTCCCTTCACGGCGGCATCCTCGGCCCGGCCTGAGGCCGTCCTGATGGAATCGTCGGCCTGGATCCACCCCGGGATCAACCCCAAACGCCCCGTCGCCACGCCCCTATCGACGCCTTGAAGATCGGCCTAGAGCTGGTCTAGCGCGGCATAGGCCTCCTCCAAAGTGCCAGGCCTGGCAGAGGATCCATTGTCCGCTAACGTGAGGGCTTGGGGAGGAGGCAGCATTGGCACCTGGACTGGCGTTGTCGCAGCAACAAGGGTAGTAGGGGGCTCCAGGGCGCCCGAACCCCCAGCAGGTACAACGGCGACATGCGACTTCGGAGGCTGCTCGGCCACGAAAATGGTCTCCTCCTGAGGCTCCGACACTGAGCTCTGAGGGGCCCGTTCTGTCACCAGAGAGCGTGAGGCATCCTCCTTCGCCCGTGTCGAGGTCACCATAGCCAGGGCAGATGGTGTGGCCTCGGGAGCCCCGACCTCCTCCTTCCTCCTCTTCACCAAGGGCTTGAGCCTGGTCACCAAGAGAGGAGTGTCATGGGCGCAACATCAAGGATGGAAAATGAAAGCAAGGTAAGATACTTACTCATCAGCGGCGACGTATGCCCTTTTCCTGGCCAGGACTGTGGCGCCTCCGATCTTCTTGGGTGAGGGCTTCATTGCGCCTTGAGGATCGGTCGGGTGCACGGCAGCTGGCTCCAAAGCAGCGGTGACGGACGACAAGGTGGGGGCGTCGCCCTGGTGAACCGATGCCGCCTCACCCTTCTTTGGAGTCGCTCGGCCGAGCCTCCGTAGAGGGGTGCCCCCGAACCTCGTGATAACCCCGGTGGAGCGTGGGGATCCCTCAACCAAGTACTGGGCGACGGAGGCGGCGGCGGAGAGATCGCGGAGGACCTCGCTCTGCGATGGAGGAGAAATCCCCTCCAAATCGTCCATGGTTGCGTCTGAGTCATCCTCCCCCTTCTCCTCGGAGTCCTTGCTAGAGGACACCGGTACTGGGGAGTTGGGGACCTTTGGCGGTACGAGCTCCAATTCATTGAAGATGGGCATGGTGCTATGTCTTGAGCTTGCGTTGGTTTTCCTTGAAGAGGAAAGGGTGATGCAGCAATAGTAGCGTCAGTATGTCCCTCAGTTTTTGAGAACTAAGGTATCAATCCAGTAGGAGGCTCCTCAAAAGTCCCACGCACCTACACAAACAAACAAAGAACTCGCAACCAACGCAATAAAGGGGTTGTCAATCCCTTCACGGCCACTTGCGAAAGTGAGATCTGATAGAGATAGTATGATGAGATAAATATATTTTTGGTATTTTATAATATAGATTAGAAAAGTAAAGATGCAAATAAAAGTAGATTGAAAGCTTATATGATAAAAGATAGACCCGGGGCCATAGGTTTCACTAGTGGCTTCTCTCAAGATAGCATAAGTATTACGGTGGGTGAACAAATTACTGTCGAGCAATTGATAGAAAAGCGAACAATTATGAGTTATCTAGGCATGATCATGTATATAGGCATCATGTCCATGACAAGTAGACCGACTCCTACCTGCATCTACTACTATTACTCCACACATCGACCGCTATCCAGCATGCATCTAGAGTATTAAGTTCATAAGAACAGAGTAACGCATTAAGAAAGATGACATGATGTAGAGGGATAAACTAATGCAATATGATATAAATCCCATCTTTTTATCCTCGATGGCAACACTACAATACGTGCCTTGCTGCCCCTACTATCAGTGGGGAAGGACACCGCAAGATTGAACCCAAAGCTAAGCACTTCTCCCATTGAAAGAAATATCAATCTAGTAGGCCAAACCAAACTGATAATTCGAAGAGACTTGCAAATATAACTCAATCATACATAAAAGAATTCAGAGGAGATTCAAATATTTCTCAAAGATAAACTTGATCATAAACCCACAATTCATCGGATCTCGACAAACACACCGCAAAAAGAGTTACATCGAATAGATCTCCAAGAAGATCGAGGAGAACATGGTATTGATTTCAAAAAAGTGAGAAGATGCCATCTAGCTAATAACTATGGACCCGAATATCTGTGGTAAACTACTCACAACTCATCGGAGGGGCTGTGGTGTTGATGTAGAAGCCCTCCATGGTCGATTCCCCCTCCAACGGAGCACTGGCGAAGGCTCCAAGATGGGATCTCGCAGATACAGAAGCTTACGATGGTGGAAATAGTTTTTCGTTGGCTCCCTGGATCTTCTCGGGGTACATGGGTATATATAGGAGGACGAAGTAGGTCGGTGGCCGCCCGAGGGGCCCACGAGATAGGGTGCGCCCTGTAGGGGTGGGCACTCCCTCCACCCTCGTGGCCGCCTCGGCTTCTTTTTGACTTGCACTCCAAGTCCTCCGAATCACGTTCGTTCCAAAAATCATGCTCCCGAAGGTTTCATTCCGTTTGGACTCCGTTTGATATTCCTTTTCTTCGAAATACTGAAATAGGCAAAAAAACAGCAATACGGGCTGGGCCTCCTGTTAGTAGGTTAGTCCCAAAAATGATATAATTGTGTAAAGTAAAGACTATAAACATCCAAAATGGGTAATATAATAGCATGGAACAATCAAAAATCATAGATACGTTGGAGACGTATCAAGCATCCCCAAGCTTAATTCCTGCTCGTCCTCGAGTAGTTAAATGATAAAAAACAAATTTTTTGATGTGGAATGCTACCTAGCATAATTCTCAATGTAATTTTCTTTATTGTGGCATGAATGTTCAGATCCAAATGATTCAAAATAAAAGTTCATATTGACATAAGAAATAGTAATACTTCAAGCATACTAATCAAAGCAATCATGTATTCTCAAAATAACATGGCTAAAGAAAGTTCATCCCTACAAAATCATATAGTTAGGCTATGCTTCATTTTCGTCACACAAAAATGCTCCCAAATTATACACCCCCAATGACAAGCCTAGCAATTGTTTCGTACTTAAATAATCTCAAACTGTTTCAACTTTCACGCAAGACATGAGCGTGAGCCATGGATATAGCACTATGGGTGGAATAGAATATGATGATGGGGATTGTGTGGAGAAGACAAAAAAATAGAAAGGCTCACATTGACGAGGATAATCAACGGGCTATGGAGATGCCCATCAATTGATGTCAACATGAGGAGTAGGGATTGCCATGCAACGGATGCACTAGAGCTATAAATGTATGAAATCTCAACAAAAGAAAACTAGTGGGTGTGCATCCAACTTGCTTGCTCAGGAAGACCTAGGGCATTTTGAGGAAGCCCATCGTAGGAATATACAAGCCAAGTTCTATAATGAAAAATTCCCACTAGTATATGAAAGTGACAACATATGAGACTCGCTATATGAAGAACATGGTGCTACTTTGAAGCACAAGTGTGGAAAAAAGATAGTAAAATGGCCCCCTTATTTATTTATTTTTTCTTTTTCTATTTTTTTTGGCCTTTCTTTTTTTCTTTTGGCCTTTCTTCTTTTTTTTGGCCTATCTTTTTTTCTTTCTTTTTGGCCTTTTTTTTCTTTTTTCTTTTTGGGGACAATGCTCTAATAATGATGATCATCACACTTTTATTGATTTACATCTCATGAATTACAACTCAAAACTAGAACAAGATATGACTCTATATGAATGCCTCCGGCGGTGTACCGGGATGTGCAATGAATCAAGAGTGACAAGTATGAAAAATTATGCAATGTGGCGTTGCCACAAATACGATGTCAACTCCATGATCATGCAATGGCAATATGACAATAGTAATGCGTGTCATGATGATAAACGGAACGGTGGAAAGTTGCATGGCAATATATCTCGGAATGGCTATGGAAATGCCATAATAGGTAGGTATGGTGGCTGTTTTGAGGAAGATATAAGGAGGTTTATGTGTGATAGAGCATATCATATCACAGGGTTTGGATGCACTAGCGAAGTTTGCACCAACTCTAAAGGTGAGAAAGGGTAATGCACGGTACCGAAGAGGTTAGCAATGATGGAAAGGTAAAAGTGCGTATAATCCATGGAGTCACCGTTAGTCAAAAGAACTCATATACTTATTGCAAAAATATACAAGTCATCAAAAACCAAGCACTACACGCATGCTCATAGAGGGATAGATTGGTGGGAAAAGACCATCGCTCGTCCCCGACCGCCACTCATAAGGATGCACAATCCAAGGACACCTCATGTTTCAAATTTGTTACACAACTTTAACCATACGTGCATGTTACTAAACTTGCTAACTTCAACACAAGTATTCTTTAAATTCATAATCACCCAACTAGCATGACTTTAATATCACTACCTCCATATCTCAAAACAATTATCAAGTATCAAATTGATCATAGCATCCAATTCACTTCCTATGATAGTTTTTATTATACCCAACTTGGATGCCCACCATTCTAGGACCAATTTTATAACCATAGAAAATACCATGCTGTTCTAAGAGACTCTCAAAATAATATAAGTGAAGTATGAGAGACTAACAATTTCTACAAAATTAAGCCACCGCCGTGCTCTAAAAGATATAAGTGAAGCACTAGAGCAAAAACTATCTAGCTCAAAAGATATAAGTGAAGCACATAGAGTATTCTAATAAATTCTAATCAAGTGGGCTTCTCACAAAAGGTGTGTACAGCAAGGATGATTGTGGAAAACTAAAAATCAAATACTAATATCATACAAGACGCTCCAAGCAAAACACATATCATGTGGCGAATAAATATATAGCTCCAAGTAAAGTTACCGATAAACGAAGACGAAAGAGGGGATGCCTTCCGGGGGAATCCCCAAACTTAGGCTTTTGGCTATTCTTGAATATCTTGGGGTGCCATGGGCATCCCCAATCTTAGGATCTTTCCACTCCTTATTCCATAGTCCATCAAATCTTTACCCAAAACATGAAAACTTCACAACACAAAACTCAACAGGAAATCTCATAAGCTTCGTTAGTGAAAGAAAGCAAAACCACCACAGAAGGTACTGTAATGAACTCATTCTTTATTTATATTGGTGTTAAACCTACTGTATTCCAAGTTCTCTATGGTTCATACCACTTAATACTAGCCATAGATGCATCAAAATAAGCAAACAACACACGAAAAACAGAATCTATTGAAAACAGAACAATCTGTAGCAATCTGTAGCCCTTGAATACTTCTGGAACTCTAAAAACCCTACCAAAATAAGAAGTCCTGGACAACTTGTCTATTGATCTACAGAAAAAAGAATCAACGCAAAAGCACATTTCTGTGATTTAAAAAAAATCGTGCGTGCAAAGTTTTTTTTTTTTCAGCAGAATCAAATTAACTATCACCATAGGTTATCCTATAGGTTCTACTTGGCACAAATACTAATTAAAACATAAAAACACATATAAACAGAAGGTATATGCAAAATTTATTACTAAACAGAAACCAAAACAAAAAACACAAATAAAATTGGGTTGCCTCCCAACTAGCGCTATCGTTTAACGCCCCTAGCTAGGCATAAAAGCGTGGATAGATCTAAGTAGTGCCATCTTTGGCACTCGATTCATAAGTAACTCGCATGATAGATTCATAAGGTAATTTGAATTTGTTTCTTATAAATTGCTCCATGACTTTCCTTAATGGAAATTGGAATCTAATATTCCCTTCCTTCGTATCAATAGTCGCACCAATCGTTCTAAGGAAAGGTCTACCAAGAATAATAGGGCAAAAAAGATTGCAATCTATATCAAGAACGATAAAATCTACAGGCACCAAATTTCTATTTGCAACAATGAGAACATCATTGATCCTTCCCATTTGCTTTTTAATGGTGGAATCCGCAAGGTGCAAATTTGAGCAATCATCAAGATCATGGAAACCTAGAATATCACATAAAGTTTTTGGAATCGTGGAAACACTAGCACCCAAATCACACAAAGCATAACACTCATGATCTTTAATTTTAATGTCTATAGTAGGTCCCCACACATCATTAAGTTTTCTAGGTATAGAAACTTCCAAATTAAGTTTTTCATTAAAAGATTGCATCAAGGCATCAACAATATGTTTGGTAAAAGCTTTATTTTGACTATAAGCATGAGGAGAATTCACAACGGATTGCAACAAGGAAATACAACCTTCTAAAGAACAATTATCATAATTAAATTCCTTGAAATCCAAGATAGTGGGTTCAATGTTATAAGTCTTGACCTCTCCAATCCCACTTTTACCAAATTAAGCATCAAGATCTAAAAACTCCGAATTATTGGGACGCTTTTTAACTAAAGTTGACTCATCTTCAGTCCCATCATTATTAAGATTCATATTGCAAAACAAAGATCTAATAGGAGACACATCAATAACTTTAAGATCTTCATCATTATTTTCATTGAAACTACAAGAACACGCTTTTACAAAGCAATCTTTCTTAGCACGCAATCTAGCGGTTCTTTCCTTGCACTCATCAATGGAAATTCTCATTGCTTTGATAGACTCATTGATATCATGCTTAGGAGGAGTAGATCTAAGTTTAAGAGAATCAACATCTAGTGAAAGTCTATCGACGTTCCTAGCCAAATCATCAACTTTTTGCAGTTTTTCTTCAAGCAAGGCATTAAAATTCTTTTGAGAGATCATAAATTCTTTCACACTATACTAAAATTAGAGGGCATCTTATTAAAATTACCATAAGAATTATTATAGGAATTACTAGGGAACGGTCTAGGGTTAAAGTTTCCTCTATAAGCATTGTTTCCAAAACAATTCCTACCAACAAAATTCACATCCATAGATTCATTATTATTCTCAATCAAAGTAGACTAAGGCATTTCATTAGGATCAAGAGGAGAACTCTTAGTAGTAAACAATTTGATAAGTTCATCCATCTTTCCACTCAAAACATTAATTTCTTGTATAGCATGTACTTTTTTACTAGTAGATCTTTCGGTGTGCCATTGAGAGTAATTAGCCATAATATTATCAAGGAGTTTTTAAGCATCTCCTAAAGTGATTTCCATAAATGTGCCTCCCGCGGCCGAATCTAAAAGATTTCTAGAAGTAAAGTTCCATCCGGCGTAAAAATTTTGTATGATCATCCATAAATCCAAACCATGTGTAGGCCAATTGTGAATCATCAATTCGGTTCTTCCCAAGATTGGGCAACATGCTCATGATCAAGTTGTTTAAAGTTCATAAAATCGTTCCTAAGAGTGATGATCTTAGCGGGAGGAAAATATTTAGAGATAAAAGCATATTTGCACTTGTTCCAAGAATCAATACTATTCTTCGGCAAAGACGAAAATCAAACTTTAGCACGATCTCTAAGTGAAAACAGAAATAACTTCAATTTAACAATATCATTGTACGTATCTTTCTTATTTTGCATATCACACAAATTAACAAAGTTGTTTAGATGGGTAGCTGCATCTTCACTAGGAAGGCCGGCGAATTGATCTTTCATAATCAGATTCAGCAAAGTAGTATTGATTTCACAAGACTCAACATCATTAAGAGGAGCAATTGGAGTACTAAGGAAATCATTATTATTGGTATTGGAGAAATCACACAATTTGGTATTATCTTGGGCCATGGCGACAAGTAATCCAACACACAAGCAAACAGAAAAAGGCAAGCGAAAGAGAGAGAAGAAGATTGGGAATGAGAGGGCAAATAAAACGGCAAGGGTGAAGTGGGGGAGAGGAATACGAGAGGCAAATGGCAAATAATGTAAATGCGAGGGAGATGAGTTTGTGATGGGTACTTGGTATGTCTTGACTTGAGCGAAGACCTACCCAGCAACGGCGCCAGAAATCCTTCTTGCTATGTCTTGAGCTTGCGTTGGTTTTCCTTGAAGAGGAAAGGGTGATGTAGCAATAGTAGTGTAAGTATTTCCCTCAGTTTTTGAGAACCAAGGTATCAATCCAGTAGGAGGCTCCTCAAAAGTCCCACGCACCTACACAAACAAACAAAGAACTCGCAACCAACACAATAAAGGGGCTGTCAATCCCTTCACGGCCACTTGCGAAAGTGAGATCTGATAGAGATAATATGATAAGATAAATATATTTTTGGTATTTATAATATAGATTAGAAAAGTAAAGATGCAAATAAAAGTAGATGAAAGATTATATGATAAAAGATAGACCCGGGGGCCATAGGTTTCACTAGTGGCTTCTCTCAATATAGCATAAATATTACGGTGGGTGAACAAATTACTGTCGAGAAATTGATAGAAAAGCGAATAATTATGAGATTATCTAGGCATGATCATGTATATAGGCATCATGTCCATGACAAGTAGACCGACTCCTGCCTGCATCTACTACTATTACTCCACACATCGACCGCTATCCAGCATGCATCTAGAGTATTATGTTCATAAGAACATAGTAACGCATTAAGAAAGATGACATGATGTAGAGGGATAAACTCATGCAATATGATATAAACCCCATCTTTTTATCCTCGATGGCAACAATACAATACGTGCCTTGCTGCCCCTGCTGTCACTAGGAAAGGACACCGCAAGATTGAACCCAAAGCTAAGCACTTCTCCCATTGCAAGAAAGATCAATCTAGTAGGCCAAACCAAACTGATAATTCGAAGAGACTTGCAAAGATAAGTCAATCATACATAAATGAATTCAGAGGAGATTCAAATATTTCTCATAGATAAACTTGATCATAAACCCAGAATTCATCGGATCTCCACAAACACACCGCAAAAAGAGTTACATCGAATAGATGTCCAAGAAGATCGAGGAGAACATGGTATTGAGATCCGAAAAGAGATAAGAATCCATCTAGCTAATAACTATGGACCCGAAGGTCTATGGTAAACTACTCACAACTCATCGGAGGGGCTATGGTATTGATGTAGAAGCCCTCCATGGTCGACCCCCCTTCGGCGGAGCACCGACGAAGGCTCCAAGATGGGATCTCGCAGATACAGAAGGTTATGGCGGTGGAAATAGGTTTTCGTTGGCTCCCTGGATGTTCTCGGGGTACATGGGTATATATAGGAGGAAGAAGTAGGTCGGTGGCCGCCCGAGGGGCCCACAAGATAGGGGGCGTGCCCTGTTGGGGTGGGTGCGCCTTCCACCCTCGTGGCCGCCTCGGCTGCTTCTTGACTTGCACTCCAAGTCCTCTGGATCACGTTCGTTCCAAAAATCACGCTCCCGAAGGGCTCATTCCGTTTGGACTCCGTTTGATATTCCTTTTCTTCGAAATACTGAAATAGGCAAAAAAAACAGCAATACGGGCTGGGCCTCCGGTTAGTAGGTTAGTCCCAAAAATGATATAAATGTGTAAAGCAAAGCCCATAAACATCCAAAACGGGTAATATAATAGCATGGAACAATAAAAAATTATAGATACGTTGGAGACGTATCACATGGCGGCAGCCAGCGCCGCACCGTTGCCACGACGGTACAACGGGAGTTGGGCCGCCGGGAGGCTGCTCGGGTCCTTCTCGAGCAATGTGCGCATGGCCTTGCTCAGCTCCTTGCCAGTCAAGCTCCCTGGGTGCAGCCGGAGGTCATCCTTCGCGCCCTTGAAATCCCACATGGGGTGCGAGTGTGCGTGGAGCGGGGCTATGCGTTGCGTCAGGAACTCCCTAACTAGATTGGCCCCCCGTCAGTGCCCCGGAGTCCATGTCCGCCTGCACCAGCCTGAGAACTGGAGCTGCCTGGGGGTCGGCGAGCTTCTCGTGAGCCCACTAGTCCAGCTTCTCCAACATCTCGGTTAGTAGGTTAGTCCCAAAAATGATATAAATGTGTAAAGCAAAGCCCATAAACATCCAAAATGGGTAATATACTAGCATGGAACAATAAAAAATTATAGATACGTTGGAGACGTATCACATGGCGGCAGCCAGCGCCGCACCGTTGCCACGGCGGTACTACGGGAGGTGGGCCGCCGGGAGGCTGCTCGGGTCCTTCTCGAGCAATGTGCGCATGGCCTTGCTCAACTCCTTGCCTGTCAAGCTCCCTAGTGCAGTCGGAGGTCATCCTTCGCGCCCTTGAAATCCCACATGGGGTGCGAGTGTGCGTGGAGCGGGGCTATGCGTTGCGTCAGGAACTCCCTAACTAGATTGGCCCCCGTCAGTGCCTCGGAGTCCATGTCCGCCTGCACCAGCCTGAGAACTGGAGCTGCCTGGGGGGCGGCGAGCTTCTCGGGAGCCCACTAGTCCAGCTTCTCCGACATCTCGGTCGGGAGCTCCAGCCGAGCATGGAGGCCCTTGGCATCCATGAAGATACACTTGGACCGGAAGTCTTGCACCTTCTTCCTAGCCCTCATGAGCGTGTTGCTACCATGGGGCGCGATGAAGGAGACGCACCCAGAGCACTAGGTAGAGTTGTGCATCTGGAGGGATAAGAAATGGTGGAGCAGCGCAATGGAGAGCGCCACGCCCATGAACGCCTCATAGTCGAAGGCGAAGGTCGGCAGGAGAAGGATGGAGTTGGGCTGAAGGTGCATAGCGTGAATTTGGTAATGGTCGAGGACGGCAAGGAAGAATCTGGAGAAGGGCATTACAAGCCCCACGAAGGCGCTGCAGATGAAGAAGTGATATAAGGTCCCCGCCAAAGTTCCCCGCTCGATGGAGCCAACCCGAAGTGTTGTCTCCCTCCCCTTGTTGTCATTGCTCGCTGTCAGCGGGAGCATGGCTGCAAGGTGCCTCGCCTCGGTGATGGAGGACGTGCTAAGGGCCGATGCGGGCGAGGAGGCAGAGTGCGCGGCCGGAGCGGCGGGTTTCACCTTCTTGGTTGCCATCAGTGGAGATCTTGGGGGAAAGATTCGGTAGATCTGGAGACGCTCTCAGCAGGGAGGAAAGGGGATCTCAAGCAATATGAAAACAAGGCAATGAAGGCTCGGCGGAAGGCACAGGAGTTTTTATTAACCTGGGATGATTGCCGAGGCTGCACGAGGAAGTGGAGCCGTCCTTGTCCCATCAAGCGCCATGCATCGACTCGGTCCGCAGGCGATTGGGGCCTGCGGCGCTTCACCCTTGCCTCTTAGCTTTGCCTCGAAGCCAAGTCCAAGCGTGCCTTGGGCCCGGGGGCTACTACGGCATTCTGGGAACCTGGGTACCCAGACTTGCCTGCCTGTGGCCCATGGCGTGGCTCCATCGACGGCCTGGTATGTCCCATCTTCACCATCAACAAGACAAGACCCTCGCGAGGAGGACAACGCTAAGATCTCCAGAGGGAGCGGCCTCCTAGGCTGGCTCCTGAGGAGCAGAGATTCCTATGCAAGCGCTCATCTCACGAGGTTCAAGTGACACAAGCCGTGACGACCAAGGCCAGGCGGGCGCCAGCGAGCGGAGAACAACAGGTTTTCTCTTTGGTGCTAAGGAGGCAAGCGCAGGCGCGGGGTCCCGAGGAATCAGCCAAAGGTTTCCATTCCTGTGCAACAAGACCAAGACCGCCAGGACGGCAGGACGGATGTCATCGCCGAGCCCACCACAGCGTCACGACCAGAAGCTTTACAGGCGAATACCACCTTTCGTCAGGATAAGACGTACTTCTTGTCCCCTTTCAAATTGGCCGTTGTGGGATCCTTCGCGCCTTCGTCTGGAGGAAGAGGACCCAGGTCACTATAAATATAGGCTAGCCACCACCATGGGGGACAGATCAAACCCTTAGTTGATACCCACACAAGAACAGACCTCATGAGGTTGTTCTTCCTCTGTACTACAGTACAAAAAAAGACACATTTGTGACATTTTGGTCCGAACAACATTTTTTCTGTCATACTTATGACACTTCTATGACGATAATTGTGACAAAACCCGGTATCATCATAGATGTGGTGGGTTCCTACTTCTATGACAAAAAATCATGACAGAAAATGGGCTTTTCGTCCTGGACGGGCCGGAGACGCAGTTGCATGACATTCTTTGGGCCATCCATGATGGAAAAAACCGTGGTAGAAGCAAGGGCAAGGAAAATTTCGGGGAGTTCCCGGTTACGGTGGGTGGTCAGGGGCCGAGCGATGCACGTTTCTCTCGTACACGTACGCGTATGTGTGCGAGGCGTTGACTCTAACTGAACCCGAGCGAGGCGTTGGGCTCTAACTGAACCCGAGCGATTGCACTGCAGGCTACGCGTTACTGAACCCGAGCGATCGATCAATGGCTTTTAACTGAACCCGATCGAGCGATTCCTTCGCTACTGCTGCTAACTGAAGCCGATCGATTGGATGAACAGTGAGCGTTGCAGGGGGGGGGGGGGGTTGGATGAATAGTGAGCGGTGGGGGTGGATGCAGGACCCCGTGGCGTTACCTCTGGATGAACAGGACGACCCCGTGGAGGGTTGAATGAATAGTAGACGGTGAAGGGGTGCCCGTGGAGGGGTGGTTGAACAGTAGCCGGTGGAGTAGCGCACGGTGGAGGCTGGATGAATAGGAGCACGTGGAGGCTGGAGCAGGTCGACGGTATCCCGTGGAGGCTGGAGGAGGTCGATGGTGGAGATGAACAGTATCCCGTGGAGTCTCCTTTTGCAGTATGCCACACCCCTCCCGATGAACAGGACCCCCGTTTCGACCATAGCGCTCCAACACAAGTCTGTTTTCTCCGTTTTGCGGTACACCACACCCCTCCCGATCAACAGGACCCCCGTTTCGACCGTAGGAGGTCCGTTTCCTCCGTTTTGCGGTACGCCAGACCCCTCCCAATGAACTGGATCCCGTTTCGAACGTGGCCGGTCGAACACAAGGCCGTTTCCTCCGTTCTGCGCTATGCCAGGCCTCGTTTCCATCGCCTGTTCCGTCCAAGCCCTCCCGATGAACACGACGAGGCATTCCGTTCCGACCCAGCCGGTTGGCTCCCCATGAACACGACTACGACGCAGTTTCTCCGTTCTGACCCAGCCTTGTACACGAGCCCTGGCCGTACGTACGCGCGAGTAGGCGTTTGAGACCCCACCCGTATGTACACATACGTGGCCGTATTTTCTTTCTTGCACATTGGCCACTATACGTACGTGTACATGCTACGTGCGCGCCTCTACTACGACACGTACGCGCCTCTACTACGACATGTGCGTGCCTCTACTACGACACTTGTGTGCCTCTACATCCACTAGTATGTACGTATACGTTTGCGAACAGATTGACAATGCTACGTATGGTTTGACCAGGTGGGTCCTGACTGTCAGGCACTTCCTTGCGTGCGAAGATGTAGCTGGTGGGTCCCAGCAGTCAGGAGGGCGAATCATTTTTTCGGACGCACTTCCTTGCATGCAAAGATGTAGCTGGTGGGTCCCAGCAGTCAGGGGGCGAATCGTTTTTCGGACGCACTTCCTTGCGTGCGAAGATGTAGCTGGTGGGTCCCAGTAGTCAGGGGGGCGAATCGTGTTTTTTTGCCCGGACGCACTTCCTTGCGTGCGAAGGTGTAGCCGATGGGTCCCAGCAGTCAGGGGGGCGAATCGTCTTTTTTCCCAGACGCACTTCCTTGCGTGCAAAGATGTAGCTGGTGGGTCCCAGCAGTCAGGGGAAACTTTTTTTTGCAAAATACAGTGGCCCATCCGATGGGTCCCAGCTGTCAGGTGGAGGAATCATTATTTTTCGTGTAATAAGGAGGCACTTCCTTGCTGCGGCTGTGGACCCAGCTGTCAGCCTCTCCACGTACATGCCACGTCCGATAGAAGTCGTTCCTTGACCACGTTGACCATGGCGCGCCGAGAGCACCACAGTTTCGTATACTTCTATAACTCCAAAAATTCTGAAAAATTGGGACAACAGAGGCAATCATATATCAATCTTGTGTAAAAAATTCAGGATTTTATCACGTTCCAGCAACTCAGGTCAAATCAACGATCACCGTAATCCATCCCAAAGGTCTTACTTGGCTCAAGCACTAATTAAAACACCAAAACACAATTACTACAGAGGTAATAATGTGTATTCGTTCAAGAACAGAACCGAAAACAAAAAACATAAAAATAAAATTAGGTTGCCTCCCAACAAGCGCAATTGTTTAACTCCCCTTGCTAGGCATAAACATAGATCTAGGTATTGTCATCTTCGGTATGCAATCCATAAGTAGCCCTCATAATAGATTCATGTGGTAACTTAATTTTCTTTCTTGGAAAGTTTTCCATGCCCTTACTTAACGGAAATTGAAATCTAATGTGTCCTAATTGCACCAATCGTTCTAAGGAAAGGTCTACCAAAAATAGTAGGACATGTAGGATTGCAATCTATATCAAGCACAATGAAATCTACGGGCACTGTCGGATTTAGGGATCCGGCAACCCTTGAGAGGTTCGAGCTCAGGGGTGCATGCGGAGATCTCAACCTCCCCAGCCTGCCTACTCGAGATCCTCCCTAGCCTAGTGCGTCGAGCTAAAAGAGACACAAAGACATAGAGATTTATACTGGTTCGGGCCACTGTTGTGGTGTAATACCCTAATCCAGTGTGGTGTGGTGGATTGCCTCGAGGGGCTATGGATGAACTAGTACAAAGATAAACAAGCCTCAAGAGGTGAGGTGTTCTTGAGCTGGTGTGGTGTTCTACTTGTTCCGGTCAAGGTCCTCCTCTATGGTGGTGGCTAAGTCCTATATATAGTGGCCTTGGTCCTCTTCCCAATATGAGCGGGATGGGATTCCACAACGGTGGGATTTGAAAGGGGACAGGTAGTATAGTCTATCCTGACAAAAGTAGTCTTCGCCTTCGAAAAGCCTCTGGTCGTGACGCTGCGGTGGGCTCGGTGATGACCTCCGTCCTGCCGTCCTGGCGGTCTTGGTCTTGTTGCACCAGAATGGAAACCTTTGGCTGATTCCTCGGAACTCTGCGCCTGCGGCTAGCCTCCCTTGCACCGAAGAGGAAACATGCTCTCTACACCCGCCTGGTGCCCTCCTAGCCTTGGTCGTCATGGCTCACGTCAGCTGAGCCTCGTGAGGTAGCTACATAGAACTCTCCTGAGGAGGCCAACTCCTTCAGGGGTCTTGGCGTCATCCGCCTGGCGAGGCTTGTCCCCTCGTGAGGGTCTTGTGGTGTTGGTGTTGAAGTTGGGCCGTACCAGGCCGTCGATGGAGCCACGTGGTGGGCCGCAGGCATGGAGGACTGGATACCCCCAAGTCCAGGATGCCGACAGTAGCCTCTGGGCTCAAGGCGCGCTCAGACTTGGCTTCCAGGCGAAGCCAAAGGGCAAGTGTGGAGCGCCGTGGGCCCTAACCGCCTGCGACCTTGATGATGCGTGGCGATTGATTGGACATGGGCGACTACATTTCCCCATGCTGCCTCAGCAACTGCTCGACTTGACAACTACATGCTGCATGTAGATAGGATCATCATTACTGGAAAGCGTGGGAGGCCGACGATTTACCTTCTCCCGTCTATAAATGTGCGAGCGGGTGGAGCCCCTGCCCATCTCTCTTTCGTCTTGCTCCTGCTTCCTTCTCCTCCTCTCCGTCTTGCTCCCATGGTGCCGATTAGGAGGTTCTCTGCGGCAGAGAAGGGGAAGGCTCCTAGGGAGGGGCGGACCCTCTCCCGCCGAAGAAGCGGCTCCACCTCCCCGACGATGCCACCGCGGGGCGAGAGGTGGTAGGCCTTGGAAAGCGAGGCCTCCGCCTGGCTTCCCCCTCCCCCTATATGCCTGCGCTCAGGATGAAGGAGTGCACCGCCAAGCAACGCCTCGCGAAGATGGCAGGGCCGCCATTGCCCTGCCGGCCACACGACGAACCCACGCTGAGGACAGCTCGCGCGAGTTCGTGGTGCGGGCGGTGATTCCTCCAGATACTTGGATCCGACTCCCGCGGTTCTTCAGCAGCGAGCTGCCTCCGAGGGGACCAATGGGGCTGTGGCTACAACATGCAGGGTGCAGTAGCCTAGCCACCAGAACAGAGGTCGAGGTGGTGCTGTCTGGAGACGTCTTCATGACGTGAGGATGGGGCGAGGTAGCCCGGGCTTGCCGAGCGGAGGGAGCCCTGGAGACCCACTTCGAGTATGACGGTGTGGCCACCCTGTTCTTCAAGATTTTCAATGAGCGCGGCGAGCGGCTGGAGTGCTGCCCCGGAGGAGACAGCTCGAGGGACGCTGTCATGGGTGCTGGATATGCCCCTGCCCCCTTCAGCGCTTCGTCCAGCAGCAATGACGACTCCTGGGAATCCAGCGACTCCACTGAGCCCAGTGATTCTCCGGAGTCGCGTGACGACAGCTACGTGCCGACGAGCTCCCACCGAGGCTGGAGTGCTGCTGCGGCTGCCGCCCGGCATCGTCGGCCACCGTAGAGCCCTGTAATTGTTTCTCCTGCATGTATGAAGATCAGCCCCCGTGGGGCTTGTAAGGACCGGGATGTATTTAATAGTATCACTGTTCCTTTTGACTTTGTAATGGATGCGCGTATTCTAGTTCGGCTGAGTCCCTCCCTTTTCTCTTTGCTAGACAGTGTGGCGCTCTATGCTGGCAGGATGCAGTCCCCAGGCAGCCTTAGCCATCGCTAGTATGCCAGGTCACGATGCCGTGGTCAAGTCTAGGAGGTGAGCGGCCCGAGGTCCGGTAAGAGCTCATGAGACGCGATGCTCACGAGGTCCCCCTTGGCGTGCAAGCAGCTGTACAGAAAATTGAAAAGGGGAGTTGAACCGCCCAAGTGGAACTGCAGGGCGAGGCATGTGGAGCGAAACTGGTGCCATAACGAGCTGAGACTTATCTTTTGCGGTCTGAGTCCATCGGAGAGGCAATGCTTGCTGTCGCGCCTGTGGTGCCATCAGGCACAGCCCGTCTTGGCCACCCTCCCGCCTCGCTTGCCAAGGTACTCTATGTCCTCGGGATCCGGCCCTCGAGCAAGCTCAGCCGCCGGTGCTATGCCAGGTCGTGATGCTGTGGTCAAGGCCAGGGGGTGTGGGCTGGAGAGCCAGTAGGAGCTCCCGAGACATGATGCTCGGGAGGCCGCCCTTTAACGTGCAAGCAACTCGCGAGGCTAGACGGTGGTTGCTCGGGCCGACCTTTGGCTCATTGCAGGCTGAACCTGCAGGTTAGATGACAAAGGAGGCCGAGAGCCCCAGGGTGTAAGACAGAGGCACCGGGGACCTTGCGAGGTGGTGAACGCGAGGCGGGCCGCGAACCAGAGCTTGATCCCCGGGTTTATCAGCGTTGCAGGGATGGACCCGAGCACAAGCATCGTGCCGAGGTGTGTGTCGTGCAGCGATGCAGGAATGGTGTTAGTCAGAACACATGAAGGGCGTGAGGCGGTGGTCACGAGGTGACGATCTTAGATAAATTCACAAAAAATGATTAGATAGCCCTGGGGAATGCAAAATGATACATGCCGTAGGGACGGACCCACACGGCCTAAGGATGATGCGGCCCGAGGGGCGCCCCCACACTGAACGAACTAGGGAGATGTCACCAGGTACCGTTGCTGAAGAGTTGTTGAAGTAGCCAAAAAACGCGCGCTGCAGAAGCCGTCCCTCATGAGCCGCTCTGGTGCCGAGCCTCGGCAGGCTCGGAGGGACTAGAAGGCTCCTGAAGGTGCTACTCCATCTCCGCCAGGAGCGCCTAGTGCCTGGCTTCGCAGGCCATCCGAGCGTCCCTCACACGGCGCTGGAATGCCTCAGCCGCGCCTGCGAGGCCGAAAGGCATGCAGACGTAGCTGTGAGGTGGTCCCTCGTATCGGCCGACACGAGACGGCCACATGAGCTACCGAGATGCGGCCCTATTGAGCCCGGGAATGTCGATGCAGACGCGGAACTCCTTACCCTCGCTAGGATAGTGAGCTCCGCCTCGCGGCAGGCGATGATCGCCTTGCAGAACCCTTCATTCCTAAATCTCCTTGATCGCCTTGCTAATGAACTCTTAAACGTGTGGTGCCTCACGCCTGCTGCCTTCTCCTGGGAAGCATGCTCTGAAGAGCGCCTCCACATGGTGCCCGAGCGCCACTCTCGCGATATGGGCTAGGTCTGAGGCCCTCCAGAGGAGAGCCCCCGAGCCCATCCTGAGAGGGGCGCCGGGCGCGCCTTCCTATGCAATGGGTAAAGGTGCCACGGTCGGAGACGCAAGGCTCAGTGCCACATCCTCGAGTGATGCTCCCTCATGAGACCCCTGGCCCAGCTACAGCTTCTTTGTCTTGGGCGCGACCTCAGGAGGGAGGGCGCCGTCTTCGTCTTCTGGGTTCTCAACTGCTGCATCCTGGAAGGCGCGCTCCAGAGAGCACACCGCATCCTTCTCTTGGCAGGCGACCGTGATGATGCCGCCACTTCCTGGCATCTTGAGGACATTGTAGCCATAGTGTGTGGCCGCCATGAACTTGGCCAGTGCTGGGTGCCCGAGGATGGTGTTGTAGGGCAGGCGGATGTCGGCAACGTCGAAGTCAATGAGCTTGGTGCGGTAGTTGTTGCACTCGCCGAAGGTGACTAGGAGGAAAACCTACCCGGTCGGGTGTGTCGATCCATCAGTCACTCCTGAGAATGGTTTGGTGGGGTGCAGCTGGCAGTATGGCAGCTGGAGCCTGTCGAACGTCTGGACGGAGAGAACATTGAGCCCTTCTCCATCGTCGATGAGAGTCTTGGTGACGATTACGTTGCTGATGATGGGGGAGAAGAGCATGGGGAGCGCGCCAGCGGTGGCCGCGGACTTGAGCCGGTCTGTGGAGTCGAAGGTGATGGCTCACTTGGACCACTTGAGGGGGCGAGTTTCTTCAAGCTTGGGGAGCGCTCCATTCACCACGCACGCAAACTGCTTGAAGACATGGTGGGAAGCTGGGGCTTGTGAGCCGCCTAAGATGCAGGCGATGACCCGTGGCCCCTGGAAGCCCCCAGCCCCCTCGTCTTGGTGGTGATCTTCGTTCCTTCTTGGCGGTGGAGGTAGGGGAGGCAAAGCTGCATTATCCTGTAGGCGGTCCTCACAAGGTTGCTCCCTCTAGTTGCCCTCACGAGGCTGGTCCTGCCAGCGGTCCTCACGAGGCTAGTCGCGCCACTCCTAATGGCGGTCGCGTCCATCCCAACGTCCTCCACCTCGGCCACATCCGCGACCATAGCCCCGATCGTTGCGCTCGGGGCGTCGATTGAGGCACTCGTCATGGAGAGCCCTGAGCTCCTGGCATTTGCTGGTGTTGTGGTTGTAGACATTGTGGAAGGCGCAGAACGGCCGCTTGCCCTTGGATGACTCGGGGTGGTCGCAACCGCGCTTGGTCTCTGGCTCTGCCGCAAGCACGGCTGGCCCCTTGCGCTTCGTGTCCTTTGTCTTGGTCTTCTTGTCTTTTGGATCAGCATTAGGGAGCTCGAGGAGGCAAAGGCGTCCCTTCTCAGCTCTTGCACACTTTTTCGCCATGTTGAACATCTCTAGAGCGGTGTAGAGGTCCTCGTGGATGGCGAGCTCCTTCTTCATCTTGACATCGCGGACGCCATCGTTGAACACGGAGATGATGGCCTTGCCAGACACCTTGGGAATCTTGAGGCGAACGTTGTTGAAGCGCTGGATATACTTACGCAGGGTCTCTCCAGGCTACTGCTGAAGCAGCGCAGGTTGCCCGCGGCCGGCGAACGGTCACGGGTGCCCTGAAAGTTGGCAATGAAGCGGTTGCGCATCTCCTCCCAGCAAGAAACCAACTCCTCGGCAGGTTCAGGAGCCAAGAAGGCGCGCCATGCTTGAGGGCCATCGAGAACCAGTTTGCCATTATCTTCTCGTCGCCATTGACCGCCTCGATGCTCAGCTCATAGAGCTGTAGGAACTCGGCGGGGTCCGCGGTGCCATCGTAGCATGGAGGTAGGTTAGGTTTGAACTTGCTCGGCCAGACGATGTTGCGGAGCTCTGCAGTGAATGCACGACATCCTGCCGTGGCCACCGGAGGTCGTCGAGGGGGTGGAACGTAGTCCTAGTGCGCGCGCATCGCCACCTCCTGTGGCGGCTCGCGAGCCTGGTGCTGGGGTGCTGGAAGCACGCATGCTTCTTCCTGGGGACGTTGCACCACCTAGCAGCTCACGTCGTCCTGAGATGGTGCTGGGCGCTGCGGGTCATACCATGGAGCCATAAGCCTTGGCTCGATGATGGCGCCCCAGGCCGGAGGCGGAGGAGGAGCCCCATGCATGACATGGCCTACTGCGGGTGGTTGCTGAGGCAGCAAGCGAGCCAGCCCGTCGGATCCCCCGTGCGCGACGCTGATGAGCTCCGCGATCTGCTCGAGCCACTCCTCGTAGAGGTCACCCACCAGACGGCAGCGAAGAAGTTCCTGCGCCGTGAGCAGAGCAGCCTACGCGTCCACATGGCTGCGGCGCGTGTGGGATGATGAAGCCGCTAGAGTCAGTGACGGAGTGGTGGTGCGGCCGTCGCGGCGCACCGACGGGTGCAACGATGAAGCATGCTGCTCGTGGCCAGCAGGGCCCGTGGCGGCGTTGGCCACTGGAGAAGGAGCGCGGCGGGCATAACCGTCACCCGTCGGAGCCGTTTGAGCGACGCGGGCGGCGACTACAGCCTGACGCTCGGCGCGAGCCCTGCGCGCGTCGGCCATGGAGGTGTCGGAGCGGAGATGGGTCAAATGGCGGAAGAGAGGATCCGACGCACCCCTACCTGGCATGCCAAATGTCGGATTTAGGGATCCGGCAACCCTTGAGAGGTTCGAACTCTGGGGCGCATGCGGAGATCTCAACCTGCCCAGCCTGCCTACTCGCGATCCTCCCTAGCCTAGCGCGTCGAGCTCAAAGAGACACAAAGACAGAGATTTATACTGGTTCAGGCCACCATTGTGGTGTAATCCCCTAATCCGGTGTGGTTTGGTGGATTGCCTCGAGGGGCTATGGATGAACTAGTACAAAGATGAACAAGCCTCGGAGGTGAGGTGTTCTTGAGCTGGTGTGGTGTTCTACTTATTCTGGTCTCGGTCTCCTCTATGGTGGTGGCTAAATCTTATATATGTAGTGGCCTTGGTCCTCTTCCCAAATATGAGCGGGAAGGGATTCCACAACGGCGGGATTTGAAAGGGGATGTAACACCCCAGACGTAACATGTCCCAATTTGGCAATATATCAACTTGACCTTGATCCAATTCTTGTGGGTTTTATCATGTTTGGCCTCATCTTGTTTGGTTATGTGGTTTATTCTTTTCATTGTCATGCTCACCTTGCCATATTGCATTTGTGCCTCTTGTTTTTTTTTTTTGCATTCCATCTCCATCATGTGCATGGAGTGATCTCATACATATTATGTTGTTGCATGTTCAATGCATGAATCTTGCATCATCACCAATTCTCCTTCTTTTCCTTTCTTTCATTTTGCAAGTGCCATCTTGCCCTACTCCATAATGTTCATCTTCTCCCTATAAATCTTGTACCATGCCTACACCCTCACTGTAATTTTGCATCCCTTTTAAAGTTGCTTTGGTTAGGTTCAAAAATGCCTCAAGTTTGAATATAATTCAAACTTGTTTTATTTTTATACCTCTAAAAAGGTCCAATGCAATTTATTCAATTAGATCACAATTCCAGGAGCATGATATTTTCTTTATTCTCAAACTCCTCTCCTTTTACCCTGTGCTTTTCTGTTTCTTTTCTTGTTTGAGAAAATGGGAAAATAGAAGAGCAGCAGCTAGCAGCCTCAGCCCAGCCGAGGCCCACCTAGGCACCGCAGCCAGGCGCAGTCCAGCAGCCCATCCAGCCCACGCGTACAGAGGCGTCGTCAACCTCCTATACGGCGCGCATCCAACATGTCCACGTCGACAACCTCATTGATTTGACGGCCGGAGAAGCTCCCTAGACCCCTATAAAGTTGTCCCCGGTGCCCTAGGGTCTCCCCTCTACCGATCCCCCCTCCTCTCCTTCCCTCGCCGCCGCCAGGTAAGCCACGCCCAGGCCACGCCACGCCGTCGCTCTATACCAACCAAGCTTCAGCTCGAGCTCGGGATTGCCGTTGTCGTCGCTTCCCCGGTCACCTCCCGCCGCCTTCTTCAAGTCGGTCTGCCTCCCCGTCGTCCCCTTCGTCCACTGCTTCCAGTATGTCGCCGAGGGAGACGCCATGTTTCGCGCCTGGATCTTCCTCTGCATCCTCTGCTTCGCGGACAGTAGCCTCACCAAGTTCAGAGCTCCACTTCGTCACCGCCGGCTCATCTCCGTCGACCCCGTCGTGTCTTTGGGTGAGCTGGGTAACGCACCTCCCTCTCCCATACATCCCATGACATGTAGGCACCTGTAGAACTCGCCCGATCCATGTCTTTGTCGCGCCCGTAGTGCTCTGGCGAAGCCTGAAGTTTATTGTTGTGTGTATCTTTGCTGTAGCGCACCCGCACGCCCCAGCGCTCCGGTTCCAGCCTAGCCGCGTTTCTCCTCACTGCGCTTGCCTCACGCGCTCGCCCGCGCTGGAAAGCAAGAGCAGCGGCCTCGTCCAGTCTTGCCGCTGTCGTACCCGAGACGAGATCGAGCTCGTGCTCGAGTCCCGCACGCACACGCCTTCCATAGCCGCGCCGTTGCAAACCCCGGCCCTAGCTCCCAATCCCGCACGCCGCCGCGTCCTCTTAGGCCTGCCATCGCCACGGCTGCCCTCGCCGGCGCCGTCGTCTTCTCTGTTTGTAATAGAGGAGCTCGAACTGGGGTATCTCTAAAAGAAGCCGAGCCCCTTCCTGGCCACGTACGCATGCATAGCCCGACTGGTTGCTCCAGCGCACTCTGAAGCAGGAGGTCTCGGGTTCGAATCCCAGGCGCGCCCCCTTTTTATTCCCTATATTAGCAGTTGTCTCTATGACATCAGGGTCCCACCAGTCAGCCTCTCAGCGCCCTCCTCCTTCTATTTTTTCCCTTATTCCCGCGCTTTCCATTTATGGCAAGTCCCCGTTTTCCCTTTCGGGCAAGTCCATTTCTGGACGTTTCCAAACAAGGAAAATGCCAATTCTGTCATATTCTATTTAGGGCAGTTTTTAACTTATTGCAGTTGTGATGATTTTTCTACAGCAACCCCAACATATTATATATGTTTTTGGGGTAGAAAAATCCCACCAATCCAGTGGCGGCATTAGTTTCTGCATTTGAGCAAGTTCATAAACATGTTATTTTACTTCATGATGTTGTTTTGTCATTTTTGCTACATTTATTGTGTGCATCTTATAGCCATGAGCTCTGCATGTGTTTCGTACTATGCCATGACATCTTTACAGAGGTGCTTGCCATGTATTTTTGTGATCAATGTGGTGACTAGCACAAGCATGCAAACTAGGCTTCGTGATGTTGCTTATTTTAGTCCCTGTTCTGCTGTTATTTTTATGCCATGTAAACTTGATGCTACAGAGAGATCCATGCTTATTTTGAGATACTTCAGTAAGGATGTTTTGAACATATGGTTATGCTCTATCCATTCATGCCCCTGTTTGCAATTATGGAGTAGACTAGCATGTCATTTTCTTGCTCTACTTTTGCTATAAAATGTTTCCTGGCAGATTGTTTACATGTTATTCACTTTTGCCAAGGTTGTTGTAGTTGATCCTTGCATGCTATAAACTTGTTCTTGCCATGTTTAGTTTCATAAACATGTATTATTGCTGGTGCTATGCTTATCTTGTCATGCAATGACTTGTGGTGAGTGAATCGAGCTCGCAAATATGCCTTCATGATGCTGTTAATGCCATGCTCTGTTTCCTGAATCTGTTAACGAAACTTGCTATGTTTACATGGGTGCAATCATATCTTCTGATCCTTTTTGGCTCATGGTCAGTAAAGGACTTTTGATATATGCATTTAGTAAAATCATGCCATGCCTTAAGTTTCTATGATATGTTCCTGTAGCATATTGATTGCTTGCTCTGAACATTGCTACCTGATCCTGTTTATGCCATGTCCAAGCTGATATCTTTTGTACTTTTGCCATGCTTGTTTGAACCTGTTATGGTGTGATTTAGCCGTAGCTCAGTCTTCCTATTTTGTCAAGCATCTCCTGTAGATCACTTCCATATGCTTTGTTATTATGTTGGGGTGTTGTAGCTTAGTTACTTGTTGCGTGCTAAGTAGAATCGTGCTGTTAATCGCAGATTTGTGTCATTCTTGTTTTGCTTGCCATTTGCAAACTGTGCATCCGATTCCGGTGATCTTTATATCGATCTCAACCGAAACCATCTCATCTTTCCAGCGGCATACTTGGTTTGCGAAGTTGTTGCCTTGTTCATCATTTCCCTTCCGGAGCACGCATACGCATTGCATATCACATCTCGCATATCATGTCATATGTTGCATCATGTTGCTTGTGCATTGCTCCATGTTTGATTGTGGTTCCATTGCCTATGTTCTTGCTTTGGGTAGAGCTGGGAGACGAGTACATGCATGAGGAACCTGTTGAGAACGCTTACGAGGATCAAGCCTTCGACAACTCTGAGAACTTTGCAGGCAAGATGACCATACCCTCGATATCACTTCTATCTTTGCTTTGCTAGTTGCTCGCTCTATCGCTATGTTAGCTCTACCTACCACTTGTTTATCATGCCTCCCATATTGCCATGTCATGCCTCTAGTGTTGCTAGTTGCAGGTGAAGATGAAGTTCGTTCCTTGTTGGAACATGGATATTTTGGGATATCACAATATCTCTTGTTCAATTAATGCACCTTATATACTTGGTAAAGGGTGGAAGGCTCGGCCTTATGCCTGGTGTCTTGTTCCACTCTTGCCGCCCTAGTTTCCGTCATACCGGTGTTATGTTCCTTGATTTTGCGTTCCTTACACGGTTCGGTGATTTATGGGACCCCCTTGACAGTTCGCTTTGAATAAAACTCTTCCAGCAAGGCCCAACCTTGGTTTTTGTCACACCCTGATTTTCATGCCACAACAATTAAGTCAATAAATCATGCTAAAATGTGGTTTGACAAAAACTTTTGAGTGTTTTGTCTTTGCTTTGATTGAATGTTTGTCTGCTGTTTGCAAGTGCTCTAAAAATCAAATAAATTCTCCAACCCTTATACTCCTTCCCCTTGATCCAAAAACCTTGACCAATGATCATGCCATGTGTATAGAGCAATATAGTATTTTCTTACAAAATTAATTTTGCCAAAAAGTATTTTCTAAAATTAGTTTTTCAAAAACCCCTGAATTGAGGTTTGCACTGCAAGTACTTAATTAAGGGCAGTAAAAATCTTTCCAAAAATATATTTGACTCCTATTAGATATAGGATACCCAAAAACCACAAAAATATAATTTTAAAGGTTATTTTCCTATTTTATTTAAACGCTTTTTCTTAAGGCCAGAAATGGTCTTTAATAGGGAAAAATTATTTAATTGTTTTAAAAATATTTGACAACAATCAGGGAAACTCAGTGGACATATATTGTCCATATATAAGAGTTTCAACACATGGTCATGTTCAAAATATTGCTCAAATCCCTCAAAAACCCTTTCTGGATATTTCAAGCTTTTGAAATATTTACAAAGGATATATTCTCCAAAAATTCCAAGAAAATTCTAGCATGTCACATATGACATATTAGATGATCTTGCCAAGTCTGATGACTTGGAGAACAATATAACATCATCAAATACCCTCAAAACCATTTCTGTCCATTTTGAAGTTTGAGCAACTTTACATTGCCAAACATTCCCAAATAATCTCAAACCTTGTGAACATTCTCAAATGTTCTAATTATTCATCTATACCAAATGGCACAAGTTGGAGAACAAGTTAACTTGATCAAAGTGCCCCAAAACCCTTCCTGTCCAGAACCAAATTTGGACAACTCTACATTGCCAAGTGTGTCCTTTTGATCTGAATTTATGTGTACATGTTCAAATCCTCAAATGATGACACTACACCAAGTGGTGCATCAAGGATAATAGATTTGCATGACTAAATCTTGGAAAGTCCATTTTTGCCGATTTCTAGGGTTTACAAAAGTTACATTGGCAACTTTTCCCAAATGGACTCAATCTTGGTGGTACCTCTTATTTTCTCATACCATTTGACCCTGTCAAGCCTCATGACAAATGGAGATCATCTACTTTCCCAAACCAATATCAAACACCTTCTGCCACTTTACCAAAATGCCATTTTTGACCTCTTCCACTAATCTCCAAGAGTTATCCTTTTTACCACAGCCCCTCCTAGTCCCCCTCTACATCTGGTGTGCTTCCCTGCCCGAGAGGCAATGATGGAGGTGGGCAGAGACCTAGTTTTCTTCTCTGGAGAGCCACTTTCCCCTCCCCTTCTCATCTCTCTCTCACTCCTGGCAGGTTCCAGAGCATCCAATGCCACTTTCCCCTTTGTTTATTGCCTCTGCATGCCTTTGACACTAGTGGACACGCGAGTGCGCGCGCAAAAGCCACGCATGCCGGCAAAAGACACGCTCTGGAGCACGCTACCGTGCTCCCGACCGTTGACACGGCGCTCCCGTCCACCTCGAGCCTCCCCCTCGCGCCAGTCGAGGTGCCTCGGCGTCCGCAACACGCTACGCAGTCGGCCCCCTCCTCTCTCCTCCCCGCGCCTCCGCGCTAGCAAACAGAGGCCGCCCGAGTGCGCCAATGGTGCGGCTCACACGCGCGCGTCTCTGGCCTCTCCCCACTCCCTCTCTCTATCTCTCCCGGCGTATTCGACATCCAGGAACACCCCAGACACGCCCACACGAGCGCCCGTGGCTTGTAGCGATGGCAACAGCCTCGTGGGCGCACGGCCCCGCGGTGCACCCGCCCCCTTGTATTTAAGGTCACCCCCGAGCCTCTTCTCCACTCCTTTGGCTCTCTCTCCCTCCCGTGCATCCCTTGGACCAACCCACACCTCCCCTCGTGCCCTCCTGCTCCCTCCATGGCCGGAGCAGTGCCGCCGGCCTCCGCTTAAATTCAAACCATCCCTTTCCCCTCCCCTCCACCCGACCACTCCCGAGCATCGCCACCACCGCCGGCTTTGCCGCCATGGCCGATAGTGTGCTCACATCCATCTACCCCAGAGATCGTAGCGCACCTCGACGGATGCGCCACGCTCTCCTGAGCACGCCGGTGTGCCGGGCGTCGCCGGAGATGGCCGGAGCCACCGGAACGGGCGCCGGCAAGCGCTCGGTCCCGCCTCCTCTGTCTCCTCTGTCGCGGGCGGGAGGAGGGCGACGACCCTGCGGGTGGACCCCGCAGGTCAGTGACCCGCCAGCGGGCCCCTCCCGTTTAAGTGGAAGCGTACCCACCTCGCCACCGTTTCCCCGCGCCGAAGACGCACTGCGCTAGTCCGCCTCCGACGTGGCCTCTGCGCGCGTGCGGGCGAGCCGCTGGGCCGGCCCAGTGGCTATCCTACGCCCTGTGCACGCTTTGGGTAAACCCTAAACCTTTTTCCTTTTCTTTTTCTCAGTCAATTCAAAAATCCATAAACAATTCAAATGGACTCCAAATTTGATGATTCAAATTTCTAGTGACTCTATAAATCATGATCTATCTGGTGATGCAACATGCACATTTTTCCAGAGACCTTTTCTTCACAAATATTTATGAAATCCTACTTTTCCTATTTCTTTGATGAACTTTAGAAAATCACATAGAGCCCATTTTTTATCCAAATTCCATGATTAAAAATCCTAGATGTCTAATAGTTCAAAACTTAATTTTTGAACATTTTTACTAATACTTTCTGTATCAGCTCAAATAATGGTCTATTGCTTTGTATATAGCCAACTTTGCAAATTCATAGGAAAATCATCTCAACTCCAAATCCAGTGAAACCAATTCCTAGATGCTTCTAAAATCATCCTTTGTTAAATGGGTGCCTTTGCTCATTTTTCAAAAATATATTTCTGTACACTTCTTGCAAACCCATTAATCCCTTGATTCCATCATATTGAAATGTTCAGAGATGTCCATTGATCAAATCCTAATGAAACCACTTTGGTCATCCCTCATATGACCAGAGGTATCCCAGAAAAGTCCAACTCATATTTTTAGAGCACTTTTATTTCCTGCCTTGTTGTGTTGCTTATTATGGTTCCTTTCAACGATAGTTGACGAAGTAGACGGAATGCTCGGAGTTGGGCCAGAGACATTTGAAGACCTCAAAGACTTTGTTACAACAGGCAAGCAGCCCTTTGACCATGTCCATGAAACCCTTTTTATGCATGACATATAACTCTTTATTATTGTTGCATCGGAATCATGATGAGATGGTAGACCACGTTGGTTGGTTGCCTCTGTTACTTCCTCATTGATACTCGCATTGTGCATGATCCTACCTTCTTATGAGGGTTATGCCGGTGGGAGTAGATAGGATGCTAAAGTAGTTGCTACGCAAAGTGGGTCAGGGTTATGCATGGAAAGGAACAAGTGTGGTTTGGCATACTTGCAAACAACCTCAGTGGGTGCCACTAATGCCCCTGGGAGATGATGATGAACTAGGTCACTACTTGGTGGAGAAGTAGTGTACCGAGGCTTGATAAAAGTGTTGTTTACATAGACGGATTAGATTTAAGATTTGTCGACTATCCCAACCTTACATGCGCAACCACTCTACCCTTATATGGGAAAGGGCATTATTGATTACCTAGGCCGATACTAGCTTGGAGCCCACATTACTAGTGACGGGGGAGAGTTGGTGCTCCCTCTCGGGAAGGGGTCATGCCAGGTAGGGCGGCCATGACCATTTTTATGGGGCACCGGACACACCATTGGTACCCCGTGCCAGTGGTATGTGATAAATATGGGAGCAAGGCTCCACGAAAATGTTATGTGAAATGTTGGGCACGGGGGTCACTGCCAATCGAGTGGACTCCATGTTAGTGTCGTCTAGGGAAAGGTAGTGATCGGGTGCTTACCCCGGGTACTTGAGGTACCGCGGGTCGTGGCTGACACGGAAGTTCCCCGGATCTTGTGGGTATAGTGTGCAGCCTCTGCAGAGTGTAAAACTATTCGAATAGCCGTGTCCACGGTCAAGGACAGTTGGGTTGTGCTGCTTAGACTATGTCCATATGTTTCTAACAAACAACACCGTTTGGTGATATTGATGATGTGACTCATGAGGAAGTCACGATGAGCTTGAGCATGAGTTGTTCATAACTCTTTCTCGATGTTGATGTCTGTAACCTCCTGATGCTTGTTGCAGACGCATTCCTGTCCTTGATAAATGTTGATCATACTTGCATGAGAAAAGCTAGCTTTCCGCAACAATGCCAATTAAGTAGTAGAGCTTTGCATAATTATTTTGTTATCACTCTTGGGTTGCTTGCGAGTACATTCAAAGTACTCATTGGCTTGCCACTGGTTATTTTATTGGCCAGGCATGAAAAGACATGATATGAAGAAGAATACTTTGGTGGCGAACATGCGAGCTAGGATGCTTCCCAGTCAGAATGCCTGTAGGGTTAAGGCAGAAGGCATGAGTCCAAGTTCTCAACGAAGATTTCCGCTGCAATGTTATACTCAAGACTTGACCATAATGGTCCTACTTGTGTAATACGGTATGTATGGATGTAAGACTCTTGTTATTCAGCTTCTGTGTGTTCAGTGAGCATTGATGTCTGGGATCACTGGACACGTGCATTCGGAGATCACGACTTATGAGTTGGGGTCCCCACAGAGTTGGTATCAGAGCCATCCTGACTGTAGGAAGCCTTAGTTAGCATGCTCGTTAGTTAGGGTAAAACTATTTCCAAAACTACTACCAGTTTTCAAAACTATCTGTACTTCTCTTCCCTTCTCAGTTTTTCGAAAACTAAGGTATACTTTCCTTATTGATCTCTTCCCCTTCAAAACCTTTGGTCGCTAGAACCCTTATGCCCCTGACCACTAGATTCCTTGCAATCCTCGTGGATAATCTAGAAGGAAGATGCCTTGCCAGACATTAACCCACATCTCCTGAACACAAGATAGGCGACATCACAACAAGACGATACCAATAGAAGATACATCCTCGAGGGATGAGGACCTGAAGACCCAGGAGATGGTGACACCCTTGACACTGCCCCAAGATGATGCAACCTTAGCCTACGATGATCAGGGCATAGAATATGCAAGACAATGATATACATCGCTAATAGAGTAACCCTGTCACTACCGTTGTTGTATCGGCAACCACCGATGGATGAAAACCTAGCCATTTGGTCCGCCTCACCATAGTGAGCAGGAAAACGGTTCTCCTCATCCCCCGCTCTTGGTGTCGATGTTGTCATCAACGTAACCGACATGATGGACCTCTATTACGCCTTGATAATGTCATTGCATAAAGGATTACCTACCTGGTACCATCGACGGCTTAGAAGACAACAAGGGATCGTCGTGATTAAGAAGACAATAGAAGACCAAGTCAATGCCAGTTATGAGGAGCCACCTTCACCCCATCACTTCAACGTGCAAGAAGTTGTTGAAGAATCTTCAGGCTCAACCCGGATTGTTTCATCGAACAACTACAAGAGACGTAGCAACACCTGAGGAAAACTCAGAAGACTGCATGAGGCACAAGGCACGACTACTGAGTCCGAGAACCCCTAGGGTAGGATGAGTCGTGTACCCCCTATGCGCAGTCGAGTCCGTATGATAGTTCGAATAGAACCATGATCGTGTGTTGCTTGTTTTTATTTGTATGAGTTTTGATATAGGTCGCACTTTTGCCCTAGGCGACAAGTATGCGACTATATCACCTTCCTCACCTTGTTTCTTTTGTTTGGCCCTCTTTGCACCTGTTTGTTTGCACTAGCACTATAGAACCCCATTTAGGCATTCTCCTCCTCTATGCTACTTTTCCCTCTCATCTCTCTCCTCAACTGAAGACAAGCAAGACAATATGCACCAAGGATTCCACCTCGGCGACCAACAAGCACTGAAGACTTTTGCTACAACCTCCTCGACCAAGTGCAACCCCGTATGTTTGCACCTCAAGACTAGAACCCTATCCCTAGACCTACAGGACTTCACGAGATACCCCAGCTCGAAACCTTAACCCTGAGCTTAACCTACGGAATCACAAGAAGAACAAGTTAAGCTATAGTAAGCCTTGCTTATTACTGGGTTCATTATGGAACTAGTGGACGTAGCGAATGAGCACATTACCATCCTAAGGTAGTACCAGAACTGACGATGCCATAGGGAGGACCAATCTGAGGATATAGGAATAGAGGGCAAATGACTTGATGAGTTTATATCAATGACTTGAGGAATTATATGAGACTACTTGGTGGATTATGAGGCTTTGATGTTGGTAGATGAACTTGGTGGGATCATGAGTATAGATTAGCATAGCTTTCATTGCCCCTGAGTAAATTGGATTTAGTAGGATAATTGTAAGTATTTGGATTTAACTTAGCGATGGGATATTGGTAGGAGAGAGTTGAGATTACATAAATGACTTGGGGGAACATGTAGGAATTCTCGTTGGACAAGACATTTGGATTTAAGTAGGTGATCCTAGCTGAATATAGATGCTGAGCATGTCTACATGGTTCGGAGTAAATTGGATTTAGATTAATGATCTCGATTGTGATACCATGTTTCTCGGTGGATGATAAACGAGGAGATTGGACTAATTGTAGGAGTTTATGTAGGCATCTTTGTGAGCTTGACCTTGGAGTATTACTAGAACACAATAATAGGAATTGGTGGACTGACTATAGTAAGGCAGCCTTTTCAAGTATTGGGGATTATAAGGACTTTAGGAGATCATGTGGAACACCAGCATATGCGTTGGATTTGTAGGATTAAATGGATTATGTAGTGATTGATGGAAATTAATGGGCTTTTGGAGTTGATTCATAGGAAGGAAACAAGATCTTGGAGTGGCATACGACGTGTTTCCCTAGGATAGAGGTGCTTTATCTTAGACCTTGGAAGAACAGGCTGAGCACTTGGATTGTCACGTTCAAGCTTACCACCTTATATGTTCTACCCATGGAGTTTTAGGGGTAGACATACATATGAGTTTGGGAATTGTAGACACATATGATTTTGTTAGACCTCCTCTCGAGAGTCATGAGGATATGAATCACATGAGTGATGATTGGAGTTGACCTATACGAGATGATACTATCAGTGATATGGTGTGATTTGTTTAAAGGACTAGACAGCACAATTGGCATCTCAGAAACTGTGCTCAAGGATGGGTTGATAAACTTTCACTCGCGCACTAGAATCCTTGAAACCCTTATGCCCTACCAAGCCACAACATGATCGGATCCTGACCTTGGGCTTTGGCTCTAGATCGATAAGACCTTGGCCCACACTCAACAAGACCACCACTAAATCCCCAGCCTCCTTTATGTACCCCGCGAACAAAGTCTTCATGGAGTGCTTAGACAAGATAGTTGTCATCATCACTTGGTGACCTACTTGTCCACCTGAAGACAGAAGAAGAGCCGTTCAGCTCGTCCAGGAACATTTGAAGACCGCCATGCCAAGGAGGAAGAACTACCACCATCATCAAGAAGTAAACATCCGTGTCGAAGACCAGGTGTATCTGCAAGCCACTTCTCTCTAAGGGACCAAGCATTTCCATGACAAGGAGACCCACACCAAGATTCATCGGCCCCCTTCGAGATCACTCCAAGATTTAACAACCCCCTCTGAGATCACTTCAAGATGAAGAGTAGACAGTTACCAGCTAGAGTTACCACCTGAGTTACCTGATGTGCACAAAGCTTTCCATGCATCACAACCCCGGAAGTGTTTCCAACTTCCTAATTGCCCGATCTCTACGAGGGCATTAACCACCGAGCCATCGACCCCTAGCCCAATCTAACCTACCGCAAGCTACCCATTAGCAACCTGGATCAAGAAGAGCGTCATACATGAAGCTACAACACCAGGTCCTTCAAAATTCAATGGAGCACCACTCAGAAGCAGAAGCAGTATGAGGACGTGAAGACTACACCAAATCCAAGTTTCCATACTCCTTTCCGCGCCTAGTCTGGGAATCTTGGGGACGAGATTCTTGTAAGGGGGGTAGGTCTGTCACACCCTGATTTTCATGCCACAACACTTAAGTCAATAAATCATGCTAAAATGTGGTTTGACAAAAACTTTTGAGTGTTTTGTCTTTGCTTTGATTGAATGTTTGTCTGCTGTTTGCAAGTGCTCTAAAAATCAAATAAACTCTCCAATCCTTATACTCCTTCCCCTTGATCCAAAAACCTTTACCAATGATCATGCCATGTGTATAGAGCAATATAGTATTTTCTTACAAAATTAATTTGGCCAAAAAGTATTTTCTAAAATTAGTTTTTCAAAAACCCCTGAATTGAGGATTGCACTACAAGTACTTAATTAAGGGCAGTAAAAATCTTTCCAAAAATATATTTGACTCCTATTAGATATAGGATACCCAGAAACCACAAAAATATAATTTTAAAGGTTATTTTACTATTTTATTTAAAAGCTTTTTCTTAAGGCCAGAAATGGTCTTTAATAGGGAAAAATTATTTTATTGTTTTAAAAATATTTGACAAAAATCAGGGAAACGCAGTGGACATATATTGTCCATATATAAGAGTTTCAACACATGGTCATGTTCAAAATATTGGTCAAATCCCTCAAAAACCCTTTCTGGATATTTCAAGCTTTTGAAATATTTACAAAGGATATATTCTCCAAAAATTCCAAGAAAATTCTCACTTGTCACATATGACATATTAGATGATCTTGCCAAGTCTCATGACTTGGAGAACAATATAACACCATCAAATACCCTCAAAACCATTTCTGTCCATTTTGAAGTTTGAGCAACTTTACATTGCCAAACATTCCCAAATAATATCAAACCTTGTGAACATTCTCAAATGTTCTAATTTTTCATCTAGACCAAATGGCACAAGTTGGAGAACTAGTTAACTTGATCAAAGTGCCCCAAAACCCTTCCTGTCCAGAACCAAATTTGGACAACTCTACATTGCCAAGTGTGTCCGTTTGATCTGAATTTTTGTGGACATGTTCAAATCCTCAAATGATGACACTACACAAAGTGGTGCATCAAGGAGAATAGATTTGCATGACTAAATCTTGGAAAGTCCATTTCTGCTGATTTCTAGGGTTTACAAAAGTTGCATTGGCAACTTTTCCCAAATGGACTCAATCTTGGTGGTACCTCTTATTTTCTCATACCATTTGACCCTGTCAAGCCTCATGACAAATGGAGATCATCTACTTGCCCAAACCAATATCAAACACCTTCTGCCACTTTAACAAAATGCCATTTTTGACCTCTTCCACTAATCTCCAAGAGTTATCCTTTTTACCACAGCCCCTCCTAGTCCCCCTCTACCTCTGGTGTGCTTCCCTGCCCGAGAGGCAATGATGGAGGGGGGCAGAGACCCATTTTTCTTCTCTGGACAACCACTTTCCCCTCCCCTTCTCATCTCTCTCTCACTCCTGGCAGGTTCGAGAGCATCCAATGCCACTTTCCCCCTTGTTTATTCCCTCTGCATGCCTTTGACACTAGTGGACACGCGAGTGCACATGCAAAAGCCATGCATGCCGGCAAAAGACGCGCTCTGGAGCACGCTACCGTGCTCCCGACCATTGACACGGCGCTCCCATCCACCTCGAGCCTCCCCCTCGCGCCAGTCGAGGTGCCTCGGTGTCCGCAACACGCTACGAGGTCGGCCCCCTCCTCTCTCCTCCTCCCCGCGCCTGCGCGCTAGCAAACAGAGGCCGCCCGAGCGCGCCAATGGAGCGGCTCACACACGCGCGTCTCTGGCCTCTCCCCACTCCCTCTCTCTATCTCTCCCGGTGTAGTCGACGTCCAGGAACACCCCAGACACGCCCACACGAGCCCCGTGGCTTGCAGCGATGGCAACAGCCTCGCGGGCGCACGGCCCCGCAGTGCACCCCGCCCCCTTATATTTAAGGTCACCCTCGAGCCTCTTCTCCACTCCTTTGGCTCTCTCTCCCTCCCGTGCATCCCTTGGACCAACCCACACCTCCCCTCGTGCCCTCCTGCTCCCTCCATGGCCGGAGCAGTGCCGCCGGCCTCCGCTTAAATTCGGACCATCCCTTGCCCCTCCCCTCCACCCGACCACTCCCGAGCATCGCCACCACCGCCGTGGAGCTTTCTCGCGCCATTTCCTCTTCTCCCCATGGCCGTACCTTCGAGCTCAAACGCTGGCAAGCGCTCGGTCCCGCCTCCTTTGTCTCCTCTGTCACGGGCGGGAGGAGGGCGACGACCCTGCGGGTGGACCCCGCAGGTCAGTGACCCGCCAGCGGGCCCCTCCCGTTTAAGTGGAAGCGTACCCACCTCGCCACCACTTCCCACGCCGAAGACGCCCTGCGCTAGTCCGCCTCCGACGTGGCCCCTGCGCGCGTGCGAGCGAGCCGCTGGGCCGGCCCAATGGCTATCCTACGCCCTGTGCACGCTTTGGGTAAACCCTAAACCTTTTTCCTTTTCTTTTTCTCAGTCAATTCAAAAATCCATAAACAATTCAAATGGACTAGAAATTTGATGATTCAAATTTCTAGTGACTCTATAAATCATGATCTACCTGGTGATGCAACATGCACATTTTTCCAGAGACCTTTTCTTCACAAATATTTATCAAATCCTACTTTTCCTATTTCTGTGATGAACTTTAGAAAATCATAGAGAGCCCATTTTCGATCCAAATTCCATGATTAAAAATCCTAGATGTCTATAAGTTCAAAACTTAGTTTTTGAACATTTTTACTAATACTTTCTGTATCACCTCAAATAATGGTCTATTTCTTTGTATATAGCCAACTTTGCAAATTCATAGGAAAATCATCTCAACTCCAAATCCAGTGAAACCAATTCGTAGATGCTTCTAAAATCATCCTTTGTTAAATGGGTGCCTTTGCTCATTTTTCAAAAATATATTTCTGTACACTTCTTGCAAACCCATTAATCCCTTGATTCCATCATATTGAAATGTTCAGAGATGTCCATTGATCAAATCCTAATGAAACCACTTTGGTCATCCCTCATATGACCAGAGGTATCCCAGAAAAGTCCAACTCATATTTTTAGAGCACTTTTATTTCCTGCCTTGTTGTGTTGCTTATTATGGTTGCTTTCAACGATAGTTGACGAAGTAGACGGAATGCTCGGAGTTGGGCCAGAGACATTTGAATTCCTCGAGGACTTTGTTACAACAGGCAAGCAGCCCTTTGACCATGTCCATGAAACCCTTTTTATGCATGACATATAACTCTTTATTATTGTTGCATCGGAATCATGATGAGATGGTAGACCACGTTGGTTGGTTGCCTCTGTTACTTCCTCATTGATACTTGCATTGTGCATGACCCTACCTTCTTATGAGGGTTATGCCGGTGGGAGTAGATAGGATGCTAAAGTAGTTTCTACGCAAAGTGGGTCAGGGTTATGCATGGAAAGGAACAAGTGTGGTTTGGCATACTTGCAAACAACCCAAGTTGGTGCCACTAATGCCCCTGGGAGATGATGATGAACTAGGTCACTACTTGGTGGAGAAGTAGTGTACCGAGGCTTGATAAAAGTGTTGTTTACAGAGACGGATTAGATTTAAGATTTGTCGACTGTCCCAACCTTACATGCGCAACCACTCTACCCTTATATGGGAAAGGGCATTATTGATTACCTAGGCCGATACTAGCTTGGAGCCCACATTACTAGTGACGGGGGAGAGTTGGTGCTCTCTCTCGGGACGGGATCGTGCCAGGTAGGGCGGCCATGACCATTTTTATGGGGCACCGGACACACCATTGGTACCCCGTGCCAGTGGTATGTGATAAATATGGGAGCAAGGCTCCACGAAAATGTTATGTGAAATGTTGGGCACGGGGGTCACTGCCAATCGAGTGGACTCCATGTTAGTGTCGTCTAGGGAAAGGTAATGATCGGGTGCTTACCCCGGGTACTTGAGGTACCGCGGGTCGTGGCTGACACGGAAGTTCCCCGGATCTTGTGGGTACAGTGTGCAACCTCTGCAGAGTGTAAAACTATTCGAATAGCCGTGTCCACGGTCGAGGGCAGTTGGGCGGTGCTACTTAGACTATGTCCATATGTTCCTGACAAACAACACCGTTTGGTGATATTGATGATGTGACTCGTGAGGAAGTCACGATGAGCTTGAGCATGAGTTGTTCATAACTCTTTCTCGATGTTGATGTCTGTAACCTCCTGATGCTTGTTGCAGACACATTCCTATCCTTGATAAATGTTGATCATACTTGCATGAGAAAAGCTAGCTTTCCGCAACAATGCCAATTAAGTAGTAGAGCTTTGCATAATTATTTTGTTATCACTCTTGGGTTGCTTGCGAGTACATTCAAAGTACTCATTGGCTTGCCACTGGTTATTTTATTGGCCAGGCATGAAAAGACATGATATGAAGAAGAATAGTTTGGTGACGAACATGCGAGCTAGGACGCTTCCCAGTCAGAATGCCTATAGGGTTAAGGCAGAAGGCATGGGTCCAAGTTATCAACGAAGATTTCCGCTGCAATGTTATACTCAAGACTTGACCATAATGGTCCTACTTGTGTAATACGGTATGTATGGATGTAAGACTCTTGTTATTCAGCTTCTGTGTGTTCAGTGAGCATTGATCTCTGGGATCACTGTACACGTGCATTCGGAGATCACGATTTATGAGTCGGGGTCCCCACAGTTTTACCATTTGCCACCTAAGCCTTTTTCCCTTGGGTTTTCGCGAGCTCGAGGGTCATCTTTATTTACCCGCCCCCCGGGCCAGTGCTCCTCTGAGTGTTGGTCCAAACTAGAGCACCGTGCGGGACCGTCCCTTGGCAACTTGGGTTACGTTGGTACCTGTACGCTTCGCTTATCTGGTGTGCCCTGAGAACGAGATATGTGCAGCTCCTATCGGGATTTGTCAGCACAGTCCGGTGGTCTTGCTGGTCTTGTTTTACCATTGTCAAAATGTCTTGCGAACCGGGACTCCGAGACTGATCGGGTCTTCCCGGGAGAAGGTATATCCTTTGTTGACCGTGAGAGCTTGTGATGGGCTAAGTTGGGACACCCCTGTAGGGTATTATCTTTCGAAAGCCGTGCCCGCAGTTATGAGGCAGATGGGAATTTGTTAATGTCCGGTTGTAGAGAACTTGACACTTGACTTCATTAAAATGCATCAACCGCATGTGTAGCCGTGATGGTCTCTTCTCGGCGGAGTTCGGGAGGTGAACACGGTTTGGGTTATGTATGAACGTAAGTAGTTTCAGGATCACTTCTTGATCACTTATAGCTTCTCGATAGTTGCGTTGCTTCTCTTCTCGCTCTTGCTTGCGTATGTTGGCCACCATATATGCTTAGTGCTTGCTGCAACTCCACCATATTACCCCCTTCCTACCTACTAGCTTAAATAGTCTTGATCTCGTGGGTGTGAGATTGCTGAGTCCCCGTGGCTCACAGATTCTAACAAAACAGATGCAGGTGCCGAGGATACCAGCGCAAGTGGCACAACCGAGCTCAAGTGGGAGTTTGATGAGGACCTTGGTCGTTACTATGTTTCGTTTCCAGATGATCAATAGTGGAGCCCAGTTGGGGCGATCGGGGATCTAGCATTTGGGGTTGTCTTCTTTTCATTTGGATTTGACCGTAGCCGTTCTATGAGTGTATTTTGAATGATGTATGACTTATTTATGTATCGTGTGAAGTGGCGATTGTAAGCCAACTCTCTTTATCCCATTCTTGTTCATTACATGGGATTGTGTGAAGATGACCCTTCTTGCGACAAAACCACCATGCGGTTATGCCTCTAAGTCGTGCTTGGACACGTGGGAGATATAGCCGCATCGTGGGCGTTAAAAGTTGGTAATCAGAGCCATCCCCGACTTAGGAGCCCCCTGCTTGATTGATTGCTGGCGTTGTTGAGTCTAGAACAAAAATGTTTTGAGTCTTAGGCTTATATATATCGAAGAGTAGGATTCTTTTTACTCCTCAGTCCCTTCGTCGCTCTGGTGAGGTCTCCTGACGTAGAAGTTTTGACTCTCCTCTCCTCAAATTTCACTAAAAAAATTTAGGATCTCGCGGGTATCTTGGAATCGTTCCGATGGTTTTGTGACGAGAACATTGTTCTTGGTGCCTCCTAACATTTAGGGGTTGTGGCAGTGTCCCGGGGAGTTGAGCTCTGAGGTGTTGTCGTCACAATTTTATCGTTGCAGTTCTGCAATACCTGAGTTTTGCTGACATTGAAAATCTCTTTTATGCAGTTGTTGGTGAGATAACCTCGACGTCACCCAGTACTGGGGAGTTCGGGAGTATTGCCATGACTCGTATAACGGATGCTTTTCGAAGGTTGAGGTACACGATTTCCGAAGATTTCTTGGTTAGGTGTTGACGGATGGATACGGTTGGAAGTAGGGATTGTTAGTTTGGGTGAGATATATTGCTTCCCCTGTATCCACAACACCTGATTGCATAACCAGAAAATTTCTGGAGTTTATAGGTGGGATTCAAGTAGCTCTAGCATTTCTTCCCGCAGATATTTGGTTTGTGATTGGGTAATCCTTACCACTTATTTGTTCCAGTCGTACCTTGTTATTTTCATTCATCAATATCTTATCAAGTGGCTTCTCACCTTAATGGACGTGATGTTTACTTTGGAATTCATTCGTTCATCCTTGTTCGAATCTTTATTGTGAAGACTATATGTTGCAATTTCTATCCGTTGATTCAACTTGTCTATCTGTCTATCAAGATGCTAACGGATGTCACCCTCTTCAGGATGGCTCCGCCAACGTGTCAGAATCCGGAAGTCAATGGTGGGAGTCAGGCGAACCCTCCACCTCCACCTCCGCCTCCGGAGGCATGGCAAGCTTTGATGGCAACCACAAACGCCAACGCTCAGTTGTTGATTCAGCTGATGCAAGAGCGCAACCAAGGCCAAGGCAACCAAGGGAATCAAGGTCAAGGGCAGTTCAACCATCAGCCTCAGTTTCCTACCCTCAACCAGTTCCTTGCAAATCAGCCGAAGTCTTTCAGCTACTGTGCCGAGGCCACAAACGCCGACGATTGGCTCGCGGATATCAACAAGCATTTTGAATGCAGCAATGTCAGGCCTGAGGACTACGTCAAGTTCGCTTCTTTTCAGCTCAAGGACCAAGCAGCTGATTGGTTCCAGCAATACAAGGATTCCAGTGGAGGTCGAGTGATTACTTGGACTGATTTCTGTCGGGACTTTAAAGCTCACCACATTCCTACCAGTGTTGTTGAGAGCAAGCGTGGGGAGTTCCGCAATCTCAAGCAAGGCAACATGTCAGTGTACGAATACAACAAGCAGTTTCAGAAACTTGCTCGCTTCGCTAAACAAGACGTTCCTGATGAAAAGAGTATGATCTATCAATTCAGAGGTGGCCTTAGAGAGGATCTGCAGTTAGCTCTCGTTCTTGTTGAGCCTACTCAGTTTGATCAATTCTACAATATGACCCTCAAGCAAGAAGGTGCTCAGCTCAAGTGTGAGGCTTCTAAGCAGAGAATCAGGGATGCAGTTCAGTCTTCTTCTTCCTCTCAAATGGCAGCTAAGAAGCAAAAGTTCTACCTTCCTCCTCCTTCGTTTTGTCAACCTAACCAGCAGAAGAACTCAGGTGGTCGTGGATCTTCCCACCCACCCAACCCAAGCTATCAAAACAAGTCAAATTCTCAAGCTCCAAGGTCAAATGCTCCTTATCACCGTCCGCTCTCAGAGGTGACTTGCAACAAGTGCCAGCAGAAAGGTCACTACGCGAACAAGTGCTTCAACCAAAGGCGCCTTCTGCCTCCTCCTCCTGTGAGGTCTTCATGCAATGCAGTGGTCAAGCATAATCCAAAGTCTGCAAAGGTGAACATGATGAATGCAGCGCAAGCAGAGGATTCTTCTGATGTGATAATGGGTAATTTCTCAGTTAATGATATTCCTGCAAAAGTCTTATTTGATACTGGTGCATCGCATTGTTTCATGTCAAGATCGTTCTTTGCAAAGAATGGTTTTACTTGGTCTTACCTGGATAAACCTTTGGGTGTTGTTTCTCCGGGGAAGTCAATGAGAGCCAACTCAATAGTTCATGATGTCTCTATCAAGATGGGCGACTATAAGTTTCTATCTAAACCATTTGTTCTTGGTGACTCGGATATTGATCTAATTCTCGGGATGGACTGGCTTTCTCAGCACTAAGCTCAACTTGATTGTACTGCCAGGGAAATTCAATTGACACACTCTTCTGAGGATGTTATCATCTATGCCGCTCGTGATGAAACCATTCGGTTGTTTTCTCTCAATGAGAAGGGCGAGTTAGATGCTATTTCTCAAATTCCAGTCGTTTGTGAGTACCAAGATGTCTTTCCAGAAGAGCTTCCGGGTATGCCTCCGCACCGGCCAGTCGAATTCGTCATCGATCTTGAGCCTGGCACTGAACCCGTTTGCAAGCATCCATACAAGCTTGGACCTGAAGAACTGAAGGAATTGAAGAAACAGCTCGATGAACAAGAATGTCTGGGTTTGATCAGACCGAGTTCATCTCCATGGGGTTGTGGAGTTCTTTTTGTCCAGAAGAAGGATGGCACGGACCGACTATGTGTCGATTACCGTCCATTGAATAAGAAGACAATCAAGAACAAGTATCCACTTCCCAACATCAATGAGCTTTTCGAGCAACTCCAAGGTGCTAAAGTATTCTCCAAGCTTGACCTTCGTATGGGTTATCATTAGATTCGCATTCGTGAACAAGATATTCCCAAAACAGCATTCAGAACAAGCTATGGTTCTTATGAATATACTGTCATGTCTTTCGGCCTTTTCAGTGCTCCTCCAACATTCTCTCGAATGATGAACTTCATCTTCAACTCCTATACCAATGAATTCGTCTTGGTGTATCTCGATGATATTTTGGTATTCTCCAAGAATAAGAAGGATCATGCCAAACATTTGTGATTGGTGCTCGACAAGCTCAGAGAGCATCAATTCTATGCGAAGTTTTCCAAATGCGAGTTCTGGCTTGATGAAGTTCTTTATCTTGGTCACATCATCTCCGCCAAGGGCATCGCTGTTAATCCCAAGAAGGTGTCTACAATTGTTAATTGGGAACCTCCTCAGAATGTCAAGCAGCTCCGCAGTTTTCTTGGTCTTGCAAGCTATTGCCGAAGATTCGTTGAGAATTTCTCTAAGATTGCAAAGCCTCTTTCCAACTTACTCCAGAAGCATGTCAAGTATGTCTGGACACCTGAGTGTGACGTTGCTTTCAACACCCTCAAAGAGAAGCTAGTCACAGCTCCTGTCTTGACTCCTCCTGATGAATCCAAGCCATTCGAAGTTTTCTGTGATGCTTCTCTTCAAGGTCTCGGTGCTGTGTTAATGCAAGAGAAGAAAGTTGTGGCCTATACCTCTCGTCAGTTGAAGCCCAACGAGAAGAACTACCCCACTCACGATCTTGAGTTGGCGGCAGTTGTCCATGCTTTGATAACATGGAGACATCTCTTGTTGGGAAGGAAAGTGGACATTTTCACCGATCACATGAGTCTCAAGTATATCTTCACTCAACCCAACCTAAACCTCAGGCAAACTCGATGGGTCGAAATGATTCAAGAGTACAATCCAAGTATTGAATATACTCCTGGCAAGGCGAATGTGATTGCAGATGCTCTGAGCAGAAAGGCTTATTGCAACAGCTTAATTCTCAAGCCCTCCCAACCGGACCTTTGTGAAGCTTTCCGCAAACTGAATCTTCAAGTTGTTCCTCAAGGCTTTCTTGCCAACCTCATAGTCTCTCCTACTTTGGAAGATCAAATTCGTGAGGCACAACTCCTGGATACCATGGTGAAAAAGGTGAAATGTGGTATCGACAAGGGCATTTCCAAGTACAAGTGCTTCCACATTGATGACAAAGATACTATTTTCTTCGAGGATCGAATTGTGGTTCCTAAAGGTGATATGAGAAAAGTCATTATGAACTATGCACACAATTCCCTTCTATCCATTCATCCTGGAAGTACGAAGATGTACCATGACCTCAAGCAGTCGTATTGGTGGACTCGAATGAAGCGAGAAATTGCTCAATTCATGAATGAATGTGATGTCTGCAGAAGGGTGAAAGCAGAACACCAACGACCAGCTGGTCTCCTCCAACCACTTGCTATTCCGGAATGGAAGTTTGATCATATCGAGATGGACTTCGTGACTGGATTTCCTAAGTCCAAGCGTGGAAATGATGCTATCTTCGTTGCCATTGACAAGCTTACTAAAGTGTCTCATTTCCTTCCTATCAAAGAATCTATCACAGCAGCTCAGTTGGCAGAGCTATACACCTCTAGGATTGTCTCCTTGCACGGCATTCCACAATTGATCTCTTCAGACCGTGGAAGCATCTTCACTTCTAAGTTCTGGGACTCCTTTCAGAAGGCCATGGGCACCAACATTCGTTTTAGCACAGCTTTCCATCCTCAAACAAGTGGCCAAGTCGAGCGAGTCAATCAAATCCTTGAAGATATGCTCAGGGCTTGTGTCATCTCCTTTGGCATGAAGTGGGGAGATTGTCTTCCATATGCCGAGTTCTCCTACAACAACAGCTTCCAAGCGAGTTTGGGCAAGGCCCCATTCGAAATTCTCTATGGCAGAAAGTGTCGTACTCCTCTCAATTAGTCCGAGACAGGTGAACGCCAACTTCTTGGCAACGACTTGATCACAGAAGCCGAAGAAATGTGCAAAGTCATTCGTGAGAATCTCAAAGCTGCGCAATCGCGCCAGAAGAGCTATTATGATGACAAGCACCGTGATGTGGCTTTTGAAATCGGAGACCATGTCTACCTCCGCGTCTCTCCAATGAAAGGCACTCATCGTTTCGGTATCAAAGGGAAGCTTGCCCCTAGATATGTGGGTCCTTTCAAGATCATTGGCAAAAGAGGCGATCTCGCCTATCAACTTGAGCTTCCGTCCAATTTTGCAAACGTGCACGATGTGTTTCACGTGTCACAGCTTCGCAAGTGCTTCAAGACTCCTGAGCGCACTATCAACTTCGAAGAAATTGACCTCCAAGAAGATCTCTCTTATCATGAGCACCCCATTGCTATTCTTGAAGAAACTGAGCGCAAGACTCGCAATAAGTCAATCAAATTCCTGAAAGTGAAGTGGTCACACCATTCCGACTGAGAAGCCACCTGGGAGCGTGAGGACCACCTCCGTTCTGAATATCCGGAGTTCTTTCAGTCCTAGATCTTAGGACGAGATCCTCTTGTAGTGGTGGAGTGTTGTAACACCCCAGACATAACATGTCCAAATTTGGCAATATATCAACTTGACCTTCATCCAGTTCTTGTGGGTTTTATCATGTTTGGCCTCATCTTGTTTGGTTATGTGGTTTATTCTTTTCATTGTCATGCTCACCTTGCCATATTGCATTTGTGCCTCTTGTTTTTTTTTTGCATTCCATCTCCATAATGTGCATGGTGTGATCTCATACATATTATGTTGTTGCATGTTCAATGCATGAATCTTGCATCATCACCAATTCTCCTTCTTTTCCTTTCTTTCATTTTGCAAGTGCCATCTTGCCTTACTCCATAATGTTCATCTTCTCCCTATAAATCTTGTACCATGCCTTCACCCTCACTGTAATTTTGCATCCCTTTTAAAGATGCTTTGGTTAGGTTCAAAAATGCCTCAAGTTTGAATATAATTCAAACTTGTTTTATTTTTATACCTCTAAAATGGTCCAATGCAATTTATTCAATTAGATCACAATTCTAGGAGCTTGAGCATATTTTCTTCATTCTCAAACTCCTCTCCTTTTACCCTGTGCTTTTCTGTTTCTTTTCCTGTTTGAGCAATTGGGAAAATAGAAGAGCAGTAGCTAGTAGCCTCAGCCCAGCCGAGGCCCACCTAGGCACCGCAGCCAGGCGCAGTCCAGCAGCCCATCCAGCCCACGCGTACAGAGGCGTCGTCAACCTCCTGTACGGCACGCATCCAGCATGTCCACGTCGACAACCTTGTTGATTTGACGGCCGGAGAAGCTCCCTAGACCCCTATAAAGTTGTCCCCGGTGCCCAAGGGTCTCCCCTCTACCGATCCCCCCTCCTCTCCTTCCCTCGCCGCCCCCAGGTAAGCCACGCCACGCCACGCCGTCGCCGTAGCCGCCATGAACCGACCAAGCTTCAGCTCTAGCTCGGGATAGCCGTCGCCGTCGCTTCCCCGGTCATCTCCAGCCACCTTCTTCAAGTTGGTCTGCCTCCCCGTCGTCCCCTTCGTCCGCTGCTTCCACTACGTCGCCGTGGGCGACGCCAAGTTCCGCGCCTGGATCTTCCTCTACTTCCTCTGCTTCGCGGACAACAGCCTCACCAAGTTCATAGCTCCACTTCGTCGCCGCCGGCTCGTCCTCGTCGACCCCGTTGTGTCTTTGGGTGAGCTGGGTAATGCACCTCCCTCTCCCATACATCCCATGACATGTAGGCACCTGTAGGACTCGCCCGATCCATGTCTTTGCCGCGCCCGTAGTGCTCTGGCGAAGCCTGAAGTTTATTGTTGTGTGTATCTTTGCTGTAGCGCACCCGCACGCCCCAGTGCTCTGGTGCCAGCCTAGCCGCGTTTCTCCTCACTGCGCTTGCCTCACGCGCTCGCCCGCGCTGGAAAGCAAGAGCAGCGGCCTCGTCCAGTCTTGCCGCTGTCGTACCCGAGACGAGATCGAGCTCGTGCTCGAGTCCCGCACGCACACGCCTTCCATAGCCGCGCCGTTGCAAACCCCGGCCCTAGCTCCCAATCCCGCACGCCGCCGCGTCCTCTTAGGCCTGCCATCGCCACGGCTGCCCTCGCCGGCGCCGTCGTCTTCTCTGTTTGTAATAGAGGAGCTCGAACTGGGGTATCTCTAAAAGAAGCCGAGCCCCTTCCTGGCCACGTACGCATGCATAGCCCGACTGGTTGCTCCAGCGCACTCTGAAGCAGGAGGTCTCGAGTTCGAATCCTAGGCGCGCCCCCTTATTATTCCCTATATTAGCAGTTGTCTCTATGACATCAGGGTCCCACCAGTCAGCCGTCTCTATGACATCAGGGTCCCACCAGTCAGCCTCTCAGCTCCCTCCTCCTTCTATTTTTTTCCCTTATCCCCGCGCTTTCCATTTATGGCAAGTCCCCGTTTTCCCTTTCGGGCAAGTCCATTTCTGGACGTTTCCAAACAAGGAAAATGCCAATTCTGTCATATTCCATTTAGGGCAGTTTTGAACTTATTGCACTTGTGAGGTGAGTGAATCGAGCTCGCAAATATACCTTCATGATACTGTTAATGCCATGCTCTGTTTCCTGAATCTGTTAAGGAAACTTGCTATGTTTACATGGGTGCAATCATACCTTCTGATCCTTTTTGGCTCATGGTCAGTAAAGGACTTTTGATCTATGCATTTAGTACTATCATGCCATGCCTTAAGTATCTATGATATGTTCCTGTAGCATATTGATTGCTTGCTCTGAACATTGCTACCTGATGCTGTTTATGCCATGTCCAAGCTGATATCTTTTGTACTTTTGCCATGCTTGTTTGAACCTGTTATGGTGTGATTTAGCCGTAGCTCAGTGTTCCTCTTTTGTCAAGCATCTCCTGTAGATCACTTCCATATGCTTTGTTATGCTTTGTTATTATGTTGGGGTGCTGTAGCTTAGTTACTTGTTGCGTGCCAAGTAGCATCGTGCTGTTAATCGCAGATTTGTGTCATTCTTGTTCTGCTTGCCATTTGCAAACCGTGCATCCAATTCCGGTGATCTTTATATCGATTTCAACAGAAATCATCTCATCTTTCTAGCGGCATATTTGGTTTGCCATGTTGATACCTTGTTCATCATTTCCCTTCCGGAGCACGCATACACATTGCATATCACATCTCGCATATCATGTCATGTATTGCATCATGTTGCTTGTGCATTGCTCCATGTTTGATTGTGGTTCCATTGCTTGTGTTCTTTCTTTGGGTAGACCCGGGAGACGAGTATGTGCACGAGGAAACTGTTGAGAACGCTTACGAGGATCAAGCCTTCGACAACTCTGAGAACTTTGCAGGCAAGATGACCATACCCTCGATATCACTTCTATCTTTGCTTTGCTAGTTGCTAGCTCTATCGCTATGTTAGCTCTACCTACCACTTGTTTATCATGCCTCCCATATTGCCATGTCAAGCCTCTAACCATCGTTTCCTAGCAAACCATTGTTTGGCTATGTCACCGCTTTTGCTCAGCCCCTCTTATAGCGTTGCTAGTTGCAGGTGAAGATGAAGTTTGTTCCTTGTTGGAACATGGATATTTTGGGATATCACAATATCTATTGTTTAATTAATGCACCTTATATACTTGGTAAAGGGTGGAAGTCTCGGCCTTATGCCTGGTGTCTTGTCCCACTCTTGCCGCCCTAGTTTCCGTCATACCGGTGTTATGTTCCTTGTTTTTGCGTTCCTTACACGGTTGGGTGATTTATGGGACCCCCTTGACAGTTCGCTTTGAATAAAACTCTTCCAGCAAGGCCCAACCTTGGTTTTACCATTTGCCACCTAAGCCTTTTTCCCTTGGGTTTTCGCGAGCCCGAGGGTCATCTTTATTTACCCCCCCCCCCCGCGGGCCAGTTCTCCTCCGAGTGTTGGTCCAAACCAGAGCACCGTGCGGGACCGTCCCTTGGCAACTTGGGTTACGTTGGTACCTGTACGCTTCGCTTATCCGGTGTGCCGTGAGAACGAGATATGTGCAGCTCCTATCGGGATTTGTCGGCATAGTCGGGTGGTCTTGCTGGTCTTGTTTTACCATTGTCGAAATGTCTTGCGAACCGGGATTCCGAGACTGATCGGGTCTTCCCAGGAGAAGGTATATCCTTCGTTGACTGTGAGAGCTTGTGATGGGCTAAGTTGGGACACCCCTGCAGGTTATTATCTTCTGAAAGCTGTGCCCGCGGTTATGAGGCAGATGGGAATTTGTTAATGTCCGGTTGTAGAGAACTTGACACTTGACTTCATTAAAATGCATCAACCGCGTGTGTAGCCGTGATGGTCTCTTCTCGGTGGAGTTTGGGAGGTGAACGCGGTTTGGGTTATGTATGAACATAAGTAGCTTCAAGATCACTTCTTGACCACTTCTAGCTTCTCGACCGTTTGCGTTGCTTCTCTTCTCTCTCTTGCTTGCGTATGTTGGCCACCATATATGCTTAGTGCTTGCTGCAGCTCCACCATATTACCCCTTTCCTACCTACTAGCTTAAATAGTCTTGATCTCGCGGGTGTGAGATTGCTGAGTCCCCGTGGCTCACAGATTCTACCAAAACAGATGCAGCTGCCGAGGATACCAGCGCAAGTGGCGCAACCGAGCTCTAGTGGGAGTTTGATGAGGACCTTGGTCGTTACTATGTTTCGTTTCCAGATGATCAGTAGTGGAGCCCAGTTGGGGTGATTGGGGATCTAGCATTTGGGGTTGTCTTCTTTTCATTTGGATTTGACCGTAGCCGGTCTATGAGTGTATTTTGAATGATGTATGACTTATTTATGTATTGTGTGAAGTGGCGATTGTAAGCCAACTCTCTTTATCCCATTCTTGTTCATTACATGGGATTGTGTGAAGATGACCCTTCTTGCGACAAAACCACCATGCGGTTATGCCTCTAAGTCGTGCTTCGACACGTGGGAGATATTTTCCCAAGAGATGAAAGCAAAGATGATATTCTGTGGCACCATCACATAACTGTCAGAGCCATCACTAGATTCAGAACTTCCATGTGCAGAAATAGAGTCGTTTGATGCAAGGCCAGCGCTGTCATCAAGATTGTTAGCTGGTGTGATACCGTCTTGGACTTACAAGCCTACCTGAGCCAGCAAAGCTTGAAAGTTATAGAGTGCTAGAGGTGCAGGATGGGGGGTTGGCCATACACACCAGTTATCTTGGAACTAAATGTCAAGGCCTTGATCCACTGCAACATTATCACCAATTTGATGCTCATTCACCTGTCCATCTCCAATTATCACCCTTCTGGGCCATCCAATTATCCAGTTGCATCTGATACATCTGCTCAGCATTGAGTCCATCTCCATAGAGCGGGTGCGGAACTCCATTAGTTGGGGGAGGATCTTCTCCTACTGGTGGAACTTCTGGTAGGTGGGCATTCCAATCACTTTTGTAGAGCATGGTGACTGCAACAGTCCAACATTTCCTCTCCCCACCTAGTTGCCCGAAGATGAAACTTTTGGGAACCAATCGCATATGGTTTATTCTAGCTTTGATCAAAACAATCTTAGGTCAGCTCTTGGGCTGTACCAATGAACCATGCACCCAAATCTATCCATGGATCTATGGACATAATGATATGTTTGATAGTCATATGGAAATCCTACATACATGATCCAAACCTCAGACGCATATTCAGAGCAGCATCATGCGGGACAAAGGAAACAATCATGTTGTTGGAATTCTCATCTTCAGCATCTATTTCAAAAGTAGTACCAACAATAATGTCTCTATGGGGATAAAGGGTCACTGCAACCATGGATGGCAATGCCCAGGGGATGGTTATCCACTTCTATGGGGATAAAGTGTGATTCATGTAGCAAACCTATGATGATCTGACGAAGGGAAGCCTTTTGGTGATGTGGACCATGCCGACTCACCTCCGCTATGGCGAGGAAGTCATGGATGAGCGGCAGAACAGGGTGCACTGCCATCTCACCCCGAACCACTCTGGCTTCAGGACCAAGCTTGATAGTCATGCCGTGCAGGATGTACGGCACCACATTGACAGGGTAGTTCGCCATTGTTGTGTTGCTTGCGATTGAGTCAGAGCTTGGGTTTCGGAGAGAGGGAGGGGTGGATTGTGGAGCGGGGACATAGGAGGAGACTCGTATTGACATGTCTCTTGGCTTTGGGTATCCACCTCTAAACTTGTCATCGTGCGAATGGCCGATAGGAGTTGGCCAGGTGTGTAGGATCCCGAGCGCGGTTGTATCCAACGGCTGTGCTGGCTCAGGTGTTGTTTTGAAAACCATCATCCGGGATGTCCCTAGCAGGGACAGAATCTTCATAATGGTAATTTTTAGTTGATTTGACCACACCTCTCGTCAAATGGTGCGAGGAACTGCAGTCTTCAAGGTCAAAAAAATGGTGCGAGGAAGTAGGGGCGTCGGTAAATGATTCCACCAGATGGGTTGATGTAGCTAAATTTTCCAATGGGGGGAGATTTCCTTGATTGTGAGTATGGTAGAAATCTTGTAAATCTGTATCCAAATTGGAATCAATAAGATGATTTGATTTGGGCTTCCAAAAGAAAGATGTTGCAGTGATGCCAAAAATATTTTTCTTTGTGTGTCCCAGGAAGGAGCAAAATGAACAATGCCAATTTGAGCGCTAGTCAAAAGACTCATGGGTGTTTGCCAAACAAATATTGCAAGGTCTATGGGCTGTAATGGATGTATGACTCGCAAGCCCACTGATAGTATCCATCGTTTTTCTCCCAAGTGTCGTGTCGAGGCCCAGTCTTCAATGGATTCAGAGTCTAGATCACAATAATCTTCCATATTGCCCTTTTGACCACACTGTCGGCGTTCTGGGAACGGGGGTCCCCAGACTTGCCTGCCTGCGGCCTGTGGTGTGGCTCAAGTGGTTGCCCAGTACGGCCCATCTTCATCAGCACAAGACTCAAGACCCTCGCGAGGGGCCAAGCCTCGCGGGGCGGATGACGCAAGGCTTCCTCAGGGATGGCCTTGCCAGGCAGGCTCGCGAGGAGGCGGAGAGATCAAGGCAGAGTACCTCGCGAGGTGCTCGTGATGCAAGCCATGACGGTCAAGACCAGGAGGGCGCCGACCTGCGCAGTGTCCTTGTTTCCTCTTTGGTGCAAAGGGGGCAAGCACAGACGTGGAGTACCAAGGCATCAGGCAAAGGTTGCCATTTTAGTGCAACGAGACCAAGACCAGCGGAGCGGCAGGATGGAGGTCACCGTGGAGCCCAAGACGGCGTCATCGCCAGTGCTTTTGGCAGCCGAAGACCAACTTTAGTCAGGATAACTTGTACTAGATGTTCCCCTTCAAAATGGCCGTTGTTGGCGCCCTACCCGCTCAATATTTGGGAAGAGGACCAGGAACTCTATAAATAGGACTTGCCACCACAGTAGAGAGTAGCTAGTTCAGAACAGATTGAGTGCTCATTAGAGAGAGAGAGAGAGAGGCGATCGAACTCACCCAAGCAGTTCATCGCACCAGCTTAAGAACACCTCTCGCGAGGCTGTTCTTCCCTTGTACAGTTCATCATCCACCCCAGAGGCAATCCACCACACCACACACTGGAGTAGGGTATTACACCACAACGGTGGCCCGAACCAGTATAAATCTTGTGTCCCTCGTGTTGTTCATCGTTTTTAGCTTAGATATCATGAGGCGATTGGACGTAGATCAGTAGGGGAGAATCTTCGTGCGCACCCCAGTGTTCGAACCTTAAGGGTCTACCAGAACCCAACATCCGACATTTGGCGCGCCAGGTAGGGGTGCGGCGGAATCTTCTTTCTTCCGTCCTATGTTCCGCCGCGTCACCGCCTCCATGCCCGGTGACCCGACGGCCAACTCCGACCGCTGGGTGGCATGGCCTGCCCATGCCGTGCCGCCTGCCCATGGTGACCTCAACCCCGCACCTCAGGCAGCCCGCGCCCCGCAGAACGCTGCGGGACGCGGGCGGCACGGTCAGGTGTCCCCTACCCTCACTCCACGGCAAGTACGATCAGCAGCAAGGGCCTCAAGCCACGCTGCAGCCACGACGCCGCACACCTGATGGGAGCAGGCCAACATGAAGGCCGCGCTCACGGTGGCGCGAGAGCTGCTGTGGTGCAGACTGCAAGAAAGCGGTCGCGACGTGCTGCTGGAATGCGTCGCCGAGCTCCTGGATGCCGCTGCGTCAGGGGCTCCCCTGTTCTGCGTCCAGCTTCCACCACAGGCCCCAGGAGGATCGCGAGGTGGGCCGATCCGCGCCCACGCGCCCCCGGGCGTGCCTCAAGGCTTCATCAACACCGGCCTGGCCATCAGCGCTGAGCAGCAGGCTGCTCCAGCACCGCCCCTGGTAAGCGAGGGCATGCGCATCGCTGCCTTTTGTCCCAGCGGGCCGCCACCTTACCGTCCCCAAGATGGAGCTTCAAGTCGAGCTGCATGGCGTGTGGAGCACCACGGCGAGGCCTTTGGGGTGGTGGCCCCAGAGGCCTATGTGCCCCACATGGTGGATCAAGGGTACACGCTGGAGGAAGACCACGGCTCATTCGTCGGTCAGGCTGGGAGGAAGAGGCGCCAGAAGCCGAGCTCTTTCAGGAGCCTCACGGGAGCCTCGACAACTACCGGGTACCACTAATTCCTCAGGAGCAGGCTTATGCTAACCATGGGTCGCAGGAGGTTCAGGTCACCACAGCGGATGTCTGCCCCAGTGTGGAAATCCCCTCCCCTCAGGAGGAGGGCACTGGGGGCAGCAGGAGAGGGGTCGGGAGCCAGGCTCCTCCCCGCGGCGTGTGGAGCAAGGAGTTCTTCGGAGGTAGGCCCTCTTCCGGGGTGGTGCCCCAGGGCCTGCCCCCGGCAGAGGACCCGTGGTCATAGGGGGAACCACTGGCGTCCCCGTTTCCCCATTGGCGTCGTCCTAGTTTCCGGTCACCGTCGATGGGGTCAAGGGTGGCGCAAGGCGGGGCCCTCATCTAGCGATATGAAGCAAGGCCAGTACCTATGAAGAAGGCCCAGTGCCTTTGAAGCTCGCCACCCGTGACACTCTCACGTAATAATGAGTTGGGGCAGTACACGCCCCGGAGTCTCCGGAGAGCCGCCCTCGGGCCTCGGGGGCTCCCTCCCACGCCTAGTGGCAGCACATAGCTCCGTGCTGGTGAGAAGACGTCGAAGACTAGACTAGGTGCCGGACGCAGCCTTTTGCTCTTGCTTTCTTTTTCGTGCGACCAAGCTTTCTCATCTCGGATCTAAAGTTGAAGTCGAATTTGCGTTTGTGTGTGCGGGGAGGGGTGTCATGTCATATTTGTGTGCTTTCTCGTGCCCCAATTTCTGTTCAAGTTGGAATTCACACTAGTGCCTCCCTTTCGCGGGCCCCTCGCGAGTAGGGCAGGGCCCAGCGTGTGCGCCCGTCGTCCCACGGCCGGTGTTCGCTCCAGCCAGGCTCTCGCCGCATGGTAAAATGGGACCCCCATGGGGCCCTCGAATGGACACCGCAGGCCCACTCGAGACTCGCCAAGACAAAGGTAAAACCACGACAACCTATTCATCGCGACAATCACGACATCATGCAGGCACTCATCCGGCGCCAATCTTGACAACACATAGGCAACAATCTTCTTACATGAGGGGCTTCTCCTCCCAAAAATGCTCTCACAACCTTCAGGGCCACGCCCAAGTCTCTTTCTACGCAGGGCAAGCAGCGGGAGGAAGCACGGGGTCAATCGGACAAATCGCTCGCCGCATCTCCCAGGGAGTCCCCGGAGGCGTCGCTAGCACCACCGTCGTCGCCGCCAGCCTCTTCATCACCATTGTTGGCGCCGTCTCGACCACCGTTCACCATGATGCCTTCATCGGCATCAACGATCACCCCGTCGTCATTGGAAGTGAAGGCCCAGACGAGCACATCAACATTGTCCTCCACCCACCGTGCTAGATCGCCTCGGACGGCCTCATGCACCGGGGCGATGGCGGCATCGAAGTCGAAGAGGGGATCGAGGTTCTGAAGATGGCTGAAGACGCGGGAGAATGCCCGCGCGAGCAGGCTGCGACTCCGTTCCTCCACCAGCTGGCGAGACCTCTCAGAGCGGTTCTCCAGATGCGTCACCACGTCAGTGAAGAACTGGAGGTTGCCGGCGTAGTTGGTCGCATGCGGCTCCTCGGCGGCAGCCTCACAGATGTTGCCCGAGGCCGTGTTAGCCCTTCCCTAAGCGTTCGGAGCATGGGGCCGTGCATGTGTTCCAACGTCTGCCGCTGGCGGATCTCGTCCGCATTCCACTCCGTGACGGCCTCGGCATCATCTACCCGCCGTTGAAGAAGGAGCAGTTCAGCGCGGGAGGAGGCAAGCTCAGCCTGCGCCGAGCCTAGCGTGGCAGCGGTGGACTCAGCTCGCTTTGTGGCTTCAGTCAATCTGGTCCTGAGGGCAGCAGTCCAGCTCGCGGCTTCAGCCCTGATCAACTCCAGCCGCCCTTCGTACTTGCGCTCAAGGCCGGCGCGAGCCTCCACCACGCGACGGTCGATCTCCTCCTGGATCCATTCCTCCCGCGCGCCAATGTCGTCCTCCGCCCGGGCGACCTGGCGCTCCCTCGTCTCCAACCGCTCTAGATCAAGGTTGCGCTCGGCAGTCTCCAGCGTCAGCGCTTCCTCGCACCTCTGGAGCTCCTCCTCCTCGGCGCCCCCCTCCCCTTCGGCAGCGCAAGGGCGGATCAGCGCAGCTCCACTTGCTGCTCCAGGGAGTTGCACCAGTCTTGGATCTCCCACGCGTGCTCTTCTGCAGCTTCACATTGCTTGTCTACCTCCTGAGCTTCCTCAAGAGCCCGGGAACAGGCCTCCCGAGAGGGCGCCAGGGTTGCCTCGGCCTTGGCGTTTTTGAGGTCACGCTGGTGGCGCGCGAGACCAACGGCCGCCTTCAGCTTGCGCCGCTCCTCGACCAGCCTTAAGCCTTCAGCTTCGAGACGCGCGTCTTCAGCCGCCAGCTCTGCGACAAGCTGGCTCACCTCATCGGCTGCCCTCTGGAGGAATTCTTGGCGGAGAGCGCTGCGCTCCCGCGCATGCCCAAGCACGTTGTCAACACCATCCTCTGCCGTCGACGCTGGCGGATGGCCTTGGAGTGGTTCGCCCCCTCTCGGCAGGGGGCTGGGGGCTGGTGCCCCTACGATCGCCAGGCGGGTCCCGCGGGGGAGCCAGCCAGGCGTCGATCCACCTCCCGCTAAGGACCCAAAGATCGGCTTCAGCCACTCGCCGCCTATGATCAGTGGAGGAGCTTGGGGCAAGCTAGTGGTGCCCGAGGAGAGCTCACGAGGGAAGCGCGGCGCACCGACAGGATTGAGGCGCGACGCAAGCCGGCCTGCATCTCTAGTCGAGCTTGCACCTAGGGTGACACGCAGACTCGGGGCGACCAAGGTCGGCGAGGGAGGAGAAGCCTGAGGAAGTGGCTCGTCGGCTGGCTCTGCGGGCTCTTCAGAAGGAATCCTGAAAGACCACGATCAACAAAGGGAGATTCAGACAAGGAGATATGAGAAGGAGGGACTTACTCGTCCATGGCAAAGTACTTCTTGTGCTTCAGTGGGCGGAATGGGCGATCATCACCACCGGAAGCCTCCTTCCTCTTGCGAAGGGCCTCGAAATCTATGCAGAACCGGCCCAAGCTCCCGACGTGAGGGCCAGCGCGCGGCATAGGAGCCGAAGCATCGGGACGGCCTACATCAAGGGCACCAGCCTGAGAGGAGCAATCAGGTGTCACCTCATGGTGGCCTGCTGAGGCCTCAGGGGTTTCAGCCTCGGGAGTGGCAGGCTGCGCCCCCTCGTCAGCCATCACCTCGCGAGGGGCTCCGTAAGCTCCGGAGGATGACGCTTCGGGAGTCCCACGCGACATCAGCACCTCGACATCCGGCCCCCAGCTCCTGCCAATGCTTGCCTCCCTGTGACGACTCCTGGGTCAAGGACGGCGCGGGCGGCTGGGGGAAGGACCACAGCAAGCGGGTTCTTGCGGGGCCCCACGAGGCCAGCTGGGCGCAACCCCCATTCGTCAAAGAGGGGCATCTGCTTCATGAAGTCGACCTTGTTTGAGCAAAGATACAACAGGGCGCCTCCGTGATGAACGCTGTCAGGAGAGGGGTTGCCAGTCAGGACCAGCAACACCTTCTTCAGCGTCTCAGGCGCGAGATCCCCTTCCTGGAGCCTCACGCGGTCCTAACGACCGGAGTAAGCCCACATTGGGCGGGAATGGCGCTGTAGAGGAGCGATACGACGCTGGAGGAAGGCATTCACCACCCGGGGCGCTGTCACCCCGAGCTCCCTCAGCCTCTCGAAGCGATGCCAGGTGAAGGCAAGCTAGGGGATCATAAGCTTCTCGTGACCCCAACCAGGATTGGGGATGGCAGGCAGCGTCGGGTGCGCGAGCAGGGGGCTGGGCACCCCAACATCCACATACAACCACCACTCCCGGAACCAGGTCGTGGAAGGTGGGAGGCTGAAATCGATCCCCGAGGCGGCCGTCTCCGGCACGGCCTGGAAGCTCACGCATCCCGAACACCTGCAAGGGTCGGACAAGTGCAGAGAGAGAAGAAGTGGCGCAGAAGGGCAACAGAAGGAGGAATCCCCACCATGGCCTCACAGACAAAGGCAAAGACAGCAAGCAGAGTAATGGATTGGGGGCCAAGATGCATCATGTGGATCTGGTAATGGGAAAGCACTGCGTTGAAGAAGGCAGAAAAGGGGGGAACCAGGCCAACCCACAAGGCGTCAGCAAAGAATCGGACCTCCGTGACGATCCTGTCGAAGGAGGCATGGGACGCGGGCCAGACCGTTGTCTTCCCGCACTCATTGAAGCTAGAGGCAAGCGCGGAGCAGACTTTCTCCAGGGCTTCCAGGTTGAGTATGAGCGACTTGTCGACGGCGGGAGCAGCCGCCGGAGGCGCTCTGGTCGAGGGCGCATGTTTCTTCCCCTTATCCTTTTTTGTTGGCGCCATGGCAATGGGAAGGGAGAAGAACTCGAGATGGATTGGAGGCAAAAGCAGAGGCTTGAGGAGGTAAGGGGAACAAGGAGCGCGCAGGCTGCGAAGGGAGGATAACTGTGTACAAGCCTCATGCCCGCCTAGCCAGGCGCGTAGTGGGGAAGCGTGGGGAACCGGAGATGCCCACGTCCAATCAACCGCCACGCGGTGCCCAAGGCTGCAGGCTGATGGGGCCCGCGGCGCTCCGCACTAGCCCCTTCGCTTCTCCGCTAAGCCAAGTCCGAGCGCACCTTGGGCCCGGGAGCTACTGTCAGCGTTCTGCGAATGGGGGTCCCCAGACTTGCCTACCTGCGGCCTGTGGCATGGCTCAATTGGTGGCCCAGTACGGCCCATCTTCATCAGCACAAGACTCAAGACCCTCGCGAGGGGCCAAGCCTCGTGGGGCGGACGACGCAAGGATTCCTCAGGGATGGCCTCGCCAGGTAGGCTCGTGAGGAGGCGGAGAGATCAAGGCAGGGTACCTCGCGAGGTGCTCGTGACGCAAGCCTTGACGATCGAGACCAAGCGGGCGCCAGCCTGCGCACTGTCCTTGTTTCCTCTTTGGTGCAAAGGGGGCAAGCACAGACGTGGAGTACCAAGGCATCAAGCAAAGGTTTCCATTTCAGTGCAACGAGACCAAGACCAGCGGAGCGGCAGGATGGAGGTCACCGTGGAGCCCAAGACGGTGTCATCGCCAGTGCTTTTGGCAGCCGAAGACCAACTTTAGTCAGGATAACTTGTACTAGATGTTCCCCTTCAAAATGGCCATTGTTGGCGCCCTTCCCGCTCAATATTTGGGAAGAGGACCAGGGCCTCTATAAATAGGACTAGCCACCACAGCAGAGAGCAGCTAGTTTAGAACAGATCGAGTTCTCAATAGAGAGAGAGAGAGGCGATCGAACTCACCCTAGCAGTTCATCGCACCAGCTCAAGAACACCTCTCGCGAGGCTGTTCCTCCCTTGTATGGTTCATCATCCGCCCCAGAGGCAATCCACCACACCACACACTGGAGTAGGGTATTACACCACAACGGTGGCCCGAACTAGTATAAATCTTGTGTCCCTCGTGTTGTTCATTGTTTTCAGCTTAGATCTCACGAGGCGATCAGACATAGATCGGTAGGGGAGATACCTTCGTGCGCAGCCCAGTGTTCAAACCTTAAGGGTCTGCTGGAACCCGACATCCGACACACACTGGGCACATATATTTAATTTTTTTTGAATAAAGGCCGAAGGCGGGATTGAGTTCAGGGACCAGATTGACGCAATTTCAGCATCATCATAACCAGCCTGTCGGTAATCCATAATGTGCAATAAGATGAAATCTAGAATAGAGTCCCAATTATTAATCCTAAAATTAATTCCCTGAATATAGGTATGTCCATAGATAACTTGGCATTAATTGTAGAATGAACTTTGCCAAAAGTAATAGTTTCATGCACATTCAAATTCAGTACATGGAATGGATCAAAACTGCCAATCTTCACACCACTAGGATTTGAGGATTCAACATTATGAGAATGGGTCAAGAAGTTCAAATTTGATTTTATGGACATTGGCGAGCGAGCTGAAACTTCAACAATTTGTTTGTCCAAATGCCAATGTAAATCAGGTGGGGTCAACTCCCAAGCAGAATGTCTGAACAGATTGAAGTGACATACAAAGTTGCGCCAAACTCTATCCTTTAAACCATATATGAAATGCCCCACTTGATTAGAAGCCACAGAGAATCAAAATTGATGGCCAGCCAAATGCTTAACATCAAAACCAATGTAGAGCCACCAATATAGCATTGAAGGGCAATGCCAACAGATTCAACCAAAAGTGAAAAGCTTGCCGAAGAAAAAGAGTCGACCAGGAAGAACTCCTTCTGAGAATCATCGGGAGAGAAGTGAACAGTGGATCCAGACCTGGAACGCACCTGTGCCTCCACTGCTAGACTAGGGGAGAAATCCCAATGTAGTACTACCTCCACTGCCCCCTTCGCCCCCTTCGATGCCGGAGTGGGACACTAAGCGGCATGCGACAACAGCCTTAGCACGCAAGATACGGGCTTCCCGCTTGGGAGGAGGCCATCAGTGGGCTTCAGGGTTCGGCACCGTGTAGTAAGATTTCTTCCTCCTCCACCTCCCTCTGTCAGGGTTACTGTAATCATTGGATTTTGATTTTAGGGCTACAGATATTGCATATTTCTGTTGGTTTTAGGTCTACAGGTAGTGCACTTTTTGGCTTTGTTATAGGGTTGTTAGATTTTAGGAGATTTTAGGGCTGTTAGATTTTACGGTTTTCTTTACTGAAGATTATTGTTTGTTTACTCAAGTGTTCTAGCTGATACAGTTAATATGTTCTCTGCATAACATGTTACAGTATTTAAATTTGAATCAATCAAGGAGTAGGAATTATAGTTAAGGTTTAGGGTTTTATGCATGATTGCTTTGTTTAATCCTTGTTTACTACACTTAATTGTTGTCCTCTAAATTATGTGCAAGCTTTGATAGTGCATATGAGTGTTTGTTCAAAAAAGTGTGCAATCTGAAACAACTAATATCTTTTCTGTATAACATGTTACATTATTAAAACTGAATCAATCAAGCACTAATTCTCCTCAATTTTCTATAGGTTTGATGATGATATATGGGAAATAAAGTACCATTTTCAAGGGAGAGACAACTTGGAAAGGACTAAGTCTCTGTCAGAAATTACTTATATTAACATGTTAGCACTGCTGGAGACAGAAGAGGGATATACTGAAGATGACTACATGTTCTATGTGAAAGAAGAGGGAAAGGGGGCAGCAGGTGCAGGTTATTGATAATGAAGTGAGGGTGGAGGAGATGCTAGACTAGTATGCTGGGTAGAAGGTGCTCAACATAACTGTAATTAAGGCTAGTGAGCCTAATCCAGAAGATTTTAATAGGGCGAATGTTGTGGAGGAACAAGTACCAATAGGCCATGTGGGGGATTCCAACATTATTTCTATAGATCAGACATGAGTATAGTTCCCCTTTGTCCAGTCTAGCAGTGAGGAACTATATGTTGTGCCTATTGCTGTTGCGGAGCCAGGTGAAGAGGTTGCTTGTATTAACACACAAGAGGGAATGAATTTGAAAAAAGCAAAGGGCAAAGAGAAAATACAGGATGATGTTGGCCCCTCTGATGATGAAGGGTTTGTTGATTTGAACTAATGTGAGTACAAAGAGGAAGAGCATGATATAGGCAATGAGGAGGAAGATGAAATCATTGAGAAGTTGAAGCGGAAAAGGAAACACATGCATCACTTTGAAGGAGACACAGAAGTGGAAGAGATGTGCCCAGAGGCAGAGGACACAAACACATAACCTGAGACACCACTTCCTCAATCATTCAAGAAAGTAGGCAAACCAGGCCCCACTACAAGATCCCACCATGAAGCTGACATTGAGGTAATTCTAATTTCATTCCATCAGACGATTCAGCTTATTTCTCTGGGGACTATGGCATCAGTGAATCAGATGATGAGTCGGGTATGCATTCTCTCCCACTACCTTGTGGAAGGAAGAGTCAAGCCAAGAGGGCCAAGACTAGTATTTGGGATGATGAGAGCAAGCCAGTTGCTCATGAGAAACTTTGCTTGAGTTTGTGCTTCACATATGTGTATCAGTTTAGAAGTGCACTAAGGAATTATCATATCAGAATCCTTAGAAATTTCCATTACCATAGGATCTGCAAAGACATGATCATTTTGCATTGCATAGAAAGGGAGAGTGGGTGTCCTATTTTTCATGAATGCGTCAAAATAGATCAGGAGAATACATTCTGCATCAAGAAGATGAAGTTGTTGCACACTTGTGGTGCACATGGAGAAAAAACAAAAGTGACAGTTGGCTGGATGTCCAGAACCTATGAGCGGTAACTGAGAGATAATCTAAGGGATGGAGTTGATGCCATGTCAAAAAGAACAAACACTAAGTATGGGTTAGAAGTGCCAAAGACCAAGGCCTACAGGGCAAGGTCACTGGCCATTGAAGTGACGGAAGGTGACATGACAATACACAAGGTTTAGGGATTATCTTCAAGCTGTGCTTGATACCATCCCTGGGAGCGGATGCATTGTCACTACCACAGAGCTTGGGCTCCATCCTAGTCAAAATCCTAGGTTCCACTACATGTTCTACTGTCTGAATGCTTCAAAATAAGATTTCTTGAATGGGTGTAGGCCCTTTATAGGTATTATATACATTTTACATTACTCCAGTTCATAATGTTGTTGTCAATTATCTTGTACTTAATAATATGCTCATTTCACTTCCCATATCTTGAATACAGGTTTAGATGGTTGCTTTATCAAGCTGTCTACCGGGCAACAGATACTTGCTGCCACTGGTAGGGATGGGAATAACAACATATTCCCTATTACAATTGGTAGTGTTGATAAGGAGGACAAGGATAGTTGGACTTGGTTTCTTAGCCGATTAAGAGCTTGCAATGGAGAGGAGAACAAGTGGGGCACATACATAGTCATCTCTGATAAACAAAAGGTATATTTTTCATTTTACAATTGAAGGAGCAAGTTGTAGAAATAATAATGTGTATTATGCATGGAAGGAGCAATTTATACCAATAATAATCTCTATTATTACTTAAACATGGGTTGTTGAATGCAATTCAAGCTATGTTCCCACACTCACCTCAAAGATATTCTCTTAGACATATCTATGCAAATTTCCAGTCAGCTTGCTTCAGGAGTGAGGAGTTGAGGAAGCATATTCATACACCAAAAATGGTTTTGAGGTTGCAATGAATGAACTCAAGTAGGAGGGTGAAGATGGTTGGAAGTGGCTTTCTAATATCCCTAAAGAGACTTGGGCAAGGCATGCTATGGATCACACATGCAAGACAGACCTAGTAGTCGACAATCTTAGTGAAGTATTTAACAAGATGATACTAGATGTGAGGAACAAGCCAATCAAGAGCTGTGTAGATGGATTCAGAACTAAGTTGATGGTTAAGTACCAAGTAGTTAGAGAGAAGACAGAGAAGAGTAGGTGGGAGATAACACCCACTTATATGGAGAAGTTGGAGGAGTCAAAGAAGTACTCTAGGCATTGCACTGCATACATGGCAGGTCCTAGTATTTGGCAAGTCACTAGTGGGGAGTCTACCTACTATGTGAACCTTGAGAAGTGGACCTGTGACTGCGAGAAATGGGACACATGTGGTTGGCCATGTAACCATGTAGTTTCTGCCATTACAAGAGTGAAGGGACAACCAGAAGACTATGTGCGTGAGTTCTTCAAAAAGTCATTGTATAAGGAAACATACAAGCACATCATCTACCCTGTACCAGAGCCTGACTATTGGCCTAGGACACCAACTACAGACATAGATCCACCGGTGTTCAAGAAGAAGAAGGGCAGGAAGCAAAAAGCTAGGAGGAAGGGACAATTTGAGGTCCCAACAAAGAAGGATACATCAAGGTGGCAACTATCACCTGCAGCAACTGCAACATGCAGAAACATAGGTACACCTACTTCCCTTAGCCCCTGAAGCCTCATCTTCAGGCAAGAAAACACAAGCACAAGGTATGGAATATGCACTTTTCTAGAATTTTCTCTTGTACTTAACATTACCAAGTTTTCATTTTTTAATCATCTGATGGCTTTATACTAACTATTGGGATATGATGTTTGTTATATTAGACAACAATAACTCACTACCATGAAGTTGGGGGAAGCTATTCAGCTATTGCATCACCTGGTGCATCTACAAGGGAAACTGTTCCTTCTACTACTCCTGCCCTGCCTGCAGCCAGTGCACCACCTGGTGCATCTACCAGGGGAAGAAGAACAACTATTCCTTCTACTGGTCCTACCCAGCCTGCTGCTTCTACAAGACCAAGAAGAACAATTGCTCCTTCTAGCAGGGCAAGCAGAACAAGTGATGCTTCTACCACTACTTCCCAGGCTGCCACAAGACCTTCAGGTTCAAGCAATGCACCCAGCAGGAGAGGTAGAAGGACATGCATGGCACCTAGGGCTGCAACTACAACAGAGGGAGCAACAGTAGGGTCCAAAAGGAAGAGGTTCCATAGCACAAGGATGAGGGGTTACTTTTATGCCGGTGGCAACAAGTGAAATGCACAATTTGGCTGTTGTCTTTTGAACTACTTGCCTTAAGGTATTTCTAACTTTGAGAAACTATGCCTGAGAATTGGTATGTGTAATAAGTACTTGATAACCGACAAGTATAGAGTACCGTTTGTAGCCTTTTTCGATAAATAAGAGTGCCGAACCCAACGAGGAGCTAAAGGTAGAACAAATATTCCCTCAAGTTCTATCGACCACCGATACAACTCTACGCACACTTGATGTTTGCTTTTCCTAAAACAAGTATGAAACTATTTTGCAAGAATAAAACTACGAGTACTTTGTGAGAATAAAGCTATGAATAAATTGCGAAATAATAAAAGTAGATAGCTTTTGTCAACAAGAAAGTCATTTGTCCCTAGGCAATTGATAACTAGACATGTAATCATTTTGCAATTTTACATGAGGGAGAGGCATGAGCTAACATACTTTCCGTACTTGGATCATATGCACTTACGATTGGACTCTAGTAAGCATCCACAACTACCAAAGATCATTAAGGTCATAAAACCCAACCATAGCATTAAGTATCAAGTCCTCTTTACTTCCATACACAATAACCCACTTATCTATGTTCAGGCTTCTGTCACTCTGGCAACCGACAATAAGCAAATTATGAACGTATTGCAACACCCTACAGCGGGGACCCCTCACGTTTGTGCGAGATGGAGGGCACCGTAGGAAAGCACCATATTAAAATATAAACTCAAACCAACCACGACCATCAATTAGCCCATAGGACAAAACGAATCTAGTTAAACATCATAGGACAACCACATATCATTGTGAAATAATATAGAGTGTTGAGAACCATGTTTACGTAGAGATTATAGCAGGGAGAAGGGGTGTTACACCGCTGCATAGAGTGGGAGAAAGTTGGTGTTGACGGTAGCAAGATTCTTGATGTAGATCGCCGTCACGATCCTTGCCCCGGCGGCGTTCCGGTGCCACCGGGGGAGGGGGGGAGGGGAGAGCCCCCCTCCTTCTTCTTACTTGGAATCCCCCCTAGATGGTAGGATAGTTCCTTCTCTGGTCCATGGCCTCCATTGCGGCGGAGGGGTGGGAGCCCCTCCGAGATTGGATCTATCCATCTGTTCTCTTCTGTTTCGCATTCCTATTTTCTGGCCCTTCACCGTTTCTTAAGTTCCCGAAGATCCATAACTCCGATTGCACTAAAATTTTTACACGGTTTTTCCCCATAAATTATCTGTCTTGCGACTGAAGAAGGGCCCCAACCAATTTACGGGGTGGGAATAAGACACCTGGGCGCACCAGGGGGTGCCCAGCGTGACCTAGTGGGTTGTGGGCCTCCATTTGCGTTGATTCCACCTCCCGCAAATCACATATATTACAAAATAATTCTCCGTAAATTTTTATCGTGCTTGGACTTCATTTGATATGGATATTCTGTGAAACAAAAAAGATGCAACCAACATGAACTGGCACTGGGCACTGGATCAATATGTTAGTCCAATAAATCATATAATATGTTGCCAAAAATATGTGAAAGTTGTATAATATTGGCATGAAACAATCAAATATTATAGGATACGACGGAGACGTATCAACATCCCCGAGCTTAATTCATGCTCGTCCTTGAGTAGGTAAATGATAAAAAGGATAAATTTTGATGTGGAATGCTACCTAGCATAATCTTGATCATATATCTAATCATGGCATGAATATTAAGAAACGAGTGATTCAAAGCAATAGTCTATAATTTGACATAAAGACATTAATACTCAAGCATCCCAACAAACAATCGTGTCTTTCAAAATATCAACGCTAAACAAAGATATCCCTACAAAATCATATGGTCTTGTCATGCTCTGTCTTCTTAACACAAAGTCTTCATCCTACACAACCCCGATGACAAGACGAGCAATTTTTCATACATTTTAACGCGCTTCAGCTTTTTCAACCCTCACACAATACATGAGCGCGAGCCATGGATATAGCATTATGGGTGGAATAGAGTATGATGATAGGGGTAAATATTGAGAAGACAGAAAATTAAGAAAGTCTTATATCGACGTGGCTAACCAACATGGTATGGAGATTCCAATCAATTGATATCAATGCGAGGAGTAGGGATTGCCATGCAACAAATGCACTAAGAGCTATAAGTGTATGAAAGCTCAATATGAAAACTAAATGGGTGTGCATCAAACTCTATAATGAAAAAATCCAACTAGTATGTGAAAGTACAACATAGGAGACTCTCTATATGAAAAACATGGTGCTACTTTGAAAGCACAAGTGTCGAACTAGCATGCCCCTACCTGTCGGTGTACAAAAGTAGGGGCTCTCTTTTGTACCCCTTTACCTGTGCACGGGCAGTCAGAGCCGCGTCTGTAGCCACACTTAGCAGGGCATAGGAGGGAAGCCAAAGGTGCAAGTCAATCAAAGCAGCGCCAAAACCAGGGACACGAAAGGCAAGAGGGTGAGGCAGACTTCCCCGGCAAGGCCCTTGCCGGGGCAGCCTCCGCAGACCCGACAAGAGCCTTGCCGAGGCAGCTTGCCCAACGCCAGCGGAGTGCGCTACCCTTGAACCCAATTCCAACGCCATCAACCACATTGGAAAAGGCTCGGAAGGCACCACCATGGTGGCATGCAGATCTTCATAAAGATCATAAGCATGCAAGATCAGATGAGCACCATAAGATGACGATCCTTGGCAAGATCCACGCCGAGGAAATCCATGAGACCTCCGGCAAGATCCTTGTCAAGGACGACCGTGATTCCCCGGCAAGACCCTTGCCGAGGACATCAGCAAGGCCGCAGCCAGGCCCGCACCTGCCAAGACTCCACCTCCATTCTCATGTAGCTGCCAGCCCAGCCAGCTAGGCTAGCACCTGCGTGGTGACGTGCGACCTCTAGACCAGTTCAGCAAGCATCTGCCTGGTGGCATGCAGATCTTCGTGAAGACACTACCACCGCACCAGCTCAGCAGCCTGCCAGCCTACATGGTGCCGCACGCCTCGTTGGCCAGGACGCATGTCGAAGCAAGACGAGACGGCGACGGACGGGATGAGCCTAGTTACCGTCCCAAAAAAAGCAAGAGGACACCTAAGGGGCACATTTAATGCATTTTGTCCCGTAATGACAGGCGATAAGCTCAGCCACTGCATGCCTTTCCACCTCCTATGTGCCACTGTGGCGTCCCCTTTTTCTATAAAAGGAGGCCCAAGGCATACAGGAGAGGGATTCGGCTGTTTTGAACAAGTCGCGTCTCGTGGCTAGCTCAAGAACACAAGAACACTCAAATATACACCAAAGCAGGACTAGCGTATTACCCATCCTCGCGGCCCGAACCTGGGTAAACGATCTTTGTGCTGGCTCCTAGACCCGCTCTTTCCAGAACCCCATGCCTGCCGACCGTGGTAGGGATTCCAGTGATCCCATAGGTGTCGTTCCCACCGACATATTTGGCGCGCCAGGTAGGGGGCATATTTGTGAAAATCCGGTCTAGCAGCTGGTCTAGCAGTTCTTTGTCGCCTTAGCTACCAAGAGGAAGACGATGACGGCGACCGGTTCATCCGGAGCCAGACTGCCCATACCAATGCGGGAAAGTAGCAGGGCGGTCGTGGACAGAACCCGAGGCATGGCCCGCGAACACCCGCATTGCTCTGGTAGTCAAAGCCTGGCAAGCAGCATCGTTCTTGCGCAAGATGATGGGCCGCACGCTGCCAAATCCAAAGACGGAGCCGGGCCCCCCGCAGGAGGCGCGGGGCCCACCAGGGGCGGCGCTGTGCCACCTATCGATGGCGCGGTGACCTCCAAGGCACCTACGCTGGCGCCCATAATGCACTCTTCCCAAGTTGTGCGCGATGAGCAGCATCACCACGATGGTGACCCAGGGTGCCGCCATGGCAACAGTCTTGTGCATCCCTCGTGGGACAAAGGAGGCCAGCATGCACGCGGAGGTGCTGGCGAAAATGGTGTACAGCCGCAAGGCCGTGATAGAGCTCCTTCTAACGTGGTTAGAAGTCGGAGTGCGTCATGGTCCACGCAGCTTTCACCGCCGCGCACGCCATCAGAAGCTTTGGCCTGCGTGCAGCTGCTCCTCGACTTTCCTCCTGCTGCGAAGAAGCTCGACGAGTGGAGAGCCACCGTCCGAAGCCTCATCGGCATCGCCAACAAAGATGAGCCGTGACCAGCGGGGCCCGTAGACTGACGCTCCATCGAGCCACCACATGCCAGTGGTGGAAGGGCCGGAGGTGATGCAGCCACAGTGCACTCTCGTCCCCCACGGCAGTTACCGCGGGTGTCGATCCATTGTGATGACGCTTGTGATAAAATTTCCATAGCATCGTCCGATCCATGGACCCACCGCGATCAGCGCCAAGTTCTTCGGGAGCGAGCCCTTGAAGACGCTCGAACCACCATTGAACGTCGGCATGATGCACACCACCAGTCAGATAGGCGGGCAGGGCCCACTATGGACCACTGCTACGTCTTGAGCTTGCGTTGGTTTTCCTTGAAGAGGAAAGGGTGATGCAGCAATAGTAGCGTAAGTATTTCCCTCAGTTTTTGAGAACCAAGGTATCAATCCTGTAGGAGGCTCCTCAAAAGTCCCACTCATCTACACAAACAAACAAAGAACTCGCAACCAACGCAATAAAGGGGTTGTCAATCCCTTCAAAGCCACTTGCAAAAGTGAGATCTGATAGAGATAGTTTGATAAGATAAATATATTTTTGGTATTTTATAATATAGATTGGAAAAGTAAAGATGCAAATAAAAGTAGATTGAAAGCTTATATGATAAAGGATAGACCCGGGGGCCATAGGTTTCACTAGTGGCTTCTCTAAAGATAGCATTAGTATTACAGTGGGTGAACAAATTACTGTCAAGAAATTGATAGAAAAGCGAATAATTATGAGATTATCTAGGCATGATCATGTATATAGGCATCAAGTCCGTGACAAGTAGACCGACTCCTGCCTGCATCTACTACTATTACTCCACACATCAACCGCTATCCAGCATGCATCTAGAGTATTAAGTTCATAAGAACAGAGTAACGCATTAAGAAAGATGACATGATGTAGAGGGATAAAATCATGCAATATGATATAAACCCCATCTTTTTATCCTCGATGGCAACAATACAATACGTGCCTTGCTGCCCCTGCTGTCACTACGAAAGGACACCGCAAGATTGAACCCAAAGCTAAGCACTTCTCAAAATGCAAGAAAGATCAATCTAGTAGGCCAAACCAAACTGATAATTCGAAGAGACTTGCAAAGATAACTTAATCACACATAAAATAATTTAGAGGAGATTCAAATATTTCTCATAGATAAACTTGATCATAAACCCACAATTCATTGGATCTCGACAAACACACCGCAAAAAGAGTTACATCGAATAGGTCTCCAAGAAGATCGAGGAGAACATGGTATTGAGATCCAAAAAGAGAGAAGAAGCCATCTAGCTAATAACTATGGACCCGAAGGTCTGTGGTAAACTACTCACAACTCATCGGAGGGGCTATGGTGTTGATGTAGAAGCCCTCCATGGTCGATTCCCCCTCCGGCGGAGCGCCAGCAAAGGCTCCAAGATGGGTTCTCGTGGATACAGAAGGTTACGGCGGTGGAAATAGTTTTTCGTGGCTTGTTCTGATGTTCTCGGGGTACGTGGGTATATATAGGATGAAGAAGTAGGTCGGTGGCCGCCCGAGGGGCCCACGAGATAGGGGGGCGCGCCCTCCACCCTCGTGGCCGCCTTGACTGCTTCTTGACTTGCACTCCAAGTCCTCTGGATCAGGTTCGTTCCAAAAATCATGCTCCCGAAGGTTTCATTCTGTTTGGACTCCATTTGATATTCCTTTTCTTCGAAACACCAAAATAGGCCAAAAAAAAGCAATACGGGCTGGGCCTCCGGTTAGTAGGTTAGTCACAAAAATGATATAAAAGTGTAAAGTAAAGCCCATAAACATCCAAAATGGGTAATATAATAGCATGGAACAATCAAAAAATATAGATACATTGGAGACGTATCAAGCATCCCCAAGCTTAATTCCTGCTCGTCCTCGAGTAGGTAAATGATAAAAATAGAATTTTTTATGTGGAATGCTACCTAGCATATTTCTCAATGTAATTTTCTTTATTGTGGCATGAATGTTCAGATCCAAATGATTCAAAATAAAAGTTCATATTGACATAAGAAATAGTAATACTTCAAGCATACTAATCAAAGCAAACATGTCTTCTCAAAATAACATGGCTAAAGAAAGTTATCCCTGCAAAATCATATAGTCTGGCTGTTGCTCTATCTTTATCACACAAAGTATTTAATCATGCTCAACCCCGATGACAAGCCAAGCAATTGTTTCATACTTTAGTAATTGTCGGATTTCGGGTTCCGGCAAACCCTTGAGGTTCGAACTCTAGGGTGCGCGCGGAGATTCAACCCTCTGCCTGCTTGTTCCTCGCCGAATCGCTAGGATCTGAACTACCAAATAAAACAACATAAGAGACACAAGATTTATACTGGTTCAGGCCACCATTGTGGTGTAATACCCTACTCCAGAGTGTGGTGTGGTGGATTGCCTCTTGGGCTGATGATGAACAATACAAGGAAGAACAGCGTCGCGAGGGTCTGTTCATGGCTAGTGCTACTTGGTTCTGGCTCTTGGATTCTCAATGCCTCTACCCTGGGGGTGGCTAGTCCTATTTATAGGCAAAGGCCCTGGGCCTCTTCCCAAATATTGAGCGGGAAGGGCGCCAACAATTGGCCATTTTGAAGGGGAACAGCGGGTACACTTATCCTGACCAAAGTTGGTCCTCGCCTGCCAAAGGCTCTGGTGGTGACGCCTGCTTGGGCTCCACAATGACTTCTCCCCAGCCGATGGGCTGGTCTTGGTCTCGTTGCACCGAAATGGATGCCTTTGCTTGATGCTCCCGCCTACGCTTGCTCCCTTTGCACCAAAGAGGAAAGGAGGACACTACGCGGGCTGGCGCCCGACTGGCGCCCCTAGTCCTCATGGCTTGCGTCATGGGCACCTCGCGAGGTACCCTGCCTTGAACTCTCTGCCTCCTCGTGAGCCAGCCTGACGACGCAGTGCCTGAGGAAGCTCCTTGTTATCCGCCCCGCGAGGCTTGGCCCCTCGCGAGGGTCTTGAGCTTGTGTTGATGAAGATGGGCTGTGCTGGGCCCCCTTTGAGCCACGCCGCAGGCCGCAGGAAGGCAAGTCTGGGGACCCCCATTCCCAGAATGCCGACAATAGCCCCCGGGCCCATGGCGCGCCCAAACTTGGCTGACCAGAGAGGCGAAAGGGCATGTGCGAAGCGTCGCGGGCCCTAATAGCCTGCGGCCTTGGGTGCCGCGTGGCGGTTGATTGGACGTGGGCGCCTCTGCAACCGCGCGAGTTGATAAAGGAGCAGCATCTGTCTCTTGCCTCCTTTGCTTCCTCCAGTTGCTGCTCAGATCCCCTTTCTTGCACCTGTCCTTCCCGCCTCCGAAATCTTCAGATCTACCCTGTCCGCGTGCCCTAGCCAGACATGGCGCCTCGCCAAGCCCCGGTCAGAGCTTGGTACTTGTCCACCTTGGACTCGCCGAACGTGTTGGAGGCAAGCCTTGCTCGGGTGCGCCAGATGGCGGCGGCGCAGGGCATCGACGGGGCGAAGGTGTTCAAGGTCGGCTCTGCCGTCCCTGAAGGCCAAGGGAGCACATTTTATCCGCTCTTCGTGAGCGCCCTTGTCGCCGGTCTGGTGCCTCCCTTTTCCGAGTTCTTCTTCTCTGTCCTCCGCCGCTATAACCTTCAAGCTCTGCACCTCCATCCCAACTCCGTCCTTCTCCTTGCAATCTTCGCCTACTATTGTGAGGCTCACGTAGGGGTGAAGCCCTCAGTGGCCTTGCCGCTCCACTACTTCTCCCTCCGGACCTCCCGTGGTTCCGTCTCTGCGTGCGCGAGCTTCATCGCGTACGGCAGCTCCATCGCCATTTCGAACCCTGCGAAGAGGATTGAGGGCTTCAGGAGCAAGTGGGTCTTGGTGGATGCTGGGCGCATCCACCCTCGCCTGATCCTACCCACGGGGCACCCCGTGAGCTCCGACGACTAGTCCCGAGTGGAGCTTGTGGATCCCCGTGCGAAGCCGGTGTTGGAGAAGATGGACGTGGATCTAAGGCCGGCCAGCATGGCGGCGGCGAAGCTGACCGGTGCGTCGCTGCTAAGGGAGTTCCTGGAGCACCAGCTGGCTCCGCTTCGTCAGTACTCACTTCCGATGTGGAGGTGTTGGGGAATGTAGTAATTTCAAAAAAATTCCTACGCACACGCAAGATCATGGTGATGGCATAGCAACGAGAGGGGAGAGTGTTCGTCCACGTACCCTCGTAGACCGTAAGCGGAAGCGTTAGCACAACGCGGTTGATGTAGTCGTACGTCTTCACGATCCGACCGATCCAAGCACCGAACGTACGGAGCCTCCGAGTTCAGCACACGTTCAGCTTGATGACGATCTCCGGCCTCCGATCCAGCAAAGCTCCTGAGATGAGTTCCATCAGCACGACGGCATGGTGACGATGATGATGTTCTACCGGCGCAGGGCTTCGCCTAAACTCCGCGACGATATGACCGAGGTGGAATATGGTGTAGGGGGGGCACCGCACACGGCTAAGGAACGATCCGTAGATCAACTTGTGTGTCTATGGGGTGCCCCCTGCCCCCGTATATAAAGGAGCAAGGGGGGAGGCCGGCCGGCCCCTTGGGCGCGCCAAGGGAGGAGGAATCCTCCTCCTAGTAGGAGTAGGACTCCTCCTTTCCTACTCCTACTAGGAGGGGGAAGGAAGGGGAGAGGGGGAAGGAAACGGGGGGCGCCGCCCCCCCTCCTTGTCCAATTCGGACCAGAGGGGGGAGGGGGCGCGCGGCCCATGCTGGCCGCCCCTCTCTCCTTTCTCCTAAGGCCCATAAGGCCCAATACTCTCCCGGGGGGTTCCCGTAACCCCCCCGGCACTCTGGTTTTTCTCTGAAATCACCCGGAACATTTCCGGTGTCCGAATATAGTCGTCCAATATATCAATCTTTATGTCTCGACCATTTCGAGACTCCTCGTCATGTCCTTGATCACATCCGGGACTCCGAACAATTTTCGGTACATCAAAACTTATAAACTCATAATAAAACTGTCATCGTAACGTTAAGCGTGCAGACCCTACGGGTTCGAGAACTATGTAGACATGACCTAGAACCATTCTCGGTCAATAACCAATAGCGGGACCTGGATGCCCATATTGGTTCCTACACATTCTACGAAGATCTTTATCGGTCAAACCGCATAACAACATACGTTATTCCCTTTGTCATCGGTATGTTAGTTGTCCGAGATTAGATCATCGGTATCCAATACCTAGTTCAATCTCGTTACTGGCAAGTCTCTTTACTCGTTACGTAATGCATCATTTCGTAACTAACTCATTAGCTACATTGCTTGCAAGGCTTATAGTGATGTGCATTACCGAGAGGGCCCAGAGATACCTCTCCGACAATCGGAGTGACAAAACCTAATCTCGAAATACGCCAACCCAACATGTACCTTTGGAGACACCTGTAGTACTCCTTTATAATAACCGAGTTACGTTGTGACGTTTGGTAGCACCCAAAGTGTTCCTCCGGTAAACGGGAGTTGCATAATCTCATAGTTACAGGAACATGTATAAGTCATGAAGAAAGCAATAGCAGTATACTAAACGATCAAGTTCTAGGCTAACGGAATGGGTCATGTCAATCATATCATTCTTCTAATGATGTGATCCCACTAATCAAATGACAACACATGTCTATGGTTAGGAAACATAACCATCTTTGATTAATGAGCTAGTCAAGTAGAGGCATACTAGTGACTATAGTTTTGTCTATGTATTCACACATGTATCATGTTTCCGGTTAATACAATTCTAGCATGAATAATAAACATTTATCATGATATGAGGAAATAAATAATAACTTTATTATTGCCTCTAGGGCATATTTCCTTCAGTCTCCCACTTGCACTAGAGTCAATAATCTAGATTACATAGTAATGATTCTAACACCCATGGAGTCTTGGTGCTGATCATGTTTTGCTCGTGAGAGAGGCTTAGTCAACGGGTCTGCAATATTCAGATCCGTATGTATCTTGCAAATTTCTATGTCTCCCACTTGGACTTGGTCCCGAATGGAATTGAAGCATCTCTTGATGTGCTTGGTCCTCTTGTGAAATCTGGATTCCTTTGCCAAGGCAATTGCACCAGTATTATCACAGAAGATCTTCATTGGTCCCGATGCACTAGGTATGACACCTAGATCGGAAATGAAATCCTTCATCCAGACTCCTTCATTTGCTGCTTCAGAAGCAGCTATGTACTGCGCTTCACATGTAGATCCCGCTACGACGCTTTGTTTAGAATTGCACCAACTTACAGCTCCACCGTTTAATATAAACACGTATCCGGTTTGCGATTTAGAATCGTTCGGATCAGTGTCAAAGCTTGCATCGACGTAACCATTTACGACTAGCTCTTTATCACCTCCATATACGAGAAACATATCCTTAGTCCTTTTCAGGTATTTCAGGATGTTCTTGACCGTTGTCCAGTGATCCACTCCTGGATTACTTTGGTACCTCCCTGCCAAGCTTATTGCTAAGCATACGTCAGGTCTGGTACACAGCATTGCATACATGATAGAGCCTATGGCTGAAGCATAGGGAACAT